>CP142453.1:7500000-8791250 GCA_038049695.1 Cinnamomum chago | reverse complement strand
CCCTGATCTACAAGATCAAGCCCCCACCCCAGTGCTAATACGAAGATCATCTTGAGGGGGAGTCTATTTTAGGGGGAGCTGCAGAAACCAGATTGACAGAAGCTGCTTGAAGAAAATTGTTTGTCAATTGTGGACAAAAAGGGGAAGAATACTGAAGCCAGGGGGAGAAACAAGCAAAGATCTACAGATGCTGAGATGCTGTTTTTTTTTTAATTCAATGTATTTTGGGTTTTTCTCTTGGGTAGATCATTTGTATTATTCTAGGGAGTTTTGTCCATGAATTGCCAAAGGGGGAGATTGTTAGTATTTTTATTGGCTAATTCATGGGTTGGACAAAACTCTGGGTCCATTGAGTTGTATTTTCTAATTTATTTTAGAATGGACTGTGGATGCGTCGCCGGAAGAGCTAGAGTGAAGAATAGAAGAAAAGAGCAGACCGGACGAATTCCCTCAGGCCCGATCGATCGGTGCCTCAGACCGATCGATCGGTCAGAAAAGGCTTACAGTTATTTTGTCAGTCCGATCGATCGGAGGCACAGTCCGATCGATCGGACAAGGTGCGCAGAAACGGGAAGTCTCCTATTCTGATACGATTTTGTTTCCTTTTGAGACTTTGTTTCCCAGTTTGAGTCCTACTTGTGCACTAAGTCTTAGGCACGAATTTTGGGCTATTTATAGGGTGTTTCTCTCAACCCTAGACCACCACCACAACTCTCATTGATCTGAGTCAGAGATATTTTAGAGAGAGTTAATTCTCTAGAGCCATTGAGAGATCATTCTGAAAGGCTGCTCTAGAAGGTTGTTGCTGCTTCTACTTTTCTTGTAGAAGATTGATCATCTTGATTGTCAAGGTGCGAGGAGATCAAGTAAGAAGAACAGGGCGCGGTGGATGTCGTGTCAATGGATTCTTTGCAAGAATAACTACAGTCCTTGGGTCGAGGTACGGACTTAGGTAAAGGAGCTTGTGAGTATATCTTGTAACTGTTCGTGAACTCTTGATTTCTGGTTCGTGGTTTTTCTCCCTGGATAGGGTTTCCACGTTAAATATCGTGTCTGCCTTTTTGTGGTGTGTGATTGGTAGATAGCTAGTTCTATATTGTCTGATTGGTTTATTTCCGCTGCATTGATTGGTTAATAAGAACTAGTAATCCATTCTGGTAGCCCCATATAGAATTTTCAATTGGTATCAGAGCGGGTTGCGCTATTTTATTGTGTTGATCCAAATATTGCTAGAATGGATGTCTATCGAGAAGGCACTTCAACCAATAAGCCACCTCTGCTGGATGGTTCTAATTATGCTTATTGGAAAGCCAGAATGGTTGCCTTTGTAAAAGCCATAGATCTGAAAGTCTGGAAATCTATTGAGAAAGGCTATTCCTTGCCCACTGTTACTACTGATGGGAAAACCAGTTTTAAATCTGAAGAACAGTGGACAAAGGATGAAGAATTGGCAGCCACTTGCAACTCTAGGGCTTTGAATGCTATTTATAATGGAGTTAGCATATCTGAGTTTCGTAGAATTTCTACATGTACTACTGCAAAAGAAGCTTGGGATATTCTGCAGACTGTGCATGAAGGGACTGACACTGTCAAACAGTCGAAACTTCAGAAATTGTATACAGCTTTTGAAACCATAAAGATGGAAGATGATGAAACTTTTGATGAGTTTAATTCAAAGCTGAATACAATTGTGAATGATACCTTTACTTTGGGAGAGCCAATTCCTGAAAATAGAGTTGTAAAAAAGATTTTGCGGTCTCTTCCAGAAAGGTTTGATGCAAAGGTTGTGGCCATAGAAGAGAATAAAAATCTAAATATTCTCAAAGCTGAAGAATTAGTTGGCAATCTTCAGACTTTTGAAGCAAACCTAAGGAACAATGGAAAATCAAAATCCAAAGGTGTTGCTTTGAGAGCCTCCAAAGAATCATACAAGAAAATTTCTAATGATTCTGAGTCTGATTCTGAGGAGATTGATCCCCAAGTTGCTGTTGAGTTTATGAAGCAATTTCAAGCTTTCATGAAGGGAAAAAAAAGTAATTTGAAGATCCCTACAAATTTTGTAAAGAAGAAATCTTCTAAAGGGATTAAATGTTTTGAATGTCATGGTTATGGACACATTGCTAGTGACTGTGCTAACAAGAAACCAAAGAAGAAGGCTTTCAATCTGACTTGGGATGATGATACTTCTGAGGAAAATGATAAGAAATCTGAGTCTGAGAAGCCTGATGCTAGCAAAGAAAAATTCATGGCATTCATGGCAACATCAGTTTCTGCTACTCCAATAGTTTCTGATGAAGGGACTGATCAAGATGTTAGTGAGTCAGAGACAGAACATGATTGGCAAGCTGAATATCATATATTGTTTGCAAAGACCATGAAGATGCTCAAGATGAATGAAAAAGTGGCTACAAGCTGGAAAGAATCTGAAGAGCAGAATACTTCTTTAAAAGCTGAATTGTCTGAAGCTCTTACAAAAGTGAGTCACTTAGAGGCTGAAAATAACAAATTGGCAGATATGTTGACTGCTGAAGCACAGAAGTGTGTCTTGCTTAAACATGATATGGAGACACTGAAAGCTGAAAATACCGACTTGCAAGGAAGACTCAAGATGGTTCTTTCTGAGTTGGATACAAGCAAGGCTTCCCTAAACAGGATGAATGCTGGGTCTAAAAAACTTGATGACATCCTGTGCAGTCAAAAGGCAAAAAATAACATGCATGGCATTGGCTACACTGACGGGGCATCTACATCAAAAGCCAAAGGTATTAACTGTGTTGTTCAAAATTCAGTTGTTACTAATCCTGTTGTTCATGTTACAGCTGCCAAGAAGAAGAATGTGCCACGTCCTGAACGTATGCCCACTTGTCATCACTGTGGAATTAAAGGACACATTCGACCCCATTGCAATAAGCTGCAAAAGTCTCCAAAACAAAAGCAATGGAAAAAGCAGAAGGAAGTGTCACATATGAAAACCAAAGCTGTTTGGGTCAAGAAAGAAGACCTTCCATCTGTCTTGGTGCACACTATGCTGAACTATCTGAAAATGCAAGTGTGTGTGCCAAAACTTCATCACCCCTGATCTACAAGATCAAGCCCCCACCCCAGTGCTAATACGAAGATCATCTTGAGGGGGAGTCTATTTTAGGGGGAGCTGCAGAATCCAGATTGACAGAAGCTGCTTGAAGAAAATTGTTTGTCAATTGTGGACAAAAGGGGGGAGAAACAAGCAAAGATCTACAGATGCTGAGATGCTGTTTTTTTTTTAATTCAATGTATTTTGGGTTTTTCTCTTGGGTAGATCATTTGTATTATTCTAGGGAGTTTTGTCCATGAATTGCCAAAGGGGGAGATTGTTAGTATTTTTATTGGCTATTTCATGGGTTGGACAAAACTCTGGGTTCATTGAGTTGTATTTTCTAATTTATTTTAGAATGGACTGTGGATGCGTCGCCGGAAGAGCTAGAGTGAAGAATAGAAGAAAAGAGCAGACCGGACGAATTCCCTCAGGCCCGATCGATCGGTGCCTCAGACCGATCGATTGGTCAGAAAAGGCTTACAGTTATTTTGTCAGTCCGATCGATCGGAGGCACAGTCCGATCGATCGGACAAGGTGCGCAGAAACGGGAAGTCTCCTATTCTGATACGATTTTGTTTCCTTTTGAGACTTTGTTTCCCAGTTTGAGTCCTACTTGTGCACTAAGTCTTAGGCACGAATTTTGGGCTATTTATAGGGTGTTTCTCTCAACCCTAGACCACCACCACAACTCTCATTGATCTGAGTCAGAGATATTTTAGAGAGAGTTAATTCTCTAGAGCCATTGAGAGATCATTCTGAAAGGCTGCTCTAGAAGGTTGTTGCTGCTTCTACTTTTCTTGTAGAAGATTGATCATCTTGATAGTCAAGGTGCGAGGAGATCAAGTAAGAAGAACAGGGCGCGGTGGATGTCGTGTCAGTGGATTCTTTGCAAGAATAACTACAGTCCTTGGGTCGAGGTACGGACTTAGGTAAAGGAGCTTGTGAGTATATCTTGTAACTGTTCGTGAACTCTTGATTTCTGGTTCGTGGTTTTTCTCCCTGGATAGGGTTTCCACGTTAAATATCGTGTCTGCCTTTTTGTGGTGTGTGATTGGTAGATAGCTAGTTCTATATTGTCTGATTGGTTTATTTCCGCTGCATTGATTGGTTAATAAGAACTAGTAATCCATTCTGGTAGCCCCATATAGAATTTTCAATTGGTATCAGAGCGGGTTGCGCTATTTTATTGTGTTGATCCAAATATTGCTAGAATGGATGTCTATCGAGAAGGCACTTCAACCAATAAGCCACCTCTGCTGGATGGTTCTAATTATGCTTATTGGAAAGCCAGAATGGTTGCCTTTGTAAAAGCCATAGATCTGAAAGTCTGAAAATCTATTGAGAAAGGCTATTCCTTGCCCACTGTTACTACTGATGGGAAAACCAGTTTTAAATCTGAAGAACAGTGGACAAAGGATGAAGAATTGGCAGCCACTTGCAACTCCAGGGCTTTGAATGCTATTTATAATGGAGTTAGCATATCTGAGTTTCGTAGAATTTCTACATGTACTACTGCAAAAGAAGCTTGGGATATTCTGCAGACTGTGCATGAAGGGACTGACACTGTCAAACAGTCGAAACTTCAGAAATTGTATACAGCTTTTGAAACCATAAAGATGGAAGATGATGAAACTTTTGATGAGTTTAATTCAAAGCTGAATACAATTGTGAATGATACCTTTACTTTGGGAGAGCCAATTCCTGAAAATAGAGTTGTAAAAAAGATTTTGCGGTCTCTTCCAGAAAGGTTTGATGCAAAGGTTGTGGCCATAGAAGAGAATAAAAATCTAAATATTCTCAAAAGCTAAAGAATTAGTTGGCAATCTTCAGACTTTTGAAGCAAACCTAAGGAACAATGGAAAATCAAAATCCAAAGGTGTTGCTTTGAGAGCCTCCAAAGAATCATACAAGAAAATTTCTAATGATTCTGAGTCTGATTCTGAGGAGATTGATCCCCAAGTTGCTGTTGAGTTTATGAAGCAATTTCAAGCTTTCATGAAGGGGAAAAAAAGTAATTTGAAGATCCCTAAAAATTTTGTAAAGAAGAAATCTTCTAAAGGGATTAAATGTTTTGAATGTCATGGTTATGGACACATTGCTAGTGACTGTGCTAACAAGAAACCAAAGAAGAAGGCTTTCAATCTGACTTGGGATGATGATACTTCTGAGGAAAATGATAAGAAATCTGAGTCTGAGAAGCCTGATGCTAGCAAAGAAAAATTCATGGCATTCATGGCAACATCAGTTTCTGCTACTCCAATAGTTTCTGATGAAGGGACTGATCAAGATGTTAGTGAGTCAGAGACAGAACATCATTGGCAAGCTGAATATCATATATTGTTTGCAAAGACCATGAAGATGCTCAAGATGAATGAAAAAGTGGCTACAAGCTGGAAAGAATCTGAAGAGCAGAATACTTCTTTAAAAGCTGAATTGTCTGAAGCTCTTACAAAAGTGAGTCACTTAGAGGCTAAAAATAACAAATTGGCAGATATGTTGACTGCTGAAGCACAGAAGTGTGTCTTGCTTAAACATGATATGGAGACACTGAAAGCTGAAAATACCGACTTGCAAGGAAGACTCAAGATGGTTCTTTCTGAGTTGGATACAAGCAAGGCTTCCCTAAACAGGATGAATGCTGGTTCTAAAAAACTTGATGACATCCTGTGCAGTCAAAAGGCAAAAAATAACATGCATGGCATTGGCTACACTGACGGGGCATCTACATCAAAAGCCAAAGGTATTAACTGTGTTGTTCAAAATTCAGTTGTTACTAATCCTGTTGTTCATGTTACAGCTGCCAAGAAGAAGAATGTGCCACGTCCTGAACGTATACCCACTTGTCATCACTGTGGAATTAAAGGACACATTCGACCCCATTGCAATAAGCTGTAAAAGTCTCCAAAACAAAAGCAATGGAAAAAGCAGAAGGAAGTGTCACATATGAAAACCAAAGCTGTTTGGGTCAAGAAAGAAGACCTTCCATCTGTCTTGGTGCACACTATGCTGAACTATCTGAAAATGCAAGTGTGTGTGCCAAAACTTCATCACCCCTGATCTACAAGATCAAGCCCCCACCCCAGTGCTAATACGAAGATCATCTTGAGGGGGAGTCTATTTTAGGGGGAGCTGCAGAATCCAGATTGACAGAAGCTGCTTGAAGAAAATTGTTTGTCAATTGTGGACAAAAGGGGGGAGAATACTGAAGCCAGGGGGAGAAACAAGCAAAGATCTACAGATGCTGAGATGCTGTTTTTTTTTTAATTCAATGTATTTTGGGTTTTTCTCTTGGGTAGATCATTTGTATTATTCTAGGGAGTTTTGTCCATGAATTGCCAAAGGGGGAGATTGTTAGTATTTTTATTGGCTAATTCATGGGTTGGACAAAACTCTGGGTCCATTGAGTTGTATTTTCTAATTTATTTTAGAATGGACTGTGGATGCGTCGCCGGAAGAGCTAGAGTGAAGAATAGAAGAAAAGAGCAGACCGGACGAATTCCCTCAGGCCCGATCGATCGGTGCCTCAGACCGATCGATCGGTCAGAAAAGGCTTACAGTTATTTTGTCAGTCCGATCGATCGGAGGCACAGTCCGATCGATCGGACAAGGTGCGCAGAAACGGGAAGTCTCCTATTCTGATACGATTTTGTTTCCTTTTGAGACTTTGTTTCCCAGTTTGAGTCCTACTTGTGCACTAAGTCTTAGGCACGAATTTTGGGCTATTTATAGGGTGTTTCTCTCAACCCTAGACCACCACCACAACTCTCATTGATCTGAGTCAGAGATATTTTAGAGAGAGATAATTCTCTAGAGCCATTGAGAGATCATTCTGAAAGGCTGCTCTAGAAGGTTGTTGCTGCTTCTACTTTTCTTGTAGAAGATTGATCATCTTGATAGTCAAGGTGCGAGGAGATCAAGTAAGAAGAACAGGGCGCGGTGGATGTCGTGTCAGTGGATTCTTTGCAAGAATAACTACAGTCCTTGGGTCGAGGTACGGACTTAGGTAAAGGAGCTTGTGAGTATATCTTGTAACTGTTCGTGAACTCTTGATTTCTGGTTCGTGGGTTTTCTCCCTGGATAGGGTTTCCACGTTAAATATCGTGTCTGCCTTTTTGTGGTGTGTGATTGGTAGATAGCTAGTTCTATATTGTCTGATTGGTTTATTTCCGCTGCATTGATTGGTTAATAAGAACTAGTAATCCATTCTGGTAGCCCCATATAGAATTTTCAATTGGTATCAGAGCGGGTTGCGCTATTTTATTGTGTTGATCCAAATATTGCTAGAATGGATGTCTATCGAGAAGGCACTTCAACCAATAAGCCACCTCTGCTGGATGGTTCTAATTATGCTTATTGGAAAGCCAGAATGGTTGCCTTTGTAAAAGCCATAGATCTGAAAGTCTGGAAATCTATTGAGAAAGGCTATTCCTTGCCCACTGTTACTACTGATGGGAAAACCAGTTTTAAATCTGAAGAACAGTGGACAAAGGATGAAGAATTGGCAGCCACTTGCAACTCCAGGGCTTTGAATGCTATTTATAATGGAGTTAGCATATCTGAGTTTCGTAGAATTTCTACATGTACTACTGCAAAAGAAGCTTGGGATATTCTGCAGACTGTGCATGAAGGGACTGACACTGTCAAACAGTCGAAACTTCAGAAATTGTATACAGCTTTTGAAACCATAAAGATGGAAGATGATGAAACTTTTGATGAGTTTAATTCAAAGCTGAATACAATTGTGAATGATACCTTTACTTTGGGAGAGCCAATTCCTGAAAATAGAGTTGTAAAAAAGATTTTGCGGTCTCTTCCAGAAAGGTTTGATGCAAAGGTTGTGGCCATAGAAGAGAATAAAAATCTAAATATTCTCAAAGCTGAAGAATTAGTTGGCAATCTTCAGACTTTTGAAGCAAACCTAAGGAACAATGGAAAATCAAAATCCAAAGGTGTTGCTTTGAGAGCCTCCAAAGAATCATACAAGAAAATTTCTAATGATTCTGAGTCTGATTCTGAGGAGATTGATCCCCAAGTTGCTGTTGAGTTTATGAAGCAATTTCAAGCTTTCATGAAGGGAAAAAAAAAGTAATTTGAAGATCCCTAAAAATTTTGTAAAGAAGAAATCTTCTAAAGGGATTAAATGTTTTGAATGTCATGGTTATGGACACATTGCTAGTGACTGTGCTAACAAGAAACCAAAGAAGAAGGCTTTCAATCTGACTTGGGATGATGATACTTCTGAGGAAGATGATAAGAAATCTGAGTCTGAGAAGCCTGATGCTAGCAAAGAAAAATTCATGGCATTCATGGCAACATCAGTTTCTGCTACTCCAATAGTTTCTGATGAAGGGACTGATCAAGATGTTAGTGAGTCAGAGACAGAACATGATTGGCAAGCTGAATATCATATATTGTTTGCAAAGACCATGAAGATGCTCAAGATGAATGAAAAAGTGGCTACAAGCTGGAAAGAATCTGAAGAGCAGAATACTTCTTTAAAAGCTGAATTGTCTGAAGCTCTTACAAATGTGAGTCACTTAGAGGCTGAAAATAACAAATTGGCAGATATGTTGACTGCTGAAGCACAGAAGTGTGTCTTGCTTAAACATGATATGGAGACACTGAAAGCTGAAAATACCGACTTGCAAGGAAGACTCAAGATGGTTCTTTCTGAGTTGGATACAAGCAAGGCTTCCCTAAACAGGATGAATGCTGGGTCTAAAAAACTTGATGACATCCTGTGCAGTCAAAAGGCAAAAAATAACATGCATGGCATTGGCTACACTGACGGGGCATCTACATCAAAAGCCAAAGGTATTAACTGTGTTGTTCAAAATTCAGTTGTTACTAATCCTGTTGTTCATGTTACAGCTGCCAAGAAGAAGAATGTGCCACGTCCTGAACGTATACCCACTTGTCATCACTGTGGAATTAAAGGACACATTCGACCCCATTGCAATAAGCTGCAAAAGTCTCCAAAACAAAAGCAATGGAAAAAGCAGAAGGAAGTGTCACATATGAAAACCAAAGCTGTTTGGGTCAAGAAAGAAGACCTTCCATCTGTCTTGGTGCACACTATGCTGAACTATCTGAAAATGCAAGTGTGTGTGCCAAAACTTCATCACCCCTGATCTACAAGATCAAGCCCCCACCCCAGTGCTAATACGAAGATCATCTTGAGGGGGAGTCTATTTTAGGGGGAGCTGCAGAATCCAGATTGACAGAAGCTGCTTGAAGAAAATTGTTTGTCAATTGTGGACAAAAGGGGGGAGAATACTGAAGCCAGGGGGAGAAACAAGCAAAGATCTACAGATGCTGAGATGCTGTTTTTTTTTTAATTCAATGTATTTTGGGTTTTTCTCTTGGGTAGATCATTTGTATTATTCTAGGGAGTTTTGTCCATGAATTGCCAAAGGGGGAGATTGTTAGTATTTTTATTGGCTAATTCATGGGTTGGACAAAACTCTGGGTCCATTGAGTTGTATTTTCTAATTTATTTTAGAATGGACTGTGGATGCGTCGCCGGAAGAGCTAGAGTGAAGAATAGAAGAAAAGAGCAGACCGGACGAATTCCCTCAGGCCCGATCGATCGGTGCCTCAGACCGATCGATCGGTCAGAAAAGGCTTACAGTTATTTTGTCAGTCCGATCGATCGGAGGCACAGTCCGATCGATCGGACAAGGTGCGCAGAAACGGGAAGTCTCCTATTCTGATACGATTTTGTTTCCTTTTGAGACTTTGTTTCCCAGTTTGAGTCCTACTTGTGCACTAAGTCTTAGGCACGAATTTTGGGCTATTTATAGGGTGTTTCTCTCAACCCTAGACCACCACCACAACTCTCATTGATCTGAGTCAGAGATATTTTAGAGAGAGTTAATTCTCTAGAGCCATTGAGAGATCATTCTGAAAGGCTGCTCTAGAAGGTTGTTGCTGCTTCTACTTTTCTTGTAGAAGATTGATCATCTTGATTGTCAAGGTGCGAGGAGATCAAGTAAGAAGAACAGGGCGCGGTGGATGTCGTGTCAGTGGATTCTTTGCAAGAATAACTACAGTCCTTGGGTCGAGGTACGGACTTAGGTAAAGGAGCTTGTGAGTATATCTTGTAACTGTTCGTGAACTCTTGATTTCTGGTTCGTGGTTTTTCTCCCTGGATAGGGTTTCCACGTTAAATATTGTGTCTGCCTTTTTGTGGTGTGTGATTGGTAGATAGCTAGTTCTATATTGTCTGATTGGTTTATTTCCGCTGCATTGATTGGTTAATAAGAACTACTGGTAGCCCCATATAGAATTTTCAATTGAATAAGATAAGTCTTGAGTACATTCTATCTCTAAATTTAGATGGTATATTTCCACTATGAAAATTTCAGTTTTGAAGGGTAAAGAGGAAAGGATTAGGATTTGTGGATCACATTCCACACTTTTCAAATGATTTGAATATTTTTTTTCTCTTTCTTTTCTAAGACCATTCAAGAGACAACTAAATAATTATGATTTTCTTTTTTAGCTCACCCCAGTCAACATAAACATGTTAAATGATTACAAGTTCTTAGTTAGGACTAATCCCATTATTGGATTGACCACACTTGATTTTTATTAAAATTTTGTCACATATTTATAAGTAATCATTATAGAAGTGGCTTAACTCTTGAGTAAAATTTCTTTTGTGCCCAATGAGACAATTGGCACATTTTGAATCTAGTATTTCCAAAAATATCCTTCATAATTCATTAACAAAATGATTTCCAAGACTGCCCTTTACAAACTCTCAACTTATGATATAAAAAGGTGGGTCCTATTTATTATAATTCCGAAAATATGAGGCCCCATTATAATTTCAAGCTGTGGATCCATATTATAATCCTAAATGGTGGGACCTATATCCACATTAAAAAAAGATGGCCTACTTTTTAATTTTTGTAAATGTGGCCCACATGTAGTTCTGAAATGTGGGTCACTGTACTATAATTTCTAAAGATGGGCTTCATGGATAACATAATTCAAGGTAGACTTCATATTCTATTTTTTAAATCTAGGTCCCATGTAATTTGTAAATATCAATAATAGACCACATCTTAAAGTCTAAACCACTTAATATCATCATTCTATCATACATGATAAGAAAAGAATATTTAAGTTGTTAAATAACAAAAAATATGCTACACATTTTAAACGAATAATAAAGCCATTAAATAACAAAAACTTATCATATTCATTTGATAAGAATATTAAGCGGTTTAATGATAAAAAAAATTACACATTGTAAGAGAGACTAAGCATTAAACAATAAAAAAAAAAAGATGGCATGAGATCAAGCTTTATTTGAGTTTATGTATTCAATTGGTGTAGGCTTAGGCCTCCAGTATTTTTCATTCAGGAGGCTAGAAGTCACTTTAGCGGTAGAAACTTCTTTGCACCGTAAATAGTATCGTTTCTGCCTTTAGATATGACATTTAAGCATTTTCGACAATGCTAGTGGCAATAAAAAATTTCTCCGATAAAAATTAGACTTTGCAAACTTTTAACTGTGGAAAAACCGCCAGTAATTGTAGATTTTTCCGCCGTTAAAAGTTACAATTTTATATTAATTAAGGTTAAAAAATCTATTGATAAAGAGAACTCATCTCAATCAAAACTCCATTTAGAGTATTCATAATACAAGCAGATTGATCATGTTCTTCAAGACATCACTAAAATGAAAAAAATAAGGTATGGAACATATTTATTAATCATTTGTTTTCTTACTTCTTTTAAAATGTGAGTAGGACTACTTATACTCTTTTGAAAATAAAGAAATTAAAGTTCAAAGCCATAATGCACATAGTTTCATGCTACGTCAAATCTACATCAAATAATTAAACTTACTCATGAAATAGTGAAAATTTTAAATGAACAGAGAATGGGAAGAAATGATCATGCACACCCATTTTAGAGTGATCTGAACTACATTATGAGGCCAACTTTAGCTACATTAAGGCATGATAGATGATTAGTTGAGATCATTATATGAATTTCTTATTACTAAAAACATTCTTCTTTGACATTAGCAACCATTTCACTTGGAAATATTCTAGTTTGTGTTTTCAATGGGATAAGCACTTATTTTTATCCACAAATTTTATAATCCGCAGTCGTTTTAACCCATTGATCGTATGGTTGTTATCATTCGTTTGCTTAGATTTTCATTTCTTTATAGTTTATTAAATAAAATCCACTAAATCGATAGTCAAATAACTTAAGCCACATGCAATGGAGGTGCTTTACTTCACACATCGTGAGAAAAATCATTGTACATTGGAATCATTACAGGAAAATTATCAATCTATAGAAATTATAGTATGAGATCCACCTTTAGAAGTTACAACATGAGACCCATTTTTAGGAATTACATATGGGCCACATTTTACGAAAAACTTAAATCCAGGCCACTTATTTAATGTGGATATACGTCGCGTATAGGTTCTACCATTAAGGATTATAACATAAATCCACGGTTTGAAATTATAATGTGGCCTCGTATTTTTTTATTTATAATAAATGGGACTCACCTTAAAGAATTATATAGTGGGCACCCTTTGATATGAATTACAATGTGGGCCTCATTTTTTGCAATCCAAAAGGTTGTCCACATGTCAATTTTTTTGAGGATGGAGCCATTTTAACAATTTATAACAAAAGAGGCAAGACAGTATTTCTAGAGGCGGGGCCATATTATAGTTGTTAAACGATGGGACTCATTGTTGCAATCACAAAAGCGGATCCACGTATTAATTTTTATTGGGTGGGCAATGTCTTGAGGGTGATATTGAAAGTCATCTGAAAAATTTATGCAGACAGTGTCATTGGCGAAGGTCGCCGCTGCTAGTGTCAGCCACCGGAAGAGAAGCACTTGATCTTAGCCAATAGGCCGAAAAAGGTATTCCAGAAGACAAGCACACAGACCACCAAGTTGTCTATCATACCTGCAGATACATTGAATTGCTTCTTAAAAATCGAGGAGAGGGAATACGAAAGCCATCGATGCGATTTGAATGCTCGCCACTGCACCCGGGCTCAAACTTATAGAAAGAGTCGGTCTTTGCAGTGGGCCAGGTCACCAGAGTCTTTCTCTGAGCCACAGCTAGTCAGCTATTGCCTACTGTTTTAACATCTGCTGATAGACTGTCAAAAGGCACTTTCATGAGGATTACGTGTTCTTTTTATACGGATGGTTGAAATGCCAACAGCTGTACCTTAACTCCTAATTCTCTTGTTTTCATTACAAATTCTATGACATTTTCAAAAGCATCCATCCATTGGACAGCTGTGTTGACAAGGAAAATAGATAGTGTTGAGATTATTGTCTAATCTAAGAAAAATATAATGTAGAGGTTATTATTTAGTATTAAAAAGTATATTGCAAATATTATTTTATGTCTATTTAAAAGTATAAATAATGAAAATTCGGTGGAGTATTGGATGATAAGTCGGTAGTGGATGTAGGCATTGAGACTGAACCACTATAAATCCTTCTGTGATAGTGTATGCTTTGTGGTGATTGTTTTTGTTAGTTTCCGCATTTAGTTTGATAATGATCACTAGTGGCTAATTTAATTTAAAGAAGTTAAAATTAATCATAATTGGTCACTGATTTGAAACTCACCCTATTCACCCCCTTCTAGGGTTCGGATCACGGACTTTCACTAGAAGCTAGAAATTGCTAGCCTGGATTTAGTTGAGTCGAGGTCAACGGTAGTGGACCATCACTGGATGTAATGATCATCATCGATTGTTAGAAATCTCGTGGGTCAAATATTTTTTCTTAATATAATCAAAATCAATATATTTTTTAACTTTGAGAATATACGAGTCGATTCTTTTTTTTCTAAAGGAAAGTCATTAAGAAAAAATAATGACAACATTCAAATCGAAAAACAGGAATGAACCCAAATATACAAGTCAATTTAAATCCTTCAAAGTGCCTCTAGTAATTAAATCTTCATCATTCTACTTTAGAAGAGAACATTGTAGACACCTCATTTTGGCACCCCATGAGGAGTGATTCTGGACAGCGTATTTAATTATGTTCCAATCAGGTTTTAAATTAAAACAGTTAGAGTCGGAAGAAATTAGGGCGCATTTGTCCCTGAAAATTGCTTAGAGGCTAAATTAAGTAGCCAGAGTGTGCAAAGTGCCAGTTGGGGTAGTTAAGGCCCGAGTTAGCTGTCTGGGTGAAAATCAGAATTTGAAATGATAGCGGTAGGTCACGTACTCCCAAAATGCCCACTTGAAAAATCACCTATCACTTTTAGACTCCGGATCGCTTCAGAAGTTGACTCATCGCGATCTACTTGTCGAGGGCTTTTCATTCATATATAAAACTTCAAAATCCGACGAGCGGATCAAAATCTGTAAAACTAGGGTCCCAGTGATGATTGCCCGAACCAAACCCCATTGCAGCCCACCTTTTGGACATTAAACCTCTTAATCAGACCTGGACTTAGGCCGTTAACCTTACTTCAACCCGACCTGAACTTCGACCCATTAAACCCAAATTCAACCTCAAACCCAAACTCTAACGTGACCTAGACCTAAACCTGATCCAAGCCCAAACTCCAACCTAACCGACCCAAGCCCAACCTTTACCCAACTCGAACCTAACCCAAACCCATATCCAACCCATTAGCCCGAACCTCAAAATGAACTAAACCGCAGCCTGACTCCAACCCATCAAAACTAAACCAAGGCACAAAATCAAACCCGTCCTCAAACTTGAGCCAAACCCCTCGAAATTGAACCAAACCCATCGAACCTGACTCAAACCCATCGAACCTGAACCCAACCTGTACTTAACCCAAGACCTGGCCCAGATCGCTCGCCCATCACGTGTATAAAGAGAAGGGAGAGTCCACAAGATCTGGGAAGCAAAGTCCCAGGTCTGAGGGCTCCCTCCCACTTGAGCATCTCACCCTCTCGTCCCTATCTCTCTAGATGCGCAGACCTCTCCTGATCCTCGTCTCCATCTCGCCACCATCACAGACGCACATCCTCCAACCCATCTCCATCCTTCCCATCACCTCTAACTCACGCCTCATCCCTGCGCAAAGAAACCCCACCATCATCCCCCATCTCAGCCCTCTCATCCTCTCCATCACCCCATCCTCACGCCCAGAGCCCATCTCCATCTGCAGACCTGGCTCCCGTACTTCACCCCTGCACAGAAGTTCCCCACGAGAACCATCCTCTCCCCCATCTTTGCAGAACCACAGTCCAGCAACCCAGCAGCCCCCACCCTGCACGCAGCACCAGCGCCAGACGCCTCTCCCACCAGGTAAGAATCCCCTTCCTCCTCCCTCCATTGTATCACAATACGTCCCCTGCACTTCTCCACTTCTTTTCCTTCTTCTTTCTCTTGTTCTTTTTCTTTCTCTCTCTTCTTCCTCTTCCCTCACCTGCACGCACCTACTGCACCTCTTTCCTTTTCCTTCTTCTCTTCCTCTTCTTCCCCATCTTCCCTCCTCCCTCCTACCTCCCTGCACGCCTGCACATTCCCTCTTTCCTCTCTTTTCCTTTCCTTTCTTTCCCTTATTCCTCCTCTTTTTCCTCTTCTCCCCCACCTGCACCTGCGCAGGTTCCCTCTCCTTTTCTTCTTCTTCTTTCCCTCCCTCTCCTCCTCTCTCTTCACTTCCTTTCTTTTTCTTTCTTTCTCTTCTTCCTCCTCCTTTTCTTCTTCCCCCTCCGTTTCTTCTTCCCCACCTGCTGCGCGGTCGCACACTTGCAACATCCATCGCCCACCCCTTCTCAGCACACACTGCCTCATCTCATCCCTCTATTCCTTTCCCACTTCACTCATTTTCTTTCTCCCCCACACCACCACCACCCCCCCCCCCACCGGCCACAACCACCCACTGCACTGCTATCGCCACATGGCTTGCATTGCCACTATGACAGCCCCTTGCAAGCCCCCCACCTTCTTCTTCCCTTCTTCTTTTCCTCTTTTCCTCCTCTTCTTCTTCCTCGTCCCTGCACCACACGGCACTCCTCACCTGCACACACCGATTGCTACACCACAGCCACCCCGCACCTCAGTCCCTGCGCCACGCCGGCCACCTTTCCCTACTGCCTGCACTCCAGTCACTGCATACACACAACACATCCTCCTTCCCCTCTCTACTCTCTCCCTTTCCCTTCACTGCACTTCACCACCTGTTACCCTACACTCACCACACCATCTTGTCACCACAGCACACACCGAGCTCCCATCTTCTGTCTCCTCTTCTTTCTTCCTTCCTTCTCTTCCTCTCTCCACTGCAGCCACCTATCTCAGCCTTCTCATTCATCACCCTGCGTAGAGACTTCCTCCCCTCCGCGCAGACCTTCCCTTCACTGCACACCCCTGCATGCAGCCCACACACACCCAAGCCCGGTCTCCTTGCACTCAGGCTTTTCACCATCCCTCTCCTTCAGCCCCCATCACCGCCCGCTCCTCCCACTCCATTACACCCACCTAGCTTTCTCTCCTGTTTTATAGTCCAAAGTAATGGGGCACCTACGTTATAAAAAAGAAAAAATCAAAGTCATAAACCAATTTTTGGATTTTGGAATGGAAGGCATGGGAGTTTTCTTTCTGTACCAGATTGAAATATTCGAACAATTGTGCCCTCTGAATTAATAGTTAGCCTTGTTACTCTAAAGTGGTGAAACCTGATCAGTGCAAGCATAAAACAAACGCTTCCGTTATTTTAACCGTCTTGTATTGGCCTCTCTCCTCCATCTTCTGGTTTTGGCTTCACCAGTTCACCGTCAGCTATTGACACTAGTTTAAACTTTTTTCATTTTTATTTTTGTGGTTAAGGGAGAGTTCCAACCCTTTGGGCTGTCCCACCTTCGATTTCTAAAGGTTACTATAGACACTTCATTTTGGCCCCCTATGCTAGCCTTAAACACCTATCATATATAATGATGCCCCCATTTCACCCAAAATTGAATGGTTACTGGCATAATTCAGATTAATTAATGACGATGAAGATGCTTGTTGATAATTTTAGACTTAGTTCGACGATCTATAGAGATTCGTGAGAGAAAAGGCTGAATCGCATCGAGATCTCGAGTCCAACCCACTATTCAAACAAGGGATGGACTACAACACAATCCAAGCCCCTTCCACACTACATAGAACACACTCAGTTTGCTCCTGAAGAAATTACACTTAGTTTGTCTAAGTACGATATGACTAGCATGAATTGGGGGCTAGGATCGTTGATCCAGATACCTCTACCTTTTCCCGACCTCATATCATTATGACGTATAGACCAAAAGATTCTACGTTCCGAGAGCTTTCCGATGATATATAGCGTAAACACCTCATTTTGGCACCCTATATATGAGGGGTAATTCAATCCACCCTATTTAATGGTGTCATGATTAGGTCCCGAGTAAAAGGTCACCTATCATTTCTGGACCCCCGATCACCCTAGAAGTTAATTCATTGCGATCTGCTCGTCAACGACTTATTATCCATATGTAGAACTCTGATATCCGACGGGCGGATCGAAAAATCATAACAGTGGGTCTCATACTCCAAAGGCGCCCGCCTAAAAAATCACTTATCATTTCTGAACCTCCGATCACCCTGGAAGTTAGTTTATTGCGGTCTGCTTGTCAACGGCTTTCCATCCATAAGTAGAACTCTGAGATCCGACGGGCGGATCGAAAAATCATAACAGTGGGTCCCATACTCCAAAGGCGCCCACCGTAAAAATCACTTATCATTTCTAGACCTCCGATCACCCTGGAAATTAGTTTATTGCGGTCTGCTTGTCAACGGCTTTCCATCCATATGTAGAACTCTGAGATCCGACGGGCAGATCGAAAAATCATAACAGTGGGTCTCATACTCCAAAGGCGCCCACCTTAAAAATCACTTATCATTTCTAGACCTCCGATCGCCTTAAAAATTGGTTGATCGTGACCTACACTTCAAGGGCTTTCTGCTGATGCGTAGAACGTCAAAATCCAGCGAGCGGATCAAAATCTACAAGGCCTGGGCCCCAGCGGTGATAACCTGACCAAACTCCATTGGACCCCACCTTATGGGCCCGAACCAGTTTCTTTTAAACTCAAATCAGACCCACCAAGCCTGGCCCAATGAACCCGACAATCATCCCCTAAACCGACACCCAAATCTATGGGCCTGATCCAAGCTTGGACCTAAACTCTAGCCCAAGCCAAACCAGTCCCCAACCTGACCCGAGACCTGGCCCAGATTGCTTGACCCGTCACCCTGGATAAGGAAGAAAGAGCCCAGGGATCTGGGGAAGTAGAGTCCCAGATCCCCCCATCTCTCGTTCCCCCTTAAATCCTCTCCCTCGTCTCAATCTTCTTCTGAAGGCGCAGAACCCATCTTCGATCCTCTCTTCTCATCTCTCCCATCTCCCTCCGTCTCTCCTCCATCACAGCATCTCTCCACTCAGAACCCACCCCCATCTCACAGCCCCATCACCACATCTCAACCCATCTCTCGATCTCCATCGTCTCCCTCCTGATAGCTGCCATCTTCCCATCATCCCATACATGCGCAGATCACCCAGCCTCACCATCTCTTTCGTCTCCCTCTCCTCATCTCACGCCCATCTTCTTCCAGCGCCAGCCATCTCTCCATCGTCTCCCTCCTGATCATCACCTCGTCCCCACCATCATCTCACTGCAGCCCATCTCCACCATATCACGCAGCCCACATCGTCTAATCTCTCCATCACGGCCCACCTTGATCCTCCATTCATTCAGAACCTAAGTGCAGACCTCTCTATCCCAAAAACTTCCTGATCTCCATCTCTCCCATCCATCTCACGCCCATCTTCTTCCAACGCAGACCCATCACCTCTCCCAGACGCAGACCATCATCTCCATCTCCCTCGATCACCCTGCATCTCCCTGCACGCAACGCCTGCGCGCCCACCTTCTGCTCCATCTCCCTTGGTCACCCTGCATCTCTCCCTCTCTAGCACTACCATCACCACATCACCATCCCTCTCATCTCCCTGATTGTCTTCTCCTCCCTCCCAGCGCAGGATCATCTCCATCTCACCACTCCCTCTCACTGCAGCCCATCTCTCCCAGATCTGCTCCATCTTCCTCGCCACCCTCTGCTCCATCTCTCCAGACTTCCAACCCCTGCACACAGCACCACCAGACGCACGTCAGCACGCTTGCAGCACCATCGTTCTCCACCAGACGCAGCACCAGCACCACCATCTTCCTCCTCCGGACGCCTCCTTGACCAGGTAGACTCTCCCCTTCCTCCCGCACTCTGCACACACAGCACTCTCTTTCCTTTCTTTCCTTCCTCTTTCTCCATCTGCGCACCCATCTCTCGCTCTCTATCACTCTGTCTTCTCTCTCTCTCTCCGTCTCCTTCTTCCATCTCTCTCTCTCTCTCTCTCGCGCCACATCCTCTCTTCCTCTGCTCTCCCCTTCTCTCTCTCTGCGCTCTCCATTTATCTCTGTCTCGCTCTCCATCTCTCTGCTACTCTCTCTCTTCTACTCTCCCTCTCTCTTTCACCCTCACTACCTCCTTTCTCTCAGCCCGCTCCCTCTCTCTCTCTGCCCGTTCTCTCTCTGTTTTTTTCCCTCCTCTTCTCTCTTCTTCCTCCTTCACACCTACACTCACTGCACACACACGCACCCATCTATCTCCCTGCACACTCCCCACCGAGCCATCTCTGTTTTCTTTCTCTCTTTTTTCTTCCTTCTCTTCTTCTTCCCCATCTTCTTCTTTCTCACCAGCACCCCCCTGGATCCATCACCTTTTCTTCTCTGCCCTCCATTTTCTTCTCCCTCCTCTTCTTCTTATCCTTCCCTGCACACGCCCCTGCAGCACCTCCGCACCACACCTTCATTCCCATTCCCCTTTTCATTGCACTGTTGCACACCCATTGGGTATTCCTCCATCACTACTGCATCCACTGAACTACACTCGCCTTTCATCATCCCAAGTGCCTGCCTGAAGTCATGCAGCCACTGGAACCCATTCCATCCAACACCCCTGCTGCCCAGTCTCGACCGAATACCTTTTAAATCAGGCCCAACCACACAACTGTAGCTAAGCTAAGCCCACTTCTCTGCACCCGAATTTGTCTGCATCCCTGCACCCACCTGCTGCACCCAAATTCCATTTGCTGCCCCATCTCAGTACACCCACCTGCCTAGCACATTCATCTAAACTGAACCCAATATGCATGCCTAGGGATGGCAATTTTGCCCCGCCCCGCCCCGGCCCGGCTTGCCCGCCCCGCCCCGCACGGGTTTTCCCCGCCCCGATCCTTAGGTGGGGCGGGGATGGGGAATAAAACCATGCCCCGAAGGCGGGGCGGGGCGGGGATGGGTTTGCCCTTTTCCCCGCCCCGCCCCGCCCCGTTGCCCCGCCCCGTGCCCCGCCCCGTTACCCCGCCCCGTGCCCCGCCCCGTTGCCCCGCCCCGTACCCCGCCCCATGCCCCGCCCCATTGATTAATAATCATCTTAAATATATATTTTAGATTTTTTTTATAATAAATAAACATATTTATATGTAAATGTATAGATTGATTTTATGTTGTTATTAAGGGTTAAGTAGATTGATTGAAGACTTTTTTTAAAGTTAAACATATAATTAATTGAACCCTATTCATTATAAAAGCATATAATATGATCACATTCCTTCTAATTCAAATTTAATGAAATTAAAGTTGTTAAAAAATCTATCTAAGCTTATTTGACTTTAATCATATATAATGTTAAATTGTGACATGATAAATCATATTAAATAAAACGAATATAATAGAATGATAGATCATGCTTTAAGCTTATTATAATATAGATGATTAGAGATAGCAAGGTAAATTATAATCGGTATGATTCTAATCATACTAATAACAATATAAATTTTACTAATTTGATATAATATTACAAAATATATCATGCTATACGCTTATAATAACTTATATGATTAGAAATGGCAAGGTAAATTATAGTTAGTAACTTAATATGATTCTAATTATACTAACAACACTATAAATTATACTAATTTTAATTATATGTAATCAACCTTAGTATGATTAGAATCATTGTACTAATGATTTAACATTGCAAGTTAAGTGTCACATAAATAAGTAATTATTTACTTAAGCTAATATGATCCACATGCTTGGAAAGTTAAAGCGGCTGAGGTTGTTTGACACTACAATAACCATATCCACATATTGATAAGTCATTTCTCTTATCTTTGTTTTGAGGGTTTTTTTTTTTTTTTTTTTTTGAGTGATTTGCAACTTGCAAATAAATTGCAAACCCACGATTACCTCTTTATTAGTGAGTGGAGTTCAACACCAGAAATGAAGTGAAACCATGTATTGATGGAGATCATGATATTTTAGAGAGAGATTGTCTTTTTTATAAAGAATGTCTCAAAGCATATATGATATTTTCAAGTGTATAAATATGTATGTGTGTATATATATGTATATGTGTGTAACAATCTTGAATATATGAATATATTTTAAATAAGGTAAAGCATTACAAGAAATGAAGTTTGGTCTAGTGGTAAGACAAACTTCTAGTTTTCTTCCCACCTAAGTTCGAATCCCATTGCCATCCCTATGCATGCCTATTCTATTTTCTTGCATTGAAATTTAGTTCCATATCTATCTATTGTTTCTTTTTTAGAACATTTCATGCATCTTCATATGCCCATGTATCTAAATTAAAATCCTTGTTTTGCTGCTTGTTTCAATTCTCAATTTGCCCATGCGCCAAGGTTAATCTTTTGATATTCATCCATTCTATCAAGTTTTTCGTGTATTTAACATGCCCATGCATCCAGTAACTTTTTAATTTTATTATTTAAATTATTCCTAGTTAGTATCAAACATGTCCATGCATTCAACATGCTCATGCATCAGATAATTTAGTTGTGTTTTTATTTCTTATTTTACTAGATAGAATTTAATGCTGCATAATTTCCTCAAAAAGAACAAAAAAGAATAAAAAACAGAAAGAACAAAAAGAAGAAAGAAAAGAACAAACAAAAAATAGAACCGTAGATATTGGTATTAGATTAATTAAAACAATAAGGTTAGGTATGATAAACCTCCTTTTCCTCCTCCCCTTTCATTAGGATTAGGGAATTTATTTAGAAAATTCTAAGTTAGTTAGTTTGATTTTAATAAATAAAATTTAATAATTTGTCCTCTTCTCTCCTCCTCCCCTTTCATCAGGATTAGACAAATTAGTTTAGGAGATTTTAGACTCTATAAATAAAACCAAAAACAGAATAAAAATAATAAAACCCAAAAGATAGAAAACAAAGTAAAAGATATTAAAAAAATAAAAAAATATTAATAAATTGGAGCTAGAAATTAAATAGCGGTTTAGGCTCACAAGGTCAAACCCCAAACCCAGATCTAGGTCTCCCCCTAGTCAGGTTAGACTACTTTTAGTTTCTCTCATTTTAATAAGTCAGGTCCCACTCTCTCTCCAGGCCACGTTAAGGGACCGGGAAAGCTGATGTGGGCGGTTTAGGACCTTAGGTTCGGGTTAATCCAATGATCAGTAATAAAGCATTAATCATTTAAATCCAAGTAAAATTCCCTAGGTAGGCCCTTCCAGCCCCAATATCAAAAATCCATAAAAACTATAAAACCAACAAAATAAACCCAAAAAGATTTTTCCTTTAATTCTTCCTCCACCTCAGGTGCCAAATATTTAATCGAACTTAATGATAAAAGGGAATAAAGAACTGACTTCTAAAATTGAATAAATGAGAATAATTAAATGAGATGAGTGATTTCACACACTTTGCATACTTTTATTTCGGCCCATCGGCCACCTTTAAATCAATCACGGCCCATCGGCCCTCTAAAACAAACACCGGCCCATTGGCCACCTCCAATCAATTACAGCCCATCGGCTTTTCATTTTATCACTCGTGTATCGCACACGAAAAACACAGAAATCACAAGTCAAAGTCTCATTTGCATCACTATTTTGATTTAAAAAGTCAGCCTTTAAACCCTATTTTGTCAATGGATTAGAAGGGGGTACCCGGGAACGGGGCCGATCCTCTTCTTAAATATTTGGCACCTCCCCCCTTTTTATTTTCTTTATTTTAATTATTTTGTCTTACTTGGATACACCATGATTATGCTATGTGAGGATTAACCTTATTTGGACTTTGACTCATAACCCTAAATTGACCCAATATTAAAGAGACCCAAAGAGACCCAAATTAATGTGACAGGAAAACCGTCGTGTGTTGCCGGCAGCACATTAGACGAGAGAAGAACCCACCCTTTTATTTTCACCCATTTTTCTTTGGCTTTTGTCGAAGAACGGTGTTACGGCCGTTACCGTAGCTGGCGATCGTGATCCGTCGATTTTGAGGGTAGTCGGAATCCTCATTTTCGATGTAAAATTTAAATAGCACATATAGATGAATGACGATTTCCCTCCCCTGGGGGATCAAAATTCACATCCGACAGTTACCTTTTTCAATTATTACCTCTTAGACTGACATTTTATTAATTGAGCAAATAATTTTATATGGCTTTGAACATCTGCTGGGCATTCCTCTACATTAAGATGTTTTATTGTCTTACTAACTGTCATAAATTTTTCATGACTAATGTAAATTATGAAATTGATTATTAATTTGTTTTATGAATTACAGATATGGAGTTATTACAGGGACTATGTGGTATAGGAAAAGGTATATTTAAAACCCCTTTCTTTAATTTATATTATTTGCAAATTGTTTATTGTGGTGCCAATAATCATTTTTTTTTAAGAAAACTTTCTTTTGAAAAATTCCTTATGATTTTTTAAAATTTTATACACCATCTTCTTTTGATCCGATTGCATCTCTTTGCTTAGATATGGGGGCTCTAATACCTATACATCATGACCAAATTTTCTAATACAGTATTGGAGTATTGGAGTTGGTTGGTATGATAGGTGAGAATAAATCTGCATTTTATGTGGCCATGCATAAAACTAATTTGACATGTTAAACAACTTGGTGTTATGTTATTTTTTTGGGACATTTATCGGAAACATTTCACCAATTAGGGTAACAACAGTTGAGGAAGCCAAAATTTTATAATAATAACTAAGGACCTCGAAATCGAAATCTAATATTTTATTTCCTTTTAACCCTTCTTCACTTGATCTGAAGAAAACACTAAAATCAACGTTTTTAACCCCGGAATGTTTTGTCCACGTCGATAATTCCCCAACCAAATCCCGATACTGCAAGAATCTCGAATTCAATGGTTTTGGTAAACGCAAATCTCATCCACAGTTGTATATCTTCCTCTATGCGGTAATGAATCCAAAGCATGCAAAGAATGCATTTACTGCTCCTACTGCATCCATTTAGTGGACCTCGCACGCGGTCCAGTAGTTCCCTCATCATTCCATGAACGCACACTTTAATGTTAGAGCGTAGAGATCGCTAGCTTTAAATTAGATTTGTCAGGGTTGAGTAAAGTGGACGATCACATGTTAGTGTAAAATACATGGGCTATAGAGCCTAGAGATCCCTTGCCTAGGTAAAGTAATAAATTTTTGAACTTTTAAAATATCGGAGTCAATTATTTTTTTGGAAAGGGAATTTATTAAAAAAATATATTAACATTCAATTTCAAAAATAGGAACAAGCCAAAATATCCAAGTTAGTTTAAATCCTTCAAAGTACCTCCAGTAATTAAGTCATCATCATTTTACAGGATAAGAGAAAACGAAGAATAAGAAAAATCTAAGAGCCTCCTTTAAGAAAAAAAAATTTACACATGACGAAGGAATGTGGGTGGGCTCAGAAAAAAGGTGGTCTCGTATAGAATTTCCCATTATTAGATTGATAGCTTACAAATTTGTGAATAAGTATTGTGTTATTTCTCAATTAATTTATTTGATGGTGGCTGGGGGTTTTGCTTTTTATTGGAATAAAAATCAATAGCTCATAATTGGGGGCCAATTATATCTTAACGGTTTGGATTTCATTTCGTGGGCTCCATTGGGAGCGTTACGGGTTTCCTGTGAGTGTAAGTATATGAGGGTCGAAACTCTACCCTTCTCATAGTTATACTTGGTAGAAACCGATAGGATGGAGACACGTGATCAATGGTTGGTAAATTTCATTGTGGATTTCGGGACGGTATCCTATTTGGAGCTGGGATTTTGATTGGTTCGGCGAGAAGATCGTCCTTTTTTTAACGGCTAGATGGAAATGAAGCATATGGGCGTTTCACACGCAGATCTTCAAATCTTGTTATGAAAAAACCCTTGCGACGCTTTCTTCGTTTGATAATATAGGTACAAATACATTAAAAACTTATAACCACCACATATCTCATTCTTTTAAGGTACACAGAAGGCATAAATTAATTTCAAACCCAGGACATCTTTCCTAGGAAAAGAATTCCTTAAAACCCACAACATCTTTCATCTGTTTGACATCCACATAGGAAAAAAAGAAAATTCCCCCAAATATCAAAGGTCCTGCAACTCGCTTAACACAAAATCAATGAATTTTTATATTTTCCTCAAAAAAGAAAAGAAAAAAAAGAGGAAGAAAATCAGATCTTCGTAAATCCAAGTGAATTTGATTAATCTGAATGTCGCATACCTTTATAGTTACTTTTATACTTGCCGATATGAGAGGGATCTCTCATATCGGCAAGTAGTTACTTTTATGCTTGCTGATATGAGAGGGATCGTAAGTATGACCAACTATGTGAGAGACGATGTCCTCCAGTGTGCCAAATATTTGAGACATAGAGAGGTAGTGGAAATTAGAAAGGGAGAGAAAGAAAGATGAGGGAGAGCAGGGGTACCCAAAAAAACCGCTCAACCGCTAAACTGATCTGAACCGATCCGAATCGGGCGGTTTAGATAAATTTTGTAATAGATCGGTTCGGTCACTGTTTAGATTTCCTTCATACCGTTTGATTCGGTTTCCGGCTTTAAGGTGCATTTAAACCACTCAAAGCGAATCAAACCAATTATATATATTATAAAATATATATAAAAAAAGAAAAATTACTCGAAGAAGAATCAAAACCTCACTCCGTTACTTGAAGTCCAACATCCCACCAATTGAACTGTCATTTTCTTTTGTAAATAAACAAGAAAAAAAGGGAACCAAACCGAATCGGTTCCTTTTGGTTTAGTTCGGTTTGAGCAGATGGGCGATTCAGTTCGATTTGGTTTGATTGATTTTCTTTTTAAACCGATCCTAACTGCCTATGTGCGAGGAAGAGGAGGTAAGAGCGAGAGAAAGGAGTGAAACAAAAGTTACTAAAAAATGAGTCGTTTCAATGTGTCCTTTCAATTATAGATGAGGTAGTTTCTGTTTTCAAATTTCAAACACTTGAGAGGGTATTACTTGGGTCCCACTCCCATGTGCGGTTGGCCTTATAAGGGCTTGATTTACACTCAAAATCAACTATCTTTCCCTGCAACCGTTTTCAGCTTTCAAGTGAAAGATTAACTTACAATATTGATGATCTTTGGGATCCACAGTGGAGCCAACATATAGGAAATATAATCCATTCAAAATAATTGGCTCTTTATTTTATGAGCCCTAGAAAAGTTTCATTGTCATAGGGTACTTAGCAAAACATTTACACATTGAAAATTAGGGGGCGTGTGGGACTAATATTTTGCCCCTAATTGACAAAAACCTTGTTTTCAACAATTTTACAATATTTTGGATTTTTTTGGATATTTCCACTACTGTATGTTATAACATTTACAGATATGATACGGTTTTTGAAGAAGATTTTGAGGGTATCTACCAAGAGTATCGGCATTCAATTGCTGAAGCTAGTATTTTCAAAGCTAACATAAGAGGTCATAGTTATTTTTAATGATTTGTATTGTAAATATGAACTATTTTAATGAGTTTGTAAATTACTATGATAGACACAAACATTAAATATTAATACTCTACATATTTAACAACTTTAGATAAGACATTTATATATGAGGTAATGACTTAGGGGGAGTGGAGGATTGATATTTTGCTCTTAATTGACAAAAATATTATTTTTCTACATTTTACAATGTTTTGGACTTTTTTGGATATTAAATAAGATTTTGAAGATTTCTACCAACACTCAAGGCATTCAATTATTGAAGCTAGTGTTGGACAATTGCTCCGATATTTGGACCAATCAACATTTCGCATTAGCACTAGCTAGCCTACGGTATTATAATTTTAATGACTTTTACTTAAAATAAAACTCAATCTAAATTTTTCCTACCACTTCGAAATCAACGACTTGATGCTCCGCCACAAACCCTGTCTGTAAATTAAAAAAATAAAGAAAAGAAAACAGAGAAGGAATCAAGAGTACACCATCCACAACCTCTTGCGAGCTCATCACCACCTTTTCATTGCCGGAGGACCTAATTTCATCGCCTGTGGATCCGAGAGCTTTTCAGAGGGAGAGTTGTAGATTGATTCGGTTCAGAAATTTGGAAAAGAGGAAATGAGAAAAAAAAAAAAAAAAAGTGGACCTGAGATTTTTTTCTCACCAGGGGCAAATAAGTTTTTTTGGACAAGTAATTTGTCACCAATATGCACCAGACAATGTTTATACGATCTACGCCGTTAATACTAACAGAATCTATGAGTTTTGCATTGTGATTAATACACTGCAAAATAACCAAAGTCCAGGTAGGTATTGTGTTGTTTTTCCTAAAAAAATATAATGACAAAATTCAAACCCTAAAGGGGAACGAACTCTAATGCAAGTAAATTTAAATCCTTTAAAGTACCTCCAGTGATTAAATCTCCATCGTTCTACTTGAGAAGAGTAAATGAAGAAGAAAAAAACTAAGAGCCCGTTTTGTTGAATGCAAAACCATTTCATAGTTGGATCACTAACATCACTGTAAGGTAGAAAATACTATTCCACTACTGATAATGGATTCTATTACAAGTCTCTGAAGTTACCAAATTAGGAAACCTTAGACTTGTAATGAACAAGCGTTTTCAGAGCTTACATTTTATACTCCGCAATCTTCCACCTTCTATTATCTCAATCTTCTACATTCTGCACTATCGCATTTCTCTACTCTTCTCTTATTGCCTTATACTCCATTGCCTCGACTACCTCTTCTCTCATAGCTCTATACTACCACTCATCTTCAATCAATTGAAGAACAAACACGTTAAAATTCAAAAATTTATGGAAACAATGTATGAAAACTATCAAGCCTGTTATAAATATAGTGTCCACCTTTCTCTACCGAAAGAGGAAGTCTTTTAAGAGGTAAGACTCTGCAAGCCTATAGAGACTGTACCACCTTTCTCTACCAATAAAAGAAGCTTTGAAAGAGGTTAGATTCAACAAGCCTTTTATACAGTCTGTACAGGCTTGGAAAATCTTACCTCGTAGAAGGCTTTTTTTTTTCGGTAGAGAAAGGTGGACACAGTATTTGTAATAGGCTTCATAGTTTTTATAGATTGTTTCCATATATTTTTGAATTTTGACGTACTCGTTTTTCAATCGATTGAAGATGAGTAGTAGTATAGGTTAAGGAGAGAAGAGGCAATGGAGGCAGTGGAGTATAAGGCAAGAAGAGAAAAGTAGTGGAATGCAATAGAGCAGAATGTGAAAGATTGAGATAAGAGAAGGTGAATGATTGTGGAGTATAAGATGATAAAAATTAAGTGTAAGCTCTTGAAACGCTTTTTCATTACAAGTCCGAGGTTTCCTAGTTTGGTAACTTTAGAAACTTGTAATAGAATCTATTATTAGTAGCGGAATAGAATTTTTAGCTTACGATGATATTAGTGATTAAATTATGAAATAATTATTCATTCACCAATACGAGTTCTTGTTTTTTTATTTTTCTTCGTTTTCTAATTTCAAAAGGAACGATGAAGAAAAAAAAAGTGGGCCTGAGATTTTTTCTCCCCAGGGGAAAATAAGTCGTTTTTTACATGTAATTTTTTGCCAATATGCACAAGACAATGTTTATACGATCTACGCCGTTAATAATAAACAGAATCCGTGAGTTTTGCATTGTAATTAAAAGTCTGCGAAATGACCATAGTCCAGGTAGGTATCGTGTTGTTTTTCTTATAAAAAATGACAAAATTCAAACCCTAAAGCGGAATGAACTCTGATGCAAGTAAATTTAGATCCTTGAAAGTACCTCCAGTGATAAAATCTTCATCGTTCTACTTGATAAGAGTAAATGAAGAAGAAAAAAAGTAAGAGCCCGTTATGTTCAATGAAAAACCATTTCATAGTTGGATCACTAACATCACTGTAAGGTGGAAAATACTATTCCACTACTGATAATGGATTCTGTTACAAGTCTCTGAAGTTACCAAATTAGGAAACCATAAACTTGTAATGAACAAGCGTTTCCAGAGCTTATACTTTATTTTTATCATTTTATACTCCGCAATCTTCCACTCTCTACTATCTCAATCTTCTACATTCTGCACTATCGCTTTTCTCTACTCTTCTCTTATTGCCTTATACTCAATTGCCCCGACTGCCTCTTCTCTCGTTGCTCTATACTACCACTCATCTTCATTCAATTGAAGAACAAACACGTCAAAATTCAAAAATTTATGGAAACAATGTATGAAAACTATCAAGCCTGTTATAAATACAGTGTCCACCTTTCTTTATCGAAAAAAGAAGCTTTGAAAGAGGTTAGATTCAACAAGCCTTTTATACAGTCTGTACAGGCTTGGAAAATCTTATCTCGTTGAAGGCTTTTTTTTTTCGGTAGAGAAAGGTGGACACAGTATTTGTAATAGGCTTCATAGTTTTTATAGATTGTTTCCATATATTTTTGAATTTTGACGTGCTCGTTTTTCAATCGATTGAAGATGAGTAGTAGTATAGGTTAAGGAGAAAAGAGGCAATGGAGGCAGTGGAGTATAAGGCAAGAAGAGAAAAGTAGTGGAATGCAATAGAGCAGAATATGAGAGATTGAGATTGTAGAAGGTGGATGATTGTGGAGTATAAGATGATAAAAATTAAGTGTAAGCTCTTGAAACGCTTTTTCATTACAAGTCCGAGGTTTCATAGTTTGTTAACTTTAGAAACTTGTAATAGAATCTATTACCGGTAGCGGAATAGTATTTTCAGCTTACGGTGATGTTAGTGATTAAATTATGAAATGATTATTCATTCAACAATACGAGTTTTTATTTTTTTCTTTTTCTTCGTTTTCTCATTTCAAATGGAACGATGAAGAAAAAAAAAAGTGGGCCTGAGATTTTTTCTCCCCAGGGGCAAATAAGTCTTTTTGGACATGTAATTTTTCGCCAATATGCACCAGACAATGTTTATACGATCTACGCCGTTAATACTAAACAAAATCCGTGAGTTTTGCATTGTAATTAAAAGTCTGCAAAATGACCATAGTCCAGGTAGGTATTGTGTTGTTTTTCTAAAAAAAAATAATGACAAAATTCAAACCCTAAAGGGGAACGAACTCTAATGCAAGTAAATTTTGATCCTTGAAAGTACCTCCAGTGATTAAATCTTCATCGTTCTACTTGAGAAGTGTAAATGAAGAAGAAAAAAAGTAAGTGCCCGTTTTGTTCAATGAAAAACCATTTCATAGTTGGATAACTAACATCACTGTAAGGTGGAAAATACTATTCCACTACTGATAATGGATTCTGTTACAAGTCTCTGAAGTTACCAAATTAGGAAACCTTAAACTTGTAATTAGCAAGCCACTACAAGAAAATTGACAATTAGCGGTGGTTTATTTGTCCGTCACTACATCTAATATTATGCTAAGTACAGCGGCGGAAAATGTATTTTGCTGCTAATATGCACATATTGCGATGGAAATTGTATTGTGCCTCTATTAAAGAGGGTTTTTGTTGATATAGAGCGGCAGAAATTATATTTTGCTGCTATTAAGCTATTAGAAATTATTTACGTATAGCAGCGGAACGTACATTCCGTCACTACATATTAGAAATTATTTATGTATAGAAGCGGAACGTACATTCCATCACTACATCTATCTAAAGCATTACCAGCGGAAAGTATATTCCGTCGCTATATATTAAAACTATTTTCATTTAGCAGCAGAACGTACATTCCGTAACTACATCTATCTATTAATATTTATACATATAGCAGTGGAACGTATATTCCGTCACTACATCTATTAATATTTACACATATAGCAGTGGAAAGTATCTTCCGTTACTAATACTTCGAAAAATGTATTATGCCATGTATAAAGGTAATCAGTATACTATGTATAAACGGTGCATTCCTTCAGTTATACTATGTATAAAGCATTCCTGTCACTATACTATGTATAAACGGTAATCAGTATACTATTCTCGGTATATAATGTATAAACGTCAGTATACTATTCTCCGTATACTATGTATAAAGGATAATCAGTAGAGACCGTATAGCAGCGGAAATATGCTTTCCGCTGCTATACATTTAAACCCCTAATGCGCCCTTAGCACAGTCCAGTTAAAAACCCTTAGCAACTAAATAGCTTCATCAGCACCATTAGCATCGTCCCCAGAACTTCTTCACTACTCTCACCTCATTCCTCGCCTTCTTTCCTCATCTTCTAGGGTTTTGATTCTCTCCTCTAAATCCCTCTGAATCCCTCTTGTTGCTGCTCGGATCCAGACATTGCGCTTCAGCTACCTTTTGATCTCCGTTCCGCTCGATTTCGTGACTGTTTTTCGCGGGAAATGATTCTCTCCTTCCAACAGTAATGCGGTTCTTTGAAGAGATCGTTTGAGAGGTGATTTCTCATTCTTTTACGTTTTGTGTCGATTTGTGATCTTATTGGTTGAAGTTGAAGAGAGATTTGTGATCTTATTTGGTTTTTGCAAATGATTCTTACTGAGGATGTGGTTTTGTTTGATTTTGGTGAAAGATTGAGAGATTTGTTGAATGTTTAGGACGTTTTGTCCAGTAAAACCTTGAGAAGCGATCATCGGTAGATTGCATGAAGAAATAGATTGCATCGGTAGACCTACTTCCCTGCATTTTCAGATCTTCGACAATCTGCAAGAGTAGCCGTAGAGAGCAGGAATCACTCTCTTTTAGCTGGTAAGGTAAGAAAATCTCCTTTCTTCATCGTTGTTTCCAGTGATCTCTTATGGAGGTTTTTGTTCATACATGAATCTGCTCTGATTGGAACATTTCTTAGATTTTGATCTGCTCCTCGATTGGTTTTTCTTCTCGTTGATTCCTCGATTTTTTCAGGTAATAAATCCGATCTCATTTCTCCACGTTTGGATTCTCTTCGATTCCATGTTCCTCCTCAATCTTGTTTTGTTTTGTTTTTTTCCATCGCTCAATCGAATCGATCTCTCTTTTGGCTGTTAGATTCCTGTTTAGGTTTCTCTTGTGCAGTCAGTGAAGTCGATCTCTCTTTGGACTGCAGATTTTCCCTGTTTTTGTTTGTCTGAGGGCATAAAATGATTTTCTGTGTAGTCCAACTCAACACACAAGAGGTGGAAAGAGATTTAGTGCGGGAGATGTAATGTTGTTCTCCGCTCAGAGCGATTCATTTTTTGAGTGCAGTTTCTTTTCAAGATTTTTGAGAATGGCAATGGTTTTGATTTGATTTCTGCTACTGTTTCTATGACCTTTGTGTAGAGATCTCTTCAGTTCAGTTTGTTTTTATTCTTTCACTCTCTCTCACACACAGAATCTCTATCCCTCACCGTGGAGGATTTTCATTTCTTTTTCTGGGGTTCATGGCATGCTCTTGGGTTCTACTTCTGAGCAGTCAGTAGTCTTTCTAAGACGCTCTTTTATTCATTTGTGAGTATTAGCAAAAAAAAATCATACTACACCTTGTGGATTTAGGTCTTGTAGATGTTAATGCTTCCATTACTTCTTTTTGGTGTATGTTGGTTGGTGAATCATGATGACCCATATGATTAGAACACATTTACTCTGTAAATAATTGCTGGGAAAAGCTTTTCCTTTTTGTCCTTCTCTCTTCATTTGTGTTCTTGTGTTCGGGTTTTGTTGTGCTTTGATTAAAGGCTTTTGTTGAATCTTGATTGAGATGTATTTCTGATGTTTTGGAGGAAACCCATTTGATTAAGTAGAAAGTTCTCCTGAAATATGTCTGCTTTTTTTTTTTTTTTCTGTTTAATTATTTTAACTTTTTTTTTTCATGAAGTTTCTTATAACGTTCTCTCATCTATAAGTAGTTGTTTGAGTTGGATTAGATCCTAAATGAGAAGGCTTTCTATAATAGGTTTTCCCCATAATGTTGATGGTTTTTTTTTTTATCCTTTTCCTCACTCTCATATTACAAGGAGTAGACTTGTTTTAGGAATTCATTTCAAATGTTGGCTTGATGTACTTGAAGAAGCCCTCTTTTTTTTTTTTACCTTTCTTCTGAATGGTTTTCTTTTGACTTGTGTTAATGTTCTTTGTCAGTCAATTAGGTCTTCCTGTTCCTGAGAAGCATATTTCGGGTTCTGGCTTGATTTTATTAGAAAGGTTAATGCAAGAGGTTGACCTTTAATTCATTGATCTCTTCATGGTTGAAATACTGTCATTTCTCTGTTTTCTGCAACCTTCCCCTCCACAGCCTCTCTTTCCTCCCGTTCCCTACATATACAAGCATCCCATTCCCATTCCAACTCCAGAAACCCCCCACTCCACACCCCCCCACCACCAACAAACAAAACCCATACAATAGAAATCTTCATTTTCTTGTGCTTCTGTTGCTCTACCCCAAAACACACAAGCACCATAAAATGGAAGGTCAGAAGATGAGATTCTCCTTTGCCATTGTGTTGATGGCCATAGCCATGGCCTCTTCCATGGTCCCACTTGTTGCAGCAGCTGACCCACCTGCACCCAGTACCACATCTGCCTCTGCTGTGTTTGCCCCAGCTCTTTTTGCCTCCTTCTCTGCCCTTCTCTTTGGGTTCTTTTTCTGCTGAGCTAGCTCTTCTCTCCATTTTCCTTCATGGGTTCTCCTCTTTCTTGATTTTCTCTAGTTAGGGTGTCTTTTTTTTTTTTGTAATTTCTATTTGTTGGGGCAGATGTTTATTATCTTATTATACTTGGGTTTTGGTTATTTTTGATGGGTTAGAGAGAGAGAGAGAGAGAGAGAGAGAGAGAGAGAGGGAGGGAGGGAGAGAGAGATGGGGTGATTGATGTATGATTCTTTCCTGTTCACTGGTATTGCATCTTTGTAATTGGTGTGTGTTGTAGAATATATTTATATCTGTTATATAATAAAATTCTTTTTTTTTTCTCTAATGTTTGATGGATGTGTTATCAGAGTAGCCTGGTTTGGTTTTGAGGAAGTTCTACTTTTATAGATTTCATAGAGCAAATGATCTCTAAGAAACTCATGACACCGTTTGATTGTGAAATGTTTCAAGTGCTTGTGGTGACTATACTAATTATTGGAGATTTTCATATTTTAAGAGTTGAAAGAATCCAAAATAATCAATCACCATCAACGTTAGTTTGATGACTCTACTCAATCTGACATGGAGTGACAGAACTTGTGGGTACCTTTTGAATGTGTCTTATATTGCACATGCATTTTTTTTTTAAAGTTCCACTAGACACGCAATTCATCTTCACATGCAGCTAAGCTATTTTTAGTTCTTCTGATATTTGAGCTTTTTTGATAGTAGATAACTTTGTAATTTTGTTCTTCTTCAATGATGTTATGGTTATCGCTACAAATTACATGTCACTTGTGCCAAGTATTTAGTGAAGAAATTGACTCCTAGCTAAAGATTATAAGCCCAGAGACTATTCTTTCAATTTACTTTTCTTCACTGTTGTTTCTTAGAGTTCCAGCTCTTAAGTTGTTGTTTCAGACTTACTTAGGTGGCATCCCCTTTCTTATCAGGTACTATATCAGGTTTGAGCACTCATACATTTTTAGATTCCTTCCGTGTGGTATATGGTTTTTAATTTCTTAATAGTATTAGTTCCATGGTTCTGAAAATGTATCCCTGCTTACTAGTGGCACTTCCAGTTTGAATTGGATTGAGGTCTGAACTCATTAACCATTTGTTCTTTAGTTCAACCATCATCATAATCATCACAATTACTGTTTAGTTGACTGCAATAAATTACTCTTCTACTTGTGGGAGTTGATTAAACTAGGATAGAATGTCAAATAAGCAAAAAGTGACGGGGTGCATTTGCAGAAAAGATGAGTAATTAAACTTCTTCTCCCAAGTTTCCTTTTGTTTTTTTCTATCTCTATCCCACATTCTCGTTAAACCCATGCTGTATTAGCCTTAATTCTAATGTATCTTCTGTTCTTTCATTCAATATCATCTGAAAACCAATGTTTGGCGAAATGGGTGGTCTTAGTTAATGTATCCAAGGGAATGGGTAGCCTTTATGATGGACATTGGTTTTGATATAACAATAACTTAGAAAAATCATGTTTATTGGCAATCATGGGCTTCTCTGTTGCTCCCAGGCTTTTCATTTAGTAAGTTGAGAGTTGGACCAGTGCAAAACTTTGCAAGAAGATCCAATGCAGTTATTACTGTGAACGCATTATCAGATCGACACAGGTCAGCTTTGTAATTCAAAGTAAAAAAAATCTATGCAAGTCTCATCACACAGAGACCACAAGGCACTACTTATCATCACCATCACCATCACCATCAATGAAAAAAGTGTTAATCTAACATCATCAGAAGTTTTTAAACTAAGACATTAAGAAAAATAACAATGACTTGAAAAGAAATAAAGCCATCGAGTAGCTACCTGCATTTCTACATTGAATACACAACCCTTACATTTGAAAGGATTGTTAACATATGTGCTCCACATGAGAAAATACAGAAATGTATATACAGGCTCTCACTCGCATAAATGTTAAGAGAAGGGCTTTTGTTTCTTTGGAAGGTAAGTAAGAATATATTAACTTCCCTCAAAACAGGGCAGGAAAAACCTTCTATACAAAAGAAGAGCTTTTCGTTCCTTTTGGAAGGCTGAATTGAAAACCAATGTCCTTTGGTTCCTGCATTTGTCCATGTGTTTTCTGTTCTTTTTTTTTAATTTCATCTGAAAACCAATAAATTGAGAAATGGGTTGTCTCAGGATTTGTGTTTTTAATGTTTTTGTTCATTGAGTGGAGTGTAGTTGTGATTCTTAACATTTAATCCGCTTCATGAAATAGGTAGTCACTGTTTTGGCATTATTCTCCATTTACCAAATAGAAGTTTTGGTTTGTAGCTTCTATTCTTGTCTTTGGTTCCAATTAGTTTTACTGTTTTCACTAATATGATGCTTTAGTATGTGTCTAGTAGCAACTATTTTCCATTTGATATATTTTTTTTAAAGCTATGTGTAGTATATGGTTTGAATCCCCTCATATGATTCAGTTGTTTGAAATGGGTGCCTACTGTTTCCATATTTTTTCTTTGTCAAAACTGGTACTTTGTGAAGTTGGTAGTTACAGTTCTTATTCTTGTTAATTCTGTTCATAATTTCATGAAGTTCAGTTTTGATTCTAGGTGCTACATCTTTGCTTGTTGTGTGAACTGAATAACTGTTCTTCATCTCTTTCTTTTAAATATAATTTCACCTGAAATTGATGGTTCATGAATAAATGGCAGTGTTTCTTTCTTGACTATCAACAATTGAATATCTGAAAAAGCAATGAATTGCTTGTGTACACCAAGATATTTTTCCTTCCAAGTAGTACAAATATACAATTTTTCTGATGCTGCAATTTCTAAAAGGTGTAAGAATCACTCGTAGAGATGGTTGTGAAAACATGGTTCAGGTCATGGTCATTGAATGGAGGAAAAAAAATAACATTCTATTTTTCTATTTATTCAGCTACAATTGAATAAGAAGGCCATCTAAAGCTATCTCAAGTCTAAGGTTCATCAATTGGATGGCCAGAATCTTCTGATCAGATTTTAATTCACAAACATTCAGGTGCAGTTTGAACTTGCCTTGCTAATGTTTCTGTTATTCGATTGTCAAGTCTTTGTTTTTATTTTATATTCAAGGTTCATCAATTGTTTTTATTTTACTCTGTTATTCAAAGTAACAAATGATTCCTCAAAACTTTTAAGTCTAGCGTCAATCTGGGACCCATAGGATTCGAAATCAGCCATGCCAGGAATCCCCACCCTCATGTCTCTATATATAGAGAAGCAGCCAGCCAGACACTGGAACTGTATTGGGATCCTTCTCTTCAGCTGTATAAAGCGTTTTTCACATATTTGTTTGTATTTCTCTTCACTCTCTCGTTTCATCTGACTATGTATTTTATCTCTCTTGGATGCTTTTGAAATATAGAAACAAAAGAATATTAGCAAGACAGAGAGGTTTGGTTCTGTTTGGTACAAACAGAGCATATCAACAAACAGAGGTGACATATGAGATTGGGATGTTGAGGGAGTTGAGGGCTCACATGGGCACTTATTCCATGTGACAGTTCTTTGTTTGGGCTATTAATGCTCTCCTTTCTCACAATCTTGATAACTTGCAGAAATCCCACTCGGGTTCTTCAGTTTCTTCTTATGTTAGGTGCCCTTCTTTCTTGTGTTTTCTGCTTATCAGTGGAACAAGTGTAGACAAGTTAAGGGATTCATTAATGTGCTGTCTGGTTCCTTTTTTTCTATTTGGATCTTGCTGATATCAATGACCACTTGTTGAGATCTTTCTTCAATTATTTATTCATGATAAAGTGCAGAACCCCAGGCTGTTGTTGTTATCCAAGGGTTTTGCTTCTAGTATTTTTCTATTCTCAACTTATTTAATGAGTTTCTTGCATCTCTCTGTTTTCAAATGCTTATGCATTCCAACCTCACTAGAAAGATTGATTAAAAAAAAAAGAACACAACCTAGAATTTGTATGATTGTGTAACCTCATCTGAACTTTGGCCCTCTGTTTATATTTATTACTTTCAGCAGGATTAGGGAGAAAATTCAGTGATGTGGTATCTCACCTTTTTTTGAAGCATTGCACACTTTTTCAGAGACACTAAAAAGACTTTCTTGGTATTTTTCAATTGTTTTCGGCAGTTCACTTATTGACAGAGCTCTCACGTTATGTGTGCTTTGTACTTTATGCAACTGAGTATGCTTGTCTTTGCGATCATGTTATGTGCCATTAGCTTTAAATTAAAGTCCGTGGCATTTATAAATTTTGGGCTGAATTCCATCCTTTGAAAATTTATTCCGTCCTATTTTCTTTGTAGGTTGCAGCTCCAAGTAAGCCATACAAATGGCAAATGAGCCTGTACAAAGAGGAAGAGGTGACATGTGAACCCCGGGCAACCAAGGTAAAAACTGACTACACTAAGTGGTTACATTAAGTGGATTTATAAAAAAGAATGCAGCACTGGTTACATTAAGTGGATGAGAACGCACTATAGATGGTTTGGAACTTTGGGAAGGATGAGCTTCCCCCCTGTTTCTCTTTTTTTTAATTGCCATCTCATGTTGGGTGAAGAACCAGAATCCGTGCCATGATCCTGATATTTTGTGATTAGGGAAGAAATTCATTTCCCTTTATCAGTGCCATGATCTTGGTCTTCTAGTTATAATGGCTGGATCTTGGAGTCGGGCACAGGGCCGGTCCTGAATTTTTCAGGGCCCAGGGCAAGAGTAAAAGTTAGGCCTCTTCAGCCATCATATATGATAATATCATTGGTGGGTCCCACTGATGTGAAAAATTGGCAATGGGTTGATAATGTCCAAGTATAACTATTTGAAAAAAAAAAGAGAAGAAAGAAAACTCCGACCAGAATTTAAACATCATATATGGGGAATTAAAAATCATTAGTGGGCCCCACTAACAAATGAGAAGAACGGGTGTAGGGCTGAAGGCTTGATGATCTATTTGTAAAAAAAAAAAAGCCCTAAATCATCCCAACACTAGACCAGATTCTCCCAAAATTTCAGCCATCAAATATAAAATATCATTGGTGGGCCCCTCTGATGGATGCTCAAATAAGTGATGCAATAAGCACTCTCAGATGATTTGATGATGGGTCTATTGATGTCCAGGACGATGGAATCCATTGGATGAGCCCTGCCCTCACCAAATAATTGAAAAAAAAAAAATAGAAGGGATTTTGGGGATTTTGGGCCCCCTCAAAAAATGGGCCCGGGGCAAGGGCACTTACAGCCCTTGCCCAGGGCCGGCCCTGGTCGGGCATAACATGTATCCTTGCTTTGACTTGGCTGGATCAGATGTTGGACATGATGGTTTGATATAGAAGTTCACCAAATTTATAATAATGCTTTCTTTGATCCATCAAAGTCTGCCAAGTCTGACTTACTAGGAAACTTTTCTTTATGTTGGATATGGACTAAATTTAGAATCCAACTTTTCTTACATAAGAAAATTCAGAATGTTATTAAGTTAGTTGTCTGAATCAGACGTGTGTTTGTACAGGTCCTTCAGGATCATCCAAATCAGACATCTTACATTCTTCCACCTGTCTAAGGCATAGCTATTTCCTTCTTTATTTTTGGTTTCAATGGTTAGAAGAATCAAGATGACTAATTGCCATTCCTATTTTGCATGAATGGGAGTTATTTTTTGAGTATTAGGTGTTGGAAAACTGGAAAAGCCATAATTTCAGAAGTTTCATATCAAGGATCCCCACTTGATCACTCTTGTCATGGTCCACAATATTTAGAGAATCCCAATCGATGGTCTGCAAAAGCTCCCATGATAAAAGTTCCAAATTCCATAGGATCCCATAATCGATTGTCACATATAGATAGCTCTTATGATCGATGGTTGAATACTATTACTAGTAATATCTTGTTTCTCCCTCATGAAATGCTTGCATCAATCCTAGCTTCTGTTGCTTCTGCTTCCATCTTTGATCTCATTGATGCTAAATTAGTGTAAGTTGCTTTCCTGATCTTTCTTCAACAAGTAGTTTTTTTTTTTTTTTTTTTTGGTTGAGATCTCTTAATTCATTATTTTTGGAGTTTAGTTTGTTGTTTTACTGATATGTTTACTTTGGGTTCTATTACAGATGCAAGCAATTTTCAGAAGCATGGTCGTTTCTTCTGTCAACCACTGGTGAATGGAAAGAATTCTAAGACTTCATGTAATCCATCTAAGATGCAGCAGACCCTCCTTTGATGATTTTGCTGGACCTTGGGTTAATGACCCATAATTAGATAGGAGAATGCCAGACTTCACATTTTGCAGATAAGCTAAGACTGGATGTTAGTGATTTACATTTCCAAATCACTGAAGTGTGGCCCACATCTTGGTGGTGTTATGGATTGCATATTTTTCCCTTGATAGAGGACAAACAGATGAAAATGATATTTTTTCTGCTCATAATTTTATGTTTTCATAAATGAACAGTTTGAAAGCACATGATAGATTTGTCTTGTAGGAGAGAGATTTTGTTGAGCTGTTGATCTCTGCGACTCTATGATGTATTCAAACTGTTTATTAGAATATTTTCAGTCTTTGATGTCGTATAGTCGTATACATGATGTGGTTTCCTCCACTGCAATTTGATTTTCTTAAGTTGCATGCTGGTGAAACAGTTTCTCCAGTAATGACATGTGGATAGGGGAAAAGCTCGAGCAAATTAGTGATATCTGTGTTGATCGACTGAGCAGTAGAACCATTGAGGCTCATGTAGCCACACATGTGGGCCATTCATGGGTCCATACGTATGTTTCTCCAACGTTGGCTAGGGAAAAAAAGATTACTAATTCTATCTTACTAAAACTTTAGTATGCTATTCGATTCTTCTTCAGAAGCTTACAAATACAGTTGTAAAAGAAAAATTAAAGCAAAGCTGAGTTTTATAAAAATAAATAAAAATCAGTACAGGAATTATAATCAATAAAATGGGATGTTCTCAACAGCAGTTTGTGAAGTTTGCTGCTATAAGTGACGCTAATTAGTGGCGGTTTAAAAGCGCCGCTATTGATAGTCTTTTTTGCAGCAGCTCCAATTCCATTATACATATAGCGGCGCTTTTTATCCTCTTGATCGATTCACCATGTGTTACCTATGACCTACTTCGATGTCAATCTATCTGCTTTTGCATGATGTTGAGGACTTGCACTTTCTTTGCATCATGGTGTTGAATAGGTTGAATCTCTTTGAGATCATATAACCCATAAGGATTAGATTATATGAACTTTTTTTGTTTTTCTTTCATTCTATTTGTAATTGTATTAAAGTTTCTCTCTCTCTCTCTCTCTTTTCCACAATACTTCCATGGAGTCTGGAATCGGCCATGTCAAAGAAGAATATCAATAAGAGAGAGGGTGCCATTTCCATGGAAATCTCCACAAATATGAATCTTCCTCAGGTACTCTTTGTTATTTTTTTTTATCGTCTTCTCTTTTAATTGAAGTCTGTAGTCTTGGCTCCGACATATGGAACAAAGTACCAGGAAATGGAGTTCCATTGAATTTGTTGGATGTTTCCCATGGAAATTATTTTCACTCTATGAAATTTTCTCTCAACTTCATGATATCTTTGGTGGGCTGTATACAAACAAGCCCTTGATTTGGTTTCAGATAACATTGTCGATTGTTTGGATGGGAAAGATAAGATTACGAAGTTTGGATACTAATTTGGGGCAAAAAAGTGAAAAGATCCATACAATTTATCACTTTTTTCCCATTTTTATAATCTAAATTTCAGATTCAACAGTTTCATGTTCCACTGAGACAGAGTGCAAGAAGTCTGATTTTGTGGATTTTCGCGAAACCCAGCAACTAATGGTGTGTTTGTGCGGTTGGAAGAATTTGGATTACTCGGGAACTAGATTTACCCATTCAAATGGTGCTATAGATAAGATTTATAACATTGAAACTTATGAGCGAACCCCTCTTATAAGATCTTATATGCAGAAAACAAGTTAGTGAGGCCCCTCTTATAAAATCCCATTTGTAAAAGATACGCTTGTGGGCTTAAGTATGATTTAAGCAAAACTTGGCCCAACAATTAATTTATAGCGTTGCTTCATGAAACATTAAAATTTTATTAGTGGGTCCCTCTTTTAAAATTCTAATGCCAAGAAAACATTGGTAAGTTTTAAATTTGATTGACGTGAAACTTTGCCCCACAATGAATTCAAGACGATGAATTTTCTGGTGGTGATTTCATAGGCTTAATTATATGTATCTCTTATCTTTCATATGAATCAGTTAAAATTTATAGTTTTTTAGATTTTATGCCTTTTTCTAACATATATATCTCTTTCATATAGAATCAATTAAAATTAAAAAATTTCTAGATTGTCTCGAATTAGCTATCTTAATGGACTCTTCCTATCCTAATTGCAATAAAAAAAATACACACCCATATCTAAATTTTAATATATTTTATACATGGAATTGAGGTTAGTTAACTTTAGCCATTGTAATTGTAGTGGTGTTCAAAATTTGTTCTTTTGCATTTAGTATCTTTTTAACGGTCATGCGAATTTGCTTGCCAATGTACTAAGATATAAGAAATCTATTATGCTGGATGGAGCACTTGACTCGCCAACCAGGTTTAAACGTTTTTTTGGTAATCCGAATATTGATATTGTAGGCCTTAGGTGGTTAGGAGATGCTAATGATGCATTCATTAATATAGTGGTCCTTAATTTAATTGTAGTTGATGAAATGCTTGAAATAAATTTGTATATTCTCTTTACAGATCTTTGATGTATTTCAATGTTTCTTTTGATGTCCACATTCTTTTTATATTTATTATAATATTATTTTGGAACTCAAACGAAATTTTTGTTTTTTATTACTCAGTAATTTTCAAACTTATAAGTTGTTATTTATTTTTATTTTTTGTTAGGAAGTAGGGAAGTTTCTTTTCTTTTTTTTTTGTTTACTATTTTGGTGTAAAATAAATGGATCTGTTCTCTAGGTCTTTACATTTATTTATCTATTTATGTTTCAACTATCGATCCATTGTCAAGAGGTCATGATTTCTCTATTTAATTTCCCATGGATCCTTTGACAAATGATTTTTTTGAGATCACAACGGATGATGTTTGTTTTGGTAATATCTATTGAACTTTCACACTATAGGTTTGATGACTATACATAGAAGGCCTTTGTTGCATTGTTTTAATGTATTTGATCAAATAATTTAGTCTTTGATGTAGCCAACTTATCAATATGGGTTCCGAGGACAATTGAGGAATGGGCTATCAATACTAAAAGAGTACTTAATCCATTAGAAAGAAATGATAACCCTCTACCCCGATTTTACTAAGGCTATATTGGATAACTATTGAGTTCTTGATTAAAGAGGGGGTATGTCTCTCCGCCATTTTCATCATCTGCATTTATACGTTGATTTCTTGATATTGGTCCAGATTTTCTATGCAACGTGTGTTATATGTGCCTATTGTAGTCTTTGTTGAGTTGTAAAACTAAACTAGATAAATGGCCTTGTGTGATTTCACCTCTCATCTACCCATAGCTGATGGGCTTCCAAAATAAAGTTAGGAAGTGTGACTTGGTCTCAGTCCATTCATCAAGCAATACAATATTAGGCTTCCTATTTTATTAATTTCCTTTTTTTTTTTTTTGGACCTAGCTTAGGGGGTTAGGACCCTAGCCCTCTAGAGAGGAAAGTAGACATCAGGAGCCCTCTGGTGAGGGAAGTAAACCTCTGGTGAGGTCGAACAACCCTTGGGTGAGGGAAGGTGACTACCAAGGTTTGAACCCTAGGCAGTCAGGTAAGAACTGATACCTCTTACCACTGGGGTAAGAGGCCGTTCTTTAGCACAATGCTAGATGGGTAAGAAGCCATTTTTTCTTATTTCTTTCATTCATTGTTCTATAATACAATGCTAGACATATACTATCAATGGCTTCTAGCAGGCCTACCACAAATGGAAGCCAGTTCTACATCACTTATATGAAGCTACCACATCTAAATGGGCCATCCTCTATATTTGGAAGAGTGACTCATGGGTTTGAAGTCCTTGAGCTCATGGAGAAGGTACACAGTCTTTCTTAGCTCAATGTATTATTTCTAATTAAATGCTGGGGCAAGATGATTATTGTGATTGGTGAAATGGATTGCTAACTTGTAACTTATTTACTTTAAGTTGCTTGCTTTCTTCCGTCTGTGACCCATACAGGACCCATGGATCGACCTCTTGCAGAGATCAGGCTGAATCGAGTAACTATAGATGCAAACCCTCTTGTTGTCTAACTTTCATTAACAATTGTTATAAGTGCTAGACTCGGTGGCATGGATCTGGATATTTTAATATAGAATGTTGAAATTGATGGTTCTCCACAAATATAAAGAACACTATGAAAAGAAAAAAATTAAAAATTATCAAGTCACTAGCATACAAATTGTTATATATTCTTGTATTAAGATTTTAATTTAATTCCAATTTCCAAAAAAGGTCATTTGCTAGGTGGTAGTTCTAAGTTCTTATGTGCTTTGATCATATCATTATCCTAATCATCAAGGCCAAATATATAAGAATATCATCCTCCTCACCTAGGCAATGAGAAATGTTTTAACTATGTAGGAATAGATTTTTATGTTTTTAATATCGGCGAATGTTTTATTTGCCCGTGCTCAGCACGGGTATTTTTTGCTAGTATATATATCATTCCAATTCCTCATCCTTTGGGATGCAACTACATTTCTTCTCAATGAAACTGTTTTCATCTAAATGAAGTTTTCGAACAATGAATACATCCTTTCATTATAACAGTTTCAATCAATCTGGATAGTTGGCATGTATCCTAAAATTTAAGGTGGACCTCAAACACGTCAGCTCATGTCTTAACTAAAAGCATTAACATTTATTCTTGCCATATAATAGGAAATGAAATGAATGTACTTGAATTTAGCATTTAGCAATGACCATGGGCAGCTGGGCTACATTTTTTTGGTTTCCCATTCTACTGTGCACAAAACTCACACCAAAGCAAAGGCTTCTGATATTGGACCCATATTGATCCTGGGGTGACCATAGATATTGCCTCTATAGTAGTGATCTACAAATTGGTGGGATCCCCATTATCACCAAATGAGGATGGATAAAATAGTTTTGATAGCAACCCATAGCTGCCTATCAGAGATTTTGGTTTAATATCTGAATACTTAGGATGGATCAAAATTCTCTCTCAATGCAATCAATTAAATAAAAAACTCTGAAAACTTAAGCAGGCAAATACATATTTTGTCTCTCCTCTCCTTTCATTCACTACATCCTCTTTTCCAGAAGCCTGTCAGTCTCCATCTCCTTGCACATTCTCTCTCTAGAAGTGGAACCTGCAACTAGAGCTGACCATCTTTTTCATAAGAATTGATAACGTCGGTTAATTGGAGACATGACCAATAGGGGTGCACATTGGGCTGTTCAGATCATTTTAGAGGGAAAACCATTAACCAAACCAAACTCTTCGATTTTCTATTTTCCCAAATTGAACTAAACCACCCATGTGTTATAACCGAACCGAAGCGGTGCGGTTCGGTTCAATTACGGTTTATTTTTTTTAAATTTTTTTTCACAAAAAAAAAAATTGCAGTTCAAACTTGGTCCATCAAATGGAATTAGGAGAGGTTATAATGAACACTAAATATATTTCATAATTTGTTTTAACCTTGGAATGAGTAGAGGCTGTAACAAACACTAAAATATATTTTACAATTCGTTTCAACCAAGGAAGAATACATCAAACAATGATGAACTCTTTTTGTCCATCATTCGGTCGTGTGGACCAAGTCAGGTTTGGCCAACTTTTCAAGCTAATGAGCTGAAAATGTACAAATCTTATGGTAAAATATAGTAACAATATAGTTTGGCACGTTCCAATTTTTCGGTGATACTTGATTTTTTGTGCAGCCCTAATGACCCATGTGTATGATACAAATGTAAGTAGATTATTTTAACATCGCAGGGTACTGGAAGTATAAGTGAGCCAAACAGTATAGTGGGTTTAACTTGGCCTTTCGAGAAAATATAATAACAAAATGGTTTGGCACGTTCCAATTTTGCGAGGATTCGGAATCCTCGATCGTTAGCAAAAAAATAAAATAGATGGATGATAAGAGGGTTTGGTGGGCCCCACGAGGTGTGAAACACCCATCGCCTGAAATTTGATGTAATTACATACTAATAACACATGTGCCTTAGATTTAGGTGGAAGTTCTAAATTTTTATCCATCCCCATAACCAAATGTAATTCTCCAGCATGCAAGCATCAGACCATCCTACATTTCATGTGGAGAAAGAGAAGACAAAAAGGTCAACAGAACTCGGATTGACTTTTACCCAAAAAACCCCATCCAAATAGTGACCTAGATTCTCCATGATCTGTTGCTATGGCCCATCCAAGTCCACACAAATAACAACACCTTCGTCATAGTACGGAAACAGATAGAAAGAGTTAAAAGAGTTGGGTGGGGCGTGGAAATGTACGTGCATGTATAGAGATTGTAGATGTCTTTAATGCCTATACGTTCTAGTCTCAGCTCTGTTTACTTTTACACTCGCTTCCAAGTTCTAACTCCACAGTTAACAGTAAAAGCTTTTTCTGGAACCTGGACTTTCCAGAAATCAGTGTTTCAGGCCTGAAGGTCCTGAACCATGCCATCACTGGGATTGGAGGTATGAAATGCAGCCATTACTCCTCCCTCTTCCTCTCTCTCTAAGCTCTGTGCATTTTACCTGTTCTACCCAAAGCAAAGATAAGCAGTAAAAGCTTTTCTTGAACCTGGACTTTCCAGAAATCAGTGTTTCAGGACCTTCACCATAACTGCGATTAGACGTATGAACTGAGTCTCAGTAGGGCCCACGTACCAAGTAATTTCAAGATAGTATGCCATGAGATTTTCCACTGCAGGAAAAGATGCTGGGACATGATATATTTTTCACTTGGGACGATTTTAAAGAAATTTTAAAATTTTGTCTTATGTTAAAAAAAAAAAAAAAAATGGAAAAAATTTCAAAACTTTTCAAATCTTGACATGGGCCCACGCAACACTAATTTGAAGATCGTATGCAATGGTGATTCATACCCAGTGCAGATGAAATGGCAGGGTCCAGGGAGTGAAAGGTTGGTACTTAGTAGGGTACACAGAAATGGGCTAGGGTTTAGGTGGGGGTATGGTTTAGGCTGTACGTTGGCACTGACAGCAACATGTATTCAAGATGGCCAATTGAAACTGACATGGACAACAATTTTAATTGAAATAAGAGGACCCTTCAAAAAAATTTAGCCCATGTCTCTATGCCAACGTTTTATTTCCATGAATCTGACTGTGGATAAATCTCCCATTACAATGAAACTCCTTTAATGCCGATATAAGAGAGAGCTAATTAATTTGAGCGGATTAGATTTTCTATAGGTGAGTCATACTGTGGAGCACTAAAGACCATCAAGAGTATAAGCTACGTACATGTATGTAACTGGAATGAGAAATAAAAAATAGATCTGTAAAAGGGCATTGAGCGTGGAGTTCCACTCCTTTTCCCTTTATTTTTTTTCAAGTGAATGGATATAAACACGACTACAAGATCGTCGGACGACAACTTTATCTTATCTTCTAAACCCGAGAGACTGTGGGACCCACGGTTCAACTAATACGTAGATCGCAATGCAGCATCTTTCTCCATCCAATGAAAGCATGCCATGTCAACATGAAGGATGAATTCAATACGGGGATTTTTACTACTACTACTCAAAATATGCGTACATAAATGAATGTAGTTATTTTCAAAAATACCCTTCATAATTCATTAACAAAATGGTTTTCAAGACTGCCCTTTACAAACTCTCAACTTATAATATAAAAAGGTGAGTCCTATTTATTATAATTCCGAAAATATGAGGCCCCATTATAATTTTAAGTTGTGGATCCATATTATAATCCTTAATGGTGGGACCTATATCCACATTAAAAAAAGATGGCCTACTTTTTATTTTTTACAAATGTGGCCCATATGTAGTTCTGAAATGTGGGTCACTGTACTATAATTTCTAAAGATGGGCTTCATGGATAACATAATTCAAGGTAGACCGCATATTCTATTTCTTAAATCTAGGTCCCATGTAATTTGTAAATATCAATAATAGACCACGTACATCTTAAAGTCCAAACCACTCAATATCATCATTATATCATACATGATAAGAAAAGAATATTTAAGTGGTTAAATAACAAAAAAAAATATGCTACACATTTTAAACGAATAATAAAGTCATTAAATAACAAAAACATATCATATTCATTTGATAAGAATATTAAGTGGTTAAATGATAATAAAAAAAAAACTACACATAGTAAGAGAGACTAAGCATTAAACAATAAAAAAAAGATGGCATGAGATCGAACTTTATTTGAGTTTATGTATGCAATTGGTGTAGGTTTAGGCCTCCTGTATTTTCATCCAAGAGGCTAGAGGTCACTTTAGCGGTAGAAACTTCTTTGCACTATAAAAAGTGTCGTTTCTACCTCTAGACACGCCGTTTAGGCATTTCCGACAATGCTAGTGGCAATAAAAAATTTCTCCGATAAAAATTAGACTTAGTAAACTTTTAGCTGTGGAAAAACCGCCGGTAATTATAAATTTTTCGGCCGTTAAAAGTCATTTTTTTATATTAATTAAGGTTAAAAGATATGTTGATAAAGAAAACTCATCTCAATCAAAACTCCATTTAGAGTATTCATAATACAAGCAGATTGATCATGTTCTTCAAGAAATCACTAAAATGAAAAAAATAAGGTATGGAACATATTTATTAATCATTTGATTTCTTACTTCTTTTAAAATGTGAGTAGGACTACTTATAATCTTTTGAAAATAAAGAAATTAAAGTTCAAAGCTAAAACATAATGCACATGGTTTCATGCTACATCAAATCTACATCAAATAATTAAACTTATTCATGAAATAGTGAAAATTTTAAATGAACAGAGAATGGGAAGAAATGATCAAGCACACCCATTTTATAGTGATCTAAACTACATTATGAGGCCCACTTTAGCTCCATTAAGGCATGATAGATGATTAGATGAGATCATTATATGAATTTCTTATTACTAAAAACATTCTTCTTTGACATTAGCAACCATTTCACTTGAAAATATTCTAGTTTGTGTTTTCATTGGGATAAGTACTTATTTTTATCCACAAATTTTATAATCCGCACAGTCTTTTTATCCCATTGATCGAATGGTTGTTATCATTCATTTGCTTGGATTTTCATTTCTTTATAGTTTATCAAATAAAATCCGCTAAATCTATAGTCAAATAACTTAAGCCACATGCAATGGAGGTGCTTTACTTCACACATCGTGAAAAAAATCATTGTACATTGGAATCATTACAGAAAAATGATCAATCCATAGAAATTATAATATGAGATCCACCTTTAGAAGTTACAATATGAGACCCATTTTTAGGAATTACATATGGGCCACATTTTACAAAAAAACTTAAATCCAGACCACTTATTTAATGTGGATATAGGTTCTACCATTAAGGATTATAACATAAATCCAATGTTTGAAATTATAATGTGGCCTCATATTTTTTGAATTATAATAAATAGGACTCACCTTTAAGAATTATATAGTGGGCACACTTTGATATGAATTACAACGTGGGCCTCATTGTTTGCAATCCACAAGGCTGTCCACGTTTCAATTTTTATGAGGATAGGGCCATGGGGCCATGTTATAATTGTTAAATGATGGGACTCATTGTTGCAGACACAAAAGCGGATCCACATATTAACCTTTATAGGGTGGGCATTGTTTTGAGGGCAATATTGAAAGTCATCTGATAAATTAAAGCAGACACTGTCACTGGCGAAGGTCGTCGCTGCATTTAGTGTCAGCCACCAGAAGAGAAGCACTTGATCTTAGCCAAAAGGCCGAGAAAGGGATCCAAGAAGAGAAGCACACAGATTATCAAGTTGTCTAATCATACCTGCAAAGAAATTGAATTGCTTCTTCTTAAAAATGGAGGAGAGGGAATACGAAAGCCATCGATGAGATTTGAATGCTCGCCGCTGCACCCGGACTCAAACTTATAAAAACAGTCTTTGCCATGGGTCAGGTCACCAGAGTCCTCTCAGCCACAGCTAGTCAGCTACTGCCTACTGTTTTAACATCTGCTGATAGACTGTCGAAAGACACATTCATGAGGAATATGTGTTCTTTTTATACGGATGGTTGAAATGCCAACAGCTGTACCTTAACTTCTAATTCTTGTTTTCATTACAAATGCTATGACATTTTCAAAAGGTGTTTGTTCTAATCCATCCATTGGACAGCTGTTTTGACTGGGACTAGACAAGGACAAAACTATTACGGCAGAGTAAACTTGTTGGCTTGGCCCACCTCAGTGTAATTAACGGGGGGATGATGAGGTCTCATCAACAAAAATATTAGCCCAATCAAATTATCCAGGCCTTTTACTTATGAGTCTAAAAGTTTAATGGTTATATTTAATGGATAAAATAGAGATTTAGGTGGCTTTTAAATTAAGGATTTAAAACTATCTTGTTGGGGCTGATATTTGACCCAAAACACAATCCATGACAAGGCATTTTAATCTCTTGCCCTCTACTACTTATTATAACACCTCAACAAGTGCAGGACCCACATGGGAGTTGGTTGAGTGGCATGAGGGGTGGATTTGCCCTCCATATCTCATATTTGAGATTGTTCCAAATTTGGTTGGTGTGCGTTTGTGTGGACTTTTAGTGGGTGCCACCCGAGAGATTAGTCCGATTGGATGAAGACCTCAGGGATACCCACGTCATAAAAAATATATATAGGGACATTATCAATATAATTTTTTTCATATTTTTTTAGAGTGATTTGTATTCTATTGTTGCAAGGGTATCATGTCTTTGTATTTGTTGCAATTCTTATGTTTCCTCTTAATGTAATTCTTTTTCTTATCAATTGTAACTATTTCCACCATCGGATTAAATGCTGACAACATAACTTGATTAGAAAAAGAAGAGCAAGCTCACAACATAGTAAGTCTGATAGTGAAACTAACTTCATGGAAGAAAAGTTTGACCCTAAAATAAAATTTGCTTAGCGAGAAATATAATTATTTTAAATTTAGACCTCGACTCCTATCATTGATTTATAGATCTGATTAAAGAAAGCTAATTTGAATGATAGCTATCCAACTGATGTTTAATGGGGCACGCTACATGGTGCCAGGGCGTTTTGGAGAGAAAAAACTCCCCCTTCATTCCATGAACGAGAGCAAAGTATTAATTGCAATTTACAATTTGTACCCAGTGGAGTTCTCATTTACTTTTAAGAAGCCTAATTTTAAGAGAAGAAGAATTGATGCTTGAACAATTCTCTAATTTTTCTCTTCCTTCAAATCATGTTTCTCCTCTCAAAATGAATGTTTTTCATATTAAAAATACATAAACATAAACACTAAGCTTGCATCGGTGGGGCTATCTTTTATATCAAGACTTGGGCATAATTTGAATCAAACAAAACATTGATTGATATTAATACATATAAAAACTTTAATCATTCCGTGGGACCTACTCTTATTGAAGAGTGGGAGATTTTATTATGAGTGAGCCCCACTAAAAAGAGTCAAATTTCTTATAAATTAGACCAAAAAATGCAAATTGGTCATATTTTTAAAAGTTTTACCTTTTAGAAAATTTCAAAATTCTTTAAAAGAGTTGTAGCTTGCATTGGTTGGAAGGTACAAGGATGAATTGGTTGGAAAGGATATTTATTGTGCTAGCTTGCATTTGTTGGAAAGATATTCGTAGTAGCTTGCCTGATCCTAATGTTTAATTTGGGGATGGAACCGGATTCCCTGTTTGGACCAAACAGAGAAAGCCACATCAGGGGGCAGAGCAAAGAGGCTTTTTCTCTCCCCACACCCGCCCCCCTACATGTCAACCCCTGTTTGATCCAAACAGGGGTTCTTGGACCAAACAGGGAATCCGTTTCCTTAATTTGCATGCAGGCTGCTGTGCTCCTTAGTTTGGACCAAACAGGGAATCCGTTTCCAGCATTTGAATTTGGACAGTGAAAATGCCAGTAGTCTTTCCAATTCATTAAACTCAATGAGAAGGCATTTGAATTTAGACGGTCTCCTTTAAAATTCAACATTCAATGGGGCAGACTCCGGTAGAGCGGTTTTTCTTGCCTTCTTTATTTATTTATTTTTAAGAAAGGGTGATCTCATTAAAAAAAAAATAAGCCAACAAACCAATTACAACATATAAAAAAAATTCTTGAAAAGAAAACTGTCTCAAAAGACCCAAAATATTTCAAATACTTCAAAATATCTCCTACAAAAAGCTGGATAGACTCATCATTGCTGCCCTTGATACTCCTTAAAGTCTGGATCACCTATCGTAGCTATTATATTTTTACCGTGAGTGGACTAATAATAGTCCTCCACGTTATCTAAGAATTTTAAGTGATTTTCTTTTATCTGATTTAAACTTTTTAAACCTCTAGAGCATCCATATGAACTCTAACTCTCGAGAATCTGCAATCCTTGATAGCATTTAGTGCAAAGAGTAGTACATCTTTAGCGGTAATTACTCTTGGTCCTTTGGAAGCCCCTGCAGCCACACCATTAATATAGTGCAGCTTGTCGATTAACTTATCAGAAAGTGCCATGTGGCAGTTGCTCTATGTGAAACTAAAAACTGTTATAAAGTGTCTTCAAGGCTTTCTAAGAAAAAATGCTTCCAAAACTACCCTTACAATGTTATAACTTCTCTAGGCGAGTTTAGTTGGTATTAACATAGGAAGAAGCATACTCCACTATGTCCCACCAGTCCAAGCAACACACGTGCATTAGCTCTTACCCATTTACGTGTATTTTTGGATCGTCTCATTTCAATTGGGGCCTACTGCATGATGTGCCTTTAATAGATTTATAGTTTGGATTTATGATAATGAATTATCTTTGAGGTTTTAGAAAAACAATGGGCCCACTAGTGCAGCGTTGTTGCATTGCATTATAGATGATGTTCCCTAGAGTGGGACCCAATTGGATGTATGATATGATTGAATAGATGCATAACTTTAGGTATCAACTATAATAATAATAATTTTTAGAGTTTTAGAAAACAAGATATTCCTTCAATGCAGATCTAAGATATTACTTAAGATACTTATCCATTCCCTAAGACATAGCATACAATAATAGCTTCTCTTTAGTTACCTTCAAAGGGCCCCATGTATTATTAAACTAAAAAAAAAAGATACAATAAATAAAGGCTCTGTGGCTATGATTTTAGTGATCGGTGAACATGTATGTATTAAATGTTATTGCATATCAATTTGTGGGACCCTCATGTCAGATCTAAGTTGCAGAAATTTGCGGCACTTTCGTAGACAGTATTTTGCTATTTTTTTTTCTTATTTTTTCTTTCAGTATTTGGCATAGTTAATCCGTGGAGACCACTGTGGAAGCCAATTAATTTCAAAATCCACACTTAATATATAATCATTTATATTTACTAATTTAACCAAGTAAATTTTCAAGTTTTCTTTATTTCCAAACTCACAATTTACGAGAGCTATTAAACCAACACATAAAGAGCTTTTTTGATATCTGAGCGGTTGCCACTTTTTATAGGTTGTATTATGCTACTTTTTTCTCATTATTTTCCTTTCAATATTCAGTAAGATTAATCCGAGGGGCCCATTATGGACATTTTTTTCTTTTTTTATATAGATGTTTGGTAGGATTAATTAATCTGTGGGGCCCATTGTGGGAGCCAATTAATTCAAAAATCTACATTTAATTATGAAATTGCACTCAATTTATGGCTAAGCACAAATATAATCAAATCAATGTCCAAAAATCTTTACTATTTATTTGATATTTTCCTAAATACTTCCAGCTACATAAAATTTCTCTAATGAGTTTCCATCTTTATTATGAATTATATATTAATATTTATTTATAATTTATTTAAATATTTAGATATATTTCTAATTATAAATTCTAATAATTTCTTAATTGAAGCACGCCTATTGCACTAGTTTATACAGTGTGATCTCATCCTCATCCACCTGAGATCAAATTTTCTAATACAGTATGATCTGCAGTTTATGTGGCCATGCACAAAACTGCTTTGACATGTTAAACAAGTTGGGGTTTTTTTTTATTTTTTTTTATTTTGGCACATTTATCAGAAAATTTTCACTAAATAAGGTAACAACAACTGAGAATCCCAAATTTTACCCTTGTGATACTAAAATAAACGTTTTTTTAAGAAAAAAGAACCCAATGTGTCGTCCACATCGACAATTCAATTCCCTACAGTTGACTCACACTGCCCCCAACCAGTCCCGATACAGCAATAATCTCGAATTTACGTGGTTGGAGCAGTTCATTATATTCCGGATTATGGAGGTCCAATGGTTTTGGTCCACCCAAATGTCATCCACACAGTTGCATATCTTCCCTCTTTGTAGTAATGAATCAAACTTTTTATTTTAATGGCAGCAGTTACTTCTGTATATTGCTAGCTATAACAGGTGTAGTATTATACATATTGCGTGCATTTACTAGACCTCGCGAGCATGGACTTGTAAGTGACCGCACATCATATCATATCACGACCGCACACTTTAAATGTAATAATACATGGGCAAGAGGCCGGAGATTGCTAGCCTGGGTAAAGTTGAGCCGAGGTCGACAGTAGTGGACCTTCCCTGGATGTAATGATCATCATTGACGGTTGGAAATCTCATGGGTCAAACACTTTTTTTTAATATAATTGAATTCAATATATTTTTTAACTTTAAAAATATGCGAGTCAATTCTTTTTTTTTCTAAAGGAAATTCATTAAGAAAAAATAATCACAACATTCAAATCCAAAAACAGGAACGAACTCAAATATGCAAGTCAATTTAAATCATTCAAAGTGCCTCTAGTAATTAAATCTTCATCATTCTACTTGAGAAGAGAACACTGTAAACACCTCATTTTTGGCACCCTATGAGGAGTGATTCAGGCCAGCGTATTTAATGATGTTCCAATCAGGTTTTAAATTAAAAATCACCTGTTAGAGTCGGAAGAAATTAGGGCTCATCTGTCCCTGAAAAATGCTTAGAGGCTAAATTAAATAGCCAGAGTGTGCAAGGTGCCAATCGGGGTAGTTAAGGCCCAAGTTAGCTGTCGAGGTGAAAATCAGAATTTGAAATGATATCGGTAGGTCACGCACATCCTCCAGTCCATCTCCATCCTTCCCATCACCTCTAACTCACGCCTCATCCCTGCGCAAAGAAATCCCACCATCATCCCCATCCTCACGCCCAGAGCCCATCTCCATCTGCAGACCTCGCTCTCGTACTTCACCCCTGCACAGAAGTTCCCCACGAGAACCATCCTCTCCCCCCTCTTCGCAGAACCACAGTCCAGCAACCCAGCAGCCCCCACCCTGCACGCAGCACCAGCGCCGCCTCCTCCTCCTCCTCCTCGCCGCCGGACGCCTCCCACACCAAGTAAGAATCCCCTTCCTCCTCCCTGGATTTCATCACCATACGTCCCCTGCACTTCTCCTCTTCTTTTCCTTCTTCTTTCTCTTGGTCTTTTTCTTTCTCTCTCTTCTTCCTCTTCCCTCACCTGCACGCACCCACTGCACCTCTTTCCTTTTCCTTCTTCTCTTCCTCTTCTTCCCCATCTTCCCTCCTCCCTCCTTCCTCCTACCTCCCTGCACATTCCCTCTTTCCTCTCTTTTCCTTTCCTTTCTTTCCCTTCTTCCTCCTCTTTTTCCTCTTCTCCCCCACCTGCATCTGCGCAGGTTCCCTCTCCTTTTCTTCTTCTTCTTCTTCTTCTTTCCCTCCCTCTTCTCCTCTCTCTTCACTTCCTTTCTTTTTTTTTCTCTCTCTTCTTCCTTCTCCTTTTTCTCTTCCTCCCCACCGGCTGCGCCGTCACACACTTGCAACATTCATCGCCCACCCCTTCTCAGCACACACTGCCTCATCTCATCCCTCTATTCCTTTCCCACTTCTCTCACACCCCCCCCCCCCCCCCCCCCCCCCACCGCCATCCCCCCCCACCACCACGTCCTTCTCCATTCTTTTCTTTCCCTTCTCTTTCTCTTCCTTTCCTCCTCTCCCACACAACCACCCACTGCACTGCCATCCCCACCCGGCTTGCATAGCCACTATGACAGCCCCCTGCACGCCCCCCACCTTCTTCTTCCCTTCTTCTTTTCTTCTTTTTCCTCCTCCTCTTCTTCCTCGTCCCTGCACCACACGACACCCCTCACCTGCACACACCCATCTGCTACACCACAGCCGTCCCGCACCTCAGTCCCTGCGCCACGCCGGCCACCTCTCCCTGCTGCCTGCACTCCACAGTCACTGTATACACACAGCACATCCTCCTTCCCCTCTCTACTCTCTCTCCCTTTCCCTTCATTACACTTCACCACCTGTTGCCCTACACTCAGCACACCATCTTCTCACCACAGCACACACCGAGCACCCATCTTCTGTCTCCTCTTCTTCTTTCTTCCTTCCTTCCTTCTCTTCCTCTCTCCACTGCAGCCACCCATCTCAGCCTTCTCATTCATCACCCTGCGCAGAGACTTCCTCCCCTCAGCGCAGACCTTTCCTTCACTGCGCACCCCTGCATGCAGCCCACACACACCCCAGCCCGGTCTCCCTGCGCTCAGGCTTTTCTCCATCCCTCTCCTTCAGCCCCCATCACCGCCGACTCCACTACACCCACCTGGCTCGCCCATTCATCTAAATCGGACCCATGCATACCTCTTTTCTTTTCTTGCATTAAATTTAGCTCCATATTTACTTATTATCTTTTTTAATCATATTTCATGAATCTTAATATGCTCATGCATTTAGATTAGTATTTCAAACCACTATTTATTTTAAACTGATCCTAAATCATATATTTTAACATGCCCATGCATCTAGTAAATTTTCAATTTTATTGTTTATTTTAAATTATTCCTAGCTAGCATCAAGCCTGGCCATGCATTTTGATTAGTATTTTAGGCCATTTTTTATTTTTTAAAATTAATCTTAATTCATAAGTCGAACATACATTTAATATGCCCATGGATTATAACGATGTTTCATCTTATTTCTTTATTTTATTCTCTTTATAAAAATTAGGACTGCATGTTACTTTTCTATTGATTTTGTCTTCTTTATGAAAACTAGAATTGCTTAATTCATAAAAAACCAAAAAAAGAACAAAGAAAGAAAAGAACCAAAAAATAGAATCCTAGATGTTAGTTAGATTAATTAAAAACAATTAGGTTAGGTCTGATAATTAACTTTCCTTCTTTTCATCCCCTTCCATTAGGATTATGGAATTTAATTAGGAAGTTTTACATTAGTTAGGTTAATTATTAATTAATAAATTGGAAATTTATTTCCTTCTCCTCTCACATTTCATTAGGATTGGAAAATTTTGTTTAGGATTTTAGGCTTTATAAATAAAAATAAAAAACCAGAAGACCAAAAACAAAGTGAAAGATATTAAAAATCCTAAAAAAATAATAAAATTAGACTTATAAATTAAATAGTAGTTTAGACTAATTAGGTTAGGCTCCAGACTCAAATCTAGGTCTTCCCCTAGCCAGGTTAGACTACCCTAGTTTTTTTAACTCCAACTAATTAGGTCGGGAGGGTAGATGAGGGCGGGTAGAGATCCATTAGGTTAATGAAATAATTAGATTAGATCCAAGTAGGAAAATCCCCTAGTTAGGCCATTCAACCCCCAATTATTAAAGTCCCAAAAAAACCATAAAACCAAAATTCAAACCCAAAAATATTTTTTTTCTCTTGGATGTTTTAACCGAATGTCCTATTTTAAAAGAACATTGATAAACTTAATGCCCATTTTGAAATGTGTTTTTAGTTTTGTCCTGTTTTGAAATGTCCAATAAACCTAAGCACCATTTTGAAATTTTCCCTTTCGAGAATGTTTGGATGTTCAGCAAGAAGCATTTGATTGAGTTACTAGTATAGGGTCTAAGTTGGAACTAAATCGGTTACATACATGTCCTATTGGCATTACTAGTATCCAAGCCACTAGTTAATTTTTCTCCAAATGGCATGTAAAAGTTTCAAAACAGATGGGTTCAATACAAAGTCTTAAATAACTGCCACTACAAGAAATTTAGGCTGTTGTGACGAAATCTGAAGACGAAAATTTTTTTTGTCTTAAAAGAACACCCAAAGGGGACGAAATATAAATTTTGTCGTCTATTTTCATTTTTGTCAAAAGTATTGGAGACGAAAAAAAGATTTCGTCTACAAAAAGTTGGCGCCAATTATTTTAGCTCATTAGAGACGAAAATTGTTGTCACAAAATATATTTTTTTTTGCGATGAACGTAATTCGTCACCAATAAGGATAAATTATGGAAGACGAACATATTTCGTCACCAAAATAAGGCGCCAATTTCATTTGCTTTTGGCGCGGATTATTTTAGCTCATTGGAGACGAACATTTTTGTCACAGAATATAATTTATTTTTGTGACGAACTTAATTCGTCACTAATAAGGATAAGTTATGGAAGACGAAAATATTTCGTCACTAGAATAAGGTGCCAAATTATTTTAGCTCATTGGAGACGAAAATTTGTCACAAAATATAATTTGTTTTGCGACGAACGTAATTCGTCACCAATAAGGATAAGTTATAGACAACGAACATATTTCGTCACCAAAATAAGACGCCAATTTCATTTGCTTTGGCGCGAATTATTTTAGCTCATTAGAGACGAAAATTTTTGTCACAAAATATAATTTGTTTTTGTGACGAGCATAATTCGTCACTATTAAGGATAAGTTATGGAAGACAAAAATATTTGGTCACCAAAATAAGGCGCCAATTTCATTTACGGTGGCACCAATTTCGTTCGCACTTGAGCCTATTCATCTCTTACAAGTATTGCTTTGGAAAAGCCTTTAAAATGACTAAAATGGGCCCCCAAGGCCCTAACGTCCATCCCCCTCCCCCACCCCCACCCCAATCCAACGCCTCTTTTCCAAAACCCATTTCCCCCTTTGTCCCTCCATCTATCCTTGTCTCTCTTTTCCAAAACCCCTTTCCCCCTTTTCCAAAACCCTTTTCCAGAAGAGGAGAGAAGAACCATTTTCCCCATTTTCCAAAATCCTTTTCCAACATCTCCCACCCATCGTCTCAAGCAACAACCCCATGGCTCATTGACCCCCATCAATCATCATCACCCTCCATCAACACATGCAGTGCAGACCCATCCCTGATCGGTGATCCCTCTCATCTCTACTTCTCTCAATCTCTCTCGCCTAGAATTCCCAAACGCAGCCACCATCACCAATCACCATCATTTGTGCCCATCCTCCTCCATCAAGGAGTCTGCCACCGCCAGGTACACTTATCTCTCTGAGTCTCTGCTACTGTGAGAACTTGGTCCAGGCGGTACCCTTAACCACGGGGCGTAGCGTGTCAACCACGGGCTTCAAACGGTGAGTCTCCGTTAGCCCACATCAGAAATATCCAAGTCCTGACCTAGGACTTATAAGTCAAACCCCGTATTAACTTAGCGTGAGGCTTTTTAAAACCACGCGTCCTCAGAAATCGTAAGAACTCCGAAGTTAAGCGTGCTCGGGCGGGAGCAGTATTAGGATGGGTGACCACCTGGGAAGTCCTCGCGCATGCAGGTGGGCCAAAGCGGACAATTTCATGCTGAGTTAGGCGGGGCTGTGACAGTTGGTATCAGAGCCGAGGACGACTCTATTTCTAGTAGGGGAGAATGTGAGATCTTGGTCTGGGCGGTACCCTTAACAACTAGGCGTAGCGTGTCAATCACGGGCTTCAAACGGCGAGTCTACGATAGCCTGCATCGGAAATATCCAAGTCCTGACCATGGGCTTATAAGTTAAACCCGTATTAACTTAGCATGAGGCTTTTTAAAACTGTGCGGCCCCGGAAATCGTAAGAACTCCGAAGTTAATTGTGCTCGGGCGGGATCAGTACTAGGATGGTTAACCTCCTGGGAAGTCCTCGCACATACACGTGGGCCAAAGCGGACAATTTCATGCTGAGTTGGGCGAGGCTGTGACAGTTGGTATCAGAGCCGAGGACGACTCTATTTCTAGTGGGGGAGAATGTGAGATCTTGATCTGGGCGGTACCCTTAACAACTGGGCGTAGCGTGTCAATCACGGGCTTCAAACGACGAGTCTACGATAGCCTGCATCGGAAATATCCAAGTCCTTACCATGGGCTTATAAGTTAAACCTCGTATTAACTTAGCATGAGGCTTTTTAAAACTGTGCGGCCCCAGAAATCGTAAGAACTCCGAAGTTAAGCGTGCTCGGGCGGGAGCAGTACTAGGATGGTTGACCTATTGGGAAGTCCTCGCATGTACACGTGGGCCAAAGCGGACAATGTCATGCTAAGTTGGGCGGGGCTGTGACAGTTGGTATCAGAGCCGAGGACGGCTCTATTTCTAGTGGGGGAGAATGTGAGATCCTGGTCCGGGCGGTACTCTTAACCACGAGGCGTCGCGTGTCAACCATGGGCTTCAAACGATGAGTCTCAGTTAGCCCGCATCGGAAATATCCAAGTCTTAACCATGGCTTATAAGTCAAACCCCGTATTAACTTAGCATGAAGTCTTCTACAATCGTGCGGCTCCAAAAATCGTAAAAACTCTAAAATTAAGCATGCTCAGGCAGGAGCAGTACTAGGATGGGTGACCTCTTGGGAAGTACTTGAGTTGGGCGGGGTAAATGCGACAAAATTTTTTCGTCTCTATTTCTTATATTTATGACAATATTTTTGTCTCTAATTTCTTCCTTTAATGACAAAATATTTTGTCACTAATTACTTACAAGTATGTTTCCAGCATAGTGTATTGGAGACGGAAAAAAATTACTTGTTTCCAACAGTGTATTGGAGACAAAAAAAATCGTCACCAATTTATCTTTTTCAGTGACGAATTTTTTTTCCGTCTCCAATACCTTTTAGCGACAAGGCTTTGACGACGAAACGAGTGACGAAAAATTTTCGTCTCCATTAGTTTTGGTGACGAAATATGTACATTTTGGGACAAATTTGTGTCGTCCTTAAACCCCAAATTTCTTGTAGTGTGCCTAGGACCACAGTTCGAAATTACACTACCACATGGGGGCTACGGGGGCATTTTACCCGGCTTTTTCTCCTGAGCCTGTAGAGATTATTCTGGCCCAAAGTAATGGGGCACCCCACGTTATAAAAAAAAAAAAAAAAATCAAAGTCTTAAACCAATTTTTGGATTCTAGAATGGAAGGCATGGGAGTTTTCTTTCTGTACAACATTGAAATATTCAAACAATTGTGCCCTCTGAATTAATACTTAGCCCTGTTACTCTGAAGTGGTGAAACCTGATCAATGCCACTATAAAACAAACGCTTTCTTTCTTTTAACCGTCTTGTATTGGCCTCTTTCCTCCTCCTTCTGGCTTTGGCTTCACCAGTTCACCGTCAAGTATTGGTACAAGTATATACTTTTTTCATTTTTATTTTTGTTGCTATCGGAGGGTTCCCAACCCTTTGGACTGGACTAATCCCTCCGCTCCCAGATTCTTGTAGTCTCGTGGTAACGCTAGTGGATTCAACCTTCGATTCTTAAAGGTTGCCCTTTTTTCATTACTACCTTTTGGACTAACATTTTATTAATTGAGCAAATACATTTATATGGCTTTGAATATCTGTTGGGCATTCCTCTACATTAAGATGTTTTACTGTCTTACTAACTTACTAACTGTCATAAATTTGTCATGGCTAATGTAAATTATGAAATTGATTATTAATTTTTTTTTATGAATTACAGAGATGAAGTTATTACAGGGACTATGTGGTATAGGAAAAGGTATATTTAAAATCCCTTTCTTTAATTTATATTATTTGCAAATTGTTCATTGTGGTGAAAATAACCATTTTATTTAAAGAAAACTTTCTTTTGAAAAATCCCTTGTGATTTTTAAAATTTTTATACACCGTCTTATTTTGATTCGATTGCATCTCTTTGCATAGATATGAGGGCTCTAATATCTATACAGTATGACCAAGTTTTCTAATACAGTATTGTAGTTAGTTGGTATGATACGTGAGAATGAATCTACATTTTATGTGGCCATGAACAAAACTGGTTTGACATGCTAAACAAGTTGGTGTTATATTATTATTTTGGGACATTTATCAGAAACATTTCACTAAATAGGGTAACAATAGTTGAGGATGCCAAAATTTTATAATGATAACTAAGGACCTCCAGACCAAAATCTAATATTTCATTTTCCTTTTTACCCTTGGTCAGTTGATGTGAAGAAATACGAAGTGGACTATCACATGTTAGAATAAAATACTTGGGCTATAGAGCCTGGAGATTCCTAGCTTGGGTTAAGTTGAGTCCAGGTCGATGGTAATGGACCATCACTGGATGTAATGATCATCATCGATAGTTGGAAATCTCACGGGTCAAATATTTTTTCTTAATATAATTAAAATTTATATATTTTTTAACTTTGAAAATATGTGAGTCTTTTTTTTTTTCGAAAGGAAATTTATTAAAAAAATATAATGACAACATTCAATTCCGAAAACAGGAACGAACCCAAATATGCAAGGCAATTTCAATCTTTCAAAGTGCTTCCAGTAATTAAATCATCATCATTTTACATGATAAGAGAAAACGAAGAATAAGAAAAAACTAAGAGCCCACTTTAAGTTAAAAAAATTACATAAGAAGAAGGAATGTGGGTGTGCTCACCAACAAAAGTGGTGCATATAGAATTTCCCATTATTAGATTGATAGCTTACAAATTTGTGAACAAATATTGTGTTGTTTCTCAATTAATTAATTTGATGGTGGCCGGTGGGTCTGTTTTTTATTGGAATAAAAATCAATACCTCGCAATTAGGGGCCAATTATATTTTAACGGTTTAGATTTCAATTCGCAGGCTCCATTGGAAGCCTTACGGGTTTCCTGTGAGTGTAAGCATATGATGGTCGAAACTCTCACCTTCTTATCTTTATATAGTTGGTAGGAACCGATAGGATGGAGACACGTGATCAATGGTTGGTAAATTTCATCGTGGATTTGGGGACGGTATCCTATTTGGAGTTGGAATTCTGATTGGTTCGGACGAGAAGATCGTCTTTTTTTTTAACGGCCGGATGGAAATGAAGCATATGGACGTTTCGCTTGCAGATCTTCAAATCTTGCAACCCTTTCTTCGTTTGATAATACATGCACAAATACATTAAATACTTATAACCACCACATATCTTCCTCACGGAGGATGTGTTTTTTTCGGCTTTGAGGAGGTCCCATAGCACCTCATCAACATATTCTGGTCCACTGATAAAGTGGGAGCTAATAATTGTCCCGATGAGATGTTTGCACCATTAAAATGCATAAAAAACTTTCAAATCATTTGTGTTTTTTTGGATATATGTAATGATGTTTTAAAGTTTTTTATTTTTTCTCATATTATCAAAGATGACAGGATGGCGACTCTTGTTACTTATGTTTACTTACGTAAATACGAAATTCCTATGCATATGAGGAAATTAGATGAAATCAGAAAAGAGAAACTCAAACGCGGTGAAATTGTACACGCAGATAGTCTTCTTCAGATTATTAATCAATCCGGATTCAAGTAATTTTTAACCAAAATCGTAGAATATATCAAAATATATTAGTATAGAAAATATAATTTTCTTACTTGTGTGGAAATGTTCTTCTCTTACAGGAAAATCGACGATGAAGACGTATTCCTAAAGAGATACCCAATTCGCCTCAAGTATTATTTTAGCTAATAGTGCTTTATTATTTATAATAAATTGTTACCTAAATTTATTTTAGTATTTATAATAAATTGTTAATGGCTAGTTATTTATTTTTATTAACAGGGGTATCGATGCACCTGAATACGGTATGCGATTTTGCAAAGAGGCGAATGAGTATTTACGACATCTTATTACAGGAATGATGCTTAGCGTAGGTGCGTATTCAGAGAAAGACGGAAGATACATTTGCGACGTGTATTTTATATAAAATGGGGTGAAAACATTGGTGTAGGTATAATCATTTTTAAAACACTAAAATTGAATAAATAATTTACTATTTAATTGCATTAAATTATTTATTATTATTGTTATTATTCTCATTTCTAGGAGGTGATGTTGAAAGAAGGATACGCCTGATACTATGAATATTATGATCCCGATCGAAGTTTTTTAAAACCGTAAGTGTTTACATTATTTCTAGTATTCAAAATCCATTTTATTTTTAAAGTCTTTAACTGTTGTTGTTTGGATTGTTTTAGTGGAAAGAAGATGCAAAGAAGAAGAAAAGAGGACTGTGGCAAGTTGATAATCCTATAGTGCCATGGTTGTACAAGAGGGATAATCAGAAGAGGTTTGACGAGATGAGAATGAATGCTGAACGATCTAAACAACTTGAAGATGATGGTACGGTCCCTTTCTTAACTTTAAAATAGAGAAGAATAGATCAATGAGAAAAAAAAAACATACATTTAATGGTAGAAAAAAATTGGGAAAGAGACGTGGTACTTAGAATATAGAAATCCCTCATCTGGTGCTGATGCAACCTGCCTAGTCCACTTGCCCGCCCCTTTCTTCTTCTTCTCCTCATCCATTTGCTTCTTCCTTTTCTTCTCTTTCCCTATTCGTTCTTTTCTCTCCTCCTGCTCTTCCTCTTGTCTCTTTCACTTTTTATTCTCTCTTCCCCGTCCGTGTCTTTTAGGGCATGTTTGTGTTACACTTTTCCGCGGAAAAATGGAAGATTTTCCGCGGAAAACTCATTTTTTCGGCATTTGGTGTTGAACAATTCCGTGGAAATGCTTTCCTGCCTCATCAACATTTTCCTTGATAATTGTGGAAGTGATTTTCCCATGGGGGGTATGGGAAATGGTTTTCCTCGTAAAACTTCTCCCACTTTTTCTCACTTAACCCAAAAACCCTATAACTCTTTCATTTTTTATTTCTTTATATAAATTATTATTTAATGTTAAATAAATAATATACATGTTATATTATTTTTCTTCAAAAAATTATATCAGCAAATAAGAAATTTTGATTTTCTATAAGGAATTCACAGCCGCACCAAACAACATCTGCACCAATTCAATGAGGAAACTCTTTTTGCACCAAACATGAATTTCTAAATTCTACGAAAATCATTTTCTGAGGTTTTCATTTCTATGGAATTTGCTGATGTGGTAATTTTCTCTTTCCACGGAAATGGTATGTACACAAACGTGCCCTTACACTCCTCCGTAAGTAGTACTCATAGTTATTCTGAGGTCAGGTCAGATCGGTCACTGGTCTTTGAAGAAAATCATTAAAGTTAAACAATATTACAACTCGAATTTTTGCTAAGAGTCAGATGAAAAACAAGTGGAAAAAAACAGTCAGTCGAAGAAACTATCGCAAAGCGAAGCCCCCCACCAACAACATGCATCAAAGGATACCAAGAGTGAAATTCCGGTCTTGTTCATGTCAAAAGGACAAAAGGGAACCCAATAACCAAAACCGTAAAACCATCTCGGGGGAAAGAAAAATAAGAAGCCAAGTTTTAGATTTTCTATATGCAAAGAATCTCACGACCCGTAATAACCTCTCCCTGTCAAAAGAAAACAAGACAAAACGACGGGAATCAATCAAAACTTTAAAAGACCTCGGGACATCCTTGCAAAGCATCTTCCGCATCAGAGCCTTGGCTACCGGAGACACGCTCCTCGTCGGAAACTGGAGATTCGAGCGGAGCACCGCATTAAAGATCTCCGCCGCGGACTGGCCGTAGAAGGGAGGCATTCCTGCCTGCCTGCATTACATAGAGACGAGACACCTTTTCTTTTCATCTCTGAGGATTGGGAACGACGGACTCATTTTCAGGCTTTTGACACTGAGAATGAGGTGCGAGTATTGTTGCACCATGTAAGATGTGGCTCCGACGTTTCAAAGTGGCCCAGTTTTTTAAAATTTAAACCACGAGTCCATTTGTGCCCTCTTATATCCGTTTTATTGTTTTTTTTTTTGGAATAGATGGTGAGTGGTACACAATTGGTGCTAAATTTTATATAAACAGAAAAAGGGGCCAATGGTGCGCTACAAAATTATTTTAGTGAAGAAAACTCATATTGAATTAAAACTTTGGAATACGCCATATAACTGGAGGTAATTCTATTGAATAGTTTGGATTTAAATAGTACTCCACAAAACCATTCAAAAATATACGCTTTTTTTTTGCTGATAATTTATATATATATATATATGTAGATACATACGACACTTATTAAATGGGCCATCAACAAGTTTTAACCAAATTAGAGTTAGGTTACTATCTGATTAATTACTCTAAGAAATGTGAACAAAATTCTAAGAAAAGCTTAGATTTGTATAACGGTCAATCCAACCGTTGACCAAGGTTTATTGTAGACAAATTGGTAGTTTTTTTTTATGGGGTTTGGATTTTATATATGAACTACATTGATAGATTTATATATTATTCTTCTTCTATTGCAACTGTAATTTATTTATGAACTAAAACATGTTGCACTCTAGAGTTGTGTGTGTTGCATTCTTAATAATAATTTATGTGGTGCTATCCTCTGCAGCTAAACAAGAAGCTGAAATGGAAATAGAACATTGGAAAAAAAGAAAGGGTGGTTCAAGCTCTAGGTCTCATTAGGAATTCGGTAGTGGCTTCGGCTTTGATGAAGGAGCTGAAGATGGTGGATATGGCGGTCGTCGCAGGTAGATTTGGTAGATTGTATGGCCTCAGTTCAGTGGATAATCTGATTAAACTGATTTCTAAATTCATGCTTTAATTTATCCATAAGATGGATGGCACTTTATTCATGTGATGGATAGTATTTATTTCTTGAGATGAATGGTATTTTATTTTATTATTTGTTGGTGCATAATCAATACGAAATGACATGATGGTTCATGAAATGAACTGAAGCCCAAAAGTATATTAGATGTGATCCATGTGTGTAAATGAGATTCACATACATGAAACATAGATCACAAATCATATGCTTCAATTGATTTATAACCAGTGATGAGATTGGGCATCTCATCTGACAAAGTTGCAGCATTATGATCACTGTGAAATAGTGTAATTTGTCTCTATCATTAGAGTATAAGACTCTGGATCATTGGGCGAGTACATTGGATGTACTGAAGGATTGCAAATCTGTCTTTGATTTAATGACCGCTCTCATAATTTTCTAGCAATAGGCTTTTAATTCTGAGAGATTAATGAACTCAAGTTTTTACTATACATTTACTTTGAGTCACCAATGAGTGAGGCCAATTGTAGATCTACACCTCAATGTCTTGGGTACATGGTAGTGTGACTGTAAGAACATATAATTATCAAAATGGAATGTATCCTCTGGCCCCATGATAACTTTCTCTTGAGAAGATACAATTAAGATCTTCATAATTTCCTCTTGCTTTCTTCCGTCTGTGACCCATACAGGACCCATGGATCTACCTCTTGCAGAGATCAGGCTGAATCGAGTAACTATAGATGCAATCCCTCTTGTTGTCTAACTTTCATTAACAATTGTAAGTGCTAGACTCGGTGGCATGGATCTGGATATTTTAATATAGAATGTTGAAATTGATGGTTCTCCACAAATATAAAGAACACTATGAAAAGAAAAAATTAAAAATTATCAAGTCACTAGCATACAAATTGCTATATATTCTTGTATTAAGATTTTAATTTAATTCCAATTTCCGAACAAGGTCATTTGCTAGGTGGTAGTTCTAAGTTCTTATGTGCCTTGATCATATCATTATCCTAATCATCAAGGCCAAATATATAAGAATATCATCCTCCTCGCCTAGGCAATGAGATATGTTTTAACTATGTAGGAATAGATTTTTAAGTTTTTAATATCGGTGAATGTTTTTTTTTGCCCGTGCTCAAAACAGGTATCTTTTGCTAGTATCTATATCATTCCAACTCCTCATCCTTTGGGATGCAATTGCATTTCTTCTCAATGAAACTGTTTTCATCTAAATGAAGTTTTCGAACAATGAATACATCCTTTCATTATAACAGTTTCAATCAATCTGGATAGTTGGCATGTATCCTAAAATTTAGGGTGGACCTCAAACACGTCAGCTCATGTCTTAACTAAAAGCATTAACATTTATTCTTGCCATATAATAGGAAATGAAATGAATGTACTTGAATTTAGCATTTAGCAAAATGACCATGGGCAACTGGGCTACATTTTTTTGGTTTCCCATTCTACTGTGCACAAAACTTACACCAAAGCAAAGGCTTCTGATTTTGGACCCATATTGATCCTGGGGTGACCATACATATTGCCTCTATAGTAGTGATCTACAAATTGGTGGGATCCACATTATCACCAAATGAGGATGGATCAAATAGTTTTGATAGCAACCCATAGCTGCCTATCAGAGATTTTGGTTTAATATCTGAATACTTGGGATAGACCAAAATTCTCTCTCAATGCAATCAATTAAATAAAAAACTTTAAAAACTTAAGCAGGCAAATACCTATTTTGTCTCTCCTCTCCTTTCATTCACTACATCCTCTTTTCCAGAAGCCTATCAGTCTCCATCTCCTTGCACATTCTCTCTCTAGAAGTGGAACCTGCAACTAGAGCTGACCATCTCTTTCATAAGATTTGATGACGTCGGTTAATTGGAGACATGACCAATAGGGGTGCACATTGGGCTGTTCAGATCGGTTTAGAGGGAACACCATCAACCAAACCAAACTCTTCGATTTTCTATTTTCCCAAACTGAACTAAACTGCCCATGTGTTCTAACCGAACCGAAGCGGTGCGGTTCGGTTCAATTACGGTTTTTTTTTTAAAAAAAAAACTTCACAAAAAAAAAATTACAGTTCAAACTTGGTCCATCAAATGGAATGAGGAGAGGTTATAATGAACACTAAATATATTTCATAATTTGTTTTAACCTTGGAATGAGGAGAGGCTGTAACAAACACTAAAATATAGTTTATAATTCGTTTCAACCAAAGAAGAATACATCAAACAATAATGAACTCTTTTTGTCCATCATTCGGTCGCGTGGACCAAGCCAGGTTTGGCCAACTTTTCATACTAATGAGCTGAAAATGTACAAATCTTATGGTAAAATATAGTAACAAAATGGTCTGGCATGTTCCAATTTTACGGTGATATTTGATTTTTTATGCAGTCCTATATAATAACGCATGTGTATGATATAAATCTAAGTAGATTATTTTAACATCGCAAGGGTACTGGAAGTATAAGTAAGCCAAACAGTATAGTGGGTTTGACTTGGCCTTTGGAGAAAATCTGTACAACGGATCAGGCAAGAGATAAAAGTGCAGTGCCTAAACTCCATTTATTTGCTAATTCATCACATGCTTTATCCTCCTACTCCAATTCATCTAGGTCTTTAATGGTCTTTAAATGCAAGTGCCCGGGCACGAGATTTCGTTTGACACCCAAATCCATCTTTAAAATTTGACTCAGTGGCCAGTGCTCCACTCAATCAGGAACCCAAAGAACTAATTGATACCACCAACCCATGTGCAGTACTACAAGGTCATTATTATTTCTATGTTTGAGATCTATCTTGTGCCACATCTCTCTACTGTATTCTGACATTCATGTTATCTACATACATGCAACACTAGTTGGCAGTGAATCAATGGCTAGTAGAAGAAAATAATAGGTCACAGTCTTCAGAGTTGAGTCAAAGAAATGTAGATAATTCACAATTCTAGAGTACTATATGGACTTAGACAAAAGAGATAGAGAAAAAATAGGTCAACGTAATGGAAAACTTTGCTGACGAAGAATAGCACCAGGTCACTTTAATGACGTTAGAAAGGTTTAGACATAGGTTAGGGGTGTCCGTATTTGTGATTGCCTAGTTATTTATTTTTAGAAAAATAGCAGCCATATCAAATGTTTAAAACCCTCTAATATGGGGATATTGGAGGCTAATAATTTGAAAGGTATTGGTTTTCCCTTTTGACCTGAACCGCAAACTTGACCCATAAATGCTAAGCCCCAAAAATTCTAGATTCCCTATTTAAACGGTGAAATCAGGCCCATGAAATTTCATTTTAGCTTGTAGAATTCTCAAATTCCCAATTTCCAAAAATGCCACATTGTAATACGTATTCTTGAAACTATGTGGCGGAAAAGCAATGGGTTGGGGCAATGGGCTCCCAACAAGAATTCTTGCACAAGGACAGGCCTTAGTTCTTTAAAAACCCAAAGTGAAAATCTATGAAATATAAATGTTTCAAATGAAATGTGATCGATTGATGAGTAACAATAAGCACCAACTCATTGGGTTGCAAGCGTGAATGCAAACAGGTTAGATGGATAACCCCAAGGGGTTGGATGAGTGGTCACGATTCAGAACCACAGCTCCCCTCTCTTCTGGAGTTAAAGGTCCTGGTATCGATCCCCGGTTCCCCCCTTCTCAAGAATTGAATGTTAAGTCTACTAGCGCCATGGTAATAAATATCGGCCGATACCGGTTTATATCGATCGGTATCGGCCCATACCTGTCCAATATTTTGGTGATATATCGGTCTCGTTATCACAGATCAAAATATCGCCAAAATATTGGTTCAATCGATATATCGACCGATATATCAGTCCATTTCGGTCAAAATATCGGCCAAAATTGAATAATGAAAAAAAAAAACCCTAAATTTTTCATTATTTTCCTCATTCTTCATCTCTACTTATCTCCTTAGAGCAACCTCTCCTCCTTAGCTGATTTTCTTGAATATTTCCAACACTGTTTCTTGAAAAAAATCGTTTTACTTTGGTAAGAAAATCAACATACTCCCTTATTTTAACTATTATGTATTCTTTAACAATCCATACCGAATAAATGATGATGATGATGATATCGAGTGTGAGCGACACTCCACTTGGAATTAGGCTGTCATGCTCATCAATCTCTATCTCTCTAGTCTGCCCTAATTTCAGGTAAATCATAAACATTTTAAGGTCCAAGTGCTTTTTGATTGATTTATCTCACTATCATGTTTAAGATTTTAATATTTTATATTTATGGTCTTGGATTTCACAACTTATTTTGATAATTGAGTTAGTATTAAATGATACTTGATATGTTATCTTTATTTTCTTATATTTTACACTAATAAATTGATCATGAGCATCAATAATGGTTACATTATATGAAATACTGGAGAAGACGACGAACTGCGACACAGACAGTGTAACGCCCCAATTCCGGATACCGATATACTCGTTCGAATACCCGAAATTGGCGCGCTACTTCCCGGAAAATCTGAGAACTTCCAAGATCGTAGGCCGCAGTGAGGTCCAATTTAAAACTTTTTGACCAATACAGTAATGACATTTAAATTGCGGAAGCGTAACGATTAAATAAAGCGGAAGCAATAGGTATCGATATATATTAAGTATGAGCAAAACTACAGTCTACTTTAAAATGGTTCAGTGTTAAAAATTATACATTTGAGTTCTACCCAACTCACTACAAAATTGTTCTCTCAAAACCCAAATAAAAGAGTCCCTCAAAACCCAGGTAAATACTCCTCGCCCTCCGGCTCGACATCCGTGTCGGCCGGGCCCCATGCGTACTCTCCAGCAACAGGTGCCTCCACTACAGCTAGTGCATCATCAGGGATCTCTGGGTCAAGGCCTAAGCACCAATGAATGGGTCAGATCTAAACGATCTGGCAAGTTACAGCATACTACTAACATAGAACATATATATCAAAGGAATAAAGACAGGTATAAATTAAATGAATAGCAAGGGAAATGAACTAGGCAGTTGTGCATTTAAATCATAAGGAATCAGTATAAATGTAATTATCTAAACTACTGTAAACAAAGTGGCACATTCACACGAGCTGGAATACCGCGGGATATTATGCCGCGGCCCTCCCATACTGAACACAGTCGCGGAGGGGAAATCTCACCAGTGCTGGGAATAACTAATCCCGTATATCACTCATCAACTCATCATCTCAACACTCCAGATCGGCACGGTATCACACCGTCCGTCTTAACCACACAGCTCATCATGATAGCTCTACAACACTCATCTAGCTCCTACCGGGGATGATCAGTCCACAGGCTGAGCTTAAATCAACCGAGTGAATGTTCATGCCGACTCGAGAATAACTCTAAGGTCTGTGTCTGTCCAGGCTTTGCCTTGCCTGAACAAGGTCCTAACAATATCTCTAAGAGGTCTACACATCTCAATACAGTCTCTGGATCTCATTCAAGGTCCAGGCCCACTCGTTGGATCCATACCAAGGCCCATCAGTACATGGCCTGGTCTAAAACCGTCCAAACGAGGCAACTAATCCATCTATTACTGATAACAGTTCCAATTCAATCCATAACAGATTAACAGTCCAAAAGAAACTACATCTTCAAGCTAAAGGGTTCACATCTCCACACTTAGGCCCAATAAGGGCCCGCCTAGACACAGACACGGGTCAATGATCTCCGAAACCACACTATCGGGTCACCTCTAGATACCCTAGGTTCAAGCCTTTCAATTATGTTTAATTAATAGTAAACAGCTATTCTAAAGATCTAAGAATGACAGAGTAAACATAAAGTGAAGTATAAACTTCAATCAGAGAATCGACGGGAAAAGCAACGGTCCAATCCTAGGTAATGGGCCACTTTAGGTTCGGGTCTATCTCCGGTAATTCGATCTCTAAACGATGTCATTAATGCCATGAAATACTGTATTTGGTGCTTAGGTGATTAAGGGCATTGTTGACAACTCTTAGAGGTCGAATCATCTTAGATTATCAACCAAAACACTAAACAGTGGTCCCCGCGAGTCAAGGTTGAGCCACACCGTTGACTCGGGCTTAGAACACTGATAAATGCTCATTTGGATGGTCAATGGGCCCCACAACTGATCATATCTCCTAAATGTTGAAAACTGGAACAATCAGGGTTTTCCAGGTGAACCTGATGTGTTGTGAGCTCGGTTGATCTCCTGGCCGGGAGGGTCAACCGAGTGCACTAACTAATCTAAATCAGGCTTCCTGGACAACTCAATTCGTTTCTAAAGGCTTACAGCGTGTCCGGTCAAACAACCTGGCCTAGGTGATTGACCGCATACTCTAAAAACCCCTAGGACGATTGATGTCCCAGCTTTAAACATGTTCTAAGGTAAAATCCTAATATCAGGTTGATTCGGGTGTCAAGAGTCTGAGTTTCGATTGGAAAACCAACTTTCAGTCACTTCTTGCACAAACAGAGTGAACCAGGTCAACCGGTGCAAGACCAAGTCAACCTGTCTATTTGGAATGAAATTTATGCAAGAATTGGCTGAGGGCCAATTTTCCATCACTTTACAGTTTGGCCGGTTAACCTGGGCGGGTGCCCGGCTAACCTGCCCAACAGGGGCTCAGTCTGCAGAAGGAAATAACTGGGAGCAGGGTTTTGCAAAAATACAGTTTGGCCGGTTAACCTGGGTGGGTGCCCGGTTAACCTGCCCAACAGAACTCATCCTGCAGAGAAAACAGGCTGGGAGCAGAATTTCTGCAAAAATGCAGTTTGGCCGGTTAACCGGCCTGCAGGGCCCGGTTAACCTGGTGAACAGCAGGAAGCCCCTGCAAAGAAAATAACTGGGAACTGCACTGTCCCATTTTTCAGTGTGGCCGGTTAACCGGCCAAGAGCCCGGTTAACCGAGTGCACTGAAACGGGAAAAATCCCAATTTCTGCAATCTCTCTGTTTCGGCTCTTTTTACACCCAAACTACCTCCAATCCATTCCAAACTTCACCAAACTATCTCCAACATGAATTAACACAAATACCCATTAACTAACCATCCTTGTGGCCCATTGATCTTCCAAATGGGGGGTGAAACCCCCATCCATCAATGCCCCTTTTCATCCAAACAACCAACAGAGGCTCAGGTGAATTTCTAAACTTGATAAATCACAAAACAAGAAATGAAACTACAGAGATCAAGAGAAAACATATACAATCTAAATTAGTAGTAGGTGCACTTGCCTTTTTAGTGATTGAGAAGGTTGTAGAGAGAAAACAATAAGGAGAAGAGAGAGAGCCCAGTTCCAGCTGAACAGAGGAAATGAAGAAGAAGAAGAAGCACAACTGCTGTAGCAGGTGTAGCAGCAGTTCCTAGAGAGACATCTCTGCTCTGAAATGGTCCCAGCTCAGCAACAGAAGAGAGGAAGAAGATAAAGAAGATGACTGCTGCTCTCAGCTGTAATGAAGAAGATGAATACACAGCAGCAGTGGCAGAGAGGGTGTTCTAGCAAAGAAGATGAAGAAAAGAGAAAAGCAGCAGCTCTTCAAACAGATTCCAGCAGTAGCAGGACCTCAGGTGAATGAAGAAGAATAAGATGATGTAGCAGCTGCTTCTAGGAAGTCTCAGCACACAGTCACAGGGAGAGTGTTTGTAATACCTGGGCCAGAATAGGCCCAGATTTGTCTGGCCCATGAGCTAATGGGCTGGGTTGTATTGTCTTGATCTGTTTCTTAACCACTAGGACCCATGTGTGTAGTTAAGTTGTTAGAAACAACTTCCCTGTTAGAGGGGAATACATATCTCAATTGGGTAGGATTGGTTGCAACGAGTGATATCTGGGGTTATCCCCAGATGACTCCTTCTTCCCTCTCCTTATTAGTTCTCATATTGATCCCATGAGTTGCATTTGAATTCTTGAGAAGAAGACAGCAGAGTGGAGAAACAGAGACCCTTCTGAAGATTTATCAGAGGCTAACCAAGCTGGTGGGAAGAAGGAAGAAGCAAGAACGCATAGTGGATGCAGCAACTGAGACCTCACAGCGACCGTGCCAAGATTTACTACACTAGGAGGTGAGTAATCTTTCCATTTCATAGAATTGTAGATTTTAGTTTATAATGTGACCATGTAGTTCTGAATAAAATGAATTTAGTTGAGGAAATAAGTATCAGAACATGATTGTCTTAGAAATTCCATCGGGATGTACCCATATCTGAATTTCCAATTCTAATCAGTAAGAGATTGTGGAGGCCTGTATAATATTGATAAGAGATGGAATGCTAGATGGGTGTAGATTGGATCAGCAAAGAGGAAATAAGTGGAATACTCAAGCCAGAGGCTTGATTTCCAACCCCATCGACAGATACAAGATCTGTCGATGGGAGTACTGTGATCAAGGGGCCCACCTAATCATGCATCACCACCAGGGATCAAGTAGGGGACCCATGGGCGTCCATTGCCTAGATGGACCCTTGTGGAGATGGGCCCCACTTTGGCCACAATGAGTTCCACAGTATGGATTGACGTCCAGACTGGGTGCTGGACGTCTGTAGGGAGATCCAGTAGTGGGCCCACGTGGCCCACTACAGCACCAATCTGACCCAGGGATCTGGGATGGGACCCCTGGGCGACCTGGGCCTAGATGGACCCATCCAGGATGGGCCCCATCTGACCACACATCATCAGCCTAAAGTTACTGCAACGTCCCTTTAAGGGAATTTCTGTTTTTTTTTGTAATTGGATTGTGTGGCCCACTGGCCCACCTGATCAGGGATCAGGACTGACCAAATTGGAGGTCTCCCATGGGCGACCAAGGTGGGCCAGGTCCTAGGGGAATTGAACCATTCAAGGGCCCACCACCTGATCAGCCTCTTTTCCCTGTAATATGAATTGATTAGGACTGTAGCAGGTTCTGTAATGTATTAGAACAACTGTAGCATAATAGGTAAGAATAAGAAACTCATCTAGGGTGGAGCCCAGCTCTGGAAACCATGTATGTAGCAGAGAATTCATAGAATTAAGGGGAAACAGTGACAAGCCAAACCAAATCCTAATTAAGGATGATTAGGAAACATCAGACCCACCAGTGGATTGAATGGACAATCAGGACCAGTCAATTGGTTGATCATTGGAGGAGAATCAGGATGGTCCTGTGCCCTTGATGAGCGGACCACTAGGGCCCACAGATCAACGGTCCTTAAGTCTTGGGTGTGAGATCTAATAGGATCAAGTAACAACAACAACATGGCAGTCACTAAGAATGGATGTTGTCACTATTGAACATATAGACCTCAAGTCCTCCTCAACCATAGAAGTACACTAGCAATTGTAAACAACCTGTTCACCTCAGGAGTGTAGTTTAGTGACTTGGATAACTATATATTATAAGATATAAATCCATATGAAGATTTATAGATAAATATTTGATATTATTGACATGCTACTGGAAATTCAGAATTATAGGGTTGATCTCATATTGAGTCTCCCAGCCATTAGGAACACCTTGAAATAAATAGTGATTCACACATATGAGGAGACAGGTACTAGAACCAAGCCTACTTAATATAAGAATAGTACTACAACAGTGGGTACCAAATGTTGAATCTGGGTGGGGCATGTGTATGTATAGACCCAATCATGTGGAACTAGTCTTATATTAATATAATTAGTGTATAATTCTTTGTTGATGTTACTAAGTGTATAATGAGTATACACTAGCTAATGAATCTCACATCTGAGGATGTTAGTTACGAAATTATATGAAACAATGATATATTATTGGAATGACAGACAGGAGCCTTACTCCTGAGTTTATTGAATCGAACACTGAACCCTGAAGGGTTAGGAGGAATAAGGTTGGACTGGGACTGAACTACCATTTGCGCAATGGACTCCATTGATAGGAGTTTTTGAATGTGTTACATAAGAACTTCCTCCCGGAAGGGACTGAAGTATTGAAACTCTATGGTTAGAGTTCTATTATAAGAACCCATAATTTGGGAATTCAGAACCTATCAAAGTTACAGAATGACTATGCTCCCTTATGTATTAACCAATAAGGACTATTTATGAATCTGTTATTTATCGAGTGAATGCTTCCGCACTTCTGTCAATTTATTATTTTATAAATGAACTGTGTATGTGGTAATATTACTCACCAGACTTCTGATAAGTGGTTTGCCCCACCACAGGTATGCATCGTTTGGGGGAGCGTGGCAACGGAGACAATCAGCCATTGGACTTCAATATGCGTGGCTGATAAGAGAGCGTCTGAATGAAACCGAACTAGATATCAATTTATTTCTTTAATAAATGTTGAAATTCTAGGAGTTTTGATTGAAAGACTTATTTATGTTCATGTCTAGTTAAATTGATTCCTCAAATAAATCTCTTCGTTGCTCAGTTCCTTGTCTTAATTTGATTTAGGAAATGATTTGATCCTTTTTAGTAAGACCCGGAATCCTGATGAGCTCCGGGATTCGGGGTGTTACAGTGTTCCAGCAGGGAACCACAACAGCAACTTGGAAAATGAAATGAGAAAGGAAGAAGGGATAATAACAGCAGCTGCTCCCAGTTGAAATGAAGAAGAGGAAGAACACAGCAGCAGTATCACCAAGACTCCTCCCAGCACAAAACCAGGGGTTTCCAGCAGAGTAACAGTTGCAGAGGCTTGGAGAAATGAAATGGGAAAGGAGAGAAATGTAAGAAGCAGTAGCTCTTAGGACAATCCAGCACCAACAGTAGACAGCCTCAGCTCAACGTAGGGGAGAATTGAGAGATGGAGGAGAAGAGGGGCAATGAACAGTAAATGGAATTTGTCTTGGGAAGGGGGCTGATATTAGCTTAGGGTTTAGGGTTTTGGGATAAGAGCCATTATATAGGTCTAGGGAAGAGATTAAGGACAAGATTAGCCCTAGGGTTTTTTTTTTATGGGATTAGGGTTAGGGTTTGGGGGTAGGCTTGTCTTTTGGTAGGAAGCTTCTAGAGAGGGGCACCATTAGCACTAAACCCACCCTAATTAGAATTTAAACTCACTAATGACCTACCTAGCTCTATTAGACCCTAGGATTAGCAAAACCCCTTTCTAATTAAATTAAACTCAACTAACCTAGTCTAACCAAAAACTTAGGAGAGTCTAACCAATCTCTCTAATCAACCCCTAATTAGCCCAATTAATTAATAATTAGCCAAGATTAGCAAAGATTAGTAGTAATTAGCATAATTAACCAATAATTAGCATAAATTAGAATTAATTAGTCTATAAAATAACATTTAGAGGGCCCACTAAGGGTGGGACCTCACAGACAGGACTCATAACTTAAGGTGACTAAGATTTTGATTTATTATTGGTACTAATGGAAAAATAATAATTATTTTTTAGCATTTTCTAATATTCTGAATTTTTTGGATATTTTTGCGAATTTTTTTGGATTAAAAAAAATTCACACCGCGATGACTGCGACGGACCCATATGCGCGACTGATACCGATATCATATCGGTTTTTCGGCCCGACCGATACCGCGATCGAGACCGAGATTTCAAACCATTACTAGCGCTACCATTTGGGGGCCATAGGGGTTTTGCTCGACTTCTCTTTGGGCCCAAAGGGATTAGTCCAGCCCAATTAGGGATGAAAGTGGGCCGGGCATAGCCGGGCTTTGACAGGCCCTAGGCTCGGCCTAGTATTTTTCAGTAGGCCCTAGCTCGACCCTAGCCCTAAAGGGCCTCAAAAACCCTGGCTCGGGCTCGGCCCTTATTAAGTTATGAGGGGGCCGGCCCTTTGAGCCCGGCTAATGATATAACACTAGCTGAAAGAAAATATTTTTCGGAAAAAACAATTCCTGTACGAATTCAAAGAAATCGACATATGCAAACCAGAACAAAAAATGGTCAAATGCATGCATTCATCCCATATTCCCATTCCCATAATTTGGATTGCAGCAATAAAATTAACTAAAATAAGAAAGACTCCATAAAAGCAAAGGGAGCCCAGTTCCAACACTCCATAATAGTTCAATTTTAATATAGATGAGCATTATCAAACTCCAACAATAATACAAATCAAATTAAACTCCAATAGCATCATAGAATAAAATAAAGTATTCGGTTAGTATCATAAAATAAAGTCTCTAGCATCACCAGTATCACCTAAAACAACAACAATAGAGCATTGTTAATAAATAGTAATAACAACAATGGAAGGTTGTTCTAGAGTTACAAGACTTTAAAAAATGACTTCTACACCATTAATATACATGCATCTTTAAGGTTGTTTAGGGATTATTTATATTGGATTAAAATTAGGGTTTAAAGTTTAGTGCTTAGGTTTAGGATTTATGGATTATTTAGTGCTTAGGGTTTAGGGATTATTTATATTGGATTAAAAATAAGGTTTAGGATTTATGGATTATGTTATATCATATATGTATTATATATTGTATAGTGTACATATATATAATATATGTATTAATATATGTAGGCCCTAGGGCTTACGAGCCGGGCTTCATCAAGCCCGAGCTCGGCCCCTTTAAGGAAACGGGCCTCCTACTAGGCCCTAGCTCGGCTCTTTTGTCTTTTGAGTCGAGCTCGGGCCGAGCCTATGACGGGCCGTCCGCAGGCGGCCCTAGGACGGCCCGGCCCACTTTCACCCCTAAACCCAATAGATTCGGAATCCTCGATCCATTAGGAAAAAAAAAATGAAGATTAGATGGATGATAAGAGGGTTTGGTGGGCCCCACGAGGTGTGAAACACCCATCGCCTGAAATTTGACGTAATTACGTACTAATAACACATATGCCATAGACTTAGGTGGCAGTTTTAAATTTTTATCCATCCCAGTAACCAAATGTAATTCTCCAACATGCAAGCATCATACCATCCTACATTTCATGTTGAGAAAGAAGATAAAAAGGTCAACATAGCTCGCATTGACTTTTACACAAGAAACACCCCATCCAAATAATGACCTAGATTCTCCATGATCTGTTGCTATGGCCCATCCAAGTTCACACAAATTACAACACCTTCGTCATAGTACGAAAAATAAAGAAAGAGTTATTGAGTTAGGTGGGGGCGTGGAACCGTACGTGTATAGAGACTGTAGATGTCTTTAATGCCTATACGTTCTAGTCTCAGCCTTTTTTCTGGAACCTGGACTGTAGATGTCTTTAATGCCTATACGTTCTAGTCTCAGCCTTTTTTCTGGAACCTGGACTGTAGATATCTTTATTGCCTTTTTTCTGTAACCTCGACTTTTCAGACATCAGTGTTTCAGGCCTGAAGGTCCTGAACCATGCCGTCACTGGGATTGGACGTATTAACTAGGCCTCCTCCCTCTTCCTCTCTCTCTAAGCTCTGTATATTGTATCTGTTGTACCCAAAGCAACGAACCTGGACTTTCTAGAAATCAATGTTTCACGCCTGAAGGTTCTGAAACATGCCATCACTGGGATTAGACGTATGAACTGAGTCTCAGTAGGCCCACCGCCCACGTACCAAGTAATTTCAAGATAGTATGCCATGAGATTTTCCACTGCAGGCAAAGATGCTGGGACATGATACATTTTTCACTTGGGACGATTTTAAAGAAATTTTAAAATTTTGTCTTAGGTTTAAAAAAAAAAGGGAAAATATTTCAAAACTTTTCAAATCTTGACGTGGGCCCACGCAACACTAATTTGAAGATCGTATGCAATGGTGATTCATACCCAGTGCATATGAAATGGCAGGGTCCAGGGAGTGAAAGGTTGGAACTTAGTAGGGTACACAGAAATGGGTTAGGGTTTAAGTGGGGGTACGGTTTAGGCTGTACATTGGCACTGACAGCAACATGTGTCCTATGGCCAATTGAAGCCGACAAAGACAACAATTTTAATTGAAATAAGCGGACCCTTCAAAAAAAATTAGCCCATGTCTCTATGCCCACTTTTTATTTCCATGTTTTAAAATGAAAAATTAATAATCAGTAATAAATTAGGATCTTCTCAATCCGAAACTGCACAATGAGTGTAGAAATTCATTAGATTCAATTCCTTGGGCCTTTAGAAGAAAACATCCAGAAAAATTGATAAATAATTAGATCAATTAAAAGTTGTCGGGAATTCGGGATTGTAATGATGGATAGACTATGAATAAGATAAGTCTTGAGTACATTCTATCTCTAAATTTAGATGGTATATTTCCACTATGAAAATTTCAGTTTTGAAGGGTAAAGAGGAAAGGATTAGGATTTGTGGATCACATTCCACACTTTTCAAATGATTTGAATATTTTTTTCTCTTTCTTTTCTAAGACCATTCAAGAGACAACTAAATAATTATGATTTTCTTTTTTAGCTCACCCCAGTCAACATAAACATGTTAAATGATTACAAGTTCTTAGTTAGGACTAATCCCATTATTGGATTGACCACACTTGATTTTTATTAAAATTCTGTCACATATTTATAAGTAATCATTATAGAAGTGGCTTAACTCTTGAGTAAAATTTCTTTTGTGCCCAATGAGACAATTGGCACATTTTGAATCTAGTATTTCCAAAAATATCCTTCATAATTCATTAACAAAATGATTTCCAAGACTGCCCTTTACAAACTCTCAACTTATGATATAAAAAGGTGGGTCCTATTTATTATAATTCCGAAAATATGAGGCCCCATTATAATTTCAAGCTGTGGATCCATATTATAATCCTAAATGGTGGGACCTATATCCACATTAAAAAAAGATGGCCTACTTTTTAATTTTTGTAAATGTGGCCCACATGTAGTTCTGAAATGTGGGTCACTGTACTATAATTTCTAAAGATGGGCTTCATGGATAACATAATTCAAGGTAGACTTCATATTCTATTTTTTAAATCTAGGTCCCATGTAATTTGTAAATATCAATAATAGACCACATCTTAAAGTCTAAACCACTTAATATCATCATTCTATCATACATGATAAGAAAAGAATATTTAAGTTGTTAAATAACAAAAAATATGCTACACATTTTAAACGAATAATAAAGCCATTAAATAACAAAAACTTATCATATTCATTTGATAAGAATATTAAGCGGTTTAATGATAAAAAAAAATTACACATTGTAAGAGAGACTAAGCATTAAACAATAAAAAAAAAAGATGGCATGAGATCAAGCTTTATTTGAGTTTATGTATTCAATTGGTGTAGGCTTAGGCCTCCGGTATTTTTCATTCAGGAGGCTAGAGGTCACTTTAGCGGTAGAAACTTCTTTGCACCGTAAATAGTATCGTTTCTGCCTTTAGATATGACGTTTAAGCATTTTCGACAATGCTAGTGGCAATAAAAAATTTCTCCGATAAAAATTAGACTTTGCAAACTTTTAACTGTGGAAAAACCGCCAGTAATTGTAGATTTTTCCGCCGTTAAAAGTTACAATTTTATATTAATTAAGGTTAAAAAATCTATTGATAAAGAGAACTCATCTCAATCAAAACTCCATTTAGAGTATTCATAATACAAGCAGATTGATCATGTTCTTCAAGACATCACTAAAATGAAAAAAATAAGGTATGGAACATATTTATTAATCATTTGTTTTCTCACTTCTTTTAAAATGTGAGTAGGACTACTTATACTCTTTTGAAAATAAAGAAATTAAAGTTCAAAGCCATAATGCACATAGTTTCATGCTACGTCAAATCTACATCAAATAATTAAACTTACTCATGAAATAGTGAAAATTTTAAATGAACAGAGAATGGGAAGAAATGATCATGCACACCCATTTTAGAGTGATCTGAACTACATTATGAGGCCAACTTTAGCTACATTAAGGCATGATAGATGATTAGTTGAGATCATTATATGAATTTCTTATTACTAAAAACATTCTTCTTTGACATTAGCAACCATTTCACTTGGAAATATTCTAGTTTGTGTTTTCAATGGGATAAGCACTTATTTTTATCCACAAATTTTATAATCCGCAGTCGTTTTAACCCATTGATCGTATGGTTGTTATCATTCGTTTGCTTAGATTTTCATTTCTTTATAGTTTATTAAATAAAATCCACTAAATCGATAGTCAAATAACTTAAGCCACATGCAATGGAGGTGCTTTACTTCACACATCGTGAGAAAAATCATTGTACATTGGAATCATTACAGGAAAATTATCAATCTATTATAATATATTAAGCTAGGAGGTTTTGACTTTGATTTTGACCGTCGGTTATAATTTTGACCGGCGGTTATGCAACTACCCACTCATTTTTTTCATTAAACCACTCATGTTTTAATTGTTCCTATATAACTATACCCTTTTTGGTCGGTTATAATTTTGAGGGACGGTTATGTAATTACTCATGCAACCATCTACTCATTTTTCTATCAAATCACTCATGTTTCACTTATTCTTAGTAACTATACCCTTTTTTGTTTCAATTTCTCAATTTCTATTTTATCCAACTTGTCTATTGAAAGATGAATTTTTTTTTAATATGTGATTATTTATTTTGCAGTGTAGGGAGATACCGTGCTAAGCACGGGTTATTGCGCTAGTAGAAATTATAGTATGAGATCCACCTTTAGAAGTTACAACATGAGACCCATTTTTAGGAATTACATATGGGCCACATTTTACGAAAAACTTAAATCCAGGCCACTTATTTAATGTGGATATAGGTCGCGCGCGTATAGGTTCTACCATTAAGGATTATAACATAAATCCACGGTTTGAAATTATAATGTGGCCTCGTATTTTTTTATTTATAATAAATGGGACTCACCTTAAAGAATTATATAGTGGGCACCCTTTGATATGAATTACAATGTGGGCCTCATTTTTTGCAATCCAAAAGGTTGTCCACATGTCAATTTTTTTGAGGATGGAGCCATTTTAACAATTTATAACAAAAGAGGCAAGGCAGTATTTCTAGAGGCGGGGCCATATTATAGTTGTTAAACGATGGGACTCATTGTTGCAATCACAAAAGCGGATCCACGTATTAATTTTTATTGGGTGGGCAATGTCTTGAGGGTGATATTGAAAGTCATCTGAGAAATTTATGCAGACAGTGTCATTGGCGAAGGTCGCCGCTGCTAGTGTCAGCCACCGGAAGAGAAGCACTTGATCTTAGCCAATAGGCCGAAAAAGGTATTCCAGAAGACAAGCACACAGACCACCAAGTTGTCTATCATACCTGCAGAGACATTGAATTGCTTCTTAAAAATCAAGGAGAGGGAATACGAAAGCCATCGATGCGATTTGAATGCTCGCCACTGCACCCGGGCTCAAACTTATAGAAAGAGTCGGTCTTTGCAGTGGGCCAGGTCACCAGAGTCTTTCTCTGAGCCACAGCTAGTCAGCTATTGCCTACTGTTTTAACATCTGCTGATAGACTGTCAAAAGGCACTTTCATGAGGATTACGTGTTCTTTTTATACGGATGGTTGAAATGCCAACAGCTGTACCTTAACTCCTAATTCTCTTGTTTTCATTACAAATTCTATGACATTTTCAAAAGCATCCATCCATTGGACAGCTGTGTTGACAAGGAAAATAGATAGTGTTGAGATTATTGTCTAATCTAAGAAAAATATAATGTAGAGGTTATTATTTAGTATTAAAAAGTATATTGCAAATATTATTTTATGTCTATTTAAAAGTATAAATAATGAAAATTCGGTGGAGTATTGGATGATAAGTCGGTAGTGGATGTAGGCATTGAGACTGAACCACTATAAATCCTTCTGTGATGGTGTATGCTTTGTGGTGATTGTTTTTGTTAGTTTCCGCATTTAGTTTGATAATGATCACTAGTGGCTAATTTAATTTAAAGAAGTTAAAATTAATCATAATTGGTCACTGATTTGAAACTCACCCTATTCACCCCCTTCTAGGGTTCGGATCACGGACTTTCACTAGAGGCTAGAAATTGCTAGCCTGGGTTTAGTTGAGTCGAGGTCAACGGTAGTGGACCATCACTGGATGTAATGATCATCATCGATTGTTAGAAATCTCGTGGGTCAAATATTTTTTCTTAATATAATCAAAATCAATATATTTTTTAACTTTGAGAATATACGAGTCGATTCTTTTTTTTCTAAAGGAAAGTCATTAAGAAAAAATAATGACAACATTCAAATCGAAAAACAGGAATGAACCCAAATATACAAGTCAATTTAAATCCTTCAAAGTGCCTCTAGTAATTAAATCTTCATCATTCTACTTTAGAAGAGAACATTGTAGACACCTCATTTTGGCACCCCATGAGGAGTGATTCTGGACAGCGTATTTAATTATGTTCCAATCAGGTTTTAAATTAAAACAGTTAGAGTCGGAAGAAATTAGGGCGCATTTGTCCCTGAAAATTGCTTAGAGGCTAAATTAAGTAGCCAGAGTGTGCAAAGTGCCAGTTGGGGTAATTAAGGCCCGAGTTAGCTGTCTGGGTGAAAATCAGAATTTGAAATGATAGCGTTAGGTCACGTACTCCCAAAGTGCCACTTGAAAAATCATCTATCACTTTTAGACTCCGGATCGCTTCAGAAGTTGACTCATCGCGATCTATTTGTCGAGGGCTTTTCATTCATATATAAAACTTCAAAATCCGACGAGCGGATCAAAATCTGTAAAACTAGGGTCCCAGTGATGATTGCCCGAACCAAACCCCATTGCAGCCCACCTTTTGGACATTAAACCTCTTAATCAGACGTGGACTTAGGCCGTTAACCTTACTTCAACCCGACCTGAACTTCGACCCATTAAACCCAAATTCAACCTTAAACCCAAACTCTAACGTGACCTAGACCTAAACCTGATCCAAGCCCAAACTCCAACCTAACCGACCCAAGCCCAACCTTTACCCAACTCGAACCTAACCCAAACCCATATCCAACCCATTAGCCCGAACCTCAAAATGAACTAAACCGCAGCCTGACTCCAACCCATCAAAACTAAACCAAGGCTCAAAATCAAACCCGTCCTCAAACCTGAGCCAAACCCCTCAAAATTGTACCAAACCCATTGAACCTGACTCAAACCCATCGAACCTGAACCCAACCTGTACTTAACCCAAGACCTGGCCCAAATCGCTCGCCCATCACGTGTATAAAGAGAAGGGAGAGTCCACAAGATCTGGGAAGCAAAGTCCCAGGTCTGAGGGCTCCCTCCCACTTGAGCATCTCACCCTCTCGTCCCTATCTCTCTAGATGCGCAGACCTCTCTTGATCCTCGTCTCCATCTCGCCACCATCACAGACGCACATCCTCCAACCCATCTCCATCCTTCCCATCACCTCTAACTCACGCCTCATCCCTGCGCAAAGAAACCCCACCATCATCCCCCATCTCAGCCCTCTCATCCTCTCCATCACCCCATCCTCACGCCCAGAGCCCATCTCCATCTGCAGACCTGGCTCCCGTACTTCACCCCTGCACAGAAGTTCCCCACGAGAACCATCCTCTCCCCCATCTTTGCAGAACCACAATCCAGCAACCCAGCAGCCCCCACCCTGCACGCAGCACCAGCGCCAGACGCCTCTCCCACCAGGTAAGAATCCCCTTCCTCCTCCCTCCATTGTATCACAATACGTCCCCTGCACTTCTCCACTTCTTTTCCTTCTTCTTTCTCTTGTTCTTTTTCTTTCTCTCTCTTCTTCCTCTTCCCTCACCTGCACGCACCTACTGCATCTCTTTCCTTTTCCTTCTTCTCTTCCTCTTCTTCCCCATCTTCCCTCCTCCCTCCTACCTCCCTGCACGCCTGCACATTCCCTCTTTCCTCTCTTTTCCTTTCCTTTCTTTCCCTTATTCCTCCTCTTTTTCCTCTTCTCCCCCACCTGCACTTGCGCAGGTTCCCTCTCCTTTTTCTTCTTCTTATTTCCCTCCCTCTCCTCCTCTCTCTTCACTTCCTTTCTATTTCTTTCTTTCTCTTCTTCCTCCTCCTTTTCTTCTTCCCCCTCCTTTTCTTCTTCCCCACCTGCTGCGCGGTCGCACACTTGCAACATCCATCGCCCACCCCTTCTCAGCACACACTGCCTCATCTCATCCCTCTATTCCTTTCCCACTTCACTCATTTTCTTTCTCCCCCACACCACCACCACCCCCCCCACCGGCCACAACCGCCCACTGCACTGCTATCGCCACATGGCTTGCATTGCCACTATGACAGCCCCCTGCAAGCCCCCCACCTTCTTCTTCCCTTCTTCTTTTCCTCTTTTCCTCCTCTTCTTCTTCCTCGTCCCTGCACCACACGACACTCCTCACCTGCACACACCGATTGCTACACCACAGCCACCCCGCACCTCAGTCCCTGCGCCACGCCGGCCACCTTTCCCTGCTGCCTGCACTCCAGTCACTGCATACACACAGCACATCCTCCTTCCCCTCTCTACTCTCTCTCCCTTTCCCTTCACTGCACTTCACCACCTGTTACCCTACACTCACCACACCATCTTGTCACCACAGCACACACCGAGCTCCCATCTTCTGTCTCCTCTTCTTTCTTCCTTCCTTCTCTTCCTCTCTCCACTGCAGCCACCTATCTCAGCCTTCTCATTCATCACCCTGCGCAGAGACTTCCTCCCCTCCGCGCAGACCTTCCCTTCACTGCACACCCCTGCATGCAGCCCACACACACCCAAGCCCGGTCTCCCTGCACTCAGGCTTTTCACCATCCCTCTCCTTCAGCCCCCATCACCGCCCACTCCACCCACTCCATTACACCCACCTAGCTTTCTCTCCTGTATTATAGTCCAAAGTAATGGGGCACCTACGTTATAAAAAAGAAAAAATCAAAGTCATAAACCAATTTTTGGATTTTGGAATGGAAGGCATGGGAGTTTTCTTTCTGTACCAGATTGAAATATTCGAACAATTGTGCCCTCTGAATTAATAGTTAGCCTTGTTACTCTAAAGTGGTGAAACCTGATCAGTGCAAGCATAAAACAAACGCTTCCGTTATTTTAACCGTCTTGTATTGGCCTCTCTCCTCCATCTTCTGGTTTTGGCTTCACCAGTTCACCGTCAGCTATTGACACTAGTTTAAACTTTTTTCATTTTTATTTTTGTGGTTAAGGGAGAGTTCCAACCCTTTGGGCTGTCCCACCTTCGATTTCTAAAGGTTACTATAGACACTTCATTTTGGCCCCCTATGCTAGCCTTAAACACCTATCATATATAATGATGCCCCATTTTACCCAAAATTGAATGGTTACTGGCATAATTCAGATTAATTAATGACGATGAAGATGCTTGTTGATAATTTTAGACTTAGTTCGACGATCTATAGAGATTCGTGAGAGAAAAGGCTGAATCGCATCGAGATCTCGAGTCCAACCCACTATTCAAACAAGGGATGGACTACAACACTATCCAAGCCCCTTCCACACTACATAGAACACACTCAGTTTGCTCATGAAGAAATTACACTTAGTTTGTCTAAGTACGATATGACTAGCATGAATTGGGGGATAGGATCGTTGATCCAGATACCTCTACCTTTTCCCGACCTCATATCATTATGACGTATAGACCAAAAGATTCTACGTTCCGAGAGCTTTCTGATGATATATAGCGTAAACACCTCATTTTGGCACCCTATGAGGGGTAATTCAATCCACCCTATTTAATGGTGTCATAATTAGGTCCCGAATAAAAGGTCACCTATCATTTCTGGACCCCCGATCACCCTAGAAGTTAGTTCATTGCGATCTGCTCGTCAACGGCTTACTATCCATATGTAGAACTCTGATATCCGACGGGCGAATCGAAAAATCATAACAGTGGGTCTCATACTCCAAAGGCGCCCGCCTAAAAGATCACTTATCATTTCTGAACCTCCGATCACCCTGGAAATTAGTTTATTGCGGTCTGCTTGTCAACGGCTTTCCATCCATATGTAGAACTCTGAGATCCGACGGGCAGATCGAAAAATCATAACAGTGGGTCTCATACTCCAAAGGCGCCCACCTTAAAAATCACTTATCATTTCTAGACCTCCGATCGCCTTAAAAATTGGTTGATCGTGACCTACACTTCGAGGGCTTTCTGCTGATGCGTAGAACGTCAAAATCCAGCGAGCGGATCAAAATCTACAAGGCCTGGCCCCAGCGGTGATAACCTGACCAAACTCCATTGGACCCCACCTTCTGGGCCCGAACCAGTTTCTTTTAAACTAAAATCAGACCCACCAAGCCTGGCCCAATGAACCCGACAATCATCCCCTAAACCGACACCCAAATCTATGGGCCTGATCCAAGCTTGGACCTAAACTCTAGCCCAAGCCAAACCAGTCCCCAACCTGACCCGAGACCTGGCCCAGATTGCTTGACCCGTCACCCTGGATAAGGAAGAAAGAGCCCAGGGATCTGGGGAAGTAGAGTCCCAGATCCCCCCATCTCTCGTTCCCCCTTAAATCCTCTCCCTCGTCTCAATCTTCTTCTGAAGGCGCAGAACCCATCTTCGATCCTCTCTTCTCATCTCTCCCATCTCCCTCCGTCTCTCCTCCATCACAGCATCTCTCCACTCAGAACCCACCCCCATCTCACAGCCCCATCACCACATCTCAACCCATCTCTCGATCTCCATCGTCCCCCTCCTGATAGCTGCCATCTTCCCATCATCCCATACATGCGCAGATCACCCAGCCTCACCATCTCCTTCGTCTCCCTCTCCTCATCTCACGCCCATCTTCTTCCAGCGCCAGCCATCTCTCCATCGTCTCCCTCCTGATCATCACCTCGTCCCCCACCATCATCTCACTGCAGCCCATCTCCACCATATCACGCAGCCCACATCGTCTAATCTCTCCATCACGGCCCACCTTGATCCTCCATTCATTCAGAACCTAAGTGCAGACCTCTCTATCCCAAAAACTTCCTGATCTCCATCTCTCCCATCCATCTCACGCCCATCTTCTTCCAACGCAGACCCATCACCTCTCCCAGACGCAGACCATCATCTCCATCTCCCTCGATCACCCTGCATCTCCCTGCACGCAACGCCTGCGCGCCCACCTTCTGCTCCATCTCCCTTGGTCACCCTGCATCTCTCCCTCTCTAACACTACCATCACCACATCACCATCCCTCTCATCTCCCTGATTGTCTTCTCCTCCCTCCCAGCGCAGGATCATCTCCATCTCACCACTCCCTCTCACTGCAGCCCATCTCTCCCAGATCTGCTCCATCTTCCTCGCCACCCTCTGCTCCATCTCTCCAGACTTCCAACCCCTGCACACAGCACCACCAGACGCACGTCAGCACGCTTGCAGCACCATCGTTCTCCACCAGACGCAGCACCAGCACCACCTTCTTCCTCCTCCGGACGCCTCCTTGACCAGGTAGACTCTCCCCTTCCTCCCGCACTCTGCACACACAGCACTCTCTTTCCTTTCTTTCCTTCCTCTTTCTCCATCTGCGCACCCATCTCTCGCTCTCTATCTCTCTGTCTTCTCTCTCTCTCCGTCTCCTTCTTCCATCTCTCTCTCTCTCTCTCTCGCGCCACATCCTCTCTTCCTCTGCTCTCCCCTTCTCTCTCTCTGCGCTCTCCATTTATCTCTGTCTCGCTCTCCATCTCTTTGCTACTCTCTCTCTGCTACTCTCTCTCTTCTACTCTCCCTCTCTCTCTTTCACCCTCACTACCTCCTTTCTCTCAGCCCGCTCCCTCTCTCTCTCTGCCCGTTCTCTCTCTGTTTTTTTCCCTCCTCTTCTCTCTTCTTCCTCCTTCACACCTACACTCACTGCACACACACGCACCCATCTATCTCCCTGCACACTCCCCACCGAGCCATCTCTGTTTTCTTTCTCTCTTTTTTCTTCCTTCTCTTCTTCTTCCCCATCTTCTTCTTTTTCACCAGCAACCGCCCTGGATCCATCACCTTTTCTTCTCTGCCCTCCATTTTCTTCTCCCTCCTCTTCTTCTTATCCTTCCCTGCACACGCCCCTGCAGCACCTCCGCACCACACCTTCATTCCCATTCCCCTTTGCACACCCATTGGGTATTCCTCCATCACTACTGCATCCACTGAACTACACTCGCCTTTCATCACCCCAAGTGCCTGCCTGAAGTCATGCAGCCACTGGAACCCATTCCATCCAACACCCCTGCTGCCCAGTCTCGACCGAATACCTTTTAAATCAGGCCCAACCACAACTCACAACTGTAGCTAAGCTAAGCCCACTTCTCTGCACCCGAATTTGTCTGCATCCCTGCACCCACCTGCTGCACCCAAATTCCATTTGCTGCCCCATCTCAGTACACCCACCTGCCTAGCACATTCATCTAAACTGAACCCAATATGCATGCCTATTCTATTTTCTTGCATTGAAATTTAGTTCCATATCTATCTATTGTTTCTTTTTTAGAACATTTCATGCATCTTCATATGCCCATGTATCTAAATTAAAATCCTTGTTTTGCTGCTTGTTTCAATTCTCAATTTGCCCATGCGCCAAGGTTAATCTTTTGATATTCATCCATTCTATCAAGTTTTTCGTGTATTTAACATGCCCATGCATCCAGTAACTTTTTAATTTTATTATTTAAATTATTCCTAGTTAGTATCAAACATGTCCATGCATTCAACATGCTCATGCATCAGATAATTTAGTTGTGTTTTTATTTCTTATTTTACTAGATAGAATTTAATGCTGCATAATTTCCTCAAAAAGAACAAAAAAGAATAAAAAAACAGAAAGAACAAAAAGAAGAAAGAAAAGAACAAACAAAAAATAGAACCGTAGATATTGGTATTAGATTAATTAAAACAATAAGGTTAGGTATGATAAACCTCCTTTTCCTCCTCCCCTTTCATTAGGATTAGGGAATTTATTTAGAAAATTCTAAGTTAGTTAGTTTGATTTTAATAAATAAAATTTAATAATTTGTCCTCTTCTCTTCTCCTCCCCTTTCATCAGGATTAGACAAATTAGTTTAGGAGATTTTAGACTCTATAAATAAAACCAAAAACAGAATAAAAATAATAAAACCCAAAAGATAGAAAACAAAGTAAAAGATATTAAAAAAATAAAAAAATATTAATAAATTGGAGCTAGAAATTAAATAGCGGTTTAGGCTCACAAGGTCAAACCCCAAACCCAGATCTAGGTCTCCCCCTAGTCAGGTTAGACTACTTTTAGTTTCTCTCATTTTAATAAGTCAGGTCCCACTCTCTCTCCAGGCCACGTTAAGGGACCGGGAAAGCTGATGTGGGCGGTTTAGGACCTTAGGTTCGGGTTAATCCAATGATCAGTAATAAAGCATTAATCATTTAAATCCAAGTAAAATTCCCTAGGCAGGCCCTTCCAGCCCCAATATCAAAAATCCATAAAAACTATAAAACCAACAAAATAAACCCAAAAAGATTTTTCCTTTAATTCTTCCTCCACCTCAGGTGCCAAATATTTAATCGAACTTAATGATAAAAGGGAATAAAGAACTGACTTCTAAAATTGAATAAATGAGAATAATTAAATGAGATGAGTGATTTCACACACTTTGCATACTTTTATTTCGGCCCATCGGCCACCTTTAAATCAATCACGGCCCATCGGCCCTCTAAAACAAACACCGGCCCATTGGCCACCTCCAATCAATTACAGCCCATCGGCTTTTCATTTTATCACTCGTGTATCGCACACGAAAAACACAGAAATCATAAGTCAAAGTCTCATTTGCATCACTATTTTGATTTAAAAAGTCAGCCTTTAAACCCTATTTTGCCAAGGGATTAGAAGGGGGTACCCGGGAACCTCCCCCCTTTTTATTTTCTTTATTTTAATTATTTTGTCTTACTTGGATACACCATGATTATGCTATGTGAGGATTAACCTTATTTGGACTTTGACTCATAACCCTGAATTGACCCAATATTAAAGAGACTCAAAGAGACCCAAATTAATGTGACAGGAAAACCGTCGTGTGTTGCCGGCAGCACATTAGACGAGAGAAGAACCCACCCTTTTATTTTCTCCCATTTTTCTTTGGCTTTTGTCGAAGAATGGTGTTACGGCCGTTACCGTAGCTGGCGATCGTGATCCGTCGATTTTTAGGGTAGTCGGAATCCTCATTTTCGATGTAAAATTTAAATAGCACATATAGATGAATGGCGATCTCCCTCCCCTGGGGGATCAAAATTCACATCCGACAGTTACCTTTTTCAATTATTACCTCTTAGACTGACATTTTATTAATTGAGCAAATAATTTTATATGGCCTGGGCATTCCTCTACATTAAGATGTTTTATTGTCTTACTAACTGTCATAAATTTTTCATGACTAATGTAAATTATGAAATTGATTATTAATTTGTTTTATGAATTACAGATATGGAGTTATTACAGGGACTATGTGCAATAGGAAAAGGTATATTTAAAACCCCTTTCTTTAATTTATATTATTTGCAAATTGTTTATTGTGGTGCCAATAATCATTTTTTTTTAAGAAAACTTTCTTTTGAAAAATTCCTTATGATTTTTTAAAATTTTATTCACCATCTTCTTTTGATCCGATTGCATCTCTTTGCTTAGATATGGGGGCTCTAATACCTATACATCATGACCAAATTTTCTAATACAGTATTGGAGTATTGGAGTTGGTTGGTATGATAGGTGAGAATAAATCTGCATTTTATGTGGCCATGCGTAAAACTAATTTGACATGTTAAACAACTTGGTGTTATGTTATTTTTTTGGGACATTTATCAGAAACATTTCACCAATTAGGGTAACAACAGTTGAGGAAGCCAAAATTTTATAATAATAACTAAGGACCTCGAAATCGAAATCTAATATTTTATTTCCTTTTAACCCTTCTTCACTTGATCTGAAGAAAACACTAAAATCAACGTTTTTAACCCCGGAATGTTTTGTCCACGTCGATAATTCCCCAACCAAATCCCGATACTGCAAGAATCTCGAATTCAATGGTTTTGGTAAACGCAAATCTCATCCACAGTTGTATATCTTCCTCTATGCGGTAATGAATCCAAAGCATGCAAAGAATGCATTTACTGCTCCTACTGCATCCATTTAGTGGACCTCGCACGCGGTCCAGTAGTTCCCTCATCATACCATCAACGCACACTTTAGTGTTAGAGCGTAGAGATCGCTAGCTTTAAATTAGATTTGTCAGGGTTGAGTAAAGTGGACGATCACATGTTAGTGTAAAATACATGGGCTATAGAGCCTTAAGAAAAAAAAAATTACACATGACGAAGGAATGTGGGTGGGCTCAGAAAAAAGGTGGTCTCGTATAGAATTTCCCATTATTAGATTGATAGCTTACAAATTTGTGAATAAGTATTGTGTTATTTCTCAATTAATTTATTTGATGGTGGCTGGGGGTTTTGCTTTTTATTGGAATAAAAATCAATAGCTCATAATTGGGGGCCAATTATATTTTAACGGTTTGGATTTCATTTCGTGGCATGGGCTCCATTGGGAGCGTTACGGGATTCCCGTGAGTGTAAGTATATGAGGGTCGAAACTCTACCCTTCTCATAGTTATACTTGGTAGAAACCGATAGGATGGAGACACGTGATCAATGGTTGGTAAATTTCATCGTGGATTTCGGGACGGTATCCTATTTGGAGCTGGGATTTTGATTGGTTCGGCGAGAAGATCGTCCTTTTTTTAACGGCTAGATGGAAATGAAGCATATGGGCGTTTCACACGCAGATCTTCAAATCTTGTTATGAAAAACCCCTTGCGACGCTTTCTTCGTTTGATAATATAGGTACAAATACATTAAAAACTTATAACCACCACATATCTCATTCTTTTAAGGTACACAGAAGGCATAAATTAATTTCAAACCCAGGACATCTTTCCTAGGAAAAGAATTCCTTAACACCCACAACATCTTTCATCTGTTTGACATCCACATAGGAAAAAAAGAAAATTCCCCCAAATATCAAAGCTCCTGCAACTCACTTAACACAAAATCAATGAATTTTTATATTTTCCTCAAAAAAGAAAAGAAAAAAAAGAGGAAGAAAATCAGATCTTCGTAAATCCAAGTGAATTTGATTAATCTGAATGTCGCATACCTTTATAGTTACTTTTATACTTGCCGATATGAGAGGGATCTCTCATATCGGCAAGTAGTTACTTTTATGCTTGCTGATATGAGAGGGATCGTAAGTATGACCAACTATGTGAGAGACGATGTCCTCCAGTGTGCCAAATATTTGAGACATAGAGAGGTAGTGGAAATTAGAAAGGGAGAGAAAGAAAGAGGAGGGAGAGCAGGGGTACCCAAAAAAACCGCTCAACCGCTAAACTGATCCGAACCGATCCGAATCGGGCGGTTTAGATAAATTTTGTAATAGATCGGTTCGGTCACTGTTTAGATTTCCTTCATACCGTTTGATTTGGTTTCCAGCTTTAAGGTGCATTTAAACCACTCAAAGCGAATCAAACCAATTATATATATTATAAAATATATATAAAAAAAGAAAAATTACTCGAAGAAGAATCAAAACCTCACTCCGTTACTTGAAGTCCAACATCCCACCAATTGAACTGTCATTTTCTTTTGTAAATAAACAAGAAAAAAAGGGAACCAAACCGAATCGGTTCCTTTCGGTTTAGTTCGGTTTGAGCAGATGGAGGATTCAGTTCGATTTGGTTTGATTGATTTTCTTTTTAAACCGATCCTAACTGCCTATGTGCGAGGAAGAGGAGGTAAGAGCGAGAGAAAGGAGTGAAACAAAAGTTACTAAAAAATGAGTCGTTTCAATGTGTCCTTTCAATTATAGATGAGGTAGTTTCTGTTTTCAAATTTCAAACACTTGAGAGGGTATTACTTGGGTCCCACTCCCATGTGCGGTTGGCCTTATAAGGGCTTGATTTACACTCAAAATCAACTATCTTTCCCTGCAACCGTTTTCATCTTTCAAGTGAAAGATTAACTTACAATATTGATGATCTTTGGGATCCACAGTGGAGCCGACATATAGGAAATATAATCCATTCAAAATAATTGGCTCTTTATTTTATGAGCCCTAGAAAAGTTTCATTGTCATAGGGTACTTAGCAAAACATTTACACATTGAAAATTAGGGGGCGTGTGGGACTAATATTTTGCCCCTAATTGACAAAAACCTTGTTTTCAACAATTTTACAATATTTTGGATTTTTTTGGATATTTCCACTACTGTATGTTATAACATTTACAGATATGATACGGTTTTTGAAGAAGATTTTGAGGGTATCTACCAAGAGTATCGGCATTCAATTGCTGAAGCTAGTATTTTCAAAGCTAACATAAGAGGTCATAGTTATTTTTAATGATTTGTATTGTAAATATGAACTATTTTAATGAGTTTGTAAATTACTATGATAGACACAAACATTAAATATTAATACTCTACATATTTAACAACTTTAGATAAGACATTTATATATGAGGTAATGACTTAGGGGGAGTGGAGGATTGATATTTTGCTCTTAATTGACAAAAATATTATTTTTCTACATTTTACAATGTTTTGGACTTTTTTGGATATTAAATAAGATTTTGAAGATTTCTACCAACACTCAAGGCATTCAATTATTGAAGCTAGTGTTGGACAATTGCTCCGATATTTGGACCAATCAACATTTCGCATTAGCACAAGCTAGCCTACGGTATTATAATTTTAATGACTTTTACTTAAAATAAAACTCAATCTAAATTTTTCCTACCACTTCGAAATCAACGACTTGATGCTCCGCCACAACCTTGTCTGTAAATTAAAAAAATAAAGAAAAGAAAACAGAGAAGGAATCAAGAGTACACCATCCACAACCTCTTGCGAGCTCATCACCACCTTTTCATTGCCGGAGGACCTAATTTCATCGCCTGTGGATCCGAGAGCTTTTCAGAGGGAGAGTTGTAGATTTGATTCGGTTCATAAATTTGGAAAAGAGGAAATGAGAAAAAAAAAAAAAAAAAAAAGTGGACCTGAGATTTTTTTCTCACCAGGGGCAAATAAATTTTTCTGGACAAGTAATTTGTCACCAATATGCACCAGACAACGTTTATACGATCTACGCCGTTAATACTAACAGAATCTATGAGTTTTGCATTGTGATTAATACACTGCAAAATAACCAAAGTCCAGGTAGGTATTGTGTTGTTTTTCCTAAAAAAATATAATGACAAAATTCAAACCCTAAAGGGGAACGAACTCTAATGCAAGTAAATTTAAATCCTTTAAAGTACCTCCAGTGATTAAATCTCCATCGTTCTACTTGAGAAGAGTAAATGAAGAAGAAAAAAACTAAGAGCCCGTTTTGTTGAATGCAAAACCATTTCATAGTTGGATCACTAACATCACTGTAAGGTAGAAAATACTATTCCACTACTGATAATGGATTCTATTACAAGTCTCTGAAGTTACCAAATTAGGAAACCTTAGACTTGTAATGAACAAGCGTTTCCAGAGCTTACATTTTATACTCTGCAATCTTCCACCTTCTATTATCTCAATCTTCTACATTCTGCACTATCGCATTTCTCTACTCTTCTCTTATTGCCTTATACTCCATTGCCTCGACTGCCTCTTCTCTCATAGCTCTATACTACCACTCATCTTCAATCAATTGAAGAACAAACACGTTAAAATTCAAAAATTTATGGAAACAATGTATGAAAACTATCAAGCATGTTATAAATATAGTGTCCACCTTTCTCTACCGAAAGAGGAAGTCTTTTAAGAGGTAAGACTCTGCAAGCCTATAGAGACTGTTCCACCTTTCTCTACCAATAAAAGAAGCTTTGAAAGAGGTTAGATTCAACAAGCCTTTTATACAGTCTGTACAGGCTTGGAAAATCTTACCTCGTAGAAGGCTTTTTTTTTTCGGTAGAGAAAGGTGGACACAGTATTTGTAATAGGCTTCATAGTTTTTATAGATTGTTTCCATATATTCTTGAATTTTGACGTGCTTGTTTTTCAATCGATTGAAGATGAGTAGTAGTATAGGTTAAGGAGAGAAGAGGCAATGGAGGCAGTGGAGTATAAGGCAAGAAGAGAAAAGTAGTGGAATGCAATAGAGCAGAATGTGAAAGATTGAGATAAGAGAAGGTGGATGATTGTGGAGTATAAGATGATAAAAATTAAGTGTAAGCTCTTGACACGCTTTTTCATTACAAGTCCGAGGTTTCCTAGTTTGGTAACTTTAGAAACTTGTAATAGAATCTATTATTAGTAGCGGAATAGAATTTTTAGCTTACGATGATATTAGTGATTAAATTATGAAATAATTATTCATTCACCAATACGAGTTCTTGTTTTTTTATTTTTCTTTGTTTTCTAATTTCAAAAGGAACGATGAAGAAAAAAAAAGTGGGCCTAAGATTTTTTCTCCCCAGGGGAAAATAAGTCGTTTTTGACATGTAATTTTTCGCCAATATGCACCAGACAATGTTTATACGATCTACGCCGTTAATAATAAACAGAATCCGTGAGTTTTGCATTGTAATTAAAAGTCTGCGAAATGACCATAGTCCAGGTAGGTATCGTGTTGTTTTTCTTAAAAAAAAATGACAAAATTCAAACCCTAAAGCGGAATGAACTCTGATGCAAGTAAATTTAGATCCTTGAAAGTACCTCCAGTGATTAAATCTTCATCGTTCTACTTGATAAGAGTAAATGAAGAAGAAAAAAAGTAAGAGCCCGTTATGTTCAATGAAAAACCATTTCATAGTTGGATCACTAACATCACTGTAAGGTGGAAAATACTATTCCACTACTGATAATGGATTCTGTTACAAGTCTCTGAAGTTACCAAATTAGGAAACCTTAAACTTGTAATGAACAAGCGTTTCCAGAGGTTATACTTTATTTTTATCATTTTATACTCCGCAATCTTCCACTCTCTACTATCTCAATCTTCTACATTCTGCACTATCGCTTTTCTCTACTCTTCTCTTATTGCCTTATACTCAATTGCCTCGACTGCCTCTTCTCTCGTTGCTCTATACTACCACTCATCTTCATTCAATTGAAGAACAAACACGTCAAAATTCAAAAATTTATGGAAATAATGTATGAAAACTATCAAGCCTGTTATAAATACAGTGTTAACCTTTCTCTACCGAAAAAGAAAGTCTTTTAAGAGGTAAGACTCTGCAAGCCTATAGAGACTGTACCACCTTTCTCTACCGAAAAAGAAGCTTTGAAAGAGGTTAGATTCAACAAGCCTTTTATACAGTCTGTACAGGCTTAGAAAATCTTACCTCGTTGAAGGCTTTTTTTTTTCGGTAAAGAAAGGTGGACACTGTATTTATAATAAGCTTCATAGTTTTTATAGATTGTTTCCATATATTTTTGAATTTTGACGTGCTCGTTTTTCAATCGATTGAAGATGAGTAGTAGTATATGTTAAGGAGAGAAGAGGCAATGGAGGCAGTAGAGTATAAGGTAGGAAGAGAAAAGTAGTGGAATGCAATAGAGCAGAATGTGAAAGATTGAGATAAGAGAAGGTGAATGATTGTGGAGTATAAGATGATAAAAATTAAGTATAAGCTCTTGAAACGCTTTTTCATTACAAGTCCTAGGTTTCATAGTTTGGTAAATTTAGAAACTTGTAATAGAATCTATTACCGGTAGCGGAATAGTATTTTCAGCTTACGGTGATGTTAGTAATTAAATTATGAAATCATTATTCATTCAACAATACGAATTCTTATCTTTTTCTTCGTTTTCTCATTTCAAATGGAACGATGAAGAAAAAAAAAAAGTGGGCTTGAGATTTTTTCTCCCCAGGGGAAAATAAGTCTTTTTGGACATGTAATTTTTCGCCAATATGCACCAGACAATGTTTATACGATCTACGCCGTTAATACTAAACAGAATCCGTGAGTTTTGCATTGTAATTAAAAGTCTGCAAAATGACCATAGTCCAGGTAGCTATTGTGTTGTTTTTCTTAAAAAAAAATAATGACAAAATTCAAACCCTAAAGGGGAACGAACTCTAATGCAAGTAAATTTTGATCCTTGAAAGTACCTCCAGTGATTAAATCTTCATCGTTCTACTTGAGAAGTGTAAATGAAGAAGAAAAAAAGTAAGTGCCCGTTTTGTTCAATGAAAAACCATTTCATAGTTGGATCACTAACATCACTATAAGGTGAAAAATACTATTCCACTACTGATAATGGATTCTGTTACAAGTCTCTGAAGTTACCAAATTAGGAAACCTTAAACTTGTAACGAACAAGCGTTTCCAGAGCATATACTTTATTTTTATCATTTTATACTCCGCAATCTTCCACTTTCTACTATCTCAATCTTCTACATTCTGCACTATCGCTTTTCTCTACTCTTCTCTTATTGCCTTATACTCAATTGCCTCGACTGCCTCTTCTCTCGTTGCTTTATACTACCACTCATCTTCATTCAATTGAAGAACAAACACGTCAAAATTCAAAAATTTATGGAAACAATGTATGAAAACTATCAAGCCTGTTATAAATACAGTGTCCACCTTTCTTTATCGAAAAAAGAAGCTTTGAAAGAGGTTAGATTCAACAAGCCTTTTATACAGTCTGTACAGGCTTGGAAAATCTTATCTCGTTGAAGGCTTTTTTTTTTCGGTAGAGAAAGGTGGACACAGTATTTGTAATAGGCTTCATAGTTTTTATAGATTGTTTCCATATATTTTTGAATTTTGACGTGCTCGTTTTTCAATCGATTGAAGATGAGTAGTAGTATAGGTTAAGGAGAGAAGAGGCAATGGAGGCAGTGGAGTATAAGGCAAGAAGAGAAAAGTAATGGAATGCAATAGAGCAGAATATGAGAGATTGAGATTGTAGAAGGTGGATGATTGTGGAGTATAAGATGATAAAAATTAAGTGTAAGCTCTTGAAACGCTTTTTCATTACAAGTCCGAGGTTTCATAGTTTGTTAACTTTAGAAACTTGTAATAGAATCTATTACCGGTAGCGGAATAGTATTTTCAGCTTACGGTGATGTTAGTGATTAAATTATGAAATGATTATTCATTCAACAATACGAGTTTTTATTTTTTTCTTTTTCTTCGTTTTCTCATTTCAAATGGAACGATGAAGAAAAAAAAAAGTGGGCCTGAGATTTTTTCTCCCCAGGGGCAAATAAGTCTTTTTGGACATGTAATTTTTCGCCAATATGCACCAGACAATGTTTATACGATCTACGCCGTTAATACTAAACAAAATCCGTGAGTTTTGCATTGTAATTAAAAGTCTGCAAAATGACCATAGTCCACGTAGGTATTGTGTTGTTTTTCTAAAAAAAAATAATGACAAAATTCAAACCCTAAAGGGGAACGAACTCTAATGCAAGTAAATTTTGATCCTTGAAAGTACCTCCAGTGATTAAATCTTCATCGTTCTACTTGAGAAGTGTAAATGAAGAAGAAAAAAAGTAAGTGCCCGTTTTGTTCAATGAAAAACCATTTCATAGTTGGATCACTAACATCACTGTAAGGTGGAAAATACTATTCCACTACTGATAATGGATTCTGTTACAAGTCTCTGAAGTTACCAAATTAGGAAACCTTAAACTTGTAATTAGCAAGCCACTACAAGAAAATTGACAATTAGCGGTGGTTTATTTGTCCGTCACTACATCTAATATTATGCTAAGTACAGCGGCGGAAAATGTATTTTGCTGCTAATATGCACATATTGCGATGGAAATTGTATTGTGCTGCTATTAAAGAGGGTTTTTGTTGATATAGAGCGGCAGAAATTATATTTTGCTGCTATTAAGCTATTAGAAATTATTTACGTATAGCAGCGGAACGTACATTCCGTCACTACATATTAGAAATTATTTATGTATAGAAGCAGAACGTACATTCCATCACTACATCTATCTAAAGCATTACCAGCGGAAAGTATATTCCGTCGCTATATATTAAAACTATTTTCATTTAGCAGCAGAACGTACATTCCGTCACTACATCTATCTATTAATATTTATACGTATAGCAGTGGAACGTATATTCCGTCACTACATCTATTAATATTTACACATATAGCAGTGGAAAGTATGTTCCGTTACTAATACTTCGGAAAATGTATTATGCCATGTATAAAGGTAATCAGTATACTATGTATAAACGGTGCATTCCTTCAGTTATACTATGTATAAAGCATTCCTGTCACTATACTATGTATAAACGGTAATCAGTATACTATTCTCGGTATATAATGTATAAACGTCAGTATACTATTCTCCGTATACTATGTATAAAGGATAATCAGTAGAGACCGTATAGCAGCGGAAATATGCTTTCCGCTGCTATACATTTAAACCCCTAATGCGCCCTTAGCACAGTCCAGTTAAAAACCCTTAGCAACTAAATAGCTTCATCAGCACCGTTAGCATCGTCCCCAGAACTTCTTCACTACTCTCACCTCATTCCTCGCCTTCTTTCCTCATCTTCTAGGGTTTTGATTCTCTCCTCTAAATCCCTCTGAATCCCTCTTGTTGCTGCTCGGATCCAGACATTGCGCTTCAGCTACCTTTTGATCTCCGTTCCGCTCGATTTCGTGACTGTTTTTCGCGGGAAATGATTCTCTCCTTCCAACAGTAATGCGGTTCTTTGAAGAGATCGTTTGAGAGGTGATTTCTCATTCTTTTACGTTTTGTGTCGATTTGTGATCTTATTGGTTGAAGTTGAAGAGAGATTTGTGATCTTATTTGGTTTTTGCAAATGATTCTTACTGAGGATGTGGTTTTGTTTGATTTTGGTGAAAGATTGAGAGATTTGTTGAATGTTTAGGACGTTTTGTCCAGTAAAACCTTGAGAAGCGATCATCGGTAGATTGCATCGGTAGACCTACTTCCCTGCATTTTCAGATCTTCGACGATCTGCAAGAGTAGCCGTAGAGAGCAGGAATCACTCTCTTTTAGCTGGTAAGGTAAGAAAATCTCCTTTCTTCATCGTTGTTTCCAGTGATCTTTTATGGAGGTTTTTGTTCATACATGAATCTGCTCTGATTGGAACATTTCTTAGATTTTGATCTGCTCCTCGATTGGTTTTTCTTCTCGTTGATTCCTCGATTTTTTCAGGTAATAAATCCGATCTCATTTCTCCACGTTTGGATTCTCTTCGATTCCATGTTCCTCCTCAATCTTGTTTTGTTTTGTTTTTTTCCATCGCTCAATCGAATCGATCTCTCTTTTGGCTGTTAGATTCCTGTTTAGGTTTCTCTTGTGCAGTCAGTGAAGTCGATCTCTCTTTGGACTGCAGATTTTCCCTGTTTTTGTTTGTCTGAGGGCATAAAATGATTTTCTGTGTAGTCCAACTCAACACACAAGAGGTGGAAAGAGATTTAGTGCGGGAGATGTAATGTTGTTCTCCGCTCAGAGCGATTCATTTTTTGAGTGCAGTTTCTTTTCAAGATTTTTGAGAATGGCAATGGTTTTGATTTGATTTCTGCTACTGTTTCTATGACCTTTGTGTAGAGATCTCTTCAGTTCAGTTTGTTTTTATTCTTTCACTCTCTCTCACACACAGAATCTCTATCCCTCAGCGTGGAGGATTTTCATTTCTTTTTCAGGGGTTCATGGCATGCTCTTGGGTTCTACTTCTGAGCAGTCAGTAGTCTTTCTAAGACGCTCTTTTATTCATTTGTGAGTATTAGCAAAAAAAAATCATACTACACCTTGTGGATTTAGGTCTTGTAGATGTTAATGCTTCCATTACTTCTTTTCGGTGTATGTTGGTTGGTGAATCATGATGACCCATATGATTAGAACACATTTACTCTGTAAATAATTGCTGGGAAAAGCTTTTCCATTTTTTCCTTCTCTCTTCATTTGTGTTCTTGTGTTCGGGTTTTGTTGTGCTTTGATTAAAGGCTTTTGTTGAATCTTGATTGAGATGTATTTCTGATGTTTTGGAGGAAACCCATTTGATTAAGTAGAAAGTTCTCCTGAAATATGTCTGCTTTTTTTTTTTCTATTTAATTATTTTAACTTTTTTTTTTCATGAAGTTTCTTATAACGTTCTCTCATCTATAAGTAGTTGTTTGAGTTGGATTAGATCCTAAATGAGAAGGCTTTCTATAATAGGTTTTCCCCATAATGTTGATGGTTTTTTTTTTTATCCTTTTCCTCACTCTCATATTACAAGGAGTAGCCTTGTTTTAGGAATTCATTTCAAATGTTGGCTTGATGTACTTGAAGAAGCCCTCTTTTTTTTTTTTTACCTTTCTTCTGAATGGTTTTCTTTTGACTTGTGTTAATGTTCTTTGTCAGTCAATTAGGTCTTCCTGTTCCTGAGAAGCATATTTCGGGTTCTGGCTTGATTTTATTAGAAAGGTTAATGCAAGAGGTTGACCTTTAATTCATTGATCTCTTCATGGTTGAAATACTGTCATTTCTCTGTTTTCTGCAACCTTCCCCTCCACAGCCTCTCTTTCCTCCCGTTCCCTACATATACAAGCATCCCATTCCCATTCCAACTCCAGAAACCCCCCACTCCACACCCCCCCCCCCCCCCCCCCCCCACAACAACAAACAAAACCCATTCAATAGAAATCTTCATTTTCTTGTGCTTCTGTTGCTCTACCCCAAAACACACAAGCACCATAAAATGGAAGGTCAGAAGATGAGATTCTCCTTTGCCATTGTGTTGATGGCCATAGCCATGGCCTCTTCCATGGTCCCACTTGCTGCAGCAGCTGACCCACCTGCACCCAGTACCACATATGCCTCTGCTGTGTTTGCCCCAGCTCTTTTTGCCTCCTTCTCTGCCCTTCTCTTTGGGTTCTTTTTCTGCTGAGCTAGCTCTTCTCTCCATTTTCCTTCATGGGTTCTCCTCTTTCTTGATTTTCTCTAGTTAGGGTGTCTTTTTTTTTTTTTTTGTAATTTCTATTTGTTGGGGCAGATGTTTATTATCTTATTATACTTGGGTTTTGGTTATTTTTGATGGGTTAGAGAGAGAGAGAGAGAGAGAGAGAGAGAGAGAGAGAGAGAGAGAGGGAGGGAGGGAGAGAGAGATGGGGTGATTGATGTATGATTCTTTCCTGTTCACTGGTATTGCATCTTTGTAATTGGTGTGTGTTGTAGAATATATTTATATCTGTTATATAATAAAATTCTTTTTTTTTTCTCTAATGTTTGATGGATGTGTTATCAGAGTAGCCTGGTTTGGTTTTGAGGAAGTTCTACTTTTATAGATTTCATAGAGCAAATGATCTCTAAGAAACTCATGACACCGTTTGATTGTGAAATGTTTCAAGTGCTTGTGGTGACTATACTAATTATTGGAGATTTTCATATTTTAAGAGTTGAAAGAATCCAAAATAATCAATCACCATCAACGTTAGTTTGATGACTCTACTCAATCTGACATGGAGTGACAGAACTTGTGGGTACCTTTTGAATGTGTCTTATATTGCACATGCATTTTTTTTTAAAGTTCCACTAGACACGCAATTCATCTTCACATGCAGCTAAGCTATTTTTAGTTCTTCTGATATTTGAGCTTTTTTGATAGTAGATAACTTTGTAATTTTGTTCTTCTTCAATGATGTTATGGTTATCGCTACAAATTACATGTCACTTGTGCCAAGTATTTAGTGAAGAAATTGACTCCTAGCTAAAGATTATAAGCCCAGAGACTATTCTTTCAATTTACTTTTCTTCACTGTTGTTTCTTAGAGTTCCAGCTCTTAAGTTGTTGTTTCAGACTTACTTAGGTGGCATCCCCTTTCTTATCAGGTACTATATCAGGTTTGAGCACTCATACATTTTTAGATTCCTTCCGTGTGGTATATGGTTTTTAATTTCTTAATAGTATTAGTTCCATGGTTCTGAAAATGTATCCCTGCTTACTAGTGGCACTTCCAGTTTGAATTGGATTGAGGTCTGAACTCATTAACCATTTGTTCTTTAGTTCAACCATCATCATAATCATCACAATTACTGTTTAGTTGACTGCAATAAATTACTCTTCTACTTGTGGGAGTTGATTAAACTAGGATAGAATGTCAAATAAGCAAAAAGTGACGGGGTGCATTTGCAGAAAAGATGAGTAATTAAACTTCTTCTCCCAAGTTTCCTTTTGTTTTTTTCTATCTCTATCCCACATTCTCGTTAAACCCATGCTGTATTAGCCTTAATTCTAATGTATCTTCTGTTCTTTCATTCAATATCATCTGAAAACCAATGTTTGGCGAAATGGGTGGTCTTAGTTAATGTATCCAAGGGAATGGGTAGCCTTTATGATGGACATTGGTTTTGATATAACAATAACTTAGAAAAATCATGTTTATTGGCAATCATTGGCTTCTCTGTTGCTCCCAGGCTTTTCATTTAGTAAGTTGAGAGTTGGACCAGTGCAAAACTTTGCAAGAAGATCCAATGCAGTTATTACTGTGAACGCATTATCAGATCGACACAGGTCAGCTTTGTAATTCAAAGTAAAAAAAATCTATGCAAGTCTCATCACACAGAGACCACAAGGCACTACTTATCATCACCATCACCATCACCATCAATGAAAAAAGTGTTAATCTAACATCATCAGAAGTTTTTAAACTAAGACATTAAGGGTCTGTTTGGGAAGGGGGGGAAAATGGGGGGGAGGAAAAAAAGGGGGGAAAGTGGAGGGAAAGTGCTTTTGGGGGGTGTTTGGGAAGGGGGGAGGGAAAATGGGGGGGAGGAAAATGGAGGGAAAAAAACACCTTTTTGCCTCAAAAATTTTCCCCCCAAAACAAGGGGGAAAATGAGGGGAAAGTGAGGAGAGAGGGAAGAAATGACTAAAATGCCCTTTTACTTTATTTGAATTTTTTTCAAGAGCAAGGGTAAAATAGTCTTTTTTTCTGTACCTCACTAAAAACAAAATTATACTTTTTCACTTTCCTTCCCCTTACTTTTTTACTTCCCAAACAAGAGGAGGGAAAATTAATTTTTCCTCCCCTCCCCTTCATTTTACTTCCCCCTCAAATTTTCCCTCCCCTCCCCTCCCCTCCTCCCTTCCCAAACGGACCCTAAGAAAAATAACAATGACTTGAAAAGAAATAAAGCCATCGAGTAGCTACCTGCATTTCTACATTGAATACACAACCCTTACATTTGAAAGGATTGTTAACATATGTGCTCCACATGAGAAAATACAGAAATGTATATACAGGCTCTCACTCGCATAAATGTTAAGAGAAGGGCTTTTGTTTCTTTGGAAGGTAAGTAAGAATATATTAACTTCCCTCAAAACAGGGCAGGAAAAACCTTCTATACAAAAGAAGAGCTTTTCGTTCCTTTTGGAAGGCTGAATTGAAAACCAATGTCCTTTGGTTCCTGCATTTGTCCATGTGTTTTCTGTTCTTTTTTTTTAATTTCATCTGAAAACCAATAAATTGAGAAATGGGTTGTCTCAGGATTTGTGTTTTTAATGTTTTTGTTCATTGAGTGGAGTGTAGTTGTGATTCTTAACATTTAATCCGCTTCATGAAATAGGTAGTCACTGTTTTGGCATTATTCTCCATTTACCAAATAGAAGTTTTGGTTTGTAGCTTCTATTCTTGTCTTTGGTTCCAATTAGTTTTACTGTTTTCACTAATATGATGCTTTAGTATGTGTCTAGTAGCAACTATTTTCCATTTGATATATTTTTTTTAAAGCTATGTGTAGTATATGGTTTGAATCCCCTCATATGATTCAGTTGTTTGAAATGGGTGCCTACTGTTTCCATATTTTTTCTTTGTCAAAACTGGTACTTTGTGAAGTTGGTAGTTACAGTTCTTATTCTTGTTAATTCTGTTCATAATTTCATGAAGTTCAGTTTTGATTCTAGGTGCTACATCTTTGCTTGTTGTGTGAACTGAATAACTGTTCTTCATCTCTTTCTTTTAAATATAATTTCACCTGAAATTGATGGTTCATGAATAAATGGCAGTGTTTCTTTCTTGACTATCAACAATTGAATATCTGAAAAAGCAATGAATTGCTTGTGTACACCAAGATATTTTTCCTTCCAAGTAGTACAAATATACAATTTTTCTGATGCTGCAATTTCTAAAAGGTGTAAGAATCACTCGTAGAGATGGTTGTGAAAACATGGTTCAGGTCATGGTCATTGAATGGAGGAAAAAAAATAACATTCTATTTTTCTATTTATTCAGCTACAATTGAATAAGAAGGCCATCTAAAGCTATCTCAAGTCTAAGGTTCATCAATTGGATGGCCAGAATCTTCTGATCAGATTTTAATTCACAAACATTCAGGTGCAGTTTGAACTTGCCTTGCTAATGTTTCTGTTATTCGATTGTCAAGTCTTTGTTTTTATTTTATATTCAAGGTTCATCAATTGTTTTTATTTTACTCTGTTATTCAAAGTAACAAATGATTCCTCAAAACTTTTAAGTCTAGCGTCAATCTGGGACCCATAGGATTCGAAATCAGCCATGCCAGGAATCCCCACCCTCATGTCTCTATATATAGAGAAGCAGCCAGCCAGACACTGGAACTGTATTGGGATCCTTCTCTTCAGCTGTATAAAGCGTTTTTCACATATTTGTTTGTATTTCTCTTCACTCTCTCGTTTCATCTGACTATGTATTTTATCTCTCTTGGATGCTTTTGAAATATAGAAACAAAAGAATATTAGCAAGACAGAGAGGTTTGGTTCTGTTTGGTACAAACAGAGCATATCAACAAACAGAGGTGACATATGAGATTGGGATGTTGAGGGAGTTGAGGGCTCACATGGGCACTTATTCCATGTGACAGTTCTTTGTTTGGGCTATTAATGCTCTCCTTTCTCACAATCTTGATAACTTGCAGAAATCCCACTCGGGTTCTTCAGTTTCTTCTTATGTTAGGTGCCCTTCTTTCTTGTGTTTTCTGCTTATCAGTGGAACAAGTGTAGACAAGTTAAGGGATTCATTAATGTGCTGTCTGGTTCCTTTTTTTCTATTTGGATCTTGCTGATATCAATGACCACTTGTTGAGATCTTTCTTCAATTATTTATTCATGATAAAGTGCAGAACCCCAGGCTGTTGTTGTTATCCAAGGGTTTTGCTTCTAGTATTTTTCTATTCTCAACTTATTTAATGAGTTTCTTGCATCTCTCTGTTTTCAAATGCTTATGCATTCCAACCTCACTAGAAAGATTGATTAAAAAAAAAAGAACACAACCTAGAATTTGTATGATTGTGTAACCTCATCTGAACTTTGGCCCTCTGTTTATATTTATTACTTTCAGCAGGATTAGGGAGAAAATTCAGTGATGTGGTATCTCACCTTTTTTTGAAGCATTGCACACTTTTTCAGAGACACTAAAAAGACTTTCTTGGTATTTTTCAATTGTTTTCGGCAGTTCACTTATTGACAGAGCTCTCACGTTATGTGTGCTTTGTACTTTATGCAACTGAGTATGCTTGTCTTTGCGATCATGTTATGTGCCATTAGCTTTAAATTAAAGTCCGTGGCATTTATAAATTTTGGGCTGAATTCCATCCTTTGAAAATTTATTCCGTCCTATGTTCTTTGTAGGTTGCAGCTCCAAGTAAGCCATACAAATGGCAAATGAGCCTGTACAAAGAGGAAGAGGTGACATGTGAACCCCGGGCAACCAAGGTAAAAACTGACTACACTAAGTGGTTACATTAAGTGGATTTATAAAAAAGAATGCAGCACTGGTTACATTAAGTGGATGAGAACGCACTATAGATGGTTTGGAACTTTGGGAAGGATGAGCTTCCCCCCTGTTTCTCTTTTTTTTAATTGCCATCTCATGTTGGGTGAAGAACCAGAATCCGTGCCATGATCCTGATATTTTGTGATTAGGGAAGAAATTCATTTCCCTTTATCAGTGCCATGATCTTGGTCTTCTAGTTATAATGGCTGGATCTTGGAGTCGGGCATAACATGTATCCTTGCTTTGACTTGGCTGGATCAGATGTTGGACATGATGGTTTGATATAGAAGTTCACCAAATTTATAATAATGCTTTCTTTGATCCATCAAAGTCTGCCAAGTCTGACTTACTAGGAAACTTTTCTTTATGTTGGATATGGACTAAATTTAGAATCCAACTTTTCTTACATAAGAAAATTCAGAATGTTATTAAGTTAGTTGTGTGAATCAGACGTGTGTTTGTACAGGTCCTTCAGGATCATCCAAATCAGACATCTTACATTCTTCCACCTGTCTAAGGCATAGCTATTTCCTTCTTTATTTTTGGTTTCAATGGTTAGAAGAATCAAGATGACTAATTGCCATTCCTATTTTGCATGAATGGGAGTTATTTTTTGAGTATTAGGTGTTGGAAAACTGGAAAAGCCATAATTTCAGAAGTTTCATATCAAGGATCCCCACTTGATCACTCTTGTCATGGTCCACAATATTTAGAGAATCCCAATCGATGGTCTGCAAAAGCTCCCATGATAAAAGTTCCAAATTCCATAGGATCCCATAATCGATTGTCACATATAGATAGCTCTTATGATCGATGGTTGAATACTATTACTAGTAATATCTTGTTTCTCCCTCATGAAATGCTTGCATCAATCCTAGCTTCTGTTGCTTCTTCTTCCATCTTTGATCTCATTGATGCTAAATTAGTGTAAGTTGCTTTCCTGATCTTTCTTCAACAAGTAGTTTTTTTTTTTTTTTGGTTGAGATCTCTTAATTCATTATTTTTGGAGTTTAGTTTGTTGTTTTACTGATATGTTTACTTTGGGTTCTATTACAGATGCAAGCAATTTTCAGAAGGATGGTCGTTTCTTCTGTCAACCACTGGTGAATGGAAAGAATTCTAAGACTTCATGTAATCCATCTAAGATGCAGCAGACCCTCCTTTGATGATTTTGCTGGACCTTGGGTTAATGACCCATAATTAGATAGGAGAAAGCCAGACTTCACATTTTGCAGATAAGCTCAGACTGGATGTTAGTGATTTACATTTCCAAATCACTGAAGTGTGGCCCACATCTTGGTGGTGTTATGGATTGCATATTTTTCCCTTGATAGAAGACAAACAGATCAAAATGATATTTTTTCTGCTCATAATTTTATGTTTTCATAAATGGACAGTTTGAAAGCACATGATAGATTTGTCTTGTAGGAGAGAGATGTTGTTGAGCTGTTGATCTCTGCGACTCTATGATGTATTCAAACTGTTTATTATACATGATGTGGTTTCCTCCACTGCAATCAGATTTTCTTAAGTTGCATGCTGGTGAAACAGTTTCTCCAGTAATGACATGTGGATAGGAGAAAAGCTCGAGCAAATTAGTGATATCTGTGTTGATCGACTGAGCAGTAGAACCATTGAGGCTCATGTAGCCACACATGTGGGCCATTGATGGGTCCATACGTATGTTTCTCCAACGTTGGCTAGGGAAAAAAAGATTACTAATTCTATCTTACTGAAACTTTAGTATGCTATTCGATTCTTCTTCAGAAGCTTACAAATACAGTTGTAAAAGAAAAATTAAAGCAAAGCTGAGTTTTATAAAAAAAAATAAAAATCAGTACAGGAATTATAATCAATAAAATGGGATGTTCTCAGCAGCAGTTTGTGAAGTTTGCTGCTATAAGTGACGCTAATTAGTGGCGGTTTAAAAGCGCCGCTATTGATAGTCTTTTTTGCAGCAGCTCCAATTCCATTATACATATAGCGGCGCTTTTTATCCTCTTGATCGATTCACCATGTGTTACCTATGACCTACTTCGATGTCAATCTATCTGCTTTTGCATGATGTTGAGGACTTGCACTTTCTTTGCATCATGGTGTTGAATAGGTTGAATCTCTTTGAGATCATATAACCCATAAGGATTAGATTATATGAACTTTTTTTGTTTTTCTTTCATTCTATTTGTAATTGTATTAAAGTTTCTCTCTCTCTCTCTTTTCCACCAATACTTCCATGGAGTCTGGAATCAGCCATGTCAAAGAAGAAAATCAATAAGAGAGAGGGCGCCATTTCCATGGAAATCTCCACAAATATGAATCTTCCTCAGGTACTCTTTGTTATTTTTTTTTTTATCGTCTTCTCTTTTAACTGAAGTCTGTAGTCTTGGCTCCGACATATGGAACAAAGTACCAGGAAATGGAGTTCCATTGAATTTGTTGGATGTTTCCCATGGAAATTATTTTCACTCTATGAAATTTTCTCTCAACTTCATGATATCTTTGGTGGGCTGTATACAAACAAGCCCTTGATTTGGTTTCAGATAACATTGTCGATTGTTTGGATGGGAAAGATAAGATTACGAAGTTTGGATACTAATTTGGGGCAAAAAAGTGAAAAGATCCATACAATTTATCACTTTTTTCCCATTTTTATAATCTAAATTTCAGATTCAACAGTTTCATGTTCCAGTGAGACAGAGTGCAAGAAGTCTGATTTTGTGGATTTTCGCGAAACCCAGCAACTAATGGTGTGTTTGTGCGGTTGGAAGAATTTGGATTACTCGGGAACTAGATTTACCCATTCAAATGGTGCTATAGATAAGATTTATAACATTGAAACTTATGAGCGAACCCCTCTTATAAGATCTTATATGCAGAAAACAAGTTAGTGAGGCCCCTCTTATAAAATCCCATTTGTAAAAGATACGCTTGTGGGCTTAAGTATGATTTAAGCAAAACTTGGCCCAACAATTAATTTATAGCGTTGCTTCATGAAACATTAAAATTTTATTAGTGGGTCCCTCTTTTAAAATTCTAATGCCAAGAAAACATTGGTAAGTTTTAAATTTGATTGACGTGAAACTTTGCCCCACAATGAATTCAAGACGATGAATTTTCTGGTGGTGATTTCATAGGCTTAATTATATGTATCTCTTATCTTTCATATGAATCAGTTAAAATTTATAGTTTTTTAGATTTTATGCCTTTTTCTAACATATATATCTCTTTCATATAGAATCAATTAAAATTAAAAAATTTCTAGATTCTCTCGAATTAGCTATCTTAATGGACTCTTCCTATCCTAATTGCAATAAAAAAAATACACACCCATATCTAAATTTTAATATATTTTATACATGGAATTGAGGTTAGTTAACTTTAGCCATTGTAATTGTAGTGGTGTTCAAAATTTGTTCTTTTGCATTTAGTATCTTTTTAACGGTCATGCGAATTTGCTTGCCAATGTACTAAGATATAAGAAATCTATTATGCTGGATGGAGCACTTGACTCGCCAACCAGGTTTAAACGTTTTTTTGGTAATCCGAATATTGATATTGTAGGCCTTAGGTGGTTAGGAGATGCTAATGATGCATTCATTAATATAGTGGTCCTTAATTTAATTGTAGTTGATGAAATGCTTGAAATAAATTTGTATATTCTCTTTACAGATCTTTGATGTATTTCAATGTTTCTTTTGATGTCCACATTCTTTTTATATTTATTATAATATTATTTTGGAACTCAAACGAAATTTTTGTTTTTTATTACTCAGTAATTTTCAAACTTATAAGTTGTTATTTATTTTTATTTTTTGTTAGGAAGTAGGGAAGTTTCTTTTCTTTTTTTTTTGTTTACTATTTTGGTGTAAAATAAATGGATCTGTTCTCTAGGTCTTTACATTTATTTATCTATTTATGTTTCAACTATCGATCCATTGTCAAGAGGTCATGATTTCTCTATTTAATTTCCCATGGATCCTTTGACAAATGATTTTTTTGAGATCACAACGGATGATGTTTGTTTTGGTAATATCTATTGAACTTTCACACTATAGGTTTGATGACTATACATAGAAGGCCTTTGTTGCATTGTTTTAATGTATTTGATCAAATAATTTAGTCTTTGATGTAGCCAACTTATCAATATGGGTTCCGAGGACAATTGAGGAATGGGCTATCAATACTAAAAGAGTACTTAATCCATTAGAAAGAAATGATAACCCTCTACCCCGATTTTACTAAGGCTATATTGGATAACTATTGAGTTCTTGATTAAAGAGGGGGTATGTCTCTCCGCCATTTTCATCATCTGCATTTATACGTTGATTTCTTGATATTGGTCCAGATTTTCTATGCAACGTGTGTTATATGTGCCTATTGTAGTCTTTGTTGAGTTGTAAAACTAAACTAGATAAATGGCCTTGTGTGATTTCACCTCTCATCTACCCATAGCTGATGGGCTTCCAAAATAAAGTTAGGAAGTGTGACTTGGTCTCAGTCCATTCATCAAGCAATACAATATTAGGCTTCCTATTTTATTAATTTCCTTTTTTTTTTTTTTTGGACCTAGCTTAGGGGGTTAGGACCCTAGCCCTCTAGAGAGGAAAGTAGACATCAGGAGCCCTCTGGTGAGGGAAGTAAACCTCTGGTGAGGTCGAACAACCCTTGGGTGAGGGAAGGTGACTACCAAGGTTTGAACCCTAGGCAGTCAGGTAAGAACTGATACCTCTTACCACTGGGGTAAGAGGCCGTTCTTTAGCACAATGCTAGATGGGTAAGAAGCCATTTTTTCTTATTTCTTTCATTCATTGTTCTATAATACAATGCTAGACATATACTATCAATGGCTTCTAGCAGGCCTACCACAAATGGAAGCCAGTTCTACATCACTTATATGAAGCTACCACATCTAAATGGGCCATCCTCTATATTTGGAAGAGTGACTCATGGGTTTGAAGTCCTTGAGCTCATGGAGAAGGTACACAGTCTTTCTTAGCTCAATGTATTATTTCTAATTAAATGCTGGGGCAAGATGATTATTGTGATTGGTGAAATGGATTGCTAACTTGTAACTTATTTACTTTAAGTTGCTTGCTTTCTTCCGTCTGTGACCCATACAGGACCCATGGATCGACCTCTTGCAGAGATCAGGCTGAATCGAGTAACTATAGATGCAAACCCTCTTGTTGTCTAACTTTCATTAACAATTGTTATAAGTGCTAGACTCGGTGGCATGGATCTGGATATTTTAATATAGAATGTTGAAATTGATGGTTCTCCACAAATATAAAGAACACTATGAAAAGAAAAAAATTAAAAATTATCAAGTCACTAGCATACAAATTGTTATATATTCTTGTATTAAGATTTTAATTTAATTCCAATTTCCAAAAAAGGTCATTTGCTAGGTGGTAGTTCTAAGTTCTTATGTGCTTTGATCATATCATTATCCTAATCATCAAGGCCAAATATATAAGAATATCATCCTCCTCACCTAGGCAATGAGAAATGTTTTAACTATGTAGGAATAGATTTTTATGTTTTTAATATCGGCGAATGTTTTATTTGCCCGTGCTCAGCACGGGTATTTTTTGCTAGTATATATATCATTCCAATTCCTCATCCTTTGGGATGCAACTACATTTCTTCTCAATGAAACTGTTTTCATCTAAATGAAGTTTTCGAACAATGAATACATCCTTTCATTATAACAGTTTCAATCAATCTGGATAGTTGGCATGTATCCTAAAATTTAAGGTGGACCTCAAACACGTCAGCTCATGTCTTAACTAAAAGCATTAACATTTATTCTTGCCATATAATAGGAAATGAAATGAATGTACTTGAATTTAGCATTTAGCAATGACCATGGGCAGCTGGGCTACATTTTTTTGGTTTCCCATTCTACTGTGCACAAAACTCACACCAAAGCAAAGGCTTCTGATTTTGGACCCATATTGATCCTGGGGTGACCATACATATTGCCTCTATAGTAGTGATCTACAAATTGGTGGGATCCACATTATCACCAAATGAGGATGGATCAAATAGTTTTGATAGCAACCCATAGCTGCCTATCAGAGATTTTGGTTTAATATCTGAATACTTAGGATGGATCAAAATTCTCTCTCAATGCAATCAATTAAATAAAAAACTCTGAAAACTTAAGCAGGCAAATACATATTTTGTCTCTCCTCTCCTTTCATTCACTACATCCTCTTTTCCAGAAGCCTGTCAGTCTCCATCTCCTTGCACATTCTCTCTCTAGAAGTGGAACCTGCAACTAGAGCTGACCATCTTTTTCATAAGAATTGATAACGTCGGTTAATTGGAGACATGACCAATAGGGGTGCACATTGGGCTGTTCAGATCGTTTTAGAGGGAAAACCATTAACCAAACCAAACTCTTCGATTTTCTATTTTCCCAAATTGAACTAAACCACCCATGTGTTCTAACCGAACCGAAGCGGTGCGGTTCGGTTCAATTACGGCTTATTTTTTTAAAAAAAATTTTCACAAAAAAAAAAAATTGCAGTTCAAACTTGGTCCATCAAATGGAATGAGGAGAGGTTATAATGAACACTAAATATATTTCATAATTTTTTTTAACCTTGGAATGAGTAGAGGCTGTAACAAACACTAAAATATATTTTACAATTCGTTTCAACCAAGGAAGAATACATCAAACAATGATGAACTCTTTTTGTCCATCATTCGGTCGTGTGGACCAAGTCAGGTTTGGCCAACTTTTCAAGCTAATGAGCTGAAAATGTACAAATCTTATGGTAAAATATAGTAACAATATAGTTTGGCACGTTCCAATTTTTCGGTGATACTTGATTTTTTGTGCAGCCCTAATGACCCATGTGTATGATACAAATGTAAGTAGATTATTTTAACATCGCAGGGTACTGGAAGTATAAGTGAGCCAAACAGTATAGTGGGTTTAACTTGGCCTTTTGAGAAAATATAATAACAAAATGGTTTGGCACGTTCCAATTTTGCGAGGATTCGGAATCCTCGATCGTTAGCAAAAAAATAAAATAGATGGATGATAAGAGGGTTTGGTGGGCCCCACGAGGTGTGAAACACCCATCGCCTGAAATTTGATGTAATTACATACTAATAACACATGTGCCTTAGATTTAGGTGGAAGTTCTAAATTTTTATCCATCCCAATAACCAAATGTAATTCTCCAGCATGCAAGCATCAGACCATCCTACATTTCATGTGGAGAAAGAGAAGACAAAAAGGTCAACAGAACTCGGATTGACTTTTACCCAAAAAACCCCATCCAAATAGTGACCTAGATTCTCCATGATCTGTTGTAAGGCAATAAGAGAAAAGTAGAGGAATGAAATAGAGCAGAATGTGGAAGATTGGGATAAGAGAAGGTGGATGATTGTGGACTATAAGATGATAAAAAATAAGTCTATGCTCTTGAAACGCTTTTTCATTACAAGTTCGAGGTTTCCTAGTTCGATAACTTTAGAAACTTATAACAGAATCTATTATCGGTAGCGGAATAGTATTTTCCAGCTTACGGTGATGTTAGTGATTAAATTATAAAATGATTATTCATTCAACAATATGGGTTCTTAATTTTTTTTTTCTTCTTCGTTTTCTCATTTCAAATAGAACGATGACGGAAAAAAAAAGTGTTTCCGAGATTTTTTTCCTCCCCAGAGGCAAATAAGTCTTTTTGGACAAGTAATTTGTCACCAATATGCACCAGACAATGTTTATACGATCCACGTTGTTAATACTAAACAGAATCCGTGAGTTTTGCATTGTGATTAAAACTCTGCAAAATGACCAAAGTCCAGGCAGGTATTGTGATGCATTGTACTTCATTGCCTCCACTGCCTCTTCTCTCATTGCTTTATACTACCACTCATCTTCAATCAATTGAATAACAAGCACGTCAAAATTCAAAAATGTATGGAAATAATTTATGAAAACTATCAAGCATCTTATAAATACAGTGTTCGTCTTTCTCTATCGAAAAAGGAAGCCTTTTAAGAGGTAAGACTCTACAAGCTTGTACACACTATACCACTTTTCTCTACCGAAAAAAGAAGCTTTGTGATAGACTTCATAGTTTTCATAGATTATTTCATTGAGTCAAAGCCAATCATCTTTAATCTTTATTTTATTAAGGACTGCTCATCATGTTTTTTTCTTTTTTTTTTCTTCTCTTTGAACTATGTGGGCTGGGCCATCTTGGTTAGGGGCTAAAATTGTACAGGTCCAAGCTCGAGCCTGCATAAAAACGCAATTCATGATTGGCATGCTCGTGTTTGGGCCTGGATGTTGTAGCCCCAAAAGAAACACTTTGTAGAAATCAAGTTCTGATACCAACTTGTAATTAAGCTTGACCAAATGGGATTATCACAAATGTAGACCGGTGATGCTTTTCCAAATACCATCCAAAAAGTAGAGCTCTCTGTTAATATTTTCCATTTGTCAGGATCAAAATGTAAGGGGGTTTAATCTGAATAACTCAACTCAAAAACCTTGAATCCAATATATAAAGGCATACCTGGATCCATAGCTTTTTTAGGTTTTCTTCTCTTTGGATATTCTCTTTTAGTGGGGTTTATAACTCTCTGCAACTTCCCTTCTTGCAAGTCTCAGTGATGGTTGGCTTATAAAGATTTTTAGGTACAGAGAGTTACTCAAGATGTTCTCTTTTATAGGCTTTTCCAAAAGCATCCATTCCATCAAGGGACACCAGCCATTAGATTTCCTTAATGGCAGTGAATGAGTAAAAAAAAATGAAAAGACACGAAATGACAAATCAACATGCATGCATCCTTTCATATGGAGAGAGAGAGAGAGAGAGAGAGAGAGAGAGAGAGAGAGAGAGAGAGAGAGAGAGAGATTAGTTGGTCATGTGGAAATATAATGACAACATTCAATTCCGAAAACAGGAACGAACCCAAATATGCAAGGCAATTTCAATCTTTCAAAGTGCTTCCAGTAATTAAATCATCATCATTTTACATGATAAGAGAAAACGAAGAATAAGAAAAAACTAAGAGCCCACTTTAAGGGAAAAAAATTACATATGAAGAAGGAATGTGGGTGTGCTCACCAAAAAAGGTGGTGCATATAGAATTTCCCATTATTAGATTGATAGCTTACAAATTTGTGAATAAATATTGTGTTGTTTCTCAATTAATTAATTTGATGGTGGCCGGTGGATCTGTTTTTTATTGGAATAAAAATCAATACCTCACAATTAGGGGCCAATTATATTTTAACGGTTTAGATTTCAATTCGCAGGCTCCATTGGAAGCCTTACGGGTTTCCTGTGAGTGTAAGCATATGATGGTCGAAACTCTCCCCTTCTTATCTTTATATAGTTGGTAGGAACCGATAGGATGGAGACACGTGATCAATGGTTGGTAAATTTCATCGTGGATTTGGGGACGATATCCTATTTGGAGCTGGGAATCTGATCGGTTCCGGACGAAAAGATTGTCCTTTTTTTTAACAGCCAGATGGAAATGAAGCATATGGGCGTTTCACTTGCAGATCTTCAAATCTTGCAACCCTTTCTTCGTTTGATAATACAGGCACAAATACATTAAATACTTATAACCACCACATATCTTCCTCATGGAGATGTGGTTTTTTTCGGCTTTGAGGAGGTCCTATAGCACCTCATCAACATATTCTGGTCAACGGATAAAGTGGGAGCTAATAATTGTCCCGATGAGATGTTTGCACCATTAAAATGCATAAAAAACTTTCAAATCATTTGTGTTTTTTTGGATATATGTAATGATGTTTTAAAGTTTTTTATTTTTTCTCAGATTATCGAAGATGACAGGATGGCGACTCTTGTTACTTTTGTTTACTTACGTGAATACGAAATTCCTATGCATGTGAGGAAATTAGATGAAATCAGAAAAGAGAAACTCAAACGTGGTGATATTGCACACGCATGATCGTCTTCTTCAGATTATTAATCAATCCGGATTCAAGTAATTTTTAACCAAAATCGTAGAATAAATCAAAATATATTAGTATAGAAAATATAATTTTCTTACTTGTGTGGAAATGTTATGATCTATTTTAACTTCTTCTCTTATAGGAAAATCGACGATGAAGACGTATTACTAAAGAGATACCCAATTCGCCTCAAGTATTATTTTAGCTAATAGTGCTTTATTATTTATAATAAATTGTTACCTAAATGTATTTTAGTATTTATAATAAATTGTTAATGGCTAGTTATTTATTTTTATTAACAGGGGTATCGATGCACCTGAATACGGTATGCGATTTTGCAAAGAGGCGAATGAGTATTTACGACATCTTATTACAGGAACGATGCTTAGCGTGGGTGCGTATTCAGAGAAAGACGGAAGATACATTTGCGACGTGTATTTTATATAAAATGGGGTGAAAACATTGGTGTAGGTATAATCATTTTTAAAACACTAAAATTGAATAAATAATTTACTATTTAATTGCATTAAATTATTTATTATTATTGTTATTATTCTCATTTCTAGGAGGTGATGTTGAAAGAAGGATACGCCTGATACTATGAATATTATGATCCCGATCGAAGTTTTTTAAAACCGTAAGTGTTTGCATTATTTCTAGTATTCAAAATCCATTTTATTTTTAAAGTCTTTAACTGTTGTTGTTTGGTTTGTAGTTTGGATTGTTTTAGTGGGAAGAAGATGCAAAGAAGAAGAAAAGAGGACTGTGGCAAGTTGATAATCCTATAGTGCCATGGTTGTACAAGAGGGATAATCAGAAGAGGTTTGACGAGATGAGAATGAATGCTGAACGATCTAAACAACTTGAAGATGATGGTATGGTCCCTTTCTTAACTTTAAAATAGAGAAGAATAGATCAATGAGAAAAAAAAAAACATACATTTAATGGTAGAAAAAAAATTGGGAAAGAGACGTGGTACTTAGAATATAGAAATCCCTCATCTGGTGCAGATGCAACCTGCCTAGTCCACTTGCCCGCCCCTTTCTTCTTCTTCTCCTCATCCATTTGTTTCTTCCTTTTCTTCTCTTTCCCTATTCGTTCTTTTCTCTCCTCCTGCTCTTCCTCTTGTCTCTTTCACTTTTTTTTCTCTCTTCCTCGTCCGTGTCTTTTAGGGCATGTTTGTGTTACACTTTTCTGCGGAAAAGTGGAAGATTTTCCGTGGAAAACCTATTTTTTCGGTATTTGGTGTTGAACAATTCCGCGGAAATGCTTTCCTGCCTCATCAACATTTTCCTTGATAATTGTGGAAGTGATTTTCCCATGGGGGGTATGGGAAATGATTTTCCTCGTAAAACTTCTCTCTCTTTTTCTCACTCTTATCCATTTCAACCCAAAAACCCTATAACTCTTTCATTTTTTATTTCTTTATATAAATTATTATTTAATGTTAAATAAATAATATACATGTTATATTATTTTTCTTCATAAAATTATATCAGCAAATAATAAATTTTGATTTTCTATAAGGAATTCAGAACCGCACCAAACAACATCTGCACCAATTCAATGAGGAAACTCTTTTTGCACCAAACATGAATTTCTAAATTCTACGAAAATCCTTTTCTAAGGTTTTCATTTCTATGGAATTTACTGATGCGGTAATTTCCTCTTTCCACGGAAATGGTATGTACAAAAACATGCCCTTACACTCCTCCGTAAGTAGTACTCATAGTTATTCTGAGGTCAGGTCGGATCGGTCACTGGTCTTTGAAGAAAATCATTAAAGTTAAACAATATTACAACTCGAATTTTTGCTAAGAGTCAGATGAAAAACAAGTGGAAAAAAACAGTCAGTCGAAGAAACTATCGCAAAGCGAAGCCCCCCACCAACAACATGCATCAAAGGATACCAAGTGTGAAATTCCGGTCTTGTTCATGTCAAAAGGACAAAAGGGAACCCAATAACCAAAACCGTAAAACCATCTCGGGGGAAAGAAAAATAAGAAGCCAAGTTTTAGATTTTCTATATGCAAAGAATCTCACGACCCGTAATAACCTCTCCCTGTCAAAAGAAAACAAGACAAAACGACGGGAATCAATCAAAACTTTAAAAGACCTCGGGACATCCTTGCAAAGCATCTTCCGCATCAGAGCCTTGGCTACCGGAGACACGCTCCTCGTCGGAAACCGGAGATTCGAGCGGAGCACCGCCTTAAAGCTCTCCGCCGCGGACTGGCCGTAGAAGGGAGGCATTCCTGCCTGCCGGCATTACATAGAGACGAGACACCTTTTCTTTTCATTTCTGAGGAGTGGGAACGACGGACTCATTTTCAGGCTTTTGACACTGAGAATGAGGTGCGAGTATTGTTGCACCATGTAAGATGTGGCTCCGACGTTTCAAAGTGGCCCAGTTTTTTAAAATTTAAACCACGAGTCCATTTGTGCCCTCTTATATCCGTTTTATTGTTTTTTTTTTGGAATAGATGGTGAGTGGTACACAATTGGTGCTAAATTTTATATAAACAGAAAAAGGGGCCAATGGTGCGCTACAAAATTATTTTAGTGAAGAAAACTCATATTGAATTAAAAGTTTGGAATACGCCATATAACTGGAGGTAATTCTATTGAATAGTTTGGATTTAAATAGTACTCCACAAAACCATTCAAAAATATACGCTTTTTTTTTGCTGATAATTTATATATATATATATATGTAGATACATACGACACTTATTAAATGGGCCATCTACAAGTTTTAACCAAATTAGAGTTAGGTTACTATCTGATTAATTACTCTAAGAAATGTGAACAAAATTCTAAGAAAAGCTTAGATTTGTATAACGGTCAATCCAACCGTTGACCAAGGTTTATTGTAGACAAATTGGTAGTTTTTTTTTATGGGGTTTGGATTTTATATATGAACTACATTGATAGATTTATATATTATTCTTCTTCTATTGCAACTGTAATTTATTTATGAACTAAAACATGTTGCACTCTAGAGTTGTGTGTGTTGCATTCTTAATAATAATTTATGTGGTGCTATCCTCTGCAGCTAAACAAGAAGCTGAAATGGAAATAGAACATTGGAAAAAAAGAAAGGGTGGTTCAAGCTCTAGGTCTCATTAGGAATTCGGTAGTGGCTTCAGCTTTGATGAAGGAGCTGAAGATGGTGGATATGGCGATCGTCGCAGGTAGATTTGGTAGATTGTATGGCCTCAGTTCAGTGGATAATCTGGTTAAACTGATTTCTAAATTCATGCTTTAATTTATCCATAAGATGGATGACACTTTATTCATGTGATGGATAATATTTATTTCTTGAGATGAATGGTATTTTATTTTATTATTTGTTGGTGCATAATCAATACGAAATGACATGATGGTTCATGAAATGAACTGAAGCCCAAAAGTATATTAGATGTGATCCATGTGTGTAAATGAGATTCACATACATGAAACATAGATCACAAATCATATGCTTCAATTGATTTATAACCAGTGATGAGATTGGGCATCTCATCTGACAAAGTTGCAGCATTATGATCACTGTGAAATAGTGTAATTTGTCTCTATCATTAGAGTATAAGACTCTGGATCATTGGGCGAGTACATTGGATGTACTGAAGGATTGCAAATCTGTCTTTGATTTAATGACCGCTCTCATAATTTTCTAGCAATAGGCTTTTAATTCTGAGAGATTAATGAACTCAAGTTTTTACTATACATTTACTTTGAGTCACCAATGAGTGAGGCCAATTGTAGATCTACACCTCAATGTCTTGGGTACATGGTAGTGTGACTGTAAGAACATATAATTATCAAAATGGAATGTATCCTCTGGCCCCATGATAACTTTCTCTTGAGAAGATACAATTAAGATCTTCATAATTTCCTCTTGCTTTCTTCCGTCTGTGACCCATACAGGACCCATGGATCTACCTCTTGCAGAGATCAGGCTGAATCGAGTAACTATAGATGCAAACCCTCTTGTTGTCTAACTTTCATTAACAATTGTAAGTGCTAGACTCGGTGGCATGGATCTGGATATTTTAATATAGAATGTTGAAATTGATGGTTCTCCACAAATATAAAGAACACTATGAAAAGAAAAAATTAAAAATTATCAAGTCACTAGCATACAAATTGCTATATATTCTTGTATTAAGATTTTAATTTAATTCCAATTTCCGAACAAGGTCATTTGCTAGGTGGTAGTTCTAAGTTCTTATGTGCCTTGATCATATCATTATCCTAATCATCAAGGCCAAATATATAAGAATATCATCCTCCTCGCCTAGGCAATGAGATATGTTTTAACTATGTAGGAATAGATTTTTAAGTTTTTAATATCGGTGAATGTTTTTTTTTGCCCGTGCTCAAAACAGGTATCTTTTGCTAGTATCTATATCATTCCAACTCCTCATCCTTTGGGATGCAATTGCATTTCTTCTCAATGAAACTGTTTTCATCTAAATGAAGTTTTCGAACAATGAATACATCCTTTCATTATAACAGTTTCAATCAATCTGGATAGTTGGCATGTATCCTAAAATTTAGGGTGGACCTCAAACACGTCAGCTCATGTCTTAACTAAAAGCATTAACATTTATTCTTGCCATATAATAGGAAATGAAATGAATGTACTTGAATTTAGCATTTAGCAAAATGACCATGGGCAACTGGGCTACATTTTTTTGGTTTCCCATTCTACTGTGCACAAAACTTACACCAAAGCAAAGGCTTCTGATTTTGGACCCATATTGATCCTGGGGTGACCATACATATTGCCTCTATAGTAGTGATCTACAAATTGGTGGGATCCACATTATCACCAAATGAGGATGGATCAAATAGTTTTGATAGCAACCCATAGCTGCCTATCAGAGATTTTGGTTTAATATCTGAATACTTGGGATAGACCAAAATTCTCTCTCAATGCAATCAATTAAATAAAAAACTTTAAAAACTTAAGCAGGCAAATACCTATTTTGTCTCTCCTCTCCTTTCATTCACTACATCCTCTTTTCCAGAAGCCTATCAGTCTCCATCTCCTTGCACATTCTCTCTCTAGAAGTGGAACCTGCAACTAGAGCTGACCATCTCTTTCATAAGATTTGATGACGTCGGTTAATTGGAGACATGACCAATAGGGGTGCACATTGGGCTGTTCAGATCGGTTTAGAGGGAACACCATCAACCAAACCAAACTCTTCGATTTTCTATTTTTCCAAACTGAACTAAACTGCCCATGTGTTCTAACCGAACCGAAGCGGTGCGGTTCGGTTCAATTACGGTTTATTTTTTTTAAAAAAAACTTCACAAAAAAAAAATTACAGTTCAAACTTGGTCCATCAAATGGAATGAGGAGAGGTTATAATGAACACTAAATATATTTCATAATTTGTTTTAACCTTGGAATGACGAGAGGCTGTAACAAACACTAAAATATAGTTTATAATTCGTTTCAACCAAAGAAGAATACATCAAACAATAATGAACTCTTTTTGTCCATCATTCGGTCGCGTGGACCAAGCCAGGTTTGGCCAACTTTTCATACTAATGAGCTGAAAATGTATAAATCTTATGGTAAAATATAGTAACAAAATGGTCTGGCATGTTCCAATTTTACGGTGATATTTGATTTTTTATGCAGTACTATATAATAACGCATGTGTATGATATAAATGTAAGTAGATTATTTTAACATCGCAAGGGTACTGGAAGTATAAGTAAGCCAAACAGTATAGTGGGTTTGACTTGGCCTTTGGAGAAAATCTGTACAACGGATCAGGCAAGAGATAAAAGTGCAGTGCCTAAACTCCATTTATTTGCTAATTCATCACATGCTTTATCCTCCTACTCCAATTCATCTAGGTCTTTAATGGTCTTTAAATGCAAGTGCCCGGGCACGAGATTTCGTTTGACACCCAAATCCATCTTTAAGATTTGACTCAGTGGCCAGTGCTCCACTCAATCAGGAACCCAAAGAACTAATTGATACCACCAACCCATGTGCAGTACTACAAGGTCATTATTATTTCTATGTTTGAGATCTATCTTGTGCCACATCTCTCTACTGTATTCTGACATTCATGTTATCTACATACATGCAACACTAGTTGGCAGTGAATCAATGGCTAGTAGAAGAAAATAATAGGTCACAGTCTTCAGAGTTGAGTCAAAGAAATGTAGATAATTCACAATTCTAGAGTACTATATGGACTTAGACAAAAGAGATAGAGAAAAAATAGGTCAACGTAATGGAAAACTTTGCTGACGAAGAATAGCACCAGGTCACTTTAATGACGTTAGAAAGGTTTAGATATAGGTTAGGGGTGTCCGTATTTGTGATTGCCTAGTTATTTATTTTTAGAAAAATAGCAGCCATATCAAATGTTTAAAACCCTCTAATATGGGGATATTGGAGGCTAATAATTTGAAAGGTATTGGTTTTCTCTTTTGACCTGAACCGCAAACTTGACCCATAAATGCTAAGCCCCAAAAATTCTAGATTCCCTATTTAAACGGTGAAATCAGGCCCATGAAATTTCATTTTAGCTTGTAGAATTCTCAAATTCCCAATTTCCAAAAATGCCACATTGTAATACGTATTCTTGAAACTATGTGGCGGAAAAGCAATGGGTTGGGGCAATGGGCTCCCAACAAGAATTCTTGCACAAGGACAGGCCTTAGTTCTTTAAAAACCCAAAGTGAAAATCTATGAAATATAAATGTTTCAAATGAAATGTGATCGATTGATGAGTAACAATAAGCACCAACTCATTGGGTTGCAAGCGTGAATGCAAACAGGTTAGATGGATAACCCCAAGGGGTTGGATGAGTGGTCACGATTCAGAACCACAGCTCCCCTCTCTTCTGGAGTTAAAGGTCCTGGTATCGATCCCCGGTTCCCCCCTTCTCAAGAATTGAATGTTAAGTCTACTAGCGCCATGGTAATAAATATCGGCCGATACCGGTTTATATCGATCGGTATCGGCCCATACCTGTCCAATATTTTGGTGATATATCGGTCTCGTTATCACAGATCAAAATATCGCCAAAATATTGGTTCAATCGATATATCGACCGATATATCAGTCCATTTCGGTCAAAATATCGGCCAAAATTGAATAATGAAAAAAAAAACCCTAAATTTTTCATTATTTTCCTCATTCTTCATCTCTACTTATCTCCTTAGAGCAACCTCTCCTCCTTAGCTGATTTTCTTGAATATTTCCAACACTGTTTCTTGAAAAAAATCGTTTTACTTTGGTAAGAAAATCAACATACTCCCTTATTTTAACTATTATGTATTCTTTAACAATCCATACCGAATAAATGATGATGATGATGATATCGAGTGTGAGCGACACTCCACTTGGAATTAGGCTGTCATGCTCATCAATCTCTATCTCTCTAGTCTGCCCTAATTTCAGGTAAATCATAAACATTTTAAGGTCCAAGTGCTTTTTGATTGATTTATCTCACTATCATGTTTAAGATTTTAATATTTTATATTTATGGTCTTGGATTTCACAACTTATTTTGATAATTGAGTTAGTATTAAATGATACTTGATATGTTATCTTTATTTTCTTATATTTTACACTAATAAATTGATCATGAGCATCAATAATGGTTACATTATATGAAATACTGGAGAAGACGACGAACTGCGACACAGACAGTGTAACGCCCCAATTCCGGATACCGATATACTCGTTCGAATACCCGAAATTGGCGCGCTACTTCCCGGAAAATCTGAGAACTTCCAAGATCGTAGGCCGCAGTGAGGTCCAATTTAAAACTTTTTGACCAACATAGTAATGACATTTAAATTGCGGAAGCGTAACGATTAAATAAAGCGGAAGCAATAGGTATCGATATATATTAAGTATGAGCAAAACTACAGTCTACTTTAAAATGGTTCAGTGTTAAAAATTATACATTTGAGTTCTACCCAACTCACTACAAAATTGTTCTCTCAAAACCCAAATAAAAGAGTCCCTCAAAACCCAGGTAAATACTCCTCGCCCTCCGGCTCGACATCCGTGTCGGCCGGGCCCCATGCGTACTCTCCAGCAACAGGTGCCTCCACTACAGCTAGTGCATCATCAGGGATCTCTGGGTCAAGGCCTAAGCACCAATGAATGGGTCAGATCTAAACGATCTGGCAAGTTACAGCATACTACTAACATAGAACATATATATCAAAGGAATAAAGACAGGTATAAATTAAATGAATAGCAAGGGAAATGAACTAGGCAGTTGTGCATTTAAATCATAAGGAATCAGTATAAATGTAATTATCTAAACTACTGTAAACAAAGTGGCACATTCACACGAGCTGGAATACCGCGGGATATTATGCCGCGGCCCTCCCATACTGAACACAGTCGCGGAGGGGAAATCTCACCAGTGCTGGGAATAACTAATCCCGTATATCACTCATCAACTCATCATCTCAACACTCCAGATCGGCACGGTATCACACCGTCCGTCTTAACCACACAGCTCATCATGATAGCTCTACAACACTCATCTAGCTCCTACCGGGGATGATCAGTCCACAGGCTGAGCTTAAATCAACCGAGTGAATGTTCATGCCGACTCGAGAATAACTCTAAGGTCTGTGTCTGTCCAGGCTTTGCCTTGCCTGAACAAGGTCCTAACAATATCTCTAAGAGGTCTACACATCTCAATACAGTCTCTGGATCTCATTCAAGGTCCAGGCCCACTCGTTGGATCCATACCAAGGCCCATCAGTACATGGCCTGGTCTAAAACCGTCCAAACGAGGCAACTAATCCATCTATTACTGATAACAGTTCCAATTCAATCCATAACAGCTTAACAGTCCAAAAGAAACTACATCTTCAAGCTAAAGGGTTCACATCTCCACACTTAGGCCCAATAAGGGCCCGCCTAGACACAGACACGGGTCAATGATCTCCGAAACCACACTGTCGGGTCACCTCTAGATACCCTAGGTTCAAGCCTTCCAATTATGTTTAATTAATAGTAAACAGCTATTCTAAAGATCTAAGAATGACAGAGTAAACATAAAGTGAAGTATAAACTTCAATCAGAGAATCGACGGGAAAAGCAACGGTCCAATCCTAGGTAATGGGCCACTTTAGGTTCGGGTCTATCTCCGGTAATTCGATCTCTAAACGATGTCATTAATGCCATGAAATACTGTATTTGGTGCTTAGGTGATTAAGGGCATTGTTGACAACTCTTAGAGGTCGAATCATCTTAGATTATCAACCAAAACACTAAACAGTGGTCCCCGCGAGTCAAGGTTGAGCCACACCGTTGACTCGGGCTTAGAACACTGATAAATGCTCATTTGGATGGTCAATGGGCCCCACAACTGATCATATCTCCTAAATGTTGAAAACTGGAACAATCAGGGTTTTCCAGGTGAACCTGATGTGTTGTGAGCTCGGTTGATCTCCTGGCCGGGAGGGTCAACCGAGTGCACTAACTAATCTAAATCAGGCTTCCTGGACAACTCAATTCGTTTCTAAAGGCTTACAGCGTGTCCGGTCAAACAACCTGGCCTAGGTGATTGACCGCATACTCTAAAAACCCCTAGGACGATTGATGTCCCAGCTTTAAACATGTTCTAAGGTAAAATCCTAATATCAGGTTGATTCGGGTGTCAAGAGTCTGAGTTTCGATTGGAAAACCAACTTTCAGTCACTTCTTGCACAAACAAAGTGAACCAGGTCAACCGGTGCAAGACCAAGTCAACCTGTCTATTTGGAATGAAATTTATGCAAGAATTGGCTGAGGGCCAATTTTCCATCACTTTACAGTTTGGCCGGTTAACCTGGGCGGGTGCTCGGCTAACCTGCCCAACAGGGGCTCAGTCTGCAGAAGGAAATAACTGGGAGCAGGGTTTTGCAAAAATACAGTTTGGCCGGTTAACCTGGGTGGGTGCCCGGTTAACCTGCCCAACAGAACTCATCCTGCAGAGAAAACAGGCTGGGAGCAGAATTTCTGCAAAAATGCAGTTTGGCCGGTTAACCGGCCTGCAGGGCCCGGTTAACCTGGTGAACAGCAGGAAGCCCCTGCAGAGAAAATAACTGGGAACTGCACTGTCCCATTTTTCAGTGTGGCCGGTTAACCGGCCAAGAGCCCGGTTAACCGAGTGCACTGAAACGGGAAAAATCCCAATTTCTGCAATCTCTCTGTTTCGGCTCTTTTTACACCCAAACTACCTCCAATCCATTCCAAACTTCACCAAACTATCTCCAACATGAATTAACACAAATACCCATTAACTAACCATCCTTGTGGCCCATTGATCTTCCAAATGGGGGGTGAAACCCCCATCCATCAATGCCCCTTTTCATCCAAACAACCAACAGAGGCTCAGGTGAATTTCTAAACTTGATAAATCACAAAACAAGAAATGAAACTACAGAGATCAAGAGAAAACATATACAATCTAAATTAGTAGTAGGTGCACTTGCCTTTTTAGTGATTGAGAAGGTTGTAGAGAGAAAACAATAAGGAGAAGAGAGAGAGCCCAGTTCCAGCTGAACAGAGGAAATGAAGAAGAAGAAGAAGCACAACTGCTGTAGCAGGTGTAGCAGCAGTTCCTAGAGAGACATCTCTGCTCTGAAATGGTCCCAGCTCAGCAACAGAAGAGAGGAAGAAGATAAAGAAGATGACTGCTGCTCTCAGCTGTAATGAAGAAGATGAATACACAGCAGCAGTGGCAGAGAGGGTGTTCTAGCAAAGAAGATGAAGAAAAGAGAAAAGCAGCAGCTCTTCAAACAGATTCCAGCAGTAGCAGGACCTCAGGTGAATGAAGAAGAATAAGATGATGTAGCAGCTGCTTCTAGGAAGTCTCAGCACACAGTCACAGGGAGAGTGTTTGTAATACCTGGGCCAGAATAGGCCCAGATTTGTCTGGCCCATGAGCTAATGGGCTGGGTTGTATTGTCTTGATCTGTTTCTTAACCACTAGGACCCATGTGTGTAGTTAAGTTGTTAGAAACAACTTCCCTGTTAGAGGGGAATACATATCTCAATTGGGTAGGATTGGTTGCAACGAGTGATATCTGGGGTTATCCCCAGATGACTCCTTCTTCCCTCTCCTTATTAGTTCTCATATTGATCCCATGAGTTGCATTTGAATTCTTGAGAAGAAGACAGCAGAGTGGAGAAACAGAGACCCTTCTGAAGATTTATCAGAGGCTAACCAAGCTGGTGGGAAGAAGGAAGAAGCAAGAACGCATAGTGGATGCAGCAACTGAGACCTCACAGCGACCGTGCCAAGATTTACTACACTAGGAGGTGAGTAATCTTTCCATTTCATAGAATTGTAGATTTTAGTTTATAATGTGACCATGTAGTTCTGAATAAAATGAATTTAGTTGAGGAAATAAGTATCAGAACATGATTGTCTTAGAAATTCCATCGGGATGTACCCAGATCTGAATTTCCAATTCTAATCAGTAAGAGATTGTGGAGGCCTGTATAATATTGATAAGAGATGGAATGCTAGATGGGTGTAGATTGGATCAGCAAAGAGGAAATAAGTGGAATACTCAAGCCAGAGGCTTGATTTCCAACCCCATCGACAGATACAAGATCTGTCGATGGGAGTACTGTGATCAAGGGGCCCACCTAATCATGCATCACCACCAGGGATCAAGTAGGGGACCCATGGGCGTCCATTGCCTAGATGGACCCTTGTGGAGATGGGCCCCACTTTGGCCACAATGAGTTCCACAGTATGGATTGACGTCCAGACTGGGTGCTGGACGTCTGTAGGGAGATCCAGTAGTGGGCCCACGTGGCCCACTACAACACCAATCTGACCCAGGGATCTGGGATGGGACCCCTGGGTGACCTGGGCCTAGATGGACCCATCCAGGATGGGCCCCATCTGACCACACATCATCAGCCTAAAGTTACTGCAACGTCCCTTTAAGGGAATTTCTGTTTTTTTTTGTAATTGGATTGTGTGGCCCACTGGCCCACCTGATCAGGGATCAGAACTGACCAAATTGGAGGTCTCCCATGGGCGACCAAGGTGGGCCAGGTCCTAGGGGAATTGAACCATTCAAGGGCCCACCACCTGATCAGCCTCTTTTCCCTGTAATATGAATTGATTAGGACTGTAGCAGGTTCTGTAATGTATTAGAACAACTGTAGCATAATAGGTAAGAATAAGAAACTCATCTAGGGTGGAGCCCAGCTCTGGAAACCATGTATGTAGTAGAGAATTCATAGAATTAAGGGGAAACAGTGACAAGCCAAACCAAATCCTAATTAAGGATGATTAGGAAACATCAGACCCACCAGTGGATTGAATGGACAATCAGGACCAGTCAATTGGTTGATCATTGGAGGAGAATCAGGATGGTCCTGTGCCCTTGATGAGCGGACCACTAGGGCCCACAGATCAACGGTCCTTAAGTCTTGGGTGTGAGATCTGATAGGATCAAGTAACAACAACAACATGGCAGTCACTAAGAATGGATGTTGTCACTATTGAACATATAGACCTCAAGTCCTCCTCAACCATAGAAGTACACTAGCAATTATAAACAACCTGTTCACCTCAGGAGTGTAGTTTAGTGACTTGGATAACTATATATTATAAGATATAAATCCATATGAAGATTTATAGATAAATATTTGATATTATTGACATGCTACTGGAAATTCAGAATTATAGGGTTGATCTCATATTGAGTCTCCCAGCCATTAGGAACACCTTGAAATAAATAGTGATTCACACATATGAGGAGACAGGTACTAGAACCAAGCCTACTTAATATAAGAATAGTACTACAACAGTGGGTACCAAATGTTGAATCTGGGTGGGGCATGTGTATGTATAGACCCAATCATGTGGAACTAGTCTTATATTAATATAATTAGTGTATAATTCTTTGTTGATGTTACTAAGTGTATAATGAGTATACACTAGCTAATGAATCTCACATCTGAGGATGTTAGTTACGAAATTATATGAAACAATGATATATTATTGGAATGATAGACAGGAGCCTTACTCCTGAGTTTATTGAATCGAACACTGAACCCTGAAGGGTTAGGAGGAATAAGGTTGGACTGGGACTGAACTACCATTTGCGCAATGGACTCCATTGATAGGAGTTTTTGAATGTGTTACATAAGAACTTCCTCCCGGAAGGGACTGAAGTATTGAAACTCTATGGTTAGAGTTCTATTATAAGAACCCATAATTTGGGAATTCAGAACCTATCAAAGTTACAGAATGACTATGCTCCCTTATGTATTAACCAATAAGGACTATTTATGAATCTGTTATTTATCGAGTGAATGCTTCCGCACTTCTGTCAATTTATTATTTTATAAATGAACTGTGTATGTGGTAATATTACTCACCAGACTTCTGATAAGTGGTTTGCCCCACCACAGGTATGCATCGTTTGGGGGAGCGTGGCAACGGAGACAATCAGCCATTGGACTTCAATATGCGTGGCTGATAAGAGAGCGTCTGAATGAAACCGAACTAGATATCAATTTATTTCTTTAATAAATGTTGAAATTCTAGGAGTTTTGATTGAAAGACTTATTTATGTTCATGTCTAGTTAAATTGATTCCTCAAATAAATCTCTTCGTTGCTCAGTTCCTTGTCTTAATTTGATTTAGGAAATGATTTGGATCCTTTTTAGTAAGACCCGGAATCCTGATGAGCTCCGGGATTCGGGGTGTTACAGTGTTCCAGCAGGGAACCACAACAGCAACTTGGAAAATGAAATGAGAAAGGAAGAAGGGATAATAACAGCAGCTGCTCCCAGCTGAAATGAAGAAGAGGAAGAACACAGCAGCAGTATCACCAAGACTCCTCCCAGCACAAAACCAGGGGTTTCCAGCAGAGTAACAGTTGCAGAGGCTTGGAGAAATGAAATGGGAAAGGAGAGAAATGTAAGAAGCAGTAGCTCTTAGGACAATCCAGCACCAACAATAGACAGCCTCAGCTCAACGTAGGGGAGAATTGAGAGATGGAGGAGAAGAGAGGCAATGAACAGTAAATGGAATTTGTCTTGGGAAGGGGGCTGATATTAGCTTAGGGTTTAGGGTTTTGGGATAAGAGCCATTATATAGGTCTAGGGAAGAGATTAAGGACAAGATTAGCCCTAGGGTTTTTTTTTTTATGGGATTAGGGTTAGGGTTTGGGGGTAGGCTTGTCTTTTGGTAGGAAGCTTCTAGAGAGGGGCACCATTAGCACTAAACCCACCCTAATTAGAATTTAAACCCACTAATGACCTACCTAGCTCTATTAGACCCTAGGATTAGCAAAACCCCTTTCTAATTAAATTAAACTCAACTAACCTAGTCTAACCAAAAACTTAGGAGAGTCTAACCAATCTCTCTAATCAACCCCTAATTAGCCCAATTAATTAATAATTAGCCAAGATTAGCAAAGATTAGTAGTAATTAGCATAATTAACCAATAATTAGCATAAATTAGAATTAATTAGTCTATAAAATAACATTTAGAGGGCCCACTAAGGGTGGGACCTCACAGACAGGACTCATAACTTAAGGTGACTAAGATTTTGATTTATTATTGGTACTAATGGAAAAATAATAATTATTTTTTAGCATTTTCTAATATTCTGAATTTTTTGGATATTTTTGCGAATTTTTTTGGATTAAAAAAAATCCACACCGCGATGACTGCGACGGACCCATATGCGCGACTGATACCGATATCATATCGGTTTTTCGGCCCGACCGATACCGCGATCGAGACCGAGATTTCAAACCATTACTAGCGCTACCATTTGGGGGCCATAGGGGTTTTGCTCGACTTCTCTTTGGGCCCAAAGGGATTAGTCCAGCCCAATTAGGGATGAAAGTGGGCCGGGCCGAGCCGGGCTTTGACAGGCCCTAGGCTCGGCCTAGTATTTTTCAGTAGGCCCTAGCTCGACCCTAGCCCTAAAGGGCCTCAAAAACCCTGGCTCGGGCTCGGCCCTTATTAAGTTATGAGGGGGCCGGCCCCCGGCTAATGATATAACACTAGCTGAAAGAAAATATTTTTCGGAAAAAACAATTCCTGTACGAATTCAAAGAAATCGACATATGCAAACCAGAACAAAAAATGGTCAAATACATGCATTCATCCCATATTCCCATTCCCATAATTTGGATTGCAGCAATAAAATTAACTAAAATAAGAAAGACTCCATAAAAGCAAAGGGAGCCCAGTTCCAACACTCCATAATAGTTCAATTTTAATATAGATGAGCATTATCAAACTCCAACAATAATACAAATCAAATTAAACTCCAATAGCATCATAGAATAAAATAAAGTATTCGGTTAGTATCATAAAATAAAGTCTCTAGCATCACCAGTATCACCTAAAACAACCACAATAGAGCATTGTTAATAAATAGTAATAACAACAATGGAAGGTTGTTCTAGAGTTACAAGACTTTAAAAAATGACTTCTAGACCATTAATATACATGCATCTTTAAGGTTGTTTAGGGATTATTTATATTGGATTAAAATTAGGGTTTAAAGTTTAGTGCTTAGGTTTAGGATTTATGGATTATTTAGTACTTAGGGTTTAGGGATTATTTATATTGGATTAAAAATAAGGTTTAGGATTTATGGATTATGTTATATCATATATGTATTATATATTGTATAGTGTACATATATATAATATATGTATTAATATATGTAGGCCCTAGGGCTTACGAGCCGGGCTTCATCAAGCCCGAGCTCGGCCCCTTTAAGGAAACGGGCCTCCTACTAGGCCCTAGCTCGGCTCTTTTGTCTTTTGAGTCGAGCTCGGGCCGAGCCTATGACGGGCCGTCCGCAGGCGGCCCTAGGACGGCCCGGCCCACTTTCACCCCTAAACCCAATAGATTCGGAATCCTCGATCCATTAGGAAAAAAAAATGAAGATTAAATGGATGATAAGAGGGTTTGGTGGGCCCCACGAGGTGTGAAACACCCATCGCCTGAAATTTGACGTAATTACGTACTAATAACACATATGCCATAGACTTAGGTGGCAGTTTTAAATTTTTATCCATCCCAGTAACCAAATGTAATTCTCCAACATGCAAGCATCATACCATCCTACATTTCATGTTGAGAAAGAAGATAAAAAGGTCAACATAGCTCGCATTGACTTTTACCCAAGAAACACCCCATCCAAATAATGACCTAGATTCTCCATGATCTGTTGCTATGGCCCATCCAAGTTCACACAAATTACAACACCTTCGTCATAGTACGAAAACATAAAGAAAGAGTTATTGAGTTATGTGGGGGCGTGGAACCGTACGTGTATAGAGACTGTAGATTTCTTTAATGCCTATACGTTCTAGTCTCAGCCTTTTTTCTGGAACCTGGACTGTAGATGTCTTTAATGCCTATACGTTCTAGTCTCAGCCTTTTTTCTGGAACCTGGACTGTAGATATCTTTATTGCCTTTTTTCTGTAACCTCGACTTTTCAGAAATCAGTGTTTCAGGCCTGAAGGTCCTGAACCATGCCGTCACTGGGATTGGACGTATTAACTAGGCCTCCTCCCTCTTCCTCTCTCTCTAAGCTCTGTATATTGTATGGCTCGTTCTAATTGCACCCACCCTATTTGCTATTTAAACCCACCCTAACTTCTAGGGTGGATAGGATGGGATGGGATGGGATGGATTGACTGGGGGTGAAATGGAGTTTGTGTAGATCACCGATTTCAGTGACCTGGATGCACTCTCGCAGATATCCGGCGGCGATCATCCGCCCGGTGATGCTGCGGAGGTCGCAGATCGCATCAGACGGCACCAGATCGACCTCACCGATGCTGGTCGTCGACGATCGACGGCTGCAGCTGCTCCTCCGACCGATTTCCAGCTCCTGGAACCTTCTCGGATCTTCCTCATCTTGATAACTGTTGTCTTCCTCATAGACGACGAATTCGCCGGATCTGCTGCTGGAGGAGATGGAAAGCGAGTTCAGGTGGTCGGAAATCGCGTCTGCCCCAACCGGACTACTATGCGTCATGAGTATGTGGCGGAATTCGTCTTCCAGACGAGCCATGGCAATCTGGATCGCGCCGCTCGGATCGGAATCGGCGGAGACAGAGCGCCGGATTTCATCGACAGCGCGTAAGTACCGGTCCACCTCCCGGTGGTCCCCGTCAAAGATCATGCGTTCTCTGGCCTCCTCCGACGCCGTCGAGTCCCACCGCATGATTAGCTTGTGTGCCGCCTCGATTCCGCCGGCCAGATCGTTGGATTCCTCCCGTTCTATCGCCTGCGATCGGTTCTCGGCCAGATATTTTGAGTTTTTAGCGGTGTTTAATAGTCTTTTTTATTGATGTGGTCTTGTAAGGCAGCTGCTGCTGCTCTTCTTCTCTCTCTGTCTCGGCTGCGACGGTTTGTCTGCATATGTAGGTGGGGAGAGAGAGACGTTCATCGCTTTGGTGGAATTGGTCTCGACGGAGGAGAGGTGTTTGACTTTGACAAAGGTGTGGTGGAGTTGGACTCTGTGCAGGATGTGATAGAAGCATGACAAGACCAAGTTAAATGGGTGTGACGTGGTGGGAGTCACTTTAAATGAGTGTGAGTGTCATGAAACTCTTAGGGCCGTACACCCACCCTTTATATAGGGTGGGTGTATATATCAACACCCATATTGTATCTGTTGTACCCAAAGCAACGAACCTGGACTTTCTAGAAATCAATGTTTCACGCTTGAAGGTTCTGAAACATGCCATCACTGGGATTAGACGTATGAACTGAGTCTCAGTAGGCCCACCGCCCACGTACCAAGTAATTTCAAGATAGTATGCCATGAGATTTTCCACTGCAGGCAAAGATGCTGGGACATGATACATTTTTCACTTGGGACGATTTTAAAGAAATTTTAAAATTTTGTCTTAGGTTTAAAAAAAAAAGGGAAAATATTTCAAAACTTTTCAAATCTTGACGTGGGCCCACGCTACACTAATTTGAAGATCGTATGCAATGGTGATTCATACCCAGTGCATATGAAATGGCAGGGTCCAGGGAGTGAAAGGTTGGTACTTAGTAAGGTACACAGAAATGGGTTAGGGTTTAGGTGGGGGTACGGTTTAGGCTGTACATTGGCACTGACAGCAACTTGTGTCCCATGGCCAATTGAAGCCGACAAAGACAACACTTTTAATTGAAATAAGCGGACCCTTCAAAAAAATTTAGCCCATGTCTCTATGCCCACTTTTTATTTCCATGTTTTAAAATGAAAAATTAATAATCAGTAATAAATTAGGATTTTCTCAATCCGAAACTGCACAATGAGTGTAGAAATTCATTAGATTCAATTCCTTGGGCCTTTAGAAGAAAACATCCAGAAAAATTGATAAATAATTAGATCAATTAAAAGTTGTCGGGAATTCGGGATTGTAATGATGGATAGACTATGAATAAGATAAGTCTTGAGTACATTCTATCTCTAAATTTAGATGGTATATTTCCACTATGAAAATTTCAGTTTTGATGGGTAAAGAGGAAAGGATTAGGATTTGTGGATCACATTCCACACTTTTCAAATTAATGATTTGAATATTTTTTTCTCTTTCTTTTCTAAGACCATTCAAGAGACAACTAAATAATTATGATTTTCTTTTTTAGCTCACCCCAGTCAACATAAACATGTTAAATGATTACAAGTTCTTAGTTAGGACTAATCCCATTATTGGATTGACCACACTTGATTTTTATTAAAATTCTGTCACATATTTATAAGTAATCATTATAGAAGTGACTTAACTCTTGAGTAAAATTTCTTTTGTGCCCAATGAGACAATTGGTACATTTTGAATCTAGTATTTCCAAAAATATCCTTCATAATTCATTAACAAAATGATTTCCAAGACTGCCCTTTACAAACTCTCAACTTATGATATAAAAAGGTGGGTCCTATTTATTATAATTCCGAAAATATGAGGCCCCATTATAATTTCAAGCTGTGGATCCATATTATAATCCTAAATGGTGGGACCTATATCCACATTAAAAAAAGATGGCCTACTTTTTAATTTTTGTAAATGTGGCCCACATGTAGTTCTGAAATGTGGGTCACTGTACTATAATTTCTAAAGATGGGCTTCATGGATAACATAATTCAAGGTAGACTTCATATTCTATTTTTTAAATCTAGGTTCCATGTAATTTGTAAATATCAATAATAGACCACATCTTAAAGTCTAAACCACTTAATATCATCATTCTATCATACATGATAAGAAAAGAATATTTAAGTTGTTAAATAACAAAAAAATATGCTACACATTTTAAACGAATAATAAAGCCATTAAATAACAAAAACTTATCATATTCATTTGATAAGAATATTAAGCGGTTTAATGATAAAAAAAATTACACATTGTAAGAGAGACTAAGCATTAAACAATAAAAAAAAAGATGGCATGAGATCAAGCTTTATTTGAGTTTATGTATTCAATTGGTGTAGGCTTAGGCCTCCGGTATTTTTCATTCAGGAGGCTAGAGGTCACTTTAGCGGTAGAAACTTCTTTGCACCGTAAATAGTATCGTTTCTGCCTTTAGACATGACGTTTAAGCATTTTCGACAATGCTAGTGGCAATAAAAAATTTCTCCGATAAAAATTAGACTTTGCAAACTTTTAACTGTGGAAAAACCGCCAGTAATTGTAGATTTTTCCGCCGTTAAAAGTTACAATTTTATATTAATTAAGGTTAAAAAAATCTATTGATAAAGAGAACTCATCTCAATCAAAACTCCATTTAGAGTATTCATATTACAAGCAGATTGATCATGTTCTTCAAGACATCACTAAAATGAAAAAAATAAGGTATGGAACATATTTATTAATCATTTGTTTTCTTACTTCTTTTAAAACGTGAGTAGGACTACTTATACTCTTTTGAAAATAAAGAAATTAAAGTTCAAAGCCATAATGCACATAGTTTCATGCTACGTCAAATCTACATCAAATAATTAAACTTACTCATGAAATAGTGAAAATTTTAAATGAACAGAGAATGGGAAGAAATGATCATGCACACCCATTTTAGAGTGATCTGAACTACATTATGAGGCCAACTTTAGCTACATTAAGGCATGATAGATGATTAGTTGAGATCATTATATGAATTTCTTATTACTAAAAACATTCTTCTTTGACATTAGCAACCATTTCACTTGGAAATATTCTAGTTTGTGTTTTCAATGGGATAAACACTTATTTTTATCCACAAATTTTATAATCCGCAGTCGTTTTAACCCATTGATCGTATGGTTGTTATCATTCGTTTGCTTAGATTTTCATTTCTTTATAGTTTATTAAATAAAATCCACTAAATCGATAGTCAAATAACTTAAGCCACATGCAATGGAGGTGCTTTACTTCACACATCGTGAGAAAAATCATTGTACATTGGAATCATTACAGGAAAACTATCAATCTATAGAAATTATAGTATGAGATCCACCTTTAGAAGTTACAACATGAGACCCATTTTTAGGAATTACATATGGGCCACATTTTACAAAAAACTTAAATCCAGGCCACTTATTTAATGTGGATATAGGTCGCGTATGGGTTCTACCATTAAGGATTATAACATAAATCCACGGTTTGAAATTATAATGTGGCCTCGTATTTTTTTATTTATAATAAATGGGACTCACCTTAAAGAATTATATAGTGGGCACCCTTTGATATGAATTACAATGTGGGCCTCATTTTTTGCAATCCAAAAGGTTGTCCACATGTCAATTTTTATGAGGATGGAGCCATGTTAACAATTTATAACAAAAGAGGCAAGAGTATTTCTAGAGGCGGGGCCATATTATAGTTGTTAAATGATGGGACTCATTGTTGCAATCACAAAAGCAGATCCACGTATTAATTTTTATAGGGTGGGCAATGTTTTGAGGGCGATATTGAAAGTCATCTGAAAAATTTATGCAGACAGTGTCATTGGCGAAGGTCGTCGCTGCTAGTGTCAGCCACCGGAAGAGAAGCACTTGATCTTAGCCAATAGGCCGAAAAAGGTATTCCAGAAGACAAGCACACAGACCACCAAGTTGTCTATCATACCTGCAGAGACATTGAATTGCTTCTTAAAAATCAAGGAGAGGGAATACGAAAGCCATCGATGCGATTTGAATGCTCGCCACTGCACCCGGGCTCAAACTTATAGAAAGAGTCGGTCTTTGCAGTGGGCCAGGTCACCAGAGTCTTTCTCTGAGCCACAGCTAGTCAGCTATTGCCTACTGTTTTAACATCTGCTGATAGACTGTCAAAAGGCACTTTCATGAGGATTACGTGTTCTTTTTATATGGATGGTTGAAATGCCAACAGCTGTACCTTAACTCCTAATTCTCTTGTTTTCATTACAAATGCTATGACATTTTCAAAAGCATCCATCCATTGGACAGCTGTGTTGGCAAGGAAAATAGATAGTGTTGAGATTATTGTCTAATCTAAGAAAAATATAATGTGGAGGTTATTATTTAGTATTAAAAAGCATATTGTAAACATTATTTTATGTCTATTTAAAACTATAAATAATAAAAATTCGGTGGAGTATTGGATGATAAGTCGGTAGTGGATGTAGGCATTGAGACTGAACCACTATAAATCCTTCTGTGATGGTGTATGCTTTGTGGTGATTGTTTTTGTTAATTTCCGCATTTAGTTTGATAATGATCACTAGTGGCTAATTTAATTTAAAGAAGTTAAAATTAATCATAATTGGTCACTGATTTGAAGCTCACCCTAGGGTTCGGATCACGGACTTTCACTAGAGGCTAGAAATTGCTAGCCTGGGTTTAGTTGAGTCGAGGTCAACGGTAGTGGACCATCACTGGATGTAATGATCATCATCGACTGTTAGAAATCTCGTGGGTCAAATATTTTTTCTTAATATAATCAAAATCAATATATTTTTTAACTTTGAGAATATACGAGTCGATTCTTTTTTTTCTAAAGGAAAGTCATTAAGAAAAAATAATGACAACATTCAAATCGAAAAACAGGAATGAACCCAAATATACAAGTCAATTTAAATCCTTCAAAGTGCCTCTAGTAATTAAATCTTCATCATTCTACTTTAGAAGAGAACATTGTAGACACCTCATTTTGGCACCCCATGAGGAGTGATTCTGGACAGCGTATTTAATTATGTTCCAATCAGGTTTTAAATTAAAATAGTTAGAGTCGGAAGAAATTAGGGCGCATTTGTCCCTGAAAATTGCTTAGAGGCTAAATTAAGTAGCCAGAGTGTGCAAAGTGCCAGTTGGGGTAGTTAAGGCCCGAGTTAGCTGTCTGGGTGAAAATCAGAATTTGAAATGACAGCGGTAGGTCACGTACTCCCAAAATGCCCACTTGAAAAATCACCTATCACTTTTAGACTCCGGATCGCTTCAGAAGTTGACTCATCGCGATCTACTTGTCGAGGGCTTTTCATTCATATATAAAACTTCAAAATCCGACGAGCGGATCAAAATCTGTAAAACTAGGGTCCCAGTGATGATTGCCCGAACCAAACCCCATTGCAGCCCACCTTTTGGACATTAAACCTCTTAATCAGACCTGGACTTAGGCCGTTAACCTTACTTCAACCCGTCCTGAACTTCGACCCATTAAACCCAAATTCAACCTCAAACCCAAACTCTAACGTGACCTAGACCTAAACCTGATCCAAGCCCAAACTCCAACCTAACTGACCCAAGCCCAACCTTTGCCCAACTCGAACCTAACCCAAACCCATAACCAACCCATTAGCCCGAACCTCAAAATGAACTAAACAGCAGAATGACTCCAACCCATCAAAACTAAACCAAGGCTCAAAATCAAACCCGTCCTCAAACCTGAGCCAAACCCCTCGAAATTGAACCAAACCCATCGAACCTGACTCAAACCCATCGAACCTGAACCCAACCTGTACTTAACCCAAGACCTGGCCCAGATCGCTCGCCCATCACGTGTATAAAGAGAAGGGAGAGTCCACAAGATCTGGGAAGCAAAGTCCCAGGTCTGAGAGCATCTCCAAGAGGTACTTTAAATTTGGATATGCTTTTTAAAAAATGAAGGCTGATGTGGCATATGTATTTTGGCAAATGTAACTTGGCAACTCCAAGAGAGATGTCAAATGCAAATGTAAGTGGGCCTATGATCATTATTTTATTCAAAAGAAAGATTTGCACCCAAAAACTCAAATGCAAGTGGGCTCTCACCATTATTTTATTCAAAAAAAAAAATTGAAGTATGCTTTATGGTATGCCAAATTTGGCATACCATCACATACTTCAAATGTCATGTAGGATATGGAGTATCTGTTGGAGACAATCTCATATGTCAATTAGAGTTGTTAGAGGCTGACATGGCAATTTAAAGTTTCTGTTGGAGTTGCTCTGAGGGCTCCCTCCCACTTGAGCATCTCACCCTCTCGTCCCTATCTCTCTAGATGCGCAGACCTCTCCTGATCCTCGTCTCCATCTCGCCACTATCACCATCACAGACGCACATCCTCCATCCAATCTCCATCCTTCCCATCACCTCTAACTCACGCCTCATCCCTGTGCAAAGAAACCCCACCTAAACTCTAGCCCAAGCCAAACCAGTCCCCAACCTGACCCGAGACCTGGCCCAGATTGCTTGACCCGTCACCCTGGATAAGGAAGAAAGAGCCCAGGGATCTGGGGAAGTAGAGTCCCAGATCCCCCCATCTCTCGTTCCCCCTTAAATCCTCTCCCTCGTCTCTATCTTCTTCTGAAGGCGCAGAACCCATCTTCGATCCTCTCTTCTCATCTCTCCCATCTCCCTCCGTCTCTCCTCCATCACAGCATCTCTCCACTCAGAACCCACCCCCATCTCACAGCCCCATCACCACATCTCAACCCATCTCTCGATCTCCATCGTCCCCCTCCTGATAGCTGCCATCTTCCCATCATCCCATACATGCGCAGATCACCCAGCCTCACCATCTCCTTCGTCTCCCTCTCCTCATCTCACGCCCATCTTCTTCCAGCGCCAGCCATCTCTCCATCGTCTCCCTCCTGATCATCACCTCGTCCCCCACCATCATCTCACTGCAGCCCATCTCCACCATATCACGCAGCCCACATCGTCTAATCTCTCCATCACGGCCCACCTTGATCCTCCATTCATTCAGAACCTAAGTGCAGACCTCTCTATCCCAAAAACTTCCTGATCTCCATCTCTCCCATCCATCTCACGCCCATCTTCTTCCAACGCAGACCCATCACCTCTCCCAGACGCAGACCATCATCTCCATCTCCCTCGATCACCCTGCATCTCCCTGCACGCAACGCCTGCGCGCCCACCTTCTGCTCCATCTCCCTTGGTCACCCTGCATCTCTCCCTCTCTAACACTACCATCACCACATCACCATCCCTCTCATCTCCCTGATTGTCTTCTCCTCCCTCCCAGCGCAGGATCATCTCCATCTCACCACTCCCTCTCACTGCAGCCCATCTCTCCCAGATCTGCTCCATCTTCCACGCCACCCTCTGCTCCATCTCTCCAGACTTCCAACCCCTGCACACAGCACCACCAGACGCACGTCAGCACGCTTGCAGCACCATCGTTCTCCACCAGACGCAGCACCAGCACCACCATCTTCCTCCTCCGGACGCCTCCTTGACCAGGTAGACTCTCCCCTTCCTCCCGCACTCTGCACACACAGCACTCTCTTTCCTTTCTTTCCTTCCTCTTTCTCCATCTGCGCACCCATCTCTCGCTCTCTATCACTCTGTCTTCTCTCTCTCTCTCCGTCTCCTTCTTCCATCTCTCTCTCTCTCTCTCGCGCCACATCCTCTCTTCCTCTGCTCTCCCCTTCTCTCTCTCTGCGCTCTCCATTTATCTCTGTCTCGCTCTCCATCTCTTTGCTACTCTCTCTCTCTGCTACTCTCTCTCTTCTACTCTCCCTCTCTCTCTTTCACCCTCACTACCTCCTTTCTCTCAGCCCGCTCCCTCTCTCTCTCTGCCCGTTCTCTCTCTGTTTTTTTCCCTCCTCTTCTCTCTTCTTCCTCCTTCACACCTACACTCACTGCACACACACGCACCCATCTATCTCCCTGCACACTCCCCACCGAGCCATCTCTGTTTTCTTTCTCTCTTTTTTCTTCCTTCTCTTCTTCTTCCCCATCTTCTTCTTTCTCACCAGCACCCCCCTGGATCCATCACCTTTTCTTCTCTGCCCTCCATTTTCTTCTCCCTCCTCTTCTTCTTATCCTTCCCTGCACACGCCCCTGCAGCACCTCCGCACCACACCTTCATTCCCATTCCCCTTTTCATTGCACTGTTGCACACCCATTGGGTATTCCTCCATCACTACTGCATCCACTGAACTACACTCGCCTTTCATCATCCCAAGTGCCTGCCTGAAGTCATGCAGCCACTGGAACCCATTCCATCCAACACCCCTGCTGCCCAGTCTCGACCGAATACCTTTTAAATCAGGCCCAACCACACAACTGTAGCTAAGCTAAGCCCACTTCTCTGCACCCGAATTTGTCTGCATCCCTGCACCCACCTGCTGCACCCAAATTCCATTTGCTGGCCCATCTCAGTACACCCACCTGCCTAGCACATTCATCTAAACTGAACCCAATATGCATGCCTATTCTATTTTCTTGCATTGAAATTTAGTTCCATATCTATCTATTGTTTCTTTTTTAGAACATTTCATGCATCTTCATATGCCCATGTATCTAAATTAAAATCCTTGTTTTGCTGCTTGTTTCAATTCTCAATTTGCCCATGCGCCAAGGTTAATCTTTTGATATTCATCCATTCTATCAAGTTTTTCGTGTATTTAACATGCCCATGCATCCAGTAACTTTTTAATTTTATTATTTAAATTATTCCTAGTTAGTATCAAACATGTCCATGCATTCAACATGCTCATGCATCAGATAATTTAGTTGTGTTTTTATTTCTTATTTTACTAGATAGAATTTAATGCTGCATAATTTCCTCAAAAAGAACAAAAAAGAATAAAAAACAGAAAGAACAAAAAGAAGAAAGAAAAGAACAAACAAAAAATAGAACCGTAGATATTGGTATTAGATTAATTAAAACAATAAGGTTAGGTATGATAAACCTCCTTTTCCTCCTCCCCTTTCATTAGGATTAGGGAATTTATTTAGAAAATTCTAAGTTAGTTAGTTTGATTTTAATAAATAAAATTTAATAATTTGTCCTCTTCTCTCCTCCTCCCCTTTCATCAGGATTAGACAAATTAGTTTAGGAGATTTTAGACTCTATAAATAAAACCAAAAACAGAATAAAAATAATAAAACCCAAAAGATAGAAAACAAAGTAAAAGATATTAAAAAAATAAAAAAATATTAATAAATTGGAGCTAGAAATTAAATAGCGGTTTAGGCTCACAAGGTCAAACCCCAAACCCAGATCTAGGTCTCCCCCTAGTCAGGTTAGACTACTTTTAGTTTCTCTCATTTTAATAAGTCAGGTCCCACTCTCTCTCCAAGCCACGTTAAGGGACCGGGAAAGCTGATGTGGGCGGTTTAGGACCTTAGGTTCGGGTTAATCCAATGATCAGTAATAAAGCATTAATCATTTAAATCCAAGTAAAATTCCCTAGGTAGGCCCTTCCAGCCCCAATATCAAAAATCCATAAAAACTATAAAACCAACAAAATAAACCCAAAAAGATTTTTCCTTTAATTCTTCCTCCACCTCAGGTGCCAAATATTTAATCGAACTTAATGATAAAAGGGAATAAAGAACTGACTTCTAAAATTGAATAAATGAGAATAATTAAATGAGATGAGTGATTTCACACACTTTGCATACTTTTATTTCGGCCCATCGGCCACCTTTAAATCAATCACGGCCCATCGGCCCTCTAAAACAAACACCGGCCCATTGGCCACCTCCAATCAATTACAGCCCATCGGCTTTTCATTTTATCACTCGTGTATCGCACACGAAAAACACAGAAATCACAAGTCAAAGTCTCATTTGCATCACTATTTTGATTTAAAAAGTCAGCCTTTAAACCCTATTTTGTCAATGGATTAGAAGGGGGTACCCGGGAACGGGGCCGATCCTCTTCTTAAATATTTGGCACCTCCCCCCTTTTTATTTTCTTTATTTTAATTATTTTGTCTTACTTGGATACACCATGATTATGCTATGTGAGGATTAACCTTATTTGGACTTTGACTCATAACCCTAAATTGACCCAATATTAAAGAGACCCAAAGAGACTCAAATTAATGTGACAGGAAAACCGTCGTGTGTTGCCGGCAGCACATTAGACGAGAGAAGAACCCACCCTTTTATTTTCACCCATTTTTCTTTGGCTTTTGTCGAAGAACGGTGTTACGGCCGTTACCGTAGCTGGCGATCGTGATCCGTCGATTTTGAGGGTAGTCGGAATCCTCATTTTCGATGTAAAATTTAAATAGCACATATAGATGAATGGCGATTTCCCTCCCCTGGGGGATCAAAATTCACATCCGACAGTTACCTTTTTCAATTATTACCTCTTAGACTGACATTTTATTAATTGAGCAAATAATTTTATATGGCTTTGAACATCTGCTGGGCATTCCTCTACATTAAGATGTTTTATTGTCTTACTAACTGTCATAAATTTTTCATGACTAATGTAAATTATGAAATTGATTATTAATTTGTTTTATGAATTACAGATATGGAGTTATTACAGGGACTATGTGGTATAGGAAAAGGTATATTTAAAACCCCTTTCTTTAATTTATATTATTTGCAAATTGTTTATTGTGGTGCCAATAATCATTTTTTTTAAGAAAACTTTCTTTTGAAAAATTCCTTATGATTTTTTAAAATTTTATACACCATCTTCTTTTGATCCGATTGCATCTCTTTGCTTAGATATGGGGGCTCTAATACCTATACATCATGACCAAATTTTCTAATACAGTATTGGAGTATTGGAGTTGGTTGGTATGATAGGTGAGAATAAATCTGCATTTTATGTGGCCATGCATAAAACTAATTTGACATGTTAAACAACTTGGTGTTATGTTATTTTTTTGGGACATTTATCAGAAACATTTCACCAATTAGGGTAACAACAGTTGAGGAAGCCAAAATTTTATAATAATAACTAAGGACCTCGAAATCGAAATCTAATATTTCATTTCCTTTTAACCCTTCTTCACTTGATCTGAAGAAAACACTAAAATCAACGTTTTTAACCCCGGAATGTTTTGTCCACGTCGATAATTCCCCAATCAAATCCCGATACTGCAAGAATCTCGAATTCAATATTTTTTGTAAACGCAAATCTCATCCACAGTTGTATATCTTCCTCTATGCGGTAATGAATCCAAAGCATGCAAAGAATGCATTTACTGCTCCTACTGCATCCATTTACTGGACCTCGCACGCGGTCCAGTAGTTCCCTCATCATACCATGAACGCACACTTTAATGTTAGAGCGTAGAGATCGCTAGCTTTAAATTAGATTTGTTAGGGTTGAGTAAAGTGGACGAGCACATGTTAGTGTAAAATACATGGGCTATAGAGCCTAGAGATCCCTAGCCTAAGTAAAGTAATAAATTTTTGAACTTTTAAAATATCGGAGTCAATTATGTTTTTGGAAAGGGAATTTATTAAAAAAATATAATGACAACATTCAATTCCAAAAATAGGAACGAATCAAAATATAAAAGTTAGTTTAAATCCTTCAAAGTACCTCCAATAATTAAATCATCATCATTTTACAGGATAAGAGAAAACGAATAATAAGAAAAAACTAAGAGCCTCCTTTAAGAAAAAAGAAATTACACATGATGAAGGAATGTAGGTGGGCTCAGAAAAAAGGTGGTCTCATATAGAATTTCCCATTATTAAATTGATAGCTTACAAATTTGTGAATAAGTACTGTGTTATTTCTCAATTACTTTATTTGATGGTGGAATAAAAATCAATACCTCATAATTGGGGGCCAATCATATTTTAACGGTTTGGTTTTCATTTCGTGGGCTCCATTGGGAGCGTTATGGGTTTCCTATGAGTGCAAGTATATGAGGGTCGAAACTCTCCCCTTCTCATATTTATACAGATATGATGGAGACACATGATCAATGGTTGGTAAATTTCATCGTGGATTTCGGGACGGTATCCTATTTGGAGCTGGGATTATGATCGGTTCGGACGAGAAGATCGTCCTTTTTTTTAACTGCCAGATGGAAATGAAGCATATGGGTGTTTCACACGCAGATCTTCAAATCTTGTTATGAAAAAACCCTTGCGACTCTTTCTTCGTTTGATAATATAGGTACAAATACATTAAAAACTTGTAACCGCTACATATCTCATTCTTTTAAGGTACACAGAAGGCATAAATTAATTTCAAACCCAGGACATCTTTCCTAGGAAAAGAATTCCTTAACACCCACAACATCTTTCATGTGTTTGACATCCACATAGGAAAAAAAGAAAATTCCCCCAAATACCAAAACTCCTGCAACTCACTTAACACAAAATCAAAGAATTTTTATATTTTCCTCAAAAAAGAAAAGAAAAAAAAGGAAGAAAATCAGATCTTCGGAAATCCATGTGAATTTGATTAATCTGAATGTCGCATACCATTATAGTTACTTTTATACTTGCCAATAGGGATCATAAGACCAACTATGTGTGATGTTAGTGATTAAATTATGAAATGATTATTCATTCAACAATACGGGTTCTTAATTTTTTTTTCTTCTTCGTTTTCTCATTTCAAATAGAACGATGAAGAAAAAAAAAAGTGTTTCCGAGATTTTTTCTCCCCAGGGGAAAATAAGTCTTTTTCGACATGTAATTTGTCGCCAATATGCACCAGACAATGTTTATACGATCCACACCGTTAATACGAAACAGAGCCCGTGAGTTTTGCATTGTGATTAAAACTCTACAAAATGACCAAATGCCAGGTAGGTATTGTGTTGTTTTTCCTAAAAAAAAAAAATAATGACATAATTCAAACCCTAAAGGGGAACGAACTCTAATGCAAGTAAATTTAAATCCTTCAAAGTACCATTAGTGATTAAATCTTCATCGTTCTACATGAGAAGAGAAAATGAAGAATAAAAAAACTAAGAGCCCTTTTTCTTGAATGAAAATCCATTTCATAGTTGGCACTAACATCACTGTAAGGTGGAAAATACTATTCTACTACTGATAATGGATTCTGTTACAAGTCTCTAAAGTTATCAAATTAGGAAATCTTAGACTAGCGTTTCCAGAGCCTGCACTTTATTTTTATCATTTTATACTCCAAAATCTTCCACCTTCTTCTATCTCAACTTTCACATTTTGCACTATTGCATTTCTTTACTCTTCTCTTCTTGCTTTGTACTTCATTGTCTTCATTGCCTCTTCTCTCATTGCTTTATACTACCACTCATCTTCAATTAATTGAATAACAAGCACGTCAAAATTCAAAAATATATGGAAATAATTTATGAAAACTATCGAGCCTCTTATAAATACAGTGTCCGCATTTCTCTATAAAAAAAGGAAGCCTTTTAAGAGGTAAGACTCTACAAGCTTGTACACACTGTACCACCTTTCTCTACCGAAAAAAGAAGCTTTGTAAGAGGTTAGATTCAACAAGCCTTTTATATAGCCTGTACAGGCTTGGAAAACTTAACTCGTAGAAGGTTTTTTTCTTTTTTCGGTAGACAAAAGTGTACACTATATTTATAATAGGCTTCATAGTTTTCATAGATTATTTCATATATTTTTTAATTTTGACGTACTTATTTTTTAATCGATTGAAGATAAGTAGCAGTATAGGTTAAGGAGAGAATAGGCAATGGAGGCAGTAGAGTATAAGGCAAGAAGAGAAAAGTAGAGAATTGAAATAGAGCAGAATGTGGAAGATTGAGATAGGAGAAGGTGGATGATTGTAGACTATAAGATGATAAAAATTAAGTATAAGCTCTTGAAACGCTTTTTCATTACAAGTTCAAGGTTTCCTAGTTTGATAACTTTAGAAACTTATAACAGAATCTATTATCGGTAGCGGAATAGTATTTTCCAGCTTACGGTGATGTTAGTGATTAAATTATAAAATGATTATTCATTCAACAATGTGGGTTCTTAATTTTTTTTTCTTCGTTTTCTCATTTCAAATAGAACGATGAAGAAAAAAAAGTGTTTCTAAGATTTTTTCTCCCCAGGGGCAAATAAGTCTTTTTGAACATGTAATTTGTCGCCAATATACACCAGATGATGTTTATACGATCTATGCCGTTAATACTAAACAGAATCCGTGAGTTTTGCATTGTGATTAAAACTCTACAAAATGACCAAATGCCAGGTAGGTATTGTGCTGTTTTTCCTAAAAAAAAAATAATGACAAAATTCAAACCCTAAAGGGGAATGAACTCTAATGTAAGTAAATTTAAATCCTTCAAAGTACCTCTAGTGATTAAATCTTCATTGTTCTACATGAGGAGAAAATGAAGAAGAAAAAAACTAAGAGTCCGTTTTATTGAATGAAAAACCATTTCATAGTTGGATCACTAACATCACTGTAAGGTGGAAAATACTATTCCACTACTGATAATGGATTCTGTTACAAGTCTCTGAAGTTACCAAATTAGGAAACCTTAGACTCGTAATGAACAAGCGTTTCCAAAGCTTGCACTTTATTTTTATCATTTTATACTCTGCAATCTTCCACCTTCTACTATTTCAATCTTTCACAATTTTGTACTATTGCATTTCTTTACTCTTCTCCTATTGCCTTGTACTTCATTGCCTCCACTGCCTTTTCTCTCATTGCTCTATACTACCACTCATCTTCAATAAATTGAAGAACAAGCACGTTAAAATTTAAAAAATGTATAGAAATAATTTATGAAAACTATCAAGCCTCTTATAAATACAGTGTCCGCCTTTCTCTACCGAGAAAGGAAACCTTTTAGGAGGTAAGACTCTACAAGCTTGTACACACTGTACCACCTTTCTCTACCGAATAAAAAAGCTTTGTAAGAGGTTAGATTCAACAAGCCTTTTATATATAGCTTGTACAGGCTTGGAAAATCTTACCTCGTAAAAGGCTTTTTTTTTTCAGTAGAGAAATGTGGACACTATATTTATAATAGGCTTCATAGTTTTCATAGATTATTCCATATGTTTTTTAATTTTGACGTACTTATTTTTCAATCGATTGAAGATAAGTAGCAGTATAGGTTAAGGAGAGAAGAGGCAATGGAGGCAGTAGAGTGTAAGGCAATAAGAGAAAAGTAGAGGAAAGAAATAGAGCAAAATGTGGAAGATTGAAAGAGGAGAAGGTGGATGATTGTGGACTATAAAATGATAAAAATTAAGTATAAGCTCTTAAAATGCTTTTTCATTACAAGTTCGAGGTTTCCTAGTTTGATAACTTTAGAAACTTATAACAGAATCTATTATCGGTAGCGGAATAATATTTTCCAGCTTACGGTGATGTTAGTGATTAAATTATGAAATGATTATCCATTCAACAATATGGGTTCTTAATTATTTTTTCTTCTTCGTTTCCTCATTTCAAATAGAACGATGAAGAAAAAAAAAGTGTTTCTCAGATTTCTTCTCCCCAGGGGCAAATAAGACTTTTTGGACATGTAATTTGTCGCCAATATACACCAGACAATGTTTATATGATCTACGCCGTTAATACTAAACATAGTCCGTGAGTTTTGCATTGTGATTAAAACTCTACAAAATGACCAAACGCTAGGTAGGTATTGTGCTGTTTTTCCTATAAAAAAAAATAATGACAAAATTCAAACCCTAAAGGGGAACGAACTCTAATGCAAGTAAATTTAAATCATTCAAAGTACCTCCAGTGATTAAATCTTCATTGTTCTACACGAGAAGAGAAAATGAAGAAGAAAAAAACTAAGAGTCCGTTTTATTGAATGAAAAACCATTTTATAGTTGGATCACTAACATCGCTGTCAGGTGGAAAATACTATTCCACTACTGATAATGGATTCTGTTACAAGTCTATGAAGTTACCAAATTAGGAAACCTTAGACTCGTAATTAACAAGCGTTTCCAGAGCTTGCACTTTATTTTTATCATTTTATATTCCGCAATCTTCCACCTTCTACTATCTCAATCCTTCACGTTTTGCACTATTTCATTTCTTTACTCTTCCTTTATTGCCTTGTACTTCATTGCCTCCACTGCCTCTTCTCTCATTGCTTTATACTACCACTCATCTTCAATCAATTGAATAACAAGCACGTCAAAATTAAAAAATGTATGGAAATAATTTATGAATACTATCAAGCCTCTTATAAATACAGTGTTCGCCTTTCTCTAGAGAAAAAGGAAGCCTTTTATGAGGTAAGACTCTACAAGCTTGTACACACTGTACTACATTTCTCTACCGAAAAAAGAAGCTTTGTAAGAGGTTAGATTCAACAAGCCTTTAATATATAGCCTGTACAGGCTTGGAAAATCTTACCACGTAGAAGGCTTCTTTTTTTTAGGTAGACAAAGGTGGACACTGTATTTATAATAGGCTTCATAGTTTTCATAGATTATTCAATAGATTTTTGAATTTTGAAGTGCTTGTTTTTCAATCAATTGAAGATAAATAGCAGTATAGGTTAAGGAGAGAAGAGGCAATGGAGGCAGTGAAGTGTAAGGCAATAAGAGAAAAGTAGAGGAATGAAATAGAGCAGAATGTGGAAGATTGGGATAGGAGAACGTGGATGATTGTAGACTATAAGATGATAAAAAATAAGTCTATGCTCTTGAAACGCTTTTTCATTACAAGTTCGAGGTTTCCTAGTTCGATAACTTTAGAAACTTGTAACAGAATCTATTATCGGTAGCGGAATAGTATTTTCCAGCTTACGGTGATTAGATTATAAAATGATTATTCATTCAACAATATGGGTTCTTAATTTTTTCTTTTCTTCTTCGTTTTCTCATTTCAAATAGAACGATGACAGAAAAAAAGTGTTTCTGAGATTTTTTTCCTCCCCAGGGGCAAATAAGTCTTTTTGGACAAGTAATTTGTCACCAATATGCACCAGACAATGTTTATACGATCCACGCTGTTAATACTAAACAGAATCCGTGAGTTTTGCATTGTGTTTAAAACTCTGCAAAATGACCAAAGTCCAGGCAGGTATTGTGATGCCTTGTACTTCATTGCCTCCACTGCCTCTTCTCTCATTGTTTTATACTACCACTCATCTTCAATCAATTAAATAACAAGCACGTCAAAATTAAAAAATGTATGGAAATAATTTATGAAAACTATCAAGCATCTTATAAATACAGTGTCCGCCTTTTTCTATCGAAAAAGGAAGCCTTTTAAGAGGTAAGACTCTACAAGCTTGTACACACTGTACCACCTTTCTCTACCGAAAAAAGAAGCTTTGTAAGAGGTTAGATTCAACAAGCCTTTTATATAGCCTGTACAGGCTTGGAAAATCTTACCTCGTAGAAGGGTTTTTTTTTTTTCGGTAGACAAAAGTGGACACTGTATTTATAATAGGCTTCATAGTTTTCATAGATTATTTCATTGAGTCAAAGCCAATCATCTTTAATCTTTATTAAGGACTGCTCATCATGTTTCTTTCTTTTTGTTTTCTTCTCTTTGAACTATGTGGGCTAGGCCATCTTGGTTAGGGGCTAAAATTGTACTGGTCCAAGCTCGAGCCTGCATAAAAACCCAATTCATGATTGGCATGCTCGTGTTTGGGCCTGGATGTTGTAGCCCCAAAAGAAACACTTTGTAGAAATCAAGTTCTGATACCAACTTATAATTAAGCTTGACCAAATGGGATTATCACAAATGTAGACCGGTGATGCTTTTCCAAATACCATCCAAAAAGTAGAGCTCTCTGTTAATATTTTCCATTTGTCAGGATCAAAATGTAAGGGGGTTTAATCTGAATAACTCAACTCAAAAACCTTGAATCCAATATATAAAGGCATACCTGGATCCATAGCTTTTTTAGGTTTTCTTCTCCTTGGATATTCTCTTTTAGTGGGGTTTATAACTCTCTGCAACTTCCCTTCTTGCAAGTCTCAGTGATGGTTGGCTTATAAAGATTTTTAGGTACAGAGAGTTACTCAAGATGTTCTCTTTTATAGGCTTTTCCAAAAGCATCCATTCCATCAAGGGACACCGGCCATTAGATTTCCTTAATGGCAGTGAATGAGTAAAAAAAAAAATGAAAAGACACGAAATGACAAATCAACATGCATGCATCCTTTCATATGGAGAGAGAGAGAGAGAGAGAGAGAGAGATTAGGTGGTCATGTGGACCACCTTAAATGGTGTTCCAACACTCTCAAATAATTATACCTGATTAAATTCATTGATCACGTCCAAACACAATTGAAACACATAATTTTATTTTATTTAGCAAAAGAAACAACCAGTCTAACATAAAGAGAGACCCATTCCCATCACATTCCCATTCATTAAAACTTAGTCTGGGATAAACCTCATCCAAGAAACCCAAAACGTGGTGTGAACATGAGAGCCTACCAAAAGTGCTACATTTGATTTCTGGTGCTTGTCTGACACCCTCAATACATAATTTGTGGGCATTCTTTCAGAAAAATATGCCATGCAAGCACTAAAGACAAAGCCTAAGAACCCAACACCTAGAACCCATTCACTTCTATATCTCTATAGAAATGATGTGAAGTTGTTGGAACATCCCACTATAGATCATGTTCTAACGGCTAAAAGAATGCCACTTGTTACAAGCACATGCAAGTCCATGTACTTTTAATGGATTTGGTGGTTCTCTATGAGAGGAGAGTTGAACATGAGCTGTAACAAAAGAGGCTATGGACCACAAAGACACGTAGAGAGAGAATGGAGTATGCGGCCAATCATCCAATGTGAAAGGATTCTAGTGCTGGTCTTTTGCAGTCAAAAGAGAAAGTCCATTGGTTATTGCATCAGAGCACCACTGCTGGGAGTGATGGAAGCTACTAGGGAGGGAAGGCACAAGGGAATTTCCATGTCCCTCACCTTTATATTTTAATAATTAGAAATAACTAACTCCCATCAATATATATCAGCCATTGCCTTCAACTATTTTCACCATCAATATCTTAAGTTGTCAGACTTGAAAAAACCTCATCTCTTTAGAAACTTCTCTTCTTCTTCTATTGCATGTGTGATTTATTTATGAACTAAAACATGTTACACTTTAGAGTTGTTATTTTTGCATTCTTAATATTAATTTATGTGGGGCTATCCTCTGCAGCTAAACAAAGAGCTGATGAATTGATAGCTACTATAGAGAGGAGTGGTGGCAGTGGAGGCGGAAGAGGTCATGGTAGAGGAGATGGTGGGGGTGCTTCTGGCTCTGGTTCTTGCCGCGGTTTCCATAGTGGTTCAAGCTATGGCAAAGAAGTTGAGGGAGACTTTTATGAAAGTGGGGGACCTGGAGGTGGCTATGATTACGGTCATTGTCCAGGATATGGTGGTGGCAGTGGAGGTGGAAGAGGTCATGGTAGTGGAGGTGGTGGGGGTGCTTCTGGCTCCGGTTCTCACCGTGGTTTCGATAGTGGTTCAAGCTATGGCAGAGGATTTGATGGTGGACTCTATGAAAGTGGGGGGACCTGGAGGTGGCTATGATTACGGTCATGGTCCGGGATATGGTGGGGTACCTAGAGGTGGCTATGATTACGGTCATGGTCCGGGATATGGTGGGGTACCTGGAGGTGGCTATCATTACAGTCATGGTCCAAGATATGGTGGGGGACCTGGAGGCTCCGGTTCTCACGGTGGTTTCGATAGTGGTTCAAGCTATGGCAGAGGATTTGATGGTGGACTCTATGAAAGTGGGGGGACCTGGAGGTGGCTATGATTACGGTCATGGTCCGGGATATGGTGGGGTACCTGGAGGTGGCTATGATTACGGTCATGGTCCAGGATATGGTGGGGGACCTAGAGGTGGCTATGATTATGGTGGGGGACCTGGAGGTGGCTATGATTACGTTCATGGTCCGAGATATGGTGGGCGACCTGGAGGTGGCTATGATTACGGTCATGGTCCAGGATATGGTGGAGTTTGAGGCCCAACCTGACCATCTTTAAACCCACGTGTTTGAGCCCACTCTCGTGGCCCCAATAAATGAATTATCAGGGAATCTCACTCATTCGAGAATGACACGAATCCCAAGACAAAGGCAGTGAGCTGAAGATACACACCACCGTCCAAATCCCAAATGGACATATGTAGACAGAACCGTCCAAAGCAAGTAGTTGAATCATGTTTTCAGCAATGGTTGCTCCACATCAAATGGCCCTCCTATAAAAACTCTCTCTCTCTCTCTCTCTCTCTCTCTCTCTCTCACACACACACACACACACACACACACACGTCATGTTAACATTCAATAATTACTTGGGGTCCTACCTCTCCGTATAGTTGTGGTTGAGACTTTGGAAACGATAGAGTGGAGACCATTATTTTGTTGTCTAATCTTCTCTCGTCCCATTTCTCTTTAATCATTTGTCCATTATCCTGAAAGATGGGTGGCATTTTGTATTGAAAGACCCAACCACGAAACATGTTCATTCTAACGTTGGATTGGTTAGGTACCGGTTGGTATAGATTGATAGGGTAAAGAATGGAGTTTGGGGTGATTATGAGATGGGTTGAGAAGAAGTAAGCTGGAATAGTCATATTCTTCGAATAACTGATTTTTGAGAAGGAACTTCCAAGTTGATCCCCAGCATTGCTCAACTGGTCAAGGAGATGTGTAGTAGGAGGGCACAGGTGTGTTTGTATTTGTAAAAGAAGTAAAAAGGTAACTCTGTATTACGTTCTACCCCAGAATGTATTCGTAACAATGCTTTGTTGATATTGTTTAGCTGATTTAGGACATCTGCATAAATGTGGCGGACCTGCATTTTGCCGACATGGGGCGAGTAGTTAAAAGTTGAATGGCCCATATGGCCCATACCTCATTCCAGTAATGTGATCATCAGACCCCAAGTCTTAAGAAATCCGTTGCTCTAGGTCTCAAAGATCTCCTAAATATAAAACCTTTGAACCCGTTGCTCAATCGTTCTCCTTCTTTTACTTCAAGTTCAGGTAGTTTAGCTTCTACACAATAACATGGCACAAAGGTCCACCCTCTCACCATATCTTACACAGTATTTGGGGGAGCAATATGTTGATTAGTGGCGGGATATGAATTCTTTATACTTATGCAATAGGTGGAAATTATTGGTAATTAGTATTGATTTTGACATTTTCAATTTTTAATTGACCATCGTCCACCCACCCAAACGAAAATCTTGGATACACCATTCTGTGCATTGTGCATGAGTGTGTTCCAAGTTCATGGTCAAGCGAAAGAAATAAGAAAAGACACTTTTATATGAAGACATGCAATCTCTTAAAATAATAAATCTACTCAATTTGATCCTTATGACCCATCCAAACCATTCCCCCACCATGGTTCTGGGCAGGCGGTTAGCCGCTAGGAAACCGCTTGGTGACCGCCAAATGACAAGGATTTTGGGGGTTACTATAAATCTGATCGACTTCAAGTCGGTCAGCCGCCAGGTGATCGCCTGACTTGCGGCTGAGCTTCTGAAATCTGCGTTTTTACCAATCTGAAGTTCTCTCGCTTCCCTTCCATTTCCACACTTCTTCTCACATCAAACCTACAACAATGGAGCCTCATTGCTCCCATTTACAACATATAATCATTCCATAAACTTAAATGCATAAAGAAATCTCATCCATTCATTTATTAAACACTAAGAGTAAATAGAGTAAAAGTTTCATTGAATCAATGGAAATAACAAAGATGTAAACCCATATTATGCTTATACTTGCCTCAATAGAGCTTTCTAAAATCTTTCTCACACACTTGACTCGAAGAGCTACAAAACCCCCAATTTCACAAACCCTAATCACAAAAATCATGGAAAAAGGAATGAATATGCATGTATGAGTAAACACGAGTCTTTTGACTCTATTATAATCCAAAAATCTAAACAAAAAGGAGTTTGAAGCCTACCTCTTGCAAGGATTCCGAATTGGAAGAAATGGAGATGTTCTTTGTCAACAAGAAAGAGAGGAAGATGAAGATGATGGAGAAATGAATCTCCACTTCTAGCCTTCAATGCATCCACAATCACTCCCACTTAGTGATGAGGAAGAGAAAGAGATGAAGAAGAAGAGTAGAGAGAAAGGATTGAAAAGGGTAAAGTAGTTTATAAAAGGGATAAGGTTGTATTTAAAGGAATAGGGATGATATTTTGCAAGTAAGTCCCCTTCCAATTGTATATTCTCACTTTAAGTCAAATGAGGGTCCAAATAGTCAATGGTTGATCAAATGAAGAAAAGTTTAATACGAAAATTGACGTGGTCGTCAAAATACACGTGTTGACGCCAAGATGACGTGAAAACGATACAAAATGCAAAAATCTATAATTACAAAAAAGTCCTTGACTCTACCCAATCGAGTTAACTCTACTCTATTCACCTATTTAAGACTCAAGACTCAACTAACTCAGTCTAAAAACATTAATGAGTACTAATTTCGATGATCAACAACTGCGCACAATTAATAAAGCTAAATCCTCATTAATTAGCACTAATTAAGAATAATTTGGGTCGGGGTGTAACAATGATCATTTTCTTTTTACAATTAAACATAATAGATCATACCAACTTCAAACAAAGAAGTGGGAGGGACATTCAAAACAACATCAGGTCCCCTGCAGTTTTTGCCAAGAAAATTGTAGATGATATTTATAGCAAGTTTCTTGAGAATGGATGCCAACTTCTTCACTTAAGCATGAGAGTTCCCAAGAATATATGAAGCACCAGATTCCCTGGCTCTCATAATCTCTAAAGATCCATCTCTAAGAATAGAATTCTCCATAATCTCAAGGCCGCCAGATGTCACCTCTTTGAAATCTTATAAATACCACAGATTCTCTTCACCATCTGAGGAAAGGAAGCCAGAAGATGGACTGGTATTAAATGAAGATGTGGATTCTGCCCCTTCAGTTTCTACAAATTCCATGATCCCAGAAACCAATCTGTTTTCAAAATGGTAGTTTTCTTGCTGTAGATCCTTGTATCCGTACCTAACTATGCACCAGAACATGCCATACTCTTTCGGCCCAATCCTACCTATAAGAAGCCCTCCTGCTCACAAACATAAGGAACTTGAATGGATTTCACACACACAAACACCAACACCTGATGAAAAGCAGGCAAGTTTGTCTCAAAATGTCCAAAAACGGCCGGCACCCCAATCACTATATCAGTGTAAATGACTCCAATTACTGGCACACGAACCATGCCAATGCAAGGCCCAGAATTAAATATCCTGTAAATTGGTACCCTGTTCTCCACATCGAATTCGTGTTTCGTAAGTGTACCATAGTTCCAAACATACATGATGCAAATGAAGATCAAGGAAAGAGTAATTGGTATCCATCCCCCTTTGTGTACCTTGGTAAGAGATGCTGAGATGTAAAATAGGTCAATCGATCCAAAGAACGCCAGAAAAGTGACAGCCACCATTATCCTCTGCTTCCACACAATTATTATCACCAAAAACATCAAGCAACTCGTCACAAACATGACAACTGTAACAACGAGCCTTGCAAATTGGAGAAGCAATGCAAAGTTTACATGAAAAAGGAAAATTTAGGGTGTAATTGGATGTACCCAACCTCCTGGTGGCTTGAATATTTTGGCATCATAGATGGATACCTATGCTGGCATGTATGTAACATATTTCTGGTCTCTGTGCCCCGAAGCATATCAATACGCCCACCAGTGCTAATCTCTTTTTCCATGCCATTTCAAACACAACACTGAAAGATAACTTCCCACAGTAGATGCCAAAGTGGCCACAACAAAGAGGGGCCAAAATACAGGTTTTGCGAGGATAGAATGACTTCAATATGTAGGTAGAGGAGAAAACAAAATCAACAAATAGAGAATGCAATGCATTAAAATACAGCAATATTGGAATCAAACTTGCCTGGTATGGCTTTATAGAAGCTCTGCTGAATATCTTGATGGTGTGTAGGAAGAAATGCAGCTTCACCCATGTCGGCAAGCATCAAGCATGGATATACCAGAAAAGTGAAAGCAATCTGGCAATGCAAATATATTAGTTCAAAGTTACAAAAAAGGAGCTCTCAACATGAATTATTTTCCTTCATAATGATGCAATGGGGACAGTCCATTTCCTAAAACATATTTATGGGATGCCCATATCAGATTCAATCCTATTCTTCTCCTTTAACACAGAACATATACTATTCACATAGATGCATTCTACTAACACATTTTCCATGTAACCAGTAATATGATGTCCTGTTTCCCCTTGCCACCATTTTGATACCTCTTGCCAGTGTAAAATTCAACATGCATCAATGTTCAAGTTTGACGGGTTTACCTCAATTGAAAATGGACAGAAATGGCCCAAATCCGCAAACATGGTTCGACCCCTGAAAAGGCACTTCATTTTATACCATATAAACGTTGAAACAAAAGGAGGTTACGATTAAAAGTGAAGAAAAAAAAATCTACCTGTAATGCAGAGTACCACTCCTAATGACACCCACCCTACAGTTCTGGTGTTTTGAAGGAACCTATACATGTAGAATGGGGAAAGTGCACGGAAGATGCTTGGATTCCATTGAAATATATTATATACACCAATGCCACTAATGCATAGAAGCCATGCTGTAACAATGGGAGCAAAGAAAAACGGGACCCTGTGTGTGCCACAGCAATGATGCTGAAGAGATAAGAGACCCACTAAAATGACACATGAAATCACCACGACATATTGTGGAAAAATATGATTCAATGGGGTATATAAAGGGGATTCTGGCTGTGGATGAACTCACGCTCATGAAGTGTTGTAAAATTTACTCTTAACACCAGAAACTGCTGAAAGAACTACAAAAGAAAATTCCCAAAGTAAATATAATTTCACTCAAACTATGAGGGACAATATTAAACAAGAAAACATTCTCTCGGTCCTGTTGATAGGGCTTACTTGTTGAGACCCATTCTGATGGGACTCATGGCACACACAAGTCAAGTCAACATGAGAAACCCATCGTGCAGCCACTACGCCCTCCCACCCCTTTCCCCTGCAGATGCCCTGGCCTAAAATCAGGTCAAATTTCCATAGGTCGGACTCAATCTACAATCAATGAACATTTATGGCCCACTAGTGGGCCACCCTTATTTTGGTGTTAGGGCATCTACATGATGAGGCTGCTGGAAGATGTTACATGGACGTTGCATCTCATACGTGTGTTGACTGTTATCATTGTACGGATCGAATGTGGGTCAGGTTTGCATCGGGCTGGTGGGTCGGTTAAAGTTTTGAAACCCCTAGCTGCATCCCCATCCTAGTACAGAGACCGTCCGAAACAGAGAAGTAATAAACTGATTTCAAACTTGAATAAACCGTTTGGAAAGAGAAGAAGTGCCTCCAAGGTACCAAAGATTATGAGAGGAATCTGGAGTTAGTCTTGGCATTAGTTTTTCTTCTCAGAATGCCTGACAGCATAAGTACCAACGGCTTCACATTAGCTTTCCTGAAAAGAAGGAAAAATGAACAAGTGGTGTTGAGGAGAAGATCAGGGGTGGAAAGCTTACCAGATATGGCTGATGTTCAGCCTTCTTCAAATCTTCCCTCTCAATGTAGAAGACATCCTGCAGGTAGATCAAATAAAGAGAGAAGAAGCTAGCTCTGAAGCAAAAGGGAAGAAAAGTAGTCTGAACCACAAAGAAAGAAACTCGGGGGCAGGAAGAAGATACATAAACCAGAACCACTGTTAGGGAAGAAAAATAAATGTGAACCACAAACAATGAAACTCTGGAAGGAGGGAACTCGGAGGAAGAAGATCAATAAACCTGAACCACTGTTGATCTTTCTATAAGACTCGGGGATATCACATGTATAGGCAGTCTGTCCTCATTTCAACTTTCCGTTTTGGGAAAAGTCCGGCCGATTTGAGATTGGCTTTTAACCTCCAAGGACAGAAACTACCAGAGTGGCATGATTTAAATTTTTATGGGATTCCAACTGCGTTGACTTCAATTGATAGAACAAAAAATTCAGTACTTTCGCAACTCAGTCAAGATAATTGTTTGCCCAACTTGAGCTACTTCACAATTCAGAAATGCCCACACCATCACAAAAAAAAAAAAAAAAAAGTTGGGAAAAGGATCTAAAGAAAATAACCTTTATAACAAATTACAAAGAGAGAACAGAAAACATTCCTTTAATCATTGACATGCATAGGCCATAAGCATAATAATTTTTAATAACTAGCATAATAGCCAACAATTAAATAAAGAATTCAACCCTATATAAATATATATAAGGAAGTTTCAAGTGAATCCATCCCTCACCATATGGTGAGGGATGCTTCCATAAATGGAAATTTTCACGTACAAAAGAGGGATTTTAAGTACATGGGATGAAGTACAAAAGGGGGATTCATATGCAAAAAAGGAAAGCATCCCTCACCCTATAGTGAGGAATGGATGCACTTAAATATTTCTCTATATATATATTAATTTTTTGTCATATCACAAAATTAGAAAAAAGTTGTAAACTTGAACTTTTTTCTTTGAAATCCTCAAAAAAGATTTAGAATCTAATACAGCCATGGAAAAAAGTGAAAAAAGGAACTCCAGAATTAAACTTATGAAAAACTACATGCAGAACAAAAAACAGAGTCAAGAAAGCCTTGTTCCACTTTCAGAAGCAGTGAGGAATCCCTCAAATCTATAGATACCTCACCTATTTTTGAACGTGCCACAGAGGGAGAACATGCCTTCAAAATAACATTTTGTATTCACAAATCTATGAGCAGAAAAACTCTAAGCTGAACTAGATCTCTCAAATTCAGTGCACTTAGCTGTAAGAAAGGTATAACTAAAGAAGGGAAATTTTCAAAAAAGTCCTTAACTTTTGGGTGATTTTAAAAAAGGGGTCAAAAGAATTCAATATTCCAAAAATGTACAAAAATTTTCAAGGTTTATTTCAATCAGGTCCAATCCAGCAATCTATACCCACCACAAGCAACTTTGTATAAACAAAAACTCAAAAGGACAAAAGTGCCCTTGGTGAGTAGTAAGTAGGTAAAAAGAAATTTTCCAAAATAGTCCGATACTTTTTAGGTGGTTTTCAAAAAAGGACCAAGGAATTGAATATTTAAAAAAGGTATGAAAGTTTTCAAGACTTCTTTCAATTAGGTCCTGTTGGGAGATCTCCATCCACCATTGGCATTTTTTTTTAGTTCAAAATTAAAAAATTCCATTTGATTTCATTCATTCTCTAAAATATTGGACCAACTATAAGATCACTTTTGCTTATTCCAAGTCACTTCTATAACACAATGCATTGATTGCAGTGAAATTCACCTTAATAATTAAAGTGCCCAAATATTGGATTGATCATGACGTGAAAACTGAAATTAACTATTGACTAGATTAATAATTAGAGTGCTCACCTAAAAAGTTTATGACTGTTTTGGAAATTTCATATTTACCTACTTGCTACTCACTAAGGGCACTTTTGTCCTTTCGAGTTTTTGTTTATACAAAATTACTGGCGGTAGGTATGGATTGCCGGATTGGACTTGAGTGAAAGAAGTCTTGCAAACTTTCATACGTTTTTGAAATATTGAATTCTTTTGACCATTTTTTGAAAATCACCCAAAAGTTAAGGGCTTATTTGAAAATTTCCCACTAAAGAACTAACATGTTCTGCACTGCCACCCCTCGGTTCACAGAATCTATGACAGCATAAAAAAAAAAAAAAGAATAGAAAAGAAAAGAAACAAAAAACCGAAATGATAAGTAATTGCTACCAATATCCACATCCAAGTACAGACAACTATTTTAGCTGCAAACTGTAGAGCAGGTTTATAAGAATAAGATGATATTGTTGTCTACAAGGGTGGTGTTTTCCCCACTTTTGAACTCAATATTACAAATGTTGGCACAAGAAATTGAATATTCATTCAGTTCTCTCAAGAAACTAGTACACTTGATGTAAGTTGCAGTCCAGCCAAAATACAGCCTAAAGCAACAACAATGTATGCTATCAAATATAGATTGCCAAACAATTGTAACTAACAAGCAAAAACGCAAGTATGCAGTCTGGGAAATAGATACCAGCTAGTTCTTAGAGTAAGTATTTTGCACTAAAATTAAAAAACCTCTGAGAAAGTTAATAAGATAAGTAGGTTTATTTCATCATCATCATCAAAGCCTTGTCCCAAATATATACATGAATTCTGGTTCTCTATTCCGACCTATCCTCAGATGGGTTGCACTTCTTAAGATTCAACCTTACTATTTCTTAAGATGCAGTACTTATACACATTGAATAAAAAGAAAGCAACAAAATATAAATTCAGAATTCCAATAAACATAATAAATAAGCGAAGGAAACGTGACAAAGATGAAAAATTGAGAAATGGAATAAAACTAAAGAAAACCGAGGTTATAACTGCTGTAACTGAGATTTGGATATCTATCTCAACAGAAACTGGTAGAATACAGAACAAAATCAAAAGCTGCTCGCCTCTACCATCATTCATGGTCCTTCAGCAGCAAGCTGAAAGTATGCAACCACACTGACAGAAGCAGAAACAATGTAAAAGAGGAAAACTACAAAGAGGATGTAAACCAGTGTATTAAGGTTTAATTTAATGTTCTGATGAAAAAACTATTAAATATTGTTAAGTCAATTTTAATTTTCTCTTTACATCATCCCCTCAAAAGGGTCCAATTGCATGATCTTTCTCTGAAAGAAGCAAGCATCTGCAAAGAAACATTTACATCATTTCTATACAGACATCAGCAAACCGATTATGGCTTATTTAGTGCCAAGAAGAAAGAATCCTTGATAATAAAAAATGAATTCATTCTCATCCTATGAACAGACTCCTAATAGAAAGAAAAATCAAGAAGATGAGAAGTAGTATTAGGAGCCAATATTTGAGAAAAAAGCAAAGAGAATAAGATGAAAAACAAATCATAAACAGCAAAGAAAAGGCAGAATAAAGAAAAAATAAGCAGACAACACTTCCAGAAACCTAGCTAACCCACTTACTTCCCTGTTGTGGCAGATGAGAAATTGTGGGAGGACTTCCATTGAGAATTCAGTTGCACCTTCAATTCCAACACTCATGGACAGGCTATTTACTATAAGTCAAATTTTGATGCTTGCTCTTAGCTTTAATGATGGAGCGTTATCTATATAAACTTCATTTCTTGAGATAATGTAGGCAATAGCTGTTCACCATTGCAGAATCACTTTTTTCCCTCTTTTTTAATAATAACTACAAACTGGAGTACCATTACATGGCATATTCCAAACATTTTGCACGATATCAAAAAAACTAATCCTGCTTGCACCAATAATTGAAGTAACTGAGGTGGTCTAGGCGTAGGAAATTCACATAATAAATTGATCAAAATGAGAGGGTGATGAGAACAGTCATATGGCAATAAAAAAAATTCATCACAGTTAAACTCAATCACCAAATTAGAGCTGATCAGAGCTCAATCTCCAAAAAAAAAAAGCCACAATTTTGAACTAATTGAGATGGGCCTCTTCACAGTTCACAGTTCACTTTCTCTTAGGTCAGACCAAACCCCTCGACAGCGCTATAAAAAACCCAATAATATACACTTTTTATAGAACTTTCATGAAACATGTAACATGTAAGTAGAATATGCAAGCGCGTCTTCTAAGGCTAAAATAGTCAAAACTCAATACTCAAGTTAATACATACGGTCGGTTCGGTTTAGACTGTTAACCATGGGTTTAAACCCTTGACCGAAACGATCTACATAAATCCGATCCGAACCGTCCAGTTCGGTCGGTTCGGTCCGGTTTTACGGTGACACTGGTTTTTTTGTGCAACCCTAGTGCTTGGGCAATGAGCAAGCCACTGTGCCCACAATTCCTATCCTACCAAGGTAGACTCTTGTGAATGGAATACTGTCATTCTCTGCAGAAGTCATCGATCCTACATCATTAGGAGGATGATTGTGGTTAGTATTAAGAACTTAAGATAAAAGAGGTTGGATGTGGAGGGGGGAGAGGTTGCCAGCATAAGAGAGGAAGGGAGGAAAAAATTTTGAGAGCCTGTCCACTTCCTGATTTGGGCTCCATCTGCAAAATTGGGCTTTCCAAGACCCCGCCTTGGATAAGTGAAAAGCCATCCATGATTCTATGCCAAACAGACATAACTTCCAAAGAAGCCGTCTTTTACTTTTTAGTGTCTGGCAAGTGGCAAGTGATGAGACTGTCTCCTTCGGTGATAATATTCTTGATCTCCAGTAGCAGGAGGATTTCGACCCCAATTCTTGCAACATTTTGCCTGGAGGAGGGGGAGTCCAAGCCTCTTTTAGGAAGGCAGGCGAGCACTTTGTACCAACGGGATAGTGAGCAACTTGTATGTGCAACAACAGGTGGGCTAATCCTAAGGGGTTGGCCGAGTAGTCACAATCATAGTTCCTCTCTCTTTTGAAGTTAAATGGTCTAGTATTGGTCCCCGGTTCCCCCTTCTTTAGGAGGGGAGGTTGAGTTCACTAATGCTATTATTTGGAGCCCATAGGGGTTTTACCCGACTTCTCTCTGGATTCGAAGGGATTAGTCCAACCCAAAGGACTAGGAACCCTCTATTAGCAGGAAATAAAACAAAAAGGTAAAACAAGGTGAGCTGATCTCACATCTACATATGGGGCCGGGAAGGATCACTTAGAGTGTCTCAATGGATTTGGGAGCAGTAATTCGTGTGGACGTCCATGTTCCCATCACGATGATGGGTAAATAACATGAGCGGTCGTGATTTCCTTGAAGAATTCTTTGAGATTTGCCCTTATATGTTGAGATAAGAAAAAAAAGATATACTATTAGATCAATTGTAATTTTCTCTTTACATCATCCTTTTAGAAGGGGCGTACGGCATGATCGAGAGGGTAGGACACATTCGTACAGATTGAGATGGTTGCCAAGAAACAAGCATCTGCAAGGAAACATTTACATGATTTCTATAAATACATTAGCAAACCTATTATGGTTTAATATATAGCACCAAGAAGAAAAGAGTCCTAGATTAAAAAAAAAAACCATGAATTCATACTCATCCTATAAATAGACTCTTAACAGAAAGAAAAATAAAGAAGAGTAGCAATAGACAATAGTCCATATGAGAGAAGTTGGATCAGGAACCCATATTTGAGAAAAAGAAAAGAGAATTAGATGAAAAAAAATATTCATAAACAGCAAAAAAAGAAAAAAAGCAGTATCAAGAAAAATAAGCACTAACCTTCTCTAGAAACCTAGCCAACCCACCTGCTTCACTGTTATGCAAACTGGCAAATTGCGAAAGGAGTTCCATAGTTTTTCTTCTTGTCAAATTATGTGCTATCTATGCTGTATCTAAGCATTGTAGCGTGAATTAATGACTATTTTCCCACTATAATGAACTCTGATCCCAACAGGTAACTGTAACTTTGAAGCGGATTCATGCAAATCCCAGATGTTTGCTTCTCCACACACAATGGGTAGCCTATAATAAATCTGGCAAGACTGGCCAGGCCATTGAATTGTCTGTAATGGAAATCAAGAAATTGAAATTTTAATCCAGAACGGACTCGAAGAAAATTCATTGTTTCATCAAAAGGGTGACCATGGACATTCAATGATCCATCCTATAACATTCACTTTCATCCTATGATGAAAATCTGAACGAAGGGAAACCCTCACCAAGAGAGAAAAGTTCCACCTCCCATCGATGCTAGTATGTTGCACCTCATCAAGGGGTCAATAAGCCCACTTTCAGTTCCAAGAATTCATTGTCTATTATATTTATTCTTATTATCTATGTAGTTTTGCAAGGAAAAATACAATAATATTCTCAAATCTCAGGCAAGCCATTATCAAGGTGTGATCTTATCAAGGTGATCAATCAAATCTGCAAGGTTTGACTTGTGGAAGATCAAGATCTTTCAACTTACGGTCATTATTTTCAATAGAGGAAAATCTGCTGCACAAATGGAAACAAAAGTCTGGTTGATCCTGCAATGATTCTGAGATGACTATAGACTGCTAGTTGTATCAGTAGAGTCTTCTGCATATTTAGATGGCAGTGGGGGTGGGTCATAGGTAAATAATTAATTATTGCCATCAAGCAAAACACTTCCTAGTTCAACACTTTTGTCGTCGTCACTTTATGTATTTTGGCATGCTTTTGTATTTCCCTGTAGAATCAGTTGTCGGATTGAGGCCCACTTTGTAGTCATGTATCACACTTTGTTTTTAATATAATATCCCTATTGCAGCAAAAAAAAAAAAATCCTTAGAAAGAAAAATAAAATAAAATCAATAACAAACTAAAAAACTATAACTTATTCCTAAAAATTAAACTAAATATCATAATTTGTTATTATATTAAAAATTATAATATATTAGTGAAACATAGTCCTTAAATGAAAAGATATAAAAAATAAAGATTTAGGAATTTTAAATGTCTTACAAGATAAAACACATTGTATGGATTCAGTGCCTAGATTTGGGTTTTGAGGTTAGCATGAACTGGTTGTGTACATGATCACTCTTTTGGTCAAGAATCCAGACAACTAAAAGGTGGGCTGTTCATTATAATTTCAGGATTGGAACTAAAAGGTGTGTCACATCGAGTTAAGACTTATAATCCCATGATTAGAACTTGATTAGAATTTGAATATTTTCGATGTGAAACTTGTACTAAGACTGACGTGCTAAGAGAAGCGCTCTACGGCTGTGCTGAAGCCCCCATCTGGATGAATGTAGGTGATGCCCCCATCTTGATGAATGTAGGTCCACCAATGGATGTAATCCGCCTCAATCTCTATCACTACCTTTTCTTGATCGATCAAGGTCTCCCTTCTCCATATTTTTAGGTTCTTCTACACTTTTAATCACTGCATAAAAATAAATAAATAAAACAAAAAAAAAAAAAGAACAGAAAGAATGACGACCAAAAGCCGTCATTTTACATGAATAACTACTGCCGAAGTCGTCATAAGGTCGTCTTTAAAAATGCGGTCATTTTCAAAAAAAACGACAGGAAAGTGTGGTCACAAATTCACAATGACAGTCTTATCGCCGTCGTAAAATAAAAATGACTGTTGAGGCGTTATACAGACCGTGCTAGAAAAAATAGTTTTCAAAATACTGGCATTTGAAAAAAATAATGCATGCCCAGGTTTTTCAATATTTTTTTAAAGCCTTTACTCAAAACCTTTGTGTATAAAATGAAATCAACTACATCATCATGGGTGGGACCGATTTTTGGACTCTAGTTGTTTATGGCCACTTTTTACGTAGCAACTAATGGGACAAACAACTGATGAGAAAGGGAGTCACTGTAATTTCCTCTATATTCATAGCATAGAAATCATGGATCAAAATAGCTGCCGCTACGTATATCACCGCTACGCTAAATGGTATTTAGCGCCGTTCACATCTGTAGCGGCCGCTACGGCCTGCTGCAGCCGCTAAGAGGCCGCTACGGGGTGTGAATTTTTCCTACTTTTAAAAAAAAATTCAAAATGTATAATGATACTTATATCTTTGGGGATTTTGGGCGGAGATCCCTTAACATTTGATTTTAAAGGCTAAGGTTCATGATAACTTTTCGTTACGGCTGTAGTCCTCTTGTAAAAATGATATAGTGAAAAAGACAAAAAGGCCCCTGTACACGTCAGTAAAAGCATAACTCAGACAAATTTATCTGAGTTTTGACAAAACTCAGATAAATTAGTTCTTATGCATTGGAATAACAGTGATTCATCATCCAGTTTCTACGTTTATTAATGATAACCAATCAACTTATATACTACAATGTTACATGAAGTCAGAAAGAAAACATGAATTTGTTACCGAGCATTGTATCTATTGTGGGCCTTAAATAAAGAAGTGAAGTGTTAAAAGGACAAGGTACTAAGAGAAAGGGCGAAGCAATTCTTTTTTCTTTTTTTTCTTTTTTTCACTTGGAAGATTTGATAATGATTTGTTTACCACCACTTTTGTTTGAGTTGTTTATATTTGTTTTATGTTGCATGCATGCTCCTGATGTATTGTCGTGTTGTATATGTGCACCGGGGGATTCTATGTGCCTAATAAGATCGAAGTGCAGATCAGTCTGTGAAGTTGTGGAATGTTCAGACTGGAGCTCAACTTTACTCTTTTAGTTTTGATTCTCCGGATAGGTCTGTGGATTTTTCTGTTGGCAATAAGCTCGCTATGATCACTACTGATGCATTCATGGAGCAGACTGTTGCCATCCATGTAAAACGCATTGCAGAGGACTCTAGTAAACGTATGAATTTCTCATCTCTTTCTGATGAGTTTGGAGAGAGGTTAGAGGTAGCTGATGAGCAAAAGTTGTTCAAAACTCAGATAAATTTGTCTGAGTTCTGTCAGAAACTCAAATAAATTTGCCAAAACTCAAATAATTTATCTGAGTTTCTATCCAGTTTATCAAAGTTTCTGAGAAATTTGTCTAAATTCTTGGCAAATTTATCTGAGTTTCTTAGAAACTCTGATAAATTATTTAAACTCATATAACTTTTTAGAAGAAGAAGGTTGTTGCTATGTGTAGGCTTCTGCTAACAAGCAGAACAAAACAACCCATAAAACGAAACAGAAAAATCTCATTCCAAATTACTTATTTTCAAACTTAGATAAATTTTTAAAAACTCAAATAGCAACAATATTCTTGCAAGAAAGAGACAAAGACCCCATTTTTTATTGCTATGATTGCAAGACATAGACTTACACGAAACGAAAAAAGCAAAGAAAAAGCAAGACAGCAATGGGTTTTTGTGTTATGTAAAACCCGTCGCCGGAGAAGGCCGAGACTAGTTGCGTTTTCATCGCCGGGCCGTCGCCATCGTTGTTGGTGTAGTCGGAGATGGCCAAATTCGATTTGCTGAGTTCTCTAGTGAAGTCCCTCGTTCCTAGAGAAGAAGAAGGAAAGAGTTCTTCGGGACAACAGAGAATGAGAAAGAACTTGGCTTAAAAATGTATGAGAAAGGGGCAAATTGGTGATGAAAATATATGACGTGGCATATTAGGGACTTTTTACCAAAATAGCTCCAGCTGTCTGGACTAGAGACATTAGAGTAAAAGTTGTTGTCCTTGATGCCTTGGAAGACCGTGCTCAGGGACTGTTGGCTAATTTACCCTATATCTTTGTTTTTTCTCTCCAAATAACATTTTTATGCAACTCTTTTATTCTTTTATGTTTAAAATAACACAAAAAAGCACACGATCTCGCTGAATTATAGTGGATATGGAGAGTTCTTTTCAAAGTTTCACAGATATACAGGACCTCATACAATGAGGGGACCGTTACGCCTTCTTACCTCAGTTACTTGTGCAAAAAAAGAACATTTTCTCTCATTTTCCAATATTCTAGATTTTTTACAAAATTTTTCAGATTTTTTTGACGATTTTTTTCAAATCGCACCGCTACGCCACTACGCAGTGTTTTGGCAGAGGGTCGCTACGCCCGCCGCTACTACTACTTTCATCCTTTATAAAAACTATACTCTAGAAAAAAAAAACCAATTAAAACACTTAATGATTCATTTTTGAAAGCAAGGTTGTGTAAGACCAAACACTACATGATGAACTGACATGCCATGCATACATATGTAACTTGCAAATGAGAGGAACAAAAGCACTTGTGCTGGTTCCATCTATACTTCATGACATTGAATAATGACCAAATTAAAGTAGTAGCTATGGAAGACTACCTAGGGGCTTTAGGATCCAAAACATTTCCAGAAAAAAAATAGTAGTCATATTTACCTTATCTTCAAGGTTAAAAGTAGAGAGAAGACGACTTGGGAATTTTCATCTAAAACTAAGTTCTACTTGGGACTGCAAAATCATGTTAACAGGTCACTTTGTGTAATTAATATCTCAGCCAGTAAAAATGGTAATTAGGTGAAATCAAAGGAGTTTGAAAGTACATAAAGCAAATATAAAGTGTGCCAAAGATCCCGCCTCAATCTGATTCCAAAACTTGTCTGCCAGAGCCTTTATTTTGACCAGAAAACAAGATTTGCTGAAATATAAATTTTTTACATTGGTTTGGTAAAATGCGCATATATCTCTTGGTTTAATTCCAGATTATACAAATTAACATTGGTCAGAAAGCTAACTCTAAGGCGGACCTCAGAGATAAGTTTTTCCCATGAAACTTCACTGTTTTATAGGTGAAAAGTGGGACCGAATAGCCCAGGTAGGGGCTAGGATTTCAGCTTTTTTTATAAACATCTTTACTGTACCTCTAGTTTACTTCCTAAACGTCACTGTTTCACCTGATATGTAGGTATTTCTTTCCTTTTGGAGTTTGTTTGTTCAGTTATGGGTTGGACCAACCAATGTTTTGTTGCTTAGTTTTTTGTTGTCTTTTTTTTTTGTGAAATAAAAAAAAAAAAAAAAAAAAACACACCCTCTTGGATTCACCTGACATTCATTCTAAGTCATGATTTCAAATGTTAATACACCAAATTTCTGCAGAACAAGTTCCCTAAAGCATTAGAAAAAAATTAAGTTCAACTTAGACACAAACAGTTGATATGCATCAATCATAGTTAACAGTATTTACCTTAATTCACCTCATTCCACAGCAACTTCTACATGAAACAAACATCAACAAAAAAATAATAAAAAATTCAAACAGTCTAAATGCAAAATCGAGGTCGATAGGATGGAAGGCAGCAAACCAAGCTTTATGGATAGCAGCCTTGCAGCAGTGCCATGGAGAAGCAGCAAAACGAACGAGCTACGAGGAATAGATAAGATGAGAGAATAAATCAATGGAAAGCCTTTGGGGAGGATTCAAGACATCAGTTATCGGAGTGCTTTGGGGAGGAGATTTAAAACGGCTTAAAATCAAATTAGAAAATAATCAATTGGAATCGACTGCATTTGATTCCATTGTCTTAGGTTATTGGAACCGAGGGTCCATATGTCAAAACTGTGGGAAATGACAGAATCAATTGGAATCAATTGGAGCTAATTTCAATTCGATACCAGATCGAATCATTATATAATAATAATAATATATATAATATATAATAGAATGAAATCTCTAAACCTCATTGAGACGCACATAGATAGAAACTAAAAGCTTAAAATTTCATACATTCAGTTGTCTTTCTACTCTCTTCCTTTTCAGCTCAGTCAAAAACACTGACCCTCTGATACTCCTCACCGGCAATTTCCTCTTCCATCAAATCCTCAGGATTCAACACTCCACCATTGTCAAGAAAAATATTCAGCAGTTTGTCTGAAAACCCGTGAACCAGTACCACCCCCTTCTCTCTCTCTATAACTGGAGGCTCCGCCCGGTCCCGAAAATTCCAAAATACAATCTCCAGCGCGGATGAACCGTAACCCTTTTCCTCGTACTTTCTCTGGATAGCATAATAATCCGTCTCCCACGAATTCTCCGATGCCTCACCAAACCCCATATCACTGAATACAAATACCCTCTTCACCATCTTCTCCTCCTCCAATTTTGAAGCAACAGCAACATCAAGGATTCTATCAAACACCTTCTGGAAATCAATGTCCATCTCCCATTCCATCCTCTTAATGAATTCGACCTTCTCCTGCAATGTCTCCCCCTCAATTCTATGCAGCTGTGGGTTTTGGCTGAAGTTTATGACATTCCCTCTCCATGGCTCTTCACTCAGTTCAGAAGCCAAGAGCCCAAGGGCCACACAGACCTCCATAGGTTTCCCACCCATGCTCCTAGAGACATCACAGACAGAGAGACAGTTACTCAGTTTCCCCTCCTTCGACAAATCCTCAACCATTCTCTTCCATCGCAACTCCTTGACCTCGTCCATGTTATTGCCTTGAAATGAGAGGATAAGCCAGGCTCAGAGGCTCTCACCGGGGCTATCTCCGAGGGCACCCATTTAGAAACCTTGTGCCAAGGCCACCGAAATCGTATGAGCAGAGGATGGTGAATCTCCTTCCACAGCCTCTTGCGGACTGTGCAAGAGTAATGCGATTCATCCATCTGGGCATAGGAGGGGTCCGACTCGCGTGGAAAAACCCGCTTAGCAATGCTCTCGCACAGCAGAGTGGAGTAGTCCAACAATGAATTTAGAGACGGGCACCACTTTGCCGCCCTCCCAATCTTCCTAAGCTCGCACGAATTCAAGTACCCAATATCAGTTTTTAGAGACTCGGCGAAGAAATCAGAGATCCTGTCATACAGAAACCTGTAATTCGAGTCGGATTCGTACCTTTCCACGACCCTCCTCGCCAACTCGGGCCTGAGTCGCTCTTTCTTTGCCCAAATCCGTTCCAATCCTCTTCGGCGCAGGTATGAGTCTACTGTCCGCCACAACTCCCTCTCCTCTTCTTCGATTTCCAAAGCATCTGGGCGGGCTACTCCGCGGAAGAGGATTTCGAGGAAATACGGCATGTAGCCGACTTGGGCAAATCACCTCACGTTCAAAGCCAGGGTTTTTGGGTGGTTTTGGTGGAGCCAGAACACCACCGTGTATAAGACTTCCATCTCGAGGGACCGCCCACGACGGAGGATGATCTTGAGGGTGGTGAGAGGGTTGTGGGGCCCAAGCACGCCGGAGCAGCTCCCTCAGCATCTCTGGTGGTGGGGTGTCGTGCTCCTGCAACAACATGTTGAAGAGATCCACACAAGGGTCTCCCGACGATAGGGAGTATCGAGAGAGGGTTTCCATGGGCCGCATCGGCGGTTGTGGTTTTGGTTTTGGAACTGCCGCCGCCTCCTGCTCCTCCTCTAGGACAAGGTTGTTGTTCATGTTAAAGAGGGCAGTCACTGCATTTATAAAAGGGAAGAGAAGGGAAGGTGGTTTTCTGGATGGTGCAGGACTAGGGAGAGGGCAGAAAAAGACTGGAGGAGAAGGCATTGTGTATTTAGATGTTGCTGCAACGATTCGACTTGTGAGAGATCGGAACAGAGAAGGAGAATCCATGCTAGGACGGATTTTAGGATGATGATGCAAGCTGCTCTTTCTCTCCCTATTTATATTCTAATGGTAATACAATCTATCCATGGATCTATATATACGAAACCCTTGCGATTGATGACTATGAGGGGTAGAGAGTCCATGTGTCATAATGTGGCGGTGCCCATTTGTACAAGATCGTTTGCCAGTATCTATAGCCCTTATCTAAAAAGGGACAATTGTCGTGCTTAAAATTTTTCATCAGACACCCATTACGCCCTTCAACTGTAGAACATTTCCAAATGAAACGGCCAAAACGAAAAAAAAAATTTGCCAACTTCGTTTCTGGTTTGCCCGTCTCTCCTACTGCGTCTCTTCTCTTCTCTTCAATCCTCTCTATAGATTTCTCTTCAAATCACTATCAGATAATAAGAAATTGTTGAAATTGTTGAGGAACAACAAAACTAATACGCAAGGGATTCTTAGAATCCGCTGAGATTTGGTGAGTTAAAAAAAGTATCATTCTTCACTCATTTTTATGAAGCTTTTGAGATTCTTCATCTCCTATCAATCTCGTTTGGGATCTAGGACTTGGATCTTCTGGTATAAAATAGGGAGAGAGGGGGAGAGAAAGAATCATGCGTTTGATCTTCTTGGAAATGCTTCTAGGTTCCAAAATCTTCAAATGAAAGGCCTATCTTTCAACTCCATATCAGTTCTCTCAAAAACCAATCTCTTCTTTTTCTCTGTTTTTCTTCATCATCATCTTTTTATACTTTTTTTCCTTTGTATGTCTACATCGGTTTTTATCTTCACATTGACATATGATTTGCATAGACACATCACAGAAACATAATTAAGATTTTCATCCAATAAAAAGCAGAATGCACTTTGAAGAGTGATTTATTTTAACTAAAGTTATCAGGAAATAAGAATATATACTACAAAAGTGAAAGGTACCCCCAACCTTGAGTACTTTAGCAGAACTGATGCTTAGGCCTACCTACGTGTTTGAAGAAGTGCGGGCATAGAAATCACTCCAGTTGAGATTCATTTTTTCTTTCTCATATTGTTTTCCTACTTATAGAGAATAATAATATATAAAAGGTAGGCAGAGTAGTTGACTAGTTGGTCCATGGTGAATATCACTTTTTCTCATAGTTTATTGTTGTTTTGATTGTTTTGCTTGGGAGTCTGACCTCCATTATGAGCTACAGCATTTGGAAATCTAACACCCAATATAGACACTATCTTTGTCAAACCTTTACAAGGTGAAACAGGGCCCAACTGGCCCTCGGTATAGTCCAATAATGTCTGGAAGCCTCCGTATCAAATTATTGCCATATTTTTGCAAGTGATGATAATCTTAATATACTTTAGTATATTTGTTAAATATGAGAAGATAATCATATTTTGCTAGCATTGCTCATTGATTTGGCTATGTATTGAAAAACCTTCATGTACATGATGAATAAGATGTTTGATGAAATGCTTAACTCAATTTTCATGGAAAGGTTTTTGTTTGAAGAATTTTAATTTACATCTGCTGCAAGGATTCAAAATAAATGATAGATTTCAATTGAAACACCTAGAATGTGTGGAGTATTTATTGGAACTCTATTCTCATCATCTATATATTTATCTCTTTTTTTCCCTAGATCTAAAACACCCTAAAAGCAATTAAAAATGAATTTTTGTTGAAGTTATTTTCAGACCAATCTTAAATGTCAGTAAAGAATATTGCATTGGCCAATACAGTGTCTGAAGATGTGTTTCAAGACCATGGGCATATGGAATTTTTATTTATTGGACCGGCTGTTTTGGGCGGTGGATAAAATTTTCAAAACCATATTAGTCAGTGATTTTTTTTTATTAAAACTATTGCCATTCATTATATGTGATAGCACTGATTAAGATGGTTAATTAATATTTCAGTTAGAAAATGGCCTCTAACTGAGAATTGAGACCTGTTCTTTTTTTAGGTTCACTTGGGTGAATGCCAGTGACAAGGGTCAAGTGGTATTAGAAGTCCTTGTTTCGATCAGGGGTGATCTGAAAAGCATCTTGATACATTCACACTAATCATCGATATAGTTGTTTGAGAGTAGAGTTCAGTGGTATGTCGATGCGTATGTAGACCTCCAAAAATTTTAGGTTCTCAGTCATGCATGAGATTGAGTTGGTCTGGATGCTCCATTCTTCTTCGTCAATGCGTCCATCACCCAATCAATAAGTAATGAACTAGCACAAAAATCCATGCTAATCACGGGTACGCATGAAGAGGTAGGAATCTACGTATGTTAGAAATGAGGGAGATGAGAGTCCATAAGTGGAGGGAAGTATATTAGTGGAATATAGAGGGAGAGTATATTAGCAGTTGTAAAAACTGAAAGTAACTTCCAATCAAAATAGAAAGTATAGTCAAAATTGAATCCAAATCTTCTAGCTTAATATATTATAATGGTTCATGATATCATTCCTATTCCCAGGATGATATTTTTAAATTTGTAACTTGTGCTAACAAAGATAGATACTCTTCAATTCTGCTTTGCATTTGGACAATAAAGTAATCAGAACACAAAAATTTTTATATTACTCATGAACATTTACTGCTTCCATACTTTATTAATGCCGTTTCCTTGTATTAATTTTTTTACACAAAAATTCAATAAGAGAGAAAACCTGATTGATTGATCGTGGGATCATGTATAAAGCATATGGTTAAAGAAATTAAAACCTGGACAAGAAAACTAACATACTCAATCGAAGATTGGATCCAATCATCAATAAAATGTACAAATATAAGTATATAAATAAATAAATTAATAACCTACAAATCAATATTAATTCTATAAAACAAACACTCCATTCTCCCTTTAAATATTCATCTCTCCTTTTTCAATCCCCCAATTCCCATCTCTTTCTATATTATCCATTTTCTTTATAAATAACCTCTTCTTTTACAACACCCAATTTCTATTTAATATATTTGTATATATATATATATATATATATATTTCTTTTTCAACTTCCCCATTAAAACAAGGTCTAACCCAAACACTAGACTCGCTCTATGCAACTTGCAGTCTTTATATTGATCTTGCAAAGCTGCACTAAAAGACTATTAAACCATACTACAAGACTCCAATACATGGCAAGACTACAATATAAGACTCCAATATGTGGCAAGTGGCAAGCCTGCAATGCAACACTATCTCCAATAGTTGGTTATCACTTGGGTCCGCCACTTCACTTTACATTTTGAAGTCTCCAGTGGAGGATACCCCAATTTGAGATCCAACTGAAAACCCAAAAATAAAATTAATCTGTTATCTTAAAGATTTGGGACCAAAATAAAGTCAATCCATTTCACAAAACAAGAAAAACGACAAAGGAGAACAAATTCAATCGAACTGCCAAAAACAATAACTACTCCGGAACTATCGTCATTCTCATTTTAGAAAACCCCAAATTCGGAGTCCTACAAACCCTAATCAATGTAAACAAATAATGTACAAATTGAACAACAACATTGAAGCTAACCTACCATGCACTTCGATATCATATGCGGAATGGCAGGAAAACCAAAATGAGGGAAACTACAAAAACATTGAGAAAGATTCAAAAATGGAAGGAGATATCTACCTTTGGAGTCTAGGTGGAATCAAACAAACGATGGAAAAAACCGATCCGAAGCAAAGAGAAGTAGTTGAGGAGAAAGTTTGAAGCCTGGTGCAACTGGAAATGGAACCAACCAACCACGCCGGAGCACTCGTCCAAGGTTGGTCTCGACAATATAATGGAAGAGCAAAGAAAAGAATAAAAAGAAGAAGGGTTGCGAGCCCTAATATGATTCAAGGACAGCGTCAGCACCGACCTTATTTAGTGTAAATAAGATCAGCGCCGACGATATGCCAAATAAGTAAAAAAAATTAAAATTCGGCCCAATTGCTCTAATTGGTGCACTGCCGTCTAAATTGTTTGATCGAATAACTTGTGCGCATTAAGTGTTTTTTCGGTTAAATCCTCTTCTTCTTTTTTCCTATGATATGGGCATATCAAATGGAGTTTTTATTTTAAAAGATGTCAAATTTCAAACTTTTAAATTGCCACGTAAATTTTCAAATGTATTTTTCGTCTCCAAAATAGAATATCCATTGAAGTTGCTCTATCCCTGTAGTTCACAACAAGATTGGATCCAGCGTGCCAGAATTAAAGTTACTAGGGTCATGAATTCAATTTTGTAGGACAATGGTCTCTTAAACAATGGGGGTTGCAAATGCATATCCAGATTTCGATTATCTTGAGCTTTTAACCAAATAAAATAACTCGAATTAGAAACCTGTTTTACAACCAATCGTCAGCAGGTTGCATGAGCAACGGTAGGTTGGCTGATCTCAAAACTACATGTTGGGCCAGGGAAGGATAACTGGCTCAATAGATCTGGTAGTTGAGACGTGTGGACGGGCGTTCTCATCATGCCGATGGGCCAACCGCATGACCGGTCAAGATTTCCTCGGATGAAAGTGACAACTCACTTATTTTTGAGAAGTTGACAAATCACCTACTCGTACGAAGTTTTATGGAAGGCGGGAAAGTGACTCACTTACTTGTGCGCGTGAAAGTGACAACTCACGAACTTTCTCGAAGTTTTATGGAAGTCTTTCATACGTTGGTCAGTATATGAAATTATGCTCCTTGCTTCCGAGTTCGACTGTAGGGACTGTTGGATCTCTACCTCGGCATGATAAACAAAACATTTTAAATCTATTTTCTACAGTTTCAAAAATATTTTTTTATTCTTTAACTCACAGATATTGTACCGTACACAACAGACATAAAAAATCACAGATTATCGGTTAGCATTTGTTTGCCTCTTGTCTCTTGCGTTTGTCCCTGGTTTTATTCATGATATTATGCTCCTTGCTTCCAAGTTCGAATTTAGGGATTGTTGGATCTCTACCTTAGGACTAGTTTGGTAACTCAACTAATATAGTTAAGTTAAATAAAGTTGATTTTGAAGAAAGAATAAAATATAAGTGGTTCATGATGATATTTTATTTTTAGTTATTTGTTATAAAATCTATTTTGCTTTTTGTAAGAAAAAATTAAATTTTTTTTGTATTTTAGTGGATAAAGGTAGTTGCTTTTTCACTTTTTGTATGAGAAAGATGGAAGGAGCTTAAATAAAGTGTATTTGATATGACATTTTGTCTAAAAAATGAAGGTTTTATTTGACTTTAATTGTATTAGTAAAGTGTACTGGTCCAAGGTTTTTTTTGAGTTTATATATATATATATACCCCCTAACGTTATCTTGATTTGTAAATAGGCCCATGTGGTTTCAACATTCATAATAGGCCCATACTTGTCAATTTCAATACCTTTCATGTCCCCCAAATCAGTATTTATATTGAAAATGGGTACGCACCATGAGATTTGTATTAAACTTTTATAAAAATGACACATTTGCCATAATATCCATTAAACAAAAATGAGAAAATTATTATCTACAAAAATATCATTATTTATCCCAAGTCCCAACTGTCTCTCTCAATAACTCTTTAATGCACATGAAGCCTAATCATATATTTTGAAACTTTCATCAATTTAACGATAAGTCGTACATGGATTGAATCAATTATAACCAATTATAAGCATAGACGTTAATTATTATTACGATCTATTTGGGTTTAATGAAATAAACCATGTGTTGATAAAAAAAATGATTTACATATGGTTATTCTCTCCCACTAAATGTAATTATTAATATTACAAGCTTTAAAAAAAATAAGTCAAAGATTTTGAATTTATGCACATGGGAATAAAGAGATGGGCAAAAGTGTCATTTCACTCTAAAGACTTTTAGTAGTTGGAATGGTAGGACACGAAAGGTATTAAAATGTAAAGGCAGGGGCTTATTTATAAATACTAAAATCATAAAGGCATATTTACAAATCATAGAAACCTTAGGGAGGTATATGCAAAAATCTCAAAAATTACCAAAATACTCATGCCCCTCTTCGAGGGACAATTGCCCCACTTCAATTCTTTTTTAGATTCCAAAAGGGATAAGATGTTTAAACTTTTTTAGCTATTTTTGTCGCCCCTCACTTTTTGCTACAACTAAGCCCATGTGGCAGCACTAATTTTCCGTTTATTTCTCACAATCTCTAAATCGGATGAAGATTTTGAGAAAAAAAGCAATTGGCAGTGTTTGGAAACCTTTTTTTTTTTCAACACACCATCGATAGCATATAGAAAGTAGAGGCAAAAAAAGAGGCGAGTGAATAGTGTTCTTGCCCATTCACGACCCAATCCATTTTTCTTATTTCTCCTCAAAGTCAAAGGGTGTAAATCAAGATCTAAACCGTTGGAAATGTTCACAAGATCAAACACGATTATAAAACCAAATTTCAGTCGTTGGATCGTCACCAATCTCAATATATGTGAGAAAAAAGTGAGCCATTGGATGAAGTTTTTGAATTCTGTGGGCCCAAACGTGAAATCCACATCGTTAGATCCATATAAACGGCTGAAAATGACTGTGGTAAATTTTAGAGGTTTGACTTCTTGTGCATCTTGAGAAACTTACCAAACAACATCAACCATTGATGTATTATGCTCGATATTGGATTTGTCCATGAGTAGTAACATTTTTCCATTTTTTTTTATTTATTGAAGTGTAAATTAAGATCCAAACGTTGAAAATGTTAAAAAGATTAAACATGGCCATGACACCAAATTTCAATTGTTGGATCATCACCAATCTTGAGATATGCGCGAAAACCTTGATCTATTGGATGCAATTTTTTGAATTATTTGGTTGCCAAACACAAGATCCAACAGATTCTAGGAAAACATTGACCAAAGTTTAACCAATTTCAACTGATTATCATAACCAATCAAACTTTGTCCAAATCAAAACTCATATTAGCTTGACCTGGAAACCCTAGCCTTTTATTTGATGCATCAAAAGAAAATGAAAAGAAAAATGCATGAACATCTTGATTTGCATAAAATCTCATTATCATAATGAGATAAAAAAAAAAAAAAAAAAGATATCTCCTCCTAAAAAAAAAACAGAGAGAGACATGGGGGTAGAAGGAAAAAAAAAAAGAGGGCGAACCACAGGCCATGACCCACTACCACAGGGCCGTACGAACACAACCGTACGGCCTTTGTTCGTACAATAAAAAAAAAAAGAGAGAAAAAACCGTGAAAAAAAAATTGGAAAAAAAAGTAAAGGAAAAGAAAAGAAAAAAAAAGGGAAAGAAAGAAAAGTTTCTTTTTTTTTTTTACTTCTACATGGAGTTTTCTAAGGAAAAAAGACTTACTTGAAGCCATTGATGGAGAAGAAGAAGAGCTTGGAAATCCTTAAAGAATAAGAGCTCATGGTCTTGAAGATTTTTGCAAAAGAAAGCAATAAGAGCAAGAGATCCAATCCCCTTTGCTTTTATAGAATAGATCAAGCCAAAAGATGAAACAAGGAGAGCAGCAAGGAGGTAAGTGCAAAAAAATAGCAACCTTAAAAATAAATAAAAAAGATGCTTTGAGAGATTTTCTCCAAAAAGAAAGATATTTTGAGAGATTTTCTCCCAAAGAAAAGTTTTTTGAGAAATTCTCTCCAGGTAAGGATATTTTAAGATATTCTCTACCTAAAAGAGATGTTTTTAGATATTTTCTACAAAAGTGACAGCGCATGAGATCTAAGCCATCTTTAAGGCTTAAGGTCCCTTTGGTTAGCCCATATGAGCCAGGTTTGACCACCTAGGTGCTAAAAAGGGCTTTTATCAAAATCCCTCTTACCAAGAGCATACAAAACAGTTCCATGCCTTTTATTGAGTTGATTGAACCAAACAAAAAAAAATCTAAGCTTCATGAGCTTCCAAAAATTCAACCGTCCAACCCCATGCACCAAATTAAGCCAAAATATTAAAATTGACATTCCACAAAACTCTAAACCACTCCAATGGACCCAAAATAGTCCCAAAGAGTGACAAAAAACCAAATCCTGGCCCCTACCTTGCCACATATAGCTTGTTACGTCACAATGTCAAAACCAAAAAACCAAACCCCGACCCCCTAACCAGCCACATACAGCTTGTTAGGTCATAAGGTCAAAAACCTAAAAAGTCTTCTTCTTGACCGCCTAATGTGCCACATAAAGCCTTTAGGTTCACAAGGTCAAAGGGAAAATCCAAAATCCAAAATCCAAATCCAAATACCTTATGTCATTTTCAAAACTTTGCCTTGAGATGGTACATGATCCCTCTCACTACCATAAAATTCCCCTGGAAGCTCAAAAAGCTACTCTACCAAAATAAAGTTGCTTAAGGACTCTTGGTCAAGTCAGAACCTCTCCTTCAAAATTCTCTACGAGGCACACCGACTATAAAAGTCATGTAACTCGTCGATGTACCTCGAGGGGGCATTTATTGACACAAAAAATGTCACTTTGCCTCTTCATACACTCTCAACAACAAGAAGCTACATGAAGCCGTATCCTACCACAAACGAGCAATGTTACTTCAAGCATCAAATCTTGTCAGAATCAAACAAAAACTGTGAGATCCTTCAAAACAACAAAAAGAAGAGTACACATGAAGTTTCGGGCCATCTTGACATTATTTGGCCTAACTTCACTCTTTCAGTGGCTGCACAAGAGCTCCAGGCGGCGGTGAAGCCAGAGACCTTGATTCAGAAAATGGAGCACATAGTTGGCCACAAAATGCCACTTGAAGGCTCTACATCAAATTCCAAACCATTCTGACATCGTTTGGGCCAAAAAGGAAACGACCGAAGCAAAGTCAGCTCTCCCGCAAGCGGCGGCACCAAAGACATCAGGTCTTCGATCAAAGCCTATAGATAGTCTTAAAATACTTCCAAAAGATTATGTCAAATTTTAGGTTGAACCGACAACGTTTAACCCTCCATCAAACCTTAAATAGCAAAATTAAGCCTCTCGGTGACAGGAACCACCGAGGCCATTACTCATCAAACAGAGCGCATGGGTAATTCGAAAATACTTCCAAAGTGCTACATGTTAAGTTTAAGGTCATTTCAACAATATTTGACCAGACTTTGACCCCCAAACTAAATCAAGCCTCCCAACGATGGAGCTCCCTGAAACCATGATTTCTAAATCAGAGCTAATGGATCGTCTTAAAATAAATCCAATAGGCTCCCTATCAAATTTCAGGTCAATCGGACATCGGTTGACCGTACATCAAAGCACGACATCTTCCTCGCGATAAAATCAAGTCTACCGGCGACGGGACCCCACACCGCCTCAAAACTCAAACAAAAGTCTGTGGTTGGTCTTATTTATTTCTCATGAGGCTTCACCTCAAATTTTAAGTCATTCTGACATCGTTTGACTTAGTTTTGGCTACTGGCGACAAATCGACAGCTCCACTCGACAAAGTCTTCGACTTTCTCGAAAATCCGAAACCTTGCCCTCCGATCGGCACGAATTCTAGTCAAGTTTTCTTCAGGGAAATTAGGCCAATGAATGTGCAAAAATGTTGAGACAAATACTGAAGAAGAAAGAATCAGAAAAGGCTAAAAAACGGCCGAAAACCGGCGACCAAAAGGGGTGAAAAACCCCATGGTCGCCAGCGACCCGAATTTTCGCCAAAAGACCATTTTTTGTCCCTTTTCTCGTTTCAAGATGTTTGCCATTGTGATTTTCCAAAAATCTAATTTTCGAGGCACGAAATCTGTCAATCTTCGTCAACATCATGAATCAGCCATCAAAATTATGGGATCGTCGTCGGACACTTCAAAATCGCCAACCGGCCGACCAAGAAAGCATACTTTATGCCCGTTCGATCGAAAAATCGACAAGACAAATGTTACCGACCCACTGGTAATGATTAACGTTTGAAATTGCATGGTAATCCGACATCAAACAGTATGAAGATCCATCGGCGATCATCGCAAAAAGAATTTCAATAGACGTGGTGCGACCAGCGACTCTTCAAATGCCTTGGCGACCATTTAATGTAGTTAATGACCCATTTTATATTCAGTTAATGCAGTCATTTACTCATTATTTTGGATGACCCAACTAGAGAGTTACAAATCAAAGTAATCGTGGCATTAAATCATGTAACTCCCCCATCATGGAGCTTAAAGGCGATTAAAAGCTCTTAATTCTCCAATGGCCAATCAAAAGCTAAGGAAAATGAGTTACAAAATACAAAATTAAAAACTTGTAACTCCTCCCATCATGGAGCATTAATACAATCAATGCTCATAAAGCCCCCCCCCCCCCCCCCCCTCGGCGGCCAAAGGCCTATAAAAGGAGGTCATTTCCACCATTTCAAGGGCCAGAAAAATTCACCCAGAAGATCAAATCCATGAAGTCTGAAAAATTCGCAAATCCCACTGCAAAAGCTGCTACAACAACTTCCTCTCCTTCGAAGAAAGTCTGCAGCAAACACCACTACAAGATAACCAAAGTACCTTGGGGGGCCACTCCACAAGACTCTCTCCTTTTGTCTACATGGCTTAGATGTGGCTTTTCAGCCCGTCTACTTAGCTTTTTCTTGGATACTGGACTTCCTTTTGGTCTTTATCCTCTAAAAATCTGATATTCAAGCTAAGCCAAGCAAATCAAAAGCATCCGCTATTCTCATATGAAGGATGATGGCGAAGTCCACACATGGCTTGCGACTGTCAATCTAAACGTGTCTCCGCAGTCTTCTGCGAAGTCAGATCTCATTTTCTTACTTTTCATTATAGTTTGTATTTTTTTTAAAGAGATAAAAAAACATTACAACTCTTGTCATTACATTTTGATCAGAATTGTAAATCGTCTTTTACGGTAAAAATCGCCCTTTATGGCAAACAAATGAAATTTGCCTTTCACGACAAACCATGTCCCTTTTCTTAAATATATGTGGAATGAAAACTAGAAAAAAGTTGATTTTCTTTTCTACTTATGAAGGTGGATCTACGGACCACCACTTTTCAAATCCAAGTAAAGTAAAAAATTTGGCATACCATACAAAAATGTTGATGTTCGCTCCATCCCCCAGCACAAAAGGGTTGGGCCCCACGGACTCTCACGTCCGCCGACCTTGGTAGTCCCAAAGACAAAAAGTGGGTCCATCACACCTTCCATTGAAGTGGTTGTTTCTCTTTCTCTGAGCGTCTCTTCGGCTCTGTTGTGGGGCGTGGAAAGGCTCTAGTTGGAACCGTTCAGCTTTTGAAAAAACTATATAAACAAAGAAAAAGAGACATAAGACAAAAGACTGTTTTGGTTATCGTTTGAGAAGATGATATAGAAAGAGAGCTACTCTTGTTGTTTTGAAGGAGAGAAGAAGATAACGACTCCCTTTTCCGCCTGCTATCACTACAACAATATGCACTTTTAGGCACGTTTTTTAGCGACGATTTTACAAATCGTCGGTAAAAGGCAGACTTTCACCGACGTTTTTATTAAAAACGTCGGCAAAGTTGAATCGGAATATAGGGAAGTGGTTATTACAGACGAATTTTAAAACGTCGCTAAAAGTTTATTTGTTTTACCGACGATAAAAAAAGTCGGTAAAATCCTTTTTATTTTTATTTATTTTCCTATTTTATTTTACCGACGAAAAAAAACGTCGGTAAAAGTCTTTACATTTATTATTTATTTTTTTATTTTCTTTTTATCGACGAAAAAAAACGTCGGTAAAATATATAGTTAGCGACGTTTTATTCGTTTCACCGACGTTTTTTTCCTTAATAAAGCCTTTTAATTTTACTTTTGATTTTACCGACGAAAAAAAAACGTCGGTAAAAATATTGTATTATTTATTTAATTTTTTATTTTACCGACGAAAAAAAACGTCGGTCAAAGCATTTTATTATTTATTTATTTATTTTCTTTTTTTTTCCCGACGAAAAAAACCGTCGGTGAAACTAAATTTTATTATAAGGCGTAAAATAAATATTGGTTTGGAAAATGAAAAATAATCGATCTTTAACGACGAAAAATTTTTTTGGCCGACGAAAATTTGCGTCGGATAAAGTTTTACCGACGTTAAGTGTAAAACGTCGGTAAATATTTAGTTTTTCCCTCCTTCTTTTTCCTCTCCCGCCAACGCAAACCCTCTTTATGGTTTTTCCCTCTATTGTTTTCTCTGTATTGTTTTCCCTCGTCTGCTCCTCTTTGTCTGTCTCATCTGCTCATCTCTCTCTCTCGATCGACGCTCTCTCTCTCTGTCTCTCTCGATCTGCTCTCCTCTCCTCTCTCTCTCTCTCTCACTCTCTCTCTCTCTCTCTCGATTTGGCTCATCTCTCTCTCGATCTGCACCGTCTTGGACCAAAGCTGGCTCATCTCTCTCTCGATCTGCACCGTCTTGGACCAAAGCAACTGCTATCTCACCGCACTGCAACACCACTGAGGCCACCCTCCTCGTCCCTGCAACCAAACTGATCTCTCTCACCAGCTGCCTTCCTCTTCCAGGTTCGGATTTCACATTTTCTCCTTTTGTCAGTTCTTTACTTCTTTATTGGGGCTACTCAGAAATCCGATTTTGCTGCTCTTTCTTTTTGAATCGCATGAAACCCTAGTTTTGATGATGAGATTGTGAAATTCTCTGCTTTCTTCCTTGTATGAAAAACCTAGGAAGTGGATTTGGCGGCATTTTTTTGGGTTTTGTTTAAGTTGAATCTCACAAGGCTTTGTGCTTTGGATTTACCTATAGTTGGTTTTCTGTGATTTCTTCTTCGATGAAGAAATCTTCATTCTCTCTTGTTTGTCCCCTAGTATCTTAATTTGAATATCTCGGTGTTAATGGGCTTAAATCTTATATCAGAAAGAAGATGGTTTCATCTTAGAATGGAAGGATTGAATGATAGCGCCCAGTTTCTGTTTGGTGAAATGCTGCAGCAATGATAACTTTTATTAAAGTTTTTACTTAAAGGCTAAGTCAGCCCCATAAAAGCAATTCTTATTTGAGGGGATAAAAATTGCTTTTCCATATCATTGCAAAAAAGAAATATGTAGTGCCACAAAATATGTTGCACAGACTAAACTTTGTGTCCAAGTAGGCCAAATTAACCTATTTAAACTTGTTAGTATTTTTGGACAAAGCCGTGCTTAAGAGTGTAAAAAGATAATAATACATTTTTTTTATTTGATGCATGTACATTTCATAATAATATTATATGCATAAAATATATACATTCAGCATTGTGCTTATGAGCATAAGTTGGAACATAGATGAGGGGAATAGGAGATGTCAGGCCAATCAAATAACTATAGCCCTTGTTTTTAAGTTTTCAAAATTTACTGTCTATACACCATGCAATTTTCTTGTGATAGAAATTCAACAGTAAATAATGCGTAGGGCATCATAGAACTTAGATTGGTGTCTATTCGAGGGGGCCTAACTTGTATGGACAGAGTAGAGTCTGGTTTTTTGGGTTTGAACACATGCTGATGTACTGATGCAACAAGATGAGCACTCTAACCCACCAAGCTATAATATGTTTATTAATTTTGATTTAATTTATTTTATACTTAGCAATAGATCATAAATACTTGAAAATCGTAAAGTCCATACCTCTTTCACTGGTGCTCTCCTTTTGTTTGTATGTCTCCACCTATGATCCTTTTGATCCCTGTACAAACACCTATCCATTCGTCTTCACTGACAATTGAGGAGACCGACATGCTTCTACTTGCATGTGGCCAAGGATCCCGCCTTGAAATTTCAAACACTTTGCCTTCTAACCTTTCTTTAATCACTTCGTATAACAAAGGTCAAATCTCAAATACGATCTTAATAATATCCAATCCACATTCATGTATTAATTAATTAGAACTTGATTATGGTTAATTCTCTTTTGGATATGTACGTGAAATGTGAAGAGATGGAGCTAGCCAGGAGTGTTTTTGATGTAGTTGAAGAAAGGGATCTCATCTCGTGGAATACCATAATTGCAGGGTATGCTACAATTGGAGAAATGGAGATCTCCCATAGGCTTTTCAATGAAATGCCTAGCAGAGATCTGGTTTCTTGCAATGCTCTGATCGCTGGATATGCACAGGTGGGGCATTTCCAAGCTGTAATGAAACTATTCCAGGACATGCTTGTTAAGAATATTAGACCAGACAAGGTAACAGTTGTTAGCTTGGTTTCTGTTGCTGCCTTGATTGGCTCCCTGAATGAAGGGAGAGGGATTCAGGGTTGGGTGGTCAAAGCCCGCGCAGAATGTGATCCCTTCTTAGGGTCAGCACTGATAGATATGTACAGCAAGTGTGGGAGCATTGAAAGAGCTCTTCTGGTTTTCGAAAGGGTTTATGAAAAGGATGTTATGGTGTGGACAGCAATGATTGCTGGACTTGCATTCCATGGTTATGGACAAAAAGCACTGGAATTGTTCAGGGAGATGCAGGAAGAACCGATGCCAAACAGAGTTACTCTTGTTGCTGTTCTTACTTCTTGTAGTCATAGTGGTTTGGTGGATCAGGGGCTAACAATCTTTTATGGTATGAAGGAAAACTATGGTGTCAAACCAGGAGTTGAGCACTATGGGTGCCTGGTTGATCTGTTAGGGCGAGCATGGATGATAACTGAGGCAAAGGATGTGACTGAATGGATGCCTATGAAACCGGGTGCATCTATCTGGGGGGCCAATGTTGAATGCTTGTAAAATTCATGGAGACGTCCAACTTGCTGAGACTGCTTTAAATGAGCTGGTCAAATTGGAGAAAGAGGAAGGTTATGTTCTGCTGTCTAATATATATGCTGCTTGTGGGAAGTGGAACCACTCAAACAAAATTAGAGGAATCATGGGAACAAGAGGAGTGAAGAAGAAAGCTGGCCGCAGTAGTGTGGTTGTCGATGGTGTTGCCCATGAGTTTATTGCCGCAGACGAGGCATTCCAGATGGGTATCAAATGTTGAAGTGTTTGAATGGAGACATGAGATCTAGTTCTGACAGTTTTTACTTCCTGCAACAGTTGCTGGACATATTGCCTGTAAATATGTTCATCTTCCATCAACAGTTGCTGGACCTATTGCCTCAAATTTTGGTACACTGGTACAGCATGGAAATTAGGTTGGGAGTTGACAATCAAGTTTAAAGTGATCATTTCATGAAATTTAAAATCCCTGTAGTTGGAGAAAATTTGAATCCCAGATTTTTTAGAAAGGTGAAAACCAACTTTCATTTCTTAGGAAAGCAGGGGCTGTTTCCTTGGGTGAAATGTTTGAGTCTTGGATGGTGGTGATTTGTCAAATGCTATTTCTTGGGTTAAATGATTGGTGGAGGGCCCATTGAAGTTTCATTTTTATTTTTAACGAGATCAATCTTCGTTGTCTTCCATTCAGGTGGGTTTTTGGCTGTGGGTCAGGAAGCTAATGCTGTTGCAGATTAAATGGTGCAAACAAGGGGTGGATAGGCCGAATCATATTGTTTGGCCTTTGTTGTAGACTTTGATTTCGCATAATAATCAAATGTCATTTCACTTCTTTTAACTTCTCAATCTTGGTTACCATTATCTCTCACAATCTCCATTTGTGCCAACTATGAAACCTTGGGTGCTAACTCTGGGCATACCCCAAAAAACATGTGCTATGTGCTTAGGCACCAAATGATATAATTGCCACTTGGGCATGCATCAACCTGTGTTTGAATGTCCAAGGAGGGCCTTTTGGTAATCCAAAGAGAGCAATTAACCCAAAACAGTTACAATAGCAAATAAAAAATAAAAAAAAATCCCATCAAAAGAACTTTAATTGTGTTTTTTTCTTCAAAATGTCAACAATTAAATTGTTAGCTTTCTCCATTGTCTTCTTCAATTCATCTTCTGACGTTTGATATTCAATTCATCTCAGGCCTATACCAGATCACTCAAATTTTTGAGAGAGAGAGAGAGATATTTTATGGAAACAACTTCAAATTTTTACTTAAAGTAGTCCATGAACACCCCTAACTACTCAAAGTTCACTATTTGGTCATCTATACTTTGTACTAATCTTGAACTCAGCTTACCCTTTCTGTGGCTCTTCTATGTATAGTATAGTATAGTACTCTATCATATACATATTTGGGCACAGAACTAACTAGATCTGAGCCCTGTCAATTGTGTTTGAGAAGATGGATGGTCCATGCCCTGAGTCTTTGGGTTGGGTCCTCCATTGACACCCCTAGAGGCCAACGGTCAGCTAGTGGCTATCAAAGCTGAAAGAAATTTATATTTCTGTTAGCTTCTCTTGGGCACCATATTGCCTTTTGTTATTAGGCTTTTGCCAATATTATGAGTTCACAAAATTTTGATCAGAGAAAGTATGTCAGAAAGCATAATCAATTGATTACAACCATTGCTGAAAATCATTATAAGTGTACATAGCAATAATAACAACCAATACAATGGTGGAAATATTTTCAGAATTTCCAATTTGAGATATAAATGTTTTTCTTTTTTCTTAATTTAGTTTTTAATGAGCATTACTCCAACCTTTCTTTACTGTCCAAAATTTGGTAATAGATTCAAACAACAATGAACTTTTATTTTGCAATATTAGCATGGCAGTCGTTAAAGAAGGGAACTACATGATACATAGAAAAGCCCCAACCATGGTTTTCTTCCCCACTCCAGGAGGACCTTCAAATATGAAGTGACTATCAACTCCCTGAGCAACCTGAATATGGAAAAAAATTAAAAATAAAATAAAAAAATGATTAAAAAAATTAAAAAATTAAAAAAAAATCACATCAAAAGCACTTTAATTGTGGTTTTTTCTTCAAAATGTCAACAATTAAATTGTTAGCTTTCTCCATTGTTTTCTTCAATTCATCTTCTGACGTTTGATACTTGTCGCAAAAAGATGCAATATTGATCAACCTGCAAACACCACCATCCAAAAGAGAGGCAAGTTAATTCATTTTGTATAACATGTTAACTAGAACAGGAAAAACTGAGTTTAGAGGAAAAGATTATCAACTGAACATAGCTGTGACATTCATGCATAGATCCTTAACCAATGTTCAACATTGGGTCTCCAAACATGCATTTTCTACTGCTGGTTCATTTTGGTTAGATTAGGTAAGAAATGCATGAATAATAAGAATACAAGGACTGACCCATTGTTGATAATTTCTAATTACTTGTGATTAGGTCAGATATGGACAGGAGTTGGATATTACATTATCAGAACCGATTTAGTGCTGAGTACATAGCTGGTGTGAACTCATTTATTGATTTTGCAAAGGCGAATTCCCCCGGTAAAGTGTTGATTACCTGCCCGTGTAACGATTGCTGTAACCATCGGAGGCAAGACTATGTAACCGTGAGAGATCATTTGCACATTCATGGAATGATGGTCTCATACCTACGGTGGATATTGCACGGGGAACCCCTAGTTCAACCCGATGATTCGGATGAGAGCGATGATGAATCAGAAGATAATCAGGATGAATACGATGAGTTGATAGAGGACCATCGTAGGGGAACTTACTTGGATGAAGATACTCAAGAGAGGGATGATGTGCAGGATTTTGAAAGTTTGTTGATGGCTTCTCAGCGTGGCCTGTACCCAGGATGCAAAAGTTCAGATACGTTGTTATCGTTTGTCATCAAGATATTGCATGTGAAGGTAGAAAGTAGGTGTAGCAACAAGTCGTTCGACAAGGTTCTGCAGATTTTTAAGGACTTCTTACCTGAAGGTCATGTAGTGCCGGCCTCAGTTTACGAGGCGAAGAAATTATTACGGGACTTGGGCATGGGATACAAGAACATAGATGCCTGCAAACACAATTGTGTGTTGTATTGGAAGGAGAATGCTCAATTGGATAAATGTCCAGAATGTGAAGAGCCTAGGTACAAGGTCAATGATGGCAAGCGAAAGAAGATCCCTCATAAGGTGCTCCGTTACTTCCCATTGATACCGAGGTTACGCAGATTGTATATGTCAAGGAAGACAGCCACAGAGATGAGATGGCACAGTGATAAGCGCGTTGACGATGGGATAGCGCGGCATCCGGCTGATTCAGTGGAATGGAAAGAATTTGACAAGAAATATCCAGAGTTTGCCCAAGAGACACGTAATGTGAGGCTGGGGTTAGCCACCGATGGATTCAATCCTTTCGGTAACATGAGCACCTCTTATAGCATGTGGCCTGTCATACTTATGCCCTATAATTTGCCACCATGGATGTGCATGAAGGAGCCATTCTTGATGATGTCATTACTTATTCCAGGACCAAACTCACCGGGAAACGATATCGATGTATATCTAAGGCCCTTGGTTGATGAGTTGAAGGAGTTGTGGGATCATGGTGTATCGACTTATGATGCCTCCACTAAACAGACATTTCAAATGCATGCGGCTGTGATGTGGACGATAAATGACTTTCCTGCGTATGGTAACTTGTCTGGGTGGAGCACTAAAGGTTATAACGCTTGCCCCTCATGTAACGATGACTCGTTAGGGGTGAAGTTGAAAGATAAGTTGGAGCAGGGGGTTCCCCGACCCCAGGACCACCCGGCAGAGGGTTGTGATCTAGCTGACTGGCAGTTGATGGTTTCGCAGTGTTGGGAATCGCCAGCCTGGAAGGTAACGTTTGGATGTTATCTACAACAATTATTTATGTATTCCAACGTAATTCTATTAGTAATGATTTTATAAATGACTGCTATTGTATTATTGTTTTTCTATGTAGGCAAAGTCGAAAAAAGCTCAAGAGAGTCGAGCCAAGCTGCCATATAATCATACTAGTGGCTCCAGGTCATTTGTATCGAGAATGTCTCTGATGGTACTAATTATATTCATATGAAGAAACTAGATTAAGTTTATTAATTTATCAATATGTAGCTAGGTTCATATCTAATACAAAGCTATTTCAAATGACAGAGGGCACAGAATGCCGGTCAAGCGCCGCCTATTACTCAACTCTTCCGCGACACTCACTACAGAGTAAAGAGTAGTCAGTGGGTAAATGAGGTGGCTCAGCAGAGACATGTACGTTTGCTAATAAATCAATTTTGATAAATAATGTCATAAAATCATTCTAAATCATTTTTTATTTAAATGGCAGGAGGCCTTGGTGCAGCGGACTGAGGAGCAGTCGCAGCCCTCTGTCACAGCTCCTATGACTCAGGAGCAGATTGTTGTTGAGGTGCTTGGGCAGAGGTCGGGATACTTAAAAGGGTATGGCATATATACGAGGACCTCTGCATCTTCCACACAGTCTCGGACACCAGATCCTGAGGTGATCGCCCTGCGGGAGCAACTAGCTGAGCAGGGTCGGAAACAAGCTGAACAGGATCAGAGGCAGGCTGAGCAGGATAGGAGGGTAGCTGAGCAGGATAAGAGGCAACGAACACTTGAGGCCCTCGTTCAACAGTTGGCAGCTGCGACAGGGATAGATCTGACCAGCTTTCACGACATCACGAGAGGGACCTCTTCTGCTGGTGATGGCACATCTACTGGAGATCATGATGCGACCCTTTGGTTAGTAGATTATTCTATTGAAATTTTAACATAATAACTAGTCAAAATTTATAAACACTAAAAATGTAGCATTTTCAGCACCTTGGAAATGTGAATGAAGATTTGATTTTGGGAATTGGGTTGGATTCTTTTTTGGGAATTGAGATGGAAATGTGAAGATGAGTTCATTGATCTTTGGTTCTTTCTTTTTGGATTAGACTCCCCTTATGTTGGCTGTAATGCATGGGAGGATCTCTTTTGTACATCTGTCTGTCTTTGAAGTCATCAAAGTGATAGAGAGTTTTGTTAGGCATGAAGAAACCCTTCCAAGAGAGTTGAAACATTCCAAACCCGAAGGTAAATTTCTTTTCTTGTCTATCTAATTATTTGGTTATTTAATCTGGTATGGGGCACATATCTAGCTGTCCGAATGCTCTTGCTCCACAAGGTATTGATTCTCATTACACTTGTAGCATTGTTTTTATTGTACAGTTGACACCCTAGATCAACTTGATGACCATCAAATATATGATGAGATTTTTCATGTGTTGTTGGGGACATGGGAATATTAACATAAATATTAACATAACATAAGTTCAGGTCATTATTTACTTATAAGATAGACATAAGTTCAGGTCATTATAAGACAGACATGGGAATATTAACATAAATAAGTACAGATTTTTTTTAACTTAATTTATTTACTTTTTCTTTTTTAAAGTTTAAGTGGTGATGATGATGAACCATCTTTTGTTATTCTGTGGTAATGTATATTCAAATAATGAACTAACAACCAACCTTCGCATATGTTGGAACTTACTCCCACATGCAGCAAGTGGATGCTTGATCAATGCATGCATACAGATTACTTGCACATGAAGATTCATGTGTCTCTGTTTACAGATGTAGACACATGCAACATTTTATTTGTTTGTAAATATTTATCCAAATAAAACATGGACACTTGAATTGCTAACTTTGACTTCTGTCGCTGTGCAATCTAATGATCAGTCTGAAGCTTTGGAAGATACATCTGCTAGATATCTGGGCTGATCTCACAAGTCCATAACCTATTGTCAATCTCAGCCATCTAGAAACTGAAAAAAAAAAAACGACTGATAAAACAGCCAGATAAACATGTGTACTCTAGTAAAGAGCGTTCCCTTCTACTGGGATTTCAAGAACCAGCTAAGAGTGAGTCATCCCAGCTGTCTTACTGTACTTGGCTGAGTCATATGATATCAGACTCAGTGGTGCCAAGTCGGTTATCAATAAAGATTTTTGAAAACATGCCCTCTCATCAATGCCATTATCGAGGGATTTAAGCGGGTAAGGTTCAGGTTGGGTCCATGGCGAATCAGGGGACAACTCTGGACACCGCGGATTCTTCAGACTTCAGAGGCTGCTATTGATCAACAAATAAAGTGCTTATGAGTTTGGTTTTTAGGTTATGGACTGGTGATCTGTTGGACGCTGCAGCTAAGGAGATTACACCTATAGATGTAAGAAGAGGCAATATGGGAGGTGATGGCGCTGTTGTGACATCAGCAGCAGGCCCCCACATGTCATTTTGTGGCTTGGGCCCATAAAAGAAACAAACAAGAGGATCCTAGTCTTATCATATAAGTGATTGTCAATAGACCTGATTAGTAAATTACCTATGATGGCTATCATATAAATTACCTTTGATGGGTATCATAAACCTTTCTAAAAGGCTTCCTTGTGGAGTCCACCAAAGGCCACAACAATCAAAAAGAGAGATTTGGAGATCGAAAGATTGAGATGAAAACCTACATTATACAAAATATGGGGATCCAAATACTTCATCCACGACTCTCAAGTGTAACTGTTGTAGAAGGCATCAATTTTTTGGAACTTCAATCCAATTATGAGTAACAGTTGACAGAAAGTCAAATTTAGGCTAATAGGAGCGTATTAAATGTAAAAAAGTCTGCTATTTGTATATTTCTGTTAAGAGGTTTTTTTAATCTGTAGATGGAACCACTACTGTAATATAATTGTGTTTTCTGCTAAAAGCTCTGTTCTATTTTTTTAGCATTCTAATTTGATGTAAATTGATTTTTATGTTTTTTTTCACATGCTCCAGTAGTTTCTCCTATAATAGAACTTGGTCCATTTTTGTTTCTTTATTTGAATGCTTTACTTTACAATAAAAACTGACATGATTGATTGGGAAAACTTAATTTTGCAGAAATTTGAACCAGGATACACAGTACCAAAGAAGGCCAGTTTGGCTGATGTAGCAGTGACAATCAGGTGATTTTCCTTCACCCTTTTGGTCTCTCTAAAATGATGCTTTAGAATAATATCTATGGAACTCATTTCTATGGTTTGATATTAATTTGCTTGTAGATATGTTTTATGTTTTTATTGAATTCGAAGTGTTGGAGTAGTTGTGTATGAAATGAGATTCAAGGTTTGGAGGGGTATGTTTCATGTCTATGGTTTTTTTTAAAGTTCAGGTCCTGGCTTAAACTTATTCCAGATTGACTCAGATCGATCAGGCCTACATCTTTTGAATCACAGAGTTGCTGGAGTTCCAATTTCAGCATTCTTCAATAAAATACCAAAAGTCTTAAATATGAAGTTCTTTTGGGAAAATGTAGCCACCAACCAGTCAGTATGGGTTCTATAATCAGCCCATTGAGTCAATCTAATGTGGCACCAGACCACTGACCTATTCACGTGAAGGAGAGTGTAATGAGGGTGCTTCACTCCCAACTACTCAAATGGAGTTAGTGTATAACCTTTAGTGAAAACCACAGGCAAAGGTTTTCATGTGTTGTTGGGGACAATATGGAGGTGGTTGTTTGGGGTGGTGTTAGCTCACCTTCCAACCCATCTTACTTAAAGAATTTCAAACAAAAACTGTAAATTTGGAAGTGAAGAAAAGACTAACACACAAAGGTAACGATCTAGTTTATTTGATGGGGACATGAGTTGAGTTTTTCATGGGGTTTTCATAGAGTTGATACTCCATCGTCAGTGCATTATTTATATAGAATTGGACCCATACATTGCACTCTTAATGCTGTAGCATGAGTTCTCTAGTGGAAAAACAGATTGTCTTGAAAAGGAACAGTGGGATGATGAAAGCATGGAAGTCGTGGTTGGAGAATTATGAAACACCCCACTGTAATATTTTGAAAGTGAGGCATTGTAAAGTAATTTTCGGGTTTTTGAGGAGTTTTCATGTGACCCTCTTCATTTGAAGTTATAAACACCATTTTTCCTGGCTGATTATATCCTTCAGGTGCCACAATCCCACTCAGATCCTGAGTATCACCCATCGATCCATTTGTGTTTTGGTTGCATAAAAATTGTTTTTTTTTTTTTGTATGAAAGAGAGAGAATGTCTAGATGCTTAATGCATTATTGAATGAATTTTATTGGCTTTAATCCATGTAATGAGTGTGGGTATTAGAATAATCATGCTCTTAACTTGACCCTGAGGTGGCAGTTTTCAACATCTAGAAAGTAGAGAGATGCAGGCATACGGCTCTGAGATTTCCATTGACTTCTGTATTTTCTTTGAAATTTTCCCATTTTGAGTCCATGGATGCTGAAATGCAATCCCATTAGGAAGAAAAAAGGCTTATTCTTCATCATCATTGCTGCAAAAGCCTAGTTTTACATTTCCATCCAAGCCTTGCTAATGGAAACTCAATAATCCATACTCCACAGTGTTACTGTTTTCCCATCAGTACCTCATTTATGTGATATATGTTGAATTTGATGATTGAAGCTAATGCAATGTGAATGAATTGAATTTCTATGACATGACTCCATGATATAGTGAGGATTTACAAGTTAGGGAGCCAATATGAATAATAATCTTTTAGAATGAGATAAAACATGACAGTAGGGGTTGATTGAACTGGTAGAACTCACAAAGCAGTGGGATAAAGCTTTGATGATGGTTCATAATTCCATGCTAAATGAATGCTAGGAACAATCAGAAAGCTTGAGAATGAAATTTTACTGCTAGTCCAGTCTTGTTTGCTTGGAAAATGTAGGTTTTTGCTGTTATCATTTTCAACGAAGTGGATCTTAAAAAGAAAGTAAGAACAGATGTAGGAATAGAATTGATGTGAACGAATCTAATAATCATTGTCTCGTTCACAATGTTTATAGTCCTGGTTGGAGCATGTATCACAATTACAGCTTTTTAATGGCTGTGTTAATGTCACTTTACATCTTGATCAATTTAACAGTGGACTCACTGACATTGTGTTAGAATGTATGGAGATTCATATTTGAAGTGAGTTGTTGTAGCATCATGTAACTTTTCAAATTGTCCACATAATATACTTGGCTACCTGTCACATATTAGCACAGGTAATTTTGTTCTTTAGTTCAAATTTGTAAATGGTCAATATCGCTTTATTTGGGAAAACAATGGCCAACAACATTAACCATGCTCTTCTACCACTCCCACCATCATGTATCTTTTGAAAACCAATGAAGTAATTGCACAAGTCTGAATTGATTGCTTTATCCTCATATCTATCGTAATTCATAAGCAGCACACATCCAGGAAGGATGAATGCTTAAGATTCTAATGTTGTTTTTGTTATTGCAGATTGATGGACGCTTTGGGGTCGGTTGCAGACTATCTAAATGTGTTTTATTTTTTTAGTTTATTTGTATATGTAAATTCGACATATATATGGGATTGGGACTGTATCATTATTGATTGTAATATTTGTTATTTGATGAAAAATGGACTTTTAGACTTTTGTTTGCATTGAATTTTTATATTGAATAGGTTTGACACAGGTGTACAAAACAGGTTTAAAGGAAAAAATATATATATATTGGAAAAAGCTATTATAAAAAAAATTAAAATACATTTACCGACGTTTTTTTTCGTTGATAAAAGGTTACCTAATTTTTCCCGACGAAACAAAAGCGTTGGGTAAACATCTTTTCTAATCTTTTACCGACGAAAAAAAACGTCGGTAAATTTTTTTTATATTTTTCTTACTTTTGCCGACGAAAAATAAACGTCGGTAATGTGTTTTGATTTTTCATAAAATTTTTATTTTTATTTTACCGACGAAAATAAACGTCGGTAAAATCATTTTTTTTTTTTTTTTTTTTTTTTGTTGCCGACGAAAATTAAACGTCGGTAATAGTATTTTTATTTTTATTTTTTATTTTTTTCTTACCGACGAAAAAAAAACGTCGGTAATAGTTTTTTTATTTTTTATTTATTTTTTTTTACCGACGAAAAAAAACGTCGGTAAAAGTATTTATTAGATATTTACAAATATAAATTTAGTTTTTACGACGTTGTTTTTCGTCGGTAAAGTGCAAATAATCGTCGGTAAATATTAACTTTTGACCGACGAAAATTATTTTCGTCGGTAAAAACTTTCCTCCACTTTTTGTTACCGACAAAAATATTATCGTCGGCCCGACGTCGGTAAAACTTTTACCGACGTTTTTAGGACTTTTTGCGACGAAAATTTTCGTCGCTAAAAGTGCAGTTTGTTGTAGTGATATGTGGCACCTGTTTAAGAGAGGGTTGATATTGACCTTTGAAAAATCAGTTAAAAAAAGATTTCTTAGCGGGAAGATTGGTTTGGTAAGAGGAAAACTGATATGTGAAAAATGGTAAATATATTATGTGAATATTCATATTAGCCGATATGGCATGATTCGAGGACTATACTTATTCATCTGGCTCGATAATTATGATAGTGATTCAGGGAAAAAAAATTCAAATGTATTCATACCCAATACTTTACTTCTTAAAAATAAAAACATTTCAAAGAAGTTTTTTTCTTCCAAGACACAACTCATTTGGCCCATTAAAAAATTTGATCCAATAAAAATAAATGGCCCCATATTTTAAGAGTCCAATCAAATTTCATTCAATAAAAGTTTGACCCGCTTAAAATTCTCATAACCTTGCACTCAATGGATCAACGACAAATTCATGATACTCCTAAATAGAACCATCTTCTACATGTCGTCATTGAGAGCACTTCTAAAAAGATATGCAAACCAATCAAAATAATGGCATCATTTTTTATGAATCGAAATCAAATATCACTCCATAAAAGTTGGCCCACTTAAACACAATAATTTGGTGTTACTATCTTAGATTTTTATATACAATAATTTTGGTAACAATTGGTATGTTCTCTATCCTCAATTTGACTTTAATATCTTAACCTAAATTTGAATAACTTAGCGGTGTTGATTTTTTTTTTATTCCAAGCCACTAGGCCACTACTATATTATTATGGGCCTACCTAATCAGTCCAATTCTTTATCTTTCCCTTATTACTTCCCTCATCTTGTTTCCTATACAAATCCTTTTTTTTTCGTATTTCAATATTTTTTTTTTTATTTATGTTTTCTTTGATAGGCACGGATATTGCTTTTATATTGGAATATTTTTTTTCTTTTTCATGGACCTCTCACACTAGTCAAAACTTAAAACCCTCCTTTGTAAATAAAGAAATAGAATAAAAAAATACTGGCATGATCAGCATATATATATATATATATATATCTATGGAAAATTTTCAAAAACTCCAATTTCAAATGGGATGACTTCACATTGTTCATGCCAACTCATATTGGTTTTTTTTTTGGGCAATAACTATCACTCTTCAACAGCAACAATCATTTCCTAACTTTTCTCTTATTTAAAAAAGAAGTTATGGTATAATTACATCTCTACGTTCTCTCTCTCTAGAACATAGAGAGGATGTGCATTTCAAGCAACCGTCTTTCTTTTCTCATATTTATTTTGTATATACAGTGGGGTACACCTATAATGCCTTTGCCACAAACCTTTAGAGAAATCCTAGCCTTTCAACTCACCCAGGTCTTATGAATTTAACAGAAAAATAAGCGGGTCCTTCCATGCTTCGATAAAAAGAAATAATTAATATCATGAATTGGCATTAGTTTGATACCAGTCAAACCATTAACTACCATTGATTAAAGGTAAGATGGTCCACTGATAGTTTGGACATATTGGCATATTGCCATGCACATTAACCATCAACGAATTTAATCCCAAAAATAAGAGGGTCCCACTGTAGAGCTCACATGATGATAGCCCAAACCCTTCATCTTGAATACCGTCCACTACATAACTTAAGAAACTTGTAACAGAATCTATTATCGGTAGTGGAATAGTATTTTCCAGCTTACAGTGATGTTAGTTATTAAATTATGAAATGATTATTCATTCAACAATATGGGTTCTTAATTTTTTCTTTTCTTCTTCGTTTTCTCATTTCAAATAGAACGATGACGAAAAAAAAGTGTTTCCGAGATTTTTTCCTCCCCAGGGGCAAATAAGTCTTTTTGGACAAGTGATTTGTCGCCAATATGCACCAGACAATGTTTATATGATCCACGCCATTAATACTAAACAGAATCCGTGAGTTTTGCATTGTGATTAAAACTCTGCAAAATGACCAAAGTCCAAGCAGGTATTGTGATGTTTTTCCTATAAAAAAAAATAACGACAATTCAAACCCTAAAGGGGAACGAACTCTAATGCAGGTAAATTTAAATCCTTCAAAGTACCTCCAGTGATTAAACCTTCATCGTTCTACACGAGAAGAGAAAATGAAGAAGAAAAAAACTAAGAGTCCGTTTTATTGAATGAAAAGTCATTTCATAGTTGGATCACTAACATCACTGTATGGTGGAAAATACTATTCCACTACTGATAAAGGATTCTGTAACAAGTCTCTGAAGTTACCATATTAGGAAAACTTAGACTCGTAATAAACAAGCGTTTCCAGAGCTTGCACTTTATTTTTATGACTTTATACTCCGCAATCTTCCATCTTCTACTATCTCAATCTTTCACGTTTTGCACTATTTCATTTCTTTACTCTTCCTTTATTGCCTTGTACTACATTGCCTCCACTGCCTCTTCTCTCATTGCTTTATACTACCACTCATCTTCAATCAATTGAATAACAAGCACGTCAAAATTCAAAAATGTATGCAATTAATTTATGAAAACTATCAAGCCTCTTATAAATACAGTGTCCGCCTTTCTCTAGCGAAAAAGGTAGCCTTTTAAGAGGTAAGACTCTACAAGCTTGTACACACTGTACCACCTTTCTCTACCGAAAAAAGAATCTTTGTAAGAGGTTAGATTCAACAAGCCTTTTATATAAGCCTGTACATGCTTTAAAAATCTTACCTCGTAGAAGGCTTTTTTTTTTCGGTAGACAAAGGTGGACACTATAATTATAAAAGGCTTCATAGTTTTCATAGATTATTCCATAGATTTTTGAATTTTGACGTGCTTGTTTTTCAATCGATTGAAGATAAGTAGCAGGATAGGTTAAGGAGAGAAGAGGCAATGGAGGCAGTGGAGTGTAAGCCAATAAGAGAAAAGTAGAGGAATGAAATAGAGCAGAATGTGGAAGATTGAGATAGGAGAAGGTAGATGATTGTGGACTATAAGATAATAAAAAATAAGTGTAAGCTCTTGAAACTCTTTTTCATTACAAGTTCGAGGTTTCCTAGTTTGATAACTTTAGGAACTTGTAACAGAATCTATTATCGGTAGCGGAATAATATTTTCCAGCTTACGGTGATGTTAGTTATTAAATTATGAAATGATTATTCATTCAACAATATGTGTTCTTAATTTTTTCTTTTCTTCTTCGTTTTCTCATTTTAAATAGAACGATGACGGAAAAAAAAGTGCTTCTGAGATTTTTTCCTCCCCAAGGGCAAATAAGTCTTTTTGGACAAGTAATTTGTCGCCAATATGCACCAGACAATGTTTATACAATCCACGCCGTTAATACTAAACAGAATCCGTGAGTTTTGCATTGTGATTAAAACTCTGCAAAATAACCAAAGTCCAGGCAGGTATTGTGATGTTTTTCCTTAAAAAAAAATAATGACAAAATTCAAAACCTAAAGGGGAACGAACTCTAATGCATGTAAATTTAAATCCAAAAAAGTACCTCCAGTGATTAAATCTTCATCGTTCTACACGAGAAGAGAAAATGAAGAAGAAAAAAAACTAAGAGTCCGTTTTATTGAATGAAAAACCATTTCATAGTTGGATCACTAACATCACTGTATGGTGGAAAATACTATTCCACTACTGATAATGGATTCTGTTACAAGTCTCTGAAGTTACCATATTAGGAAAACTTAGACTCGTAATGAACAAGCGTTTCCAGAGCTTGCACTTTATTTTTATCATTTTATACTCCGCAATCTTCTACCTTCTACTATCTCAATCTTTCACGTTTTGCACTATTTCATTTCTTTACTCTTCCTTTATTGCCTTGTACTTCATTGCCTCCACTGTCTCTTCTCTCATTGCTTTATACTACCACTCATCTTCAATCAATTGAATAACAAGCACGTCAAAATTCAAAAATCTATGGAAACAATTTATGAAAACTATTAAGCCTATTAAAAATACAGTGTCCACCTTTCTTTACCGAAAAATGAAGCCTTTTAAGAGGTAAGACTCTCCAAGCCTGTGCAGACTATACCACCTATCTCTACCGAAAAAAGAAGCTTTGTAAGAGGTTAGATTCAACAAGGCTTTTATACAATTTGTATAAGCTTGGAAAATCTTACCTCGTAGAAGGCCTTTTTTTCTGTAGAGAAAGGTGGATAGTGTTTTCATAGTTTGTTTTTATAGATTTTTTAATTTTGACGTACTTGTTTTTCAATCGATTGAAGATGAGTAGTAGTATTGGTTAAGGAGAGAAGATGCAATGGAGGCAGTGGAGTATAAGAAAATAAGAGAAAAGTAGAGGAATGCAATAGAGCAGAATGTAGAAGATTGAAATATGAGAGGTTGATGATTGTGGAGTATAAGATGATAAAAATTAAGTTCATTACAAGTCCGAGGTTTCCTAGTTTGGTAACTTTAGAAACTTATAACAGAATCTATTATCGGTAGCGAAATAGTATATTCTAACTTACGGTGATGTTAGTAATTAAATTATGAAATGATTATTCATTCAACAGTACGGATTCTTAATTTTTTCTTCTTCTTCATTTTCTCATTTTAAATAGAACAATGAAGATTTAATCACTAGAGGCACTTTGAAGGATTTAAATTTTTTGCAAATAAGGGTTCTTCTTTTTGGATTTGAATTTTGTCATTATTTATTTTAATGGATTCCGTTTAGAAAAAAAAAAAAAAAAATCCACCATCCACGTCGTCTATGATGTAACGTCACTGCTGTGGTTATAAAGTGCGTCGGTCTATATCTGCACCGCTTGCGAGGTCCAGTAAATGTAGCGTCACTGCTGCGGAAAGATATACAGGTGAGATTTGGTTGAACCAAAGGTCCAAAACCATTGGAACTATATTATCCAGAATTTAATAAATTGCATTCCAACCACGTGAATTCGACATTATTGCTGTACGGGACTGGTTGGGGGCAGTGAGTCAATAGTAGGGGATAGGAATCCAGTGAACTCGATCAGACTGCAGATCCATTTCCCTCTCTGTAATTTGTTTCTTTTACATGCAATAATCCTGGCCGTGGATGTTAAAGGACTCTTCTTTGTATTTGAACAAGCAATGGGCTTACACTGTTTTGTGGGTTCCACTCTCACTATCCAAATTATTTGCAACATAAGAAAATTTTCTCCTTCGCAGAGTCTCTTGTGTGCGCTGTTTCCAGGCCGTCCTGAAAGGTGGGAGTGGTACACTGATTTACATAGGTTAGAGTTGGTCAACAGCACTTTTGTGCCGTGCGCATATGGGAGAAAAATGTCCTTGCGATATATACATGACATTAAAAAAGAATATGTAACTCGCACACTGGTCCTTAAGAAAAGTTTTTTTTTCCTGATAAAGGGTAACATTTGTATAAAAAAAAAAGAGAAAAGGACAAGGTATAAGACCCCAGCGCTGAAAAACTAGCTGCGTTAGCTGAGCTAACAAATTCTTGGCTATTTCTAACTGACAATTTAATTAAATACTTTATATATTAGTAGGAGCTACTAACATGCTGAAACACAAGAAATGACTGTGAATTGGAAAGGCAACAAAAACGAATTATTTGCAGTTCATGTTAGTTTCGTTTAGAATAATTATCGTTCATCATTTGATTATTTTTAATCTAATTCATGGCTTTTACGGAGGGTGAAACAGAATTTTTTTTTTTAGGGTGTTACTATTTGCACCCACTCTAATGGTTATACTATTAAGGGTAGGTGTAAACGTACAAGTCCCATCTAAAAAGTGAAGCTACTGGTTATTCCAATGTATCGCCTCGGTTTTTGTGCATCACAAAAGACAAGTAGTGTTCCTTGTCTTATATCAACCATCTTGTTTCAGCCGTGCTACGCACCCCGGGGTCCAGTCGGGATATGGATCCCGGGGTGCGTAGACTTTTTGATATTGTTTTCATCCTCTTGCACGTGTTACATCATCACGCTTGGAGGCTGAACGTATCACATCCTTCTCCTCGTGGCGCGTGTAAGAAAAGAGAGCAAATCATTTTTTTTAGTGCAGGTGGGTTAGATAAGACCCAATTCGATCCGATTCTAACCCAAACCCAGCCCAACTGCTACATCCTTACACGCGGGTGATGCAGGCGGCGACGACGTGTGACGTCAGTAATGGCACAGAGATCGTACGGCTGACGTAGGGAGAGTGATCTTCAATCGTCAAAACTGAGCGATGCGATATCTGGAGCATCCGGACTCCGATTGTCGAACGGTTTGGTTATGCAAAATCCTTGCGAGCAGATCTATGCAGTGGCATCAAAAGGAAGGCGATCCAGTGGTTCTCCTTTCATCTCTTGCAAAAGGCTTAGGTTTTATAAAATATTCTAAAAGATATATGAAATTGGGATCTTTAGTCTTAGTTGAATAGTGGACCTTTTCTGCTGTGCTGAACAAGTTAATCACTGATGTTATTGAATGTGATGGAGGAGGAATCAGTGTAGCCAAAATTTCATACAATTCAGGAGTTTTGGCCTATGAATTGATAGCTTTTGCAATGCAGGGAAGAGTAACCGTCTCTGGAGGTTGCTTGAGTATGAGATGTTTGAAGAAGAGCTTGGGATATTTGTGCTTGTGGCTGTGGCTGAGTCTCTCTTTCTATCTCAAGTCTGTTTGCATGCGTGAAGGATTTCTATAAAGTTGCCAAGTAGAAGAGAATTCTTTCATGGTGCACATCATAGCACCCAAGTTGACAAATATTAGGGGTGCTCATGGCCCAGCCCACATGGCCTGATCCTGGCCCAACCAGCTTTGCCGTGGTCTTGGACATGAACCGAGCCAATTTAATATTTGGGTCGGCTGGATTAAGTGATAGAAAGCCCAGCCTGGCCTGGCCTAGATAAAGAGTACTTCCAATTTAGTGATAACTTGTCAAATAGAAAGCCCCTACAACTGAAAAAAATGGGTTGATTCTGCTTCACCAAATTGACTAAATCCATAAGCTTGGGCTGGACACAAGCCTATGCGCCTGGTGTGATACACCTTAGGCTGGCCTAACCTGGCCATGAACACCTATAATAAATATAAGCTGCATTGATTATTTATGAGCTTGCCAGGCCTAAAGTAACTTTGCAACCAAGGCCAAGTAAATCGATTATTTGTCAGACCAAAAATCAATGTCTTTAATTCTACTGACGGCCACCTTGTTTGCATGGAATTAGATTTCTAAAAATTATAAGTATTGTATTTCTAAATGGATTAACATTAAACAAATAAGGTTAAAGATTTTAAGCAGTCATCAAAGAATCTTCATTTTGATGAATATGAAATGAAAAACCAACACCCAAGCATCACTCTACAGGGGTGGAACCAAGTTCAAGGGTTTGGGTGCTGAAGCCCCCACCCAAAGTGCAAAATAAAAAAAAAAAAAAAAAAAACTCTTACAAATTATAAAAATTAATATGTTTGTTTAACATTTGCCTCCTTTCCAATATTTTTTTTCTTACACCCCCAAAAGAGATTTTCTGGGTTTGCTCCCACCTTTTTAACATCCTTGCATATCAATCGTCTCTAACAATCCTTTTTTATGAATTCAAATTACCATACAAAGAAACTCATCCCCAATAAAAATTAATATTGTACCTAAATCTAGTAGGATGAATGATGAATTTTCGGAGATGAACACCTTACAAACCTTTTATCATCTTCTTTGTTAAAAAAGAAAGTCTACACTATCACTAGAATTTGGTGAGTCAGTGGATCCATACACCTTATCCACTATATTCTAAATGAGAGGCCAGCCTCTTTTCAATCCACCAGTGGGGCCATTAATGATTTCGAATCCCCTTTGAACTGGTCAACCGACGGTCAATGGATTTCACTCAAATGCAAATGGGGCCCACCGTTTGATACCGCATTGTTCATGTCGATGCCTTCACCTCAAAGTTCAGACATACAAACACTGTGAACTGGATTCTGACGTGTGCAAAAGCTGTGTGTACTCCTTTGGTCACAATCACATCTAGCAAATGGTCAGGTCATAGCATGGTCAGGTCATAGCCATAGGGTAGGTGTAAACCTTATATAAAAGAGTTGAATGCATCTTCCCAAGTGTATGATGCGTAGGGAATCGGATTCCTTGTGTTAATCATCTAGGAGGTGTCACGTGGGGGAGCAATGTGAACTCAACATCTCATCCTCTAAAAAGGAAAATTTTCTCTCCCATGTGACACCCTTTGGTTTAAACAGGGATCCTTTTCCCTATCCCAAGGGTTCTCCTACGGCTCGTCTATGGTGTAGCGTTCTGACCTTAGTATAATGCTGCTCCACTGCTCTCCAATGACTGAATGCCATGTCATTGTTGAAAACTGAAAACTCAAGGCTTTCTTGCTATCTACCTTCTCATCCCCTCATACAGCTGTGTTATGTTTTTCCCAAAACTACCCACCTCAATTTTCAAACAAATCACTTTCCAACATTTCCCTTTATAAACTCTATCAACCCAATGTAGTAAATCTTTTGCAAATCTACTATCTAATGCACCGACGTAAAATTCCACACACTCAATTCCATTACATTTAAAGTGGGGCCAACCATATGCATTACTCTCGTTTGTGGTCTAGCTCATTGAGTTAGGTTCACCCCATCATAGACTCATTACATAATACTTGACCATAATTTCATTAAAAATTTCACTCAATTAGAATTGGACCCACTTAAAATTCTCTCATAATCTAATATTAATCTTACAAGCTCATGGCAGTTTTCAATGGGGCTCACTTATAAAAGATTCAAATAAACCACACTACATTTTATGAGATAAAAGAATATGTTAGTTAGAGATACTCTGGTTAAAGGTTTGATTAAAGGGGTATATTGAAGTCAGAATTAGTTCTCACGATACTTCTAAGAGAACTATCGTTGGGGCTTACCTAACAACCATTCCAAACCGTACACAAACAGGGATTCCCTTATAGTAACTAATCTTGAGTTTTGACACTCATCCAAATGAAGTCATTAAAGTCGTGGGCCACAAATGAAGGGATTAGAGGCATAGGATTGAGATCAAATTTGATATTTGGGGTATTTCCATGTAAATCTTTTTATCCCCTCTGGTCTCATCTAAGGGGAAATGAAAGAGCCCTCTTGGGCCTGTTTCTTTGCTGGAATTTCAGGAATTCCTGTCTGGAGAATTCCTGAATTCCCAGACAAGGTGGAATTCCTGGATGCTTTTTTGCACTTGAGCATCGAGGAATTCCACAAAAATATAAAGGAGGTGGAATTCCTGAATTTCCAGAGGTTAAAAGATGCATTTCATGTGGCTAGAATTCAGAAATGCTAGTAAAAAAATATGAAATTCAAAAACTCCAAGGGACAGCCTGGCACATGAGGTAAAACAGCTCATATGAGAGGAAGATGAGGGCCTAGGGTTTTTTATTTTTTACTTTTTTGGGGATAATTGCCGTACAGACAGTCATGAATCTGACAATAACCCAAAAACTGTTTAAAAATACATATTTACCGTAGAGATGTTCGATTCGTAAGATATCGTAGACTGCGATATCCTAGAGGTGCAAAATACCGCAGGCTGCCATATCCTAGGAATGTAGGATATCCCAGAATCAGAAGTTGGAAGACTTGAACTGTCCATTTTTTTCTTTTTTCCCTTTGATTGTAAGACCACCAAGCCACCATCCAAACCGTTGGATAACTATATGAGTATAAGAGCTAATATCGCACTAAATTTGAATTGTTGATCTATCACGGTTATCAAGAAATATGCAAGAAAGTCACGTTGTTTTGCAAATTATAAGGAACGTTTTTTTTTTTTACAAGTTTCTGGATAATCATGATAGATTAACGGTTCAAATTTAGTACAATATTAGTTCTTACAATATCAAACGGTTTGGTTTGGTTTGGTGATCCCACAGTAATGAAAAATAAAAAAATATATTGACTGTTCAAGTAATTATAGAATACCTTACCTCACAAGACTTATTAAAAAAGATATAATATCGTATGAATTGAAATGCGGTAAATATATATTTTTAACTTATTTTGGGGCTATTGTCTCTTTCTACATAAATTATATATATATATATATATATATATATATATTTTTCGTGAACCAAATTTACTGGAGATGCGACGAAAGATTTAACATCACTCTGAGCCAAAAGTACAAAGTGGCAAAGTCGAGTCAGAAAAGACAGCTTTCACTATGATGAACGACAATTGCCTGTGAGATCTATATAACTAGACTAGACAGACCCTACATCGACATGAATTGACCTGATTGACACCTTTGGCTTGTCTTGGTCATGGCTCCCACAATCACAAGCTATGGCTCATCGCCCCACGGTCAGTCTTTTCATCCAGACCTGCATAATCCCATCCAATCGTATCTTGGTTATACATTTATAGGATTTTATTTTTAATTATTTGTAATAGAATATTTATTACTAATCCCCGACGACAAAACAAAATCCAGCCAAAAAGTTGACTTGGCCCGATTTTAGGGACCGAATTCTCACTGGGTCTCCAAAATCCACCCTTGAATCCCAGACAGCTCTAGGATTCAAGGGTGAATTTTAGGGACCGGGCCAGAATCCGGTCCCCAAAATCGGGCCAAGTATCATGCCTCAAACCCATCAGCCTCATGGACCAAAATCTTATCAGTCTCAAGAAATTCATAAATCATGGACCCCTCTGGCCTCTTACACACATCCACACTCTCTCCCTCTTTCTCTATATAAGGGTTCTAATCAAATTTTAGGTGCAACATGGGTCTCTGTAGGTGCTTGTCTCAAAAATATTTTTTTGTAGTGTTAAATTTTGAATCCTCATAAATAGTAGGGCCCATGTAACAAGTAATTTCAAGATAGTATGCCATGAGATTTTCCACTGCATGCAAAGATGCTGGGACATGATACATTTTTCACTTGGGACGATTTTAAGGAAATTTAAAATTTTTGTCTTATGTAAAAAAAAAAAAAATTTTTCAAAACTTTTCAAATCTTGACGTGGGCCCACGCGACACTAATTTGAAGATCGTATGCAATGGCGGTTCATACCCAGTGCAGATGAAATGGCAGGGTCCTGGGAGTGAAAGGTTGGTACTTAGTAGGGTACACAGAAATGTGTCAGGGTTTAGGTGGGGGTATGGTTCAGGCTGTACATTGGCACTGACAACAGCATGTATTAAGGGATCCAGGTCCCCGTCCACTATGGGGTTGCCACGTGAAAAGTTAATTTTTTTTTTTTTTTTTTTTTTGAAGATACGTGTATTTTTAAGGAGATAGGGTGTGACATCTAAATCATACGGGACACCCCTTCATTGGTCCAAACAAGGCTTGGGTCAAATAGAGATCCGTTTTCGTAATCAAAATGGTAAATTGAAACCAACGTGGACAACAATTTTAATTGAAATAAGAGGACCCTTCAAAAAAATTTAGTCCATGTCTCTATGCCAACTCTCTATTTCCATGTTTTAAAATGAAAAAATAATAATTAGTAATAAATTAGGATTTTCTCAATCCGAAACTGCACAATGAGTGTAGAAATTCATTAGATTCAATTTCTTGGGTCTTTAGAAGAAAACATCCAAAAAAGTTTATGAATTATTAGATTAATTTGGTTGTCGGAAATTCAGGATTGTATTGATGGATAGACTGTGAATAAGATTAGTCTAAGTATGTTTCAGCTCTAGATTTAGATGGTATATTTCAACTATGAAAATTTCAGTTTTCATTTTTTGGATTTGTGGATCACATTCCACACTTTCCAAATGATTTGAATATTCTTTTATCTTTCTTTTCCGAGACCATTCAAAAGACACCTAAATAATTATGATTTTCTTTTTTCACTAAAATCAACCCAAATATACTATGGATGTCAGCTCTGTGAGGTTCCTTTGGTCTTATCTTTATAAGTTATAAATTCCTTAAATTAGCTGATCATATCTAAACTCTAAATCATTTACATTAAGTATGACCTCTTATATTAGTTTTTAAAAAACTCACTCCAACCGAAGTTGAGCCCACAGTAGACATAGACATGTTAAATGATTACAAGTTCTTAATTAGGACTAATTCCATTATTGGATTGACCACACTTGATTTTTATTAAAATTCTGTCAACATTTTTATAAGTAATCATTATAGAAGTGGGCTTAACTCTTGAGTAAAATTTCTTTTGTGCCTAATGAGCCAATTGGCACATACTCTTCTAAGATTTGATCAATTGATCAATCTGACTGTGGATAAATCTGCCATTACAATGAAATTCCTTTAATGCCGATATAAGAGAGAGCCAATTAATTTGAACGGATTAGATTTTTTATAGGTGAGTCATGCTGTGGACACTAAAGACCATCAAGAGTATTAACTACGTCATGTATATAACTGGAAAGAGGAAAAAAAAAAAAAAAAAAGGGACTTGTAAATGGGGCATTGAGCGTGGAGTTCCACTCCTTTCCCCTTTATTTCTTTTAAAGTGAATGGATATAAATACGACTATAACTTTATTCAATTGGCAAGATCATCGGACAACAACTTTATCCCATCTTCAAAACCCGAGAGACTGTGGGCCCCACTATTCAATTAATACGTAGAACGCAAACAGCAGTAGACGCTACATGCTAATAGTATGCAGCATCTTTCTCCATCCAATTAAAGCATGCCACGTCAACATGAAGGATGAAAGGCATTTTTACTACTACTCAAAATATGCATACATAAATGAATCTTGTTATTTCCAAAAATACCCTCCATAATTCATTAACAAAATGGTTTCCAACACTGTACTTTACAAACTCTCAACTTATGATATAAAAAGGTGGGTCCTATTTATTATAATTCCGAAAATATGAGGCCCCATTATGATTTCAAGCTGTGGATCCATATTATAATCTTTAATGGTGGGACCTATATCTACATTAAAAAAGATGGCCGACTTTTTAATTTTTGTAAATGTGGTCCACATGTAGTTTTAAAATGTGGGTCACTGTACTATAATTTCTAAAAATGGGCTTGATGGATAACATAATTCAAAGTAGACCTCATATTCTATTTCTTAAATCTAGCTCCCATGTAATTTATAAATATCAATAAGAGACCACATCTTAAAGTCAAGACCACTCAATATCAGCATTCTTACATACATGATAAGAAAAGAATATTTAAGTTGTTAAATAACAAAAAATATGCTACACATTTTAAACGAATAATAAAGCCATTAAATAACAAAAACTTATCATATTCATTTGATAAGAATATTAAGCGGTTTAATGATAAAAAAAAATTACACATTGTAAGAGAGACTAAGCATTAAACAATAAAAAAAAGATGGCATGAAATCAAGCTTTATTTGAGTTTATGTATTCAATTGGTGTAGGCTTAGGCCTCCTGTATTTTTCATCCAAGAGGCTAGAGGTCACTTTAGCGGTAGAAACTTCTTTGCACCGTAAAAAGTGTCGTTTCTGCCTCTAGACACGCCGTTTAGGCATTTTCGACAATGCTAGTGGCAATAAAAAATTTCTCCGATAAAAATTAGACTTAGCAAACTTTTAACTGTGGAAAAACCGCCGGTAATTGTAGATTTTTCCGCCGTTAAAAGTGACTTTTTTTATATTAATTAAGGTTAAAAAATATGTTGATAAAGAAAACTCATCTCAATCAAAACTCCATTGAGAGTATTTATAATACAAGCAGATTGATCATGTTCTTCAAGACATCACTAAAATGAAAAAAATAAGGTATGAAACATATTTATTAATCATTTGATTTCTTACTTCTTTTAAAACGTGAGTATGACTACTTATACTCTTTTGAAAATAAAGAAATTAAAGTTCAAAGCTAAAACATAATGCACATAGTTTCATGCTACATCAAATAATTAAACTTACTCATGAAATAGTGAAAATTTTAAATGAACAGAGAATGGGAAGAAATGATCAAGCACACCCGTTTTAGAGTGATCTGAACTACATTATGAGGCCCACTTTAGCTGCATTAAGGCATGATAGATGATTAGATGAGATCATTATATGAATTTCTTATTACTAAAAACATTCTTCTTTGACATTAGCGACCATTTCACTTGGAAATATTCTAATTTGTGTTTTCAATGGGATAAGTACTTATTTTTATCCACAAATTTTATAATCCACAGTCTTTTTAACCCATTGATCGAACGGTTGTTATCATTCATTTGCTTAGATTTTCATTTCTTTATAGTTTATCAAATAAAATCCGCTAAAGCCATAGTCAAATCTCTTAAGCCACAAGCAATGGAGGTGCTTTACTTCATACATCGTGTGAAAAATCATTGTACATTGGAATCATTACAGAAAAATGATCAATCTATAGAAATTATAGTATGAGATCCACCTTTAGAAGTTAGAACATGAGACCCATTTTTAGGAATTACATATGGGCCACATTTTACAAAAAACTTAAATCCAGGCCACTTATTTAATGTGGATATAGGTCGGGCATAGGTTCTACCATTAAGGATTATAATATAAATCCACTGTTTGAAATTATAATGTGGCCTCGTATTTTTTGAATTATAATAAATAGGACTCACTTTTAAGAATTATATAGTGGGCACACTTTGATATGAATTACAATGTGGGCCTCATTTTTTGCAATCCAAAAGGCTGTCCACATTTCAATTTTTACGAGGATGGGGCCATGTTAACAACTTATAACAAAAGAGGCAAGGCAATATTTCTAGAGACGGGCCATGTTATAATTGTTAATGATGGGACTCGTTGTTGCAATTACAAAAGCGGATCCACATATTAAATTTTATACGATGGGCAATGTTTTGAGGGCAACGTTGAAAATCATCTGAAAAATTTATGCAGACAATGTCATCGGCGAAGGTCGTCGTTGCTAGTGTCAGCCACCGGAAGAGAAGCACTTGATCTTAGCCAATAGGCCAAAAAAGGTATTCCAGAAGACAAGCACACAGACCACCAAGTTGTCTATCATACCTGCAGAGACATTGAATTGCTTCTTAAAAATGGAGGAGAGGGAATACGTAAGCCATTGATGAGATTTGAATGCTAGCCACTGCACCCGGACTCAAACGTATAGAAAGAGTCAGTCTTTGCAGTGGGTCAGGTCACCAGAGTCCTTCTTTGAGCCACAGCTAGTCAGCTACTGCCTACTGTTTTAACATCTGCTGATAAACTGTCAAAAGGCACTTTCATGAGGATTATGTGTTCCTTTTATACGGATGGTTGAAATGCCAACTACTGTACCTTAACTTCTAACTCTTGTTTTCATTACAAATGCTATCACATTTTCAAAAGGTGTTTGTTCTAATCCATCCATTGGATAGCCGTGTTGACGGGACTAGAGAAATTGAATACATAGTGCAGTAGTTATTGTTTAATTTAAAAAAATTATAGTATAGAGGTTATTGTTTAATATTAAAAAGCATATTATAAATATTATTATTTAATTTATTGAAAAATATAAATAGTGGAAATTCGGTGGGGTGTTGAATCACAAGCCGGTAGTGGATGTATGCATTGAGGCCGAAACACTATAAATTCTTCTGTGATTGTGTATGTCTTGTGGTGATTGTTTTTGTTAGTTTAAAGAAGCATCAATAGTGGCTAATTTAATTTAAAGAAGTTAAAATTGATTATAATATAATTGGTTACTAATTTGAAGTTCACCATATTCACCCCCATCTAGGGTTCGGATCACGGACTTTCACTAGAGACTAGAGATTGCTAGCCTGGGTTTAGTTGAGTCGAGGTCGACGGTACTGGATCATCACTGGATGTAATGATCATCATCGACTGTTGGAAATCTCGTGGGTCAAATATGTTTTCTTAATATAATTGAAATTAATATATTTTTAACTTTGAAAATATGCGAGTTGATTCTTTTTTTTCTAAAGGAAATTCATTAAGAAAAAATAATGACAACATTCAAATCGAAAAACAAGAATGAACCCAAATATGCAAGTCAATTTAAATCCTTCAAAGTGCCTCTAGTAATTAAATCTTCATCATTCTACTTTAGAAGAGAACACTGTAGACACCTCATTTTGGCACCCCATGAGGAGTGATTCTGGCCAGCGTATTTAATGATGTTCCAATCAGGTTTTAAATTAAAAATCACCAGCTAGAATCGGAAGAAATTATGGCGCATCTGTTCCTGAAAAATGCTTAGAGGCTAAATTAAGTAGGCAAAATGTGCAAGGTGCCGGTCGGGGCAGTTAAGGTCCGAGTTAGCTATCAGGGTGAAAATCAAAATTTGAAATGATAGTGGTAGGTCACGTACTCCCAAAATGCCCACTTGAAAGATGACCCATCACTTTTAGACCCCTAATTGCCTCAGAAGTTGATTCATCGCGATGTACTCATCGAGGGCTTTCCGTTCATATATAGAACTTCAAATTCCGACAGGCGGATTAAAATATGTGAAACTAGCATCCTAGTGATGATTGCCCGAACCAAAACCCACTGCGGCCCACCTTTTGGACACCAAACCTCTTATCCAGACCCGGACTTAGGCCCTTAACCTTACTTGAACCCGACCTGAACTTAGACCCATTAAACCCAAATTCAACCTCAAACCCAAACTCTAACCTGACCCAGACGTAAACCCGATCCAAGCCCGAACTCCAACCTAACAGACCCAAGCCAACCTTTACCTAACTCGTACCTAACCCAAAGGCAAATCCAACCCATTAGCCCGAACCTCAAAATGAACCAAACCGTAGCCTGACTGCAACCCATCAAAGCTAAACCAAGGCCCAAACCAAACCCGTCCTCAAACCTGAACCAAACCCCTCAAAATTGAACCAAACCCATCGAACCTGATGCAAACCCATCGAACCTGAACCCAACCTGCGCTTAACCCAAGACCTGGCCCAGATCGCTCGCACATCACGTGTTTAAAGGGGAGGGAGAGTCTACAAGATCTGGGAAGCGAAGTACCAGTTTTGAGTTTCAACAAATCCTTGAGCTCCTCACCCTCCTCACCCTCTCGTCCCCGCCTCTCTAGATGCGCAGACCTCTCCTGTTCCTCGTCTCCATCTCGCCACCATCACCATCACCATCACCATCACAGACGCACATCCTCCAGCCCATCTCCATCCTTCCCATCACCTCTAACTCACGCCTCATCCCTGCGCAAAGAAACCCCACCATCAGCCCCCACCCTGCACGCAGCACCAGCGCCGCCTCCTCCTCCTCCTCGCCCGGAGTGACGGTGAGGCGGACCCACGTGGTTCTCATCTGGGGCGGCCGCCCCAGGTGGTTTTTGAGTTCTCCTTTAAAATTTCATTAGGCCCATGGTGCACGCCCCAAATGCCTGATAAAAGTGCCCCATGTCAAAGGGTAGGGAAAAAAACAAAAAATCCCTCCCAAGTTCCAACTCTTGTTTCCATCGTTCTTCTTCCTCGTCAGATGTCTACGGCTACAAGTATTTTACCTTCAGGTAAATATCTCCCTCCCTCTCTCTCTCTCTCACCTCTCTCGCCCTCACTCTCCTTCTCTGTTGTTAATGTCTATGTCATTGTCACCTCTCTCTCCCTCTCCCCCATTTCTTTGATTTCATTCATTATTTTAGGCATTTCATTCATTATTTTAGGTGCTGCACAAAGAAATTAGGGTTCTTAGTTCTAATTGTTTGATCTCTATTTCATGGTTAGGGTTTGGGTTTGGGTTATTTATTTTTTTAGGGCTTTCAGCCTTTCTATTTGTGCTATTCTTTGTTACATTACTTGATTTGAGGGTTGTTTTGATTCAGGGCTTTTATTTATGATATTCTTTGTTACATTATTATTTGGTACACTAATATGAGTCCCCCAAAATAAATTTATTATGGGTTTTTTTTTTTTCAAATTTTAATTCGATCGAGAGTTGGTTGGTCCAACCCTGAGCCATTGGCTACCTATGTGTACATATGCAGAACTATAGAAGCATGTTAAGACACAGACATTATTCTTCTTTTCCGCTTGGTATATGTTTTGCTGGCCATCAAATGCATCCGGGCCGGGTTTGAGAAAATCCATCTTTGAGTTTGATGATGATTGTAGCATATCTTATCTGCAAGGATGAAATACCTGGTGTACTAAAAGCATTCATTGATTGCCTGATTTAAGCCTCTCGTTGCAACATCTTTTGTCAAATGCAGTGTTGGGCGATTCGTGTTTCTCCATTTGGACTGTTGGATCTACTTGTATTTTGATCTAAACTCTTTGAATGACTAATTTATTCATCCTAACTACGAGTGAACTTGATTGATCATGTATTGATTATTTCTTCATTGCTGGAAATGGAAAATTTCCCCCTTTCAACTGTTGGACTGAACTTGAACTCTACTTAATTTAATCCAATGTTCCTATTTTCTGCCCAAGCTGATTCTGTGTCTTGATCTTCTTCCTTTCTTGGGGTGTGCAGCTGCCCATTGTTGGATGTATTCTTATGCCTACTTGTCCTTGTGTTTCAGTTCAGTGTTGTTTTTTGGGATCTTTATACGGTCGAGATTTTCAGTATGATTTTGAGATCCATCATAAATGTGGGATTAGATTACACTTCCTTTTAGTTGAAGTAACTCAAATAAGATGAATAGATGATAATTGATACAGGTGCAAATGTGCAATCCTATTATCTCTCTATAACATCCTTCATATTTGAATAATTTCTATTTTGTGGAAGAGAAAAGGTTAAAGGTGGTTGAAGTAACTCAAATAAGATGAATAGATGATAATTGATACAGGTGCAAATGTGCAATCCTATTATCTCTCTATAACATCCTTCATATTTGAATAATCTCTATTTTGTGGAAGAGAAAAGGTTAAAGGTGAATATGACTTTATGGAGAAATGATAATAGATCATTAGAACTAAGAGATATGGATGACTGGATGAGTAAATTGGCATTGGGTCCCATATATGATCGCCATAGATAGCTGAATAAACCACCCCTTAAATTCATGACTACCGCTACAGGGGCTACACGTGTTGATCAACGAAGAAGTTACTAAGAATGCTGGACTCTTTTGGTCTTTTGGATACTATAGGGACTACTGTTACCCTTTTTTTTTTGCCTATCAAACTTTCCTCTACCACTGCAATGTAACTATGCACTCATTAGTAACTCTTTAATTTCTCTCTAATACATAGTTCCTTTATCAGCAGAAAAAAAAAAAAAATCACCCCTTAAATAGTGACTTGCTCAATTATTACTCAAAATGAAGTGACAATGGCCTGAATCTAGTGACTCGGCTCATCTAGAAATCTGAAGTTTGGAGTTTTAGGGAAAACTCAAAGAGTTCAAGACTCGATGAGAACTCAACAAATCTGAAGTTTGGAGTTTTAGGGAAAACTCAAAGAGTTCAAGACTCGATGAGAATTCAACAGTTCTTCTTTCATCTTTCTTTAATATGTACTTCGTTCTTCGGGTTGATACCCAAATTTTTTGGAGGTTGTCAATCCTCTCTTTTTGGGAATGATTGAATTGCCCATGTTTTTGGAGTTTTTTTTTTAGTATAATTCTCTTATATTGTAAATTTTGGAGAAATGAATATAGTTGTCATTTCAAACAAAAAATATACGTTAGTTTATGTAGTTAACTATTTTTGCGTCTATTTAAAATGGAATATAGTTTCTCCTTTGCTTTTGTTAATGTGAAAAAAATTTAGCCCCACATAAACGAAAATCTTGGTCCGCCCTCGGACGCCTCCCCCACCAGGTAAGAATCCCCTTCCTCCTCCCTGCATTTCATCACCATACGTCCCCTGCTCTTCTCCTCTTCTTTTCCTTCTTCTTTCTCTTATTCTTTTTCTTTCTCTCTCTTCTTCCTCTTCCCTCACCTGCACGCACCCACTGCACCTCTTTCCTCTTTCCTTTTTCTCTTCCTCTTCTTCCCCATCTTCCCTCCTCCCTCCCTGCACGCCTGCACATTCCCTCTTTCCTCTCTTTTCCTTTCCTTCTTCGTCCTCTTTTTCCTCTTCTACCCCACCTGCACCTGCGCAGGTTCCCTCTCCTTTTCTTCTTCTTTTTCTTTCCCTCCCTCTCCTCTGTCTTCACTTCCTTTCTTTTTCTTTCTTTCTCTTCTTCCTCCTCCTTCTTTCCGTCCTCTCCACCTGTTGCGCCGTCACACACACTTGCAACATCCATTGCCCACCCCTTCTCAGCACACACTGCCACATCTCATCCCTCTATTCCATTCCCACTTCACTCCCTGCTGCCTGCACTCCACAGTCACTGTATACACACAGCACATCCTCCTTCCCCTCTCTACTCTCTCTCCCTTTCCTTTCACTGCACTTCACCACCTGTTACCCTACACACAACACCATCTTCTCACCACAGCACACACCGAGCTCCCATCTTCTGTCTCCTCTTCTTCCTTCCTTCTCTTCCTCTCTCCACTGCAGCCACCCATCTCAGCCTTCTCATTCATCACCCTGTGAAGAGACTTCCTCCCCTCTGCGCAGACCTTCCCTGTACTGCGCACCCCTACATGCAGCCCACACACACCCCAGCCCGGTCTCCCTGCACTCAGGCTTTTCAGCATCTCTCTCCTTTAGCCCCCATCACCGCCCACTCCATTACACCCACCTGCTCGCCCATTCATCTTAAAGTCTTAAATAACCGCCTTAGGACCTCGGTTTACACTCGGACATTGAGAGTTCGAAACTACACTGGGCTACGGGTCATTTTACTTGGCTTTCTCTTCTGAGTAGGTAAGGATTATTCTAACCCAAAGTAAACGGGGCACTTGCCTTATAATGAAAAAATCAAAGTCATAAACCAATTTTTGGATTTTGGAATGAATGGCATGGGAGTTTTCTTTCTGTACGACATTGAAATATTCAAACATTTGTGCCCTCTGAATTAATAGTTAGCCTTGTTACTCTAAAGTGGTGAAACCTGATCACTGCCACCATAAAACAAACGCTTCCGTTCTTTTAACCGTCTTGTAGTGGCCTCTCTCCTCCATCTTCTGGTTTTGGCTTCACCATGTTCACCATCAACCATTAGCATTAGTTTAAACTTTTTTTATTTTTATTTCTATTGCTATAGGAGGGTTTTCAATCCTTTGGACTGCAGACTAATCTCTTCGCTTAGAGATTTTTGTAGCCATGAGGTAGCGCTAGTAGATTTAACCTTCACCTTTGATTTCTAAAGGTTACCTTTTTTCATTATTTCCTCTTGGTCTGTCATTTTATTAATTGAGCAAATGATTTTATATGGCTTTGAACATCTGCTGGGCATTCATCTACTATTAAGATGTTTTATTGTCTTACTGTCATAAATTTTTCATGACTAATGTAAATTATGAAATTGATTATTAATTTGTTTTATGAATTACAGAGATGAAGTTATTATAGGGACTATGTGGTATAGGAAAAGGTACATTTAATATCCCTTTCTTTAATTTATATTATTTGCAAATTGTTTATTGTGGTGCCAATAACCATTTTATTTAAAGAAAACTTTCTTTTGAAAAAACCCTTATGATTTTTTAAAATTTTATACACTAGCTTCTTTTGATCTGATTGCATCTCTTTGTATAGATATGGGGGTTCTAATACCTATACATTATGACCAAATTTTCTAATACAGTATTGGAGTTGGTTGGTATGATATGTGAGAATGAATCTGCATTTTATGTGGCCATGCACAAAACTGATTTGACATATTAAACAAGGTGGTGTTATATTACCATTTTGGGACATTTATCAGAAACAGTTCACCAATGTAAAAGTCTAAACGGCCCGAACTGGGGGACCGATCCCTGGCCGGGTCCCCCAGTGTAACTACAGTTGAGGATATGCCAAAACTTTATAATAATAACTTAGGACCTTGAGATCAAAATCCAATATTTGATTTCCTTTTTACCCTTGGTCAGTTGATGTGAAGAAAACACTAAAATAAACGTTCTTTAACCCTCGAATGTTTTGTCCACGTCAATAATTTCCATTCTATATTGATAACTCACACTGCCCCAACCAATCCCGATACAACAAGAATCTTGAATTCAGTTTTGGTGAATGCAAATCACAGTTGTATATCTTCCTCCCGGCATTAATGAATTCAAAGCAAAGCATGCACTTACTGCACCTACTTCATCCATTTACTGGACCTCGCACGCGGTCCCGTAGTTCCCTCATTATATGATAAACGCACACTTTAATGCTAGAGCCTAGAGATTGCTAGTTTTAAATTATATTTTGTCAGGGTACAGTTGATTAAAGTGGACTGTCACATGTTAGAGTAAAATACATGGGCTATAGAGCCTAGAGATCCCTTTTTTTTTTTTGATTTTTTTTTTTTGATAACGTAGGGTTTCCAGCCCTTTGGGCCAGAATAATTCCTACGGGCCCAGGAGAGAAAGCCGGGTAAAATTCTCCTGTGGCCCCAGTGTGGTAGAGCAGTTTCGATCCCACAACCTCCGGGTGCAAACCGTAGTTCTAGGCCAACTGAGCTACCCCTCGGGGTTAGCCTAGAGATCCCTATCCTGGGTAAAGTTGGGTCCAGGTCGATGGTAATGGACCATCACTGGATGTAATGATCATCATCGACGGTTGGAAATCTAGTGGGTAAAATACTTTTTTTAATATAATTGAAATTAATATATTTTTGAACTTTTAAAATATGAGAGTTAAGGGACAAATATTTTGCCCTTAATTGACAAAAACATTGTTTTTAACATTTTACAATATTTTGGATTTTTTTGGATATTTCTAACACTGTATACTTTAACATTTGCTGACATGATACGGTTTTTGAAGAAGATTTTGAGGGTATCTACCAAGAGTCTCGGCATTCAATTGCCGAAGCTAGTTTTTTCAAAGCTACCAGTTATTTTTAATGATTTATGTTTTAAATATGAACTATTTTATTGAATTTGTATATTACTATGATAAAAACAAACATTAAATATTAATATTCTACATATTTAACAATTTTAGATAAGAAATTTATATAAATAGTAATTACTAGGGGAGTGGGGGATTATTGTTTTTCAATATTTTACAATGTTTTGAGCTTTTTTGGATATTTTCAACACTGTACGCTTTAACATTTGTAGATATGATATAATTTTTAAATAAGATTTTGAAGGTTTATGCCAATATTCAATGTATTTAATTACTAAAGCTAGTATCGGATAATCGCTCCAATATTTTGAGCATTCAACAGCAAGCACTTGCACCAACACCAGCACGCATATGATATTATAATTTTAATGACATTTACTTAAAATAAAATTCAATCTAAATTTATCCTACCAATAAAAAAAGAATTTTCATTTTTTTAGGATAAATTTAGATTGTATTTTTTTTTAATTAAAAGTCATTAAAATTATAATACCGTAAACTGGCTGGTGTTAGTGCTGGCTGTTGATTGCTTCAAATATTGAAGCGATTGTTTGATCATAGTTTTAGTAATTGAATGCGTGAGTGTTGGTAGAACCTTCAAATCTTTTTTAGAAATCGTCTTATATCTTCAAATGTTAAAGCGTACAGTGTTGGAAATATCAATAAAAATTTAAAATATTAAAAAATATCAAAAAATAATTTTTTTGTCAATTATAAGCAAAATATCAGTCTCCCACTCCCATGAGTTATTAGGTTTTTTATAAATGTCTTATCTAAAGTTGTTAAATATGTTGAGTATTAATATATAATGTTTCTATCTATCATAGCAAGTCACAAACTCATTAAAATAATTAATATTTAAAATATAAATAATAAAAAATGACTATAACCTCTTATTATTATTGTTATTAGTCCCACTTCTAGGAGGTGATGCTGGAAGAAGGATACGAAAGTGTTTACATTAGGTATATTATGATCCCGATCGGAAATTTTTTAAAATCGTAAGTGTTTACATTATTTGTAGTGTTCGAAACCCATTTTATTTTCGAAGTTTTAAGTTTGGTTTGTGATTTGGATTGTTTTGGTGGGAAGAAAATGCTAAGAAAAATAAAAAAAGGACTATGGCAAGATGACAATCCTACAGCATCATGGTTGTACAAGAGGAATAATCGGAAGAGGTTTGACAAGATGAGAATAATTGCTGAAAGATCTAAACAACTTGAAGAGGATGGTACCTGTCCGTGTCTTTTACACTCCTCTGTAAGTAGTACTCGTAGCTATTATAGGTCACTGGTCTTTGAAGAAAATCATTAAAGTTAAACAATATTACAACCCGAATTTTTTCAAAAAGTCGTGAAAATCTATAGGAAAAAACAGAGTCAGTCCAAGAAACTATCGCAAAGCCTCCCCAACCCCAACATGCATTAAAGGATACAAAGGGAGAAATTTCGGTCTTGTTCATGTCAAAAAGACAAAAGGGGGAACCCAATAACTAAAACAGTAAAACCGTCTCGGGCGAAAGAAAATTAGAAGCCATGTTTTAGATTTTCTAAGTGCAAAGAATCTCACGACCCGTAATAACCTCCAAAAGAAAACAAGACAGAACGATGGGAAAATTGTAAAAAGGCAATATAAACAAAGGCAGAGGGGAAAATTGATAATAAATGGGGATCGATCTATCTATATATCTATTGATCAATCGATCTTCTTAGTGAGAACTTGCTCGGCTGAGAACCTCCTCGGGACATCCTTGCCAAGCATCTTCCGCATTAGATCCTTGGTTGTCGGTGACACGCTTCTCGTCGGAAACTGGAGATTCGAGACACCTTTAATTTTCATTTATGAAGAGTGGGAGTGACGGACACATTATCGGGATTTTGACACTGAGAATGAGGTGCGAGTGTTGCACCCTATAAGATGTGGCTCTGACGTTCCAAAGTGACCCACTTTTTTAAAATTTAAACCACTAGTGCATTTGTGCCCTTTTATATCTGTTTTTTTTTTTGGACTAGATGGGTGACTGGTATACAATTGGAGCTAAATTTATATAAATCGAAAATGGGGCTGAAAATGGGCCAATGGTGCCCTACAAAATTATTTTGGTGAAGTAAATTCAGATCGAAGTAAAAGCTTGGTACATGCCACTTATTAAACGGACTATCAAAAAGTTTTAACCAAATTAGAGTTAGGTTACTACTTGATTAATTACTTTAACTAATGTGAAGAAAATTCCATGTTAGTTTATCTCGTTCTTCAAGAGCGGGTTGTTCTACAGGAACGATACGTTCTTCAGGAACTATCTTATCTCTCTCTAACAGTAGGAATATTGTCTCATCATATGGGCTCTTTCGGAGTCTTTAATTATTTGCATAGATCCATCTATAGTGGATATCTTTCGTGGAATGTTCAATAATTTTGAGAAAAAATTCTGATTCTTCAGAATGGTATGTGTTATGGCACTATCTACCAAACATAGATTGTCCTCAGTTTCATGATTCATATCTTAAATAATAAATCAATATAACTATACAATCACATGGTAAAAACTGAAATAAATAAACCATTTACCATAAACTAGAACATTAATGAAGAATAAAGGTCCTTAGCATTAAGGTAAAGTCTAAGAAACATATATATCAAATGAACTAAAAATCAAGTTTGTGAAAGTTCAAAGAATTATTGGTCTTATAGACCATGTCAAGGGGTGCTTCTCATATAAATGCCTCATTATTCAAAGGTTGGCCAATGAAAAGTTGGAGCAATTCCGTCATCATCCACCATCAGTGAGTGGATTTTTAGTCATTAGGTCAAGATTCTGAGTTGATCGACATCGCTGATAAGATTCACGCCCCTAGATCAGTTTGGCCATACGAGATCCGTTTTGTGAGTCCAACACCCATAAGGTCGCCCATGGGTCCATCTTCGGATCCTTGGGCTTGATTGATCATGTGGGATAGGTCGGTCAATGAAAAGTTGGAATATCAGGTTCTCAACTTTAAGAATCACAATGACTAGTTCTGCTTGAATTAGAACTTCAGTTTCTTAAAACATGAATTAGAACTGCTAAGCAGAGACAAATAAGTTGGCCAATGAAAAGTTAGAATGAAAAGTTCTTAATTTTGATAATCAGAACTGCTGGTTCTTTCAAGACTTTAGGTTTGATTTGGAATTTCAAGTTCATAAAACATGAAATTGGAATTATAGGTTCTGTTAAATATTCAGGTTTGAAGTAGAACTTCTGGTTCTAACAATTGATTAAAACTTCAGGTTCTATCAAATCTTCAGGTTTGACTTCATAGCTTTATAATTTGTTTGGATTTGAACCAAAAACTCTAGGTTTTGATTTATGGATATGAATCTTTAAGTTCATATAACATAAAATTAGAACTATAGATTCTGTTAAATCTTCAGGTTTGAAGTAGAATTTTTGGTTCTAACAATTGATCAAAACTTCAGGTTCGATCAAATCTTCAGGTTTGATTTCATAGCCTTATTAGAACTATAGGTTTTGTTAAATCTTCAGGTTTGAAGTAGAATTTTTGGTTCTAACAATTGACCAAAACTTAAGGTTTTATCAAATTTTCAAGTTAAGGTTCTATCAAATTTTCAGGTTTGATTTCATAGCCTTATAATTTGTTTGGATTTGAACCAAAAATTCTAGGTTTTGATTTATGGATATGAATCTACAGGTTCATAGCACTATTCCAACTTCTAAGAGTACTCGTCCATAGATTGATGAACTTCGGGTTCAGATTTTGAACTTCTGATACTATTCTGTAATTCATTCATACTATTGATAAATTTAAATTAAAAGAAAAATCATGCAAGAAGATGAACAGTAATCAAACATTATAATTAATGTAAATAAGCATTATAAACTAGTTGCATGCATTCTAATAAATTAATTTTGAAGAATGGCTTAGATACTACTTACTGTATTTGAAGAAAAATATTACCCTTTTCTGAAATCCCCGCTGGGAAGGATTTCGCGATAAAAATCTGCGTCGGGAAGGAATCCGTGCAGGGAATCCATGATGAAGAGCCGCGCTGGGAAGGAATCTGCGATGGAAATCCCTGCTAGGAATGAATCTGTGCAGGAAATCCGCGACGGAAATCCGCGCTAGGAAGGATTTTGCGATGAAACTCTACGTAGAGAAGGATTTCTATAAATTTTTTTTCCTTCTCTTAGAGTTTCGTGCTGATAACGTATTAGAAAAGATAAAGAGGATTAGAGGGAGAAGAGAGTATTTATAGGCAAAGTAACCTCGTAAGAGTGGAACTCTAATTCTAACTCTAATTAATCTTAAGTGGGCATTCACCTAAAATCCATATCTCATAACAATTCTCGTAATGTTCTCACTCTAATAAAATCAACTATTTATCTAATTCAAAGTGTTAAATCCAAAGTGGAAATCTTGTGCTCGTCAGAAATACCATACAAAATAATTGAATATGGGGTAGGGTCCTGATAACATAAGCCCATGTCCGGGCCAAGCGCAACTTGGGCTGTAAGCAACCAACCCAAGCTGGGCCCGGTTTCTAACCCTTCGTAAAATTTCTCCCTCCCCTCTCTCTCATCTACCTCTCCACTCATCTCTGTACCTTTCTCGCTTGTCTCTCTCACACATCCCTCTCTTCTATAATCTTTCTTTGGGCAATAGGTTATCTGCAATGAAGGTAGAGATTTAAATGGGGTCACTTCGGGCCAGGCTAAAGCACCTCAGAACACCTGCCAATTTAGAATTTATTTATTTATTCTATCTTGCTCTTGGAAGATGTATTTTTTCTTTTTGGTTTTCAGTTAAAAAGGAGCTATAGCGTGACTGCACCGGAAAAATTGAAGGATCACCTTACACTCCCAATGAGATACTTGCACCATTAAACAGCATAGAAAAATTTCAAACGTTATTTGGACACATGTAATGGCATTCTAACTTTTTTGTTTTTTTCTTAGATTATAGAAATGGATGTGGGGGATGGAGATTCAATTACCTGTTACGTTCTTCTACGAAAAGTAGATATTCCTTACAGGGTGATAGAATTACGTAAGATGAGAAAAAAGGGTCTCCGATCTAATAACCACACATTGGTAAATGAGATTGATGACATTTGCAAGGGCTTACAATATAGGTGATTTTTAACAAAAGTAGTAGATGTTTATATTAGCATAGAAATATATTTTAAAATATAATCTTCTTACTTGTGTGAAAATGATTAAATCCATTTTCACTTCTCTTATAGATTCTGGAATGTGGACGGTGAAACGAAATTAACAAAAAAATGTTATGTTCGCTTTAAGTATTATTCTAACTGAATTTGTTTTAGTATTTATAATAAATTGTTAAGTACTAATTATTTATTTTTATTAATAGGGGCGTTCATACTCCGGAGTCGGGGATGGATTTTTGGGAAGAATCAAAGAATGCTTTATGCAATTTAATTAAAGGAAGAAGTCCGTACTTACAAGAGCATTATGATAAAGGGATACGAATTGTATGCGATGTGTATCGAGATGACGACTTTGGCAACACAGAATCGGTTCAAGTGTAATTTTTTTTAAAACATTACAGTTAAATAAAATAATTTACTACTCAATTGCATTAAATTATTTATTATTATTGTTATTATTTTCACTTCTAGGAAAAACTGTTAGAGGAAGGCTACGTCCGGCACTATACAGACCTTGACGACCGGACCATATTTTCTAAGGTAAAGTGTTTACATCATTTCTTGTATCTGAAACCCATGTTATTTCTTGTATCTACTCATACGAACAAACCTTTACTACTATTTTTCCGGTATGAGTAGATTGAAATAAGGAGAAAAATAAAAAATAAAAAATACGCGGGAGAGAAGGAGGAGATACGTAGATATTTGTTGTTTTTAGTTAGAGGGAAGGACCAGTGGCCGTACGTCACTTCAGCCTTCCACGAAGGAATTTGAAACACAGAAGCAATTTTACTTAATAAATAATATTTATTCTCAGAAATACCCTTCACAAACTTCTTTTCAAAATTTAGAATCTTATCTCTGGTGTCTTTCTTTCAACCTATAAAATCTTCTACCAAGCAAGCGTTATAATGTCCATCAGTGGGCCCACATATAAATTTAAAACACATGAAATCACTATTATATTATTATCATTGGCCAAATTTCACTCCATTTGAAATTAGACTCACTATTAGATTGACAAATTAAATATAGAATTAATCAATTAATTAAAGAATATTGCTTATTTTAAATTAATAATCAAGAGATTAAGAATTTTAAAATATGTTGGTTAGTGATTTAAGTGATAAAAGAATATGTTGTACATCTTAAAATAGAATATTTAAATTAAAAAAAATAGAAGTTGTCTATAATAAATTGTTAGCTAAATGTATTTAGTATTTATAATAAATTGTTAACGACTCGTTATTCATTTTTATTAACAGGGGTATCGATGCACCTGATTTAAAAATGCCATTTTCCATAGAGGCGATGGGATCTTACGATATCTTATTAGAGGAAGTACACTTAGTTTGTATAAGTATTCTGCAAGAGACGGAAGACACGTCAGTGACGTTTATTTTATCTATGAGAGGAAGAAAACATTGCTATAGGTATAATTATTTTTAAAAAACTGAAGTTGAATTTTTAATTTACTACAGGTAAGTTTTTGAAAGTGTAATTGTTTATATTATTTCTAGTATTCAAAATCCATTTTATTTTTAAAGTTTTTAACTGCTGTAGTTTGGTTTGTGGTTTGGACTGTTTTAGTGGCATCTATAAGCAAAGGCGATGAGAAAAGGAGTGTAGCAAGATGACAATCTTATACGGCCATGCCATGGGAGTACAAGAGGGAAAATGGGGCAATCGTTGAAAAGATGAGAATGAAATTCCGGTCCTGTTCATGTCAAAAAGACAAAAGGGAACCAGTAACCAAAATCGTAAAACCGTCTCGGGGAAAAGAAAATAAGTAGCCATTTTCTAAATGCAAAGAATCTCACTACCTGTAATAACTTCTCCCTGGCAAAAGAATCGAAAATAAAACGACGGGAATTAATCAAAACTTTAAAGGACCTTGGTTGCAAATGGCGAAATAAATAGAGGAGGGGAAAATTGAAAATAAAAGGGGATCTTATTAAGACCATAAAATTGTAGTTTTCATTCATCCTTTTATATGCATTTGTGGACTTAATTAGGTTAATTGCATGGAATTACACTTAATTTCATCATTTCATGCAGTTGAGCATCTTGGTTAAAAGCCATTACATTGCATGACTTTTGTTAAATAAGTGTTTTCATCTCATTCATCACCCTGAAATTAATTTTTTTTAGCTTCACTAATGCATTCCTACTAATTTTGCCAGTATGTGCTATTTTTGGAAAATTAGGTATTTTTGGTGCATTACGTAGGCATATAGGGTCCCATGCATAGTCCATCTAGATTTCTCTTACTTAATTATTATTTATATTATTTAAATTTATTTTTTAGGAGAAATCAAAAGTGGGACCAACATTAAAGGCGGGATACCCTACATGGTGGGTCCACATATCACATATTTTGGCATCTTGGTGGAGTTGGAAAGCTTGAAAATTCTCAAAGAAAAAGAAGTAACTCAGATTTAGAAAGAAATCAAGAGAGAATTGCGAAGTTTGCCATGGGAGTTGGTTAGTCAAACTTGCAAGTAAAGAAGCATGGAGACCAATATATTTCTACTTCTACTAGTATTCGGTGAATATAACACTGTATGTTATTGCATATGTATAAGAATATTTGAGCGTTAGGGTAAAACACTACATACATTTACAACTACAAAAAGACAAGAACATAAAAGAAGTATTGGAATTGTGTATTCGTTGCTTAGTTTGTGTTATTACCGAATAGGAATGGATATGAGACTGCTCTTAAAAAAAAACACTGAATTCAAGTCATTTATGCGACAGGGCTATGATGCCCAAATGCTGGATGTCTTGGTAGGGACATATGCCCTTGTATTTCAAGGATATAGATTTTATAAATGATGTATACTGGATATGATGCAACAAGTTATACATGAAGTATTGGATATGATGCAACGAGTATCTCCCTTCCTCTAGTTCCTTACTTTGCATCAAGCTGATTTTAGTTTAATAAGGTAATATCACTATTTTTATGCATTTTATATTAAACCATTCATTCACAAAATCTTTATTGAGGCCTGGTTTTTTAACTTGTGTTAGAACTTTTCATAAATTAAGAGGCAAGTTGATAGATGCTAAAAGAATTATGGATGGTCATGGGGCGGGACGAACTGTGCTGAAGCATATGCAAGGCAGCCCATTTTTTTATTAGGCCCAATCCAGTAAAAGAGCCAGAAAGGTAGGGCCAGGTTCGACCAAATGTCAATATAGCAGGACTCTTTGTTATATTATTCAGACCACAATGTGCCTGTAGTTGGGCCACAAAGCTTTTGGTGGACTTAGGATGTTTTGCTATCGAGCTAATAAATGCGGCCCAGGCAGACATGGACATGTTCTTACATAAAGTCTAACTAAATGGATCAACATTGCCGTGATATTCAACACGTACTGGCCCAAAATATCACTCAGACTGAACCCGGCATGACTTTAGGAGTTTGGGCTCGATTCCCAACTCCTGGCTGGCTAGAAAGTAGGGTGTAAGCCCATTGGAAAAAGTAGATTTGGATATGAATCTAGTTATAGGTTATGTAATCCATATGTGTACCCAAATTTTATAATTGGCATGTTTTTTTTTTTTTTTTTTAAAACCCAGCTAAGGGTTTGGACCGTGAGAGACTCACACCAGGCATGACTTTAGGAGTTTGGGCTCGATTTCCAACTCCCGGCTGGCTTCAAAGTAGGGTGTAAGCCCATTGGAAAAAGTAGATTTGGATATGAATCTAGTTATAGGTTATGTAATTCATATTTGTACCCAAATTTAATAATTGGCATGTTTTTTTTTTTTTCAAACCCAGCTAAGGGTTTGGACCATGAGTGACTCACACCAGGGAGGAGTACAACTCGCACATGTGATGTAATAACAACTAAATACCCAAGGAATGGAGTGGCCAGGTTAGAACAGACCTCAATATGAGAAATGCCACTGGAGTAAGGGACAGCTCTTCATTAATTGGCAAGTTGATTGTACAAGAGTTCTGAGACCTTTTTATTCTTACATTGGTAGACATTTAAAATGAAAAATTTGCCTTTAATTTTGTCCCATATCTGTAGGATAGTGCACAAAATTCTGCTTTTTAACCCTGCCTTAGAATGTAGGGGATAATGGTGAATATGTAATATTGAAAGAAGTAAGGTTAAAGTTATCATTTCTGCATCATCCTTTGTTATATGAACTATTCAGGAAATTTTAACTGTTAGCCTGACGTGAGGGTCACAGGGCACTTTTAATTAGGAATTCGAAATCTGCTTGATCAGGTTTGGGTGTAACCCAACATTAATAATTAGACCCAAATCCAACCCAAATCATAATTAAATGTAATCGGAAGGAAAAAAAGGTCCACATCCGATTTAGTCAAGACACAATTGGATCACAGGATCCCTATCATTCATCTGGCGTGGCCCACCCAAGCAGTGCATCCAAACTTGGGTCCCACTAGGTCCAAAGTTTTGGAAACTGAAAGCTGGAAAAGATGACTGGCCCATTATCAAAGTAGCAACAAAGCCGGTGACAGGTCCAAACCAAGTCTTCTAGGGTTCCCTTCCTGCCTCTCACCAAACCGCCGAGGAATCAGTGCCCCAGAGCAGTTTGTAAGTTTCATCTTCTATCCATCAATACCCCCTTTGAATACTTTTTCCATAAGATGTTGCATTTGATTTCCAGTAGAAGAACTCTCAAATGTATGATTGCAGAAATCAGAGAAAAATCTTACGCTCGTTTTCTTCTTCAAAACCTATCATCATCTTTCAAATTCATATCTTCTATTTCAAACCCCACAATCACAAAAACGCACTCATTCACGCTCTCTTACCTCATAAACTCATGTGGGTTGTCACCAGAATCAGCTCTTTCAGTTTCTAAGAATCTCAATCTCAAAACCACAGAAAACCCCAACTCTGTTATCGAACTATTAAGAAACCATGGATTTACTGACACCCAAATCACCAAAATGGTCACCAAGGTACCCTCGTTGCTCTTAAGCGATCCCCACAAAACCCTCTCACCAAAGATTGACGTTTTCAAGAGATATGGAGTTTCGGGTCCCGACCTCACAAAGATCATCTCCTCAAGCCCATCACTCTTTCAAGCTAGTGTGAACAAGCAAATCATCCCTTCCTTTGATTTCCTAAGAAGTGTTGTTCACACGGATGAGAATGTCGCTGCTTCTGTGAGACGCTCATCTCGTCTTTTCCAGTCTAATCTGGAGAAGAAAATAGGACCCAACATCTCAATTATTCGCAGTCATGGTGTACCGGATTCAAACATTGCCAAATTGATTGTGACCCACCCCAGAACAGTGTTGTTGGGCGTGGAACGGTTTGGCGAGATTGTGGCATTTGTTAAGGAAATGGATTTCAACCCGTTAAGCGTGAATTTTACCTTTGCAATCCGGGTTATGTCTGGGATGAAGAAATCGAATTGGGAAAGGAAGATGAAGGTTTATGAGCGCTTGGGATGGTCTAAAGAAGAGTTCCTTTCAGCATTCAAAGTGCAGCCAAAGTGTATGTTGGTATCGGAGGAGAAGATTGTGAAAGTGGTGGAATTTCTTCAATGCGAGATGGGTTGGAAGCCATCAATACTTGCGAAATGCCCGAATCTTCTATTGTATAGTTTGGAGAAGAGGACTATTCCTAGATGTTTATTGCTACGAATTCTGATTAAGAAGGGTCTTATTAAGGAGGAGCCTGGTCTCTTTTGGATGTTGAATATATGTGAGAAGCAATTCTTGGAGAAGACTCTGATCAAGTATCAAGACCTTGTTCCTGAAATACTGACTGTATACCAAGGGACGGTGGGACCTGTAGCTTTACCAACTGTGGGTGCTACTCAGAAATTGTAGTGTTTGCATTGAAGTTCTTTAAAGATTTTCCTTCCAAAGGTACTTCCTAGACATTTTTGTTATGTGAAATTTTGCTTACACCATGTATTGTGATTTCTACTTCATTGGAGGTTAGTGATCATTTTTATTTATCCTATTCATTATAGCCTATTTCTTTTGCTCAAGTGCTTGAACCTGTATTCATAATGTGTTGGGTTTTTAGTTTCAATCATTTAATCTGAATGCTCTTAAACCTCTAGACTCCTGTATGTTGTAAGCAAATTTTGAAACATCTCTGTAGATTTTCTAGCTCTTAATCAGATATGTATATTATTTGTAGTGTGTTGTCTTATTCATACTGTCATCTATCTGAGCGTCAGTTCTGACTTCTGACTGAGTTGGAGACCATATCAGTAATATGCGTAAAAACTACATTATATTTTTGAAGTTAAAAAGCTGATAAGAATTTATTTAGTGATACTATATATATCGGATGATAATTAAGGAATCTAGATCAGATGTTGGACAGCACTGTCAAAGCATAGTTGTTTGTCCCCCTTGTTTCCACCATGTTCTAGAAGCAACATATGCTTCTCCACCATTTCAATAACATGCCCATATCACATACTCTAGAAGCCTCACCAAACTGACCTTGGATGACCGCCTCTTACAACCCCGTTAATGAGTGGCAAGCAAAAGTGCCATGTGGCCACTTCCTAGCCATGCCCTTCACCGACATGGTTCCCTCTGAGGATATGTAAATGTGCTTGCCACATTGGTATTGTGCAGCAAATAGAGTGCGGTGGGTGAAGTGCAAGAGAAGAGTGCGTGAGTGTAGTGTGTAGTGAGTGCCTAGAGTAGAGAGTGCAAGTCATGGTGTGGTGAGTGATGTGCATGTGACAAATGTAGTGTGGTGTGTGTAGTAAAGTGTAGTGCATAGCGAGTTTTGAGTGAGAGTACCTAATGTATGTGGTAGTGTGAAATGTGCTGTGTGGTCTAATGTGTATGCCGGGTGCAAACGTGTAACAGCATGTGCCCATTTGTATAAGTTGTATTGATAGAAATTGGAAGATCTGTTTTGTAGAAAGTGTATTAAGTTGTGTTGTATTGAGTCTTGGGTCTACCTTTGTGGTTTTCTCACATCAGATGCTTTTTATTTTTTCGTTTGTTCCTTTCCATGATTAAGTTACCTTGATTAGGGAATAAGAGGAACAACTACAAAAGCCAATACACAATGAAAGAACCAATATGTTAACTGAAATGGAAGCATCAATCTCCCAAGAGATGGTTTGCTTGTTTAAGGTTAATTTAAGTAAGCCCTTCTGTTCAAGAGGATTTATTTTGGTGATAAGAAATGTTGCAGGGGGTGTGAGCATGATGGGTTGGTGGCCGTATGTTGTCAGCTGATCCTGTAGCGATTGAGGCTGAGTTAATATTTAGATGGTTGATGATGGCCTGAAAAAACTGCATATTGTTGCTTAGGTGGGCCACTTGCAGAGTTGTAATAGACTAACTGTGGCTCCGATACCATGTAGGGAAGAAAAAGTTGTGGGAAGTGTTTCTCTCATTCTCAATCTGAAAGGGGATAAATTGAGTTGATATTTATGTGCAAATGTGCTACTACTGTATTAAGATACACTCTAATCAAGTCCTTAGATCTTGATATGCTCTTGGCCATATTCCCTGTCAACGATTTTAGTCATAGCGCATGCATCTTCAAATGTTAGCATTGAAGTCTGTTTGAAGTTTGCGGGTCAAGTTTTTGATGCATGAGGAGCTTTTAATATCTCACTTTGGTCTTCTTCTACATGAGTTATCTCATGACTTCGCAACATGAGAGTGGTGTGTGGTTTTGGAGGAGGGAGGGGAGGGTAACCATCACAAAATAGGAGGAAGAAGAAAACCCCAATGTTCAAAAAAAATAAAAAATAATAATAATAATAAACAAAGGAGAAACAATCATTGCGGGCCATATACACTTCTTTGCAAAGACCTTTGGTCGTTTGAATAAGGTACTTAACTCCCTTTGCAAAATGGATTGACCACTTAAAAGGCTGTTTGAGTGAAGGTATTACTCTCTCTACAGAATGGATCAACCACTTTGACACTATCAAGGTATTACTTGCTTTACAGAATGGATCGTTTGACATGATCCTAACTGAACACTACGAAAGTGCTATCAACAGCTCTTACCAATTGACTCTTTTGCATTACTCGTACATAGGAACTAAATTAGAGGAAGTCTTACTGACTGGACATTAAATAATGGGAAAAAGCCTGAAACAAGAGGGAAATGAACCCAAATACTCAACTATTTTTTGACTTGCGCTGGGACACACCCATATGAAGGGTTGCCCTTAATTATGGTTTCCTCATGGACTCCCCTTCTATTTCTCCAATATTTGGATTGCATCAAAGTTATTAACATGTATCTCATCACAAAGTACTGCACTAATGAAATGGTCCAAAATGCTGGGTAATGATTTTCTTTCAGAGTACTCGAGCGCGGTCCTTCGAACTCATGGTCTTTCTAACTAAACATCAAATGTTTAGTAGAGCATCGAACTTGATTAAAGCACCTATCTTAGGCCCAATATCGAACTTACTCATCCTGAGAAGAAATTTAAAAATTCATAATCAATTCAGAAATGGGCAGATCAGGTAGAATCCGGGTTGGTCCAGGGCCGAAAATAATTTAACCCAAACCTGATCTGTGACCCGAGTGTGCCTGAACCCCACTAATAAGTGGGCTGGGCCAGCTTTTCCAAATGCTAACCCTTACTCATTAACAACTATATTGACCAATTAATATTATGAAACTTGACATGACTCAGCGACACTTTCCATATTTCATGGTTCAAGTCAGGTCAAATTCCAGGTAGTCTGTCGAACAAAAAGGGACAGGTCAGTGGGAAATGTTGAACCCAGTTGCATCAGCTTACCTTGACATGCTGAAGTCCAGCAATTTGTAACTTGTAATCAGTTCTGACTCAGCCGAGTTACTGAACTCTGACAGGGGCAAGTCCGAGTTTTGGCATTCTAGAACAATGCTTTTATACAAACACAGATCAACTAGTGTGAGAGAGAAACAAGGTGCAAGGTTCTTTACATGCACCTGTCTCTTGTGGTATGCTTTATTCTTCTGAATTTTACATTTCATTGTACAATTTGCAGGGATGCTTGTTACATGTTGGAACAAGCTTCAAGCTTGCAAATTAAACTGAAAAACCGAAAAAAAGAAAAAGAGAAATCAAATTCAAGTCAACAATATTGACAGAAATAAAAGAAAAAAGAGTTGGTAATACACAAAAGGTAAAATGTTGTAAAAAAACTGTTGCATGTGTAGTAGTAGCAGTTCTACCAATGGGAGGCTATGCGAGCATAGAGTAACTCGTTCCATGTATCAGGCAGACCTGGAAGACACCAATGTATGCAGTCGGCGTAAGTCAGTGGGTCTGCCTTCTGCTCCGGCGTAAGCATCTTGCCTTGCCTGATAGTGTAGACAGATGCATGGGCATCCTTTCTGTACTCAGAAAGCGTTGTGATGTTGAGGAAGTAGATGGGGACCTTCATGGACCGAGTCACATTTGCAGCAATGGCGAACATTTGCCAGTCAGTGCCAACATCCAATGGCATTGACATGTTCAGCACTGGGGTTGTCTCCATTGCACACTTGATCCCATCAGGGTTGTTCCAACCTGAGCTCCTACAACAGTTGCAATTTCGGAAGAAGATTATTGTGATATTATTGCAATATTTTCGAAGCATAAGTAATTGGTATCCATGTGTTTGAAGTATGTTTTTAGTATTTAATACATACTATTTTCTCCTACGGGAGTCCGTAAGGTAAACCGTGCGTGAAATCTCATATGTGCCCTTAATGGAGAGGAGGCCCTCCTAAGGAGAAAATTCATCTATTGAAACAATTGATACTTAATTTAACAATTGTTGGACTGAATATTCATTTTTGAATGGAATCACAGAACACAGTACTTCATTTCATGGAATTTAAATACAAAGATTTCACTAACAAAAGGAAAACAATGTCACATAATATGCCCAGCGGAATGGGTCCCAGGGGCTATTGCAATACAGAAATGGATATAAAGAGGTAGGCTAGGTAGCCTTAAAAAAATCTCACAAATGAAATACAGATAAAATTTAGAATTAGAGAAAACCATCAACTCTAATCCTTTCATTCACAGAGTCTCTTATATCCTGCCGATTGTTGGGGACTTGGGTTGAGAGGGTGACTGGTAGCAGAGCAGCAAATAAAATAAAGGAGAAGATTTTACAGTAAATGGGGGTTTTATCCATGGATTGTTCATAAGGTGAGGCCTAAAAGGTCTAAGGTAAGGTAAATATGTAGATAGGACCATCACTTTTTCAAAATTTAATTTATGAGAGTGATCGGTGGGTACTCATTCTATAAAGAAAGAGGTTATTGATGACCCTATGTGAATTTTAATCTTTAATCCTTCAAATAGAAAGTCATTTATTAGAAATGCTAAGAATTCGACACCGAAAAACTGATAGGTTCAAAATGATTAAACTCTTGTTTCCCCTTCCAATGCAAATCGCCCGCGACACAGAAAGAAAAAGAAGAAAGAATCAAAACCAAGGAAGAGAGGGTTGAGATGAGACTCAACAACAAAATGAGCATGAAGAATTATGCCTACTGCTAGTTCTTACCTGAGGTGATTTGGAGACATGCTGTTGAAAAACACCATTGTGCGTTTCGGATCAACATTTTCTTCTATCCACTCAGCCCATGTTCTCAAGACCCTCTCATATACTATTGGCCGGTCGATCTCATCATAATCCGTTGCCCCATCATCAAACGATCCGCGTCTTCAACCCCATAAAAAGGAAAATAGTTGGAAGTCAAAATCCCATTATGACCAAATCCAAATCAAATTAGAATTTGGCATCGTTTGTTTGCATGCAATTAAATACATAGGAATTGTGAGCCCAAAATTGGATAAACTCAAAGAAGCATATATAGCCGAAGATCTAGAGATGGGCATCAAATAATCTTGCTTTAATGAAAAATAAATTAAGGTGAGATGTAAATGAATACCAGCCATCACCTTAGTAGTGTAAATCTTAGTAAAGTGAAGATCACATGTACATCTCCACCTTGTATTTTTCACCCCCACCTCTTTAACATGAATTCCTATATTGTATTAAATTCCATGTGAACGGACATGCCCTTAAAAGCCAATCTTATACTCACAGTGCTTTCATCTTGAGATGGTTCATCCACCATACATACGTATTGAAAATCAAGAAATCTACGCCCTTCCAATTCTCTGCGTGTTTAGTGACTGAATCTGCCATTACAATTCGGTTTAATATGCTGTGCATAGACGGATTGTCTGAGTTCGATTGCACTAAAAATGGCGCCCAATAGAACTCCACTGTAGCTTGGTATTCCTTCACATGCATATCGACAAAGAAATGTAAGCATTTTTCACCTAAGTGTTTTGGTGTATATACACACAAGGAAATTTTGTTCATGAAGAATGACAAGTCTTAAGCACAGTCTCAGCATTCTCTACGCACGTTGTTATAAATCAATCTGGGGGTCTTCACATTTGAAATCCAAACCACAAAAATCACAGTCTCACTATGAAATATCAATAAAGAATAATTTATTCTAATTAGAGAGTTATATGCACCATCAGATTTTGGTTGCAGTAAATTTTTATGTGCCATGCATCTGTATGATGGTGACAAAAGGTAATCAAACTAACATGACCCATGTGAGGCTCATTTTTGCTTAATCAACAGATGATGACAAAAGGTAATCAAACTAATTAACATGACCCATGTGAGGCTCATTTTTGCTTAATCAAACTTGTTTGTTCATGTCAGAGAGAATTGTGTTCAATTACACTCCAAACGCAAGCTATATGCCATTAAATGTTCATGGGTATAGTTTTTACCATTTATTTTGGACATGATCAACCCAATTGTACATATCATACTTATTGAAGTGAACAAATACTAGAAAGTTAGATCAATCAAAGGTGGAGCGTGCACGTATTAAATCAGGTGTAAGCTGTTTAGCATGGAATCACTTGTAACTTGATTTTAGCCTTTAGTTCCATATGAAACCCTTAAAAATATTAGTTTTCGTTTACTTCAACCATTTAAAGTGGTGATATTCAAATCATGGTCTTAAACTATCAGTCTCGTACCTCTATCAGCCACCCATAGTCCTGATTATTATCACCATGTAATGAACACAACCGTTTATGGTGCATATACATTTATAGTTTTGAATTGGTACAATGAACTAATTATGGTGCGATGGTGGTGTGAGTAAGTGAGTTGACCCAGCTATGATTGATCAAGTCATCCCTCTTACATGCATTATTCATAAATTGCCACAAGCTCAAATTTGACACTCATCCAACCATTACTCAGTGTTGACTCATATTTAAAGAAAAATGACATATTCTAAATTTTTTTACTTAGGGTTATAAATGAAGGGTTTAAGATGTTCTAATGGAGTAGATACATCACACACATATTTGTCTCATGATATCATTCCATCCCTCATCTCCTCCATGATTGTCATTGCTGTAGGCGAGCCATCTAATGTTAATCTCACCGCATCAAAATTAACTACTACTATCGCTGTGTGGGCCGCAATGCTTCAAATTCTTTTTTTTTTCCTTATATCTTTCATTAAGAAAAGGGGCTGATATTATTTTATATTTTGAAAAAGGTGGAGAAAATGGGGCCGCAGAAAATCTTAAAAAGTGCTTTAAATTTGTACTGGAGAAAGTTTTCAAACTTTTGTTTACTTCCTGTTTTATCCGCATCCAAACACTCCCAACTCTTAATAAAATTGTGACAATTTTTCCTTCTTCTCTTTCCTTTGTTATATAGCTTCTGTTTATTTTTAAAATGTTTTTGGCAGTGGTGGTTTTCTTTTTTTTTTTTGGTGTTCTTCTCTTTGGAGTAATAAAAATTACTGTTATAAAAAAAAAATTCATGGAAAAGGCCGGGTTCTACCTCAGCCCGGAAAATTGAAAGAGACCCGACCCGGTTCATGCTCTTCTTTCCCGGAGGAATCACTGATTGCAGAAGACAAACCATCGATTCCCATTGATTTCGATTCAAAGAATCCCCCACAAACATCAGCCTCTTCCCTCGAAGCTTCTCCAACATCAATCTTGCATTGAATCTTAAAGAAAAAAGGAGTAAATTTTGAACTATCAAATTTCATGCACTTAGAGAGAGAGAGAGAGAGAGAGAGAGAGAGAGAGAGAGAGAGAGAGAGAGAGAGAGAGAGAGAGAGAGAGAGAGAGAGAGAGAGAGAGAGAGAGAGAGAGATGAAGTCTTCCTCACTTGGGTAACGAGCAATCGCGTGGCTGCCACCTCCAGTTCTGATAGAGAGTGTCTTTTCTCCCGTTCGTGACGCATGTGACCTGGCGTGTGAGAAACTCACATTCCTCTTCTTTGTAGAGAGGATGCGTTGCATTGTCTAGCACCCATTTTCCTGTGAAGATATCACAGTCCCTCACATTCACAGCTGCTTCTTCTTCTACTTGTTCTTCTTGGGTTTGCCTAAAATTCTCATCCTCATCTTGGGTTTGTCTGTCTGTTGAAGTAGATGAGATGGGTGGGCTGGGAAGGCTGTTTTCTTGAATTGGTTTAGTGGGTGGGAGCTGTTGTTGGATTTCTTGGGGTCTACCCACACTGAAGGGGAAACGGGTGATCGATCTGATGTCTTCGCCATAGATGAAGATGATGATGAAGAAGATGGAGAAGCCAACGAGAGAGATGGAGATGTTGTTGGTCTTGCGAGTGACGTTAGCAGGCTTCATTTCAGCTGGTGTTTGTGGAAGTGGAGAGAAGAAGACGGTAGGAAATGATGGAAACGAGAGAAAGCGAGAGAGAGGAAGAAAAGGAGGGGGAAATATAAGATAACAAGGCTACTACGTCATGAATTTGGTGAGATGGGTCTATCGTACGACTCTCTTATTCCTCTTTTAACTACTTCCGAAATCAATATCGCAAAGAAACAAATCTGGGGGTCGTCCTCTTTTCCCTTTTTTTATTTTTTTTCCTTGCAGAGGAGTCATGGGAAGGGAGGGCGGGCTAGCATTAGATGTTAATCTGCTGAAGGACGTGATCATTGGTTGTTGTTAGCTATATAATCTAATGTGCAAGTGAAAAATATAAAAAGATCAAATTCCCATCAACATATATAGCCCAGATCTCTCTTGATATCATACATAAATCTCATTTTTTGCTCTAATCATTGTCTAGTTTATAGAGTTCATTAGTGCCACAACTCGCTCTTCTTAAGCATGTAAGTGTCTGTGGTTCATTGGATTAGATTTGTCAAAATATTTTCTACAAGCTTTCAATCATGTTTTAATAAATAAATGTGTGGATAAAGAGGATAATTGATTTTTACTGAAGAGGTAAAATGACAATAGAACATTGTATAAATGTACGAAGCAGACCATAGATGATTTGATCATAAGATCGCTACGGGACCATAGCTCTAATACTATGTGAAAAATTTAAAAAGGCTACGTTTAAGATCTGTTAGATCTTATAAAAAAAGCAGGTGTAACTTTGAGAGAAATTCTTGTCCTATTGTTAACAAATTGGGAGACAGTGTTTGAGTCATTTTGACTGGTATATGGCTCTACTGATTAATTTATCGGGATAGAGTCAGAAGAAATATCCCAGAACCAACTTTGATGATCCGAAATTTTCAACTACATAATAAAATAGGTTGGGTGCATCCATAAGATTTCATATGGGAAAAGAAACTTAAGATGGTTGGGTGACTGCAGTTGGTAATAGTTGGAAAAATCTCCCTATTTCTTGATTGGACAATATAACTCCTCGAGAGAAAGAAAACTCGGTGTGCATTTTCTTTCCTACTTCTAAATTGATTGCTGTATCAAACCATATGCTGTTTTTTTTATTGTCACATGATATAAGTACATTATATGTATAAGCATCCAGTGAGCCAATAAAATTGGGCTCGTGGGCCCAGTTCTGGATGGTTTAAATGGAATATTTAAACCCATTGCTAGGTCTACAACTCAAGCTAAGTTTAATAAGAGGGCTGTACCTGGGTTTCATTTTAAAGAATGAAACCCTGACTCGGCCTTCTTTAGGACTATCCATCGCCATAGTTTAGAAAAAAACCCAGAGACACAGCCTGGAATGTTATCAAGCCCACTATCTCACAGACTTATGTTTTACTCGATATGAAGGATCCAACCTGAAAAATCATATTATTGATCAGTCTAGATCTGATCCAAACCTGACTCATTCACATCCCTATTGATATCAATGAGTTGGGCTTGGGCAGACCTCTACCTGGCGCGCTAACAAATCTCCAATGGTCATCTTGAACGGAGTCTGTCAATAAATTTTAAACTGAAAGATCATGCCACTAGTGACCAGTTCAATTTTAGTTCAACACCATTTTTATCTAACTTCTCCTTTTCTTCAAACTTTCTGTGATCGCATATTAATTTATTTGAGTTGTTTTTTGCCCACAAAGATTTCTTTCACTATCATTAAGCTCACAGATAGAAAATCTTGTCAAAACAAACCAAATGGAACAAAATTCGTGGGCACCAAAAACACGGACTTTACAAAATGAAAAAAAAACTCACATATTTGTGTTTTTGGCTCTGAAGGGCGAAGGCTCTTGAAGAAGGCGCGTTTAAACAAATCATTATTTTGTACAATTAGTACCATCTGACAAGCATTGGATCCGAGTTGATAAATAATGAGGCATGCTACATGAACAGACTGGGGGACCGGATTCGGGCCCGGTCCCCCATGAGGACCATTGGATCCCAGGCCCCTGGGATCCAATGGTCCTCATGGGGGACCGGGCCCGAATCCGGTCCCCCGGATCGGTCCATACCGACTTTCCCATAAATAATTTGGTAATGTTCGATTAATTACTTCTGTCCATATAACAACTTGGTAGGTGCTTTCCTTTTGGTTGAGGCAGTTGAATCACATAAATAAATTAGCTGGGGTTGCTTAACTAACCATTTCACGTTGGACCCACATCTCATAAAGAGATTAAGAGATTAAGATGCATCTTAATGTTGAGATGTCATGGGCCTTGGCCTCAACTTCTCCATTCATTCATTTCATTAGACTTCAAAGCAATGATTAAAAGAACCTACTTCCCTTGCATGCTTTACTTGCACTTTTAGTTTATAACTATCTTCCTTCTGTACTATTATTTCTCTTCCTATCTTTTCAAAGCGTATTCTCTCATGTTTCGTTTTCTCCAACTACTTCTAACTAATCCGAAAACAGATAGTATTTTTAACTGCACCTTAAAGGCTAACCAAGCTAATGTCTGTGGCATGGAAACAGTAGTTTATTAGATATTGGCTATCTTTGCCTAAGAAAGGAGGAGAGAGGTTTGTAGACCCCACTTGCTAAAGGGACCAAACCATTTTCACAGGGGGACCATGAAGTACAATTAGTACCTGTCATTTTAGGGTTTGGGCTTTTTGGCATTATCATTGTTTCAGACGAAGGGAGTTTGCTGTCTTTCTTTGGTGGCCCTCATCTTCTCCCATGAAAATACTCTTTTTGGGATACAGAGCTTGTTAATTATTATTCAGTGAATGATACTAACCATACATTGTGATGGTTCTGAACCATCCAATTAGTTAATTTCTTTTATCTCTTAGATGACCCATATCCAAGAGAGAGACAATAAAAATAAAAATAGAATTAATAGTTGCACATCATTTCATATATGTTGGAAAGTCCCACATCGTCCAAGTAATGGGTTTGATATGACTTCATATACATGTTTGAGCCTTCCACCTATACGCTTAAGTTTTTGGGTTAATACTGTTAATGAGTCGTTTTTGGACAGGGTCGGCTCTCTTGCATTCTGCTTCTTTGTCTCTCAATTTCTTTTTCAATTTTTTTGATGTTGTTTGTAGAGATGTCACGACTCGGGCCCGAATTACGGTAACCCCAGACTGTGGGTCCATACTTACTCCCGTAAACCCCGAATTAACCGGAATCCACAAGGGATAACACTCTCAATAAACCTGTCAAACACATACAAATTTTTGCGGAAACATATACATTGACAATATCCATTCACTTTACATGTATACAAAAGAATCGAGTCCTTATACATGTATCATTTCCAACATGGTTCGTCAATTGGTGCATACCCAACACAATACGATAATAATTACTTACATTCCAAAAATGAATGTACAAAATGACTATTCAAAACGTTTCACAAAATGTTACAATCCTTTTCGCACTCGAATACCCATCAAACGGTATTCCGGCCATTCCACTCGTTCAATCCTCCTGGAGGAACCGGAGCGGTCTCCTCCGCTGGCGCCGGGGGCGCTGCCGCATCGGCAATGGCAAACGGGCATGTGATGTCATCAATAACACTAATGAACACGACGGTTCAACAATGTATAAACAATTCTTGTAATAGCACATGTTAGTACATATACTGAATTCATTAAATCCATTAGGTAACGATTACCACTCTAAACAAATCTAGACAATTCCTACAATGACAATGGATAACATAAGAATTTATCAATAAATATTCACTATCATAACTTTCATTCATTTTGTTTCGTTTCATTTACCATTTCGTTCATTCCATTTCATTTCCTTTCATTTACCATCTTCCCAATGGAAGGCATCAATCAATATCCGTAGATACGATTGGAATATGTGAGACTTACTAGTGTCCGGGGCATGGACAACTAGCATCACCATGGAGCTTCGAAACGCCCCCAAATCCATTTGCTGCAGCAGGATTATTCATTTCAATGTTACCTTTTCATTCATTATATTGTTCAGTTCAGCTCAGTAACGAGCTTAAGAGATCAATAAGTAGTGCCACATTCAAAATTTGCATCATATCTATTAATTCTATTCAAGTTCACAATCAAATTTCTAAACCAAACAATTGGGTGAAACATTTGTTATTTAATGTACGTGTTATTCTTGATGAACATCACTTTTGATAGTAGTTTGTACATTCAAATAACCTAAGCTAACACTCATGTAGGTTTAGACAACCATTTGAAGAATTAGTACTTAATGGTCACTATTCTTTTTTCTTAATTTTCTTAATCTCGATAATCTTAGATTAAGGCATAATTAGTTCCAACACTAATTTATAGACCCCTAATAATCATAGAAAACAAATTTGGTTTTCAAAATTTATCAATTTTCACTGGACTCAAACTGAGTCCTCCGATCGATTGGACCGTCATACTACTCGAGTTACACACATTGGTATCAAGGATTTCCGTATTTGACGAAATACGGGAAAACTCGTATTTACGGAAAAGTCCTTAGCCTAATATGTTTGAGTCTAAACTTACTTTAACCAATTCAATTTCATTTCATTATGTTTAATGTATCATTTGAGACTAATTTGTCTCTCTTTGGTCATTAATCTTCACTAACACAATTATTCATGCTTAATTAGTATTAATCCTGATTAATTAGCCTTAATCATGATTAGTTTGGGTCGGGTTGTAACAAGAGACGAAGATGGATGTTGTTGCTTTGTATATGGAGCTTAATGATAATGGGATGGACTGTAGTTTGCAGTTTCTTGTGGTGAACATGACCCTGATTTAGTAATTTTACATCACGAAAAGCGAGAAAAATATATTTTAAATATCATTTAGAATTCTCGATTTTGGATGATCATTAGAAGTTCAGATAAGTATTCAGAAGGCCACATATATTCGAACAGCTGGAAACAACAATTTTTAGATATGACTGTCCATGGATCCACTTGTCTAAAACTCGGCAAGACTCGATTCAATCTAAACTTCAAGTTCTAATTCAAAAACCTGAAATTTTCTATCCTATTTATTTATATACAGAGTTCTTATTTGTAGTACAACTTGACTAAAAGACTGAGTGGATGGAATTCTTGAGTTGGACAAGACTTGATGAACTCTCGAATCTGAAATGAGTTGTTGGGTTCTTAGAAAATGATGTCTGTTATAATTTCCCCAGTTGATGAAATGGGCTGGCAGCCTGGCACTCAATCTTCCCTGTAGCTTCACAAATGGGAAAAGTAAAGACTAAGGAAGGTTTTTACAGGAAACAAGCAGTCCCCACATTGACCACTTGCACCTTTTTTAGTCTAATTATGCAAATTGGAGAGATGATCCCTTTGTGTCCAAGCTAAGATAAAAAGGCAACATAAAGTAAAGCCAGGAATAGATGTACCTCAACAAGAACAACCACCACCAAGTGCAGAAACTGTAAAAAAAAACTCAGAAAAAGTATATTTCTTCGAGTGTTTTCTGGAGTTTGGAGTTGGGTAACATCATAGCTGTTCTTGGTGGGGTTGAAGCAAGTAATCTTTCTGTCACCGCACAAGGTTCTATTGGCCTTGAACCCCAACAAATCCTGTAGTTTTCTCATTCCCATTTTGTTCATGTGGGACCCGTGTTGATCCATTACATTGATAAGATAATGAGTACTACTCTAGTTGAGAGAGTCCTATGATCAGTCTCCCAAATTTGAATGTTTTACATGTCAATTTGTAGCTTAATATAAAAAGGTAGTTATGAAGGCTAAGAACGGTCTGTCAGGCCCTGAGCTGGCCTGCCCCACTTGCAACTAAGAAAAAAGGACATGGACACATTGACTGGATATTTTGTACTCAGAGGCCCAAAATGCATGGGACTCCAGACTCCGTTGTTGGTTGCTTCTTTATATCCTTGATTTTTTTTTTTTTTTGTCAGGTGTTGCTCATGATCTTTATTAATTATGTGCATTGTTCATCTATGACGACTATGGCCTAGGATCCCTTCACCCCCATAAATGATGTGGCTTTACTAACATTAGATGGACATGATCAGCCCCAAGTTGCCCAAGTGTTAATTTGAGGTGCTTCTTATCATCTCCTTAATTACTTTATTAAGGAAATAGATCAAATGATACATTAAGAAGCTTACATTGGTCTCAAACTGATGAATGATAAAATAAAATATGGGGTAGAAAAGAAATTAATTATGGGTTGAAGAGAATTAGAGCATAAGGTGTAATTGGAAGGTTCAATATGTCCTTCAGTCATGGGTTTTCTTTCTTCCTCAGAGTTGTTTGTATTAAGTTTCCTCAGCTAATCATTCAAAACGGCAAGATATTACAGTATCAATAGAGACGGCATAAATAATTTTCAATACTCTCCCTTGGGTGGGCCAGCTCCTCAACAGTTTGCAAACTAATGTATATTAGAAGTTCTTCTTTGGAACCATCATCTCACCCATATGCTCGTAAAATGGGCTCATGAGGCCCAACTGATCCATTACAGTTTTAGGAAAATGCATGTCTGGCTAATGGTTAAATTAGTCGACCAATATTATAATAGAAGTACAGGTGGCTCGTTTAAGAACCAAATCAGAGATGATTGTTTGCAAACATTAGACGAGGCAAGTGTTTTGTAGGTAAATTTCCTGAAATATAAGAGCCATTTGAAACTGAATGTATGCAAGCGGAACATGAAAAGTTTGATAAAGACCTATGCACTGTAGGTATCACTTTCTTTGATCCAATTATTCCAACCCATTTTTGGGTCACATTCACTCTAATTGAATTGTCCCCGGGTAATTGGATTGAAGTATTTAATATATAAAACACATGACTAAGTCTTGAGACCCAACCTGTCAATTACATATATGAGAAAGAGAAGAATGCATGGCTTCTCAGCCCGGGTTCGTACGTCACCTCTTTTTGCTTGTATAGGCTCCTTTCCCACTTGCGTGGGCTTTTTTCCCACTTGAGCGGGCTTCCGTGTGTTTGAGGGCTCTCTCTTGGTCCTAACCCCTTTAGCTGGGGTACCCAAAAGGGGGAAAAAAAAAACATGTGAGAGAGAGAATCAATTTACACACCAAAATCCAAGTTACCAAATGTTTTAGGGCCCTGTGTTTTATGTAAATTTTTTTTAGGGATTTTGTATTTCTTTGAGTGGTTAAAAATGAAGAATCAAAGATAAAATAACAAAAATGACCATCAAATGACCTTCTTTAAAGGAAATTGAATTAAGGAAAGATTGCAAATTAATAGCCGCGGCCAGCTATAACCCTAGCTAGTAATTTAGATCTTAGGAAACTCAAAGTCCTATATATCTACATTCATTACTACTTCATAGTCATTCACATAACTCATTTGACATTTGAAAACCCATCTATATATTCAATTTCTATGTATTCTATGCAAACGGGCTCTTAAAAATTGGTTCAAATCAACTATCTTGATTTTGTTGAATAGGAACTTTTATATATTGCAATTGGATTCATAAAAAAATCACTTACCTTTTAGTTAAATTATGTGAAGAGCATGGTTGTACCGGCAAATTGCTAAATGTGGGAACTTTTTAGAAACTCCCTAATTAGTAAAATCGGAGAAATATATGACCAAGTCTAAAACTTCAAAATGTTATTACTTTCATTCTTAAAACTCTTAAAAATTTAATTTAAAAAAAAAATTCTTAAAAAAATGAAACAGTTATTCTTAAAAATTTCATATTTTTTCAGGATTTATACATTAAACATAATTTAAAACTTTAATTCATTTGCTATGGTCTTTCTTGTATTTAAACCATTGTGCTAAGACAATCAAATCGCAAATGGACCGGGGCAGCCTCGGCCCGTTTTGCTTCAGTTTGGCTTTAGGCTGAGTAATCATAGATGAAACTTGGGGACTCAGCTACAGTTGGAAAGTCACCAACCCGAGCAAGTTGGGCTAGTCTGATCAACTGCACTGTTCGACTTACTCGCCTCGCCCAACTTGATGACCCAAGCCAAGTCAACTAGGCCATGTCAAGGCGAGCCAGAACAAGCTTTCAAACTATGGTCTAAACCCCTAGCATCTGGGGTTGCATGGTTGGGAATAGGGTTATAAACGGGTTGGTTCCGGTCCGGTTCCATGGTGCATCCGGAACCATAACCGTTAAGGAGAAGGTGGAACCGAATCTAGACCTGGAACTGTTTCGGAACCGGAACCAGAACCATATATGAGATGGGTATGGATTCGGGTTCGGGTCCGAGTCTAGGTAGAGAATCATATATAAAAAATAATATGGTTTTTAGGAGAGATTTTTTAAAATCGAGGTAATATGTCGGGTCTCGGGTCCACGGGTTCGAATCAAGGTAGAGCCAGAACCGGACCCATTTACTTATCGAGGCCTAAATAAGGACCTAGACCCGGTTTTTAACGGATCGGAACTTCTGGGTAATTGGAGAATTGGGTACTCATTTACATCCCTAGTTGGGAAGTACTCGATACTTTGATCTTGTAATTGATAATATTAAGGGTGGATATTGATCAAGATGTAGTCCATAATTTTTCACTTCTTGCACCTGACTTTGCTCTACTACAGTCTGGGATTCCTAGTTTGTACAAGTTGGTCAACAGTTTCATTGATTGGAAAGTTTTGATACAATGGTCTGCCAACATCAATGGGCCATGGGGAGAAAATCTTCCAAATTGGCTCAATCCCCACCATCGAGTAATTGGCATTTTTTTTCTAATGGATTACAGATGCTCTACATTCATGGTCTTCTTCTGGTCTTGAATAGATGGGTTGGGACTCTAAACCAGATGGAAGGTTTTATATATGTAAGATTATTTAATTATATTTGTGCCATATGGGCTATTGAGCGCAGCCAGCCCATTTATCTATCCACCTAAAATGCTGGCTATTTCCAGCCCATTGGGTTAAAGGTCGGGCCAGTTCAGCCCTTTTGCCAAATTTAGGCTCATTACAGTACATACATAGGCCCAGATTCGGCTTCTTAATTATTTGGCTAGAGGTTTTAAACCATCCAAATACAAAGGCCAAAACAGCTGGGGCCCACTGGCCTGTCTTAGGGTTATCATGGGCCGGGGCATGTTGGGGTTGGATTGGACCTTATGTTTTGGGCCGGAACCTAATATCTGCACCATTTAATATTTGGTCTGGCCTTGGATTAAATTATAGGAAGCTTGAAGCCCAGCCCAGATCAAACAAGTTGTGCTTGTAGTTTAGTAACTGCTTTGCTTGAATTTTTTATAGAAAGCCCAAGTTGGCCCGACCTGATTGACTAAATAGATGGCCTGGTTCCTGGCATGTTTCGGGTGAGCCAGGCACTTACGGCCTGTGTTACGATTGGGCCAGACACGGTCGTGTGTTTCTAAAGTTGGGCTGGTACTGAATATGTTTCAGCCGGCCTGACCCAGCACATGAGAACCCTTACCTGGTCTCTATGCCATCATGATGATGCTAACTGCCTCAAATTTTAGGGGAATAGTTGGGGATAAATTGCCTCTCAAATAAACCTCTTCTGTAGTGCCTTGGGTTTGCTCCCCAAGGTCTCGAGTTCGACTCTCACACCTTGCGTTAGGGGTGCACAGCGGGCGGTTATTAGGCGGTTTTATTTTATAGCGGTTTGTAAAAAGTAGAAACTGTAATTGTCCAAAGTATAGGCGGTTTGAGCGGTTTTTTTAGCGGGCGACTTGGGCGGCATGTTGGGCGGTTTGGTATTTCTACCTATCTCTCTCTTTTTTATTTTTAATAGAATGAAACTAAAGTTTCAAAGTGCTTAATATAAAAAATAAAAATTAAACATGATTTTTAATAAAAGTCAATAATCAATAATAAACAAAAATTTCAACTAAGTATATGAATGTAAAATTGAAGTCCAAAGGCATCACCAAAATTAAAAAAATACAATCACTTATATAATCTAACGTCCAAAAGTCAAAAATCTGATAAAGAAACATCTAAATTCGAAAATTCAATGTCTAAATTTCAATAAATAAACCTCCAAATTTCAAAATTCAATGTCCAAATGCTAAAAGAAATTCAAAATCTAAACTTCAAGTTCGTAAAGATCGATATATAATTTGAAGCAATCCTGCAACAACAAAAATAAAAAATAAAAAAAATCATAGTTATAATAGTAATTGATAAAAGATAATAAACATCAATGTTTAGTTTAGTGATAAAATTGTAAGGTCGTCAAACTATCATACAATATAATCTAGACTTGTATTAGAGTTGCACTAGACTCATGAGGAGTGGGGGGACCCATACGAGTAGAAGTGTTATCTGTAAAAGGAATATAACTATGGTCAGTTTATAATTTTTAATATAAAATATAATAAAAAATTATAAAAATTAAAAGTAGGAAATGAGTGGGCGAGGCGGTTTCAAATGTCAAACCGTAACCGCCCACTCATTAGTACGGATTGAAACTACCCCGCCCTCCTAAAGGCGGTTTTGACGTATATCAACTGGTAGCGGGGCGGGGCGGGCAGGTTGGTGGGTTACGGTTATTTTTGTGCAGTCATACCTTATGTTATCTGGGTACTATATGTGGCTATGTATGTACCTCTAGAGAATAGTCCTTGCTTGTCAGAATCGGGTAACTCCCTGGCCGGAGGCCAAAGATTTGAAGGCTGGGCTAGTGAGGGATACCGTATGGAGGGGTCGCCCCCCGTCGGGTTTTGAGACCCACCCCGTGCGTATAGCGACCAGGGCCTACTCGGGCCAATTGTTTATTTGTTCCCCCCTGGGGGGAGGCCTCCCCAGGAGTCGAACCCGAGACCTCTCACTTTAAGAGATAATCTGGATGAGTCCTGGTACCACTTGAGCTAGTCCCGGTCGCTATACCCACTGGGTGGGCCTCAAAACCTTGGAGGGGTCACCCCCGTCCCCGGCAGATGGCGTACCGCCCACTGGCAGCCGGGTCGTACGGCGCGGGTTCAAGCCCCTACACCGTATATATATAATCCGCAGTGTAAGTGCAACTTGGTCCAGGCAGGTTGTTTTCCACAACTTAAATCTGATCCAAGTTCTAGAGGGCCTAACCTTAACCACATACCCAAACCCAACTTGACCCAAATGGCAACTTTCAGAGAAACCAATCAAGTTTAACTTAACCCAAACCGATCTTTAGTTCAACCTGAATGCAACTTATAAAGCCAGTCCTCATATAAAATACAAACCCCCAACATGAGCTTGGGTTCGTCTTGGGATTTGGGTCAAGCCCGAACCAAATTGCACTCCTATTGGCAGTGACTTTGGCCAGTCAGCGAAATATCAGTCGCACGGCCTTTTCTTCTTCCACAGTTTTTTTTTTTTAACCCCTGAAAAAGATTTTTAATGGAATATTTGCAGAAAAGTTACTTCGTTTTTTGCATTTTTTTCTCTCATGAAACAGCCGCACCAAAGATGGGATTTACTGTATACATGGAAAATAGGGTTGTTCATGGGCTGGTCTAAGGCATATCCAAGCCCAGCCTAGCCAAGCCGGAATGAGCAATAAAAGTTTGGCCTGAGCGCTTCCATTTAATCAATCAAGCAGGGCTGAGTAAGGCTTTTTATCACTTTGTGAGTATTTGAGCACAAATTAAATTAAATTACATGCATTTCTTACATGGGCTGGGCTGGGCTGGCCTACGGGCCTTTTATCACTTAATCTAAGCCCGGCCCAATTACTAATTGGGCCCTAATTACATATCCAATCCCTCCCCAAAGAGGGCTAAGCCAGGATCAGACTCAGTCTAGCCCGGCCCATGAACACCCCCAATGAAAAACTGTCTCCTGATATTTACTTCATTTTTTACGCTTTTCCTTACAAAAAAATAAAATAAAATTATAGCCCCACCAAAGGTGGAATTTACAGTGGGTACCTCTTTTCTGCGGGTGTGAGAGTTCAAAAGTCTTCTTCCTTATCTATAAACGTCTGTCTCATGTTTGGTTCTCACTAGAAAATGGTAGGATAATCCGTAGGAAAATCGTTCTAGTTGTAGAGAAAATACTTGTTTGAGGAATAGTCATATGTTCCTGCATTATCCCAAAGAAAAATGGATGGCCTCCATTTAGGGTAGGTGTAAGTGTACTAATAGACCTAATTTGATTGGACGGTTGAGAATCATCCGACTAACCAAAATAAACTGATTGGCCAACGTGGATTATCCAAATCTACTAGTACAATGATTTTGCAATAATTCTCACATTCATTACATTAGAAAAAGAAGATTGATTGACAGATGGCCGGGGGTCCGTCTTGCAGCTGAGGATAAAGGTTGTGTTATATTGTCTAACAAGAGACAGAACCCGTGTGACTGATATGCATTTGGATTTCATCACCATCTACTTACCACGTTTTTGCTACAACTTGGTAATAATGGAGTTTTATGCATGTTTACATCCGAGTGAACTTAATGATTGAGCATGATTCAATAAAAAATTATTTAAGTTCGACCTTAGTACTCTTATAATATTATGCATGTTTACATCGGAGCGACATTCACCATTGAATTGAAAATATGTTTCTTCGAAAGGTCCATGGAAATGCATTTGTATGACTTCATCTCAATTGATCACCTTATTGATAGACCTAATGCAATCACTTAATTTTATTACTGCCTAGACTAGTGTTTAGTCATGATGAATGCCAAATTCAGATGATTCGGTGTGTGATTAGGGATGATTATAGGTGGGACTCTTTATACAAAATCGTAGAAAGGGTTTATTCTCCCAAAAGCAAACACCAATTTTGGAGTTTTTGCACATGAGGAAAACATTTTTGCTCCAATAACATTTTAAATCCTAATATACCTTGGAACACAAATGTTTAAAAATAATTTATTATTGAACTTGCTCCACTTTTAAAATTTTTTTTGGCACCTTTCAAGCAAGAAGGAACCAAATCTGGATTGAGGGTTTCTTGATATATAATAGAGAAGAATAGAAACAATTAGGGGAATCAGAGTGTGGATGGAAAATTAGAATTGATGGGAAACACATGGTTTTCTTTCTGATCCCAGTAAACCAAATTGCAGTCAAGAAGTTGAACATGACAATTAGATGCTGATGATGAAGTGACCTGTCGGCCAAGCAGAAATCCTGTTTCCAATTGGAGAAAAAGAGTGCCCAATCAGAATAAAAGGGATTCGGTATCTTCTGCTTTGAAGAAACTCAAACACACTGGGTGTGTAGCTGTGATATATGTATCACAAGACCAAATACAAAAACCCACCTCATGCGGGGCCCACCTAAAGATGCCTGACAAGTGACAAGCAAGAAGAGCATAGATAGATAGGCAAAATCAAATGTTTGATTTTCGTCGGTGGGTGGAGGAATTTCAATTTTCAATCCCATCAAATGATCCTAAGTTTAGGTCCCATTTTTTTCCTCGAGACTCAAAAGATGTATTTCAACTTTCAAGTAGTCAAAAATAAAAAAATAAAAGAAATAATTATCCATAAATGGCCATTAAATGATCATCTCCTCAACGAAAGAGAATGAATTAATAGGATACGGAAAATGACCAACGAATAGTTATAACCGTGTATTCATTTCCCACTTTACCTAATTTTCCGTTAAGAAGAGATTAGATGATAACCATTTATGTTTATTCACATTTGATTTTTCTAGTGTTAACCACTTTTGAATAAGATCCAAAGGATTAAATTTATTTGTATATGGAAAGCCTTTTTGTGATCTCCTCTCCATTTCAACACTCGTTAAAGACCTACAAGTAGTGGCGGATTTAGAATTTTCATTTAAGTGGACAGATTTAAATAAGTAGTTTGATTTTGTGGACAAATCCAAAAATTTTTCGTGTTCACATGGGTTTTAACGGCGGACCCTAAGATTTCTTGCGAGTTTTTAATGCGGCCTATTTTTGAATCCCACAATCATATCCGATATATGTTTTTTCTGAGCCACTCTTTTTGAATAAAGATAGGTATTTGTGAAGATGCTCTCTAGCTGCAAAACTCGACGCCGTTAGATGTCCCGTCAACATCGTGAAGCTGGAACCGTCAACAACCATCCATCAACGTCTCCCTTATTTTAAAAGTCTTCGGAGTTTTTCCGCGCGCCTGATCATCTCTCCAACGTTTTTGTTTTTCCCTCGTTACCGATTTTTCCTTCTCTCTGTCTTTTCTTTTTACATTGACTGGAACCTGGAAATTGATCAGATGTGCCTCAACTTTCCACACATCATTTTCTGCAATTCCATGTCTTTCTTTCCTTCAGATAAGCACGAGAACAAACAGCTCGTGTGGTTTCAACACGTGGACGATGGAGAGATGGCCCACCTCTTTATTTATTTTTGTTTTATCGTGATCATGTGAGTGCTACTGTTCTGTTGCTACTAAGCCTCTTGTCATAGAGGGGCCAGAAGTTCTTGTTTTTTTTTAAGAAGAGAAGGCAGAGAAGTTGGGTCTTACAAGCTACAGCGATCAAACTGTTGGGTTGGTTTCGTACAAGTTGGGCAACTTTGATTTTGAACCAGTCAATTGTTATACATACAATGTGATTTTGTCTTGAATCAATCGACTTTTAGACATACAAAGTGATTTTGTGTGCTCATGCCACGTGCTTTAGGCCCCCCGCCCCACCATTAATGAATCACGTACGATCACAGGCAACCTAAATTGCCAGAGATGACTGATGAGATGAACTGCTTCAAGTAAATTGAATTATCCTTAGTTGGGAGAGAGCTAGTTCCCATCAATTATATGAGGGTTTTTTGTGGGTCCAACTAACAATCCAACCAAATCGAGCAACCAAAAAAAAACTATTGATAGTCATTAATTTCAAAGATTGACACATATCCAAATGGATAGAACAGTTGGAGCAATAGTTGAATATTTTTTTGAATATGAAGCAATTAAATTTGTGGGCTACGGATGAAGGGATTAAGGGCATGGGTTTGGAGTCAAATTTGATACTTGAGGCGGTCTCACATAGATTATTTTATCCCCCTAGACCCATCCCCAAATGGGGCCCACAATTGGGCCCCACAAAAAAGTTTTGATATAATATGTAAAAATTAGTTCTTACTTGAATATTACCCTCTGTGTGTGTGCGCATAGATATATATATATATATATATATATAAAGCAAGAAAGAAGGAAAAATATTATGTTTTAATGTGGGAAGAACAAATAATAATTAAATACCTAGGATTCTTGTGAAAATAAAAGGTAGGTAACGAGGCTAATTAAATAACTTATTTGATTATTATTATAAGATACTATCATATATAAATAGTATTTGTAGATCCAATATTATAGATACATATATTATATTAAACACACATGATCTCTTGAACAATGTAGTCCATTTTTTATTTTGAACAAAACCAGCAACCCTTACAGACCCATTTGTATTCATTACCAATCAATAGGGATAGAGAGATGAAAATCTTTAATACTTTGATAGAGGAACTATATATATATATATATAAAGCCAAATTGGTCATCATAATGTGTAAATATTGACTCATGATGGGGTTGTTAGGACAGAGATGGGATCATAGGTAGGCTCCAAGATTAGTGTTAAATATTGCATATTGTGCCTATCATTAGTCCGAATTTTATCGGCATCTCATATGCATATCATTTTCCTTACGCAGAGATTTTATCATTCTATCACATTAACGGATTATCGAATTATCATGTATAAATCCAATTATTTGTAGCGCATTTTTTTGTAATTTCTTTTCTGTAGGTGGACCCCGCGACTATCCCAACATTCCGGCTAGTGTCCCAAGCCATCAAGAAGAGATTTCAATAAAGAAATTACATGAAGAAATCTTAGGAAGTGTTGAAGAATCCCAAAATAAGAAGAGAAGACTCTATGGATAAAAGAAGTCATTTTCTAACACAAAGGATTGGTTGGAGCTTGTGTTGGTATGGAATAGGTTATGGGTTCAAATCCTAACAATTGTATATTTTTTTTTCCATCCAAGCTTGCCATGACACATAAAGCAAAAGGAACGTATGTTTTTGGAAGGAAAGTTTGCTGCAATATGAAAACAAAAAGCCAATGAAAAGCCTCCAAATCAAATTCAAGCAATCCATGTGAAAGCAAATAAGCCAATCAAAAGCCTTCAAATTGCAGCTAATCAAATGGAAGCAATCCTTGTGAAATGAAATGAGCCAATCAAATGTCTTCAATGTTCCTATAAATTAGAATGTTTTGTAGAGTGGGAGGAGATCTTTTGACCAGTTTTTTTTTTCAATTTTGTTTTTACTTTTAGATTGTAATTATGAGCTTCTTTGTAACTAATCTAGAGAGAGTGTGTAATTGAAGATCATTAATTAAGATTTTGAATTCTTTCTTGATGTTTAGTGGCTAAGGCTCTCCTTTTGAAGGTAAGTAATGTGATTAGTTCAATTTCATGCATGTTTTAGTTTAAATTCCTTACTTGTGCCTTAATTGATTAGTAGATTTTGGATTTAAATGGGCTAATCTCTCTCATTTCTCATGCTCTATCTCTACACTTGATGTTTTGTAGTTGAATTAAGTTCTCCCACATAGCATGCTCTAGAGTCCTTATCTTTGATCTTTTGTAACTTGATTTTGATGATTAATTGTTAGGGTAGTTAGGTTATGCTTTAGAATTTTGGTTTTTTTATTTTTTTTATTTTGATCTTCATTGCTATATCATCTAATCTAATTAGGTAAGAGATTACTAATTGGATTGTAGATTTGAGAATTGAATTAGAACATGCATTGTTTGAATTAATTACATACTTAGTGGATTTTGGATTGCCTAATCTCTTTTTTTTATTATTGTTAATTTAAATCCTTGTTTTATTTGTTATTTTCACTTTTAGATTGTTAGTTCCATATTTCAAGTCATTTGTTTTAAAACCCTACATATTTCACACTACATCTTCATATTAAATCTTCCATTTCCACCACCACTCATCCACTAGTTTAGTGTAATTTGTCAGATCTCATTAATTTCATACTTTAGATTGTTAGTTAGAGTAGTTTAGTTGTTATTTTAGTTTTGTTTTACATTCAAATTAGTTTAATTCCATTTTTCACTCATAGTTTAGTAGTTTTAAATTGCTCACTTCAATTTTTATATTAGCTATATCTTAGTTCAACTCTCACTTAAATTGGGTTTATTGCTTGTTCCATCCTCTCCTCGTATTAGGATCGATAACCCAGACTCTTTAGTCCTTTACTACTTGACGACACCGTAGTCTTACGGTTAAGCGTTACACATCAAAGTGTCAATCACTCCACATGGATTGAAGTAGCCCCCTTGATCATTTACATATACACACATGTTACACATGGATAAAAACTTATCGATGTAGTCAAATTTCTCTAGGAAAAATCCATTGGCCAATTGGGAATCATGATCCTCTTGTAGCCTTATTTATCACGATATAACAAGTTTTATTTTCTACCGTATATACTTATGCACCAGTACATGCTACTATGTCCCTATTCAATAGAGCTACAGTTTGAAATTATTTTTGAATTTTGGTACGTGAACAAGTAAATGCCTCAGCACAAGCTATTACTGGTTTTAGTACAATAATCTCAATTTGAAAAACAACTTTTGGGTTCAAGAATTAGACTGCCGTCAGGTTAAAAGATGATTGAATGGGGCCTATTACATCCTTGAATAATCATTATCATCACCTCTTCGTCATAGTCATTAAAGCCTTATCCTATTGTATCCTCTAGATAATTTAAAATCTAAAATCTTACTAAGCAACTTCATAATTGCTTCCAGTAGTAAAACCACCATTGAACACCATCATGCCTGACGTTCTACCGATGTTCTTCGATTACATTTGGATGAACTAAGAAAAAGAAAGCAGGAAGAAGTGCAAACAGTAAGAAATCATCATAAGAGCCGCGTTCTTTTTATTTTTATTTTTTCCTTTTTCGGGTAGTAAAGAGCCACGATCTTGATTACCTTTGGAGACATTGAAAAGAGAAAAAAAAAACAGTTTAGAAAAAGTTAAAACATTAACAAATCATCATATGAAACATGTGGTTAGGACTAAAGAAAATGGAATAATCTGATTGTCGTTTGGTTTGTTACTTACCTTTCAATTGGAATCATTCAGATTAAATCACTTGGTTCAACAATATGAGGCATCCACCATGTGCATTCAACTCTGTGGGACTAAAATAATTAAGGAAAGTAGTTTGGCCATACATTCACATGCCTTCATTTTAAAATGCTTTCACAAATTTGGTCCATGATACAAGAGATAGGCTATTATTGATGAATGTATTTCCTTATCTCATGAATAGGCTTTCATGACTAAATGGGGCTATTGATATTTTTTTATGGTCTGTCCATATTAAGGTGTCAGTTTTGAAGGAAGGTGTTCTGATTTTTTTATTACAGCTTTAAAAGATTATGAAAGATAGGATTAGAAGTAATGAAACTAGAACACCTTAATAGTGAGAATATAAGTGAAACTAGAATTCCACTAAATGATATGGAACAGCAAATTAGCAGAATTCTTATCATTTCTGTCTTCCAAGGTCCAACTCTCCCCCACTAAACAAAAGAAAATTTCAGCCTTTACATCCCCGGGACATATAAACTAACTAGCTCTAAAATTCAAACAAACCAACTACTTAATTAAAAACCAAACAAACCAATTACTATCCATAACGTACTAAGAGGAATCAGGACTTAGGAGTGCATCAAACAAAATGTCACAGTGGCTCCTGAAAGTGATGGGCCAACGCCGTAGACGTGTACATTACCTGAAAAGATAGCGTGCAAGGTTCATTAAATGAGAGGAAGCCCCATATGGAGACATGATCTTTTATCTATATCCTGATCTACTATTATAAAAAAATTTTGTGTCCTACTTCAGGCACTGCCCTCTCTACTCTACACATGTCAGGTTTTCTTTCTCTAATTCAGCTTCTGTTCTTCCGCATTGTGTTTTTTTTTTTTTTTTTTTTGACTTGGACCACACCACATGCAATTCGTATCTAGCTTGGGCAATGGTTAATATCCGGCTTGGACCTCTGAGTTAGCACAACAGCTAACATGGATCATTTTAGCAATGAAGTTCTACCAAAATATTTTCCATGCATGTTTCTTATCTAGAAGTCTGACACATGCATGGTTCTAAAACACTGTTTGAGAAACCACAGTTGAAGTCAGTCTCATCTAATAAACTCTAGCCACTATTCGAACATTATGATCATTAGGTGGTATGCTCTATCAACTACTATAACTTTCTCATCATTGAGCGAAATGTCTATCTACTAATGTAACCTTTTCATCATTAAAGTGATAGGCTTTTCCCTTACTTTCGTATGTCATTGATCCTAACTTTCCTGTGGAAGTTAGCTTTCTTAGGTGGAAGTTTCCTGGTTATACTTTCATATTTTCTATTAGAAATTTTCCTTTTTGGAGAGCGCACTCTCATGCTATGGACTGTTTGAGTTCCCACTCAAACAAAAAAAAATAAAAAAAATTCTGAAAGGATCTCTAGATTGCATGCATTTAGTGCATTAGATCTAAGGAACTTCAATCTTGTTGTGTGGGTGAGGATTGAATGGGCTCGATATATAGAGATGTTTGCAATCAGAAAGTGATCCTTGGGTTGAACAAAGGAAACCTTCAATCTTTGAAGTACTTCCTCTTCCTTTGATTAGTAAGTGTGTTATGACACTGCCTGCTAATCAAGAACCATACATGGTTCTGAAGGTAGTGTTTGATTTAATATATTGTGTCTAAAACAAGTGGGCTTTCATCAAATTGCAGTATGAGGGGACACAAATCAATTTGATCAGGGGCCACCACTTGGTCCTAGAAAACCAATGTAGAGCTAGAATTGTTGTTGTCAAGTCAAAAGTGAACTTAAATCACTGAAATCATGGTGGGGTTGAAGCAAAACTGCATAAACAATGGCTAAAAACAATGTGGAGAAAATGAGGTGGACAATAGTTTTTAACATATTGTAAGAAGTGGATAGATGGCCCACCAATCATGGCCGTCCAATGCTAATTAATCATCAATTTTTGTTTCAATCAACTCACCAATCTCTTTTGTCTTGTTGGTCCCCATGGAGACTGAGGTGGTGCCAATTACAGCCATTGTACTAACTTCAACTTGCATAAGGCGCCCCGTTTTGATAGGGTTCTGTTCTCACTCGTTGTCGGTGGCCACTAAGGAGAAGGTGTTTGATTAACAATACATAACATTGTGCTAATCATGTTATCAGACATGCGTGCATTCAAACGGTGGGATGAACTTTTGTTCAAGTGAAATTTGAGGATATAACATTGGAGGAGATGATATTCAAGATGGTCTGGATTGTAATCATGTGGTCCCTACAGTGTAGTTCCACGCATCTGTTACAGGCAAAGCCTGAGTAGACATCACAGGGATCCCGGATTCCACTAAAGAACGGTCAAATAAAAGATGGACACTTGCAAGACTCTTAGCAGTGGTGCCAACTTAACCTAACACGTGGCTCTCCACAACCGCGTGGCTACGTCAGCCATCTTTTCATGTACATGATATATTTACAATTTGTCCTATGTTTTGGACGGACTAGATTGAAAAGATTATGTCAGTTAAAACGATCGAAGGTGATGACAATGTGTATGAGCAACATTGTAGATTGCTGTTGGCCATATCTAGATGAGCCGTACACTTAGGAACCAGATGATGAGCCATAAAGGCATATATTTGGAGCCTTTGATGATCCTCTCAAACGACGTGAGATCCTTCTAATCATGTATACATCGAAGAAGAATGCTAGTTTCAAATTTTCTTTTTTTAAATTATAGTTATAAGAATATGAAATGGATAGAAAATTCATTTTATCATTGAGCAAAGACTCAAAGAAAGCCCCGCGTGATACACGGGTTAAGCCTTATACAAATTGAATAATTAATTATGATCAATATCTAAAATAAGTATTAATTAATAAAAATATATGAATTGATTGGATAATAAAGTCATTTGTGTAAGTATCATAGTTAAATTTATATTTATTATAATTAATGAAAAAGCAATTCATGTTTACTCCTTTAACAATATGTGAGTAAATGTTTGTAAAATAATGTGTGATTCTCCCGGCTTAAACTGCTTCTATGTTGAGTTAAATGTACTTTTACAAATTCTTTTCAGGCCTATTTAATCGAATCTCAACTTATATCTCTTTTGTTCAAGAAAATGACTCATAAATTCCTAAAATATCGTTTGACTAATAATGAAACTAAATCTTAAGGTGTGCCAACCAAAATAATGTACTCACTATGAGATCACATAAATTGTGTAATGATTGCGTTCTCTCTTAACAAATAATAGACCCAGGATATTCATTAGTTCCAACTAATCTATAAATTTATTCGATTCATTAGTCTAACATGTTAATATTTGAATATGATGTGTCACATATATATATATATATATAGATGCTCTTATGGTAGATATCTCTCACCTTACGATGAGAGATAAGATGGGGGCCCATGAGATATCCCTCATACAAGCATCTCCATATATATATATATGTGTGTATATATGTTTAGATAAAAGATAGGTGAGATAAGTGAATCATATATGGTGGATCTCATTTGTACGATTTGCAATAAGTTGAGATTGTGAATGGTATTGCTTGTACGGGTTAAGGAATTGAGAGAGTTGACCCTTATTTTTGTAATAATACAAGTTTTAAAATATAAAAAAGTTTGTTTTAGAGTCTCCTTTCATCTAATGTTAAGGATGGTCCCACATGGATGCCAACCTGCCTCATTTTTCACATAAGATAACGAACTCACAATGACAAGTGCAATAGAATTACAAAATTTCTTATGAAAACGATTCTTCACTCTTCATTCACCGAAAATGTATCCAAGCATTCAATTAATGGAAAAGTTAAGGATCCCTTGTAGAGATGTCCACGATATCACTTTGGACTCTTCATCCTTCACTCCATTTGATGTTTGAAAAATATTATTCTTTCCAAATGTAGGAAAGTTCAAAGCACGTCATTGGTTTCATCTGCATAGAACTGACCGTAGAAAACATTAATATGTGGAGCTTTAGTTTTCTCTTCTTCCAAACAATAAACATTAAAAAATATCTAGAAATCTCGTTTTCTTTGCTTTTCCACTTCTTCCAACCAAGAAGAGTAAAGAGGATGCAAACTTGTAGGAAATTGCAAGTGGACGACATTTTTCTACTCTTAACAGTAACCCTCACCTTGATAAAGGAAAGGCTTCAATCAATTCAACCCTCAACATTATCTTATAGACCGTTGAATGGTCTAAAGATAATAAATAAAAAAAAACACCACCACCACTTTCAAAATGGGTAAATTGTAAACCGTTCAAATCTTACCATCATCATTATCATTGTTGTCATGTTATGGAGATAATGGTTGATATGAGTTTAATTAATCCACTCCAAGATCTTTGAATTTCCTTATAAATTTCCATCTGTGATCAATGGTCATGATGGCTCTGATTCCATATGTATGGTGGAGAAATAAAGTATGTGGGTGCAGACGAAAGCTTGTCTCTGCAATAATTGGGGACTAAAATAACTAATCTAATAATAATGTTTATTTAAGTCAATACTCTGTCACATCTATAATTAGTGGACCAGTTCCAAACAAACGTTAATCCTACGTGGACGGTTGAAAAAAAGTCCCGCTGCTGAATGTTGATGTTAGGACAATAGAGAATCAACGAGTCAGGATCGGTGGAGGTTCTCTGCGATTGTCTCCCAGAAGGAGTTGATAGGTTTGACCGGCCCAACATGCGGGTCTTGGATAGTTATCCAACTAAAATTAGATGGAGTAACTTACATGTTTGTAACTCTCATATTTAAATAGACATGATAAAAATAGTGTAATTATGGCTGTTTAAGAGAATTTTATTCAAGATTGATCGGAATGGAGAAGGCCTTGATGATAATGATGGTCATTAAATAAGATACTGGAAAATGCTCATTCCAATGTCTAATGGATGATTTGTCGTCGGACCATAACTATTCTACTGTGCATATATAAAAATATCATGCTAGAGTTTCTTTTCACCTACGAGCCATTCCACAGTGGATAGTGCAAGGTTCTTAGTCCTTGCAGTCAATGAAAGTGTGATCCTTTGAATTAAAGATGCTTTTTAAAGATCATAAAACAAAAACACATTTGAAAAAGAGGTAAAGAGAAGAGTCTATTATGATCTCCATATATATATATATGAAAATGTTCATATGTATCTATCCCTCACCATGGGGTGAGGGATAGATGCATATGAATAGTAATGGAGATTAATAGATCATGAATTTTTATATATTCTATGCAAATAGACATTCCTTAGGCTTGTTTCTTTACAATAGAATATAGTCTAAATTTTTTGTGAAATTCTTCAAAAATTGCCCTCTTGAGGTAGGATTCCAAACTCTTATCTTGGGTGGAGTATTTGAAATTCAAACATAATGCAAAGAGATTAGAATTCATAAAATTTCAAAAGGTCATTTGAAAGTATATTTTAGATGGTTGGAATTTAAAATTTTCATAATAAAAAATTAATATTTTTTCATGTATTAAGAGACTGACCATCACATCATGATGTCCAAAAGACAAAGACCCCAATACTTAAAACTCTATTTGAAATTCTCTTTTCAACCAATTGGAGAAGGAAGCAAATGAACATGACTTTCCTCTAAATTTTTGGTGATTGTGGATCTTCACATTTTCTTCAACAATTTAACCATCTCTACTTAGAACTGCATTTCTAAAAAAAAATCTTTTAAATTTCAAAGCCCTCATTAGCTACAAATTCTCCCATTAGTCCTCTCTGTATTAAGAAGAGGCTCTAATGACTGATCTCACCGCCCGCGCTGAGTCAGCATCAGGCAGCGAAGTGGATAAACGTCAGAGGGTTTTCGGAAAGGCGATGGGGTGGAAAATCTTGATCGAACACGTGGCGAAGAATCGAGACGTATGTGTACAGCGGCCCCGAGTCTCTTTATGGGAAAACGGACGCGATGAAATGCCGTCGCACAAACCCGGGCACCTTGCTCGCTCTGCCCACCCTATAAATAGGACCCCCACTCCCACGACCCTCTTACCAAATCCCAAGTATCTCATATGTGTGTGTCTTCCATTCCATTCCTCTTTACTTTCCCACGTTGATCAAGTTTCCCTCTTCTTCTACTTTCTCCTCTTTCCAATCCTCCTTTTCTTCTTCTTCATTATTAGATAAGAAGAATCATGTGTGGAATTCTAGCAGTCTTGGGGTGCACTGATGACTCACAAGCAAAGCGCGTTCGAGTGCTTGAACTCTCGCGCAGGCAATTAATCCCTCTCTTCTTCCTCTTCATTTACTTGGTTTCAACTTTTTGTTTTGTTTTGTCTTCCTTTCATCATCTATATATGACCGATTCGATCATGATCGGTGAGATCTGATCGTCTATTATATGGGGCCCACTTCCGATTGGAAAACGCTGCCTGTCCAATCAGCTGAGTGGTTAAGAGTCCGGATCTCTGTACGGAACAAGTTCTTTGAATCTTTATAAAAATGTGCACTTTTTTTTTCAATAATGTTTAATGATGTATTTTTATGTAATTAATTTAAAGGCTACTTTTAGAACCAAATTTGCTGAAAGCGCACTTGTCGGGGTGTAGGAATTTTTAACAAGTGGGCTCCACTCAACTCAATAGCTTAAAAGACCATTGGACCTTTTCTTTCATCATTATTATTTATTTAATGGTTTTAGATAAAATGATTAATGGAGTCAATTGGCTAGAAACTTTTGGAACCCATTTTAGCAAACTTGTTGGATTGATGATGAAGGATATTGATGTTACGGTATATATATTTTTCTGGGTGTCATCAATTCTTGGTTTGATATGGATAGAAAGAATACACGGATTAGGATCTTGATCGTCCATGTGGAAGAGGCCCACTTGCTTACTGAAGTGGATGGATAATTCTCAACCCCCTTTTGTAGAGATATCCTTATTGCTGGAAAGTTTTCAAAATGAAGTGATTTTTTTTTTTTGGGCTATTGGAGGTTCCAACTTTTTTGACTGGACTAATTCAGAAAGTCGGGTAAACTCGCCTGTAGTTTCAGTGTCGAACCTACAACCTCGTGATGTAAAGAGTGGCCCTAGGTAAATTGAGCTGCACTTGCGGTTAGAAGGAAGTGATTTTGATAGGTTTGAAGTTGAACCTTTTGGATATTCTTGGGGCCTAAATTGGATATCTTTATCAGCTGAAATTTTGCTTGTTTTTGCTGCGGAGGGCCTCGGAGGAATGATCATGTAAAGCCATTTAATATCACTTTCATAATTCAATCATAGTCGCTGATCTTTTCTCTTTTATATATCAAAAAACTAAAACTGCACCACAAGACATCATCTAGAAAGATACCTCGATTGTGGTCCTATATATGATGTTAAAACTGTTTCGATGACACATGGGACACTTGTCAGCTACTTATCTTTGCATATCCTTATCATTGTTTTTAAACTCAGTCTTTATAAAAAAAAAAAAAAACCAATAACAATCGAGTTGACTCAAGGCTCAGCTGAGTAGCCCGAGTTGACTCGCTTAACTGTATTTTAGTCTAGTCAAAATCATATGCTGATTGAAGGAAGATGTTCTCCTCGCGCCACAGGAAAATATATCGATGCCACTTATCACGGGCCCAATCCTGGAACTCCGCCCCTTACTTGGAGATGATTTTTTTTTTTTTTTATAACGTAGGGTTCCAGCCCTTTGGGACAAAATAATTCCTATGAGTCCAGGAGAGAAAGCCGAATAAAATTCTCCTGTGGCCCAGTGTGGTAGTGTAATTTCAAACCCACAACCTCTGAGTACAAACTGTAGTCCTAAGCCAACTGAACTACCCCTCAGGGTGTTTTGGGATGATCCTAATATGTGTTGTGCTCAGAAAAAAATGATTTTGTTGATTAAATATGATAATTAAGGGGTTTTACCTTTAATATCAAGCAGAAAGTCTGATGGACCCAGATGAACATCAATTAGAGTTAGTTTTTTTTGGGTTTTGGACTAAGCTCCAGATAGGTTGGACAAGGTTTTGAGTCAATAACATGGCTGCAAAAGTAAAACCCATGGAGCGGCATGAATATGACAATTAAAACAACTGCTTGTCTGTGATGTAGTGAACTATTTACCAAGACTTAGTCTTGTCAGTAGTTGACTCAGTGACTCGGAGAGTCATGATTGACTCAGTTGGACATCAAGTCAATTTCACTTTTCAGGTTTTGCAATCAGCTCTGTAGAGACGGGGTTAAGGCTTTGATGATGATGATGACAATGAATTAGCTCCAATTTTATAAGGAGATTATCTCACATTCCGCGCTGATTTGATATCGTATCCAATTAAAATGAATGGTGGAGATCACTTCCATTTTAAGGGTAACCCAGTCCCTGACCAGGGGGGAAATAGGAAGTTTGAATGCAATTAAGAGTTGGGGAAACTTAATAGAGGATTTGAATTCCATTTATGTGGAAACATGCCCATATTCATAAATTCATTTATTATGGCAGATTGAAGCACCGTGGGCCAGACTGGAGTGGGATCTATCAACATGGGGAAAACTTTTTGGCCCATCAACGGCTGGCGGTCATCGATCCTGCATCTGGTGATCAACCTCTCTTTAATGAAGACAAGACCGTAGTAGTAACGGTATGTCATACAAACTGCTCTTAAACCATTTTCGATATTCTCATTGAAGAAACTTTGTATGGTAATTTGAAACATTAGGTGTATAAATCCCAGACTAGGCACAAATGTGAAAGTTAGTGGGCCATCCTCTGTTTACAGTGGAGCCCTTTCTGATGGATCTGGTCCCACTTTCAATGGACCCATAAAATCTGGATGCCTTGGTCAATGGATCATACTGGCCTCCTTGGGACTGGGTTTGGACATATATTTTAGGCCTTGGATGGATGCCTGTTCTAATTGTTAAGCCCATTTAATAAGAAGCCCATAGAAGAGGCACCTATTTGAAAGCCTATAAGTGGTTGGTCACTTGTCCCATCCCATTTAAGACTTGCTAGGCTCTTTTTTATAATATTAACAGGCTTCACAAAAATAAATGGCTGATATAAAAACATATAATTATCCATAATTATTGAATTATTAAAGGTCATGGCTAGGCATAGTTTTGGAATGGGTTGGGGCTTGCACATTGAGGCCTTTTGGACCCATCCATGCTTTTAATGTTAGGCCTGAATATCATTGGGCAGTTCTTGGGCTGACCTAGTCCTGGCCCAAGCAAAGCCTAGCTGTTTAGGCCCTATCCATGTCACAACCTTTCTGGGAAGTGGCACTTTGAAGTTGGTCATGTACCTGTCTGTGTCCCTCAACAGACTTTGAGGTGTAAATCCAGTATCCCTATTCTGTATTGATTGAAACAATAGTTGTGTTTGAACAGGTGAATGGAGAGATTTACAACCATGAAAAGCTCAGGCAGCAGTTGTCCAATCACAAATTCCGAACTGGCAGCGATTGTGAAGTTATTGCTCATCTGGTGAGTTCTGTTCCAAAGATTGCATGGATTTATAGGGTTCTATCTTCTTGCTTCCCACACTAGCTGTTCGAAAGAATTAGAATGAGAAATTCAAAATTTTCCATAGTCTACTGTCACAAATAAACCCAGCTATTGAAAAGACTTATAAATGTTTTCTAGATTTTATATTCAACAGTAAGGTCCTATCTGGTGGCAGAGAAGAAAAGCTTATTATTATTTGAAGCTGCGTTTCCAACTTTCCCAGGGCACGTTTGTGTACACACCCTTTCCGCCGAAAGAGGAAATTGCCACGTCAGCAAATTCCATAGAAATGAAAACCTCGGAAAAGGATTTCTGTAGAATTTAGAAATTTATGTTTGGTGCAAAAAGAATTTCCTCATTGAATTTGTGCAGATGTTGTTTGGTGCAGCTATGAATTCCTTATAGAAAATCAAAATTTCTTATTTGGTGATATAATTTTTTGAAAAAAAATAACATAACATGTATATTATTTATTTAACATTAAATATTAATTTATATAAAGAAATAAAAAATGAAAGAGTTATAGAGTTTTTAGGTTGAAATGGACAAAAGTGAGGAAAAGAGGGAGAAGTTTTCCGCGGAAATCCATTTCCCATACCCCCCCATGGGAAACCCATTTCCACAATTATCAAGGAAAATGCTGACGAGGCAGGAAAGCATTTCCGTGGAATTGTTCCGCACCAAACGCCGGAAAAATAAGTTTTCCACGGAAAACCGTCCACTTTTCTGTGGAAAAGTGTTACACAAACATGCCCTTAGGGCTCGTTTGTGTACACACCCTTTCCGTGGAAAGAGGAAATTGCCACGTCAGCAAATTCCATAGAAATGAAAACCTCGGAAAATGATTTCCGTAGAATTTAGAAATTCATGTTTGGTGCAAAAAGAGTTTCCTCACTGAATTAGTGTAGATGTTGTTTGGTGCGGCTGTGGATTCCTTATAAAAAATCAAATTTTCTTATTTGGTGATATAATTTTTTGAAGAAAAATAACATAATATGTATTTTATTTATTTAACATTAAATAATAATTGATATAAAGAAATAAAAAATGAAAGAGTTATAGGGTTTTTTGGTTGAAATGGACAATAGTGAGGAAGAAATGAAGAAGTTTTATGAGAAAATCCATTTCTTATACCCTCCCATGGGAAATCCATTTCCACAATTATCAAGGAAAATATTGACGATGCAGGAAAGCATTTCTGCGTAAGTGTTCCGCACCAAACGCCGGAAAAATGAGTTTTCCGTGGAAAACCGTCCACTTTTCTACTTTTCCACGGTAAAGTGTTACATAAACATGCCCTTAGTTTTGTCACTGTCTAGGAATATGTTTTCCTCACTAGAAATAGTCCTTGTTGCATTGAAACAAGGACTAATGATAGTATGAGGAACAATTCAATTAGTTTTCGTTTGAGTTGTGAAATTTCAGCTTTGTTCCTCAACATTTGGTCCTGTGTAATTAACCTTGAAACTATTTGATCTCTGGTTTTACTTGTGATAGTATGAGGAATATGGAGAAGATTTTGTGGACATGTTGGATGGGATCTTCTCGTTTGTGTTGCTGAATACACGGGACAATAGCTTTATCGTCGCTCGAGATCCTATTGGGATCACATCCCTGTATATTGGATGGGGATTAGATGGTAAGATGTCATGAACATTTTGCTAGTGATCAAATCCATTACATTATGCTGACTAAGTTCTTCCATAATTGAGTTGATCTCTGAAGTCTCCCCTCTTTTATGTCCTGAACTATTTTCCTCTGTAGGCTCTGTTTGGATTTCATCAGAAATGAAAGGACTTAATGATGACTGTGAACATTTTGAGTGCTTTCCGCCTGGTCACCTATACTCCAGTAAAGAAGGTATAGTTTATTGCCATGAATTTATTGGGGAGATAAATTGTGTGTGTGGCTGTGTTTTAGTGAAATGGATATGGGTTTTGTTTGAAATGCATGCAGGTGGCTTTAGGAGATGGTACAACCCCCCATGGTTTTCGGAGGCTGTCCCGTCGACTCCATATGATCCATTGGTTTTAAGAAAGGCTTTTGAAGAAGTGAGATTCCAAATCATACTAATTTACAGCACATATCCAGAAACATATGAAATACTGCTTGCTTAAATATTCACATTTGCTATTTCAAATCTTCTAGAGCTAATCAGAACCGCAAAAACCATAAACATTCATGCAATCAATCTACTATAACTTCTAACTTACAGGAGGACCATTAAGCAATTCATGAATTTCATTATTTAGACTCAGCGACTTTCATTTCATTGGATGTCAAATTACTTTCCACCTGTGAAACCTACAAACTATTACCTTTTTTTCTTCAGCATGAAGGCACTATTTTGCATCCCAATTGCTATTCTAACTTTGACAATTATCAACTGCTTGTTGCTTCCTGTGATTCATTTCATTATAGTTTCTATTAATTTGGGCTTGCCTGATTTGATGGCTTAAGAGAGAGGTGAATGATAGCTGTAAATCATCTCACAAGCTATTAATATAGCTTTTATTTCTTGCTAGTCATTTCTCAGCAGTGGGATTGTAGATTTCTTTAGAATAGCTGAAGCAGACATTGATTCATCTTTCAAACTTTGCAGGCTGTGATTAAGAGGTTGATGACCGATGTGCCTTTTGGAGTTTTGTTGTCTGGAGGCCTTGATTCATCGTTAGTTGCTTCAGTTACAGCACGTCACTTGGCTGGGACCAAGGCTGCAAAGCAATGGGGAACACAGCTCCATTCATTTTGTGTTGGCCTTGAGGTTTGAGAATGTTTCCTTTTCTAAACCATCCCCATAATTCTAGAATTTTAAGAAGGCAAGTACTTCAATACTCTTTTCTTTTCTCCCCTCAGGGTTCGCCTGATTTGAAGGCTGCCAAGGAGGTTGCAGATTATCTTGGAACCGTGCACCATGAGTTTCACTTTACAGTGCAGGTATTTTCCATCAGGGTTGTCTAAAAGTTGGCACACAAAAAAAAAAAAAAAAAAAGAGTACTTGTGTCTGCTCTCTTAGAAATAAGAAATGTAAATTTGAGCGTGTTTTGTGTTTGGCAGGATGGTATTGACGCCATTGAGGATGTTATCTACCACATTGAAACATATGATGTTACTACAATCAGGGCAAGCACACCCATGTTTCTTATGTCTCGGAAGATCAAATCATTAGGAGTAAAAATGGTACTTTCAGGTGAAGGGTCCGATGAAGTATTTGGAGGGTATTTGTACTTTCACAAGGCACCTAACAAGGAAGAGTTCCACCGTGAAACATGTCATAAGGTATAATTGTCATTTTAATTCACTTGGGTTACAACAATTATACCGTGTCTTGTTTTGTTCTTGGGTGTACTACTTTCATTTCAAACATATTCTGTCATATTGCCTAAATGCCTGCATTTTTCTTGTTGAAAGCTTGACAACTGGAATTTCCTTTGTAATATTTTTAAGTTCAGGTTAAACCTCTAAAAATTATATTTTATTGAGAGTTTTTTTTTTGAAATCCTTAAGAGTAGAATGATACATTTTGCATTCCAAATGTTCTAATTGTTTGCAAAACATCCAAATGATCAAATGCCTGTTGCTTTCAATGGTTCATATTATTTTAATTTTTGTTAATTTAGAGTTGGGGTCAAATTGGTGGCTTAAGATAGGTGAATGATATCTGTGAATTGTCTGATAGATCAAGGCACTCCACCAGTATGATTGCTTAAGAGCTAATAAATCATCCTCAGCATGGGGTCTTGAAGCTAGAATTCCATTTTTAGACAAAGCATTTATAAATGTCGCAATGGACATTGACCCTCAATGGAAGATGGTAAGTTAAGATTATCTTAGAAAAATCATCAATTGATGCAATCATAATTCTTTATTTGTACATACTGAAATTTATAAGCTTCTTGATGCATTGCCGTACTTAAATAATTTGAACCAGATAAAACCTGATCTTGGACATATTGAGAAGTGGGTGTTGAGGAAAGCTTTTGATGATGAAGAAAATCCTTATCTTCCAAAGGTACAGTCATTTTATCTTCATCAATCTCTACTCATCATCTAATAATCCCTGCATAAACTGTCAAACTACAGAGTACTCTGTTCTGCATGCTGATTTTACATTTTTTTTCCTCTCTATTCTGCAGCACATTCTTTATAGGCAGAAGGAGCAGTTCAGTGATGGTGTAGGGTACAATTGGATTGATGGACTAAAGGCACATGCAGCAGAGCATGTACTCTCTCTATCCCTCTCTATCTCTATTATCAACTTGTTTATCTGGCTATCTATCTAATTGCAATGAGCCAATGACCTCATTCTAGGTGACCGATAAAATGATGCTTAATGCGCGATACATCTTCCCACATAATACACCCACCACCAAGGAAGCATACTACTACCGAACAATCTTTGAAAGGTTCTTCCCACAGGTGAGTTGCATAAAAAAAATACTCACAGTCACTGTTGTGATACCATTCTTTTCCTCTGGGTTTGTGCTGAAAAGTTTTTAAGATGCTAACACTATACTTTTCACATACAGAACTCTGCAAGACTAACAGTCCCTGGAGGACCAAGTGTGGCTTGCAGTACAGCCAAGGCGATAGAGTGGGACTCGGCATGGGCAAACAATCTTGACCCTTCAGGCAGGGCAGCATTGGGTGTCCATGAGTCGGCCTACGATACTCTGCCTACCGTTGCTGTTGGAGGCGTCTTGCCTAAGATTATTAACAATAAGCCAAATATGGTAGAGGTGTGTGCTCCAGGTCTCACAATCAGGAGCTAGTGTTTTCACATAGCATAGGTTGTTTCAAATCGTCGACTATAAGAAGTTTCTGGCATGTGTAGGATGGTAAAATCCTTGTAAATGTGGCATTAGAGGCCATAATGTTACTTATAGTCAGTAACTTTGTGTGTATTTGAACCTAATTAGTCTATACATGAATGACAATTGGCAGCTTGCATATAAGATTCTACTCATTTTTGAATTCGATCAGGTTATACATGAATCGACACTGGATTCCAGGATTCATTTCTTACAAGTATGCATAAAACAATTGATTCCATGTATCGGGCACTCCGGGCAAACAAAAATGTATGCAATCAGCATACTTTTTGGGGTTTAATTTTTGCTCATCGTCGAGTACCTTCCCTTGAATTTCAGTATAGACTGATGTGTGGGCATCTTTCCGGTGCTCTGAGATCTGTGTTATGTTGATGAAAGTCACAGGGACCTTCATTCTATCAACTATGCTTGACACAACTTTCATTATCCTTAGATCAGAACCACTTCCCCAGTATCCTTTTTCCAGGACTGGTGTTGTTTCATTATAGCATCTGATCCCCTTTCTATTGTGCCAATCTGAGCTTCTGCATTGAAAGCAATTGTAGAACAACTTGAGTCATCATCTCTATCAGTTTTTTTTCTCTACTAAATTAGTAGATCAGAAGAACTGCAACTGAACCGGGCTGGCCCGGAGGGATGGGTTTAGGTCGAGGCCGGTCTTGGCTATTGGGGCTGAGTAGTTAATTGGGCCAACAGCATAAAAAGCCCCACAAAGTTACCTGCTGTGGCTTGACTTACATGGTAGGTTGTATTTGACCAATGGGCTGGGTTGTTTTTCAGCTCAAATAAGTCCCTACACATAAATAGGCTGGAGCAGCCCGACCCAATTGCAGGTGCTAAATGGTTAGCAGAAATCACTTCAGATAACAAGCAGACCTCATGTGTGTAGGGGACATGGTAGTGAAGAAGACCCTTGTCTTGTTAGGATCAATTGTTGAATCAACCCAGTTGGCCCATGTCTTTAGACCGATCCTATAAGCAATCGGTGCATCCAGTTCCTCAAATCCTTCCTCTCCATTAGTGAATGAACCCCACCTGCGCTTAATCAAACAATGTATATACAAGATCTGCACTTTCACATCATTACAATAAATATTAACCTGAATCAGGTATTTACCAAACAAAGAAAAAAAAAACCTGAATCAGGTAACCTTTGACTGACTTTATATGCAAAAGAGCAACAACATAGTTCATAGTTCTGCAATTTTTCTGTTTTGGATTACTCTCTACTGTTTTGAGTTTCTTAAGGAAATTTAACGTGGAGAAGTCTCATCCTGATTAAGTAGATTTTGAATTTCATAATGAAAGCTAGACTAGATAGATGGTTTATACATGTCCTGTGTTGTTTTATAGGAATGCTGTTCTGCAAGGTTCTATAATCAATAAGTGCCATGGGTTCTTATAGACTTTTTTATGGCATGTTTGTGTAAAACTTTCCACAGAAAATATTCCAGCTTTCTTGAGGAAAGGTCACAAATAGCACAAAGCATGAGAGTTCTGTTAGTGGGCTAAATGTTCAGGCCCATTAACAAAATATACAACACTATTGTGTTAAACATATCAATTTTGGTTGGGCCTTTAGGTGGACAGGTCCAGAACTGGTCCTTTTAGCTATTTGGTGAGAAAATCAGATCTGAGCTTAGGTGAAAGGTAATAAATTCAGTCTACAGAAAAATCAGATATGGGCTTTTGTAAAAAGAAATAAACTCAATCTATAGCAGGTGTCCACATTGAAGTCACTAAACATAGGAAAGGTATGATTTTCAAGTTTCTGAAATGGTTTAAATGGGGATCATGAAATGTGCATAAGACATCTGTGCTGGTACTTACAGTGACTTGATCCTAAGACCACTCATCCACCAGACATATGTATTGAAGACCAGGATATCCACTCCCTTCCAATTCTTTGCATGCTTGAGGATAGAATCTACTCTCAGTATTCTCTTATTTGGGTCTCCTATTATATGGAGATCTGAGTTTGACTCTACAAGAAATGGTGCCCAGTAGAACTCAATGGAAGCATTGTACTCCTACAGGTACACAAAGTCATTAGTTTGGTATATATATTTTTAACTTTTACTTGTAGGGTTCTTTACAAAAAAAAAATTTACTTGTAGGGTTGGTGCCCATGCTTTCAATCCTTTCGCACACACTACCACAAATGAATCGACGTAAGTCCAAAATATACACTGCTCTAACATTATTAACCGTTGAATTTCATCATGAAAACATTTCATGGTGCATAACTGCTGAAATTCTAAGGACTCAAAAGTCAAAACTAAGGGTTAGGTTATTCGATTGGCCTGATAACTTGTATCCCCCCCATCTAAATCCAAACCTTTCCATCCCCCAGCCTCCCTTGATTGTCATGAATCCGAGGGGGCCTCACTGAGATAGATTGATTGGGCTAATCCAAACATAGAAATGGGCAATAGGCTTGCTATCATTCTAAAAGATGCTCTGCCCCAATTAGTGAATGGGCTGGACCTGCCTGACTGGGGTCAGCTTTGGGGTCACTCCAAGAAAATCGGGTCAGGCCTATTCCATAAGCAGTCCGATTAGCGACTAGCTGAAAACAGGCCTGGAAACAAAATCCAAGTTCAGGCAAGGCCATAGTGATTAGTACCTTGGCTTTGAAAACTGAGAGGGCCCGACCACCTCGCATGGATTTCTGCTCTGCCGGTATATAAGATTCAACAAGGCACACAAATGATTGCCATTGCCCTCTCTGTAGCGAGTCTCCCACAAACATTAACCTCTTTCCCCTAAGCTTTTCCAGGGCTGCTTCTGGATCAAACCTGGAGTAGTAGAATTTGTTATTAAAATATCCTGAAGCACATGTTCATTTACACATATATTAATCACATTATCAGTCGTGTTCAGTCTTAGGATGAGACCAACTCTTATTTTAGTAAAATTCGAAGGTCCGGCACTAGAGGGTTGACATTCATTTTGAACTGTTTGAATTAGCAATAGGTGGATCCCATGGTAGAGTTCTAATGTTATATACATCCCACTCAAGGGAAGCTTGTGGGAGTCGACACTCGGGGTATCCAGACTTGTTAATAAAACTCAGACTCGGACCCAGTTGGATTGACTCAATTAGTCTTAGAATGATTCATCCAAAGTCTCCTTACTGTTACAACTCAGTCAATATGTGTTTGACTCTTTCAAGACTCTGTTGACTCTTGATGAAGCTGAAAACTGATAGGGTCGGTTCCATGGTTTATCTGGACTTTGGCTTGATTATTATTCAGTAGATATACTAGACACAGACCTTTTGATTTGCTTGGGCCTGGCCCAGATTATTTAGCCTTTTATTATTAAATGTATTAGTAAATATACTGTTATATACTATTATAATAACATTTGATGTACATAAATATGTTTAACGTACTCAATAAATGGGTTTTTTTTTGTGATCCAAACAAGAACTGATTGTTAATTAGGACCAGAAATGATGCATACCCTGATTTTCTAGGTTTGGTGATGGGGCCATTAACAACCTTAACTGAGAAAGTTCATGTCTACAGACACCGACTCACCTAGAGCCAATCAAGTCACCCAGTTTTAACCCAAAAAAAAAAAAAAAAAATCATCCAGTTGACTCAACTTGGTAAATACCTGAGTCAATTAGAGTTTCAAGTTTTTCAGTTCTGTCTTACATATAGTAAATTATTTATGAAGTCCGAAGTTGACTGGTAATGGGTCTAGTCAGGTTGGCCCTTACAGGAATGGTGCACATCCCTAATGCAAAAACCAGATCATTCATTAATCATATAAAGGTCAACCCAAGCCCTGAAATCCCAGGTTGGCTAGTCAAAAAACCAGGTTCAGGTCTGTTTGGTGAATTAAATAGCATGTAGTATGGACTCAACCTGAACCAACCAGCACATTAATTTGGTTACAAACCAAACCAGAAGTATCGGGTCAGGTTCGAGTCGGGTTGGCAGGTCTGTACGAGAATTGCCCATAGTTAAATTGGAAAAAAAAGAAGTAGGAAGAAATAATGGAAATTCAATACAACCTGGGCAAATCACATTCATCTGGCTGCCATTCCCAGTTCAAGTAATCAGAATCAGGTCTTCCATTTTTCCCACAAGATACTTGTAAGTCCACATAGGGGCATGTTTCATCTGTATATGTGGGCTTAATAGAAGCGTTGTACACCCACGTCCCCTTCATGACATTGCACTTCTCAGGATCAAACTTAATCCTTCTGCTTCCCCCAACACCTCCATCATCTCCCTCACCTTTCAAACCACAGGAACAAGTTCATTTCATATCAATATCACAACATGCTATAATAATAGTACCAGAACTACCAAAATGATAAAAATAGAATAGTTACCAGACAGTTCATCTTGTTTAAAACAAGCTCCAAGTGTAAATACTGTTGCACGTCTAAGAAGGCCGACGTCTTCGGTGTACAAAATGCCGGCGAAGGCAAAGGCGCACACGATGACGGCAACTATGGAGAGGGGGGCTTTGGCTCTTGATGGTTTCATTGTCTGTGTTGGACCAGAATAGCATTCCCCTTTGACAAAAGAAGGTGAGAGGAGATAGTTTTTCTAGTGTTGGGGTGGTGGTGCAGCAGAATCATTAGAACTAGAATAGGTGGAGTGGGGTATTTTGTCTGTTGAGTAGGAGTAAAGCTTAAGTCATGTGTATGAGGTGGTAATCAATGGAGTTGGGGAAGGTTAGAGGATGGTGGCATGCCAACTTCTTGATTAATTGTAAGATGATATAATTGCCTGATTAGACAAGTAATAGGAATTTAACTGAATTGGGTTATGTTGGTTAGGATGGATAATCAGAGGGATTAAGCACTGTTCTTGGGGATTGAATGGGTTGAGGAGGTGGGGACCATGGTTTGGTGATCCATAGCATCAGGTTAATGGTCCTTCTCCAATGGGATGATCCTAATGCTTCAATTGATGGGTCCCGAAAATAGGTAACTTAGAAAGAGGAGTAAACCTAAACCTTTTGAGGGAGAGAATCTTTTGATTTTGAATATTTTACTATTTTTGTGCAATCCTACCCCACATTGGAGTTTTGGGAGGTTGACAAATGACAGAACTCTAGTTAGAGCATCTATTAACCTTGTCACATCATCGATAGTCTCTCCCAATGGGATGATCCTAATGCTTCCATGAATAGTTGTTCTAGAAATTAGATAGACTTAGAAAACAGAGCAAAACCCCTCACCGAGAGTAAATTGGGAGAGGGAAAATAGGGTTTTAAAAAAACTTACTATTTTAGGGCCAATATTTACATTTCTTTTAAGCACAAAATATAGAGATAATTAGCCAGAGGTCCCTCAAAACGGTCTTGTAAAGCCTCCAGTCCACCAATTTTTTCATTAAAGTCTGCAGTCCATACGGCTAGACATAGTTTGGCAAGAGGTCCCTATCAAAAATTTCCATGACTGATTTACCATTTTCAATTGATTAGGCATCAAATTTTAAAATTTCAAATCTTTTGTTCCCCTCTTTCAAAGATTGTCCACTTGGTCTGGACTTCGTTGTAGAAGTTTTGGATTATGGGGTGATTGTCGATTAGAGACAAAGATACAGGAGATCCAGGCTTCGGTGATTCTGGTCGGAGAAGACGATGAATGATTGGCAACGAGGCTGTCGTTTTGGTCCTGGTTGCAGAACAAAATCGAGAAACAAAGAATGTTCTCTGCCAGTCGCCTAAGAACCCATCGCAGAGATCGGAGGATCCGAAATCGCAGTGATTCATTTTCGAAGCTCTCACCCATCACTTGAGAAATGAATCGGAGGACCTCTCGAACCAGGGCTACCCATCGCCAAAGGGAGCAGGGCGAGAAAGAAGAACCCAAACCTGTCTCGGAACAAAGGTGAGGAAGAAGAAGAAACGCTTAGATTAAATCCAGGCCAATTTTGGAACCCATCGCAAAGATCGGAGGATCCAAAATCACAGTGATTCATCTCCAGAGCTATCACCCCTCGCCTGAGAAGCGAATCAGAGGGCCTCTCGTACCGGGGCTGCCCATCGCCAGAGGATGCAGGACGAGAAAGAAGAGCCCAGGCCTATCTTGAAACAGAGGTGAGGAAGCAGAAGAAAGAGAACGATGGATTAAGACCAGGCCAGTTTTGGGTTCGGGTAGGTTCCAGGTCAGGTATGACCCGCTTAGCCAAGAAGCCCAGTGGCATTCAACTAGCATGAAGACTGGAATCCACCACCGTCGTAGACCTTACCAGAGAAGAAAGGCAACGGAGCCCGGGATTTATCTGAGTTTTTGTAAAATTTATCTGAGTTTTAGTAAAATTTGTTTGAGTTTCTATGAAATTTATCTGAGTTTTGGTGAAATTTATCTGAGTTTTTGTCAGATTTATCTATGTTTTTCTCAAAGTTATGTGTTTTTGGCATGGTTTTCTTAAAAATTTATCTGAGCTTTTGAAAAATCTATCTGATTTTTTTGACAAATCTATTTGTGTTTTTTGAAATCTATTTGTGTTTTTTAATTTTGTTTGTGTCTTTTGAAATTTGTTTGCATTTTTTTAAATTTATTTTCATTTTTTAATTTTATTTACGTATTTTGAAACTTATTTGCGTCTTTGAAATTTATTTACATTTTTTAAAATTTATTTGGATCTTTTGAAATTTATTTATCTGAGTTCTAGAATAAATTTATTTGAGTTCTAAACAAATCTATATGAGTTTTTGTTCAAATTTATTTGAATTTTTGAAAAATATAGCTGAGTTTCTGACAAATTTATCTCTATTTTGAAATTTTTAACTGAGTTTTTGAAAGAATCTTTTTGTGTTTTTGGAAAATTTATTTGTATTTTTTTAGATCTATTTTTGTTTTTGAATTTTATTTGTTTCTTTTGAGATTTATTTTGTATTTTCTGAAATAAATTTAATTGAGTTTTGACAAAAATACTTGAGCTTTTGACAAATTTTTCTGAAATTTGGAAAATTGGTTTATCTTAGTTTTTTGCAAATGTATTTGCGATTTTTTAAATTTATTTGAATTTTTTAATTTTATTTATATCTTTTGAAATTTATTTGAGTCTTTTGGAATTTATTTGGATCTTTTAAAATTTATTTGGATCTTCTGAAATTGATTTTCATCTTTTGAAATTATTTAGATTTTTTGAAATTTATTGGATCTTTTGAAATGTATTTGCATCAATTTCTCAATGTTCTTTTGAAATTTATTGTGTTTTTTGAAATTATTGCATTTTTTGGAATTTATTTGCATTCTTTCGAATTTATTTATTTTTTTTAAAATTTATTTGCATCTTTTGAAATTTATTTAGATTTTCTAAAATTTATTTGGATATTTTGAAATTTATTTGTGTCAGTTTCTCTGTGTTCTTTGAAATTTATTGCTTGCGCTTTAAAATTTTATTTGCATTCTTTTGAATTTATTTGTATTTTTGGAAATTTGTTTGTGTTTTTTAGAATTTATTTGAAAACCTAATTAATGGGATTTCATTAATAATGGCCAATTAAATGGTAGTTACTATTATTAATGCCATATCCCACTAATCGTGGGATATGATTGTGAATAAAGGGTAAATTAAACATTTTAGCTCTTCAAATTTGAAAAAAAAACCTATCACACTATGAAAAAAGGCAATAAAGTGAAATGTTCACAGACCCGTCGCTGAATGCCCCAAAAATATAAGCATCCACTTTTTCACACTGTGGCCTTTATTAGGTACATTCAGGACTATCCAATCATGGTGACCTTTCAACCTGATTGAAATATAAACGGATCCCTACTTGGTCCGAACGGGGCGCTCAAGGGGTGCCACATGGGGGAGACATCTCATCTCCTCCATATAATTTTTTTTTCTTTCCCATTTGGCACCCCCTGATTGGTCCAAACAAGTTTCCTTGTTTGGACCAAACAGAGGTTCATTTTCCGATTGAAACTAGAGTTGGGATCCTTGTGGCAGTTATTACACGGTGAGCATGTAACACTTTTCTCAAACTCTATTGTGGGGTCCATAGAGAGATCATCCGGACTGTTTAAGATGAATTACATCCCATCCAACCAATTATTCTTGGCCTGTTTGGATAAATGAGGAGTGGAGTGAAATGAAGTGGATTTCACATGTGGAGTGGAGTGAAGAGAAGTTGGTTGAAGTTAAAGGAGGGTACTTCATTTCATTCCATTTGGATACTTATTTTGAAGTTAATGATTGGAGTAGAATCTACTTATTATTCAAAGAAATAGAAGTATTTAGAGTTAAAGTGAAATGGAGTACATGTGGCTCACAATATTACTTCATCTATCAGACAGGACTCACCCAAATGGGATAGAATTGAAATTTTAGACTGTTAGGATCCATTTAACTTCACTCTACTCTATTTTTTGCTTATCTAAACATGCCCTTTTGTTTTAGATTAAAAGGAGTAGATCCCACCGTCCGATTGAGAACCTAATGGAAACGTAACATTAATGTTGATGTGGTTTAAATCACATTTCCATTGTGGTGCTCAATCGGAGGGTGAGATCGATTCCTTTTGATATCAAAGATTCATCTATGGGCCCCACAATGGAGTTTCAAAAAAGTATTACACGATTACCATGTAATACTTCAACCCTTAACCCAATTAGATGATGTGGACTCTTGAAACTGACCCCATCTAATGCAAACATTTGTATGTCGGAATATCAGTAGGAGAAAATCCCACCAACTTATAGGAGGTTTGAGTTGATATAGGACCGACCAAAAAAAATAAAAAATCCAAGTAATCTAACCCAATCCTCAGCTAGAAAGAGCGACCAAAAATAAATTTCAGCACAAATCATGAGCTAACGAGGGCTCTTATTCTCTTGCAATGCATATCCTTGTTTAAGGATCTATCTAAGTAGCCGGCCACACCAAAAACATTAAATCAGCATGCTTCCTTGTACATATGTTATCTAATGTGGGACCTACTAGATGAATGGTAACGATCTGCACTTGTCCAGTGAAATAATCTAATTATGACATGGCCCCTCTCTTAATTAACGAAATGGGAATCATCAATCATGGCACAAGCTTAGCATGGAAATTTTAAGGGCCTGTGCAATGATTTACAATGATTAGCATCTCCAGCATTCTTGTCCTTCATGACTTTTGAGAGAGAGAGAACAAAGGGTTTGTTCACATGTCTTCTTTCTTCTAGGGTCCAATTGGATGTCCTTCATGACTTTTGAGAGAGAGAGAACAAAGGGTTTGTTCACATGTCTTCTTTCTTCTAGGGTCCAATTGGATGGTGCATGGCCAACCTTTCAACAGAGAAGATCAAATCGGCCATGGCCTTCAAATTTCTCTGGTCAGATTGCCCCTGGCCATCAAATACTCGGCCTTGTTTTCCTTGAAAGTAACTATTGTATTGCTGTGAGGGGTTTGCTTTGTATTGAATTTCTAAAAATTTTAAGCAATATTCTCAGTATCCTTATTGAGATACTGAAGATCTACAAATTGGTATCAAATTTTTTTTCACGGTGTGGATCGTGCAAGCATTTGGTGTGAAATGTTTTCATTGAGAAAATGGTGAAAAAGAATTCTCTTTTGCAGCAACGGCATAAATACATCCTCGGTAGAAAATGCATATTTTCTTAGATGGGAATCCTGCAAGAAATTGTGGTGAATTTTGGATGAATGCCTTTAGTTAGGGGAAAGGGGGCTCCACTATGTAGACAATGAAGATTTAAAATCCACACCATCCCTTATGTAGACTCCTGTCTATCAAAATTCTGTCTTAGTCATCATCTTAATAAATAAAAAAATAGAAAAGAGAAGGTCTGTGGTATAACTCTATATACACATAGGGAGAGAACAACTTGCACAGGGAGATAATCACTTGCATACGCATCAAAGAGGACCTAGAGATCGGATATTGGGCAATTGGGTGAGAACGAGACACTCAGCTACTGAACAATCCTTTAATCTTTAATACACATTTGTCAAAACCTTCTAATTATCTTAAGAATTCAAAAAAGAAAAACAGATTGAAACAAAATAAACGTTTGGAAAAAGAAAAACAAGTATTAAAGTGTGCATTTGTATTTTTATGTATGCGTTTAAAGTTTTTTTTTTTTTTTTTTTTTTTTCATTTCCCAACACCACTCAACTGCGTCATGAAGGTATATCTAATTATAATGACATTTAAAAATCAATTGGCCTATTAGCTCAGTTGGTTAGAGCGTTGTGCTAATAACGCGAAGGTCGCAGGTTCGAGACCTGCATGGGCCAAAATAAATTTAAGTTTTTGATTTTTTTTATCATTATTAATACGTTTTTAAGTGAAAAATGTAACAATTAAATTTTATTTCATTCCATTTATATTTTATTTCATGAAGAACAAACAAGCCTTCAGTTTTGAAATCTTAAAGCAACTCCAACAGCTATGCTTTTTGTCCAAGTCATCCTTGATTGGACAAGGAACGGTCCAAAATAACATGGTTGCTGCCCTCCAACAGCTACTTCAAATCCACATGGCAAAAGGCATAGGGCCTGGTATGCCTTTTTGGCATAGCATGGAGAAGACTTCATTTCATTCTTTTTAATATAATAATGCATGATACAATCAAATGGAGAAGGCAGTGAACGTTTGGAGTCAGCTACGGATTGGACTTTTTATCCGTTGCAATTTTTTGCACAGTTGATGTAGTCAGTGAACGTTTTAAAAACGGATACATTAATAGCCGTTGCATTTTTTTTTTTTTTAGTTTTTTGAATTTTAATAGGTAATTTTAAATTGTAAAAATTTGTGAAACTCTTGAGCTTGGATGTCTATAAATTATGAGTGTTTGAAGTCTTTTTTTTCCTCATTCACACTATGGATTCTCAATTCTCTCAATTTCCTAATTTTTCTACCCAATATTCACAATCTTTCGGTGAGGCATCTGAACTCCCTACTGATGATGCTCCAAAAAAAAGGCAGTTGGTCGAGGTGCCGGCTTTAGTATAGAAGAAGATCGTCTTCTCATCGGTGCGTGGTTGAACACCAGTCTGGATGCTGTGCATGGAAACGAGCAAAAACTTAGGGCTTTTTGGGAACGAGTGGAAGAATACTATCACAACAATAAGCAATTTCCCAGTGATCGAACAGACAAAATGTTGTCACAACGATGGCAAAAGATTCAAGCTTCTGTCAACAAATTTTGTGGATGTCTCGCCACAATTATTTCCAGAAATCAAAGTGGCACGAATGAACAAGATAAGGTAAAATTATATATATGTGTATGTGTGAGAGAATACTTTTTTTTTTATTCTTAATTTGAACTTACATTTAATTTTCAGATTGCAGAAGCAAAAAAAATTTACGAACATCTATATGGATCAAAATTCACCTTGGACCATGCTTGGATCTTGTTGAGGTACCAACCAAAGTGGATACAACTGCAGCAACAAGTAATAGAGAAGACATCTGTAAAAAGAGCAAAATCTTCAACTTCTGGCTACTCATCATCTTCTAATCCAAGCATTCCCATAAATATTGAGGAGGTTGAGACAATTAACTATGCTTATGATCCCATGACGAGACCACCAGGCAGAAAGGCTGAGAAAAGAAAGATGAAGCAAACCACTATCAACGAGCCCACACCCGTTGCAGATCTCATCCAAAAAATGATGGATGACAAAAAGGAAAGAGATGAAAAAAAATTAGAGCTTCTTAAGCAAAAAATCGAGCAAGATGAGAAGAAGGTGAAATTAAAGCAAATACATATGGAAATGGAGATCATGAGTATGGATACGTCCAATATGTTTGAGGAGCAACAACAATACTATGCTAAAAAAAGAATTGAAATTCTGAGAGGAGGGTTAGGTGGTGGTTTCTTAATTGTTTTTTATTTTAGAATTAATATGTATTTTTTATTTTAATTAATGAATTATTGTTTGTTTAAATATAATATTGGAGAAAACTAGCCGTTTTATAGCCGTTGGAGAAAACTAGCCGTTTTATAGCTGTTGGAGAAAACTAGCCGTTTTATAGCCGTTGGAGAAAACTAGCCGTTTTATAGCTGTTGGAGAAAACTAGCCGTTTTATAGCCGTTGGAGAAAACTAGCCGTTTAATAGCTGTTGGAGAAAACTAGCCGTTTTATAGCCGTTGGAATTTTTCATATATACAAACCATTCTGGAAAAAATTTCTTACACTCCAACTTCTTACTTCTCTTCATCTCAAAATAGGAAAATCTTTGGTTCATCACTTCGGAGATGTCTCAAAATTATACTGATTCCTCTTCTGACACGACGGATGAGCTATGGCATACCGTCGTAAATTCCGATTCGGATGAAGAGTTGCAGATGTTGTGTAGGGCTGCTCTGGAAGAAGAAAGAGAAAACTTACGAAGGAGAACGAGAGTGCATCGTGGTTCTACTCAAGGTCACGCAGTCATCCACAGAGGACGAATCTCAGGACATCATAGGCTTTACAATGACTACTTCAGTGAAAACCCTGTCTACACTCCCTCTCAATTTCGAAGGAGGTTTCGAATGCGCAAACCTCTTTTTCTTCGAATTGTAAATGCAGTGGAAGCTCATGACCCATACTTTCAACAAAAAAAAAAACTGTGCAGGCAATCTTGGTTTATCAGCTCTTCAAAAGGTCACAGCTGCGGTGAGGATGCTTGCTTATGGAGTTGCGGCGGATGTTGTGGACGATTACGTCAGGATCGCTGAAAGTACCTCTATACAATCATTGAAAAAGTTTGTTCAAGCGATCATTGATGTTTTTGGCAACGAATATTTGAGAACACCAAATAATGCTGACATCTGTAGATTGTTATCAGAAGGTGAGAGACGCGGGTTTCCTGGGATGTTGGGTAGCATAGACTATATGCACTGGAAGTGGAAGAACTGTCCAGTTGCGTGGAAAGGCATGTATGCTCGTGGAGACCACCGCGAGCCTTCTTTGATTCTTGAAGCTGTGGCATCGTATGATCTTTGGATATGGCATGCATTTTTTGGACTACCGGGATCGCACAATGATATCAATGTGTTGGATCGATCTCTTATATTTACCGATCTCGCTGAAGGCCGAGCTCCTTCCGCCAACTACTCAATCAATGGTCATGAATAAACAATTGGCTACTATCTTGCTGATGGCATATATCCATCGTGGGCGACATTTGTCAAAACAATACCATGTCCTAACGGGCCAAAGGCCACAAATTTTGCTGCAGCTCAAGAATCCGCAAGGAAGGATGTGGAGCGTGCGTTTGGAGTGCTACAGGCACGTTTTGCAATTGTTCGTGGGCATGCTCGTTTCTGGGATCGTCAAACACTTCAACATATAATGAAGGCATGCATCATAATGCATAACATGATTATCGAAGATGAACGCGATCAAAGTCTTCCACCCAATTACGATGCACGAGAGGGTGAATGCAGTGACCTTCCTGTGTCACGTGACCACACTGCAGAATTTCAGGATTTCATTCAAAACCACTTGCGTATTCGTGACAAGATAACACATTCTCAACTCCAAGCCGATCTGGTGGAGCACCTGTGGCATTTCCAAGGTCAATATGAAGAAGCTTGTGATTGACTATAATATTATATAATTTGATTTTACCCTTTCAATGAAAAATGAGTTTCAAGTACAATTCGTGCATTTTTTATTTTTTAATAATTTATTACTTTAATAATATTTAAATCGTACCAAATCCCATTAAATATAAGTAAGATATATATAATAAAGGAAATGATGATTAAATGAAAAAATAATAAAATAATAATTTGACATCTTTCTTGGAGTTGTCCAAGTGAGACTTCAAATTTACATATGCCTTTTTTGCCACATAAGCCTTCATTTTGAAAAAGGCATATGAAAATTTGAAGTATCTCTTGGAGATGCTCTTTTTTTTTTGCTGTCGGAGGGTTCCCAACCCTTTGGGCTGGACTAATCCCTCCGGGCCCAGAGGGAAGCCGGATAAATCCCCTGTAGCCCTAGTGTGGTAGCGGAGTTTCGAACCCACAACCTCCGGGAGCAAACCGTGGTCCTAGGCCAACTAAGCTACCCCTTGGGGTTTGGAGATGCTCTTATAACACAAGGGGAAAGTTAAAAAGGATCTAAACCAAAGGTGAACAGAAATCATGCCTTGAGAATGACATTGAGAGTGCACATGTGCAGGAGATCACTTTGCTGAATCCAGGCAACTTAGCCGTGATTAGGGTAGATCACATGTTCTTCTTTGGGCCCATGGCATGTCCCTCTATGTTTTGTTGGTTAGCAGAACCTATGATAATAAGAAAATTAAAAAAAAAAAAAAAAAAGGCATGAGAACCAATCTTTCTCAATACCCAAATCCAAGTACAAGAGCTATTCCATGGGTAAGAATAAGATGGTGTTCTTATTTAAGTTCTCACCCTCTCCCACCTTTTGAACTCAATATTAAAAATGTTTGTCATTGGCATTACATTGTCAATTTTGAACTCAATTTTGTTTGTCACTTAGTTTTATTGCCAGTTGTTTTTTCATAATTCCCTTCTCCCAAACTTTTCTCATAGTAGTTCTACTGTCCACCTTTTAAAAATCCAAACCATCCACAGACCCTAAGACCTTATTAACACCGTGCAAGTTTTCAAGTTAAGCAGCACATTGTCTCTACTAGATTGATAGCATGTCTTTAAATATGATGAACTTCATTCCTTTCCTTTCAAACAAAAATTTGAAAAAGGTGAATTGAGCTAACCATGTGATTAACATGTAATTAATCCAACAACGGCCCTCAACTAATTTGATAAAGGAGTGTCAAATACTATAGGTATTTGTATTTTTGAAAGAAGATCCACACATATGAGAATAGTAGTGGTGCTCTTCCCCACTAGCCAAGCGCGCAAGAGCAGGCCCACGCCTGGGTCTGGCAACACTCCCTTGGGGCATCTCAACCATGGATCATTTTCAGCCCCCACAATCTTAGTGGCAGATGGAAGAGATCGAGTCCCTTCAGCAGGTGGGCCTTATAAACTTTCAAAAATCACTTTATTTCCATAACTTCACCATAAGTTTCATCTTATCTTATTGATAAGGATAACAAACTAATATCACTAATATCCTAACAATCCTAGTAATCCTAACAAAAAAGGATACGGTTTCTTCAATCCACTTCCAGAGACCACTGACCGGCCACCAATTTCTCAAGATACGAACTACCCAAATTATGTTTCAAATCTCAACCGTGTCACCTACAATTATGAAGAGAAACTGGATCTAGGTGTCCGGTGTGTAAACAAACCTCCCTTTAACTGATTGCCTGAATGATCCGATCCGTCCAGGCTGCAGACCTTATTTCAAGCTTGATTAATAATCAGGTCCCGATTTAGGTCCATGGCTTCAGACCTGATTAACAGTCGATTTGGGCCCTGATCCAGCAGGGTCCCTAACCCGTTCAACAGTGGCCCATAAGTTTAATTGCTACATATTCAAAAAAATATCCAACCATCGATCTAACGGTTCAATCCATTTGGATGTGTGTCAATCCTTGGGAGTATTGGCTATTAAGGGGTTCCCCATTGATTGCTAGATTTTCATGGATTGCTAGTTGGACCCAACAAAAAAGTGTCATGTAATAGGTGAGAACTAGTTCTCACTTGAATATTTTCCTTATTTATATATGTCCATGGATTTGAAACCATGCTCGGATCCAATATGAGTTTGACATGACTCAACCAATTTACATCCCTAGGTAGACCATCACAGAAAAACATCTGCAGCATGATCTGCCAATAGCAAGCATTGTCACAAATATAATTCTCAGAAATTTCTCCTCAGGATAATTTGGTGGAATTCTCATTTTTTGGGGGTTTCTAAGATTTAATTGGAAAGTTTTCCGTGGGAAAATAATTTACAATATTTATTGAAAATATATAGGAAAAAGTACTAGAAATACAGTTTGTTCCTACATTTCCTTTCCACATTTTCTGTAATATTGGAAGGAACCACTTGAAGTACATAACTTCTCAGGGGATTCCTGCAATGTTTTTTTTTTTTTTTTGCACTGAACCGAGTGTTCTTTTCATGGTGATAAAATTCAGATGAATGGGAACAAAATATACAATAGAGAAAAGGAAAATGAAAACATGCATATATTTGTTGTTACATGTAATTCTTTTAATTTTTTTTTTGTGTGAATAGAATTTTATATATTATCTTAAATATAAATTTTCAAATTTAGAATATGTAATCTATATTACTAAAGGAATGCAGTCTCCCTTCGTTTAACCACAGGGCTCCATGTGTCAGTATTTCCTCTACCTCTCTACTCTTCTCTCTCTCCCCACTCTCACTAACCAACCCACATCACTTCCAAAAAAAAAAAAAAAATTTCACTGCATAATGCAGGATGGGTCCACCGCATAATGGATCTCCAGTGGGCCTTCGTTCGGATCCACGGATCGAATGGGTCATCGGGTGGCCCACCTAGGTCCCGGTATCAACGCAAGAAACTGAATGGCCCAAACAATGACTGAAACTTAAAATAAAAAAAAATTTCGCTTCTTAACTGCTTCTTAAAACACGTACTCTCCATTTATTTGATCAAACGTTGGATGGTTGGCCAAACTGGGCCCACCTTGCACAGGTCCACCACCTACTGGGTCACCCATTGGACCTCCTTCGGATCCACGGATCAGATGGGTCATCGAGTGGCCCACCTGGGTCCCGGTATCAACACAAGAAACTGAATGGCCCAAACAATGAGTGAAACTTAAAAAAAAAATTCCAACTTCTTAATTGTTTCCTAAAATATGTACTCTACCTCTCTCTGATCATACGCAGGATGGTGGGCCAAATAGGGCCCACATCACATGAATCCACCACTTAATGGGTCTTCGATGGCTCCTCTTTCGGATCCATGGATCGGATGGGTCATCCGGTGGCCCACCTGGGTCCCGGTATCAATGCAAGAAACTGAATGGCCAAAACAATGACTAAAACTTTAAAAAAAAAATCTCGCTTCTTAACTCTTCCTAAAACACGTACTATCCCTTTCTCTGATCAGACGTTGGATGGTGGGCTAAACAGGGCCCACCTTGCACGGGTCCACCACCTACTGGGTCGCCCATGGGTCCTCCTTCGGATCCACGAATCGAATGGGTCATCAGGTGGCCCACCTGGGTCCCGGTATCAAAGTAAGAAACTGAATGACTCAAACAATGACTGAAACTTAAAAAAAAAAAACAAACAAAGACAAATTATCAATTCTTAACTGTTTCCTAAAACATGTACTCCCCTTCTCTCTGATCAGACGCAGGACGATGGGCTAAACAGGGCCTACATCATGCGGGTCCACCACATAATGGGTCTCCAGTGGGTCCACCTTCATATCCACAGATCGGATAGGTCATCGAGTGGCCCACCTGGGTCCTAGTATCAACGCAAGAAACTGAATGGCCCAAATAATGACTGAAACTTAAAAATAAAAAATCCCACTTCTTAATTGCTTCCTAAAACAAATACTCCCCATTTCTCTTATTAGACGTTGGATGGTGGGCCAAACAGGGCCCACCTTACACGAGTCCACCACCTACTGCGTCGCCCATGGGTCTTCCTTCGGATCCACAGATCAAATGGGTCATCGGGTGGCCCACCTGGGTCCCGGTATCAACGCAAGAAACTGAATGGCCCAAACAATGACTAAAACTTTAAAAAACAAAAAAACAAAAAAAAATTCCCTATTCTTAACTGTTTCCTAAAACACGCCCTCTCCTTCTCTTTGATTAGACGCACGGGTTCGTCCACCACCTAATGGGTCCTCCTTTGGAGACGCTGAATGGTAGGCCAAACAGGGCCCACCTCGCACGAGTCCACCACCTAATGGGTCATCGGTGGGTCCTCCTTTGGATCCACTGATCGGATAGGTCATCCGGTGGCCCACCTGGGTCTCAGTATTAACACAAGAAAATCAAGCGGAACAACTATATGTCCCAAACAATGACTTAAAAAAAAATCCCAACTTCTTAATTGCTTCCTAAAATAAGTTATCTCCCTCTCTCTGATCAGATGCTGGATGGTGGACCAAACAAGACCCAACTCGCACGGGTCCACCACATAATGGGTCTCCGGTGGGTCCTCCTTCGAATCCACAAATCAGATGGGTCATCCGGTGACCCACTTAGATCCCGGTATCAACGCAAGAAACTGAATAGACCAAACAATGACTGAAACTTAAAAAAAAAAAAATAACTCATGCTTCTTAATTGCTTCCTAAAACACATACTCTCCCTCTCTCTGATTAGACGCTGGATGGTGGGTCAAACATGGTCCACCTCGCACAGGTCCACCACCTATTGAGTCGTCCATGGGTTCTCCTTTGGATCTACGGATCAGATGGGTCATCGGGTGACCCACCTGGATCCCATTATCAACGCAAGAAAATCAAAGTGGACCGTGCATAGCACGGGGTGTTGCTAGTATGATCCTATACATGATGGTACATGTATGTCTGAAGTTTATTTTATAAAAAAAGTATTTTACATTATTTTTAAATAATTCTTCATCAAAATAAGCATATTAATTATGGTCTCTACAAAGTTTTTTTTCTTGAATTTAATTTTTGAAAAAATCTTCCGTGCAATTATGTTGAAGATTTTTAATAAAATAGATATATACAGGTCATGCATATAGTACAGTATTATTCAAAGTTTTGAGTACTATGACTCTAGAGTTTGAACAAGCTTGCCCAACCGTACATCTCAAGAGTTGAGATTGTTAGATCAAGGAAATTGGTATAAGTTACAACTCAGGATGGAGACAGAGATGGGACCTTGACTTCCATTGGAACTCAATTATTAGGTGATGGTTGGTTATTCATTTCTCATCTTTCTTTAATTTATTTTCCATCGAAGGAGAGATTTATTTGATATTAAAAAAAATTCCAATTTTACCCACTTTAAGAAATACAATTCTTAGAATTCTTGAGAATTTAATTAAATGAAACTAACAGACTCAAATATACTGTCAAATAAACTGAGAATTTCTTTACATCATCCATTAAGAAGGGGCCCACCAGATGACCTGTCTCTGAAGGGTAGGAACCATTTGTACAGAATGAGATGGTTACAAAGGAAACCAACTGCAAGGAAACATTAATGCCATTTGTATAAGGACTTCAGCAACCAATTACGTGTAATTTAGCACCAAGAATTAACAGTAGTAGATAACACAAATGAACCCATTCTCATCATATAAATATATTCTCAATGAGAATTGCATATTCCATGGCCCTTTCAAAGATTTCACCCAAGACATTAGCCGAGTCACTCTCTACGATAAGATAATGTTGATATAAAGTATGATAGGAGACGAAGAGCTTCCAAAATGGACATGACTTTCGCTTCAGTTGCACCTTCTGGGCCAACATTAGCAAATGAGATATTACTTTAAGTCAAATTGAATGCTAGCTCTAGCTGAGTTCCTGCAGCACTACGCCATTATCTCTAGCACAATTTCTTGAGAAAATGTAACTGCAGCTTCTTCTTTTTTTCTTTTTTTTCTTTTTTTTCATTGCTGAATCGCATTTTTCACTCTTTTTATTTTAGTAATGACTATAAACACAGAAGTATTATTACATGGGTATTCCAAACATTTTCCACCATCTGAGAATCCATCCTGCTTGCACAAATAATAGAAGTACCTGAGGTGGTCTTGGCATAGGAAATTCAGATAATAAATTAATCAAAATGGGAGGGAGATGAGATAAAAAGAAGGCAATAAAGAACCAAAAGCAGAAAGCTGTACCAAAGCTGACATGAGATGTGTGTATCACCTTCACTAGACTTAGTCAAAGAATAAAGAGTGCCCATAAGATGTAAATAATCAAGGCTAGCTGAGTCTAGTCATGAAGCAAATACCTCCATAGCATGGTTATTAAAACAGGTGCCTCATTGTTTTTCAGAATGGGATCTACCATGATTGATATCCCCGACAATCCACTCAATGTGAATACAACCTGATAGTGATAAAATTTCTGTTCAGAAATCTTTAAAATAATGGGGCATTTGATCTCCAAAAATACTAATAAAGCAGAGTTTCTTCACCTGATGCAATATGAGTAACCTGACAATCCTCAATTCACCTGCAGATCATCACTACAAAAGATCCAGATTCTATCAGTAGTGCAATAATTCACATTATTCAAACTGCATGAATGAGAAGGGAGGATTTGATTCTCAACTACCTTTACTCAGCCAGACAAATTAATTTGAGCTAGTGCTAAATAACAAATTTCTTATCTGAGACCTCTTCAGACCTCATGTTCAAAAACAGAATATTCATGGAGAATTTGTGCAAATTTTAGAACTATTTCCACAGCTTGAGGATGCTTGATGTGATGATTCTGCAACAGCAGATTAATTCATCTTCAACTGATGTGTATGATCCTTAATTCGAATCCTTTGATCAAATACTGAAATCGTGAATATTCATGATAAAGGAGTTTCAATGTGTTTTTTTTTTTTTTCAATGTGTAAGGTGATTTTACTTCTTTAATCTTTCCCTTGATGTGCTACCCTTGTGGCAATGGGATTATATATAGGAAGTACAAGCATGACCGATACCCTTGCCCTATTTAAGAGGGATGCCTCACCATTGTGCCAAGCACTGCTGGAGAACTGAATTTTTCTTCAGGAGCTTCAACTTTCCCTCTCAAAGATTTAAGAGAAGTGAAAACTTATTATGCAATGAACCCTGATCGCATTAGGGAAATTTTAAGTAACTGAAACTTCAACACAAACTTCATCAACACCCAGCAGTTTGCTTGTCCATATACAATATCTAGCCAGACAATTATAAGATCTATAATAAAGACTATGAGATATGAGAAATAGCCTGCAGGCAATTAGTTTGATGTAATCACCAAATGATCTTAGAAAGAACTTGGTCCCACAGCCAAATCAGGTTTGAGCGTTGCTCCTGAAATTCAGGTGGAGAGAACAAGGCGGCTGAGATGAAACCATATAAGGAGAGTTCTACCACCACTTCATCTTTTACACCTGTTTATTTTTCTGCATTGTTAAGGACTTTTCCTCTGCTGGATAATGTAATCTCTCACAATTCATCACAATCCTGACTGGATAAAATTACTGAAATCATGTGAAATGGCTGAGTGCTCCATACAAATGATGAGATGGGAGGGACATGAACATTGAGAGAAGCCCTTCACCAGTAAAAACTTTGGGTATAATTGATTTCGATCATGAAGATGATTAAATGTTTTTTATTAAATAATTGGAAGTAGAATTAGCACCCAATTTTAACACTGTCATCATGGATAATTCACATCAGAACATATAATAAATCTCAAGAAATGCCACAAATAACTCCAGTAAATGTAAAGACTTTATTTTGCAAAAAATATGCACATAGCTGCAAACCTAGAGCTCACATAACTGCAAAAACTTGAAATTTAGAATAGCATACATTTAATAGTCTTCTATCTTCCCTTCTTCTTCAGCTCAGTCAAAAACTGTGAGCTTCTGATACTCCTCCCCGGCAACTGCCGCTTCCATCACCCCCTCTGGGTTCACCACCCCATCCTTGTCTAGAAAAATAGTCAATAGATTCTTTGAAAACCCACTAACCAGCGCCACACCTTTCTCTCTCCCTGCCACCGGAGTTGCCCTTGAGTCCCTCAAATTCCAAAACACAGTCTCCGGGACCGATGACCCGTAACCCCTCTCCTTGTACTTCCTCTGGATCACCTCATAATCTGTCTCCCAAGAATTTGCTGACGCCTGATCAAACTCCATATCGCTGAAAACAAACACCCTCTTCACCATTTTCTCCTCCTCCAATTTTGTAGCAACAGCAACATCAAGGATCCGATCAAACACCTTCTGGAAATCAGTGTTCATCCCCCATTCCATCCCCTTGATGAACTCAACCTTCTCCTGCAATGTCTCCCCCTGAATTATATGCAGCTGCGGGTTTTCACTGAATGTGATAACATTCCCTCTCCATGGTTCTTCGCTCAGCTCGGAAGTTAAGAGTCCGAGCGCCACACAGACCTCCATAGGCGTCCCATACATGCTCCCAGAGACATCACAGACTGAGAGACTGTTCCTCAATTTCCCATTCCTGGACAAATCCTCAACCATTCTCTTCCATTGCAACTCAGCGACCTCGTCAATGCCAGTTTCCATGTCATCGCCTTGAAATGAGAGGATCTCATGTGGAAGCAGGGCTCCCGCAGCAATCTTCGCCTTCCCCTCTTTTACTTTAGAGAGAAACTCTGAAAATCTTTTTGGGTCATGCTTCATAAAGAGTTTCTTGTACGTTTTCATGGCGACCGAGGCCACCCGTTCGTAAGGAAGCTCACCCCACCTGTTCTCGCTAATGTACACCTCTGGCAATTCAAGGGACTTGCGCAGAGGAACGAGAATCTCCTTCCTCAGCCTGTCCCGGACTCTGTAGGAGTAATGCGACTCCTCAATTTCAGAGTAGGAGGGGTCTGATTGCCGGGGGAAAACCCGCTTGGCAATGCTCTCGCAGAGCAGAGTAGAGCGGTCGAAGGACAAATCCAGCGACGGGCACCACTTGGCGGCGAGCCCAATCTTCCTAAATTCGCCGGAATTCAAGAACCCAATATCCGATTTCAGCGATTCGGCGAAGAAATCAGAGATCTTGTCATGAAGTAACCTGTAATTCGAGTCGGAATTGTATTTTTCCACGACCCTCCTAGCCATCTCCGCCGTCCGATTCTTCCTCAAATCCCTTGCCTTCTCCTTCTCGACCTTGGCCCGCTCCTTCTCTGCTAAAACCCGTTCTTCCTGCGACCCATTACGGATCGGTTTCGGTTTCGGTTTCTGTTTGGATGACTTTCGGCGCTGGCGCTGGTATCGGTGTCGGCTTCTCCCCTTCGTGTTCCTCCACTGCTGTTTTTCGATTTTCCGGGCATCTGGGCCGGCGAGTTGACGGAAAAGGATCTCAAGGAGATCCTTAATGTAGCCGAATTCGGCAAACCACCTCACATTCAAAGCCAGGGTTTTAGGGTGGTTTTGGTGGAGCCAGAAAACCGCCGTGTAGAAGCCTTCCTTGTCGGACTTCCCAGTGCCTCTCACTCCCCTCAGCTGGCAGATGAGCTTGAGGGCGGTGAGAGGGTTGTGGGCCCAAGCAAGCCGCAGCAGCTCCGTCACCCTCTCTGGCGGGGTGTCCGGCACGACGTGGAAGAAGAAGTCCAGACAGGGGTTTCCCGTCGAGAGGAAGGTCGGAGAGAAGTTTTCCGTGAAGCCCATCGGCAGCTGTCGTGTCGAAGGTTGGCGGTTGAAGTGGGCGATCATTGCATCTATAAAAGGGATGGTGGGGTCGGATGGTGGTTTTACGGTGGGGGTGGCAAGGTGGTTTTTGGATGGTGGGGTGGTGAGGAGGTGGATTTCCGGGGGGCCTACAAGGGTCGGAGCCATTGGACTCGTGTGGTAGTTTGGATTTCTGATGTTGTTTGGACTGGAGAAATTAAAATTTTCCAATACCCAACACGGAGGAGGTTGAAGGATTTGGATTTCCCTTTGATCTATTTATAAAGGACGAGTTCCTTGGGATGCAAGTATGGAAATTTGAAATTTTCCAATATACCCTATAGGGTTTGAACTATGGATGATTCAAAAGAGCGATTGAACTTTCTCTTCAATTATAGTTTAGTTTTAATTGTCCCAAAAAGGAGGGGTTGCTTGGGCTTCAAGGACGTGAAGTGGATAATTTCGTTCTCTATAACTAGAGGAATTCTGAGAAAGGAATGCAATTCTTGTTCAAGAATCAAGATGTCCGCGTCACGTCAGTACAGTGAATTTTTAAATTTTATTAATTTTTAAATTTATTTTTTTATTCATTTTTAATATTGCCATTAGTACCAACTGTAAATATAACATTAACCATTTATTTGTGTGGGTTTGGAAATCGTACCGTCAATGCAACGTAACAAGAGTAGCCTCGTTTGTAAAAAGTTTTAATTGAATTAATTATAGTCGAATTTAGGGTGGAGACGAGGGAATCATTTACCATCCAAGAGATGACTATTTGATAGTATTGATGAATTTTTGTACATGAATTTGCATTGAATTATCATAATTCAAATGCAGAATAAAAAAAATTGATTTTGAATAGAATACTTGGGCACTATATGGGGGTATTTCCTGATCAGGAAGAACCAAAACTCTCTTCAACTGAATCAACCTTAGGAGCTTGATCTCCGAAGGAAGTGGTAAAATGATGATAAAGTAAAGATTAGGGTCAGCATTACTTGCAAATTTGAATCCAATTTCAGTCAATTACAAAATCGATCCCAATTTTATCAACACCAGACATGAAACTTTATATAGAATAATTGCATTACTGGTTGTATATCGAAAGGAAAGCCTCCTGCTGACAAATTTCTTATTTCTTGTTTGGATTTGTGTTTGGTTCATATCTTGGATTCTATGACGATTTTTCAAGCTCATGCGTGCGCGGTTCACTGCACATCGACACCCCTAACGCGGAATGTGGAGCAATTTCACACCGCAGGCCCAAGTAGTCCTTACACCGGGCCCATCTTGACCAGCCAACAATTTCTGGTTTGGGTGTTATTTAGTTGCACCCATTTACATGAATAAATGAGGGTTCATATGTATAAAGATTGCGCATCCCATGTTTGGTTGGGTTAATTTCACATGTGATGCGTTAATGAGTGCATTAAAATGGTGTGAAAATGTGCCTAAAATTTTTACATCTCTCATGGTAATGTTACCACGTGGTGCTACAGTCAATAGTTGTTAAATTTGTTAAGTCCTGGTTGAAAATTTCAAGAATTTCCGTTTTTATCTGCACACAGAAATGAAACAGCGCTGCAGGCTAACTTTTCGAACAAATTCAATCGATTTTGGAAATTTCGGAAAAAAATGTTTTAGAAAAGGACTTGTTGCCATTCTTTTTCTGAAAAACCCCAACCCCAACCTAAGCCCTTTTTTGAACAAAAATAAAGGAATGAATAAGAGGAAGAAGAATTCCACTTAAAATAAATTCTGTAATCAAATTCTAAATTCTTAATTACTTCTCCACATGAGGGTGTGTGTGTGTGTATATATATATATATATACACACACACTTAAATTTATATTTTTTTGCCTAAAAAGTTTCACTGAAATTATCGATTCCACCGAAGATTTTCATTTGGAGGTCAAACCGAAACGGCATTCAGGTTTAGAGCATGTTTAGCCTGCCGATTTTTTTTTTAATTATTTCATGGCGCCGAAATGAAGATCCGGACAATTAGATGTCATTAAAACGCAAAGCATGGCTATTGGATAAAATTTTAGCCTTTGATTCATCATGTATTTGATGAAAACTATAAAAACAAAAAAACCAAGCCATTACATTTGCAAAGTTGGACTTCTACCGGCCCCCCTTTTCTATTTGGAAGACCAAAAACAGCTACATGGTCAAATTTCAAGTTTTAATTCATCATGAATATTGAGAACTTTAATAAAGAAAATAGTTAACCGTTCGATGAAAATGACCCCTTTTCAACATGATTTTGGTGTTTCATCATAGATTTTGAGAAAATTGAAAAAAAAAAAAACTCTATATTAGTAGATCTGGGGTTTTTTAGTTTTGTGGCCCCCAAATCACAATCCAAATTGTTTATCCTCTTTGAAAGGATAAAATTAGCATGGAGGTCAAATGTCATATCTTGACTTATAATAGATCTTGAGAAGCTCAAGAAAAATGGTGAACTGTTTGGCTCCATTAAGATTCACATTTGAAAATGGCAAACAATGAAAGTTATTTCCATTTGACTCAATTAAATATGAATAGGGGTATTCATGGACCAGGCCAACTTAAGCCTGAGACTGACCTAGCCTGCTTTTTGGCCCGAGCTTGGGCCTTTGGTCTTAGTACTCATGTCGGGCACGGATTTTCTTATTTGCCTTCTTTTATTTTAGGTTTGTCTGGCTCGATACATAGCTAACAAGACTTCAACATTTTCCTTTTTTTTTTTTGAAAATCAAATTTAAATATTAATTTTATTCATAGCAGCATAAATTAAGAATAGATATCAACTTTATTAACATTAGCTTATTTGAAGAAAAACTCAAAAAATATTTTTAAAATGTAATTTAGAAATAAAAAAAAGTGGAAAAGGATCTCGAGTGTGTTTTTGTGGGTTTAGCGGGACACCACCCTACGAGAGTAGTCCTATAAGGTTAAAGATCTCAAAATGCCCACATCACCAAAAAAATAAAGAAATAGAGAAAAAAGAAAGGAAAATGATATAAAGAAAATTAACTTTTATGACAAAGTACAAAGAGAGAACAGAAAACATTCCTTTAATCATTCACCTGCATAGGCCATAAGCATAATAATTTTTCCTTTGATCATTAATTAGATAACAATGCTCCACATTTCTCATTTTTTCTACTTTTTTTCATAACTAATATAATAGCCAACAATTGAAGAAAAGATTCAACCCTATATATATATATATATATATATATATATATAAAGTTTTTATCATAGCATAAAATTAGGAAAAGTTGTCAACTTGAACCTTTTCATTGAAGAAAACCTCAAAAAAGATTTACAATCTAATACAACCATGGAAAAAAGTGAAAAAGGAACTCAAGAGAGCTAAATTTATGAAAAAGTACAGGGAGAACAGAAAACACAGTGAGGAAAGCCCTGTTCCCCTTCCAGACGCAGTGAGGAATCCTTGAATCTGCAGATTCCTCACCTATTATTGAACATGCCACAACGGGAGAATAGAAAACATGCCTTCAAAATAACATTTTGCATTCACAAATCTATAAGCAAAAAACCTTTTTGCTGAACTAGATTTATCAAATTCAGTGCACTTGGATGTAAGTAAGGTAGAACTAAAGAACAGACATGTTCAGCACTGCCACCCCATGGTTCACAGAATCTATGACAACATTAAAAAAAATGATAAAAAGAAAAAGAAAAGAGAAAAACAGGAAATGATACGTACCTGCTACCAATATCCACATCCAATTGCAGACAACTACTGTAGCCGTAAACTGTAAAGCAGGTTAATAATATGAATAAGATGGTATTCTTGTCTAAAAGGGTGGTGCTTTCCCCACTTGTGAACTCAATATTACAAATATTGGCACAAGAAATTGAATATTCATTCAGTTCTCTCAAGAAACTACTACACTCGATGTAAGTCACAGTTCAGCCAAAATACAACCTAAAGCAACAACAATGTATGCTATCAAATATAGATTGCCAAACGACTGTAACTAACCAACAAAAATGCAAGTATGCAGTCTGGGAAATATACAACAACCAGTCCACATATCAGTTTTTAGAGTAAGTATTTTGCACTAAAATCTCAAAACCCTCACAGAGGAAGTTACTAAGACAAGGAGGTTTAATATAGAATAGAATTACATCAATACAAAAATAAGAGGGCGTACATCATTATCATCATCAAAGCCTTGTCCTAAGTATGTTGGGGTCAGCTACATAAATTCTGGTTCTCCATTCCGATCTATCTTGAGCCAAATCCTTAGGTAGGTTGCCATTCTTAAGATCCAACCTTACTACTTCTTAAGAGGAAGTACTTGTACCCATTAAATAAAAAGAAATAAAAAAAATAAACATTCAGAATTCCAATAAACATATTAAATAAGCAGAGGAAACACAACAAAGATGAAAAATGGAGCAATGGAATAAAACTAGAGAAAACCGGGGAGGTTATAACTGCTGTAACTGAGATTTGTATATCTATCTCAACAGAAACAGGTAGAATACAGAACAAAATCAGAAGCTGCTAACCTCTGCCCTCATTCATGGTCCTTCAGCAGCAAGCTGAAAGTATGCAACCAAACTAACAGAAGCAGAAACAATGGGAAAGGAGAAAACTATAAAGAGAATGTAGACCAGTGTTTTAAGGTTTATTTTCATGTTCTGATGAACAAAAAACATTAAATACTGTTAGGTCAATTGTAGTTTTCTGTTCACATCAACCCTTCAGAAGGAGCCAATTGGATGATCTTTCTTTGAATGAAGCAAGCATCTAACGTTTACATCATTTCTATAAAGACATCAGAAAACCTATTATGGCTTATTTAGCACCAAGAAGAAAGAGTCCTTGATAGTAAAAAAATGAATTCATTCTCATCCTATTAACAGACTCCCAATAGAAAGAAAAATCAAGAAGAGTAGCAATAGTCCATATGAGAAAAGTAGTATTGGAAGACCATATTTGAGAAAAAGCAAAGGGAATAAGATGAAAAAAAAAATCATAAACAACAAAGAATAAACAGAATAAAGAAAAATAAACAAGCAACACTTCCAGAAACCTAGCAAACCCAAACCCACTTACTTCCCTGTTGTGGCAGCTGAGAAATTGAGAAAGGACTTCCATTGAGAACTCAGTTTCACCTTCAATTTCAACACTCATGGACAAGCTATTTACTTTAAGTCAAATTTGATGCTTGCTCTTAGCTTTGATGATGGAGCGTTATCCATATAAACTTCATATCTTGAGATAATGTAGGCAATAGCTTTTCGCCATTGCAGAAATACTTTTTTTCCGTCTCTTTATTTAATAATAACTATAAACAGGAGTACCATCACATGGCATATTCCAAACATTTTGCACGATGTGAAAAAATCCATCCTGCTTGCACCAATGATTGAAGTACCTGAGGTGGTCTAGGCATAGGAAATTCACATAACAAATTTATCAAAATGAGAGAGTGATAAGAAAACTCGGATAGCAGTAAAAAAATCATCACATTAAACTCTATCGCCAAATTAGAGCTGATCAGAGCTCTACCAAGCTGGCTTGTGATATACGTGTCACCTTGGTAGAAGGTGACCAAAAATGAAATTGCCTTTACTGTGTAAATCATCAAGACTTACCTACCAAGTCTAGTCTAGAAGTAATAATCCATAGCATGGCTACTGAAAGCGGTGCCTCCATATTTTCCAGAATGGAACCTACTACAACAAAATACACCCCAACAGTCCAGCACACCTGAATATTACCTGACAAAGATAAAATCTGTGACCAGAAATCTCTATAAATAATTGGGCAGTTGATCTCCATAATAACCAGTGTAGAGTTTTTTTTTTTTGCATGATGCAATATTAGTGATCTGACAATCCATAACTCACCTGGAGATCAACACTCCAAAGGATCTGGATTCTATCAGCAGTTCCTCATAGATCATTCACATTATACAAACTGCAAGCTTGAGAAAGGAGGATCTGATTCTCAACCACATTACCGAAATTATGTTATTGATCATGTGGACCTAGTTTCAGCCCAACAGATTAAATTGAGCTAGTGCTAAATAGTGAATTCCTCATTGAAGGCCAGTTTAGACCGCTTGTGTTCCGACCCAGAGTATTCATGAAGGATTTTGCAAATTGTGGAACAATTTCCTTGGCTTGATAATGTTTGATGCGATGATTCTGCAACAGCAGATTGATTCATCTTCAACTGGTGTGTATGGTCATTAATTCTAATCCCTTGATCAAATATATAAATCATGTTAAAAGGAGTTTAAGCATGAATGTTGTGAGGCGCAATTACACATATATCTTTTTTATTGATTTGCTGCCCCTGTGGCATGAGAGTACAGGGACAGAAGCACGACCTACCACAATCTTGAACCATACTCAAGGGCCAAGGCCTCTCCAAGGGACAGATATCTTACTATTGTGCCAAGCACTGGAGAAGGAATTTACCAACTATCTGTGATTTGTCTTCAGAAAGTTCAAGTTTCCTTCGAGTTTTGAGAGAACTGAAAATTTATTAGGCAGTATTTAGCTGGATTATTTTGATGGGCTGGGTTCCATGTGTGTTCTTTATCCCGTTTTGACTACTCAAATCCTTCTACCAATTTAGAAGGATCTCCATTTTAGTTGAAGATTTTAGACTCCGATTTTGTGTTTAAACATTTGGCTTAATAGGGCATGCCTTTCAAAAACAACTGAATGCTCTGCATAAATAAGAAAGCTAATGGTTACCATTAGAAAAGGGGGGGGTGGTGGGGGGGGTGGGGGGGTGGGAAGTGGTTCAGGGCATTCAATCCCTTGCCCACATATGTTCCCATTATAACGAACTCAGATCACATCAGGTAAACTTGAAGTGACTCTAACTTGGCACACCACAGATTCAAACAAATCTGAGCTGTTTGCTGGTCCACGTATAATGGTAGCCTACAAAACTGGTGAGACTAGCCAGGCCATTGAAATATCTCTAATAAAAATTGAGATTTCAAAATTTGTATCCAGATTGAAATTTAAGAAAATTCACCATTTTGTGTTATCAACTCAAGAGATCATCTCTTCATAATAAAGTATGACCATTGACATTCCACGGTCCATCCTCTGTAACACTCACTTTCATTATATGTTGAAAATCTGAATAGAATATATCCTTGTCTAGAGAGAAATATTCCACCTCTAGTATCTTGCAAAGGGGTCACAATAAGCCAATATTCTGTTCCAAGAATTCATTGTCCATTGTATTTGTTCTAATTATCTATGTAGTTTTCCAAGGGAAGAAAAAAAGAGGAAAAATCCAATGTTATTCTCAAATCTCAGGCAAGCCAATAGAACAAAACAAAGATGCTGGAACCAACAAATATCATAAAATAGGCAACTACGCATATATAACTACAAATTAATAGCAACTTATGAATAGCCCCTCTCTTAAAAATCAATATATTGAGTAACTGATTTCTATCGAAAACTATCGATGATACGGATGACCACGCAGATGCTATTCACTCCCTTAAAAGGATGATGTTATGAGCAGAGACAGTAGTACTTCACAAATACAGAACTTTAGGAGTACATTTGATTGGATCAACCTATGCTTAATTTTTTTTTCTCCTCAAATAATTGAGAGTAAATTAATAACCAATTTTGAAACTTTCATCATGTATGATTTGCATCAGAACATATATAGAATTGAGTCTCTAAATCTCAATAAGAGGCACATTGATAGACCACCAGTAAACATAAAATCTGTATTTCTTAGAAGAAAAATATGTAAGGTAAAAAAAAATGTATGAACAGAACTGCAAACTTAAAATTTACTCTCTGTTTTTTTGGAAATAACTGAAAATTTTCTTAACAATAGAAACTAAAAACTTAAAGTTTCATACATTCAATTATCTTCAACTTTCTCTTCCTCTTCCTCTTTATTTCAGTCAAAAACTCTGACCCTCTGGTACTCCTTCCCGCCAATTGCCGCTTCCATCACCGCCTCTGGGTTCACCACTCTACCGTTGGCAAGAAAAATATTCAACATGTTCTTCGAGAACCCGGTCACCAGCGCCAACCCCTTCTCTCTCCTTGGAATCGGAGTAGCACTTGAGTCCCTCAAATTCCAATACACCATCGCCGGCACTGAAGACCCATAACCCTTCTCCTGGTACTTACTTTGGATCCCAGCATAATCGGTCTCCCACGATTTTGCCGATGCCTTATCAAATTCCTTATCGGTGAAAACAAACACTCTCTTCACCATCTCCTCCTCCTCCAACTTTGCAGCAACAGCAACATCAAGAATCCGATCAATCACCTTCTGGAAATCAGTGTTATCCCTCAAGCACATATCGTTGATGGATTTGACCTTCTCCTTCAATGTCTTCCCTTGAATTCTATGCACCTGCAGGTCGTCGCTGAAGGTGATGACATTCCCTCTCCATGGATCTTAATTCAGCTCAGAAGTCAAGAGCCCGAGTGCTATGGAGACTCTCTTTTGTGTCCCAGAGACTCTCTTTGGTGTCCAAGGTTTCCCAGTCCAAGGTTTCACATCCATTCTCTTAGAGACATCACAGACAGAGAGACAGTTACTCAATTTCCCCTTGTTGGACAAATCCTTAACCATTCTCTTCCATTGGAACTCAGTGGCCTTGTCATTGTCAGCATCAGCATACATCACAGCACCATAATTATAATATCGATCATATTGAAATGAGAGGATCTCATGTGGAAGCAGGGCTTCCGTGGCGAGGATCGCCTTCAGTCTCCATACTTTCCTATCAAACTCATAAAAACCTATCTCGGTCATGCTTCTTAAAGAGCTTCTCGTATGTTTTCATGGCGACCGAGGCCACGTGTTCATAAGGAAGCTCACGCCAACTGTTGGAGCTCATGTACACCTCTGGCAACTCAAGGGATTTGCGCAGAGGAACAAGAATCTCCTTCCCCAGCCTGTCGCGGACTCTGTAGGCGTAATGCGACTCCTCAATTTTGGAGAATGTGGGGTCTGATTCCCGGGGAAAAACCCTCTTGGCGATGCTCTCGCATAGCAGAGTAGTGCGGTCGAAGGACGAATCGAGCGATGGGCACCACTTGGCAGCGAGCCCAATCTTCTTAAACTCGCCCGCATTCAAGAACCCAATATCAGATCTCAGAGATTCCGCAAAGAAATCAGAGATCCTGTCATGGAGTAACCTGTAATTCGAGTCGGAATTGAACTTTACCACGACCCTCGTCGCCATCTGGGCCCTATGATTCTTCCTCAATTCCCTTGCCTTGTCCATCTCCGCCTCGACTCGTTCTTTCTCTGCCAAAATCCGTTCTTCCTTGGACCCGATACGGACACGTTTCCGATTCCGTTCTCTTAGGCGGTACATTGCTTTTAGGCGCAAGTATCGGGAACGGCGATTCAGTGCCGCCTTCCGCTTGTATCTTCCCATTCCCCGAGCATCTGGGCCGGCGAGTTGACTGAAGAGGATCTCGACTCGAGATCCTTCATGCAGCCGAATTCGGCAAACCACCTCACATTCAAAGCCAGGGTTTTAGGGTGGTTTTGGTGGAGCCAGTAAACAGCCGTGTAGAACCCTTCTTTGTCGCGTTTTCCGGTGCCTCTAAGGCCCCTCAACTGACAGATGAGCTTGAGCGTGGTGAGTGGGTTGTGGGACCAAGCACGCCGTAGCAGCTCCCTCACCGTCTCTGGCGGGGTATCCGGCACGACACTAAAGAAGAAGTCCAGACAGGGGTTTCTCGACGTCGGAGAGAGGTTTTCCGTGAGCCCAGTCGGCGGTTTTGGAACACCCAATAGGTTGTTAAAGAGGGTAGTCATTCCATCTCTGAAAGAGGAAAGTCGTTTTCCGGCGGAGAATGGAAGATGGTTTTGGGATGTTGTAGGGCTAGGGAGAGGGTCGATAGGAGGCGGCATTCTGATATATTCTGAAGAACAAGAGAAGATTTCTTTGGGATATTTACATGCTGTCGACCAGATTCGTCTTAGGATAGACGGTAATGGAGGAAGCCGATTCATGTCGACACGAGGAACCATTAACTTAGGCAAGTCTTTTCTCTCGTAAGATAATGGGGAGGTTTCAAGTGCATCCATCCCTATCTCACTATAGGGTGAGGGACACTTCTATAATTGGGCATTTTCAAGTGCAAAAGTTACTTTTCAAGTACGTGAGGTACACTTCATTGTCTTCATGTGTAAAAATGGAAAGGGTCTCTCACCGTATGGTGAGGGATAGATGCACTTGAAACTTTTCCTAAGATGGGGAGGTTTCAAGTGCATCCATCCCTCACCATAGGGTGAGGGATACTTCCATAATTGGGCATTTTCAAGTACAAAAGCTACTTTTGCAAGTACATAGGGTAAGGTACACATCCTTGTCTTCATGTGCAAAAATGGGAAGTGTCTCTCACCCTATGGTGAGGGATAGATGCACTTGAAACTTTCCCTATATATTATGGATAGGTGTTTAAAGAGTCCAGATTAAAAAATCCACCTTGCTCAATAAGACAATAACCATATCCAACCAAGTTAAAATGAGTATTCTTTAGGTGGATTTAGAATTTTAATATATCTATTATGGTTAGAAAATCATTAATGTTTGTGATTTTTAAAAGTATAAACTTGATAGTGATTTATACATATGGGCTCCACATACAATACACTTTTTTAAAGTGGACCTCATATTCTAATTCCTAAAGACGAGGCCACATGCAATTTTGCAAATGTTAATTTACATAAGACTTGAAGTTTCACACTCATTTATATAAAAAGTAATATTTACTTTGTATAAATGTCGAGTTGTGCATGATTCGAACCGTAATAAATGGTATATTTGTTTATTTTATATTTATTTTCTCATTAATTAATATTTTATAAAATAGCCACAAATTAGACGTGTTTTTATTTATGGGTCCAGACTTAGCGCGGGCATGCTTTGCTAGTCCTATATCAAAACATAAATCACTGTATTATAACTTTAAGCAGGAAAAAAAATCTAGGGAGAATAATTACATCCATATAGAGAAACTTTCACTTAAAAATTGAGAGCCTTGCGTTTGATCTTATGGGACCCGTGGAAAGGTGATCTTTGAAGATTTATACAATGGCTTAAATCACTACATTACCGTATCTTTTGGATCACCAAGACAATGGACTGATCTTTCTTACAAACTTTTCCTAATTTTGAAGATTCTAACATAAATTACTATATTATAACTTAAATATCATATTTGATTAGAAGGAGAGGAATCAACATGACAGTAGATGACAGTTTACTTTGCTACACTACAATGTAATTTAGGATGATGAACTAGGTAATCATTTACCATCCAAGAGAAAACTCTTTGATTGTATTGGTTAGGGATGGCAACGGGGCGGGGCGGGGCCGGAATTGGGCTGCCCCGTCCCCGCCCGGAAATTCCCTGTCCCCGCCCCGTCCCGCCCCGCCCCGCTATTCGGGGTATGGTAACATACCCCGTCCCCGCCCCGACATGCCCCGCGGGGCGCCCCGCCCCGATCTAGTACAATAATAAATATAATAAATAAATTTTGAATTGACTATAAAAAAAAGGTAAATTAATTTATTTTACATGATAAAAAGTACATGAATGATTCATCTATGTTGTCTTTATGCCTTTAATAAAATTAAAAAAAAATCTCCCAAAATAGAATAAAAAGATCTCCCCACATAAATATTTTATAAGTGTGGGGCACTGTTAGATTGTTTAAATTTTTTAAAATTATCTAAAATTAATAATATAAATTTTCCTTTTCCTGAAATTTTACCTATTTAAAGTGGGATTTTATTCTTATAAGATTTTCTCTAAGCCCTTGAAGGCCACTAACATACACTTGAAAATATCATATATGCTTTGAGACATTCTTTATAAAAAAGACAATATCTCTCTAAAATATCATGAACTCCATCAATACATGGTTTCACTTCATTTCTGGTATTGAACTGACTACATAATATATGTTCCAATTTTCCCTCAACAAGCTTACCCAACTTTCCATGGTGTGGCCCCCAACCATATGCATACCAACCACAGGTAAGAAAAAGATTGGAAGATCTTAACGAGAATCAAGTCGAGTCAAAATTATTAATAGTTGATGGTCAAATATCATTAAATCTCATTGATTTGGCAGGAACCTCACTTTAAGACCAATGAACTCCACTTACTAATAAAGAGGTTGATTACATATAATTAAAATTAGTATAATTTATAGTGTTGTTAGTATGATTAGAATCATATTAAGTTACTAACTATAATTTACTTTGCTATTATAAGTTACTATAATTTACTTTGCTATTAAAGCATGATCCATCATTCTATTATATATTTATATTCGTTTTATTTAATATGATTTATCTTGTCACAATTTAACATTATATATGATTAAAGTAAAATAAGCTTAGATAGATTTTTTTAACAACTTTAACTTCATTAAATTTGAATTAGAGGGAATGAGATCATATTATATGCTTTTATAATGTCTCATTCAATTACATGTTTAACTTTAAAAAAAGTCTTCAATCAATCTACTTAACCCTTAATAACAACATAAAATCAATATATACATTTACATATAAATATGTTTATTTATTATAAAAGAAATCTAATATATATTTATATTTTAGAGGATTATTAATTTCGGAGCGGGTTATGGGGCAGGGCATGGGGCGGTATTTCGGGGCGGGGCATGGGGTGGTATTTCGGGGCAGGGCGGGGCGGGGCAAGAGCCATACTCATCCCCGCCCCGCCCCGAATTCGGGGTATGGTTTTTTTCCCCGTGCCCGCCCCATCTAAGAGTCGGGGCGGGGAAAACCCGTACGGGGCGGGGCGGGCACTCCGGGTTGGGGCGGGGCGGGTTAAAAATGCCATCCCTAGTATTGGTAAGTCCTTTTTTTTTTTAATTCATCAATTTTATATCCATCATGAAATGCATTGCATTGAATTCTCATATTTAAATATTGAAGAAATAAATAGATTTTATATAAAAAATTAAAAAAAGTTGTTTGTTTTTTTTTTTTTTTCCACAACTAGGAGCTCTCCCTGAATAAATGGGATTGAGTTTGAAACCCTTGCCTATGAAGTTCACTCAAAATGAAAAAGAGTTTTTTTTTTATATATACCCCCTAGGGTTTATAGGATTTGCAAATAGACCCCCATGATTTCAGTATTTGCATATACCCCGGCCTTTTCATTTTATTCTTTCCATGTCCTCAAAATCACTAATCATAACGAGAATAGGCGACCACCAAAAGACCTATATTGATTTTTCTTTTTCTTTTTTATAAAAATGACAACTTTTCCCTTAAATTCATTAAAGGGAGATAAGTATGTCCTTATTTATAAAAATACTATTATTTTGTCCCATGTTGTGATAGTCTCTCTCAGATTCTCCCATGATATGATCAAATCTATTAAGGGGATGTGCATGGATTGGTTCAATTATAATCAATTACAAGAACAAGGGTTGGTTCAATTATAACCAATTACAAGAACAAGTATTAATTGTCATTGTGATCGATTTAAATTTCATGAAATTGACTCTGTATTGATTAAAATGGACTTATGTAGGATTACTCTTTCCCACTAAATGTACAATGTTAATATATGAAATATTAAAGAGCCGGGATATGGTACAGGGATTGAACACTATTATGAAATAAAATGAAAGAGATTGTAGGAGAGGGTGATGATATGCTTGAATCGAACACTATTATGAAAAATCTTTAAATGATTATTGAATGGATATGCCTGTGGTTAAAATGAAATTAAAAGAATTAATAATTGGGCTAAGATAATGTGGAACATTAAGTCTACGGACCCCGACTTGGGGACCGAATTCCAGCCCGGTCCCCACTGGGGGTCCGTAGCAGCGCTGAATGTGGGAAGGATGGATGATTTGAAAAGACATTACATAAAAGTAATGGTTGCTGTTTATGGAATCGGGATTTTATGAGGCTTTTTAACTGTGGGGATGCCTGCCTTTAATGTCATGCACCGCTGCCTTGGCTTCCTCAGTGTCACCTTGGAGGAATGTCTCACAAGATCTGAACTCCTATTTATATATATATATTAAAGACGTAGGATTTGATTTCGAAATTGGAGTCCAATTTGTTAATTGATTACAAAATTGGACTCTAATATCAAATCAATTTGTGAAATTGGATGTCAAATCAATTTCAAGAGATACGCTCTATTAATCAATTCCAAATCCACTTTTGTTAAACTTCTTTACGTGAATCCAAATTTTAATATATATATATATATATTATGATATATATATATATATATATATATATATATTATGGATAGGTGTTTAAAGAGTCCAGATTAAAAAATCCACCTTGCTCAATAAGACAATAACCCTATCCAACCAAGTTAAAATGAGTATTCTTTAGGTGGATTTAGAATTTTAATATATCTATTATGGTTAGAAAATCTTTAATGTTTTGTGGTTTTTAAAAGTGGAAACTTGATAGTGATTTATACATATGGGCTCCACATACAATACACTTTTTTAACGTGGGCCTCATATTCTAATTCCTAAAGACCGGGCCACATGCAATTTTGCAAATGTTAATTTACATAAGACTTGAAGTTTCACACTCATTTATATAAAAAGTAACATTTACTTTGTATAAATGTCGAGTTGGGCATGATTCGAATCGTAATAAATAGTACATTGGTTTATTTTATATTTATTTTCTCATTAATTAATATTTCATAAAATAGCCATAAATTAGACGTGTTTTTATTTATGAGCCCAGACTTAGCGCGCGCATGCTTTGCTAGTTTATGTTATTAGTATGATAGTAATAATAGGAGATAATTTAGGAAATTATGTATACCAAATGTTGGAGCTGTATTAATTATGAGGTAGATTTAAATTTAAATAATCTAAAGGAAAAATTAAAGAAAGGAAGGAGAGGTTTTTGGATTGGATTCAGAATGGAGAAAGATAATCTCCGATTTATATAATTGGTTTCATTTTGCTTATATATATATAGGAAATATTTGTGTGCACCCATCTCTCACCATGTTATAGTGAGGGACAGCATAGTAAGGTTGACTTTATAACACATCCGAATCATCCACACACATGGAAATCGCTTAAACCCCATTGAATTTTCACCTATCCAAATGGATTGGACGTAGAGATGTCAAACGGATTGTGCCCCAGAAAAAATCTCTGGTGTCGCGGGCCGTGCCGTGCCTGCCATGCTCGGTGTGCCTCTTTTAAAAGTTTTTTTCTATTAATTTTTGCCTTCTTGTTTTTAAAATTAAAAATTAAAACAAGTACGTAAAATGACAAAGATATTTAAGTGGGTCGATCAAATTTTGATTAATTTGATTCATAACTATGGATCCAAATCATAATCCATTTTTCAAGACAAAAAAGGCTCATTCCCAGTTTTTTCTGGTTTTTTTTTTTTTTTTTTTTTTTTTTTTTTTTTTTTTCTGTGCGAACGGATATCCATTCATGGCCCAGCTGGGCCTAGAAAGTAGAAACTAGATCAGACTCATGCATACATCAGGTGGGTCACAATAAAATGAGTATAGTTCTTGGCCACTTGAATAATATGTTTCACAAAATTCCAAAGGGTTTCAATTCCATGCAACAAACGGGGACCAATATGAAATGTTTTGGTAATATCCGATGCATTTGATAAATGGTTACATAGATAATCCAATCCTTCTATAAGGTTTTGGTGCGGCCATTAAGTTCCCAAATCTTAGGAACTGATACCTTGGTCCAAATGCCTACCTATTGCATTTACAATATTCACGGGATAGAAGTGATCCATCAACTAAATGGCTCAGGACTTAGACGACCTGAATTGATTGGTTGAACCCACAAAATCAAGGTTTTTAGTTGGGGCATTCGGCGAAAGGTCCCTCAAAGTGTGACTTTGTTGCAAATAGTCCACAAAAAAAAAAAAATCATGCAGCCAAAGGTCCTCTAACACATTCTCATACGTGATATGTCTAATTTACCCTTTATTTAAATCATATCCCATGATTGGTGGGATATCCCATTAATAATAGTCAACTACTACTTAATGATCCACGATTAATAGAATCTCATTAATGAGATTTTCAAATAAATTCTATAAACACACAAATAAATTTCAAAAAATGCAAATAAATTTAAAAAAGAAGCAATAAATTTCAAAAGAACGCAGATAAATTTTAAAAGACACAAATAAATCTCAAAGATGAAAATCAATTTCAAAAGATCCAAATAAATTTCAAAAAAATATAAATAAATTTCAAAAGACTCAAATAAATTTCAAAAGACGTAAATAAAATTAAAAAACGTAAATACATTTGCGAAAACTAACATAACCCAATTTTCCAAATTAGTGAACAATGTAGCAAAAAAATCAAGTCTTTTTGTCAAAAACTCAGTTAAATTTATTTCAAAAAATACAAATAAATTTCAAAATATACAAAAAAAATTAAAAAACACAAATAAATTTGCCAAAAACTCATATATTTGTTTATACCTCAGATAGATTTGTTCCAGAACTCAGATAAATAGCCTAAAACTCGAATAGATTTGTCCAGAACTCAGATAAATTTATTCTAGAAGTCAGATAAATAGCTAGAAACTCAGACAGATTTGTCCAGAACTCAAATAAATTTGTTCCAGCACATAAATAGCCAAAAACTCAGATAGATTTTGTCCAAAACACAAATAAATTTTACAAAAAATACAAAACTCAGATAAATTTAACTTTGACTGGAATGGGGATGGACTTTTGGAACGGGTCAGGTCAAACCTAACCTAGAACCAACGCGGAATTGCTACAGATCCTAGGCCCACTTTCTTCTTCTTCTTCGTTCTGGAATCAGAATTACAAGCCATCTTCCATTCGCCTTCTTCCTCGATTCCGACAATGGCATGGCGCGGTGTCCGGTGGCAATCCCCCTTCTCCGGCAACACGTAGGAACGACGGTGGCGCAGGAAATCCGGCGATGGCATAGAAGATTGTCTTCTTCTTCGTTTCGTGTTCTGCAAGTCTTCTTTTTCGTTGCAGGGGTCTTCTTTTTCTTCTTTGCAGGGGTCTTCTTCTTCTTCTTTTTCTTCTTTGCAAGGGTCTTCTTCTTCTTTTTCTTATTCATTTTCTTCTTCTTTGCGGAGGTCTTCTTCTTCAGAGATTGATCTCAATTGTTGAGATCCAATCCGTCAATGTCCATGTCCGGTTTGAAGAAGAAGAAGAAGAGGGAGAATGGAAGATTTAAAATTTAAAATTTAAAATTTTATGCCTAATCAGTTAAAAGGGAAAATCAGTCATTAAAATGTATGAGGTGGCGTGTCTAGGGACCTCTCTCCTTGAGGTGACGTGTCTAGGGACCTCTCACCGAAATATGTCCAAGCTGCATGGACTACAGGCCTTAGAGGAAAAGTTGGTGGACTGGAGGCCTTACAAGTCCTACATGAAGGACCTTTCGCTAATTATCTCTTTTTAGTTTTAGCCATTCACTAAAAACTCAAAAAAAAAAAAGGGGAAGGCAATGAGCTGCAGGAGTTAAAAAAGTAAACAAAAAAAAAAAAAAGCTTTGGAAGATCCAAATCTCAGCCATTCAATACAGTCAAGAAATTAAAATCCCCAATCATTAGAAATCTCAAAGAAAACATTCAAACATTTATCTATATCATTGTTGCAGAGAAAGAAATAAAAAGAAATGAAAAAAAAAGAAAACATGACAACATACAATAATTGCTTCTTTAGATTTATAATGAATGAACGGAAAAAGAATAATTGCTTCTTTAGATTTATATATATGAAAGATGCTCCTATGACAACATCTCTCACCTTACCACCCTATTTCTCATATATATATATATATATATATATATAAAGGCCAAGGCTCTCCTAAGCTTAAAAGCTTAAAATAAAATCCTGTAAGCTTAGGCTTGTGGGGCCCATCCTTAGTCCATCCAAATGAACCAAACACACAACCCCTCTAAATTACACATGTTCACCAATTTTTGATCAAATCCAGATTTACCGGATCGTTGAATCGACTGTGTACCGATCCGAATGGATTGTTGACCATTAAACTTTTGGACTCAGATGTAGATGATAGAAGTCATGGTTGAGGCTGATTTTTTGCATAGATGAGGGTCCCAGGGAGTCCTTGAAATCCCCTTATCTCCACCCCCATGTAGGTCCCAAGGTGGGCCCCAGCATATACTTGAGCATTTTCCCAGATTACCTTATCATAAAGCTACAGCGTAGGAGAGATGCCCCAAGTGTGTGTGTGTGTGTGAGGAGGCTTCTCCTCAGCTCATGCTGAGGAGAAGGTCCACTCAAACTAGACCAAACACGTGCGTGCTTTGGTGAAAAGTTGAAAAAAAAACCCCGCTTTGGCAAAAATATTTCAAAACCCCCCTCCATCATCTAAAGGCCCAAATCAAAGGAAAAGTGTTTCGAAACCGCTTTCCATCCCAAGCTCTCTCTCTTCTCCCGCCTCTAGCCTCTCTCTTTCATACGTCCACCAGGCACTGGCCCAGACCCCAGGTTACGATCGTCTCTCTCCTGCGACTGTCGATCGTCCCCCAGGCTAAGATCCCACCCACACCTCTCTCGCCCTTTCGACGAGGAGACGAAAAGAAGCAAGGAAAGGGGGCTTTTCATTTCCCTCCATTGCCCGCCCTTTTGATTTTAGCCTTCTTTATTTTCAAAAAAGAGAAAGATCAAGAGAAAGAAAGAGAATAAGATCAAACGCCCATCAACCCTCCCTTGCACATCGCTAGTTACCTCTCTCGCTCTCTGTGGCACGGCTTGGAAAACTCGGTCTCTCTCTCAACTACGGTTGAGAGGGAGGGATCCGAACCTTTTATTTTTTGTTTCTGATCCCTCAGCCAAACCGAGCTTGGAGAATCTAAAATGTATTTTTGTGTTTATGATTTTTTTTTCTATTGACATTTTAGAGCTGATTCTTGATTTGGTTTTAGGGTTTTAGGCTTTCAAATTAGTTGAGCGGTATGCTTTGTTTTGTTTCGCCCACACGTGGTGAGCAGATGCTCCTCTCAGCATGAGCTGAGGAGGGCTCCCAATATTGACCCAAAGCAAAGATGATATGATTCAAGTGAGAAGTGTGCCCCATTTTGACTACGGTTTCTGGTTTAGGCTATAAAGGTATCATTTCATAAACAGGCCCACATGCTACATAATGTTAGGGATTTTGTGTTTTGCAATTTGATGGATGCATTATCATTTTAGCATCATTCGAATTTTCACACATGCATCATTTTTGAAATACTTGAAATCTTGATTTACACATACATTGGTTTTTAAACTTGTAGAAATATTGAATTATGCATGTTTTGATTTTAATCTTGGATGCAATTATTTTTGAAAAGAAGATTTTCGAAACAAGCATGTCTATGAGTTTAAACCTTTCAAAAAAACTTAGGTATTTTAGGTTTCATGTTTTTAAAACTCTTAGATTGATTTAAAACATGTTTCTAGGCTTGATTCTATGGCCCAAAACTCCCTCTAGCAAAATACTTTAGAGTAGCTTTTTACTTAATTGTTTAAGAAGGCAAAACTTTTTGTTTATGCTACAGTACTTGCTATAGAGATTTTGCTATAGTGTTTTGCCACAGTATTTTGCTACAGTGTTTTCGGTCGACCGAACTCAAGATGTCGATCGACCGACACTTGACCGAACCCACTTCGATTCGCATTCCAGAATGGTCAAAACTAGTTGTTTTATGACCGTTGGGAGTTCGGTTGACCGACAATAGAGCCGTTGGACAATTTTCTCTATATAAAAAGATCATTCCTAGGACAAATGTGAGGATCCAAGGGATACTCCTTGAGGTATTTTGAGACTAAACAGAGGGGAATGAGCTAAGGGAGGCTAGTTGGTCAAAAAATGAAACTAAAGCTTGGAATCATAAGTAAATCTTCTATGTAAGTTTAGTTTTCATTTTCATATGTTTTCATGCTTTGTTTAAATTATTAGTAAATCTTTTTAAACATGTTAACTATGATTTGTTGTGTCCTTAACATATATATGTGTTGAATTATCAGCCTCGTCATAATACAAATCATGGGATGACAAAGATCCTTCTTTTTTAATATGTAATCGCTGTACACATGTAATCACTCATCTTGCCTTGTTCATAGACACGGCATAGACAAGTAGAGAGGTGTCATCTTCCTTTAAACATAGAAAAACAAAATCTCTAATACATCCTGAATTCCCATTTCCCATTTTTGTGTGGGAGAGAAATTCTGAATTCCTACCCTCTTATATAGGAAATCAAAACTCACTACTTATAAGGAGATATTATTCAATTTTTCTCTTTTCAGCAAGAGAAACTCTCCACAAATTTTCATTTTATCTACTTTATAATAACTAGCTTAATAGCCAAGAATAAAGAAACCTCAACCCTATATTTTAATTTTTTTTCATAGCATAAAATTAGGAAAATTTCTCCACTTGGATTTTTTTCATTGATGAAGAAAACCTCAAAAAGTATTTAGAATCTAATAAAACCATGGAACAAAGAGAAAAGTGATCTCAAGAAAACGAAATTTCGAAAGACCGTCTCGAGAACAAATTAAAATTACACTAAGAAATGCCCCAAAGACAACGAGGAATCCTCAAATCTGCAAATTCCTTCCCTATTATTGAATGTGCCACAAAGGAAAACAAAAGCGTGCCTCCAAAATAACATTGAGAGTTACCATTGAGAGTTATCATGGTTGTATCCACAAACCTATGAGTAAGAAACCTCTTTGCTGAACTAGATTTCTCGAATTCAGTGCACTAAGTTATGAGAAAGGTAGAACAAAAAAGAAAAAAAATCAATACAAAAAAAAAAGAGAGTATAATTAGATCAATACAAAAATAAGAGGAAGTAGTTTTACCTATTTAAATAAAAAAGGAAAGCTACAAAAGAAACATTCAGAATTCCAATAAACACATTAAATAAGCAAAGGAAACACAACAAAGGAAAAATGGAGAATGAACAAATGGAAGAAAAATAAAGAAAATCGAGAAGAATGTAACTGCTGTAACTGTGATTTGGATATCTATCTCAACAGAAACCGGTAGAATGCAAAACAAATTCAGAAGCTGCTGACCTCTACCTTCAGACCTTCAGCACCAAGCTGAAAGTATGCAAGTACCACAATAACAGAAGGAGAAAAAATGAGAAAGATGAAGACTATAAAGAGAATGTAGACAGGTGTTAATGTTTTGTGGTTTATTTTTATGTTCTGATGAAAAAAATATTAAATACTGTTGGGTCAATTTTAATTTTTTTTTTCTTTACATCATCCCTTTAGAAGGGGCCAATTGCATGATCTTTCTCTAAAAGAAGCTAGCATCTGCAGAGCACCAAGAAGAAAGAGTACTAGATAATAAAAAAATGAATCCATTCTCATCCTATTAACAGACACCCCATAGAAACAAAAATATAGAAGAGTAGCACTTTCAATTCCCTGGTGGCAGATGAGATATTGCAAAAGGGCTTCCATTGTGAATTCAGCTGCACATTCAATTCCAACACCCATGCACAATCTATTACTTTTAAGTCAAATTTGATGCTTGCTCTATGCTTTGATGATGGAGCGTTATCTATATAAACATCATTTCTTGAGATAATGTAGGCAATAGCTTTTCTCCATTGTATAATCACTTTTTTCCCTCTCTTTATTGTAATAGTAACTATAAACATGAGGATCATTACATGGCATATTCCAAACATTTTGCACGATATGAAAATCTCTGTCCTGCTTGCATCAATAATTGAAGGTCTAGGGGTAGGAAACTCACATAATAAATTGATCAAGATGATGGCAATTAAAAAAAAATCATCACATTAAACACAATCACCAAATTAGAGCTGATGAGATCTCTACCAAGATGGCATTTGATATGCTTGTCACTTTGGTAGAAGGTGATCAAAAATCAAATTGCCTGTAATATGTAAACAATCAAGACCTAAAACAGGCATCCATAGCATGGCTACTGAAAGAGGTGCCTCCATATTTTCCAGAATGGAATCTACTACAATAAAATATCCCCCAACAGTCCAGCACACCTGAACTTTACCTGACAAAGATAAAATCTGTGACCAGAAATCTTTATAAGTAATGGGCCGGTTGATCTCCATAATAACTAGTATAGAATTTTTTTTTCCTCATGATGCAATATTAGTGATCTGACAATCCATAACTCACTTGCAGATCATCACTCCAAAGGATCTGGATTCCATCAGCAGGGCTTGTCTAAAGATCATTCAATTTATTCAAACTGCATGATCGAGAAAGGAGGATCTGATTCTCAACCACATTACCGAAATAATGTCGTTGTTCATGTGGACCTAGTTTCAGCCCAACATATTAAATTGAGCTAGTGCTAAATAGCGAATTCCTCATTGAAGAAGGCCTGTTCAGACCACTTGCGTTCCAACCCAGAATATTCATGAAGGATTTTGCAAACTGTGGACTAATTTCCGAGGCTTGACTATGCTTGATGCCTATGGTTCAGCAACAGCAAATTGATTCATCTTCAATTGATGTGTATGATCGTTCGTCCCTTGTAAGATTTGCATCAGAACATATATAGAACTGAGGCTCTAAAACTCAATAAGAGGCACAGAGAGCATCAGTAAACATCAGAAATAAAAACATCAGGAAACATAAAAGCTACATTTCTTAGAAGATATATATGTAACTGTATGAACATAACTGCAGACTTAAAATTTACTGTGTCTGGGTTTCTTTCGTAATAACTTAAAATTTACTTGACAAATAGAAACTAATAGCTTACAGTTTCATTCATTCAATTATCTTCTACCTTTTCCTCTACAGCTCAGTCAAAAACTCTTAGCTTCTGATACTCCTCCCCGGCAATCGCCGCTTCCATCACCTCTTCTGGGTTCACCACTCCATCATTGTGAAGAAAAATATTCAACAGATTTCTTGAAAATCCCCTTACCAGCGCCACCCCCTTTTCTCTCCTTGGCATCCGAGGATGTTCCTCTCCATACCTCAGATTCCAAAACACAATTTCCGGCACGGATGACCCATAACCCTTCTCCTCGTACTTCCTCTTGATCGCAGCATAATCAGCATCCCACGAATTTGCCGACGCCCGATCGAAATCTGAAAAGGAGAAAACAAACACCCTCTTCACCATCTTCTCCTCCTCCAACTTCGCAGCAACAGCAACATCAAGAATCCGATCAAATACCTTTAGGAAATCAGTCTCAAGCCAACATTTCATGCGGCTGATGGATTTGATCTTCTCCCGCAATGTCTCCCCTTGAATTCTATGCAGCTGCGGGTCCTCGCCGAAGTTGATAACATTCCCTCTCCATGGCTCTTCACTGAGCTCAGAAGTCAAAAGCCCGGATGCTATGGAGACTCTCCATGCTTTCCCATTCAAGCCACAATGACAGACACAGAGAATGTAACGCAGTTTCCCCTTCTTGGACAGATCCTCAACCATTCTCTTCCATTGCAACTCCGTGACCTCATCAACGTCATCCACAGTGACTATATCATAGCATTGAGAAAAGATGATCTCATGTGGAAGCAGGGCTCTGGCGGCGAGGATCTCCATCCGCATGCTTTTATACAGAGCAAAAAGGCAAAACCTTTCATCGTCATGCTCCTCAAAGAGCTTCTTGTATCTTTTCATGGCGAGAGGAGGGACACGTTCATAAGGAAGCTCACCCCACCTGTTAGAGCTCATGTAAACCTCTGGCAATTCAAGGGACTTGCGCAGAGGAACAAGAATCTCCTTCCTCAGCCTGTCCCGGACTCTGTAGGAGTAATGAGCCTCCTCAATTTCAGAGTAGGAGGGGTCTGATTCCCGGGGGAAAACCAGCTTTGCAATGCTTTCGCACAGAAGAGTGGAGCGATCAAACGACGAATTTAGCGACGGGCACCACTTAGCAGCGAGCCCGATATTCCTATATTCGCCCGAATTCAAGAACCCAATATCGGATTTCAGCGACTTGGCGAAGAAATCAGAGATCTTGTCGTGAAGGAATCTGTAATTGGAGTCGGAATAGTACCTTTCCAAGACCCTCCTTGCCAACTCAGTCCTCCGATTCTTCCTCAATTCCCTTGCCTTCTCCATCTCGGCCTTCACTCGCTCTCTCTCTGCCAAAATCCGTTCTTCCTGGGACCCGTTACGGACACGTTTCCGTTTCAATGTTTTTCGATGGTAGTATGATTGTCGGCGCTTGAATTGGTATAGGGGGCATCTGGGTCTCCCTTTCGCCTTCGTCCTCCGTCGTGCAATTTTCCGGGCATCTGGGCCGCCGAGTTGACGGAAGAGGATCTCGAGGAGATCTTTCATGTAGCCGAATTGGGCAAACCACCCGACGTTCAAAGCCAGGGTTTTAGGATGGTTTTGGTGGAGCCAGCAAACTGCCGTGTAGAAGCCTTCCTTGTCGGATTTTCCGGCGTCTCCGACTTTCCTCAGCTGGCAGATAAGCTTGAGGGTGGTGAGAGGGTCGTGTACCCAAGCACGCCGTAGCAGTTCCGTCACCATCTCCGTCCGACTGCCCGGCATCACGTAGAAGAAGAAATCCATACAGGGGTTTCCCGACGATAGGAACGTCGGAGAGAGGTTTTCCGTGAGCACCGTCGGCGATTTTGGAACCCCCATTAGGTTGTTAAAGAGGGCATTCATTGCATCTCTGAAAGGGGAAGGTGGTTTCCCGGCGGGGAATGGAAGATGGTTTTGGGATGTGGTAGGGCTGGGGAGAGGGTCTACAGGAGGCGGCATTGTGATATATTCTGGAGGAGAACATGAGAAGATCTTTTTGGGATATTTGGATGCTGTTGAGAGGATTCGTCCTACGATCGATCGGAACGGAGAAAGATTATTCATGTTTTGGGATGTTCCAGGACCAGGAGTGAGGGTGGATTTCTGGCGGGCTTCAGACGCTGCGACGATTCATATTAGGATTGATAGGAACGGAACACGAGGGTTTTTTTTTTTCCCCTTTCTATATATAAGGCTGATCATGAGAGGATTTTTTCTTATTCTATTTCGTTATTTACAAAGGAGGGTTTTAAATTTTAATTGAATATTGAGGGTTTAAGAAAAAAAGAAAAAAAAAAACACTTGATATGCACTTAGAAAAAACAAGTGGTTGTTTTAGTTTCTCTCCTACCAAATCGGTCTTCTCGTTAAGATTTTTTTTTCCTTTTTTATCTAATTACTCGAAAGTTTATATCGATCCTCTCTTGAATAGGTTATGCTAGAAAAGCAGTTCTCATCTTCTTCTCTTATTCTTCAAAACCACAAAGCATGGAGAATAATAAAGAAATTTAAGTGGTTCAATCAAACTCGACATATTCCACTGAGAAGAATGGGAGAGTTAGAGTATTTATAAAATTTGTAAAATTGAAAAGGACACACAATACCCCTTTTTTGACCGTTTTATAGCCGTTGAGGGAGGGGGTGGGGGTAAAATGGACAATTTTGAAAAAAAAAGAGTCATTCTTGGGCTGGCCAGGCGGGCTGTGCTTAAATGGGTTGGTCGTGCCCGTTCCCTCGGCCAGCACGGCCCATGGCACAGGCCGTGCCTGGTGGGGCTGTGTCGTTGACTGTGCCGGGCCGTGCCGGGCCGAAACACGCCGGCCCATTTCACATCTCTAGTCTCTGCCATGTCAAGGTTAGGAACATAAATTTATCTTTCCACATCGCACTTTGTCGTGAGCAACTTGAATCCAAATCATTTAAAATTTTGTTCTAATTGAAGTAGGTCTCCCATTGGACTAAACACGTGCAAAACATGTGATCGCTTGTGATTCACTGTCTTTGTCATTTTGTATTTCAAGGGCATGCTTAATTCATGATTAATGTAAATTAAATGAAAGACTCTCTCGGTTATAATGAAAAACTAGCAAAACATGCCCGTGTACAACACAAGTAATCTAATTCATAATGAAAACATAGAAAAATTTTAAAATTTTATTAAATATCCAGTAGGGTAGCATTATTTCATTATTGGCCCATCCAATTGGTCCAAATATTTTATCTTTCCCTTACTCTTTTTCCTCATCTTGCTTTCTCTGTAAATCTTTTTTTTTTTATATATCTTTTTTCTTTACACGGGCCTCTCATGCTAGTTATTATATATATATTATATACATTAAAGCAATAGAGAGCCTGCTCTGGAGAGTATCACGTCAGTGCTCTAAAGCAATATGGTGCCACATTGGATCTTTTACAGGAGCCACGTGGCATCATAGGAAATTCTAAAAATTAATCGTTCACAGTGCTTTGAATTTATTTGGGTGTTTGGTTCTAATTATTCCAGGGTGTTTGGTTGGGAGGATTTAGTGAAGGCTTGATTCTCATGCGTTGATATCGGGACCCAGGTGGGTCACCCGATGACCCATTTAATTTGTGGGTCAAAAAATCCCAATTCGGAGGATTCGATGAGGGCTTGATTTTCTTGCATTGATATCGGGACCCAGGTGGGCCACCCGATGACCCATCTGATCCATGGATCTAAAAATCACAACCCCTTTCCACACCCCAAATAGTCTCCTTAGCAAACCCATGGCTTCAATTAGACATAAAGATGGAGGAAACAAATATTAAATACAATGAACTTACTGAATATATTATAAAATGACGTAAATCTTTTCTATTGTAGAGTCTAAATAGATGATGTGCAGAGAGCCAACCCTTGAAGTGTAGCAACGAAGAAAGCTATATCTTGCAAAATTATAGATCGAGAACTAAACAAAGCAAGCAGTTAATAAGTGAGAATTTTTTTTTTTAAGGAGATTATGGTTTTAGTTATTTTAAAGAGAGGATGGTGGAGAGAGAGGTGAGTGAAGGGTGGAATGAGGTGTTGACACCTATATTTAGGTGTTCTAAAAAATGAGGATTCTTAAAATAGAGGCCTGTAGCTAAAGGAAGGAAAAAAAATATTCACTTAGAGATATAGATTATCTGAGAGAGAGAGGGTGGGGGAGCGATTAGCTGCGATGGAGAGAGAGAGAGAGATGATCGATGGTGTCTAGGGCACTCTGTTTTTCTTCTCAAGTTTCAAAACATCTGGCAGCCTTTAGGTCCCAAAATTTTCTTCTCAAGTTATCTGCTCCAAGGGGCCGCTGCGCTGGATCCGAGAGAGAGAGAGAGAGAGAGAGAGAGAGAGAGAGAGATTAGGGATAGGGAGGCAATGTGGAGGAACACGTTTGGGCGCTGCTGCGAGAGGTTGTTGCTCCGAGGGGCTGCTGATGCGAGGGGGTGCCCCGCGCTGGAACCGGGCGAAAGAGAGAGAGATGAGAGATGGGGAGGCGATGTGAAAACTCGGTTGGGAGGGGAGAAGAACTAGAGGAAAAAGTCGAGCAAGAGAGAGATGACCGATTTGGAGGCGATGTGGAGTCTGGTTTGAGAGGGGAGAAGAACCAGAGGAAGACGTTTTAGGGCTTGTTCTTCTGTTTCTTGCGATTTTCATCAAAAAATCTCTTTTGGCAGCTTTGAAAAGTTGAAAACCCATTTGGTCCAACTCAGCGCCACCTGGAGTCCACATAGGATGGGTCCCCAAATTAGGCAAGGGAGTTGGTCTCCATAGACTTATTGTATAAAGAAAGTAGTGCTAGGCCAACTCAACCAAATATGAATTCTAAGATAGTAGTATAGCCAAACTCAATATAGTTGAGACAATGCTTCTATGATGATTATGGGTGGAACATGTGCAGAGAGAGAGTAGCCTCCCCATATAATTTTTTTTTAAACGAGTATATTTGACTTGACTGTTGCAATGGTTAAAAGTAAACATTTGGTTACATAAACCGCAAGGCTGCATACATCCAAATCGCACAGGGCTGCCCCCTTTTTTAATGAAATGGGTAAAGTAAACATTTTGCTTTCTCATACTTGTGAAAAAAAAACAAACATTTTCCTATTCTAAATAATTGGGAGTAAACTAATACCCAATCTTGAACCTTCAATCATGTATGATTCACACCAGAACATATATAGAAATAGACCGTAAATCACAGTAAGAGCCAAAAAGAACACAAATAAAACTACATTTTGCATTATATATAAGAATAGTATGAACAAATAGTTGCAAACTAAAATTTTAAAATTTCATACATTTAAATGTCTTCTACATTCTCTTCCTCTTCTGTTCAGTCAAAAATTTTGACCCTCTGATACTCGTCCCCGGCAATCGCCAATTCCATCGAATTCTCTGGGTTCAACTCAGGAACATCCTCTGGGTTCAACACCCCATCCTTCTCCAGAAAAACTTTGAACAGATTCTTTGAAAACCCGCTAACCAGAGCCACCCCCTTCTGTCTCCTTGTCACCGGAGTTGACCTGGAGTCTCTCAAATTCCAAAACACAATCTCTGGAACCGATGATCCGTAACCCTTCTCCTTGTACTTCCTCTGGATCACTTCATAATCCGTCTCCCACAAATTCCTTGATGCCTTCTCATAATCAGTCTCCCACAAATTCCTGGATGCCTCCTCATAATCAGTCTCCAACGAATTATTCGATGCCTCCTCATAATCAGTCTCCAACGAATTATTTGATGCCTCCTCATAATCAGTCTCCAACGAATTATTTGATGCCTCCTTACAATCCGTCTCCAACAAAGACCCCGATGCCTTATCGAACTCCATATCGCTGAATACAAATACCCTTTTCACCATCTTCTCCTCCTCCAATTTCGCAGCAACAGCAACATCAAGAACCCGATCAAACACCTTCTGGAAATCAGTGTTCATCCCCCATTCCATCCTCTTGATGAACTCAACCTTCTCCTTCAATGTCTCCCCCTGAATTATATGCAGCTGCGGGTTTTCACTGAATGTGATAACATTCCCTCTCCATGGCTCTTCACTCAGCTCAGAAGTCAAGAGTCCGAGTGCTATGCAGACTTTCATTGGTGCCCCATTCATGCTCCCGGAGACATCGCAGACTGAGAGACAGTTACTCAGTTTCCCTTTCTTGGACAAATCATCAACCATTCTCTTCCACTGCAACTCTGCGACCTTGTCAATGTTAGCATTCATGTAATAGTCAAATGAGAGGATCTCATGTGGAAGTAGGGCTCCTGCGGCAACCTTCGCATCCCCCTCTTCTACTTTAGTTAGAAACTCAGAAAACCTTTCTGGGTCATGCTTCATAAAGAGCTTCTTGTATGTTTTCATGGCAACAGAGGCCACACGTTCATAAGGAAGCTCACCCCACCTGTTTGAGCTCATGTACACCTCCGGCAATTCAAGGAATTTACGCAGAGGAACAAGAATCTCCTTCCTCAGCCTGTCGCGGACTCTGTAGGCGTAATGCGCCTCCTCAATTTCAGAGTAGGAAGGGTCTGATTCACGGGGGAAAACCCGCTTGGCGATGCTCTCACACAGAAGAGTAGAGCGGTCGAACGATGAATCAAGGGACGGGCACCACTTCGCCGCGAGCCCAATCTTCTTAAATTCGCCCGATTTCAACAACCCAACATCCGATATCAGCGATTCCGCAAAGAAATCCGAAATCTTGTCGTGGAGGAATCTGTAATTTGAGTCGGAATTGTTTCTTTCCACGACCCTCCTAGCCATATCGGCCCTCTGATTCTTCCTCAAATCCCTTGCACTGTCCATCTCGGCCTTGACTCGCTCTTTCTCTGCCAAAATCCGTTCTTCTTGGGACACGTTACGGACACGCTTCTGTTTCAATGCCTTTCGGGGATATTGGCGCCGCCGGAATGGGTATCGGGGTCTCCATTTCATCTTCCTCTTCCGTTTTGCCATTATCCGTGCATCTGGGCCGTCGAGTTGACGGAAGATGATCTCAAGGAGATCCTTCATGTAGCCGAACTCGGCAAACCACCTCACATTCAAAGCGAGGGTTTTAGGGTGGTTTTGGTGGAGCCAGAAAACCGCCGTGTAGAAGCCTTCCTTGTCGGACTTCCCAGTGCCTCTGACGCCTCTGAGATGACAGATGAGCTTGAGGGTGGTGAGAGGGTCACGGGCCCAAGAAAGCCGGAGCAGCAGTGTCACTATCGGCGGCGGGGTGTCCGGCACGACGAGGAAGAAGAAGTCCAGACAAGGGTTTCCCGACGAGAGGAAGGTCGGAGAGAAGTTTTCTGTGAAACCCATCGGCTGTCTCATCGGCGGTCTCATCGGCGGTTCGTCCAATAGGTTGTCGAAGAGGGCAGCCATTTCATCCATGAATGGGCAGAGAAGGGAAGGTGGTTTTCCGCCGGGGTCTGGAAGGTGGTTTTGGGACGGATAGATTTCCGGCGGGCCGAGAAGGATAGGAAAAGAAGCCATTGAGTATTGTGATTTGCGAAGAAGAGAGAGTTAACGAGGATTTGGAAATTTGGATTCCTCAGTCTGCCTCGCTATTTATTTATGAAGGCCTTTGTACCTACAGGCTACAACTACAGGATCGAAATTGGGAGAGATTTTCGTTGGTTTGGAATTCGAAAATTCAGAGAATCTTGGAAGGGAATGAGATTTCCGTTTCCATGTTTCCATTCTCGATGAAGAAAAAAGTCTTGCTGCGCAAGGAATTGTATTAGATTGGGAGAGTTCGGATTCTCTTGTTGGGTGTCCAAGAATCTCCACTCGGTGAAATCTTGTATTACAAATTTGGGAGAGTCAGGATCGTCTGATACTCACCCGCACTTCGAAAAGTATAACTTGATCAATGGTCCAGAGCCATATTAAGAGGGCCCTTTATGGAAAACTTATTTTTGTTAGGAAAATATTGATTAATATGTGATTTATTTAAAACTTTTAGAAATAATATGTCCAAGGCACTAGATGATTGTTAGGGTGGATTGCACTCAGAGATATAAAGGGGTGGTGATATCTTTTGAATGATTTGGGTCTTTCAAAAGTGCTTTAGGTATGGATTTGATTAAATCGCACTTACCTACAAGGTATGTTCGAACTGCATGGTATATCGTTTTCTTCTAGGCATGTCTATTAATAATAAAATAAAGAGGAATTTACGGAAAAAGTCCCCGTAGGACTCCATACGCCTTATTAGATTCCCGTATTATGTTGAACACGAGGAAGGGTCCTCATATGACCCTTTTTAATTATTATTATTTTTTTGTCTTTGAGCGATATAGTCGATATCAACATTTCTTATGATCGATATCAACCATTGGTTGGTCAGATTTTCTTCAACATATAATTGTCCTATTTGCTGAATACAACAGAATGGTCAATATCGACCATATCGCGAAATAATAAGAAAAAAAGATTAATCTACAGGTCCACCTGCAAATCCTCTGTCCTCGCCTCCTCTCACTCCCTTTGGGTCTGCAGGTCCTTAGCCCTCATTCCTTCCCTCCCCCACTACCTGCAAGCCCATCCCTCTTCATCATCTCCGCCTACATCCTCACCTCTATCTCCCCTCCCCTTCCTTCCATGACGATCCTCCCTCCTCCGCCGAAGATGACCTCATGCTCGCCGACCTCCATTCCTTCATATCCTCCCTCTCTTGGCCCCATCCACCGCTTTGGAGCAGCACTAACAACCAAGAGAGAAAAAACTTAATTTCTATTTAGGTTCTGCAAATCTAGAGCAACAACCGCAAAATAGTCGATATTGACGATATCGCTAAACGACAAAAAAATAAAAATAAAAATAAAGGGTCACATGACAACCTTACCGTGTTCAACATGATACGGGGACCTGGTAAGATGTATGGGGTCCGATAGAGACTTCTCCCTGTAAATTCCTCTAAAAAAAATATAGCATGAACATTTTTATATTATTTATAATAAATAAGGGATGTGTTCAAGTGTGAGGTGGGCCACAATGAAGAATAAGTTGGGTTTGGAAGGATCGAGTTGGCATGTGCTATTTATGAAATTTTATTTCAATCTCATCATTTAACACCTGGTTTGGCAGGTCAAGGCCCAAGGGTTTAACCGTTTTATGGAGGAAAAAAAAATATTGGACACTCAATTTTTTATTTTTTTGCTATCGGAGGGTTTCCAATCCTTTGGGTTTGACTAATCCCTCCGGATCCAGAAGGAAGCCGGGTAAACTCCCATGTAGCCCAGTTGCAGGTCCTTAGCCCTCATTCCTTCCCTCCCCCACTACCTGCAAGCCCATCCCTCTTCATCATCTCCGCCTACATCCTCGCCTCTATCTCCCCTCCCCTTCCTTCCATGACGATCCTCCCTCCTCTGCCGAAGATGACCTCATGCTCGCCAGCCTCCATTCCTTCATATCCTCCCTCTCCCTACCTCTCCTGGCCCCATCCACCGCTTTGGAGCAGCACTAACAACCAAGAGAGAAAAAACTCAATTTCTATTTAAGTTCTGCAAATCTAGAGCAACAACCGCAAAATAGTTGATATTGACGATATCGCTAAACGACAAAAAAAATAAAATAAAAATAAATGGCCACATGACAACCTTACCGTGTTCAACATGAAACGGGGACCTGGTAAGATGTATGGGGTCCGATGGAGACTTCTCCCTGTAAATTCCTCTAAAATAAATATAGCATGAACATTTTTATATTATTTATAATAAATAAGGGATGTGTTCAAGTGTGAGGTGGGCCACAATGAAGAATAAGTTGGGTTTGGAAGGATCGAGTTAGCATGTGCTATTTATGAAATTTTATGTCAATCTCATCATTTAACACCTGGTTTGGCAGGTCAAGGCCCAAGGGTTTAACCGTTTTATGGAGGAAAAAAATATATTGGACACTCAATTTTTTATTATTTATTTTTTTGCTATCGGAGGGTTTCCAATCCTTTGGGTTTGACTAATCCCTCCGGACCCAGAAAGAAGCCGGGTAAACTTTCCTGTAGCTCAGTGTAGTAGTACAGTTTCGAACCTACAATCTCCGAGTGCAAACCGTGGTCCTAAGTCAATTAAGCTACCATTGGGGTTGGACACTCAATTCAATAGTATAGTCTCAACAGTCGGTACAAAGTACACACTCCAAGTATCTAGAGACACCTTCTTCCTGTTTTTTCTTTTGGAGTGGGGTGGTGGGGTTTAATGGGCCCTGCTCTTGTACATCCTGACGGTGACCCAAAGATTATGGGGGTGGAGCGATCATTTCTCAGCCATTAATTGAGTGTCCACATATGAAAGATCTATGGGGCCAACAATGGTCACTTAGAAGGCCCAGAGCCTGTGGGCCATCATTAATGATTCACAGCCGTCAATTTCGCACCGACAATCAGAGAGATGGATATCTTATCATTGTGCAAAGCACCAGAGAAGAAGTTTACCAACATTCTGTAATTCTTCAAGCACCGTATGGGTTAAAGCTTGGGATGTCAGTGTGAGAATGATGTTTGGTGGTCAGTTAAGTTTCCCTATTCTCATTGTGTATTGACTGAGATGCTTTTTCTAATGTAGCTTTTTTTTTTCCTGCTAAATGAATTCCCTTCTAAACCACCCCTACCCCATCCTAAAAAACAAAAGCTTCCCCTGAGATTTGAGATAACTAAAATTTATTAGGCAACATTTAGCTGGATTATTTAGATGGGCTGGGTTTTCAGTTTTCACATGTGTTTTTTAACCTCCTTTGCCTACTTGCTAAGGGGTCGATGGTCATACTTTCTTTCCCAGGAATTCATTAACCATTGCATTTATTCTAATGATCTATATACAATTTCCCTTAGAAAACAGAGGGGGAAAATACAACAATGTACTCAAATCTCAGGGAAGCCAATAGAACAGAACCAACAAATAAAATAGGCAAATATGCATGTGAATCCAAAGGAATTTATAAATAGCCCATTCCTTAAAAACCCATATGCTCAGTAACAATATCTATCTCCTTCAGTAAATTACAGATATTACTTACGCATAAATTGCGATAATCAATTTGATCTAATCATTGCATTATCAAAGAAAACTTGGCCCACATCCAACAAAGGCTTAAGCCTAGCTGTAGCCATGGCTGCTTCAAAAACACAGGTGGAGAGACCATGGCAGCTGAGATGAAAGAGTATGAAGATGGTCATACTAAACCTCAGGGTGTATATACAGAAAAAAAAAAAAAAAAAAAAACCCTCTAGTAACAACTATAAATCCTAAGTCATCGGAAGTTGTATAAATCTTATTAATAATTAAATAGATTTAAATGTATATATTAAAATAAGTTGAAATATCACAAATTCTATAAAATACAATTGTAATTGTGACTTATGAGTCATATCTATTAGCATTAAATTTAAGATGCCAAACTAAGAAGCCACGATCATTTCCAACACACTCCAATCAAAATTTAGATAAAATATTAATAAGATTTCAACATTTTCATACATTAAAATGTCTGTACTCTATTGGCTGCTTAGTCAAAAACTCTGACCCTCTGGTACTCCTCCCCTGAAATCGCTGATTCCATAACCTCCTCTGGGTTCACCACCCCTGCCTTGTCTAGAAAAATAGTCAATAGATTCTTTGAAAACCCACTAACCAGCGCCACACCTTTCTCTCTCCCTGCCACCGGAGTTGCCCTTGAGTCCCTCAAATTCCAAAATACAATCTCCGGGACCGATGACCCGTAACCCCTCTCCTTGTACTTCCTCTGGATCACCTCATAATCTGTCTCCCAAGAATTTGCTGACGCCTGATCAAACTCCATATCGCTGAAAACAAACACCCTCTTCACCATCTTGTCCTCGTCCAATTTTGTAGCAACAGCAACATCAAGGATCCGATCAAACACCTTCTGGAAATCAGTCGTCATCCCCCAGTCCATCATACCGACGAACTCAGCCTTCTCCTGCAATGTCTCCCCCTGAATTCTATGCAGCTGCGGGTTTTCACTGAATGTGATAACATTCCCCCTCCATGGTTCTTCGCTCAGCTCGGAAGTCAAGAGCCCAAGCGCCACGCAGACCTGCATAGGCCTCCCACACATGCTCCCAGAGACATCACAGACTGCGAGACAGTTACTCAGTTTCCCCTTCCTGGACAAATCCTCAACCATTCTCTTCCATTGTAACTCCGCGACCTCGTCAATGTCAGTATCCATGTCATAGCCTTGAAATGAGAGGATCTCATGTGGAAGCAAGGCTCCTGCAGCGATCTTCACCTTCCCCTCCCTTACTTTAGATAGAAATTCTAAAAACCTTTCTAGGTCATGCTTCATAAAGAGTGTCTTGTATGTTTTCATGGCAACCGAGGCCACCCGTTCGTAAGGAAGCTCACCCCACCTGTTCTCGCTAATGTACACCTCTGGCAATTCAAGGGACTTGCGCAGAGGAACGAGAATCTCCTTCCTCAGCCTGTCCCGGACTCTGTAGGAGTAATGCGCCTCCTCGATTTCAGAGTAGGAAGGGTCTGATTCACGGGGGAAAACCCGCTTGGCGATGCTCTCGCAGAGCAGAGTAGAGCGGTCGAAGGACGAATCCAGCGACGGGCACCACTTGGCGGCGAGCCCAATCTTCCTAAATTCGCCGGAATTCAAGAACCCAATATCCGATTTCAGCGATTCGGCGAAGAAATCAGAGATCTTGTCATGGAGTAACCTGTAATTCGAGTCCGAATTGTATCTTTCCAAGACCCTCCTCGCCATCTCCGCCGTCCGATTCTTCCTCATTTCCGATGCCTTCTCCATCTTGGCCTTGACTCGCTCTTTCTCTGCCAAAATCCGTTCTTCCTGGGACCCGTCACGGACACGTTTCCGTTTCAATTCTTGTCGTCGTTGGTACTGGTAGTATGCTTGTCGGGGCTGGAATCGGTTTCGGGGCCATCTGGGTCTCTGTTTCGGCTTCGTCCTCCGTTTGGCGATTTTCCGGGCATCTGGGCCGGCGAGTTGACGGAAGAGGATCTCGAGGAGATCCTTCATGTAGCCGAATTCGGCAAACCACCTCACATTCAAAGCGAGGGTTTTAGGGTGGTTTTGGTGAAGCCAGAAAATCGCGGTGTAGAAGCCTTCCTTGTCGGACTTCCCAGTGCCTCTCACTCCTCTCAGCTGGCAGATGAGCTTGAGGGTGGTGAGAGGGTTGTGCTCCCAAGCAAGCCGGAGCAGCTCCGTCACCCTCTCCGGCGGGGTGTTCGGCACCACGTGGAAGAAAAAGTCCAGACAGGGATTTCCCGACGAGAGGAAGGTCGGAGAGAAATTTTCCGTGAGACCCATCGGCGGATCCTTCATTAGGTTGTCAAAGAGAGCAGCCATTTCATCCATGAATGGGTGGAGAAGGGAAGGTGGTTTTCCGGCTAAGTCTGGAGGGTGGTGGGAAGGTGGTTTTCCGGCTGGGTCTGAAAGGTGTTTTTGGGACGGTGTCTGTGTAGGACTAGGGAGAGAGTGGATTTCCGGCGGGCCGAGAAGGATAGGAAAAGAAGCCATCGCGTATTGTGATTTGTGAAGAAGAGAGAAGTAGCCAGGATTTGGAACCCTCACCTCAAGAGTTTAGTCTCTCTATTTATTCATATAGGAGTTTGTTCCTACAAGATCGAAATTGGGAGAGATTTTCGTTGGTTTGGAATTCGAGAATTCAGAAAATCTTGGGAGGGATTGAGATTTCCATTTCCATCTTTCTATTCGACAAAAGAAACAAGTCTTGCTGTGCAAGGAATTGTATTACTTTAGGGCCCGTTTGGTAAATTTACTAATAAAGTCAAGTTAAGTTAAACATCCCATCAAAAATACTTTTTATAAAAAGAGTGCTGCTACCTGCACACTCCATTTTGATCTCCACACTGTGCAACTCTATACACAGTGAAGAACTTGAAACGTCTTTCTCCCTGCACTCTGCACGTTCCCAAAAATGCCCATGCTTTCTCATACAGGTTTTCTCCCTGCACGCTGTCGTCTTCCCTCCCATTTCACTGTCTGAACTGCCGTTTCACTGCAGCCTCCACGTCCAAGGCGAGATCAAAAAGCTCCCCAACCTTCTCCTCCACGTGAACATAGGATTTCCAACCGCCTGGGCCATCGCCTTCTTCTTCAAAGTGCACACATTACTGTGAATCGTCACTTTCCAACCTATGTGAGTGATTTTGATGCCTTTTGCTTGTTTAGAAATGATTGTATTCGTATTTTAAGATCTAAGATTTGGAATTTTCATATTTCCCCCACCCCTCTTGCGCCATTGTCTCCCTCGTCCAGCCAATGGGATAGTTGCAGACGATGAGTCCGTTCGGCTCTGTGCATCCGAACGAACACGGAACGTTCGGACTTCACGAGCCGTGGAAACATAATATGCTCGGCAATGTAGGTCCGAGCAAAATACATGTGCTCGGCAGTGTGGCTCCGAGCAAAATACATTTGCTCGGCATTGTAACGCCGACAACTCAATAACCACACGGATACTCAGGGCCGAACGGACTGTGACTCATTGGTAATTTTATGTACTGATGTTTATTTTTTTTTTTAGAAATATGGATAGGCCGAGTACCTCTAGGATTCGACCGACAGCGTCGAACCGGAGACTACGTCAGAGGGTGGTGGCTTCTTCCTCCGAGAGTGACGAAGAAGCGGTTGAAGAACAGCCCGAACCCCAAGTTGAGCCCGAACAGCCAGAAGTACGTGCACAACGCCCCCCTGTTGCTCATAGGACTGGAGAGATTCCCGGGGGCCCTACAAGTTTGAGCCTACTGCCTAGTTTTCGGACTCATATTGCTGCAAGTATTTGGCAGCAGCAGGTTTGTGAATATTCTTGTTGAATAGGTTTTAAATATTTATTACCTTTGCTAATTTATGTTTTATTTCGTTTTGCAGGAGAGACCGCCACTCAAATGCATAAGCCATGGCCAAAAAATCTGTGATTGGGCATGGAATTCAGAAGGAAGGCAAAATTCCATTTTTGCACGTCTCATTGGCCGTTCAGGGCTGGCTCCATTGGTGGCGACGTCTTATCGTTCCATCAACAAGAACATGGTGTCAGCCTTTGTGGAAAGATGGCAGCCTGAGACTAACACATTTCACATGCCTTTCGGTGAAATGACGATTACACTTGATGACGTCGGCACCATTCTAGGGATCCCGGTCACTGGGAGATCCGTATCAGTTGAGCAGCTGTCTTTTGAGTGATCAAAGACACTTGTAGAGCATGGTCTCGGGGTCACATCCCAGCAGGCACACGAAGAGTTAGTAGGTGTGCGGGGCTCTTCGGTTAGATTGGAGTGGCTGAGGGACCTATATGGAGACGTGACCGATGCGGATCCAGAAGATCGCATTAGGTGTGCAGCTAGAGCATATCTACTATATATCTTGGGCTGTACACTCTTCACAGACAAGACTGGCACGAGGGTCCCAGTGCCTTATTTGAGGCTGCTGATGAACTTTGATGAGGCACGCACGTATGCTTGGGGAGCTGCTGCAGTTGCGCATTTATACCGACAGTTAGGGTTTGCTACTCGTAATGGAGTCAGGCAGATTGCAGGATATTTGACTCTACTAGAGGCATGGATTTACGAGCATTTCCCCATATGTAGGCCTCACCAAAACCGCGCATACACAGAAGATTTACCGCGGGTGCATCGTTGGGTGCCAAGAAGAGAGTCTGGGGACCAAATGTCCAACCTGCAGTCATTACGAGAGGCACTTGATGACCTTGGTGCCCATGAGGTAATGTCTTCTATATGTTATAAATGCATTACGTTTTCCGAAAATAGTATCATATACTTTAACTAATGGTTTTGTTGACTAATGTTGCAGGTGGTGTGGGACCCCTATCGAGAGCATAGGGCAGATCACCCCTTTAACGAGGTTGCGTTTTATACTGGCTGTCTTAAGTGCATGGACATCGTTGAACCATATCATCCTGATCGGGTGCTTAGGCAATTTGGTAGGGTTCAACGCATTCCCCCCACTCCACTAGCTCCACAGCGCGCCACTAGGGGTCCCACCGCAAATCAATATCGGATCGCCTATAATTACTTGGATCAAATATGGGAGAGATGGCATAACCACATCCTGTCTCCGATGGAGCGCGGTGCACCTGTGGCGCACCCATGGGACTGTGCACCCAATTATATGGAATGGTTCCGCCGAGTGTCCCACCCTATTATTCAAAACCCTGAACATCGCTCCACGTTTAATCCGCGTAATCAGGATTCTCAGGGTAGCTCTTCTATTGACCCACGATTGGTAAGATGCCTGATAACTTAAGTATTTTATTAAGTATAACCAACTGAACAAACTTACTAATTTGTGCTTTATGTGATCAATGTGGCAGCGCATCGTGAATGCCCAAAGTATTATTCAGCCGATTCTAAGGAGAGGGCATAGTCTGAGTATCCGAGATCCTGATGCCTTGTACGTGGCCCTTGAGGACGTAAACAAGGTACTGGATGGAGCCGATCCGGCAGATCTTGTTCATCGACCGCCACGGAGCGAGACACGCACTTACAGTCGCAGGGGGAGACGTGGGGGATAGGATGTGGACTAAGCATTTGAACTTCTTTTTTGTTTCCATATAATTGTTCTTGTTGGAAAACATTGAAAGATTGAAATTTTTTTTGTGTAACAAAGAGGTTACAAGCAGTTTTGTAAGTAATATGATGTGTAACAAAGGATTGTTAACGTTGCATATTGATTTGAAGTATGTTTGATAGTCTCTTTTTTATACAGGACCGAATTTAAAAAACAAAGAGGTTACAAACAGTTTTTTAAGAAAACATTGAAAGTTTGGACGCACTTACAGTTATGTTCGGCCCTGTGATGCCGAACAAATCGTGTTTGCTCGGCCCCGTGAGTCCGAACAACTCAAGTTGGTTCGGCTACATAGGGCCGAACAATATAAATTTGTTCGGCCCTGTGTGGCCGAACAGACATGGGAGAAGCTGAGTATTAATATTTTCCTAAAAAATGGTTTGTGAAGATACTTTCCCAATGCACCATGAAGATATATAGAATATTCTTATATTTAAAATAAAAAGAAACAGATGCAAAATTACAACAAGGTTCATGTCACCGAGTTTTTCAAATAAATTGGAACATTGATACATCCATATAAAACATAACATTCATTCTATATCAATTGTTTCGCATGTCGCAACTGATGGACTGATAATATCTCTGAAATGTTGGATCCGAGATTGATAAGCCGTATCCCATCCATCTGCAGAAGGGTGATGGTGACGATTCCAGTTAGTAGCAATGGGTGGAATCGGATGACCTTGTAAGAGGAAAACCTACATATGATAATGAGTTCAAGTTAGTCACGTTATTTCAGAGCAAAATAAGATCGGAGAAACTATGCAATGAACTTGGTATCACCTGAACAAAGTGGTTTTGATTGACAAAACCGATTGCGATCTCCCACCTAGCAGCTATAGGAATAGGCACAGATCGAAGAGGAAGAAAAGTCAGACATTGCTCCATTGACAAATGGTATAGAACCACGTTATAGTGTGAGGCAATTAGATGTCCCATGTCCGGCATCGTCATCCACCGATCATGTGGAGGGCAATCTCTTCGTAGGATATGATATGGACAAGTTCATCAACCCTTTGATGTGAACCATATAATTGTCTGTAGTGTTCGGCATGAGTCACCAACTCTCTAGAAAGATCTTTTCGTACCTGTTGCCACGAGTCCTCACCAAGTCCCATCAACCCTGCAATTACTCTAAAGCCACAATTGCCATCCGCCTTGACATCTTTTACATGATGGATATAAGGCCTTAAACCAGCTGGGAGTGTGTTAATATAAGAAACAGGCTTTAGCGATCGGGTGCGAATGACCTTTTGCTTAGGTATATGCTTCTTCACGGGCACCAAAGAGGCCCCACTACTGACAATGGTCTCTTCCATCTTCAAGACAGGAGAGTAACTGTCTTGAGCTGATTCAAAATATTCAAAGGAAGACGGCTCACGTTTAGTGGAATTATGTAATTTCAATTTTGGACGCCCCTTACACTGTGACTTCGAAGCTGGCTCGGCAAGCGAGGTCGTCTCAGGCTTTGCAAGCTCCCTAAGCTTATCCAAGATTTGTAACTTCTTTCTCGAGTCGTAGCCCCTGAACTGTTCAACAATTAAATCTATCTCTGGCATGCAATCCAAATTCAAACACGAGTCCTTGACAGAAGCGGTAGATAACAACTTAAGCTTGCGCCAATGCATATGCGTGCAATCTAGAGGAATAGGGCGACCAGCACTTATGTATTCTGCAATTTCATGAGCACAAGGTAGACTATGTGTGCATCGAAGTACACAGCCACAAGCATCTCTATCGATACCAACTGACGAGGCTCGTTTCGTCTCGGCTAAGATTTTCTCTAATGCACTTATAGAAATATTCCCACGAAGTTCTTTGAATTCGGAAGGCCTAAAGTTGTGTTGCACAACCGTCTTACTTTTTTCAAATGATGATTTTATATCTGTATGTTGCAGCAGCAATAAGTTGTGAATCTTTGTCCAAGACTCTTCGAAAGTCCCCTGGCTTGATCCAAGATGCCGCTTCAGCTGTGCATGTGAACTCTCCACCCTGTTTGTAGTCGTGTTCCCAAGATGCATGACCTTATCCGTCCATGCAGCCACAAATCTGTCCTTGTACGCATCTAACCAAGACGACCTCACATACTGAAGTGCCGTCGGATAGTTAATGAACTCCTTGACAAACAAGCTGAATTGCAGATTGTAATGCTCCTCTGTGGATGAGGAGACCAACATGTTCCAGCTCATTATAAACCGGTCCCACTTTTCTTTCGTCTCAAACAACTTCTTGCATTTAGCCAGAATATTTCTGTTGATATGCCATTTGCATAAAAGATGTTTGGCGTCTGGAAAAACAATAGATATGACGTTCATTAAAGCCATCTCTCTGTCAGTGACGATAACGCTAGGAAGAACACCATCGCCAATAACTTTGCGCAAAATACCCAATGCCCATGAGTAACAGTCTTCACGTTCATTCTGGAGATATACAATGCATACCGAAAAAGTCTTCTCTGTGGATGTAACCCCAACAATCTCCAATAAGGGCATTCGGTACCGATTGGTCTTGTAGGTGCAGTCCATTATCAACACATGAGGAAATGCACGCAAGAGGTCTAAGCTGGTAGGGTGTGTGAAAAACAAGTCAAGGACAGCATCTGATGCAGGACAATTCCTATGCCACTCAATGTAACCATGATCCGCCAATAATTTCAACAGATGCCACATTTGACTTCGTCCAGCCCTCTCCGCAACTTTATGCCTTTGACGTGCATTGTAAATGGTCTTCATTGTACTAACATTTAACTCATTTTTCCGTTTTAGTGTCACCAAGATCTCTTTTGGCCGAACCATATTCTTGGACATGTCTACTAGCAATGAAGTTTCCTCCTTTGTTAATCTCCCTGCAAATGAGTGCCCTTCTAGAAAGTCTGCAGCAGGATGATTATGCACACCACACACTACATGCAACATCCATTCCTCATTTGAGCCAACCACTTTGCCTTGTAACGTGAATGGGCATCCACATTTTTTTGAACCACTCTGTTTCAATCTCTTCCCAACGGTCCCATCTTTAGTTATCCTCGTGTCTCTATAAGACCCACTTCTCTCACACCCAAGGGTCAGCCTTGGTTTTTTATTCCTCCTGTTGGGCGCTGCTGATGTCTTAATCACAATAATGAAACCATTTCTCCTCCCAACCTCACGAGCCCAATTAATTAAGGCTTCTCGGCTTGTGAATATCTGCACATTTTACAAAATAAAATTATATTGAAACAAGTGACTACATCAATTTTTCCATCAAATGATTCATCTCAATTAATTACCTCTTCAGTGATAAACTCATTACTATAGTCGACCACACATTCCGACCCAACCTTGCTGCACTCAGTAGGCGCATGAAACTGCGATGGAACCAATTTTGTTAGAATAATCTACATGACAAAATTACACGGCTGTGGTAAGATGGCAGCTTGTTCGTCTATGTATGGCCGCGAAAATTGCCTCTGTTCGGCCATACATGGCCGCGAAAATGGGACATGTTCGGCCCTACAGTACCAAACTTAGGGCATATTCTCGGCCATTCAGGTCCGACCGAAGGGTATGTACTCGGCCCTGCATGGCCGACAATAGGCCCTTCGGTCGGACATGCAGGGACGAACGGTTCGTCTCCACCATTAATCCAACTCTCGATGAATATGCTTACCTCGACGCTGCTAGAATGAACGGGAGTGAGTGGATGCTTGTCCTTTCGCTCGTCCATTGATCAAGAATGCTCGCAAACCGAGTTTCAACTTTGAATACAATCGATAATGAGTTGGACCCAATGCTGTGAGGCTTTAAACCGAGAGAGAAGAGAGAAGATGAACGTTGGGTGCCAAGTACAGAGCGTTAAATGTAGGAAGATGATAGAAACCTTCACTTCATTACTCGTGCAAACTGAAGAGGATGGAATACAGTGACGACAGCCCGGAAGACAACATTTCCAACATTTTCGTTTGGAGGGAAAACGCAGTGTGTATTCAGTAGTGTGGGAGGAGTGCAGTTCATACGTTTTGGTCATTTTGCAAGTGGGTATTTTAGTCAAAATCTCTTTGCAGTGTATGTTGAGCAAAATGGAGTGTGCAGGTAGCAGCACTCTTATAAAAATTCCCTCCATCTTTTCCAAAAAAAGTCAAAAAGCAACTACATTTACTCACTAAAAGACAAAAAATCTACATTTCCCCATACAAAAAGTCAAAAATATTCCATTCCAAACAACTAAAAACAAAATATCATCATAACTTAATTATATTTTATTCATTCTTTTCATTTCACTTCACTCCACTTTATTTTAAAAGTAAATTACCAAACGGGCCCTTAGGAGAGTCCGGATTCTCTTGACCGTATCAGAATCTCCACTCCATCAAATCTTGTATTACAAATTTGGTGGAGTCGGGGGTGGGTTTCTCATTCTCAGAGAATCCCTCGGATGAAGGAGTGGAGCTCTGCTAGAATTCTTGATGGACTTAGAAACTTCTGCTGCTGTGCACTGACTCTGAATCAAAAAAGTATAACTGAATAAACGGTCAGGACTCATATTATGTGGGCCCATTCCATCAAACAATTAATTTTGTAGTGAAAATATAATTAATATTTGATTTATTTAAAACTTTTTAAAAAATTGCCCAAGCCAAAGGATGATTGTAATAGTCGGATGCTAGACAGAGATAGACATGGATGAGGATATCTAATGATTTGGATCATTCTGAAGGGGATTGTACGTGTATGGGTTTGATTAAATCTTACTTAATTACATTGTATGGTAAAAACTTATAAAATCTTTTTTAGGTGTAATTAATTGTGAAATATGAATGTTGTTATAATTATAATTAAAATAATATCTAATGCACAGGTTTATCGTGTGAGGTAGCAGGTCGAGCCCTCCTATATACTAATCTGAATGGACCATCCAAATCTTCCCCCTCTTTTATTTCACGGGATCTCATGCGTTTGCATCAGTAGTCCGTTGGAACTTGACCACTAGATTGAGGGTCTTTTTTTTTTTTTAGAGATAAAGTTGTCACACCTGTGTGCCACAAATTAATGGGATAGGGGCATGAGATTGACTTGAAATCTCGGGCTGGGTCTCATATGGATCTTTCAATCCTTCTAGTCCTATGAGCATTGGGCTCCAGATGGACATCCACATTAGCGTGCGCCATGGATTGAAAAGAATAAAAATCAATATAGGAATATGCATTATATAAGGAATTATACTGATGATTAAGCACCCATTTCTGCATCTAATTGGTATGTGTGATCTGCACCGTTAGTGGATACAGTGGGTCAGTATCAAAGTTACTGGGGTTAATACATTGGGTCGCTTTTGTTATGTGTTTTGGGACTCTTACTCCTCTCACAACTCACAAGTACTCATTCAAAATGTACTAATGCAGCCATTAGTACTTTTATCATTGATTTTTATAAATTACTAGTATGAGAGGCACGTGCCCAACATAGGCCAAAAAAGAAAGGAAAAATCATAAAAAAAATTTTATACAGAAAGCAAGATGCGAGAAGGAGCAAGGGAAGGATAAATATTTGAACATATTAGATGAGCCCATAATGATATAATACTGGCCTAGTGGTTGGATAAAAAAAAAACAACGCTAAGCTATACAAATTTAGATTAAGATATTAATTTAATTAAAGTCAAATTAATGATGGAGAACATACCAATCATTACCAGAATTACTATATTTAAAAATCTAAGATAATAACACTAAGACTACAACACAAAATTAAATTAGTATATATAACTACAAAATCTAATATTATTTTAATTTTAATTTTAATATTAACGGTAATGTTAAGTAAAATCTGATTTAAAATATTAATATGGTAATACGAACAATAATTTATATTACAAATTTTTTTTGATAGATTTATATTGCGACTTATATCAACCATAATCTTTTATCATATTTGTTTTATGCTCTGCAGCCACGGATCAATCATCGATTGATTGCATGCTAAATCATAAATAAGGGAGTGAGCTTAAATTGAGCAATGTATATTGCTTAATTCAAGCTATGCGGTCAGAGATCATTTCTCGATTGCATGCCGGATCATAAATAAGGGAATGTGCCAAAAATATACTACAAACACTTTATTAGACCATATTATTTAGTCAATTGACCAGAAATTCAACTCACGCTTAAATTGTACCAACACTTAAATTGTTCGAGTAGTTGGAAATTCAGTAATGATATATAGGTCCTGGCTTTGAACCATTTGGTTCCTTAGCCGATACACAATGCTAGTGGATGGTGTTGTGTATCCGGGCTTTTACCAAACTATTTTAAAGGCTCATCTGACATCACAATAATTGGGCTTTTTATTTTTTATTTTCCGACCATTGATTTCTTATGCCATAAAATCTAACACATATTGAAATCAAGTTATACTTTTTTCTTTTTAATTTCTTATCTATACAAGTCCCGTTTACTTACTCATATTGGATTATCAAAGGGCCGGAACCGCCTTTGGTCCATCTAGAATATAGGTCTTTTTTTTATGTGGGTCTAGACTTTCATTCAGTTCTAATGGTCAGACCCAAATTCATATTTAGGATAGAAGTTGGGCTCGCATGATTGGCAACATAGATTGGGGCTCACAATTTTCATTCCTTTCAATTTTTGGTTGTTCTTGATTGGATAGAATCTTGACAGGATGAGAAAATAATGGGTAGATTTTTAGTTTTGAAAAGTCTTATATTATATATAGATACTTTAGGATATTACATGAGTTCTCCAAAATTATTGGATGGGGTGTGACATAAGTCATTGCGAAAGCCCAAAAGGAGATAGGAGCATCCAATGCAAGCTATGATAAAAATAATAAAAATTTTAAATAAAATTTTTATAAATATTTAAATAAATTATAAATAAATATTAACATATAAATCATAATACAAACACAATTAAAATCGAACTTCAAAAACCAAAGGTTTAAAGAAAAAAGTAAACTAATCCAGTTAATTTATCTAGTACGAGGTATTGGAAGAAAGACTCAATTACATAGAATAATGGGCCAAAAAATGGAAAAGTTGAGGTCTCCCTCATCTCACCTAAGGGCTGGGGTCGAACCCCTATAAGCTTGGTATAAAAAAATATAATAATCCTAGAAATATAGATGTGGGTTCGAATTTTATAGATGACCCAAAACTCAATTAGAAGGATGGATTTCACCAATCTTTCATGGTCATGAAGCCCTCAGTTTTAATTAAATGACTTTTATGGGCTTCATATAGCATAAAGGATTGGTCAATTAGTTTTGATCATCTTGAAATTTTCATAAGTGGGCCCCATTGAGGTGTATCATGAATTTGTTATTGACTGTGTCAGGTGTTTAGAATTTTAAGTGAGCTATTTATCTTGATTTGTTTGGGTTTTTTCCAATTGGTTGCAAACATGGTAATCTATGCAGCATTGTTGTGATGGGATCATAGAAATGAGCCCCACATAAAAATAGACACATGAAGAGAGTAGGCCCCGCAATCCTTTTTTTCTTTTCTTTTTTAACAAAGAGAGAATAGATAAGAAAGGATAGATAGAGTTGAAAAGATTTAATATGAACTTAAGATAAGAGGTTCGATGGTTAGGAATAGATTTGCAAAGTAAGAAAATGGAGTATCGGAGTATTGGAAAATTTGAGTTAGTTTTGTGAGATTAGAAGCTTTGAAAGAAGTTTTAGGATGCGCCACATGTTGCTCTCCCAAGAAGAGGGCTGTTGTTATATAATATATATATATATATATATATATATATATAGAGTAAGGGTCTAACACGGGTCATGATAAAAAATAATTATATTTTAAAATAAAAATCTTTAAAAAAATTTAAATGAATTGTAAATAGATTATAATTTATATTTTTTGCATAGTATTGTTTTAAGTGTCTATTATTATCACTTACCTATATTGTAAGGACCCTACTTTGGACTACCAATTTTGTTAACATTTTCTTGTATAATCAACCAAATTATCGTTTTGATAACAATTAGCCTAAAACTATCAAAATTATCGGAGAATGGATGATTAGCTTGCACACAACGTGATAATGAACAAAATATCAAAGTAAATACTTAAAAATGATGTAAATAGACAAATAACAATTTTGGGCAAAAAAACATAGTATATGCTTACATATAAATAGGTCCATGCACACTTTGAATAATAAAATAATTGATTTTTTAGGATAAATAATCAAGAGAATGCAATTAATATATGCCACACGTATGGCTTAGAGTAATTAATCGAAGAGGGTTGTTAGCATAATTACATGGGGGCAATTAAGGGTAAATAAGTATATAACAATCAAAATAAATTGCGTGAACCATGGGACCCAAAACATTAAATTAAATACTTAAAAACGATGTAAATAGACAAATACCAATTTTGGGCAAAAAACATAGTATAATATAAATACATCCATGCAAACTTTGAATAATTAAATAATTGGTTTTTTAGGATAATTAATCGAAGGTAAGTGATAAGGGGTGAAATGATGTACTTGGCATATTATATTTTTGCAAACAATATAAAAAGAATGACGCTGCCTCCACTAAAAATTTGAAAATGAATAGTTCAAAACATTCATAGAAATACATGTGTGAGGGGAAAGTTTGAATGACTTGGAAGTGGGTTTGGGCTAAAAATAGGCCCACCTGCAAAATTAAAAAGGAACAAGGAAATAAAAGGGGGAAAGAGGTGAAGGAAAATGTATGTCAAAATCACATCCAAAAACTATCGGAGGAGGGAATCACTACATGAATTAATTTCCAATTTCGGTGGCTGACTTAAGCATCGAAGGGAACTCGATTGGTCCCACCGATCGAGACTTCTTTGAACTCGATTGGTCCCACCAATCGAGACTTCTTTATTTGAATTTTTCAATGATATTAACAGGTCAAATTACCAGTCCATTTGAAATCCATCTCAATTTTTGACCTTACAACATGTATGCAAAGGAACTCCATTACTCTGCATATGAGTGGATGCATTAGTGTAGAGAATGTGCCTCAATCACAAAGCATTATCTTTGTGATCGATCACAAAGAAATAGGGATTAAATGCTAGAGAAAACCACAAAACAATGTAATCAATTCTTATAAATTTTAGGGAAAGCCACCTCGAATATGATCAAAACACAGAAAAGTTTTGAAAGGAAAAGGAGACAGAGGAATAATCAAAGGCAATATTATTGTTGGGTAGGCGAAAACCACACTCAAGCTCTAATATTCCATTGTTCTCATCATCTTTGTTAGTGCTGCTGCTCTTTGAGAGAAGAATAAAAAAGAAGCAAGCTTGAGAAGGATGCCTTTTCACAGGATCGTGTGATGTGATTTGTATGATGGCATATTGAGACTATGTCGTTGGTAAGAAGAATTGCAAGAGAGAAATTAGAGATCAGAATTGCATTTGATAGATGAGACAGATTCACATGGAGATATTTTAGGAAATTTCAAAAGATGATTAGATGAGGAAGGGATTTCCATTAAGTGTAACAACGTGGCATCTTAAAAACACGTTGGTGCATGCCACGTGTCGCTTTCCTGCAAAAAGAGGGCATTGCTTTTATAATAATAATAATAATAATAATAATAATATTTAAAATACTAATGATGCCTTATTTGTAACCAATCCGATTGTAGAAATCATATATCAAAGATTCTATGAGGGCAGCCAAAGATATAAAGAATTTGAGGGTTTCAAAGAAGAAGTTTATTTTGAGTGATTTGAATTTAAGAAGGTGTGATAAATTTCCTAACCGTCCTTGATAGAATCTTTGATTCTATAATTATATTTTTAGATAGCTGGATTTGTATACATCCTAGTTGGCTTTATTAGTTTCTTGAGAAATAATTGAATGATGAATATTCAGTTTCTTCTGCTAACTTTTATAATATTGAGTTAAAAACCCTTTTAAATGAGTATATTAACATCTTTTTCTATTATTTTATTTTTTTTTATAAATGGAGGGTGTCCTATCTCTTTGGGCCGAACTAATCCCTACAAACCCAAGGAAAGCCGGGTAAATCTTCTGCGACCCCAGTGTAGTAGCTAGTTTCAAACCCTCAACCTCTAGGATAAATTGTAGTTGTAGGCCAACTAAACTACCTCTCGGGATTACCATCTTTTTCTTACTTAGGGCCCGTTTGGTAATTTACTTTTAAAATGAAGTGGAGTGAAGTGAAATGAAAAGAATGAATAAAATATAAATAAGTTATGATGATATTTTGTTTTTAGTTGTTTGGAATGGAATATTTTTGACTTTTTGTATGGGGAAATGCAGATTTTTTGTCTTTTAGTGAGTAAATGTAGTTGCTTTTTGACTTTTTTTTGAAAAGATGGAGGGAATTTTTGTAAAAAGTGTTTTTGATGGGATGTTTAACTTAACTTGACTTTATTAGTAAATTTACCAAACGGGCCCTTATGGACTTGCTCTACATTTTTTTGTTAAAATTACTCTAGGTACTTACATGTAGATATCGGGAGGATCTATTCGCATTTCCATCTTTTTTATCTCTTTATATTTTTGGTCATTGATTCTGTGAACAACCCCATAAATTCTTTCTAACCATTGACCACAATTATGGACAAAAGAGAAGGATTGTGTCAAGTAGATTGACAATAGGTGTAAGTTTTTATTATTATTTTCTAACATGAGTTTCGAGAAGCCCAAGATAGATCATATTGAACAAACAAAATTCATATAGTTGACCTTTCATAGTTTTTGGTAAAAGGCTTGGAAGATTAAAAAGTTCTATGAACCTAGTGAAACATACAATAGCATGTCATGGCACCAGTGAGAACATGTTATATATGGAAAAACTTGGTTTAGGAAAGAGGTCTTTTATTCATAAATACAAGCGTGAGCGCTGTCAATCGTATTATGAAGGAATGTTTTCCGTTTTCGCTTTGCAGTTTGTTGTAAATTTAATTTTATATACATCCTTTCTTACTTTTTCATGGTTGTATTGCATTTTAAGTCTTTTTTGCATTTTTATGAATAAAATAAAAATAAGTAAATAAAAGTCTACAACAATTATTAATTTTATGCTTTGAGGAATTTAATATTAGGGCTAAAAATCTTTTTTAATTTTTGGCTATTATGTTAGTTATTAATAAGTCAAAGAAATGACAAACGGTGGATTTTAAAATTTTGAATTGCTAGGTCTTAATGAGTAAGAAGGAAAAAAATAAAATAAAAAACTAATGGCCCAAAATTGAATAGTTCAGTATGTTAATTTTACTTTTGGCTGAGAATATGTGCACGGGTGCAAGACTTTCTGAGCACACCGATTTACAAAATGGGGCATAGGGAAGGTGAAGCCTAATGACCTGTTTCTTTGCTGGAATTTCAAGAATTCTTGTTTGGGGAATTTCTAAATTCTCAGACATAGTGGAATTTCTGGATTCTCGTTTGGACTTGAGTATCCAAGAATTCCACCAAAATGCAAAGAGAGTGGAATTCTTCCCAAAGGTCAAAAAAGATATTTCATGTGGCTGGAATTCAGAAATTTCTGTGAAGAAACATGGGATTCAGAGATTCCCCAGGGGACAGCATGTCACATCATATCCAGGAATTCTTGAACACGGTGAATTCCTGACAGAAATTTCACTAAAGAAACAGGGCCTAGGTGTCAACTCCATTATATTACATTGTTACTTTTATGGGATTTTTACCATTCGGGATATAAAAGATATGAATTCCTCAAAATGGTGTTGATCAAAACTATATCCCAAATGTTGGTACTATACATGGGACCCCAAATTCATTTTCTAATTCTATCCATTTTGTGCGATATCGCATAAACGGTTCGATCTCCCTCTTATGTTTCCCTCCGTTCCCATCTTCTAAAGCACTAAATTAACTCTCTTTTTTTTCACGCAACCTTCCTGTTCCTACTACTTTCTCGATTGTTAAAAAAGATTCTCAAAACATGTCATCTTTCATTCTCTTCATCTAAAGATAATTCATGAGAAGCAGTTCCCAAAAAGCGTACAAAAACCACAAAATTTCACAAGGTATTGATATTGTGGATCCATCCCTTGTCTTCAAGGTAAAGTTATCAAAACAGAATAATGACCAAATGGAAAAAAAAGAGGAAGGAGAGTTGTTTGGATAAATGAAAAGGCAACGGAGAAACTTTATTGAAAACTTTTTTTAACGATGAAGAAAGTAGTAGAAACGAAAAAAGTCGCAGGAAGAAATGGAGATTTAGTGCTTTAGGCGACGATAACGGAAGAAAATATAAGAGGAAAATCGTTTATTTTCACCTTTAGTTTGTACGAAATCACATAAATTGTGCAATATTGCACAAGATTGATAGAATTGAAAAAAGAATTTGGAGCCCCATGTACATTAACCACATTTAGGATATAGTTTCGGTCAAAACTATTTTGAGAAATTCATGGTCTTTTATATCCCACATGGTCAAAATCTCTACTTTTATTATTCCCTATTTACATAACCAAAAACTCTTACCACGGCACTTGATGTATCTTAAGCCAATCCATTAGTAGGTAAATTATTCAGTCACCTCTCTCTTATAGAAATAATCAAGGATCAGTCCCTATCTATAGCGTTGAGCGTGAGAGATGAATGAGTGTGTGAATACTTATCATACGCTTGCTTACATCTACTTTCAACCAACTCATATTCCAATTTTGAGGAATTGACTTCGAGCAAATTCTCTATGGAAATGAAGTTCAGATGTATGTTTCTTTAACCTAGAAGGATTGGTCAGAGTAGGTATAGGGCTGTCATCGAAGGCACTAACCAACCCTCATGGGCCAATCCCAATCCCAATCCCAAGGCTTGGAGAGATGAAGATCAATTTTTATGATTTTTTTTTCAAACTAACATAGACCAATGGATACCAAGAAGACATTAACATGTGTATTTTATTCAAGGTTGGGACTGAGAATGCAGCACAATAAAGGACATGATCGGTGATGGATTGAGGATTTTCATGTAAATTTTTGAAGAAATAGAATTTCCACTATGGATTTAGAAGCCTCACATGCATGTTGGTGGGTACACCCCTGACAAATGAGTGTCGCAGTTGAACGGAGACAAGTAAAAGTCACCGTCTGACAGTACTCATTCCCTCACCTTTCGTTTCCCCCAAAACAAAGTCCAATGTTGGTGGTCTGTAGTGACGGGAAAATGGCAGCGAAGGAGGAGATGACGCTGACGCTTGCAGCTATTGCACGACGAATGTGACGCAAGTAGCGTGTGCTGGCAGCTGCGGCAACCACTTACTCCTTGTACGATCACAGTAGCTCGTACCATTTTGGCTTTTGCCACAGTGCCACTAGTGTCTTCACTTTCTTCTTAGAATGACCATGATGAGCAGTTAAAAGGATTTGGAATTTGAAATCTGGACACATGGAATGTTAGAGGGTGAATTGGACCAATTAGATAATGAGTCCTGGCCCATTTCTTTGCATTAAAATTGTAGGGCACGTCTGTGTACATACCATTTTTGTGAAAAGAGAAAATTATCACGTCAGCAAATTTCATAGAAATAAAAACCTCGAAAAATAATTTCCATAGAATTTAGAAATTCACGTTTGGTACAAAAATAGTTTCCTCATTGAATTGGTGCAGATGTTATTTGATGCGGCTGTGGATTCCTTATAGAAAATCAAAATTTCTTATTTGGTGATATAATTTTTTGAAGAAAAATAACATAACATGTATATTATTTAGTTAACATTAAATAATAATTTATATAAAAAAATAAAAAATAAAAGAGTTATAGGGTTTTTGGGTTGAAATGGACAAGAGTGAGGAAAAGAGGGAGAAGTTTTCCGAGGAAAACCATTTTCCATACCCCCTATGGGAAACCCATTTCCACAATTATCAAGGAAAATGCTGACGAGGCAGGAAAACATTTCCGCTGAATTATTCCGCACCAAACACCGGAAAAATATGTTTTCTTTGGAAAATCGTCAACTTTTCCGCGGAAAAGTATTACACAAACATGCTCTTAAGAATTCTTGTTTGGAAATTCCAGATCTCCAAATTCCAAAATATTTTGAAATACTCAAGGAATTGGAATTAAAAGTATTTCGAAGGTTTCCTCGTGACTTTCTAAGTGGGTTTGAATTACGAGAATTTACAATGAATCAAGGGATGTAGAAATGATAATGGGACAATCTATCATATTATATCAAGAATTTTCGATTGTTGAAATTATTACTAGAAATGTTTGTAAAGAATAGGCCCCTAGCAACTGTTTTTCACCTAAGTGGTGTAATGATAGCTAGATGAGGCAAATGTAGTTGGATACCCGAGACAAATGCTATAAAGAACCCTGGAATCTAAAATTTAAAGAATTCATAGAGTTTTGTGAGTGAAAAGTACCCATTTGTAAAGTTGATGACTTTTGAAAATTCAAGACGAAATAAGAATTTTTTTCGGGGAATATCCACTTTTAAATGCTGTGAGAGGTTTCCAACACTAAGAACAAGAATTCTCATTAGAAATTCTTGTAAAGTTCTCATGATTGATAAGAATTACACATAGACTTGGCCGTATGAAAACTTTTCAACACTCCTCTCGGGTGGAGCCCACTCGTTAATACTCCCCTCAGGTGGAACCCGATCGACGAACTGCGGCTCTGATACAATTTTAAACTCCTTTTGCTAACCATTCTTACCAAAACCACAAGGCGTTAGTAGAGGCAGAATATATATTGTTCAATACTCCCCTTAGGTGGAGCCCACTCCTTAATAGCTCCCACTAGTCATATTCTTTCATTGAAAGGCTAACTATTGTTAAAATTTAGAGACTCCTCATGCTCAATTCATAAGCTTCATTCATTGATTACTCATTAGGGCTGCACAAAAAATCCGGTAGCACCACAAAACCGAACCGAACGGTTCAGATTGGTTTTTAGTAAACCAGTTTGGTTAAGGGTTTGAAAATCATAAAAACTGCTTACATCGGTCGGTTATTGGTTTGAGCCCACGGTTAACCGCTTAAACCGAACCGACCGTATGTAGTAACTTAAGTGTTGCTTTTTTACTATTTTAATCTTAGTGTTTCGTTTTTTACTACTTTCAACGTTACAGTCCGCAACTTCATTCTCACATGAACTCAACCGTCAACATTGCCTCAGTGCATCTCTTTTAATCTCTCAAATACTTTTTGATACTTCATTGCAGATGAAGGGGTTACTGTACATGGTTTTTTCCTTCCATCATAATTTCTACTTCGTTTCAATGAAGTTTTTATCAGAAGGCTGCACTTTTGAGAATGTTAGAAAAGCCAGTAGAGCCTAGCCTTTTGATGGTTGATTTTGGTCTCACTTAACCAATGTGTTAAGAAACCTTCATTTCTAAAAATACAATGGGTTCTGATACAAATTTCGTTTGTGTGACTTTTTTTGACATGAACTATTATTCTATTATAATTCCAAATGGTATCATGTGGAATGAATGTTTCACTGCAAGTTGTGTCTTTTTTTTTTTTTTCTTTGCGCGCTTGCGTTTAGTCCAAACTCTCTTTTTGGAGTAGGATTATTTTTTATTTGCGTTTAGTCCAGTCTAGAATGTTGGATTTTTATGTTTGCACTAAACATTAGTATAAATGCAAAGGACGAGGTATCATCATTTTGAAATTTTCAATGTCAGATTTTAAAAAAAATAAAATGAAAAACAACGGTTAAACCAACCGAACCGTTTGGTTTGGTTCAGTTCGGTTTAAGACCTCTCAATTGGTCGGATCGGATCGGTTAATTAAAAAACCGATAGGTTCGGTTTGGTTGTTGGTTTTAGTGTTAAACTGATCCGAACCGCCCATGTGCAGCCCTATTACTCATGAATTAGCACTAAACCTATTTGATGCTCGTCAGAACTCTAAATAATTTCCACCAATGAATTTAGTAACACAAAGATAAAAACACTTTTAAGACCTATTAAATTCTAAAGCTTTGAAGTGAAGGCCTTTTCTTTTCTTTTCTTTTTACACACTCAGTCCCTCACTGTTAGCGCTACAGCCAAAATTTGATTAATTTCTAGTTATTTATGAATAGGAGGTACTACACCATTGAACTACTAAACTACAACTTATGTTCCACCCTATGTGAATGCCTAGCACCATGGTTGGCCCTATAGCAATGGTGTTCGAAACACACCAACACACAATACAAGTGGCTCAGATCCACCTTAGTAAATATAATTATAGAAATAAGAGCCTAGAGTTGCAATTCTCAAAATTTTCTCCAAAGAGCAGTCAAGGAAAAATTCAGGTTTCTTTCCATTTTTTTAGGATTGGACCAAATTTCACATTAATTGAGACAGCGCCGTCCGTTAAATTGCTCATGTAGTGTTAAATATGAAAAAAAGAAGAAGAGAACGGATAGTGAATAGCATGCAAATCACATATTTCACAAGCGATCGATCTGACATCGCCCCTACTTCAATATTAGAATGAAAATGTGAATAATTTGTATATAAGGGGTATATATATATATATATATAATGAAAGGTTCGTAGCCCTTTAGGCCAAAATAATTCCGAAGGCCACAAAAAAAAAAGCCGAATAAAATTTCTCTATGCCCCCGTGTAGTAGTGCAATTTTGAACCCACAACCTCCGGATCATATAAGCTAGACCCATGAGTTAATTAATTGTTTGGCTGCTCTTGTAAGATCAAGATTTATTATCATATATTGATCAATGTCAATTAATTGTTTAATCTTTTATTTAAACAATAATATGTGAAAATCAATGACAAAAGTATCAAATACCTTCACTGATCATTTGAATGAGTGCATGCTACACTCAGGGGAGCTTTTGGCAGTGAGTCAACTATCCCCATTTCTTGTGTAAAGGCAGACGAAAGCGACCGATTTCATGACCCCAATAACCTTATACGTGCCCACATTATCCACTGTCCATTGCAGACCACATATACCGATCGACTAACCACAGAAGGGGATCCATGAAACACTTCTCTAGAAGTAGTGTGCCCCCACAAGAGTAATGATATCGCTATCAGATCAACCACTTTCCACTTTCTTAACCATCCTCATAGTCATCTTCTTGTGTATTCTCATTTCTCAGCCACTAATCGAGTGTCCAGATATGAAAGATTTGTGGGGTCCACCTATGGCCACTTAGGGAGGTCCACAGCCTGTGGGCCATCATTAACGATTCACAGCCGTCCATTTCGCACCGACAGTCAGAGAAGCATAACTGCATTAGTTAGAAACAGTGACAGTGCCCCAAATATCTCTCCATTGGCTGTTCCAAAATAGACAAATATGACAAGGAATAAATGGCAATCTACCAAATGAATCGACGGCTGACATTCTTCAAGGCCAAGACTGTACAAAGGCCTCAGAATGCTTGTACACTAAAAGTGGCAGCCACGATCTTATTGGGTCAACTCTATCATCTAATATGAATCTGCCACGTGTCACTGTTCAGAAGTCCCTCTCTATAAATAGGCAATGGACACGGAAATGGGATCTCATCTGACCTAAAAAGAGCAGAAGACATGGGTGGTGTTGGAGTGCAGTCCTTTCGACTTTGGTTGTGCTTCTTCTTCACTTTCTTCTTCATTTGCCATGCCAGGCCTTTGATCTCATTCTCAGGTACTAATACCATGCAGTCATGAAACATGACCTTAATCAGATCTTAAAAAAATAGCAACCGTACTGAAATTTTACAGTGTTGTAATATTGGATATATCACTGATTGACTGATATTTCATCCCATTGGAAGTACCCTTTTGATGGGAATGGCCCATATGCATGCACTGTGGCCGAAAATTTGGGCAGTAGGGTCATTCTTATATCAACAATTTATTGCAGTTGTGGAAGTGTCGAGTGGGTCTTGTTTTCTTCCTGTACAGGCAATGACTTGAGGCTGGAAGGGAGGAGTTTAATGGCGACTTTGGACGACTACAGCGACCCATCGGCGAACCATGGGCATGACCCAAGGACCAGGATCGTTGGTGGTGGCAGTGGAAAGAAGAATCGCGGGTCTCCCGATGCCCCGTGAGTCTCAGCTTTCTCCTTCTCCTTCCTCTTCATAATAGCAGTAGGATATGTTAACATTAGAATATGGTCGACTGTAGCACCAATAATAAGGATCTGGGTTCATGTACTGGGCTTGGACTTGAAAGAGAGAGAGAGAGAGAGAGGGAGAGAGCAAAACGTCTGGTTATCGAGAAATATATATATTAAGTTGGCTGTGTTTCCTGAGGTCATCGAGAAAAGTATATATGGAGATGGCTCCTCTTTTGCAGTTTCATGTCGTCGTTTTCAATGTATGGCGTTGTCATCGGTATGGTACCTACCAAAGATGTACTTTTTTAATTTTTGAAAATGAGATGTGTTGTTCTCTATTTCTGGCTTAATGAGGATCGTTTGTTGGACCTTTCCAGGGGTACGAGTAGCTATAAGGTAGAGATTGACTTCTTGTATGAATGTATTTTAAGGTGAAAGCTGTCTTTGTTTTCTATTTTTGTCAATGGCAGTGAACTCATTACAATGATTTCAAACTAATAGATTTAATATTTTTTAAAGGTATTCCTCGTGTTTTTGGGCAAAGAATAACTATCTAACATGATAAAGGTTTAGAAAAATTAGTACTAAAGCCTTTTAATAAGTGAGGGGTTAGAAAATTCTTTTGTATCCTCTGTATGAGGTTTTGTATCTAGGCATGTACTTTCACAAAGAATATATAATATAATCAACAGCTGATTTATCTTTTCAATGAAGCTTAACTGGAGGTTTTAATCATCATCATGTTTGCCGTACTCTAACAATTCAGGGTTGGCTTTACTCATTCTGCTAAAAAAAAACTCGATCCATTTAGGAACAGATATCTAATTTTCTAATTTTAGGGCAAGAAAGTGAAGTACCTCTTTGTGAGGATGAGCATGTGTATTTGTCTATAATGAAAGTGTTTAATCCAATGATTTCTTGCCTTTTGTTTTATTCTTTATAACATGTTTTACATGTAATTAATATGATGTAATTTAGATGCAATTAACTTGACAGTAAGGGCAATTTGGTTTGAAGTGAGACTTGTTATGACATAAAGGCAGAGAGAACAGTAACTTAATTGAGTGGTTTAATTTACTGAGGTGGGCCTCACTCTTGAAACGTTAGGTCTGGCTTTTGAAAATTTCAACGGATCCATAATCCCATCTAACCCTTTAGGTCAGTCACGGGATGCTAATATCTAATGCAATAACATGGCGAGTTGTGGAGGAGATTTTTGTCCCTTTCCAGCCCTGGCTATACAATTAGTGTTTATTTTTGGATGGTAGTGATTATACAAGTTGCAGGTGCATAATTCATTATGCATGAAGGACTATAAGATTGTGTTGTGCATTCTATCCACCGGCACTTGTTTTGCACTGCTTTAGTAGTATTGAGACCACATGCATGAAGTTAGGGATTTAAATGGGTCTTCGATTATCTGATTACTTGAAGGTTTCAACCCATTAAAAATTGAATTTAGGTCTTTATTTATGCCTCACTAAGTAAATGGGTCCAGGTCCTGTTCCTTTTTTTGGACCCGTGACCTAAACGGTTTCGGTTCCGATTCTACATTGGTTCGAACTTGTGGACCCGACACATTACTTAATTTTTAAGAACCTCTCCTTAAAATTAGATTTTTTTTCCATACCATTCTCTACCTAGACCCGGACTGGGATGCAGACCCAGACCTGCCTGAGATATTGTTCTCGTTCCGAATCCGGTTCCACCTTCTCCTTAACGGTTCTGGGTCCAGAACCAAGAAACTAGTCCTGAGACGGTTTTAGGTTCAGGTCCAGGTCCACCTTCTCCTTAACAGTTCCGGTGGACCCGGACTAGAGTCGACCCGTTTACATCCCTACAAAAAGTACAAGCACGGTTGGCCTCCAAGTACAAGTTCTAACTTCTTAGTGATATTGAGAATGACTCCTTATTCGAGTGGTAAGAAGTGACGGTTTTCACTTGGTCGCTCAAGGTTCAAACCCCAGGGTTCCTCTTGCATGCGCGAGCTATCTTTCCATTTGTGCGGGCTCTCTCTTGGGTCCCAAATCCCTTGTGGGTATAAAAAGGCTTCTGAGTGATAGTGGACGCACATTGCAATTACCTATCTAAAAAAACTCTATAACAGGAATCAAAATGGCTATAAAAGCTGATAAGTAGTGTAACAAATCTAGGCATGTCAATTGGGCCGGGCCAGACCGTGCTAGGCGGAGGCGCCTGGGCCAGTTGGCTCGTTTGGCCCGGCCCGCCTGGCACGTGGGCTGGCACCTTCGGCCCGCCAAGCCCGCCCAACAACCAAGTGTCTGTTTTTTTTTTTTTTAAGTTCATTTTACAACCCCCCCCCCCCTCAACAGCTATAAAACGATCATATAAGAGGTATTTTGTATCATTTTTCATTTTACAAAGTTTATAAATACCATAACCCTCTCATTCTCATTCCTCACCAATTTACACAACTCTCTCACTCTTTATACATTCTCTAGCCCTCTTTCAAAGCATTCAACTCTTTCACTCTCTCTAAAAAGTTTTTGGAGGACCAAAAATCAAGTCATCAAGAGATAAGATTAAAGGGCCCTTCAAAGATTTAGGGGTATTTATATTATTTAAATTTGAGATTCCATATATAAGTTTATATTATATTATATTAACTCTCATTTTCTCCCATTTCTTATATTAATTATCACAAAAGAAGGCTATTAAAGCCTATTACTGTTATTATTTATAAATTTTATTTTTTGAAATATGGTTAGAAGATTCCCACATAATCTTTTTTCGTTAATTTAGGGATAAAAGAAGATTTTATTGAATTACAAGATGAAGTAAGTGATTTACCATCCCCATTTCCTCGGAGTTCCCTTAAGTCAACCAAGAGGAATATAACTTCAGTAGTTTGAGAAATATTTACAAGGTTTGATGTTATTGCAAATGGAAAAAAAGTTGAAAAGGCAAATTTGTAGTAAGATTTATGGTGCCGAGTTAAAATCGGGTACTGGTAATTTGACAAGACATAGGCAAAAATGTTTAACCTTATATAAGCCGGCGGATGTAGGGACAGGGAGGCCTGGTTCACATACCCAAATTTCTACTACGGGTGGTGGTAGTAGTAGTAGCAGTTTGAGTCTTTTTTCTTTTAATGCACAAAGTGCTAGACAAAATCTTGTTAAAATGATTGTGTTATCAGAATTACCATTTTCTTTTGTTGAAAATGAGTTTTTGAAGAATGGGTCCAAAAATACTGTCAACCACAATTTCACAGTATTTCAAGAAATACAGTCAGAAATGATGCTATTAGACTCTGGTAGGAAGGGAAAATAAATATAAAAAATTACCTTACAGAAATTCCTGGTAGAATAGCCATAACCAAAGATATGTAGACTTCTAAAGGGGGTGATAGTTTTCTTTGTAGTACTGCACATAACATAGTTTTCTTTGTATTACTGCACATAACATAGATGCAAAATGGATAATTAATGAACATATAATTAGTTTTAGCAGTCTTGAATGGCCACACAATGGCACTAGAATAAGCACATTTATTTTGGAAAAACTAGATGACTATAATATTAAAGAAATTTTTTTATCTATAACTTTAGATAATGCCAGTAATAATACAATGGCTATTGAATTAATGAGAATGCAAATGCCACTTGCAACTTTGATAGATAGCTCTATCTTTCAAAATAGATGTGTATGTCACATCTTAAATCTCATTGCAAATACTGGTTTAAAGCATATTGTAAGTTATACAGGACATTGCTATATTTTTTTCTCCTTCGCACAGAGAAGACAATTGTATGCCCAAATATATGCGAGGCAAGACGTATTAGTTATTAAAATGCCTAAAGAGGTAGAACATAAATGGAATTCTATGTATGATTTGTTAAACAATGCACTTGACCAGAAAACTGTTTTGAATGGATTTTGTGCTCTTCATGCATAAGATTTGATGATTAGTGATGAACATTAGGAGTTATGTGCCCATATAAGAGATTTATTAGAAGCTTTTTATACTTCAACATTATTTTTTTCGGGGATATATTATCCCACATCTAATGAAGCTTTAATGAAACTTTTTAAATTTACATTACAATTCAGTAGATTTAGAGATTATTTTTTATTGAGTAGCACTATTAGAAACATGGAAGAAAAATTTAATAAATATTAGAAAGAGGCTCCAATGACATTTTCTTTAGCTACTGTATTTTATCCTATGTTAAAATTAAGTGGTGTACAGTTTTTTTATTGATGGAATAAATAAAAATATGAATTATTTAGATTTAAATATTTTTTCAAATATAAGGGCAAATTTACAAGTACCTTTTCAATTTTATTGTGAGCAAATGGGTACAACTAGGCTTAGCATGGGCTATTCAAAAGTCCAGCAAACAGGTGTTGGTGAGTGGGATGTGTGGTATTCTTCTCTATCCACAGGCATGGCATCCAGCTCAAGCTCCAATAACACTGTGACAAAGTTATCATCATATCTCGACGTTTGTGTAATACGGGTGTAGGATGCATCTAATTTTGACCTTTTAGCCTGGTGGAAGCAATAAGAAAACATTAATTTATCCAGTGTTGGCCACTATGGCTCGTGATCTATTGAATATTCCAATATCTTCTGTAGTATCAGAACAGGATTTTAGTGCAGGTGGATGTGTGGTGGATGACAGAAGAACAAATCTAACTGAAGAAACGGTGGAGTGTTGTGTTTGCCTACGAGACTGATATTTGACAGATAAGAGGAAACAAAAGTTGACATCAATGGAAGATTATCATCTAACAGAATATATAAGTGGACTATACATCTGATTTTTTACTTTTTCCTTCATTGTAATTTGTAAATATATAAGTTTTTCATTTTTTTATTTTTATTTTTCAAAAAAGATCATAAGTTTTTGAAGTCAATCCTATTTAGAAACCTTCAAGAAGTTAAGATCCAAATTGTTGTCTTTTCTCAGTAGATAGTAGGTCGAGTTTGACCAAACCACTTAAATATCTCTGTCATTCTCCGTGTTTGTGTTCTAATTTTTATTTTTAATACTGATAAGAAAAAAGAAAAAGGAAAAAATATGGAGGCACGCCTGGCCCACCAGCCCGGCACAGCCCGGCCCGCTCTAGCCCTGCCCATGGCGGGCCGTGTTAGGGTTTTTCCCTAGTGGGCCTGTCTGGTCCAGCCCGCTAGCTGGGGGTGGGCCGAAGTTGGAGCGGGCCGGGCCGTTTGACATGCCTAAACAAATCTGAGCGGATCTCTGAGTCGAGCTGATCACTGCCTTCCTTGAACTTGGCTTGACTGGCTCATAAGCGAAGATAGAGCTTTAGCCCACTCAAGTTGGCTAGTGAGTTAGCTATGTTTGTTGGCATCCTCGCCTACTTTTCCTCTAAACTTTATTCACTCAATAGTCCTCTCTTTTATTCCTTGGGAAAATTAAGAAGAGATGTTCCCACTCTGAAACACAGTGCAAGCAACATCCTAATTTTTTTTATAAAGAAATTGAAGCTCTTATATGTCTTTTTCAAAAGAAAGTAAAAGTTAAAGCGAAAAAAAAAATTGTTCTTGTCCTTCATTCCTATCATTGCTTGCAAGTTATCATCAACGCATCCAAACTTGTCACTTGGTTTACCAACTGCAGATTTGCATCATATTACCCTCCAAACAATAAATTTGAGCTATAACTTTGAACATGGTTAAAAGCCTTCAAATTGGTCATAAGGACGAATATAGTTGAAAGAAAGGAAAAATCAGGTGGTCTCATCCAAATGGAATGTTTAACTTCTTCTTGGGAGATGGCTTATCCACAAAAATTCCATCCTCTTGCAATAAGTTGCCATGAAGGTGAAAATGGGTCGGATTTGATGTGGATCGGTACCCAGCTTTGATTATATACTGTTCCGGGATCTAAATTCAACAAATCTTCAATATGTGGCACGGACTCGATTTCAATGTGTAAAAAATATCACATAATATTATCAACGAAAACACTAATTCTTTAATAATACTGCAATAGTTACAAAATGTTTTTCCACCCGGTTTTCTTTAGAAAACTTATGCATCCTCATAGAACACTTTCTAAATATTTAAGAAAAAAACCTCTTAGGCCCATTTATATGAATGGAAATTTATCTTAAGAGTTCATTGTCAAATGGGTTCACAAATAAATTATTAAAGAGATGAGGGTTGAAATGTGTAAGGTAGAGATGTAGATGGTTCATTGGCTTTCTTAAGATTTGAATTACTAGGATGATGGCTTGGTATTTATTTCCCATCTCCTTTTTTTTTTTTTTACTAAAGGGCTGATTAATTATGGTCAATTTTGGATATTCTGCTTTGTTTCTTTAGTTTTATCCATATTATACTCCGGTTAGGTCAAACTCTAAATGTGACTAAAGGTGGAAGACCTATAAATGACCATCAAATAACATCCCCTCAATGGTAAATGAATTAAGGAGAGATAAGAAAATGAACCCCAACCAGCACCCTAGTAGATGAAATAATAGCGAAAATAGAGTCCTAACTTCTCCATCTTTCATTTCCCCCACCTCTGTAATAGTCCTTGGTTTACCACAAGTTAATTGTGATTAAATTCCATGAAAGAAAGAGGCCCCTTAGTTCTGAAATGGCCCCAGATTTTTTATTTTTCCTGTTTCAAAAACCAGGAGATTCCGGATCCTTCATTTATATGTGAAAGAGAGGAGATAAATGCAAACCCAGATGGTGGGTAAAAGAAACAAACCAAAAGAAGCAAACTAAGAAAGAAGAAGAAGATGGTGTTGGAGGGAGGAATGCGGCCCTTACCGTTCCGGGATGTGGAACACCTCGACCGCGACATACTCCGAGAGGTCGAACTTGAAAGGAAGAGGATGCTCGTCCTTTCATCCATGGGCGAGTGGAACTCGGTGCTCAAGATACTGAGTCAGGACTGCCCCACCACCAGCATCTTCCGACTCCTCCCAATGAACAGCTCCAAAGACACGTTCATTCACCTGGCGGCATCCGAAGGCAAGACGGAGGTGGTGAGGAAGCTGCTGCAGCTGACAAAGGGTAATGATATGGGAGCGGGGGCCCCACTGGCCAATGTGACTGGGAACACTCCTCTTCATCTGGCTGCAACCCATGGGCACGAGGAGACTTGCAGGTTAATAATTGGGATCTTTTTCCTTATGTGAATGTAGTGCCTCTTGAAAATCTTCAACTTGCAGGTCGATAATTGAAGAAGCTCCTGAGATGGGCGCGGCTAGGAATGTAGATGGGGAGACGCCCATCTTCGTTGCTGCTCTAAGTGGGTCTAAGAAGGCGTTTTCCACACTATCCTCTATGCTTGACCATGCTAAGGACATTGCCTTGGTAAGAAGGAATGATGGGGACACCATTCTCCATTGTGCTGTCTCTGGGGAATACTTTGGTTTGTATCCTCTCTCTCTCTATCTCTCTCTCTCTCTCAACCCTGAACAAACTTGAAAAATATTTTGATTTTCATTTTTTAAATTGCTTTTACAGAGTTGTTGGTATGAATAAAATGAAAAAATGGAACACAATACAAAAGGGGTCGATCGGTATGAAGTATTCATAAATTTTAATTATCAAACTAAACAAACAAATTTCAAAGGGGGGGGGGGGGGGGGGGGGGGTAAACTTGGTATACGCTCATTGTGAGTGGACCCATCACGGTGAGCACCGACTTATAGTGATGGGTCCACTCATGATCAACATATATAAAGTGTGATAGAGGATTTCAACTCCATTTGATGGAAAAATTATAAGCACCAATGGAACTAGGGGGCGGCAGGGTTCATAGCGCCCCCAAACATCTCGAAAAAACCCCCTAAGAAAGAATTTTATAGTTTTTAACGTATGGCCCTCCCTCCAAAGTTATCAAAATACCCCCTATATATTGTGAAAATTATATACATATTTTTTATACGTGGCCCTCATAAGATTTTGTTCTATTTAGTGGCCTCTTAAGAAAGAATTCTAGATTCTGCCCCTCACCATGAGAATGATGATTGAATCTTTGAAACAATGAAAATGACGTGGCATGCACAATATGTCTTTTTATCCATTCATTTATCAGATTAAGGTATGGATTAACCAAGAACCAGGGATGATGCTTTAATGAAAGCCACGAACTTGATTCTGCACCTGACCCAATTACCTATATTTGTGCTTTTTTCTCTTTGATCGGTTATTACCTATGTGCTTGAATAGCAAAACATGAAAAATTCATGGGACTTCCAAAGGAGTGTGAACCTATGGTGCCTACATACAGCATGGCTACCACAGAGACAGGCCATAAACATGGGAGGATTATAAATTTTACGACATGATAGATTGCTTATTTAAAGTATCTGTGCATCAAAAGTATCTGTGCTTGAAAAGTAACTTTTATACTTGAAAATTTTCAATTATGAAAGTGTCCATCACCCTATGGTGAGGGATGGATGTACTTGAAACTTCCTATATATATATATATATATATATATATATATATATATATATATATATAGACACACACACACACACACCACACGCACACAAACACACTCCGATTCATCTTAAATACCTATGGATGATTTGGACTGAGGGTACATAGAGGAAGATTGAGCTCAATTCAATGATCATAGCCATTGACTTTAGGGCTCCGAGGATAGAATAGAATGGAAAAGTAAAATTCATACAGTGACTCCAACATAATTGGGAACTTGGGATAAGGAATTGATGATAATGTTATTCGTCATAGAATAAAGGGTTTAAATCTGGGCAATGACTTGTTTTCACCTTACATTGATTCCTTTATATTGCATGTGTATTTGACAGATTTAGCAAGTGAAATTATAGAAAAATTTAGCCAACTAGTTTATTATCGGAATGAGAGGGGTCTCACGCCACTCCATATTCTGGCCAACAATCCTTCTGCATTCAGGAGCGGATGCCGTCTCTTATTATTGAATCGTCTCTTATATGCTAGTGAGTAATCATCCAAATCAACTCCCTTCACCTCTCTCTCTCTCTTCCTCTTTTACAACTTTATTCTTATAACTTTGCCTTAAACATGATAGGTATAAAGGTGTCGACTGAGCCAAAATCAGAGGAGCCCAGACAGAAGCAAGAGGATTACCCCAGCAAATTAGCTGGCAACTACTTACTATGTTGGACCTTTTTCAAGTTATGGAAGAGTACTTTTTCAGCTCTAGGTGGGTAAAGAATCAATTTATACTGCTTAAATTAACCACCACCACCATCATGTCTCACTTTATACCATTAGATTTTATTTTTTTTATTGTTTGCACCATTATGGATTCAAACTCGTGGCACCCTACTCACACACCCATGCCCCTAACCGGGGGCTGAGCCGTGAGGGGCTTATACTATTATATTTGTTTGAGGGAAAAAAAACGTTGGAGTCAGTTGGGGCTATTGTTGGTGCTGGCAGGCCAATCTGGTTCACTGGGACTTTTGATCAAACTCCATTTCTGGTCTGGCTTGGTCAGACATCTTATGCTGTGGCAATGTTGGGCCTAAAAGCTGGGCCCAAGCATATTACATGTAGCTTGGTTAGGTTTCTATTTTGATGCCCAAAAGACAGCTCCAATCGGCCCGTTTATATATAATAAAACATATTATTATTATTCTCAATTGTTCTTGATGCCATGACCTTTTCCAGCATAATGGTTTTCTTTTTCTTTTTTCCTTTGTATTATAAGAAATATTTGTTCGTTCGGTATTTAATTCATAAGAATTCAACCCAATGCATTCTATCAATGGCCTACATTGCTTAGATAAAAGATAAGATTCATCAATACCATCAAATAGTCTCCTCTTAGGTGGTAAATGTGATTTTCTAGCCATTACCCTTCGAAATCAGATTTTAGTAAAGTACGATTCTTATTTGCCACCATGTTGCTTTTTATATTGCAATAATAGTCCTAACTCCAATGATGAAGAAGGTTAAGGTCAGATTTACACTTGGCGTCTAATGGCAAGTGTAGAAAAAAATTAAAAATAAGATTTGGATGATGATCGATGAGTCATGAGTTCAATGGGGATGTGACCAATTTAGACCAAACCATCCACTCCATGCCCCATGGACTACCAACATATATAGATGAGGATGATTAATGATCACAATGTTATTATTATTTTTTAATTTCTGGCCATTGGGGCAGGTCAATGTCTATGGTCGCGAGGAGCCAATACTTCACCTAAAAGCTTCACACGGTTCTTCAGATTTCTACTAACGATTTTGCACGTCATCCTAGCATTGTCTGGTAAGTAGTCTTATTATTGTTCTTGTTATTGTACCTAAATATATTCTTATGTACATAGGCATATCCATTGGCTGAAAGTGGATGAGGTGTTTTTCTTTTTTAATTGGAAAGCTGAAAGTGGATGAGTCGTTTTGTTTTTCCAAATCTTTGTGGCTGAAGAACCGGAAAAACCTTTTATTACTGTTTATTTAAGTTATAACTTTTTGTATATACCTCCTAAGGTTTGTAGGATTTGTAAATAGGCCCTAAGGTTTTAGTATTTCTAAATAAGCCCATACCTTTTCATGTTCTCAAAATCAATATTTCTAAGAAGAATGGACAGCCACTATGAGATTTGTGTTGGATTTTTATATAAATTACAGTTTTGCCCTTACATCCATTGAACAAAAATGAATATATTATTATTTACAAAAATATCATTATTTTATCTCAAGTCTCAATAGTCTCTCTCAATAACTCTCTCATGCACATGATCAGGGGTGGACCCAGGTACAAGGGCCTCGGGACTAAAGCCCCCACCCATATCTAAGAAAAGTTTAAATTTCCCCCTTTCCCCACGCAAATTCTATAAGTTATTATGTTTTTTTTTAATTTTTATTTATTTATTTATTTATTTATTTACATTTTTTCCTTCCCCTAACATTTCTTTTATATAGAGCCTAACACCGCCCTTCAAATTCTAAAATTTAATATATAATTTTTTTTTACATAGGCCATTCCCCCAATATTTCGGTTACACCCCACCCCTACATGTAAAGTATAATGATATATTTTGAAACTTTCATCAATCCAATAGTGGGTCATGTATGGATTGTATAAATCATAACCAATTACAAGTACATGTGTTGATTGTTGTAATGATCAATTTAGATTTAATGAAATGAGCCCTTTATTGATAAAAGAAATATGAATTTATGTAGGATTATTCTATCCAACTAAGTGCAATTGATAATGGTACATGCTCTATAAAAAAAAAATAACTCTAAAATTTTAAAATTTTGCATACAGGGATAAAAGAGATGGACGAAAGTGTCATTTTTTTCTCTAAAAACCTATCGTTGTTAGAAAACTATTGATTTTGGGGACACGGAATGTATTAAAATGAAAATACAGAGACCTATTTGTAAACACTAAAACCTCATGGGCCTATTTACAAATCCTACAAACCTTAGGGGAGTATATACAAAAAGCTCTAAATTTATAAGCAGGAATCCCATCTCCGGTCCAAATGGCGCAAAATTCCTATTGCCATTTGTAATATCAATGAACTAAGTTTTACTCTAATCATAGTTAAGCCCATCTCGTATTAAGTCAATGGTAAAATACAAGAAAAAAAACATAAAATAAAGGGAGTCTAATCTCGAATCTCATGAGTGATCAACATGAGGATGTTTCTGATGGTGATCAAAGTGAAGTTAAACCAAGTGAATTATTAAGATTTTTTATATGAGATCCACTTAATAACTTAATAGGGCCTGTTTCTTTATCAGAGCCCCAAGAATTCATATATGGGACAATTTCAAACTCTCCAAAAGCTGTCCCATTGAAGTGAAATTTCAAATCCCAACTCTTGGTGGAGAGCATTTGAAATTCCAACCAAAAGCAAAGAGAATGAAATTCTAGGGATCCCAAAAGATCATTTGAGGCTTTTTAGGTGGTCCACATTTGAAAGTGAGAGAAATATGGCATTTCAAATGTTAGGGACATGCCTTCGCATCATGTCCGAAAACCCCCAACATCTCAAGTTCTCATCATAGATTTTCGTAAAGAAATAGCCTCAGGATGAATCTCAGAGTACCTGGAGAATTCGAGGGCCATCCCTTCGTGTAACAATTTCTAATCAGAATTGTGCGGTGAAGGCTGTGATTCCATTTTAGAGGAGGTCATAGTGAGAATAGAGGGATTAAAAGGGCTTCACTTTCATCCCAACCTCTTGTCTACGGTCCTGAGTCTAAAGCATTTAGAAGGCGTGCACCTTCTGTTTTTTTTCAGATTTCTATTAAGGGTAACAGTAGGCTAACTATGAACTTCGGGCTTAAGAGAATTCACAGTCTGGTAGTGTGTATTAGGGGAGTATCTTGACAATAGTTGGGTCAAGTGGCCTAGAAAATACGGTGGACAGCAAATAAGAACCATAAGAATAGTTCATATGATTATTTGAGTGTGTATATGTTACATTAGACCCATGAATTTTCGCCAACTGCATTGCATTAGATATTCGAATCAGTACTTCGAACGCATCGAACTTGAGCTTATAATTAACTGAATTGAAAAATAAATTGAATGATCCTAACCCATCGAACTTTTAAATTGTGGTAAGTGTTGAACTAAGAACTTTGAGCTTGAATGCGAAGTGGTCAAACTATGATGCATAGTTTCTCTGGATTTTGTGTTGAAGTTGTATCAAATGAATTAAAAGGTATTTGAGTTATTTATCCTCAAGCATTTTTTCTTCTGCTGCCTATCATTGGTTGCTTGGATCTGTATATTAATTGTAAGTTTATGACTAGGATTTTCAAGGCGCATTACCAAAATGAGGAAGAAGAAACAAAAGCACATATGGGCAAAAAAAGTGATGCATCAACTTCTTGAACACATTGAACATTGGTGGGATTTTGGCGAGATCAACACTGGGATGGACCCCTATAGGTTCCGCCTGGAAGGGTCAAGAGGCGGCAGCCCTGGCTCAGCACTGTCTGTAGGCGAAATTCCTATTGCTCTACAGCTAGAAAAAGAAATTGCCTCTGCATCGGAAACAAATTCCATACAAGAAAGCCAAATATTTCCCACTACAAGAAGATCTCTTCTAAGTGATCCATCATCCTCCAGCATACCGCGAACAGACTCAAATATGCTTTCATCTGCCATATCTGCCAGTTCAAATCTATCAAAAGAAGAACTCAAAGGAGGTAATACTCGTGCATACTATTAAGCAATATTTCAAGCATATGTGATTTTTATTGTAATTTGAAACATAATGTATAATCCCATTTGATAGATGTTAAAGTTTACATAAATCATGAGATAAACCATGAGATCAGCATGTAGCCATTTCTAGCTGAACAGAGTCTCTTTTTTTTTTTTTTTTTGGGTGCCTACATGAACAAAGTTAAATCTTTATTTTCCCTTGATTCAGTTATGAACGCTACAATGCATATATCTAAATGGTTCTTCCTTAGAAAAATGATCAAATAAATAGAGTATGATTGATTGAATGAGAAATGTGCTTACTTATCAAGATTATGAAACACACTTTAGTAAAGACCCAACACTCAATTGATATGCTTGAAGATCATTTAACAGCATAGATAACATCAAGGTCGATCAATTGAGTTAGAACTAGTTGATTTGTGGAAATCCAACAGATAAGTTGTTATACCAAAACATGTTTAGCTTGACCTTTTCCCATAAAAAGGAGATTATTTGATACTGATGCTGTTGCACCGTTGGCATGTTAGATCAATCCAATCTCGGATATTGTTAAAGAAAACGATTGCTAATAGTGATAAAATGTTTGTTCAATCCAATCTGACGATTGTTTTCTCCCTTCCAAGTGAAACCAAATTACACATTTGTAAGCAGCAGCTAATTTTCTACCCAGGTATCAATGTATGAATGACACTTCTTGATGCTGTTAATCAAAAACTTTTTTCACTAGTGTGACAAATCATTTAGTACTTTCTAAACTAACCCCAAATTGACAACTTAAAAGATAAAATATTGATGATGATGCATGACCTTGTTTCCTACTATTTGGTTTAATGGTCATATTAATTCTCATTACAACCAAAGGGGGTTCTGATGCATTTTGAGTTTTTGACAGGTTTGATTGAGTCTCCATTCTTGATTGCGGGGAGGAAAGGGGTGGAAGAGATGGTAGAAGCAATTCTAAATATTTTCCCCATGGCGATTCATGACATAGATTTAGAACAAAAGAATATAATAATGTTGGCAGCAGAGCATAGGCAACCTGATATTTATAAGATTTTTCTAAAGAGGAAGACTGAGAGTTGGCTTGGCAAAGCGGACGCGGGAGGAAATACTGTCCTGCACTTGGCTGCCAAACATTCTGACGATCAACCCCTGCTCATTCCCGGTGCAGCTTTGCAGATGCAGCGCGAAATCAAATGGTTCAAGGTGCAAGACTAAATCAATCTGTGTGTAGGCACGGTTTTTTTCATTTGCTAACTAACAAACCCATGAAGCAATCAATGAACAAATCCCACAATGATTGTCCGCGGCTGTACCTCAGCTAGTTAGGGACATGGGTGCTTGCGTAAGAGTATATGAGTTCGAGTCCCCAATATAGATCATAGGGCACTAGGCATTAGGGAATCCTGTGGCCTCCAATTGCAATAAGCCACATCATCAAACCTCGCATCTTTCTTGGAGCATGAGTTAATTCATGTAAATGGCATCCAAACACGCATCGTAATTTGATCGGAGGCTGCACGTTTTTCTTGTTCCAGGTATCTCAAGACTGCTTAGCACACTTGAATATCTTGAACTAGTTGTTCACAGCCCTATTTGGATCCGTAGAATCCGGCTGTGCCTGTATTCATTTACTTACTTTTCTGATTATTATTATTATTATTATTATTGCTACATGAGGGAATTAAACTCACCCACTTTCACTCACGCAAGTTCCTTGCCAGCTGAGCTACAACAATTCAACACCACCCATATCCTGATGTTCCTTGTGAACAAATGTATATCAGTGTATTGAGTATCATTTCCATATCAGAAGCATGTTTTAAGCAACCTCCATCTCATGTCTTTACTAATAACAGTTTGTCAAGGAAAACATGCCTCCTCATTTCTCCAAGCGCCAGAACCACAAGGGCCAAACTGCAATGGAGGTCTTCACCGAAACACACCAAGCGCTGGCCATGCAAAGGGCAAAATGGCTGAGCAATGCATCACAGTCATGCTCGGTCGTGGCTACTCTAATCACCACGGTGGCCTTCGCCACCATGTCCGCTGTGCCTGGCGGTCTGAAGCAAGACCATGGGAACCCGGTGCTACAAGGCAGGCTGGCCTTCAATGTTTTTTCTGTCTCTTCACTCATCGCTCTGTGCACCTCAGCAATCTCCCTCATCATGTTCCTTGGCATTCTCACTTCTCCCTACCAAGACTTGGATTTTGGAAACGACTTGCCCAGGAAGTTGATACTTGGTTTGGCTTCTCTCTTTTTCTCGATCGCGACCATGTTCCTTTCCTTCTTCTCTGGAGATCTGTTTGTGCTTGAGAGCAAAATGAAGTACATGGCTTATCCTACATTCATACTCACTATATGTGTGGCTTTAGCGGGTTTCCCTCTCTATTTCGAATTTATAAAGCAAACGGTGACTCATGCTCCTAAACGTACTTACCCACATAAACTCTCCTTCTAGTTGTATTTTTTCTCTGTTTCCCATGTGCATTCCTGTTCTCTCCATTTTCTCATCTTGGAAAGCCATGTCCGACTATTTTCAGTGATGCAATTCATGCTTAACACATATGCTTTTGTATTGGAATTTAGTGTTTAATAATAATCATAGTGGAATTTGGTGTAGAACTTTTTTTGTCCTTTTTGGTCAAAGGGTCTATTATATATTAATTAAAACTATAAGTATGGGATCCCTCCTACTGTGGATAGAATGAAGAGGATCCTGACTTATTTATTAACTGGGTTGAAACGAACAAATTGGGTTAAGTGGGATTGGTGGGTCATACTGCAACACTTGGGATGAGTAGTAAGATAAATCCAGAACTTGTCTTCCCCAGTTATTAATCGGGTAAGAAATATCAACCTAAATAAAAAAAAGGGTCAACCAAACCTTGAATTAACAGGTTGAATCTGTAAACTGGCACACTAATAACCAAGGCCCATGTGTCTTACATGAGACCCATCAAAGGTCCAATGGCTTGGGTGTGCAAGGATCAATTTCAACCAAGGGTTCCCGAGTCTACTAGTGGACATACTAGTCAGGTGGAGTTATAGAGCAGCCAGGCAGCTATTTACAAAACGGGGTTGCTTGAAATTCTTATGATTAGGAGAGCTTGTTCGAAATATTAGTCAACTGTAACAGTAAAAATCACTTGCCCAGCACCGCGTAACGAGAGAAATTCTTCCAATTTTAGATTCTAGCCTCAAGTTGGCTCAAAGCCATGGAAAACACTATCGCAATTTAGAATTCATAAAATACTTTTTCCCCATTTCCATGAACTACAAATTGGCCGCCCTGGTAATGAAAGTGAAACTCCAACAATATCACATCCTTGACATCCTTGTAAACTACCCACATGAGTGAAGAAGAAAAAGTAATATTCAAATCAACAATAAACACTCATTAAAGCTGTATTGATTCTAAATGTTTTTGAATCAAAACAACCCCACACCCACAGTTGATACTGGCATGGTATTCAGTCTGCATGAAAGTTTGAGCTGATAGACAAGTGCAAGTGACAATTACGATACCCTCCTCATTTAAAAGCTTATACCAAGTTATCTGAAACTTTTTATCTTGACGGCAGCGAACACACAAACTACCTTGCTGGGTCCTCACATAATATTCCAACCCTGACAGCAATATAACCATAACCGTCTGTTAGAGATTGACATCTTACAGATAAACTTGAATCATTTTGGTTGCTCATTATCATCGTGCATACGTTAATTAAATCTTTTTCTCAGATGAAAGCTTCGGCGATTTATCTTGAATAAAGTGGTTTGAAATTCTTTACCGGTACCATATCAGAGTTGTGACCCAGTGATGATCGGCATTGGGGAAGCAGGAACATTGCCAAAAGGCATAGGTGCAAGGAGATTTGTTACAGCCTACATTATTAGGCCAGATACAATACTAGAATTAAGCATTTGCTTAATTTTGAACGATTCACGCTTTTAATAGTCGACCTCACTGTACAGCCCCACGTACGGTCTGCCTCAATATCTCATGGTCGTGGTCCAGGACTCTTCAAATGAGATCCATGATCATATGTCCCACCGAACCCTTCCCTGTGGCTGGCTCAATCACAAGAACAGTTATTTCTCTATATATCTAGTATATAGTATAATAGCATGGCAAGAGTTGTGGAGGATGGTACAAAGTGCAATTGCTATAATCAAAAGCATCAAAATAAGATATGGGGATTTTCTCCTGCAGCGGCATGATTGCCGCGAGAGATTTTCTCTCACTTTGGTCTCTGTCAACGTTTTATGCATGTCCCACTCGAGACAACATGCTTAGGGATTTTGTTTCATGTAATTGAATTCATAGGAATTAGATAAGTGGTTAAGTGGTTAAAAATGAAAAATCAGTGTTCAAAATTTGAAAATAATCATCAAATAACTTTTCCTTCGATGGAAATTAAATAGAGGAAGAGATAGAAAATGAATAGCCAGCCATTACTCTTATAATTTAAACTTTAGGAAAGTCAATATTTCAAACTATATATATTCCTCATATCATTCACTCCTCATAACTTTAATAATCCTCATAGGACCATGTAAACAAATAGCCCCTTGAAGTGTCTCTTGGGACCCAGCTCCCTTGGCTGAGGTAACCCAGAAAAAAAAAGGTTCAAGTCAAAATGACTAGAATGTCCAATAACTGCCGTCACTAATCCATTGATGAGGGCCAAACCTGTTGAAGTTAGATCCGATGATTGATGAATAAGCTAGATTTCGAGTTCAAGATGAGCCCAATGCAGAGCCAAGCTAAACAAGGGGGTGTGCAACAGCAGCGGCAAGATTACTTTGGATTAGGGGCATAGCAACACTAGCTAGCAACAGCAATCTGGAAAGTAAACGGGGCAATTATTGGTATGTTCAGAGCAGATTAATGCTAGTAAGGATGCCACTAACCAGATACTTCTTCACTTTTTGTAGTCTAAATATGTCTGGTTTTTGTTATCTGAACCATTTGTTTTGTTTTTTATATTTGATAATCTTCACTGCAGAAGGTATAAAATAAAAGAAAAATAACCACCAGTAACACATGTAACAGACGTCCTACTATTATATATAGGATCTATATACGAAAATGAAGCTATCACATGGCTTTTTCAAAAGAAAGTAAAAGGGAAAGTGACAAAAAGAAAAAGAAAAAGAAATCTTGTTCTTTGTTATTAGTATTGCGTGCTAGTTAATCACAAATGTTCCCATGGAAAAAAAAAAAGAAAAAGAAAATATTCTTGCCACTGCTTCCAAGTTATCAGTACCAAGGCATCCAAGATGTTTTGTTAACGCACTGCTAATTCGGCCCCACGTTCTCCTCACCCTCAGCATAATGACTAGGATAGCCATAGATGAAAGAGAAAATATATATATATATATATATATATATAGCAGATGGATGTTACAGGATCACTATGTATGGATGTCAGATTTGTAACCAGATTTGATTATATTTCATTTTATCCAAATTTAACATGGACTACCCTCAACGCAGAACATGGAGTTAATTAGTGTTAAAAAATAATCATAGCATTTTGAAGAAAAAAAAACTAGAAAAATGTTAATTAATTTCTCAGCAGTATTGCAAATAGTTTCAAAATCTTGATAAATGGAAGCATCACAAAAGTTTAACGGAAATATTAATATTATAGGAGGATGATTTGGACTCAAGGGCGATCAACTGCAGCTAGCCCACACAAACTGAAAAAGAGAAAGAGCAGGATATTAGGACAGGTGGCTTTTGAGGATCCGGATTCCGTATACTATAAAGGGATGAATGCAATGCAGATGGTAGATAGAAACAGAAGAAACAAACAAGCAAACTACAAGAAAGAAAGAAAGATAGAAAGCAGAAGATGATGACGATGTTGGATACAGGAATGCCGCCCTTCCTAGGGCTCGAAGGCGGGGTGGAATCGGAAAGTGATAAGATGCAAGACCTAGTATCCAAGGGCTACTGGGACTCGGTGCTGAAGTTACTGATCGAAGATGAATCGGTCGCCATCAGTTACTTGTATTTCCCCCCTATGAAGAGCTCCGGAGACACGCTTTTGCATGTGGCAGCATCAGAAGGGCAGACCGAGGTAGTGAGGACGCTGCTTGGAGTAGTGAGGAAGCCGGTTGGAGAAGGGCTCAAAGATATACCGGACAACGCGTTCGGGAACACTCCTCTCCATCTGGCTGCAGCCAATGGGGACGCCGAGACTTGCAGGTTGATAATTAAAGAGGCTCCCGATCTGATCACGACTAGCACAAAAGACAGCTCCAATCGGAGCCATTGCATCTACTTACCTATTTCTATATTTTGTAAGAACCTATTATTATTATTCTTAATTGTTCTTGATGAAAAATCATGCTGTGTGTAGGATAAAAGTTACGTGGCAAAAGCTGGCCCGACCCATTATCCCAACCCGCATTAGAACCGTTGGGATTAGGGTTGATCCGTCTAACCCGTTGACCTGGCCTTTTTCTTAAAAGCTAAAACCCATCTATAAATATTAAACTCAGTGAGACCAACTTTCCTGCAATAAAGATATTGATTCCATGTAAATGGTAGCTCAGATGGGGAGGCACCTCTCTTTCATAGAAACAACATGATGCACAAAAGACGCTCTCTCACTCAAATGGATTTATGTTCTTGATAATAAGAGATGTTTGGATTCTCTTTAACTAAAAGAAATGTAGAACAAGGTGAATCGCAATGTGATTTAAACAAATCAAGAAAATAGAAAAAGAACTAGAAGAAGAAGATAAATTGACAATTGGATCTATTCATTCGTCGTTCCCATGAGTGTAGAAGATTATTGGGGGAGACTTTAGTGCACTTTCGACTTCGATGTTGTTAGGTTCTTAGTACATTGTGTTGCAAGTTTTGATTGATGTGTGGCATGAGGAGGCGCGAGTTGGGAGAGAAATGGAGTGGGGGAGATGAGAAAACAAGAATAAATGAGTGACCATATGGCTCAATGCTCAAACATAAGTAAAAGTGGTGGGAGTCTTTTATGTTATGAGGAACTATAAGGGCCTTTTTGATACACTTAATTAATATATAAGCTAGATTTTTTTATAATTTTCTAAAAGAACAAAGATTCTAGGGCGTGGAAGGGAAATTTTCTATACGAGCTGACATTTCAAAATAGGACAAAATAAGAAATAATTTTCAAAATGGGCCTTTTAAGTTTTCCACTTTCCTTTCACAACAAGGCATCTGGCCCAATAGAGCGCCATTGGACAATTTTTTTTCCGTTTTTAAGATCCCAAAATTTCCCTCTTCATTATAACACACTAAATTTTCTAAAGCATTGGGGAGTTTTCAAAAAATTTCGAGGGCAATGTAAAAGGAATAAAGGACTGGAATTTTCATAACACTAGGTGGAATTTCATATAGTGGGCCTACATAGATTGGCAGATGGGCATGATGGTAAGATGGATGAATGGTTTGGATAAAGATGTGCAGGTGAATAACATGGACCTTATATTAGACGATGAAAATGCTATTTGTTAGAGGGACGAATGATATGATACAAATCATATACTTCTCTCGTAAGAAGATTCAGGGAATGGGAGTTTTCTAGAGATTTAAATATAGTTAGATAGATGGCTAATAATCAGTTGGCATTCTAAATAGCTCATTAATTATTTGATAAAAGGAGAATTTTGAGAGAGGTTATCAAAGAAAGTTGATCGTAAGTCATTACTTTGCTTTGAATGATGGGACTGAAAACGGGTGGATCCAGGAAATTCTCCTTGGTAGGGCTCTATGTAAAAAAAAAAAATATCGGGAAAATATACAAACATAAAAAAATGTATATTAATTTTTGGAGTTTGCATGGGGTTCTTCCGAATTTTGAGCTCTTTGTTTTTTCAGATTTGGATGGGGCTTAAGACTGAGCTAAATAGACCACTTTATACCAAACCATCCACTTCATCAATTTTGAACACTGGTAGATAGGAATGAGGATGATACTTTCCTTTTGGCCATTGTGGCAGGTCGAAGTATATGCCCACATGCACCCAGGAACGACAACAGAGAGAATTTGGAGTCGGAGCCCTGTGATTCAGCTCCCTCTAGATTTCGGCACACTCCGAAGCTCCGTCCTTCATCTCTTTTCAGATTTAGACAAATGGCTTTGGAAGTCATCCTAACATTGTTGGCATTACTTGGTAAGTTGTCTTATCAGCCATGCTACCTGACCGAATGGGGGACCGAATTCGGGCCCAATCCCCCATGAGGACCATTGGATCCCAGCCACCGGGCCCGAATTCGGTCCCTTATTCGGTCCATGTGGACTTTCCCGTTGTCTTATTATTGTTATTGTTTCTTAGTTGTCATGCAATGCTGACAATCATAGACTCATCTTTTCAAAAGACTCTGCATAAGATTTTTTAAGTGAAAATTTTCAAATAAAGATTTAATTTTTTTGTCTTATTTCATAAAAAGACATAAGTTTCAAAACTTTTCAAATTAAGACTTAAGTTTTCCAGTAAATTTTTAATTGAGGACATCTTACAATTTAAAGATATTTTTTAACAAACTTTTCGCTCAATCTTCTCAAAATGCCCAAATTACTCTTCATTTAAAGCCACAGCATGCTTCTGATAACCAGTATATGCTATTGATTGCTGTTGGGACGCTGATTGTCTTCGATCACTATAAGGACAGTAGTGAAGGAAAGGAGGAGAAGATGGTGGGGGCGAAGGAGGGTTTTGTTTCAATAAAGAGTGATTTGGGTATTTTCAAAAAAACTGAGGGAATAGTTATTGGAAAATACTTTTAAATTGCCGGTTGTCCTTAATTGAGAACTTAATGAAAAACTTTGGCCCTAATTTGAGAATTTTTGAAACTTATGTCGTTTTTTTTAAAATGAAGCAAAAACTTAAGGCATTACTTGAGAATTTTTGTTTGCCAGATGTTTATTCATTTAGCTGTTGGTAATTTGAGCAAATAGATGTTTTTCTTCAAATTAATTTTAGCTCAGTGACAATACATTGGGGGAGTGGTGTCTAGGAGCAGTAAGGATTGTGAATAAGGCGGTTTTTGGCTGGTTAGTTAAAAGGAATAAAAGACAATAATATAATTTTGGGGATTCAATAATTAGTCGGATAGCAAATAGCCCACATTACATTATATATAGTTGGTATAAAAAGTAGGTCCTCAATTAGATACATATTTTCTCTGTACAAGATTTTTAGCTGAAGCACATTAATTGAGTTAAAACATGTTGATTCTTGAGGGATCTTTTACCTTTTACTCGTGTGATATGAAAATGGATTTACATATGAAAATGCTATCCACGTGAAACACATTACCATGTTTGTCAAAATCACCATTTTTGCATGAAAAACTGAAAACATCAAATGGTTCTAGATGGATTTGGATTTCTTTGGACATTTTTCACAAAATTTTCAAAATCCATGAAAAATTAAGTTATGAAACTAACTGTCTTGATGTTTATCATTAACATAGGAAAATTGAACAGTTTTGATCATGAATTAGTGGTCCATAAAAGGGCAGAAATTAGATTTATAGGTTGGACTTTATTGGGATGTTATTTTCAAGAATTTCAAAATTCCATGAAGATTTAAGTTATGGAATTATAAGTCTTAACTAGGATTTCCCCACGACCATTTTACACGTTCCACCCTACTACCACTTGGTTATAGTCATGTAATGGTTTACCACCTGTTCAAGTATGAAAATGAAGGGCCGAAAATAGCCTTATTTACATACCATTTTCATACATAAATGAGAACAGAAAAACGCGATGATGTATAATCATTACTTAGGTGCATCATTTATATATGTAAATGAGGACAAAGAAACAACCCTTAGCCCTTAGATTTCGTATTTCACGTGCCCTGTAGCATTGGTTGCTTGGATGTGCATTTTAATTGTATGTTTGTTAGTAGGATTTTCGAGTCTCATTACCAAAACGAGAAGAGAAAATTGAAGCATGTATGGGCATGTAGTGTCATGCACAAACTTCTTGACCACGTAGGACGTGAATGGGATTTTGGCGGAATGGACACCGGAATGGACCCTCATTTGCAACCCTCGGAATGGATAGAATGTTGGAAAAATTCCATCATGTGGGGCCACATATGTAACTATTTACTGTGTTATGCTATCTTTGGTTAAGCCTATATTAAAGTGATCTAATTAAGAATTAAAGTTCTGAGGCTTAAGGGTATAATTGTCATGGGATTAATGTGTAGATACCAGAATGTTATTTCTAATTTGATAAGGGGCCAAATTAGAAATAACAAACTTATGATATCTTATATATTAGGGTTATGGTCCCCAATTCATATGGTGAATTCCTATTCTCTCTGACATCCCTTCATCAGAAGAATCAAGAGGGTTTCTCTGGGTAGCCATATTGGATTGGAAGATCATCAACCTGCGAACAAGTTCATTCAATGGATTCAGGTATGTTTTTCCGCTTTACTTCTCTCAATGATTTGACATGGAGGATCTTGGTTTATTAGGATCTTGATTGATCAAAGTTTTTCCAGATCTAGAATATTGTTTCCAACAATTGGTATCAGAGCTTCTCCATGTTAAGCCATTGGGAATCCAGATATAAATCAATCTGTTGATATTACGTTCTTCGATTGTAATCTGTTCTTTAGGGTTTTTTGCTCTATTTCCATCCACTGTATAGGATATTTGAGAAAATCCTGGCCTGACTCCGTCACTATCTGAAGGATAATGGCATGGCCAACTCACAGGCATCAGTTTTCTTCCTTTCCTTTTATGGCAAGAAACACAATAAGTTTTTGATAGAAAGATCGGATATCCTTTCTCGGTCTTGAAACGTATCGGTTGATTAAAAAAAAAAAAAATATTTTATGGCGACAGGTGAAGACAACTCATTGGTTTTCTTCAAACAACAATTCAAATATTTATGGTATATCTTTTATGGTTAAATTACATAGTCCATTATTCTAAATGGGCTAATTGAAACAAGATGTAACCAAAGTAACCTCTCTTGTGTAGATTGTTCATGACGAATATTGGATGTTTGTGTGTGTGTAAATTCATGCGGGTCTTAGTCGGCCCAAAGGAAGGTTAATACTTAGCCGAATTGCATACACACCTGTGGTGGTAAACGTGTGACGATTATAAAGTTTTTACATGTGAATAATAAGTCGATCCAAAGATAAATTTATTATTTGACATGAATTATTGTCAGTGTTTGATTACTACAACAAGATGACCATTTACAATTAATATTACTGTCCAAAGACTTGATATTAATGTTGTGCTAGGTACCTTGACACGAGACTTACCATTATTTGAATTTGTTACTTCTGTATTTGGTTAATAATATGAGTATGTTTGTCTGTTTGTTTTTGTTCTCTTTACAGCTAGTGTTTCTACTATATCTGCTAATATCAATTCAATACCTATACTTAATGGGACCAACTTTAAGGATTGGAAAGAGAACATAGAAATTGTTCTCAGCTGCATGGATCTAGACCTTGCACTACGGATTGAGCAACCCGCTTCTCTTACGGATGTAGATTCTCCTGATGTCAATAAGAACTTTGAGAAGTGGGATCGCTCAAATCGCATGAGTCTTGCTTTGATCTGTTCTGAGGTAAATTTAGCTTCAGTACCTAGAAACACGTGGTGGTTGGATTCTGGTGCTACTACTCACATCAGTGTTTCTATGCAAGGTTGCCTGAGCTACCGAAAGCCAAGTGATGTTGAAAGACACATCTTTGTGGGCGATGGAAAGTCGGTAGAAGTAGAGGCAATAGGGCATTTTAGGTTGTTATTAAAAACTGGTTATTATTTGGATTTATTAGATATTTTTGTTGTACCGTCTTTTCGACGGAATTTGGTTTCAGTTTCTTTATTGGACAAGTTTGGTTATTTTTGTTCATTTGGAAACAATCAATTCAGTTTATCTATAAATTCAAATGTTGTTGGAACCGGTTCTCTATGTGTACATGACAACTTATATTTGCTTGATATAATTGTTTCTTATAATGAATCCTTGCATGTGGAATCACGAGGTACTATTGTGCAAAAGAGTCCCAGAGAGACGATGGAAATAATGAAGACGACCAATCAAACCCACAACAGCATCAAAATCCAATTAGAAAAGGAGTCTGACTTGTTACAAAAGTTGCAACAACACTGAACACCCACCAAACAAATACCACTTGTATCTGCGCCTTTCAAAGCCAAACAAAAAAAAATCACCCCAGATGCTGATATTGGAAAAGTGGGTGTAAAACCTAAAACCAATGGGTAATCCAAAAGAAACGATCAACAATGGCGGACCATGATCCTTCGATCAGGCAAACGCCAAATCACATGGGCATGGGCATGAAAGTACATAAATGGAAAGAAAGAGTGGTGGGGTGCGAAGAGAGAGAATATTACGGCAGATATGACGGTTCAGGTGAACAACGTCCATGACCATTTGCTAAATTCCTAGAGGAATGTGGAATCATCCCACAGTACACCATGCCAGGGTCACCTAGCATGAATGGTGTAGCTGAAAGACGAAACCGGACTCTTAAGGATATGGTAAGGAGTATGATTAGTCATTCCACTTTACCAGAGTCACTCTGGGGAGAAGCACTCAAAACAGCAGCTTATATTCTGAATAGAGTGCCAACTAAAACAGCTGCAAAAACACCTTATGAGCTTTGGACAGGCAGAAAGCCTAGTCTAAAACATTTTCACATTTGGGGATGTCCAGCTGAGGCAAGGCCTTATAGGCTACATGAAAAGAAATTGGACTCTAAAACTGTGAGCAGCTACTTCATTGGTTACTCTGAACGATCAAGGGGCTATAAGTTTTATTATCCCACACTTAGGTCAATTTTTGAGACGGGAACTGCAACATTTTTTGAGGATGTTGAGTTTGGGGGGAGAAATAAGGTTAGAGACATTGTCTTTGAGGAAGAATCGGTTACGATTCCCACTATTGCTTTTGACAATGTGCAAGTTTCTATACCTGTCATTGATCAAGAAGCGAATCCGGATCCTCAACAAGATAATGTTGATCAACCCCCCATTCAAGATGATGAACAAACTCAATAACCTCAAGAACCAGTGCCATTAAGGCGATCCACTAGAGAAAGGAGAAATGCTATTCCGGGCGATTTTTACGTATTTCTCCAAGAACATGAGGAAGAAATTGGAATGGTGGAAAATGATCCAATCAACTTCCATCAAGCCATACAAGGTTCTAACTCTCAAAAGTGGATTGTGCAATGAATGAGGAGTATAAGTCTATGCAAGACAATAAGGTTTGGGAACTTGTCCCATTACCAGAAGGTGCGAAGCCCATTGGTTGTAAATGGATTTTTAAAATAAAAAAGGATTCAAATGGTAATGTGGAGAGGTATAAGGCTCGTCTTGTAGCTAAAGGCTTTACCCAAAAGGAAGGGATTGACTTTAAAGAGACTTTCTCTCCGGTTTCATCGAAAGACTCTTTTAGGACAATCATGGCACTAGTTGCACATTTTGATCTTGAACTTCGTCAAATGGATGTCAAAACAACATTTCTCAATGGTGACATTGACGAAACAATTTATATGGTGCAGCCAGAAAACTTTGAGTCGGGAGACTCAAAGAACATGGTCTGTAAATTGACAAAATCCATCTATGGACTTAAGCAAGCTTCTCGTCAGTGGTATCACAAATTTCATCAAGTGATTATCTCGTTTGGTTTTGAGACAAACGCTGTTGATAATTGTGTGTATCACAAATTCAGTGGGAGTAAGCACATATTCCTGGTTTTATATATCGATGACATATTGCTTGCCACAAATGATATAGGCATGTTGCATGAAACCAAGAGATTTCTATCAAAGAATTTTGAGATGAAAGATCTTGGTGACACCTCTTTTGTACTAGGAATCCTGATACAACGAGATCGTTCTCGGGGTATTCTTGGATTATCACAAAGAAGCTATATTGATAAAGTGCTCAAAAGGTTTGGCATGCAGGACAGCAAACCAAGTGACACCCCTGTCTCTAAGGGAGACAAGTTCAGTCTCAATCAATGCCCTAAAACTAACCTTGAAGTTAAGGAAATGCAGAAGATTCCTTATGCATCAGCAGTAGGGAGTCTAATGTATGCTATTGTGTGTACGCGTCCGGATATTGCGTACATTGTTGGTATGTTAGGCAGATATTTAAGCAATCCAGGGATGGATCATTGGAAAGCAGCCAAGCGGGTTATGATGTATTTACAGAGAACAAAAGATCATATGCTCACATATAGGAGATCGGATCAGTTGGAGATCATAGGGTATTCCGACTCCGATTATGCTGGATGCCAAGACAGTATGAAATCCACATCAAGCTACATATACCTGTTAGCTGGTGGAGCTATTTCTTGGAGGAGTGCCAAACAGACACTCGTAACTGATTCCACCATGGCAGTAGAGTTTGTAGCATGCTATGAGGCATCCAACCATGGAATTTGGCTGCGAAATTTTGTCACTAGGCTGCGAATTCTGGAGGGTATTGAAAGACCACTCAAACTATATTGTGACAATAAATCGGCAGTGCTATATTCTAACAACAACAGGAGCTCAATTAAGTCAAAGCATATTGCCATTAAGTTCCTAGTTATGAAGGAGAGAATACAGGATGGACAGATATCCATAGAGCATATTGGGACAAACTCCATGATAGCGGATCCGCTTACAAAGGGATTACCACCCAAGGTCTTTCATGAGCACACTGCTCATATGGGTGTTATTTTGTGTGAGGATATCACATTCTAGTGGGAGTTTGTATGATTTTATATTTTGTTGCTTTATGTTTGATTTTGAACACACTTATGCATTTATGTATTTGGATATTATTCTGATCAGAAATACAGTATTCGGTTCATTTCATTCTGTTACATTGTGTTAAATATTGATCTCACTAAGGAATACAGTAGGACCAGTTGGAAATAGACATGTATAGATCCCATTGCATGTATTTTCCATGCTTCGCATCCATGATTGATCTATGTCATTTGGTTATGTTGGTGTACGTGACCATTGATGGGTTTAGTCATGTTAAATGTGACGAAGACCGCTTTGATCCTATACCGGCATAATTAATGGACGAGATTGTTCGGATATATCCTAAATTATGATAGCAAACTTTTGGAGCTCATACAGTTACACACATTTGTTAAGTTACACATATGGCCCAATGGGAGATTGTTGGAAAAATTCCATCATGTGGGGCCACACATGTAATTATTTAATGTGTTATGCTATCTTTGGTTAAGCCTATATTAAAGTGATCTAATTAAGAATTAAAGTTCTGAGGCTTAAGGGTATAATTGTCATGGGATTAATGTGTAGATATCAGAATGTTATTTCTAATTTGATGAGGGGCCAAATTAGAAATAGCAAACTTATGATATCTTATATATTAGGGTTATGGTCCCCAATTCATATGGTGAATTCCTATTCTCTCTGAATCAAGAGGGTTTCTCTGGGTAGCCATATTGGATTGGAAGATCATCAACCTGCGAACAAGTTTATTCAATGGATTCAGGTATGTTTTTCCGCTTTACTTCTCTCAATAATTTGACATGGAGGATCTTGGTTTATTAGGATCTTGATTGATCAAAGTTTTTCCAGATCTAGAATATTGTTTCCAACATAGAAGACATAAAACCTTACACTGCACTGGAAGTAAGCAAAACTCCAACACTAGAAGAAGAAGTCGCCTCTGAATCTGCAACAGATTCCACACAAGAAAGCCAACAAATTCCCGGGGCAGGAACTCAACCACAAAAACGCACCAAAAGAGGTATTCTAGCATACTTTATTACTATTACACAATACTTGAGCACAACTAATTCCCACTTACATGAGGTTACCGTCTCATATTTCATCAGATCAATATGTCCGTGCTGAACGAGGTTGAATCTTTGTTTTCCCATGCCTCAGTTATGAATGCTAAAAATGCATGGATCTAGATGGTTAAAATCATTTTTGGATGCACTCATTTTACTCGTGATTTCGATTACTTTATGCCACGCCATCAAGGATCTGCATCCACCAAAAAAAAGTGAGGATAGCCTTGATTTAAGTTTGGCAAGATTGTGAGAAACACCATTAAAATTCCAAGAGACAGAGAGAAAATTAACAAATCAAAACAGCTCTCCTTGAACACAGTGTCCTTCAAAATAGAGCTAATTGACCAATTGGGTTCTCCATTGATTTTTAAAAAACCCCAATATGTTAGCTTCATAAATAATGACTGCTGAGTGCTGAATTTGAATGGTCGATTCATGGACATCTAACATACCCTATATATATGGGAACTGGAAGATGTTTAATTTGACCTTTCAACTAGGAAAAGGAATTTATTTGATATTGACGTCGTGCATATGTTACATCAATCCAATCTTTATATGCTATTTCCATAGAAAATAATCATGGATGCTGGTGAACTGTTTCTGTAATTCTTTCCCATTTCCATGTGCACGTTCTTCATTAATGGAAGAAAACATTTAAAGAGGTGGTCTTCTCCTTGGGCAGTTTGCGTTCAAGATTCCACAGCCCTCCCTAGGAGGCTTTTAAAAGAGCGCGCTCTCTTTCAATGCCCAGCTCTCTAGGTGCTCTCTTGTTGCCTGAAGCTAAGCCATCCAGTTCTACTATTTTCCCTACCGCTGTATAGCTTTTGCTGTTTTTTTTTTCAGTCTGGCCTGGGCCTTTGTTTTTTCATCCCCTGTTCTATCTTCTCTTTGTTTCTTGTTGGGCTTCTTTTGCTTTTCTTTTTGTTTTCTTGCCTTTGGTTGAGTTGCTATAGCTACGGTCGGTGCTGATTTTAGTTGAGCAGAGCACCACATTTCCCCAATATATAGTATGTTACAACATGGAGTAGTCATGTTTTATTGAATCGTATAGTTTGATTTTATGTGTAAGCTTGGTGTCCTTGGCATTTCCTTCTTGTGTATCTAGGCGTCATTGATTGTCCTTTTCTCGATCTTAGCCCCATCAAGTTTTGAATGTGAACCTAGGGCGCCCATCCTGGACAAACTTCAATTTTAAGTTCACCCCAAGAAAGAGTACCAAAGATTCAAACGCATGTCAATTATGCCCAAGTTAGACTGATTTAATTACTCTTTTGGTAGAAGATTTAATTACTCTTGGTTTCATATAAATCACTTTAGTAATAGCCTGATTTTACTGACTAATACATGGGCATGTTGTCGCATAGATGTTAATCTCATTTCGTTTGGGCTGAAATGATCATGACTCTGCATTTCGTACTATTGACCGAAATCCAAATTTCTCGGTATGGATTTTGAACTATTTCAGGCCAAAATTGATCGGCAAAATCTTGATTTTGTCAATTTTTCAGTAAAATCCGAAATGCCTATTTCTCTGTGAAAGTGGAAAAAGGGGGAAAGAAGAAACAAAAGAAAAAGAGCAAAGATAGGGTTGTAAACGGGTCGTTTCCGGTCCAAGTCCATAGTGGACCCAGAACCGGAACCGTTAAGGAGAATGTGGAACCGGATCCGGACCCGGAACCGTTTCAGAACCGGTTTCTTGGTTTTGGAACCAGTTTCTTAGCTCCGAAATCGGAACCAGAACCATATATGGGACGGGTCTGGATCCTAGTCCCAGTTTACGTAGAGAATAATATTAAAAAACATGGTTTTTAGGGAATATTTTCGAAAATTGATGTAATATGTCGGGTCTCGGGTCCACAGGTCCGAACCAATGTGGAACCGGATCCGGACCCATTTACTTATCGGAGCCTAAATAAGGATTCAGACCCGGTTTTTAACGGGTCAGAACCTTCGGGTAATCGAAAAATCGGATACCCATTTACACCCCTAAGCAGAGAGTAGGAGGAGGGTACCATCCCATCACCGTAGTTTACTTGGTATATTCTACAGGTAGTTTACTTTGAGACACCGTTTTCAAATAGCCCAGCGTGCCAAAAGCTACCATTATAAATATTCCTTTTCATGGAATCTAAACATAACACTTCAGTATTTTTCCTTCCAAGTGATCCTAATTACTGTTTGTAAGCAGTTAATTTTCTATGTAGATGCCAATGTATGAATGAAACATTATGGCCGAAATACAAACATCATTTATTACACCTTAGATTAAGATTAGATTGATGAGATAAGGCTAAGATATTTATGATGATGCTGTTGGGTGTGGCACACTGTTACTCTCAGGTTGAATGGTCATATCAGGTTCTCAATGCAACCAATGTGTCTAATGCAGTTTTAGTTTTTTGACAATGATGATGAGTTGATGACAGGTGCAAGTAGGTCTGTATTCCTGATTGCGGGGCCAAAGGGGGTGCAAGAGATGGTGAAAGCAATTCTAGAAGCTTTCCCCAGGGTGATTACTGACCAAGATTTAGAACACAAGAATGTAATGTTGTTGGCAGCAGAGCATAGACAAACTGACATTTTTATGCTTCTGCAAGAGAAGAATATTGTGAATTGGATTGGACATGTGGATGTCGAAGGAAATAGCATATTGCATTTGGCTGCCAAATATACACGTAACGAAGAGATGCTCATTCCAGGCGCAGCTTTGCAGATGCAGCGAGAGATCAAATGGTTCCAGGTGCTCTTCAGACTTTGGCCAGGGCCGGTCCTGAATTTTTCAGGGCCCAGGGCAAGAGTAAAAGTTAGGCCTCTTCAGCCATCATATATGATAATATCATTGGTGGGTCCCGCTGATGTGAAAAATTGGCAATGGGTTGATGATGCCCAAGTATAACTATTTGAAAAAAAAGAGAAGAAAGAAAACTCAGACCAAAATTTAAGCATCATATATGGGGAATTAAAAATCATTGGTGGGCCCCACTAACAAATGAGAAGAACGGGTGTAGGGCTGAAGGCTTGATGATCTATTTGTAAAAAAAAAAAAGCCCTAAATCATCCCAATTGGACCAGATTCTCCCAGAATTTCAGCCATCAAATATAAAATATCATTGGTGGGCCCCTCTGATGGATGCTTAAATAAGTGATGCAATAACCACTCTCAGATGATTTAATGATGGGTCTATTGATGCCCAGGACGATGGAATCCATTGGATGAGCCATGCCCTCACCAAATGATTGAAAAAAAAAAAAAAAAAAGTAGAAGGGATTTTGGGGATTTTGGGCCCCCTCAAAAAATGGGCCCGGGGCAAGGGCACTTACAGCCCTTGCCCAGGGCCGGCCCTGACTTTGGCCCAATTGTTTTTCCACTTGCTAACAAACCCATGAAGAAATTGTAGGCAAATACTCAAAGGTGGACCATATACTGATGGTTGAGTGGTTTTGACACCTTAGTAACACATACATGCTCACGGATATATCTTTGGATCTTAGGGTTTAAAATATCACTCTTGAACAGTAGTCCAACTTAGCAATAAAAAAAAGGTGAGTATAGAATCCAGATCCTCTTGTGCACTCCAATGGGGAATCCCATACCTCCCGTCGCAATGTGTCACATCAATAAACCTCATTTGTTCCCACCAGCCTGATATTGTCCGCTTTGGGCCTCGGCCAGCACGGTTTTGTTTCTAGGCTGGCCTGCAGGCATCCCAAAAGGCCAAAAGGCCTCATGCTGCAATGGGTGGGGGTCCTGACTTATAGCCTAGTCTTTGGGCAATCTCATGGGCGATGTGGGATCTTACAACACCACAGATGGATTTATCGTTGCAATGTGTCACATAAGTAAACCCCATTTGTTCACGATGGTCTCGGTATGGTCTAGGCAAGCACCACGGCTTCCCATGCCGAGACCCCTCCAGCCGAAACGGAACTTCAGTAGGGATTATCGTCATTCTTCACTTAACTGGTGTATTAAGGGACCCCCCACACAACAGGCACCACAGATGGATTTATTTTGAATCCTCTAGCTGAAGTGCTTCTGCTGTGACTAGAAGCCACGGCTATCCTAATTTCGGGCATAAGGAATCTATATTTGAAAGCATACTTGAGTATTTTAAAGAATTTGTTTGCAAAGGTCTATTATTCTGCAAGAATTCTTATATGGAGAATTTGGATTAGTCAAAATGCTATCCCTGGAATTCAAAAATCCCCATAGCCTATCTAGCATCCAAGGGGGCAACTTTTAAAGATTTTGAAATTCTCCAGGCAAGAATTCTTGGAAAGAAACTGGGGCTTCGAATCTGAGACTTCTAATGGCTCAAAAATTAGCTACACTCATTTCGGGTGGATTGGCGTTAAGAAATCCATCTACACTCAGTTTATGAGGATTCTAACAATAGCCCACTTCAATAAGACCCCTATCTTGGTTAGTATTGTCATAACAAAAGCATGTTTGAGTTGAATCCTTCTCATGCCACACTAATGACAGTTTGTCAAGGAAAAATTGCCCCGTTACTTCTCTAAGCTCCAAAACTACAAGGGCCAAACTGCAATGGAGATCTTCACAGAAACGCATAAAGAACTGGCACAGGAAAGGGCAAAATGGCTGACCACAGTCATGTTCGGTGGTGGCGACACTCATCACCACGGTGGCATTCGCCACTATCGCCTTTGTGCCTGGCGGTGTACATGACCATGGTGACCCAGTATTCCAAGGCAAGCTGGCCTTCAACGTATTCTCCGCCTCTTCCTTCATCGTCCTGTGCTTCTCATCAATCTCTATCGTCATGTTCCTTGGCATTCTCACTTCTCCCTACCAAGATTTGGATTATAGTAATCATATGCCCTGGAAGTTGATATATGGCTTGGCTTCCCTCTTCGTCTCAATTGCGGCCATGTTCCTTTCCTTCTTCACTGGAGATCTCTTTGTGCTTGATAGCAAGATTAAGTACATGGCTTATCCAATATTCATACTCACTTTAGGCGTGGCTTTACCAGGTTTCCCTCTCTGTTATGAATTTGTGAAGGAAACAGTTTCTAAATATCCCACCCGCACTTACCCACACAAACTTTCTTTCTAGTCTCCTTCCGGTTTCCATGCCGAGGAAAGGCCACTTTCTAGCATTTTCTTTTCGAGTAATAAATTTCACTGCTCTGGTGCTTGAGTTTAGTGGTGCATAGTACATGCTTAATATCATATGCTTTTGTATTTGAATTCAATGTTGAATCTAGTTCATGTTTAATAACAATGCTTTTTGGATTGGGGAATTTGAGCTTCAAAAGGGGTACTGTTTGAATTAAATGTAGTACATGTTGAATGTTGTTCGTGTTTGAATTCAATGTTGAATGCTCTTGAATTTTTTGGGCTTCAAAAGGGCAAAGTCAGCTGTGAGTAGGGTGGAATCAGCTGAATCCATTTCCAAAATAGCCAAAATCTGGGAGGAGGAAGAGGATTCCATGGCTGCAGGTGAGTTGCGTAATTCATGGCCATATCAATAATCCTATGGCACATATGGCAATTAGCTAGGCTAGTCAATCTAGCCCTAAGACAAGGGGACCGGCCTCCAAAAGGCCCTTAAAACGAGAGATTTTGTTGCTAAGAAAAAGCCTTAGGCCAGACAATTTTTTACATACCTCTGAAATTTAAGGGCCGAGCTTGGACAACACTATCCATCTCTCATAATATGGTGAGGGACAAACTTAATGGGACTTGCATCACTTATTATAGGACTTGGGGAGATTGAAAAAGACATCTTGGATGGGCTTATATATTAAGTTTGGAGTCAATCCTATGCCTCTAACCCCTTCATCCGTGTCCCACAAATTTAACGACTTTATATTAAAGAGAGAAATTTGACCATTGATCTAATGGTCTAATCCATTTGGATAGATGAAAACTTGATGGATCAAGTGTAATTCAAGGGTCCCACGTGTGTAGATGGACGAATGTATCATAAAGTCAACCCTACTATATATGTTGTCCCTCAGTGTATTATGGTGAGAGATGGATGTATTAATGAAATCACCCAAGAGATTTGAGATTAAATCAGTAAGATCCAGGAATGATGCCCTCTTCCTAGATACAACTCCTCTGCCTGCCTATCTCTATCATTCTATTTAAGGAGTTGGTTTTTCACCAGCTGTGCAGATCGAATCTCCAAGCCTTTCTTAGGACCAGTTTTTGCTTCAATTCTTCTTTTTTTTGGGGAAGTCTCTACTCTAATATAGTTACATAGTTTTTCTTTTCTTGGTTCCCTATGAGATTTTGTTGTAATCTCCTTTGGAGCTCCTCTTGTTTTTGGGGACTGTGTTTTCCGGCAGTCCTTCCTCTTTCTCTATACAATTTGCAATTTAGCTATAAAAAAAGCCCCATGGGCCCATTCAACACTGAAAAAGCTTATAAAGAAATAGTAAAAACTCTCTATAAAATCAACCCGATCTTGAAGGCTTATCAACATTTTTATTGGATCTAGTTTATTTGATTTTTCTTTCTTTTGCTAGAAAAGAAAGGAAAATTCACAAACAAAAGAAAACAGCAAACAGAAGTTCCACACTTCGATTTTATACGAACTTTTCTTTGTGTAACCCATAAGCTTTAACAAAGTCAAATGATCTTTAAAACCAACCCCCCCGCACCCCCCCCTGTTGAGGTCAACGTCCACCCTCGCTCATGAGCGGTCATAATTGTGGTCGAACCCTCGCCCTCACCATAAAACTATTATTGTATCATTTCCTACCACCAATTGGTTTTGGGATAAGTGGTAGCTCAATAGGGTGTAAGATCATACAAGTTGTATCAGAGCCTGGTAGGTCGAGTGTTCGAGTTACGGGACACGCGTTTTGCGAGTTCGCAGCAGGAGTCGCGGCGGGTGGGCCGTTGAGGGAGGGATTGTTGAGGTCAACGTCCACCCTTGCTCTTGAGCGGTCATAATTGTTCTCACCATAAAACTATTATTGTGTCATTTCCTATCACCAATTGGTTTTGGGATAAGTGGTAGCTCAATAGGGTGTAAGATCCTACACCCCCCCTCCTCAAAAAAATAAAAACAAAAAAAAAGAAAAGAAAAAACAAACAATCAAGTGGCGCTAGAAGAATGGTTATGGCATGCCAAAGTAACCTGGGTTATCTTAATGGAAAAAATTAGCCAATGGCAATGCCAGTGCAATGTTTCTACTTTAAAGTGGCAGTCCAGTTGCAGGTGTAGACGACTCGAGCTGAATCAAGCTTGAAATAGGCATATGCGTAGCTCAATCTCAACAAGTTCAAACTGCGCTCCTCCATGTTGCTTAAGCAAGCTTGGCTGATCTGAAATAAACGCTAGCTCCAGACAGAATGGCTAAAGTGTCTAACCTTCCTATCGAATCCATTAACAAGCCCACAGATCAAATGTTCCACATCTAATACTACTGCTGATTAAGTCAAATCCCATTAATGAGAATGAGTCGAAATCAAGCTCAGCCCATTGCTAAAGCAAGCTCAACAGTGCCCTGCTTGAGTTCGCTCATGGGATGACCGGGCCAATTAAGACGGCCAAATTAGCTCATGAGCTGAGATAGAGCATGAGCCCATTTTAGTTGGCTAATGAGCTAGCTCAGCTTATTGATCACATCTCCCTCTAATATTCCTCCAGAAATTGTTTAAAATTTTATTCCTTGGAAAATATTAAATAAAGATAAATAAATAATGGAGTATGATAGTAGCAGCATAAATACAGGTTGAGTGGGTGCAGATCACCAGCTGGAAGCTATATTGCAATCCCTTTAAAAGAGTGTGAACATTTCGCGGAATTTGGGGGTATTTCATAAACTTAAAAGGGAGGGGAGACTGTCCAATCCTTGTTGTATCCCTCAATGGGAACGAACTGATATTGGAATTTTATGGCCTTATAAAGGAAGTTCCTGAAATGCCCAACCCACTTTTCCATCCAGACTTTCATGCATATTCAACGATTACCACTTATAGATTTTTTTTTTTTTTTTTTCATTTGGTAGAAACCACTTATAGATCTTATAATATGCCTTCAAGTTAGAATTCCCTACTTGCAGGGGAATTACAGGATGCATACAATAGGATGGTGAACACAGAACATTGCAAATATTGGCCCTGCAGAAGATTATATATAGCTAATGAGGAAGGGATGCAAAATGAGGATGTCAATAGCCAGAGACTTCCTTCTTTTTCTTTGGTCTAATCGTGTTTGGTTTTTAAGATCTGAACCATATATTTTGCTTTTATTTGATAATGATAATTCTCAATCCAAACAAAAAATGAAAAATAACCACAAGTAACACATGTATGGAGCATATATGATGTAACATGTGCACTAAAGACAAAAATCATTGTCGAAAAAGAAAAAGCGAAAGTGAAAAGGTTAAAATTCTAAGCCCTCATTCCCAGCAAATTAAGCTTGCAAGTATGACCTATGTACTCGACCATAAAATAAAAAAAGGTGTTCTTGTCCTTTATTCCTAACATTGCTTGCCAGTAATCACCAAGGCATCCAACCAAACATGTTTTTGACACACTTCTGATTTGCCCTCATATTACCCTCGCCTTCAGGTGTCGAGACTGTTAGCTCCAGTCATAACTTCGTACATGCAGGGTTAAAAGCCATCAAAGCAACTGCTCACAGGGATAGCCATAGATAAAAGGAAGAAAAGTACCAGCTGGATTTAACTTTTATGGAGATAGCATTGCAATATTACCTAGAAAACATTGATTCCTCAATTATATTGCAATACTAGTTTCAAATCGTTGATAAATTGAGAAAATATTCGTATAGTTTGGGCTCTTTTTGTTCTTTTTTAATTATTTTATTTTGCATCTCTTGTTTCCAATGTCTTTAATTTCCCTTCTTTATAACAAAATACAATTGAACAATTGAAATCTTTCTTGCTCGTAAGAAAATCTATAATTCTTTTTATTTGCCATTTGGAAAAGAAGTCCAACAGGCAACACAGGGAGCTAGCTTAGGTTTGAAAAAAGAGCCATCGAGCCCACAGACTCTGCCGAGCTTTATCATTTTGAGAAGCAAAGCAGCAGATACTGGACACTGCACGTGAGGTTATTCTTGGATTTTTTATTATTTAAGGGAAGGGGATGGGGGATGAATGCAGTGCAGTTGGGGCCTTGTGGGATAGGGGAAAGAAACAAATTAAAACAAGCATAATCTTGGAAGAAAAATTGTGAGTGTGTGTGTGTGTGTGTGTGTGTGTGTGTGAGAGAGAGAGAGAGAGAGAGAGAGAGAGAGAGAGAGAGAGAGAGAGAGAGAGAGAGAGAGAGAGAGAGAGATGGAGCCTAGTAGCGAGTCATTAGTAGATCTGGAAGACCAGGGCATGGACCGCAGCATAGTCCACGAGGAGGAAAAGGAGAGGAGGGAGATGTTCTCCTCTTTACGTGAAGGCGATTGGGACTCAATGCTGGAGCTCCTGAAACAGCACGGCTCCAGATCGAGCATCGTCCATCCAGTGTCGACGGAATTCAAAGACACGATCGTGCATGCAGCAGCAGCCCTCGGCCAGACAGAGGTGGTGAAGGACCTGCTAGTGCGGATAAAGGAGATGAGCCTTGAGACGAGTTTAGGGGACCTCCTTGCCAACCAGCTCGGCAACAATCCCCTCCATAGTGCTGCATTGATGGGGCAGGTCGACACTTTGAGGGTGATATTCGAAGAGGTTCCTGAGCTGGCCTCGGCTCGGAATATATATGGGGAAACGCCCATCTTCCAAGCCGCTGTCAGCGGCTCTAAACAAGTCTTTTCCGAACTCGCCTCTATGCTACCACCAGATACTAAAGACACAATTACCATGCTCAGAAGGAATGATGGAGATACCATTCTCCACTGTGCTCTATCTGGGGAATACTTCGGTTTGTACTCTCTCTCTCTCTCTCTCACACACACATATAAGTGAGAGATAAGGTGAGAGGTACTCTCATAAGAGCATCTATATATATATCCGTGCTAATTATCCGTGCACACCGTGGGTGGGACCTACCTAATGGTTTGAATGGTGGTTCACACCCCACCTAATTTCGCATAGATCCGGGGTATTGCACTCATCTGAATGTACTGAACCGTTGGATCGACTATACACTCATCTTAATAGACTGTATACTATTAAACTTGTAGAGCCAGATGAAGATGTGATCGAGTTTAGGGATGGGACAGACTTTTTGTAGAGATGACGGACCAAGGGAGGTCTTTTGATCCCCCCGAGATTCCATTCTGGAGGGGTCATTAGGGCCCCACATTAAGGCGCAAACACTAATCGAGTGCGCGAGTCGCGCACTTGATCAATACTTTATATATATATAGGGAGATGCTCATATGAGAGACATCTCTTACCTTATATGAGAGATTGAGTGTGGGGTCTCACATCCGTATCCAATTTTAACTATTTAAATGTGAGGGCCCCCGCCCCTAGCTCTCATATAAGGTGAGAGATACTCTCACAGAAGCATCTCCCATATATATAAATATATATGAGAAATATTCATGTGCATCCATCCCTCACCATGCTATGGTGAGGGACAACATAGGAGGGTTGACTTTATAATACATATGAATCATCCACACTCATGGAACCCCCTTTAAAGTACACTAGACCTATTGAATTTTCACTTATCCAAATGGATTGAGCCGTTGGATCTAGGGTCAAATATTTGCTTTAATATAAAGTCATTAAATTTGTGGGCCACGGATGAAGGGGTTAGAAGGATGGGATTGACCCCAAATTTGATATATGGTCTTATCCAAGATTTCTCTTCCCATCCCCCACAAGCCCCATGATCAGTGGGTCCCATTAAGTTTGCCCCTCACCATATGGTGAGGGAATGATACACGGGAATATCTCCCTATATAGGGACTAGCTCTCTTAAGCTCAAGTTTAGGAGAAGGTAAGCTCAAGTGTGTAGTGGAGCCCACCTGGCGACCCTCATGAGGATGAGGATGGAGGGAATTTCCATGACTCCCTGGGATCCTCCTCTCTAAAAAAAATTAGCACCAACCGTGATTTCTATCATCTCCATATCGGCCCAAAAGTTTAATGGTCAATAGTTCATTCGGATCGATACATAGTCAATCCAACGGTCCAATAAATTCGGATCTAACCGAAAGTTGGTGGACATGTGCAATTTAGGGGGGTCATGTGTTTGGTCGAGCCCCACAAGCATGGACTTATGAAATTTTATCTTAAGCTTGAGGTTAGGAGAGCATTGCTCATATGTATGTATGTATGTGTGTGTGTCTATATATATATGGGGAAGTTTCAAGTACATCTATCTCTCATCATAGGGTGAGAGACCCTTCTATAAGTACAAAAGTTACTTTTCAAGTACATAGAGTGAGGTACACTTCCTTGTCTTCATGTGCAAAAAGGGAAGTATCCCTCACCCTATGGTGAGGGATAGTTGCACTTGAAACTTCTCATATATATATATAAGAAGGGGAACATTCATGTACATCCATCCCTCACCATAGGGTGAAGGACACTTACATTGTTTTCCCTCTTTGCACAGAAACATTCTTTTTTATGCATATGACCATATATTATTTTTCCTCTTTTGCATTTGAATGTTTCCAATTATATGTAAGTGTAATTCGCTTGAATGCATGCTAACCATGACGAGTAGTGGTGAAGTCAGGGTTTTTGTTTGAAGGGAATGGACCCAAACGAGTGGTTGGGTTTTGCGGGCAAACCCAAAATTCTCATGTGGGTTTGGAAGCGAGCCTAGAGTTTTCAAGTGAGCTATGGAAACAAACCTAGGTCAAATGGGGTGATCGCGACACCCCCAAAAAAAAAAAAAAAAAAAAAACCCAAAAAAAAAAGGGTACTTAGATAACCAATAGAAAGGTGTCGTCATAAAAATGATTTTGGGAAATATCATCTCAACTAGATCATCATACGCACAACAACGGACTCAGGATTTTCTTTGGGTGGTGCGGACAATGATCAAGTGAAGAAGTTAAATATTGTACTATTTTATTCTGTACTATTTTTTTCTTGTAATATTTAGATCTCTAAATATTGTATTATGTAAACATCTAAACTGGCCCTACTCTTTATTTCCTGGAGTCTGGGACTCCAGATCAAGTTTCCTGATGGAGTCAAGACCATCTTAGGAAACTTACAAATGACTTGCACCCACTTCAAACTCAGAAGGCCACCAAATGTAATGCTGGGCCTGAATATAAGAAAATGTAATGGGCCCACTAAATGATTCTTATGATTTCAAAGTAAGTTAAAGTGAAATTTGCAATTTATTTTGAACAAATTGAAGTGCTCTCATTATGAAATTAACCAATTATATAGATTTTCTTGTTATCGTCATAGGATTTGATTTGGTCACAATCTTTATCATCTCAGTATAACTTAGTTTTTTCATTATTTTAAGTTTCTTTTAACTTGTTAGTATATAAATTATATTGCCCGGCTAATTAAGCACAGACAAGTTTTGCTAGTATCTACATATATATATATATATATATATGAGAAATGTTCATATGCATCCATCTCTCACCATAAGGTGAGGGATACTTCCATAAATGAGGGGTTTCAAGTACAAAAGGGGGATTTCAAGTACATAGGGTGTACAATGGATGGACCAAAATGGATTTGGCCAATGCGATCGAACTCCAAATTACCTTCCTCATTTTGGCCCAAGCAAACTCCAAATTATCTTCCTTGGGTGCGAGTAAACCTCAGCTTGATTGAATGAACATGGTCATTAACCCAAGGGCTTGAATGTTTATGTATAACGCATGCAAGTGTTATTGGCATAATCTATGGTTACTTTTCATTTTGATTGTGTGTTACAGATTTAGCAAAGGATATACTAGAAAGGTTTAGCCAACTGGTTTATTATCGGAACAGCAGGGGACTCACACCTCTCCATATTCTGGCCAACAATCCTACTGGATTCAAGAGCGGATGTCAATTTGGATTATTGAATCGTCTCTTATATTCAAGTAATGAACCAAATCAACTCCTTTTTCTTTCACACCTCTCTCTCTCTCTCTCTCACTACTTTTTTATTAAAACTTGGAAAGATTTTAAATATATATATGTATAAACTTTTGTCTCATTTTAAAATGTACATGACGATTAGAATATTTTAAAAACAGAATAAAAAGTTTTTCACTTATCTTTCAATCAAGTACTCTCAATAAAGACAAATCTGAAAATGATAAAAATATCCTTATTACAAGTTTTTGTCTTATCTCAACCATCTTTCATCTCCAAAAGCACCCCAAAAATCACTTTATGAGCATCATTAATTGAATGCTATGGCAGGCAGGGGTGGACCCAGGTAGTGGGTCCTGGGGCTAAAACCCTACCATACCTGAAAAAGTTAAAGAAATTTAAAAATTTCCTTGCAGCTTTTCAAAATTCTTATGTTTTTTTCCTTTTACATCTGCCCCTTCCCTCAATATTTCCTTTACATAAAGCCCCCATAGTTGATTTTCCCGAGTCCGCCATTAATGGTAGATACCTTCTTTTGATGGTTCAATCACCTAATAAGATGCTAAAACTTGACTTACGATTCTTTTATATGCATTCTCATATGACTCAAATTTCAACTTTATTTTGATGATCATAAACCATTTAGTGAAGCTAGTAATTTTTCATTCATTTCAAATCCATAAAAACCAGTCAAAGTTAGTTGAAGTGAGCCCCACTAGGTTGTTTGAGTTGGACTTGATCATATCTCTTAAATGATTTATTAAAGAAAACTTTTGAAAAATTATATAAGGGTGTTTTTATCATTTTTCAATTTTTTATATATAGTGAGGCCTTGATTGAAAGAAATATGGAGGACTTTTACTCTTTTGATAATTTGAAATCTTCATTAGGTTTTTTGAAAATGAGCTAAACATTTTGCGCTATTTTGAGATTTTCCATTCAAATTTTGCCTCAATCATGGCAGGTATAAAAGGTCCGACTAGGACAAATTCAGATGTATCTAAAGAAATAAAGCAAGAGAATGGCCACAGAGAATTAGCTGGCGACCACAAATTAAATTTGACCGTTGCCAATTTCTGGGAAAAAACTTTTGCAACGTTGGGTGAGTAAAGAATCAATTTTATGACTTTTCATTGTCATCATCGTCATCTTCCCGTTGAGGACGTTGTGGTTTAATACCATTAGATCAGGCTTGGGTACTAGGCCTGCTTGTGGAACTAGATCTACACTTTCATAAGACGTGCCTGTGAAGATGAATGTGGCTTTAGCGGTAAACCATAAGATAGAAAATCACATGAGAGAGTACGTAGCTCCTGATGTGCCTACGTTTACGGCCGAAGAAAACTCACTATTTCGTTACCATTTCACTCTTAGGCCTGTTTGGTAATTTACTTTTAAAATAAAGTGGAGTGAAGTGAAATGAAAAGAATGAATAAAATATAAGTGAGTTATGATGGTATTTTGTTTTTAGTTATTTGGGATGGAATATTTTTGACTTTTTGTATGGGGAAATGGAGTTGTTTTATTTTTTAGTGAGTAAATGTAGTTGCTTTTTTACTTTTTTTGAAAAAGATGGAGGGAGTTTTGGTAAAAAGTGCTTTTGATGGGATGTTTAACTTCACTTGACTATATTAGTAAAATTAACAAACGGGCCTTATAGCACCAAGTAAGGTATTGAGTTACAAGTAACATTATATATTGAACTCCCACTTTTTTAACACCTAACTCCCTAGCACCAAAGAAAGCCTAGTACAATGATCAAAATACCATTGACCCAAAGCCCGGTCCCTGGCTATTCTAATGGACCGATCCAGTGAACGCGGAATATAATACATAAACCTAGCAGTATCAACTAGGGCTACCAACAGGTGTTGCACACCATCTTCATGGGATTTTGGGTTCGTCTTAGTGTCCTAGACCCAAACTGGTCATGCATTTACAGCTTGCAAACACCCATGTGAAACACAAACCCCTCCCCCCTGCAAACCAACAATAAAGAGGAAAATGGAAAGGTCTCGGTGCAAATTAAGAGTGGTCTAAATTAGATTATCAGATCACCCATACCCATGAGAGACTTAAAAGTCTTAATAATTTAACCTTCGAGTTTTCTTGCTACTAAAATCCAATAGTGAATATTAACTTGTGAGCATCAAGTTGAAATGAGTACCAATTAAAACCCAAAAAAAAAGGCCCCCACATCCACATCCACATCCACATCAAATGCCCACAACCTAAATGTGAGCACCTATTACTCTCACAACATCTCCCATATATAGGAAAATATTCATGTGCATCCATCCCTCGCCATATATATTATGAGAAATCTTAGAAAACGCCCCTCTTTAAAAGTACCCCTTCTTCGTCTCTTTTTTTAATCATGGGGCTCATGTTGAGTTAATCTAGCCTTGAAAATGCCCGGGCATTGTACCGCTCCTCATATATATAGAGCAAAGCTCTCCTAAGCTCAAGCTTAGGATAAAATTTCGCGAGCTCATGCTTGTGGGGCTCACATTTGCTCCATCCAAATGAACCAAATTAACACATAGCCCTCCTAAATTGTACATATTCACCAACTTTCGGTCAGATCGGAATTTACTGAACCATTGAATTGACTATGTATCGATTCGAAATGGACTATTGACCATTAAACTTTTGGGCCCATATGGAGATGATAGAAATCACAATTGGGGCTAATTTTTTTGCAGAGAGAAGGATCCCAGAGAGTCCTTGAAATTCTCCCCATCCCCATGAGGGTCCTAAGTGGGCCCCACCACACACTTGAGCTTACCTTATCATAAGCTTGAACTTAAAGAGCTAGCCCCATATATATATATATATATATATATTATCATTTCCCGCTCATTTTCATTTTCCGGACTAAAGGCGGATAAGACTTTGACGATATTGAAATATTTATTTACATCACTTTAATTTGAACAATGGGAGTTGAGTAAAATGCGTGATGCAACCAGTCAAGACCAAAGCATCTTTTCCACGAACGCTGAGTAACTATGAATTAGGACGACGATGTCGATGATGCCTTTTATTTTTTTCTTTTCTGCCAATGGAACAGATCGGAGACTACGTCCGAAAGGAGCCCAGAGCAAAGAGACAGAGACTTCAGGGCACCGTCCTTCAGCTAAAGAGCGCCTTTTCAAATTTATCTACCCTGTTCTCACACGCATTCTACGCTGGCCGATATTGGCTTTGATACTCATTCTGATATTGGAGTTCTACGTCATTCTGATAACGGCTTTGCCAGTCATTCTAGCAGTAGAAGGTAAAATCTTCCTTGTTCTAAAATCTTCTCCTACTATTGTTGTTGTGATATGGTGACAATCATATAAAGACCGCATCTTTTAATTTCCTGGCTGTGGATAAGATCTTTCACATGCTTGTGCTTAAAGAAACAAAATACATTCTATTGTTAAATGGGAACAATAAAATCAAGGAAACACAGAAGCATCAAAAGACAAGGAAACTCTAATGAGAAATAAGTAAAACTCTATTGTAGAAACCCATCCTTAGTGCTCTATTGTAGAAATCCATCCTTAGCTAAATTGTCTGTGCTCTCATTTGCTAATCATTTGATAGAAAAAAGGAAGTCTGAATGTATCTAGATTGACCACATCTTTTACAACATCCAACGATCTCCAGGGAATCTCACACATACCTGATGCCCAAACACACAGTGAGTCAACTTCCACAAATAAAAACCCGGAATCATCAAGGCTTTACAAAGACCTACCCTCAAAGCTAGCAACTCTGCCTTTATTGATAAAGCAAACCATGCACGCTGAGCAAGAACGAAAAACTCACAGTGATAATCCTTAAAAATACCTCCAATGATTGCCCGGATTGCCAATAACACTCCCATAAAAAAATCTTTTTAAATCTACCAGACAGGGGAGGGGGAGGGACAGTAGAAGATGAGTGTGCCCCTTCCTTCCAATTCATCATTGTAATATATGGAGAAACCTTGAAAATGGGGACGAGAAGGCACCCAAGAGGTAATGGTATATTTCCACACATCTATTAAAACTTCAACAGAAGCAATGTTTATTCAAATTATTGCATGTCTCTCTCGTTCCAAATAATCCAGAGACGGGCAAAAGAGGAAGCTCTCCATATATGCTCCCTTTGGCAGAACTTCCTCGATATATTTAAACCCACATAAGCCAATGGGTCTGACATCTTTTACATTTTTCACACCAGACATTTTGGGATGAGCAGCACCACCTTGCTGCATGTAGAGCTCGCGTCTTAAGTGATTCTTGTGTAATCACCACAACATTTTGGTTGAGGACGTCTTAGAAATTATCAAAAATCCGTTTGGACATGGGGCTTTTATTTCTATTAAGCTTTAAAATTACCTTTTATTACCGACTCTTCCCCAAACTCCATTTCTAGCAAGTCTTCTGTCACAACCTAAGCCCAAGATCTTATTACTCCGAACTAATCCCGGGTCACAAATCCATCGTACTTACTCCCATAAACTCCGAATTAACCGAAGTTAAAACAAAATCCACAAGGGATCAATCATACATACTTGTCAAATGTACATTTTTGCAGAATATATACATTGGCGAAACAATTAATTGAACAAGTACTTCACATCAAAAGTAAAGTTTAATATACACAGTTTATTTCCTATCAAGTCAACGACTGTATATTCAATATAATGCAGGTGACATCTACTTACTATTCAAAATGAATATATAAAGTATTTCTCAAAAACATTTCCAAAATATTATGTTCATTAGTACTCCGATTCAAGTCCATTCCATTAAACCTCCTGGAGGTATCGGATTGGCCTCCTCCACTGGCGGTGCGACCTCTGCATGACCGGCACTGGCAACTAGGCCTATAATGTTCATCAATAACACCGTGAACACAACGGCTCAACAATGTATATATAGATCTATGATAATACATACTAAATCTCTCAATTTATCAATTTACAGTTCTAGACAATCAAATCTATAACCATGTCCTGTACAGTGGTGTCAAGTAATAACAATAATTGGATTAGCAACTACAATAGCAATTGTTTCACTCAGTTCTTCCTGACGGAAGCAGTCATTCATTTTATTTCATTTATTACATTGAGTACTCTTATTAGGTGGCTTATCAATGAGGGACTTTAGTCCATAATGTGTGGCTTTTCATTCAATAAAGTGTGGGATCTACCAGTGTCTAAATCAAAGATCACTGGCGTCACCACGGAGCTCCGGAACACCCCTAGTCCATCTACTGCAGTAGGATTGTTCATTAATTCATTGTTACATTTAGTAACTTGTTCATTATTCATTAATTTATTCCGTATTCCATTTAGCTCAATAACGAGCTGAAGAAACTACTATGTAGTGCCAGACTCAAGAAATCAATTAAAATCAATCAATTCTATTCAACTTCTAACCCAAACAAATGGGTGAAGCGCTCGTTATCTAATATACGTGTTATTCTCGATGAACACCACTTTAATTAGTAAATTGTACATTCAAATAACCTTAGCTAACACCTATGAAGGTTTAGGAACGATTCTCATTTAATTCGTCATTTAACTCAGTTAATTCGAGACTAGAATTTATCCCGAATCGCAACACGAATCACAAGCAATGATGACCATTGAGTTTACTCAAATAGTATTAAAACTATTCAATTAATAGCCACAAAGAACCTCTGATTCAATAGGCTTAAATTATGAAAATTCAGGATTTTAGCATCAGAATTATTGTGCTTTCGGTCACCTCTTCAGCCACCTTTCGGTTGGTCGAACTCTATTCAGTCAGCACTCGGTCAGCTTTTCAGTAGCTTCTTTTTCTGTCAAAATTCCTGTCAGGGTCTTCGGTCACCACTTGGCTGGCCAAATTCAATTTTTCGGCTAACTGAGTCCAATTCAGTCACCTGAGGTTTTCCTAGAAAATTTTCTACTACAGAGGCATTCGGCCACCTCTAGCTGGCCGAACTTTGTTCGATCAGCTTTCGGCCAGGTTATCAGTGGCCTCGTTTTTCCTCAGAATTCATGCCCAAAGGCATTCGGCCACCTCTCGGCTGGCCGAACAAGGGCCTACAGTTTAGAAAATTCATGAACTGAATTTTTCTCTTTTGAACCCTATGGTTCAAACAACCATTTTTAAGCATCCTAAATCATAGAAATATATACACTTGCCTTGTTTGAAGATCAATTTGACAAGAAGCCTCTTTGTTAGCTTGATTTGAAATGAAAATTTCTCAACTTGAAGCCTTTTTCTAACCTAAAATCAAGACCAATTCACACATAGAACTCTCATGAGCTATTTGTGCTATATAGCTCACTAATCCATTCAATAAAACTTAGAAACCCATAAAGGAGATCAAAATACTTACTTGTAGTTCAAAGCAAAGGAAATCTTGAGTTTTCTCTCAATCTTTAACTTCAAAGAAATCCAAGGAAGAGATGGAGAAGATGAAGCGGATGGAATCCTCTTCAAAATCACATGCAAAGCCTCAATCTTGATGCTTGTTGGAAAGAAAATGGAAGGAAGAAGAAGAAAAGGAGTCTAGGGTTTGGGTTTTGAGATGAATGAACTCAAATGAGTTCATCTTATCTATAAAAGCTCCATTTTTTGCATCTAACCCCTCCACCTCCTAACTCATTTCAATTCGAGTCAAATGAAGGGTCATTTGATCGAATTCTCGTCGAACGACTTCGAGTCTATTATGAAAGTTATCATACTCTTTGAGATACACATGTTCGTATCAAGATTTTCAGTATTCGACAAAATACGCAAAAATCCGTATTTACGAAAAAGTCCTTAGTTTTCCTTGTTTAAGTCTAAAATCCATTCAAATCATTCAATCTCACTCTTTATCATTTCATTAAGCCTAAATCATTTATTTTAGACTAATTCAATTCCATTTGGCCATAAGTCATCATTAGCTTAATTAAACATAGTTAATTAGCTTAATTTATAATCAGTTAAAGCTAATCTCGATTAACTCAGAACGAGGTCTAACATCTTCTCCTTGTTTCCTATCCCAAGCTTCCTTTAAAGACTAATAAAATAATCGTTGGTGTGTTTAATGAATTTTTTTGGTTATCTATCCTAACATCATCATCATCCGGAACAGAAATTATGCTTCCCCTATGTAGAATTTGATATTTTATCTCCTGTTAAGTCATTGGGCTCGGAAGAACCGCTCCTTACCCCACTGGTAAGGAGTTGGGTTCTTATTGTGGAGGTCAGCGGTTGAACCGTAGCTGGGGTACCCGAAAAGAAAGTCCTCAGCCTCAGGATCTCTATTTCCATTTTATTTCTTCGTCTTTTAAATTTCTATGAAGATTTTTTAAAATATATTTTTATATTAGTTTTCTTCCACCATGCTTGAATCAAAGTTAGAAATTATATGTTTTTCAAGTCATGTCATTTCAAACCAAAAAGGGGCGTCTCCTTGTCAAGAAAAATTGGACAAATGATTAGACATGGGGGCCTTTAGAAGGGCCAATTAAGACACCTCTTGACACGACCCGAGCCCGAGATTACAATTAATCTGAGATAACCCCGAGTCGCATCGCATACTTACTCCCGTGAACTTCAAACACATAAAATTCACAAGGGATATCCATTACAATTATGCGGAATATAAACAAATATACATTGCTCATGTATGAAACAAAAACTTATTTACATTATTTACAAAACCAATCACTTGCATATTTAAATACAAGGCAAGGATCAAAAGTATGAAACGTTTTAAAACCATTTTCTACAGGTTTTCTTTCTTTCAAAAGTAACATCAATTATTTTCGCTTCATTTCCACTCTACTAATCCTCATAGAGGAACCAGAATAGTCTCCTCCTTTGGCGTTGTGGTCTCTGAAGGACCGGCATGGGCAGCTGTGTTTGTAATGTCATTAATAACACTATGAATTTAACAATTCGGCAAGGTATAAACAATTACATGATGGAATATGCTAAATACACATTTAATTCGTCTAACTCCTTGTTAGATTAATACAAATACAATTCAAAATCCATAAGAGTCTTTATTACTTGGCAAACTACTATAGCATTTCATTTCACATCACATCTTCTTAAAAAGGAAGGATTTCCATCTTCCATACGAAAGAATTCATATATTGTAGGATTTATCAGTGCCCGGGCCAGGGACTAATGACATCACCACGGAGCTCCGGAACACTCCCAAATAATCTGCTGCAACAGTAACAGCTCTATTGAGCTTACAGAAATTACTATGTAGTGTCAGACTCAAGTATCAATACAGTTTAACATTTCATTCCGTTCAATTAAAATTTAATGAATACATCTAAATGTACAAACTCAGTTAAATAATACCAACCATTTAGGTGTAATCCTCAGTTGTTTAATGTACGTGTTATTCTCAATGGACATCACAATTTATGTGAATTTGTACATTAAAGTCTCCTTAATTAACACCCAATGTGGTAAAACAATATTAATAGCCTTGATATAATCAACAGGCTCTTTTTCTTAAAACTCAGAAATTAATTCTAAAATTTTATTAGTTTCGGTTAACTAATCAATGTGTTAGCGGCTAGCTTTAGAAGCTAATTTTACTATTAAATTATAACTATTCAGCTTGGGTTAACCTTTTGGTGAACACTCAATTCATCTTGAATCTAAATCCAATGATATTATTTTATGAAAAGGGTAATTAACTTACTACTCCTTAATTAGTCTTCAAACTACTTATGATCCTAAAACCATCAATTGGTTCAAATAGAACAAATTTTAGTTAGGACCTGTTATAATTGTCCCCATATCAACTTCATCTCCCAATCTATGATCACTAGGGTGTGTACACCATTGGTTTCTATGTTCCAAGAGTTTTCCAACGATATATGGAACTCAAAAATCGGATGTACGGGTCAAAAGTTATGGCCATTCAAAGTTGACATTGTTGGCCCAATGGGCCGACCTACTCGAGCAGGCCCAATCCGGCTGGCCCAATTCTTCTGAATTTCAGTTTCAGACTTCTGAAACTGATTTTCTTCTTCCCTTCTCTACATTCAATCCATAACCTGCATATCAAAATGGAACCTCTTGTTCCCCCTCATTCATCATGTCATTTTTACATGAAGTAACACTTTCAATCCATTAACCATTTAACCCATCTTCTTCTCCAATCTATTAGCCATATACACAGTTATTAACTCACATATAAGGCTAAATTCAGATTTCATAACATAATCAAGAAGAAATCTATAGCAACTAGCATTTAATCACAATAACTATTTATACTTGCCTCTAATTCAAGTTTGATACAAAAATCCCCTTGTTAGCCATGAGTTTTGAGATCAAAATCTCAATTGAAACCCTATAACCTAACACCATTTCAATCTATACAATTCCAAAAGAAATTCACATATAATGACAAAAGCTCATAACAAATAGCAATTTAATCACAAGTAATTTCTATACTTGCCTTTTAGTTGAGGTTTAACACAAAAACCCTTTTTCCTTAAGCTTGATTTGAGTTAAGTTCTCTCAATCTCAAACCATGTTATCATAGAAACAACCAAAACGAATTTCTAATAACTATTTGTGCTATAATCACTTCAAACTAACTATTCAAAATCTGAAAGTTCTATAAAGAATCTATTTACTCACGCAACAAAGAGAAATCACAGCTTCTCTTTAGCTTCAAATCCAAGGAAAATTGAAGAAAACAATGGAGAATATGAAGTCATAGAACTCTTTTACTCCAACACACAATTGCTACCTCCAAACTTTAACAATTGAGGAAGAAAAGATAAAGAAAATGGAAGAAAGAAGAAAGAACCTAAAGCTGGTTTCTTGCTGCTGCTGTAACATTCGTATGAATGTTATTTGGGCTTCATTTGACACTTATACAATGGAAATTTGCAACTTAACCCCTACTTTTAAACTTATTTCAAGTTTGAGTCAAATCAAGACTCACTTGATTCATTTGAAACCAAATGAAAACGCGTAAGTTATGAAAATTGTTGTACTCATCGAAATACACATGTTAGTATCAAGTTTCACCGTATCCGATGAAATACACATAAATCCGTATTTACGGAAAAGTCCTTAATTAAGTGAATTCCTTTCAAATCCATTCCATTATGTATAAGTTCCTCAAATGAAACAAATTTGATCCATTTTAGTCACTAATCACATTTATCTTGACTAATCACATCTAATTCACATTAATCACAATTAATTAGAGTTAATCTTGATTAACTCGGGTTGGGGTGTAACACCTCTATAGACAAATTTTTCCAATATCCTGAGACAAAAATCTAACCAACCACCGGACATCTATTTTTTAGAATAAAGGATGAAATGAAATAAAATTAAGTGGTCAAATCAAGATGCATAAACAGAACAAATGAAAAAATTTAGATTGAAGAAGGCAATTCCATCTAATCAATTAAAATGAAGAAACACGATAATTGGGTATCGGGATCACTAAATAGCCAAAACCAAATTAGCTCATACCCCCACATTAATGTATGACACAAATGGCATAAAAGTATGCCCTTCGCTCAAATAAATCCCCTCAAGAATGTATGTCTGATAACATAGTCTCCCTAATCTTGAGGTGGAGTTCTATTAATTAAAACCTACTGCGTTTTGTCAACTATATATCGTTGGTTGCCTGGATGTGTTTTTTAATTGTGTGTTTGTGATTAGGATTTATAAACCGTCGAGCCACAATTCAAAAGTTGAAAAAGAAGCACACATGGGCAAAGGAAGTGATGGAAAAAATTCTTGAAAACATTAAACAATGGCAGGATTTTAGCGAAATCAACAGTGGGATGGACCCCTACAGGTACCAAGTGGAATGGGCAACAGGCGACAAACTTGGCAAAGAACTGCAAGGGGATGAAACTCTTACTAATGGCGCTATTTTTGATCGAACAAGAGGAGAAACCAAAAGAGGTAATATTCAAGCATACCATTAAGCAACATTTCAAGCTTTCATTGTAGTTTGAGACATAATAATAATAATAATATATAATCCATTTGCATGGATGGTTCGGATGAATCATAAAGTGGCCACACTATGTAGTCCCTCGCCATAATGTGGTGAGGGATAGATGCACATAAATATTTATATATATATAGGGTGGGAGACATTTCCCATTTTTACACATGAAGACAAGAAAGTGTACCTCACCCTATGTATTTGAAAAGTAACTTTTGTACTTGAAAATGCCCAATTATAGAAGTGTCCCTCACCCTATGGTGAGGGATGGATGCACTTGAAACCTTCCCATATATATATATATATATATATATCCCAGCCCGGCTCTTAATAAGCCTTTAAAATCAAGGCTTTTGTTTCTAACAAAAAGTCCTAGGGCCGGGTTTGGACAATTCTTTACTGGCTCTAATATTTGAGTGCCGGGCATGGACAGTACTAGCCCCGCCCCCCCCCCCCCCCCCCCCTATTTATTTTATATTTCATATAATATAAATATATAGTAAAATGACCTTATCATAGTCACTTAGTAGTAATAAGGGGATATGAAGGCAATTTCAAACCCACCTATCCATTACAAAATGTCCTAAAAATCCATACATACATACATGAGTCATTTCATCTATATTTAATTATTTAAGCCATGTATTATACTGAACACATACTCAATAAGTGTTACACGGTTGCTTCTGATCCCTTTTTTTTAGTTTTGTTGCTTCTTTTAGCATTTTATATTATTTTTATAAATCATTATTAGTGCAAAAGCGGGTGTACTCCTTCCTATTAATAATGTTACATTTTTCCCTCTATAGAGTTGCTTGGGATGTCAACCAATTTATAAAAGTAGTCGGATCAGTGTTTAATTAGAAATAATGTCAATCGATAAAAGGCATGTGAATGTAAATGGTTTAAAACTCTCAAAGATAAAGACACTACGAGAATGATTTCATACATGGAAATTCATATGAAAGGTGTGAAATAGATCATACTCTTGAACTATTTTCCTTTTTTGACAAAATAAATAAAATTATATGTCTAGAAGACTAGAACCCAAGTCACCAAACCATGTATGACTTTATCGGATAAAAGAAAATTTTTAGAAATAACTTATATATTCCCCCGATGTTTTCTTAATAGTTCCTTTGCAATTGAAGTTAAACAGGATAACGGATATTCTTTTAATAGCTTTGTTTCAATTGAAGTTAGACAAGATGACGCTTGATCGCACTCAGATTTTTGTAACAATGTTTTTAAAAAAATTAGTTTTCTAATTTTCCGGCCCTAACCCTCGAGGGTAGGGTAAGGGCCTAGATAGTATAGGCCTTCCAAGGGCTTTGACAAAAGAAAGGTACATGGAACTCGATATAGGGGGAAAAAATCAAATTGATCGACTATGGGCAAGGGGGTAATAATATTTGTAATACTAGCTGCTTGGTAGTTTCTAATGGATGCCTATACATAGCCCCTGTCGGGATCATTTGTGGGGTTTTTTTTTTTTTTTTTCAACATCTCTTGGTCATTTTATTCTCGGAGAAGGATTTCTTTAAACCTTGCATTCTCAAGGAATTTTTGAAGACCCTTAAAAGAAGGTTGGTTTCAAGGAGATTTTACCCGTCGGGATTTTAGGTGTGGCTTACAAGAGCCAGCCAGATTTTTCATGCATGACGGAATTATGCCGTCGAATCTTCGATTACCCCCTGGGTCTGCCAGTTATATCCTTTGGCATCCACAATCATGTTTGATTAAGTCCATCTACTCTACAATAAGAGAGCTACCATGCTCATTAAAGTTTAACACCAATTCATATATAAGTCCAAGTGCCACAAGCATAGTCATTAATTTCGTACCCTTTCGGCCGAAATGGCCAAAACAAAGTTTGGTATAAAATATTTTGTCCATTTCGTCCGAAATTCAGTTTTACAGCTGAAAAATCACATTTCAGCCGAAATGAAATTTTATAAAATTAATTATTTCTTATTTTTCAAATATTTATACATATATATTCTTTGTATTTCTTATATTTTCCCAAAATGTAATTCCAAAAAATTTACTATAATGGATTAAATCCATATTTCTTGTTTCATTTTTATTTTTCTATATATATAAATATATTATTTTTTAAAATTTCGAATCGGACGAAGCTATTCATTTTGGTGGCTAAACCGAAATGGATCTGAAATGAAATTGACAACTTTGGCCACAAGACCATTGAAAGAATGGGCAGAGCAGTCTAAAATGATGAGGTCAATTAATGTCTATTCATTCATTCAAGTGACTTTTCTGTATATGATGCAGTCAATTAATGGCTTGGCAAATGTGTCGGCCAAGCAAGGGATGAACAAAACAAAATGTGGAAATATAATCAAAGCTTACAAAACAAAACAAAGAACCGAAGACTTTAATGTCCAAAATGATAGAATTTATGGACCAAGATCTCTCCTCAGAGCTTGCACTACCTCTTTAGCGTCCATCAAACCATGAGCCCCTTCAAAACCATTTCTCCTTGCCCTTTCCAACACACCTAAAACCACCCTCCTTTGAACTGCTTTCGAAGATGCGACTTTGAGCCTGCATCCACAATGATACCATTTAACATCATAACATAACCAAACGTGGAGTTCCCCTCCTTAGCTTTATAGGCTGCGTCCGAGAAGAACACAAGATCTTCTTCATTAGAGATCACTTGGGGACCTCAACACGTTTCACCTTTTTTTTAAGAGGTGATCACTACAGTGCTAATATAGTTGGTGGTGGCTAATATATTTGGCGATGAAAATGTTAGTTCTCAATCCGATGCATTTTTAGTTTTTTGCCAGGTGTGATTGAGTCTCCATTCCTGATTGCGGGGAAGAAGGGGGTGATAGAGATGGTAGAAGAAATTCTAAAGTCTTTCCCCATGGCGATTCATGACAAAGATTTAGAGCACAAGAATATAATGTTGTTGGCATCAGAGCATAGGCAACATAAAATTTATGTGAAATTTCTAGGCAATACCTATCAGAGTTGGTTTGGAGAAGTGGACGCCGAAGGAAACAGCTTATTGCACTTGGCTGCCAAATATCCTGGTGCGATCCCGGGTGCAGCTTTGCAGATGCCGCGAGAGATTGCGTGGTTCAATGTCTCTCTCTCTCTCTCTCTCTCTCTCTCTCTCTCTCTCTCTCTCTCTCTCTCTCTCTCTCTCTCTCTCTCTCTCTCTCTCTCTGCATGTGTGTGTGGGGTCGGGGGATAGTAGATTTTTTAAAGAAGTTGCTCATACTTAAAGTTGATTCATGATTCATGTGGAAGGTGGGTAAAAATGAAAGCAAGGAAAAGTCTTGCTCAAGGGTCCTATCAAATTCAGTTACCTGTACTCAGCTTACACATTTACCTAAACATCTCTCACTTAAGGTAACTCAGGTTTCATCAAGCGTGAGATTTACATGTAAAAAAATGAGTTACCTGCACATAGTCTGTGAAGATCAAAACAGTAAGCCACTTCAGAAAAAACCCTGCCCTGACGTATGTGTATGAGTTTAACTCCATCTTGTGCCTATACAAAGCATGTCATTTATTTTGGTTTAGAATTTCATAGACAAAGCATGTTTGAGTTTTAACTCCATCTTGTGCCAATACTAATGACAGTTTGTCAAGAAGCAGTTGCCTCCTTATTTCTCAACGCTCCAAAACCACTACGACCAAACTGCAATGGAGGTATTCACCGAAACACACCAAGAACTGGCCATGCAAAGGGCAAAGTGGCTGAGCAACGCATCGCAGTCATGCTCAGTTGTGGCAACTCTCATCATCTCGGTGGTGTTTGCCACCATGTCGACTGTGCCTGGCGGTCTACTTCAAGAGCAGCAAGACCGTGGGCTCCCAGTTTACAGAGGCAGGCTGGCCTTCAATGTCTTCTGTGTCTCTTCGCTCTCTGCTCTCTGCTTTTCTTCGATCTCACTCATCATGTTCCTTAATATTCTCACTTCTCCTTACCAAGACTCTGATATTAGCAATAAGTTGGTCAATAAGTTGATATTTGGTTTGGGTTCTCTCCTCATCTCGATCATGGCCATGTTCCTCTCCTTCTTCTCTGGAGATCTCTGTGCTTGATAGCAAGATGAAGCACATAGCTTACCCAATATACGTACTCACCTTATGTGTTGTTTTAGCAGGTTTCCCTCTCTATTCTGAGATTGTAAAGACGGTGGTCCCTGGTATTCCCACAAGCACTCGCCCACGTAAACCTTCTTTTTAGCTTCGCACTCTTTCCCATGTGAAGACACTTTCTAGCTTTTTCTTTGCCAATAAAAATTTCGTTGTTGGGTGCCAGAATTCAGTGATGTAGAAAAATACTTTCGTATTGGAATTCAGTATTTTATGTAGTTCATGTTTAATACTCTTTTGAGTTCTGACCATTCGGGTATGCAACATGCAGTATTCATAATCACCACTTATTGATTTTGTAGAAGGTGGTAATTAGTCCTCTTTTTTCTTCACATTCTCCACAAGAATCTGAGGGACCGTTTGAAAGGAGAGCCATTGTGTGCGTAATAAGCTCAACGAATCTCCTGGAGTTATATTTGGTAAGATATTTGTGAAGGCACATCTAACGTACCAATCATGCAACCAAAACAATAAAAGAAATGAAAAGAAAAAAAGTTCAAACTGCCTATGAATCTACAATTACGAAAAAAACCAGGGATCAATGACGGCTATAGCACGGACAATGAGGGACTTCGGAGGAGTGTGTTGGTGTGTGAATATTTACCAAAGTGATAAGTCATGAGCTGAGATAGAACTTGAGCCCAGTTTAGTTGGCTAATGAGCTAGCTCGGCTTATTGACATCCCCTCTAATATTCCTCCAAAACTTGTTTAAATTTTAATCCTTGGAAAAACATTAATCAAAGATAAATAAATGATGGAGTGATGGTAGCAGTATATACAGGTTGAGTGGGAGCTGATTATCAACTGGAAGGTAAGATGCAAACATTTCTCAGAATTTGGGGGGTATTTCAGAAACTTAAAAGGGGGAGAGACTGTCTAATCCTCGTTGAATCCCTCAATGCGGACGAACTGATCTTGGAATTTTATGCCCTTATAAAGGAAGTTCCTGAAATGCCAAACCCACTTTTCCATCAAACTTACGTATTAAACATCTATCACCACTTTTAGATCTTATCTGCCTTCAAGTTAGAATTGCCTACTGTGGAACTGATCTTTGTTAGGATGCATACAAGAGGATGGTGGGCCACAAGCTTTGGCGAATATTGGCATTGGAGAAGAATATTGCTAACGAGGAAGGGATGCAAAATGTGGCTGTCAATAGCCAGAGACTTATTTCTTTTTCTCTGGTCTAATCATGTTTGGTTTTTAAGATCTGAACCATTTATTTTGTTTTGTATAATGATAATTTTCAATCCATAAAAAAAATGAAAAATAACCACGAGTAGCACATTTATCGAAAATAATGTAACATGTGCACTTTAGAGAAAAATGACTGTCGAAAAAGAAAAAGAAAAAGTGAAATGGGAAAAATTCGAATCCTTGATTCCCAACAAAGCTTGGAAGTATTACCTACAGACTCGGCCATAAAAACAAAGTGTTAATGTCCTTTATTCCAAACATTGCATGCCAATAAATCGACAAGGCATCCAACCAAACATGTTTTGACGCACTGCAGATTTGCCCTCATATTACCCTCACCCTACGGTGTTGAGACTGTAAAAGCCATCAAAGCAAATGCTCACAAGGATAGCCATAGATAAAAAGGAAAAAAAGTGGAACTTGACCTCTATCCCCATGCTTTTCAGTGTAAAATGCAACGATTTTGAGTCTGTCCCAAACAAATTCCCATGATAAGAGACTTCAAATCATTGCCCTCGTACCCATTCGTTGCATGCAAAGTATTTAGTTAAAAGAGCAACGAAGAAACCTAAGAGTTCATTTCAAAAAGCTTATTCGAGATGTTGCATTAATATTTATTGTTTATGAGAAATAGGATCTCTAATCAAACACTTAAACTCTAAAATTTGTCGTTTTCCTCCTCGGCCTGATTGGCACATTAACCCACCATCAGAATCAAGCAAAACCTATCATGAAACGAGTACTCTCTCTCTCTCTCTCTCTCTCTCTCTCTCTCTCTCTCTCTCTCACCCACCGAGGAAAAGACCTATTACAAGGTACCTATTGTCATTCAAATTATTCGCTCCGTATGATTTCACGGATCTCTATTACTGATATAGAGCATCGTTTAGCGAGCAATGGGTGCTAACTAGGAGCTTCATCCGTATGATTCATAACTCTCTATTGCAATAGAAAGAAAACGAATTACAAGTTACCTATTGTCATTCAAATTATTTGCTACGTATGATTTTATCCATCTCCTTTAGTGATATGGAGCTTCATTTAGCGAGGAAAGGCTGCTAATTGATCGAGCCTCGTCTCGTGAGAAACGAGTGCTAACTGAAGCAAGAACGGATAGGTGATTGTCATTTTTGGGCAAAAAATAATGTGATCTCTCCCATTATAAGAAATCACTGACATAATGGAGACTGTAGACATGGTCGAAACGGCATATCTCAGAAGTTTCCTTCACCGCCAGACATTGCTTGCAAAAAATTAGAAACACCAATCACTTTGGAATACTTAGACAATGTGATGTAAAAATGTAAACTTTGTGGAGGGAGGAATGACTCCGGTGATCAACAATCTTCTCGATGCCCCTTAACAAATTAGATTTAGGATTTCACATGGCATTTCTTGTTGGTAGCTCAGCCTATTTCCCAAAGCTTTTCTGCAAGAAGTGCAATTTACGATACTCCCCAAGCCATTTCAACGAAAAGAACCTGAAATCGTTGGCCTTGCATGCATATCCATGTAACCCGCACAAACAAAGGCTTCGATCGAAAAAATATTCAATGTGATGACTAGTGCATGGTTTGCGGAGAGATAAATGAGTCCATAGATCGTCAATCTTTTCAGTGCCCTTTGACAAATGGATTTAGGATTATATTAGGCATCTATTAGTGGTAGAACTCAACCTCTCTCCCATGCTTTTCAGTGTAAAATGCAACGATTTTGAGTCTTTCCCAAACAAATTCTCATGATAAGAGGCTTCAAATCATTGCCCTCCTCCGGTTTCCATCCGTTGTTTGCAATGAATTTAATTAAAAAGGCAACAAAGAAACCTAGAGAGTTCGTTTCAAAAATGTTATTCGAGATGTTGCATTGTGATGCAGGAATTGATGATGATCTTATTTTTGTTAAAACTAAAGATTATTTGCAACAGTGGGAGCATCTGAAGATGGCCCACAAGGGTCCCAACAAATTCTGATGGAGAACTTGGACCCAAACAGTCTACTTCTAAGTCAAAAATGTGTTTCAGGGACTGTTTTATTATTACAATAAATAACAGGTGCTGTATGCAATTTTCAGAGATTCTTAAGACAAAAAATAGGCAGTCACGTACAGCAGTTTTGGGCCACCTATTTGATGGGTCAAAACTGACCCAATTTCAATGAAACTTGCACCACAAGGGGCGCTTATGAGTGCACTAACAGATGGAGGAGTTTGTTTCGATCAAAGGATGGGCCATGTGGGTCCACAGTAATTCTACTACAAGATATCAGAGGCGTCCAGATTCTAGAAATGCTACAGATGTCTCATTATTTCTTTCTATTTTCATGCGTCTTTAATTAGGAAAGCATAGTAGGAGTTATATTGGTCTTAGGGATCTATTACGTTAAAAGTTCTAGGGTTTTTAGGGACGTTTTGGGGTGCTGTAGAAGCTACAGTACCAGAAAAATAAAAGTTACAAAAAGCACAGTTTTGCTTTGTTTCCCCTCTCTCCTGTATCATGTGGATGCTAGGAGATTGAGAAGGCTCTTTACGGTCAGATTTTGGGGTTTTCCAGCATTGTTCCTTCCCCATTAACTTTCTGGATTTATATTTTCAATACTGCATATCAGTGTGGTGGCTGGATATTTTCTGGTTTTGGTTACTCGGTCCCTAGATAGTCCAATTGCCTCAAATCGGGACTGCGTCACATTGATATTTATTGTTTATGAGAAATAGGATCTCTAATCAAACACTATCTCTAAAATTTGTTGTTTTCCTCCTCGGCCTGATTGGAACAAAAACCCACCATGAAAATCAAGTAAAACCTATCATGAAATGAGTCCTCACTCTCTCTTGCACCGAGGAGAAGACCTAATACAAGGCACCTATTGTCGTTCAAATTATTCGCTCCATATGATTTTATGGATCTCCATTTGTGATATTGAGCATCATTTAGCAAGGAAAGGTTGCTAACTAACGGAGCTTCATCCGTATGATTCATAACTCTCTCTTGCAACAAAAAGAAGACGTATTCCAACTAATTACCTATTGACATTCAAATTATTTGCTCCATATGATTTTATCCATCACCAATCTTTCTAAGACCCTTTGACAAAATGTATTTAGGATTAAATTAGACATCTATTACTTGTAGAACTCAACCTCTCTCCCCCTTATGTTACAGTGTAAAATGCAAAGATTATCAGTCTTTCCGAAAGAAATTCCCATGATAAGAGACTTCAAATCATTGCCCTCCCCCGATTTCCATCCGTTGCTTAAAAGAGCAACGAAGAAACCTAGAGAGTTCATTTCAAAAATGTTATTCGAGACGTTGCATTGATATTTATTTTTTAAGAGAAATAGGATCTCCAATCAAACACTATCTCTAAAATTTGGTGTTTTCCTCCTTGGCTGATTGGAACATTAACCCACCATGAAAATCAAGCAAAACCTATCATGAAATGAGTCCTCACTCTATCATGCACCGAGGAGAAGACCTAATACAAGGTACCTATTGTCATTCAAATTATTTGCTCCGTATGATCAAATCCATCTCCACTAGTTATATGCAACATCATTTAGCGAGGAAAGGGTGCTCATTGACGGAGCTTCATCCGTATGATACATAACTCTCTCTTGCCCCATGAAGAAGACCTATTACAAGTTACCTATTGTCATTCGAATTATTTGCTCCGTATGATTTTATCCATCTCCTTTAGTGATATGGAGCTTCATTTACCGAGGAGAGGGTGCTAATTGATGGAGTTTCATCTCACGAGAAGCGAGAGCTAACTGAAGCAAGAACTAATCGGTAATTCTCATTTTTTGCCGAAAGAAATGTCATCTCTCCCATTTTAAGAAATCACTGGCTGAATAGAGAATTTGGACATGGTATAAATGGGATATCTAAGAAGTTTCCATCACGGCTAGACATTACTTGCAAAAAATTAGCAAAATCAATCACTTTGGAATACTTAGTCAATGTGATGTAAAAATGCATACTTTGTGGAGGGAGGAATGACTCCGCTGATCAACAATCTTCCCAATGCCCATCACAAATTAGATTTAGGATTTCACCCGGCATTTAATGTTAGTAACTTGGCCTCTTTCCCTAAGGTTTTCTGCATGCAGTGGAATTTACAGTATTGCCCAGGTTCCAACGAAAAGACCCGGCAATCATTGGCCAAGAATCCATCTCCATGAAACGCACACAAACAAAGGCTTCGATCGAAGAAATATTCAATGAGATGACTAGTGCATGGTTTGCGGAGAGATGAATGAGTCCACGGATCACCAATCTTTTCAGTGCCCTTTGGCAAAATGGATTTAGGATTATATTAGGCATCTATTAGTAGTAGAACTCAACCTCTCTCCCCATGCTTTTCAATGTAAAATGCAACGATTTTCACTCTTTCCCAAACAAATTCCAATGATAAGAGACTGACTTCAAATCATTGCCCTCCTCCGGTTTCCATCCGTTGAATGCAATGTATTTAGTTAAAAGAGCAACGAAGAAACCTAGAGAGCTCATTTCAAAAATGTTATTCGAGATGTTGCATTGATATTTATTGTTTATGAGAATTAGGATCTCTAATCAAACACTAAGTATAAAATTTGTTGTTTTCCTCCTCGTCCTAATCGCAACATTAACCCACGATCAAAATCAAGCAAAACCTATCATGAAACAAGTACTAACTCCCTTTCTTGCACCGAGGAGAAGATCTATTACAAGGTACCTATTTTCATTCAACTAACATGCTCTGTATGATTTTATGTATCTCCATTAGTGATATGGATCATAATTTAGCGAGGAAAGGGTGCTAACTGACGGATCTTCATCCGTATGATTCATATCTCTCTCATGCAACAGGAAGAAGACGTATTACAAGATATATATTGTCATTCAAATTATTTGCTCCGTATGATTTTATCCATCTCCTTTAGTGATATGAAGCTTCAATGAGCGAGGAGAGGGTGCTAATTGATGGAGCTACATCTCACGAGAAGCGAGTGCTAATTGAAGCCAGAACAGATGGGTGATTCTCATTTTTGGCCGAAAAGAAATGCCAACTCTCCCATTATAAGAAATCACTGCCTTAATGGAGAATTTAGACATTGCCTGAAGGGCATATCTAAGAAGTTTCCTTCACGGCGGACATTGCTTGCAAAAAATTAGTAAAACCAATCACTTTGGAATACTTAGTCGATGTGATGTAAAAATGCATACTTTGTGGAGGGAGGAATGACTCCGGTGATAAACAATCTTCTCAATGCCGTTTAACATATTAGATTTAGGATTTCACACGGCATTTATTGTTAGTAACACAGTCTCTTTCCTAAAGCTTTGCAACAAGCAGTGCAATTTACGGTACACCCCAAGCCCTTTCAACAAAAAGAACCTGCAATCGTTGGCTTCACATGCATTACCAAAAAACCTGCACAAAAAGAGGCTTCGATCAGAGAAATATTCAATTTGATGACTAGTGCATGGTATGCGAAGAGATGAATGAGTCCACAGATCGCCAATCTTTTAAGTGCCCTTCGACAAAATGGATTTAGGATTATATTCGGCATCTATTAGTAGTAGAACTCGACCTCTCTCCCCATGCTTTTCAGAATAAAATGCAACGACTTTGACTCTTTCCCAAACAAATTCCCATGATAAAGACTTCAAAGCATTGCCCTCCTCCGCTTTCCATTCGTTGCTTGCAATGTATTTAATTAAAAGAGCAACGAAGAAACCTAGAGAGTTCATTTCAGAAATGTTATTCAAGATTTTGCATTGATATTTATTGTTTATGAGAAATAGAATCTCTAATCAAACACTAACTCTAAAATTTTCCGTTTTCCTCCTCGACCCGATTGGCACATTAACCTACCATCAAAATCAAGCAAAACTTATCAAGAAACTTGTCCTAACTCTCTCTTGCACCGAGGAGAAGAACTATTACAAGGTACCAATTGTCATTCAAATTATTCACTCCATATGATATTACGGATCTCTATTAGTAATATGAAGCATCGTTTCACGAGGAAAGGGTGCTAACTTACGGAGCTTCTTCTGTATGATTGACAACTCTCTTTCGCAACTAGAAAAAGACATATTCCAAGTTACCTATTGTCATTCAAATTATTTGCTCCGTATGATTTTATCCATCTCCTATAGTGAAATGGAGCTTCATTTAGTGAGGAGACGGTGCTAATTGATGGAGCTTCATCTCTCCCATTATAAGAAATCACAGCCAGAATGGGGACTTTAGACATGGTCAAAATGGCATATCTCAGAAGTTTCCTTCACAACAAGACATTGCTTGCAAAAAATTAGCAAAACCAATCACTTTGCAATACTTAGTCGATGTGATTTAAAAATGCATAGTTTGTGTAGGGAGGAATGACTCTGCTGAACAACAATCTTCTCGATGCCCTTTAACAAATTAGATTTAGGATTTCCCAAAGCTTTTCTACAAGCAGTGCAATTTACGATACTCCCCAAGCCATTTCTACAAAAGAACCTCCAATCGTTGGCCCCGCACAAATGGAAGATTCGATCGAATAATTATTCAATGTGATGACTCGTGCATGGTTTGCGGAGAGATGAATGAGTTCAGGATTGCCAATCTGATTAATGCCCTTTGACAAAATGGATTTATGATTATATTAGGCATCTATTAGTGCTAGAACTCAACCTCTCTCCCCATGCTTTTCAGTGTAAAATACAAAGATTTTGAGTCTTTCCCAACCAAATTCCCATCATAAGTGACTTTATATCATTATCCTTCTCCGGTTTCCATCCGTTGCTTGCAATGTATTTAATTAAAAGAGCAACGAAGAAATCTAAAGAGTTCATTTCAAAAAAGTTATTCGAGATGTTGCATTGCAATTTATTGTTTATGAGAAATAGGCTATCTAATAAAACACTATCTCTAAAATTTGGCGTTTTCCTCCTCGGTCCGATTGGCTCATTAACCCAACTTCAAAATCAAGCAAAACCTATCATGAAATGAGTCCTAACTCTCTCACTTGAACTGAGGAGAAGACCTATTACAAGGTATCAATTGTCAATATAAATTACTTGCCCTATATGATTTTACCGATCTCCATTAGTGATCTACAGCATCAGTTAGCAAGGGTGCTAACTTACGGAGCTTCATCCGCATGATTCATAACTCTCTTGCAACAGGAAGAAGACGTATTACAAGTTACCTATTGTCATTCAAATTATTTGTCCCGTCTGATTTTATCCATCTCCTATAGCGATATGGAGCTTCATTTAGCTAGAAGAGGGTGCCAATTAATGGAGCTTCATCTCGCGAGAAGCAAGTGCCAACTGAAACAAGAACAGTTGGCTCTCATTTTTTGCCGGAAAAACATGTCATCTCTCCCACTATAAAAAATCATTGACTGAATGGAGAATTTGACATGGTTAAAAGGGCATATCTAACAAGTTTCCGCACAAACAGAGGCTTCGATCGAAGAAATATTCGATGTGATGACTAGTGCATGGTTCGCAGAGAGAAGAATGAGTCCACGGATCACCAATTCTTTCAGTCCCCTTTGACAAAATGGATTTAGGATTTTATTAGGCATCTATTAGTGGTAGAACTCGACCTCTATCCCCATGCTTTTCAGTGTCAAATGCAATGATTTGGAGTCTTTCTCAAACAAATTCCATTGATAAGAGACTTCAAATCATTGCCCTCCTCCGGTTTCCACCCATTGTGCTTGCAATGTATTTAGTTAAAAGAGCAACGAAAAAACCTAGGGAGTTCATTTCAAAAATGTTATTCGAAATGTTGAAATGATATTTATTGTTTATCAGAAATAGGATCTCTAATCAAACACTAGCAATAAAATTTGTCGTTTTCCTCTTCGGCCCGATTGGCACATTAAGCTACCATCAAAATCAAGCAAAACCTATCATGAAACGAGTACTAACTCTCTCTCTCTCTCTCTCTCTTGCACCATGGAGAAGACTACAAGGTACCGATTGTCATTCAAGTTATTCGCTCCGTATGATTTTACGGATCTCTATTACTGATATGGAGCATCATTTAGTGAGGAATGGGTGCTAACTAGGAGCTTCATCCGTATGATTCATAACTCTCTCTTGCAATAGGAAGAAAACGTATTCCAAGTTACCTATTTGTAAGTAATTTGAGTGTTGGCTAATTCATTGGGTGGACAAAACATGGGAGTCCATGTATTTTCATATTCTTAGATGGACCACTTCGTGTTGAAGAAGGATTTCAAGGATTTCAACTATGCAAGAGTCAGAAGATAAAATTCGCGAAAATTCAGGCGCGCAGAAGCAGACCGATCGATCGGCCATCAGAACCCATCAGAACCGATCGATCGCCTTAAAATTGCTTACAGTTAAAACTCAGACCGATCGATCGGTCTGTCTTGACCGATCGATCGGTCAGCGAACAGAGTCCGGCCAGTTTGTATTTTGTTCTCTCTGAAACTCTGTCTTTTAATCCTAATGAGACTCAATCTCTTCCATACGAATTCCAGAGCTTATTTAAGAGATTAACCTCTTCTCAAACCCTGCACTTCTCTATGATCTAAACCCTAGTATATCCTAAGAGAGATCTTCCCCCTCCAGAGAGTTCTTGTGAGAATTACATGTGCTGAAGCATTACTCTTTGGAGAACCAACTTCCATCCTCCAGCCAATTCGTCTTGCTCAAGGCGTGGAGATCGAAGCACGGGAGAAGGTGAACGGCGTGTTCGTCGACAAGATTCACGGTGGTCCTTAGGTTGTGGTCAACTGTAAAGGAGAGTGAGTTCATCTTGTAACCTTTGCATACATAGTGCTTGATCTTTCTGGACCGGTGCTTAGGTCCCGTGGTTTTTTCCCTTTCCAGGGTTTTCCACGTAAAAATCTGGTGTCCATCTGATTGCTTGATTAACTTAGATTTTCCGCTTTCCATATTATTGTCTGTGCTGGGATTTGTTTTATTCTCTGTTAGGTTTGTGCTTTTCAACCCTCCAGGAATTTTCATATTGTCATTCAAATTATTTGCTCTGTATGATTTTATCCATCTCCTTTAGTGATATGGAGCTTCATTTAGCGAGGAGAGGGTGCTAATTGATCAAGCCTCATCTCGCGAGAAACAAGTGCTAACTGAAGCAAGAACGGATAGGTGATTGTCATTTTTTGGCCGAAAAATAATGTGATCTCTCCCATTATAAGAAATCACTGACATAATGGGGACTTTAGACATGGTCTAAACGGCATATCTCAGAAGTTTCCTTCACGGCCGGACATTGCAAAACCAATCACTTTGGAATACTTAGTCGATCAAATGTAAAAATGCATACTTTGTGGAGGGAGGAATGACTTCGCTGATCAACAATCTGCTTAATGCCCTATAACAAATTAGATTTAGGATTCCACACAACATTTAATGCTAGTAACTCGGCCTCTTTACCAAAGCTTTTCTGCAAGCCATTTCTACGAAAACAACCTGCAATTGTTGGCCAAGCATGCAATACCAAGAAACCCGCACAAAAAGAGGCTTCAATCGAAGAAATATTCAATGTGATGACTAGTGCATAGTTTGCGGAGAGATGAATCAGTCCACATATAGCCATTCTTTTTCAGTGCCCTTTGACAAAATGGATTTAGGATTATATTAGGCAACTATTCGTGGTAGAACACAACCTCTCTCCCCATGTTTTTCATTGTAGAATGCAACGATTTTCACTCTTTCCCAAACAAATTCCCATGATAACAGATTGACTTCAAATCATTGCCCTCCTCCGGTTTCCATCCGTTGCTTGCAATGTATTTAGTTAAAACAACAACGAAAAAACCTAGAGAATTCATTTCTAAAATGTTATTCGAGATGTTGCATTGATGTTTATTGTTTATGAGAAATAGGATATCTAATCAAACACTGTCTCTAAAATTTGGCGTTTTCCTCCTCGGTCCGATTGGCTCGTTAACCCACCTTCAAAATCAAGAAAAACCTATCATGAAACCAATCCTAACTCTCTCTCTCTATCTATCTCTCTCTCTCTTGCACCAAGGAGAAGACCTATAACCAAGTACCGATTGTCATTCAAATTACTTGCACTGTATGAATTTACCACAGCATCATTTAGCGAGGAAAGGGTGCTAACTGACGGAGCTTCATCCGCATGATTCATAACTTTCTCTTGTAATAGGAAGAAGATGTATTAGGAAGAAGATGTATTATAAGTTACCTATTGTCATTCAAATTATTTACCCCGTCTAATTTTATCCATCTCCTATAGTGACATGGAGCTTCATTTAGCAAGGAGAGGGTGCTAATTGGTCGAGCTTCATCTAGCTAGAAGCCAGTGCTAACCGAAACAAGAATAGATAGGTGAGTTCATTTTTGGCCGAAAAAAACATGTCATCTCTCCCATTATAAAAAATCATTGACCGAATGGAGAATTTGACATGGTCAAAAGGGCATAACTAAGAAGTTTCCACACAAACAAAGGCTTCGATCGAAGAGATGAATGAGTCCACGGATCATCAATCTTTTCAGTCCCCTTTGACAAAAGGATTATATTAGGCATCTATTAGTGGTAGAACTCAACCTCTCTCCCCATGCTTTTCAGTGTAAAATGCAACAATTTTGAGTCTTTCCCAAACAAATCCCCATGATAAGAGACTTCAAATCAATGCCCTCCTCCAGTTTCTACCTATTGCTTGCAATATATTTAGTTAAAAGAGCAATGAAGAAACCTAGAGAGTTCATTTCAAAAATGTCAATCGAGATGTTGAATTGATATTTATTGTTTATCAGAAATAGGATCTCTAATCAAACACTATCTCTAAAATTTGTTGTTTTCCTCCTCGGACCGATTGGCACATTAACCTACCATCAAAACCAAGCAAAACCTATCATGAAAAGAGTCCTAACTCTCTCTCTTGCACCGAGGAGAAGACCTCTTACAATGTACCGATTGTGATTCAAAATATTTGCTACGTACGATTTTACGGATCTCTATTAGTGATATGGAGCACCGTTTAGCAAGGAAAGGGTGCAAACTAACGGAGCTTCATCCGTATGATTCACAACTCTCTTTTGCAACAGGAAGAAGACATATTCCAACTTACCTGTTGTCATTCAAATTATTTGCCCCATATAATTTTATCCATCTCCTATAGAGATATGGAGCTTCATTTACGAGAGGGTGCTAATTGATGGAGCTTCATCTCGCGAGAAGCGAGTGCTAACTGAAACAAGAACAGATAGGTGATTCTCATTTTTGGCCGAAAAGTAATGTCATCTCTCCCATTATAAGAAATCAATGACAGAATGGGGACTTTAGGCATGGTCTAAACGGCATATCTCATAACTTTCCTTCACGACCAGACATTGCTTGCAAAAAAATAGCAAAACCAATCACTTTGAAATACTTAGTCGATGTGATGTAAAAAATGCATATTTTGTGGAGGGAGGAATGACTCCGCTGATCAACAATCTTCTCAATGCCCTATAACAAATTAGACTGAGGATTTCACATGGCATTTATGGTTGGTTACTCGGCCTCTTTACCAAAGCTTTTCTACAATCAGTGCAAAGATTCTGAGAAATACGATCATTGCCCTCCTTCATATCATTGTCCCCCTCCAGTTTCCATTCGTTGCTTGGAATGTATTTACTTAAAAAGCAAAGACTTTGAGTCTTTCCCAAACAAATTTCCATGATAAGAGACTTCAAATCATTGCCCTCCTCCGGTTTCTATCCGTTATTTGCAATATATTTAGTTAAAAGACGAAAGAAAAAACCTAGATAGTTCATTTCAAAAATGTTATTCGAGATTTTGCATTGATATTTATTGTTTATGAGAAATAGGATTGCTAATAAAACACTAACTCTAAAATTTGTCGTTTTCCTCCTCGGCCCGACTGCCACATTAACCTACCATCAAAATCAAGGAAAACCTATCATGAAACGAGTCCTAACTCTCTCTTGCACCGAGGAGAAGACCTATTACAAGGTACCAATTGTCATTTAAATTATTTGCTCCGTATGATTTATGAATCTCTATCAGTGATATGGAGCATCGTTTAGCGAGGAAAGGGTGCTAACTGACAAAGCTTCATCCGTATGATTCACAACTCTCTCTTGCAACAGGAAAAAGAGGTGTTCCAAGTTGCCCATTATCATTCAAACTATTTGCTCCGTATGATTTTATGCATTTCCTTTAGCGATATGGAGCTTTCTTTAGCGAGGAGAGTGTGTTAATTGATCGAGCTTCATCTCGCAAGAAACGAGTGCTAAACGAAGCAAGAACAGATAGGTGATTGTCATTTTTGGCTGAAAAATAATGTGATCTCTCCCATTATAAGAAATCATTGACAGAATGGGGACTTTAGACATGGTCTGAACGGCATATCTCATAAGTTTCCTTTCACAACCAGACATTGCTTGCAAAAAATTAGCAAAAAAGCCACTTTGGAATACTTAATCGATGTGATGTAACAATGCATATTTTGTGGAGGGAGGAATGACTCTGCTGAACAACAATCTTCTCAATGCCCTTTAAAAACTTAGATTTAGGATTTCTTAGGGCATTTATTGTTGGTAACTCAGCCTATTTCCCAAAGTTTTTCTACAAGCAGTGCAATTTACGGTACTTGGTATGCACCAAGCAACCTAGAAATAAGTTACTAATATGCACACAATTAAAACTCGCAAGCGCACAAGATCACTGTGTAGTATAGTGAATTGTAAGTACGAGGTCGATCCCACGAAGACTTGTGATAAAACAATGCCAAAAGAAACTAAAAATCAGAATATTAAAAGAGACAATTGAATGATGAAAGATTGAATTAAACTACTAAAAACAGTAATTTAAACTATCAAAAGCTAAATGGAAAATAACCTAAAACAAACAACTAGTATTAGAATTGAAAAACAATAATAATGAATGAACTAGGGTTTCATCTACTCCCCTAACCAATCCTATGCATGTCCCTTATTATCTTTTAATCAAAAATCAGATTTTATTAGTGACATCTATCAACCTAGACCATGGCATATATATCTAGATTATTATTCCCCTAAACCTAATTTATGAGTGGCATACTACATGAATTGTTCATTATGATGAAAAAACTAAGCATGGCATATGTCCTAGTCAAAACAAAAATAATGCATAAAACAATGGGAAAGATAAATGCATGAGTCTAAGCATGGCATATACTTAGATTATTCATGATTCTAAACCCTAGATGCTTAACATCAAGATCAATCAAAATTAAGTTAGCTACTCTTAAAATTAATTGAACATCACATGGTTGGCATAGCATATACACAACTCATCAATTAAAAACATGGCTTCGAATCTCAATTAATAAAACTGAAATCTGAATTAAAAGACGCCAAAAGAGACTACATAGAACTAGGCCAGGGTTTCAATTACACCCTAGCCCTAAAAAATTAGCTACTCATGTCTGGAATTGAAAACAAAATATAAAATAGAGTCATAAGAAGAAAACTAGAAGATGATGAAGATGCAGTGGATGGCCAGCAGCTTTTTGCCCTTTTCCTGGCTCTGAAAGCTCTCCAAAAGATGCTCCAAAGGTGCTCCCAATAGCGTTATATGGCTGCTAGGGTTGGTGGATGATTGTAGCTGATTTGTGGATGGGTATATGGAATGATATGGCTGGAATTACTGTTCACGTCCACTTCCTTTATGCTATTTATAAATCTTGTAACAGCCCCTTTTAGCAAGTAGTTTCCTTGTAGAAATAGATCTTCAACCTTCCTTACAATTAGGTTTCCTAATTAGAATGCATTAGGAGTCTTCTTTTCTTGATTAGCAAGCCCATGAGCTGAGATAAATCTTGAGCCCAGTTTAGTTGGCTAATGAGCTAGCTCGGCTTATTGACATCCCCCTCTAATATTCCTCCAGAAATTGTTAAATTTTAACCCTTGGAAAAAAATTAATTAAAGAAAAATAAATGATTGAGTGATGGTAGCAGCATGTACATGTTGAGTGGGAGCTGATTATCAACTGGAAGGTAAGACGTAAACATTTCTCGGAATTTGGGGGTATTTCAGAAACTTAAAAGGGAGGGGAGACTGTCTAATCCTTCTTGTATCCCTCAATGGAAACGAACTGATCTTGGAATTTTATGGCCTTATAAAGGAAGTTCCTGAAATGCCCAACCCACCGGTGGCGAGCCCAAGATTTTTGTTTAGGTACTGGGGCTAACGTACGTAATACTTGACTTGCTAACTTTTTTTACATTAACAATATCAAATTAAAGATAAAAAAGTACATCTAAATAGACGTCACAACTTTTTTCCATGCTCAGATCTCCTACCCAATTGAAGGGTCTTCCCACTACATCTCCCAAATTCAGGTAATCATCAATTCATCATCGTCAAAACAACCTAAGATAACATTTTCTTTAATCCTAGGTGTTTGGATGCCCTGAAACGGTAATTAGGGTGAGTGCCCATTTATCCAATTTTGATTTCTAAATGGAATTTATTTGGATATAAGGAATTTGGTTGCTTGCAGTTACCTTAGCAATAAAAATAATTTCCTATAGTTGGTCATGGGCTCATGGCAAAGAAGAAGGAAAACACCACTTAAATATAACTCAAATCATCCAGACATATGAACCTTAAGGCCTAATATATGTATGAATTGAAGTTTAAAGTGTGCCCAATAGTGATTTGGTCATCTTCGGACTTGTAGATATTCTGTAATTTAGGGCTTAGGATTTGGATTAGAATTTGGGAATTTAGGGTTTGAAAATTAAGGGGTGACATTCAAGTATAGAGTGATTAGGATTATACTACAACTAAGGAGAAAAATTGCTTGATTTAAGGTTATTTGGTGAGAGAGAGACCAATCATAATAGGACCGGCGAACATGTAAAGTCTCCAATGCGATATTGAATAAGGTTATGAGTGCATAGTTTTAAAAAGAAAATCTCTACTCAAACTCAGAAAAGACAATCCAGAGGGAATCCTCTTTTTACGAGCTTGCAACTGCTTATATTCGTATAGTTTGGGCTTTTTCTTCGTTTTTTGTTATTAGTTTATCTTGCATCTTGTTTCCTTTGTCTTTACTTAACAAAATTCAATTGATATCTTGCTCATAAAAAAAAAAAAACTTACTTTTTTTTTATTGTCATTTGAAAAAGAAATCCAACGGGGAGTTTGCTTAGATGTGGAAAAAGGGCTATCTAGTGGTGGCCACACAAGTCTACAGAGCTTTATCATTTTGAGAAGCAAATTAAGCAGCAGGTAGAGGATCTTCTGGATCCTTTATAATTTAAAGGGGGATGAATGCAACCGTGAAGATGGGGGATGGAGTTGGACTAAAGAAACAGAAACAAGCACTGTAGTAAGGAAGAAAATTTCTGCTGGAGAGAGAGATGGAGCCTACAGATCGATCGTTTCGAGATCTGGAAGCAGAAGGCATAGACCGCAGCATAGTCCACGACGTGGCAGATGAGAGCAGGGCAATGTTCTCCTCCATACATGAAGGAGATTGGCCCTCAATGCTCGAGTTACTGCGTCGGGACGGTCCCAGCTGGAGCATCGTTGATGTAAATCTGAACCTTTTTGTTGCTGCATCCCAGCCAAGCTCATCCAGTTCAGGCAGTTCAACCAATGGTCATCTCCTCAGCAGTCTGTGCCTTGAAAATCGGCAACTTTAATGCAAGTTCCTAGCCCAATGTAGCAGTTCCAAGCCCAATATAGCAGTTCCAAAGTTTTTCCTGCAATCTGTGCTCTTCAGCAGTCTGTGCCTTGAAAACTAGCAACTTTAATGACAGAAAATGGGAACTGTGTTCAGTTATCTTTGAAAGTAGTATTTTGTTTTTAAAATTGCGTTCTTTAATGTAATCTTTATTGCATTTCTCTATATAAGTCCTGTTTTATGAGTAGGAGGGACCTGGTTTTGTTTTTGTAATCATCTATTTCGAATAGAAATTCTACGGAGTTTCTGTTTGACATCCTTTAGCTATTCTGTTCTTGTTTTCACTTGTTGTTTGCCATCATTTGGTATCAGATCAGGTCCTCTGTATATCTAATGGAGGGTCGTGGTCGCAGAAATGGACGTGGACGTGGAAGGGGGCTTGGAGGAAACGCACCTGACATCACCCAATTGGTTGAAACAGTACAGCACCTGTCTGAGTCAGTCAATCGTCTGCTTCAAGAACGTGATCATCAAAGGCATGGCAGAAGAAGGAATGGATTAGATGAAAGCTCTGATTCAGGAAATAGTTACAACTAGAGTGATTCTGATAGTGGATCCAGCAGCAAATCTGCAAGGCGTCATCACTATCGCCGCCAATCTGATGCGGGAATTAAAGTCGATCTCCCAGAATTTTCAGGGAACCTCTCTCCTAAAGAATTTCTGGATTGGTTGAGTGCAACAGAGAAATTCTTCGAGTGGAAGGACTTATCAGACTCCAAGAGAGTGAAATTGATCGCAACAAGGCTTCGGGGGCTTGCATCAACATGGTGGGATCAAGTCCAAGAAGCAAGAATGCGAAAGGACCAGTGTTTGCAGCCCGAAGTCCCTGGATACAATTTACATGACTAATTTGCCCTCTTCCAACTGTTTAGGCATCTAATTTTGAAATTTCAAATTTCAAATCTTCCATTCCCCCCTCATTACTTCAAACCGGACAGGGGTCTTCTTCTTCGGAGATCGATCTCAACTGATTTCTGCACCAGCGACGAGCAGCAGCACACAACGCCTGGGAGTTTGCAGAGAAGGACATCGTTGATCTCTGCTAGGCCACCGGCAATTTCAAGAGGATCGATCCAGACGATCGGTTGCAGAGAAACTTGGATCGTGACCTTCTTTTCTGCTTTGATCTCAACACTGGTAGTTTGCAGAGGACCTGGACGATCTGATTTGCAGAAGTTCGGCCATCACAGAAGAAGACTGAAACCCGCTTCAAAAGCAGTTCCTGTTCTCAGCCGCCATTGCCGGAGAAGCAGCCGATGAGGAAATAGATCTAGATCCTGCAATCGCAGATTCCTCATCGCTCTGGATCCCTCACCGTTCGCTGCCGAAACCGAAGAAGGAAGACTTGGGTTGGACTGATTCGCACGTTGCCGGACAGTAGTTCGAGCGGCCACCCCCATCCGAGAAGAAAGGCAGCAGGGCGGCTTTACAATTCTTGTTGCAATTGTTGTGAGATCAATGGAGCAGCAACAGCAAAATGCAGAAGAGAAGAGAGAAGAAGCAGCAAGGGCGGTTGTCTCTCTTGCAGAAGCAGAAGGAAGAAGAAGAGTAATTGGGCCAATGTCAAGTTCGGGTTAGGTCTGACCTGACCCAAAATGAGACCCCTCTTCTCCACTTGCATGTGGCCAACCGATCTCACAATCAGCAGTAGATATGTGATGCAGCTTTTTCAAGATCTTATCTGATCTCTTCCGTGTTCCGTTGATCTGATCTCCTCCGTGCTCCATTGATTTGTCAAATTTATTTAAGTTTTTATCAAGTTTATCGAAGTTTTGAGTATTTTTTCAAATTGTTTTGAGTTTTGCACAAATTTATCTAAGTTCTAGAACAAATTTATCTGAGTTCTGGACAAATTTAGCTGAGTTTTTAGCAAATTTATCTGAATTCTGAACAAATCTATCTGAGTTTTTTGCAAATTTATCTGAGTTCTGAAATAAATTTCTTTACGTTCTGGACAAATCTATCTGAGTTTTGGCTAATTTATTTGAGTTATGGGACAAATTTATCTGAGTTTGGACAAATTTATCCGAGTTTGTGGCAAATGTATTTGCGTTTTTCTAAATTTATTTACACTTTTTTGAAATTTATTTGGATCTTTTAAAATTGATTTTCATCTTTTGAAATTTATTTGGTTCTTTTGAAAATTATTTGCGTCTTTTTAAATTGATTTTCATCTCTTGAAAATTTTTAGATTTTTTGAAATTTATTTACGTCTTTTTAAATTTCTCTATGTTCTTTTGATATTATAGCATTTTTTGAAATTTATTTGCGTTATTTCAAATTTATTTGTATTTTCTGAATTTTTTTTTTGTTTTTTTAGAGTTTAATTTTGTTTTTTTTAATTTTATTTACATCTTTTGAAATTTATTTTTGTCTTTTGAAATTTATTTACATTTTTTGAAATTTATTTTCGTCTTTTGAAATTTATTTGGATCTTTTGAAATTTATTTTCATCTTTTGAAATTTATTTGCGTTTTTTAAATTTATTTCATTTTTAGAAATTTATTTAAAATTTGTTTCCTGTTTTTTTAACTTTATTTGAATATCTCATTAGTGAAATTTTATTAATTGTGACTAATTTAATGGTAGTTGACCATTATTAATGGCTTATCCCACTAATCATGGGATATGATTTGAAGAAAAAGTAAATAAGACACTTTAGGTTTTCAAATTTGGAAAAGGGACCTTTGACACTATAAAAAAAGATTGTGGACCTAAGGCAATAAAGTGAAATGTTCAGGGACCTCTCGCCGAATCTTCCTTTTTTTTACTAATGTACCGGCACTCATGACATCCGATGATGTATCATCATTCATCCATCATCTTTAGCCTTCTAACCATAGCCATGGTTGTTAAATTTTCTTTTCTTTTGCCCATTTTCAAAATGTCAAAAATAAAATCATTATTTTTATTATTACAACTATTATAGCCCATTAATGATTAGAATAAGAAAGAAAAAAAAAATAAAGAAAAGAAGGTTTACCCATGATCCAGAAGCTTAGATGGGATGAGGCTCCAGCAAGTCCATGAAGGTTCATAAGCAAGGCTGCGTCTATTCATTCAGTAATAAATGCAAATTACATTGCGTGAAGAAGAGAGGTCCGTGAAGAAGAGAGGTCCAACACATCTTTAAGATAGAAAAGAAGAAAAAAATTCTGACAAACCCATTTGCAGCTTTCTTACCAAAAGCACCTATTTCTCTATTTTGGAGGAAAGAGAGCTTTCATTTTAAATTTAGTTTATCATAGAAGCAGTTTACTTCTTTTTTTCACCCAAGAAAGGGGATTGGACCCATGAGCCATGAGACCCAGCCATGGAAAAAGAATCTTGCTACCACGTGAAGAGAAACCTAGATTGAACCTGGGTATGTAGTTAGGTGAGAAGCAAGGTACCCAACCAACTCATGGCAACCCTATATTTTCATAGAAGCAGTTTCTTTTGACACAACACTTTGCAAACAATTAAAAAAGGAAAATATGTTGTCATTACCCAGTTACCCGATCGTCCCTCACATAGAGTAAGTTTTAATCTCTATGTTACAGGAAACTAGATGAAAAGAGATGTGAAGGGAGAAACTTTTGACTTTGTTGATCTTGAAACTAATAAATCTACGTGTACAATTAACCAACAAGTGGTAGCTCAGTTGGCCAAGAACTCTACGCCTCAGGAAGCAGAAATGTCTTGTATTCGAAACCTACCTTTATTGGCCACCTCCCATAGTTTTACCTAGTGCATGTAGATAGGACATTTTGTATGTGTCCCTAGGGATTAGTTCCCAGCTGTCCACAATTGAGTGTCCATCGGGCTCAGGATCAAAGTCTCCTGGGCTAGCCTGGAGATGCACTGGGTTATCAAAAATAAAAATAAAAATATCGTAGTGTACAATTACATAAGAAAAGCCTCCTTTTTATAGGCAAGTAATCCTACTTAGACAAGAACTTTAAATCTCCTAAGAATTTCTAAGAAAAGCAACCCAAATCAAATCAAATTTAAACTAAGAAAGGAATATCCCAAAAATATCCTAACCTACTTGGGTCCTACTTGAATAATCTTTACCGGCCCAACCCCTCTAGAGATGTACTCAAGTCAGCAATGACTCTTAACATTCTCTTCTAAATGAGCCCTAATTACTGATTCAGAAGCAACTAATTTTCTATAGAAATGATCAATACGCCTATGGAACTTTCTAACATAGTTAATTCTAGTGAAAACTATTTCTCAGTTGAATGAGTGAGTTTGATACATAAGTTACTACTCTTTTAAACCAACCCCAGATTGGTTGTTCATGTTTTCTAAACACAATGAAACTGAGGGGTTAAGAATACACTCGCCCTCATTTCAAGACAAATTTAGTGTAAAAATTGTCTCGTCTAATGCTATATCTTGAAAATTTTAATCCTACTTCAGTTAGATTAAATCTTTGTCTTCATTTAGTCAAATGACTTTTATGTATATAATGCGGTGAATTAAGAGCTTGGTAGATGTATCTGGCCAAGCAGGGGATGAACAGGGAGAATGAATCGGTACTTATGTTTTCGATATTTTTGTATTGTGATTGCACTTCTTTATTCTTGTAAGTGCAAAAAATATCACTTACCGGAGTAGGGGGTGCCTTTGAGGACTTATCCCTCCGGAACCCTAATTAGGGCGAGATGGGTTGAGCCGAGATGCCGAACTGGTACTCTTACCGGAGCTGAGCACGGTTTTGGTATTGTGAAATTATCCCCACACAATTCTAATCTAATTTATTTGTTATCAATTAAAAAATTAACTCCAAATTGGGGAAATAAGGCTAACATATTTGATGATGAAAATGTATCTGTCACATTGTTTACTACTCGATCTTGGATTGATTGGTCATGTTAGTTCTCAATGCAACCAAAAGGCTGACGTATTTTTAGTTTTTTTGACAGGTGTGATTGAGTCTCCATTTCTGATTGCGGGGAAGAAGGGAGTGATAGAGATGGTAGAAGAAATTCTAAAGTCTTTCCACATGGCGATTCATGACAAAGATTTAGAGCACAAGAATATAATGTTGTTGGCAGCAGAGCACAGGCAACATGAAATTTATCCTAAGTTTCTAAACTATAACTTTCAGAGTTGGTTTGGAGAAGTGGACGCCGAAGGAAACAGCTTATTGCACTTGGCTGCCAAATATCCAGACAATCAGGGGCTGCTTATCTCTGGTGCAATCCCGGGCGCAGCTTTGCAGATGCAGCGAGAGATCGCGTGGTTCAATGTATCTCTTTCTCTCTCTGTCTGCATGGGTGGGTGGGTGGGGTGGGTCTCTCTCTGCGTGTGTGGGTGGGTGGGGTTATTCGGGGTTTGCGCATGTACGCGCAATTGTTTTCTAACCAGTGGCCTCCAACTGCAAACCCAACCTTTCTCTTCCTTAGGCAACGGATATTTTGCGTACTTATTGTCAGTGCTCTTGTTGATATGTCAGTACTGTTACTGGAGACCCCAGGGTTCTCCTAATTCTGGGTATCAGGGGATCTACTTTAGATTGATCGCTTTTGGAATTTTTAAAAGAAGTCTTTCATACTTAAATCATTCATGATTCATGTGGAGGTGGAGAAAAATGAAAGCAAGGAAAAGTGTTGCTCCAGGGCCCTATCAAATTCAGTTACCTGTACTAAGTTTACACATTTACGTACCTGACATTGGTTGTAGTGAAGATCTAAACATCTATCACTTTAAAGGTAGCTCAGGTTTATCCAATCGCGTGAACCCCAATTTACATGTAAAAAATGAGGCACCTGCACAAAGTTTGTGAAGATCAAAACAGTAAGCCACTTCAGAAAAACCCCTATCCTGACTTACGTGTTGAATAGATTTATTTGGTTTATACTTTCATAGACAAAGCATGTTTGAGTTTACATCTTGTGCCTATACTAATGACAGTTTGTCGAGAAGCAATTGCCCCCTTATATCTCAACGCTCCAAAACCACAAGGACCAAACTGCAATGGAAGTATTCACTGAAACACACCAAGAACTGGCCATGCAAAGGGCAAAGTGGCTGAGCAAAGCATCACAGTCATGCTCGGTTGTGGCAACTCTCATCATCTCAGTGGTGTTTGCCACTATGGCGACCGTGCCTGGTGGTCTAATCCAAGAGCAGCAAGAACGCAGGCTCCCAATTTACAAAGGCATGCTGGCCTTCAATGTCTTCTCCGTCTCTTCGCTCTCTGCTTTTCATCTATCTCCCTCATTATTGTAAGTGCTGAAAAATAACTCACAAGATCAAACGAGGTGCCTCAAGGGACTTATCCAAACGACCGAAGAGAGCTGATCGATCTTCGGACCTGAAAGGGGAGAAGAAACAGTCAGAGGACCCTGGTTGCGGGCAGCACAAGGCTCTCCGATGCCTAAGTTAGTGCAGGGAAGCTAGTCAGAGAAAGTGGTGAATGGTTGCATGCATGTGAGTGTGCGTACCTTTCCTTGGGTGGTGGATGTCCTTATATGAGAAAAGCCTCAGAATACTTGTTAGTGGGCCTCTTGATTTTACTGCTAGGAAAATATTAGCCCATAGGGCCATCAATGGAGGTCCAACATAGCCCACATTGCATTAAATGAGGGTCCAATCAGCCCATGCTGCATTAAATGCTAGTCACGTTAGGCCTGATCTTGCCTTGACTTGTTGGCGGCCGGAGTTCCATCGGATCCTTTCTTGGGCCCTGTCCTGATATGGCTGCAGCCACCGGACGCGGCATTGTCAGGGGCTTGGTGAAAGTGGACGGCTTGGATGACGTATCTGTCCTATCAACGCGTGCCCAAACCCTGCCACGTGTTCGGATGTCATGCGTGGCTATCTATGCCTGCCTCGGGCAGAACTCATCGGATGAGCACCCATTTCTTGCACAGCTTCTTGCCGAGACGGGGAGAGTGTGGTCTCGGCAAGTATCTCGGCTTCCCATGCCAAGACGCTTCAGCTGAAACGGGACTTCTGCAGGGATCATCGCTAGTCTTTGCTTAACTGGTGCATTAAGGATGCCCCACACAATCATGTTCCTTAACATTCTCACTTCTCCTTACCAAGACTCTGATATTGGTAATAACTTGGCCAACAAGTTGATACTTGGTTTGGGTTTTCTCTTCATCTCGATCATGGCCATGTTCCTCTCCTTCTTTTGTGGAGATCTCTTTGTGCTTGATAGCAAGATGAAGTACATAGCTAATCCAATATACGTTCTCACCTCATGTGTTGTTTTAGCAGGTTTCCCTCTCTATTCTGAAATTGTAAAGATGGTGATCACTGGTATTCCCACAAGCACTCACCAACGTAAATTTTCTTTCTAGCTTTGCTCTCTTTCCCATGTGAAGACACTTTCTAGCAGATTTCTTTGCGAATAAAAATGTCGTTGTTGGGTGCCAGAATTCAGTGATGTAGTAAAATGCTTTTGTATCGTAATTCAGTGTCGAATTTAGTCCATGTTTAATACTTTTGAGATTTAACTATTCAGCTATGCTACATGCAGTATATATTCATAATCACCACTTATTGATTTTGTAGGTGGTAATTAGTCCTCTCTTTTCTTCACATTTTCCACAAGAAATTGAGGTACCGTCTAAACTAGGATTATTAGATGAAACAGCCTCTGCATAAGCAAATACTAGTGAAAGGTGCACGTGGTATCAAAGCCAACCTTTTGTGAGTCAAATTGTTCAATTGAAGAAATAAATTAGCATTTCGAACAATTGCTTGTGCATTTGAGCCATAATTCCATGGACTAAAATGGCTATAGCACCCAAGAAACATAAACAACTGCTAACCAAAATAGTGCTCGCAATCCAAACGACCAATGAAATATGTGCTGACAAATTTGCGAAACTTACTTTGAGAAAAGCTTGGGGAAAGAAGTAACGTCGGAAACAAGCAAACATGTGCGACATTGCAGATTAAAAGACACCTCTCTCTTCCCAAAAAATATCATGGAAGTATAAGAGAAATTAGAATTAATTAATCAGAAACACTAACACCTATTAAAAAATTAATATTTCAAACGTACCAATCATGCAACCAAAATAATAAAAGTAGAAAGAAAAAAAAGTTCAAACAGCCTATGAAACTACAACTAGGAATCATGGTCAAAATCAGCTCCAACACACACACACACACACACACATATATATATATATATATATATATATATCCATTCAGAAGTGTGCCAATTCTTAGGATTAGTGATTATCACGGAATTTTCTATTGATTGCTAAGTTTGGATGGGTTTTTAGTTGGACCCCGCAAAAAAGTTTTCATATAATAGTTCTTACTTTTCTCACTTGAATATTTTTCATATATATATATATATATATATATAATTACTAGGGTATAATTGGGGATTAATTTTTCATCTCCTCCTTGATTAGGTTTTTTTTTTTTATTGAAGTGAAAATTAATTAATGGTTGTTTTTGGATATTCACCTTTGCTTCATTTTTAACAACATTTAGAAATACAACTCTTAAAGCATGTTTGTGCTGCAATGCAGAAAATCATTTCTACAAAAAGAATTCCATTATCCATGGAAAACTTTTTTTGACCTCCCCCATTAGAAATGGTTTTTTGAAGAAATGTGAAAAAAGTTAGTTCATTTTTCAAGTTTTCCTTGAGGAAAAGCAGCCACAGCAACATGGAATTTTAAAAGCCGCAGAAAAGCATTTTCACTTTCCTTGGAAAAGCTACAGCACAACTTAGAATTTCTGGATATTCACCATTGCTTCTTTTTTAACCACATCTAGAAATACAACTCTTAGAATTAGGGGTATACACGGATCGGATTGGTGAGGATTGGGCCAAATCTGTCACCAATCCATTACCTACGGATTGATGAATTTGGAATTCGTCATCAATCCGTAGCTGATAAAAACCGATTCAATCTGATCCGTGAAGGACCGGATCGGATCGGATTAATCCGTTCAATCTAATGTTAAAAGAAAGATATCAAATATGTTGTAAAAATTTTCATATTTGACCCCTTAAATTTTTTTTCCTTATTTTATATTTAGACATCTTAATTTATATTTAGACCCCTTAAAAAAATTTTATTTATATTTAATGTCAACAGATCGGATCGGATTGAATCTGCGGATTGAGGGTGAAATCCGCCACCGATCCATTGCTAACAGATTACAAGATTTTCAATCCGTCACCAATCTGTTTACCTTCGACTGTTAAAAATCCGTGGGTCGGATCGAATCGGTTTTACAAATCGACCAATATTTTGTGCATCCCTACTTAGAATTCCTACTTACGTGAAACAAAAGAGCCATCACAAGTCTAAGATTTTTTTTTTTTTTTTTTGCTCCCCATATTCATTAGCATATTTGGTAAAGGTTTCAATGAACATCACATTGGCCGCCTAGGTAATGAAAGTGAAACGCCATATGTAAGCGCGTCCTATAATCCATAAAACATGGAATCTTGGCATCCACGAAAACTACCCGTCAAGCAGATGAAAAAGAAATGTTCAAGTCAATAATAACCGAAAGAAGAAAAAAACGTTAACAGTAACTACTAACAAGAAAGCATTGTTCCTCCAACACACTCATAATTTAGCGGTGTTGACACCATAATTTCACATGTGTCCAGAATGTAGTCCAAAAAAAAGAAAAAGGAGCATTGTTCTACTAAATCTGAATCCAAAGAGCCCCGTGCCCCACACTTGACACTACTGCCATTGCCTTCTATCTATATAGCAGTTTGCGCTGCATACACCTAACTCTAAAGCTTATATACCAAGTTGCTGAAATTTCTCGTCATGACAGCAGATGAACCACCTTTAATGGGTCCACTCCTCCATGATATTTTACCCAGGCAGCCCTTATGTCCAGAGCCCTCCTTCAAGGCCATCCACAAGCCTTGAATTGGCTAGTTTCTCAGTGATGAAATCTTTCAACTCAATTTCGCCAGGGAACCTATGTTCTTTCAGTTTAGAGAAGACCTGCATTGCCAAAGGACACGGTTCAGACTCATGAATAAAGAGACTAGTTCATGCAACATCAACATGATAATGCAAGCTGGCATTTTTGTTCCAGTAGATTAACTTTGCAGATCATCCTTTGGCAACGTATAGCTATGGAGAGGGGCAAGGTGAATTGTTCCTGTAATTAACATCATCGATCATCCTTCCATCAACCTTAGGCTATGTTTACACACTGGCTACCAGACCGATAAGCTGGAGATCAGTGCTTAGTCTACAACAATATTATCCACTACAGAGGCAAAATACATTTCACTTACAGAGGCTTCTAACGAAGCAATTAGGCTGAGAGGTTTGGTGGATGAAATCGGAATTATGTAGGAATCAATTCGCTACACTTCGACAGTCAAAGTGCAATATGTTTGACAAAGAATTAGGTATAATGCACGGACAAAGCACATAACGGTGATGTATCACAAGACTCGAGATTGGCTTGCTGCAGGTGATATCTCCAATGAGAAGATTCACACAGATGTGAATGCATCTGATATGGTTACCAAGCCAGTCATTGCGGAGAAGTTCAGGCATTGCCTAGATTTGCTGACCAATCTCTCCTCTTATTATAGATTGAAGGTGCACCTCATTTTCGGTGAGGTGCAGATATGGCAGCAGGGCTTTCCAACATGGCACAGGTGTTATAGACACAGCACATCAACTATTCAAAGGGTCGGCTATTTTTTTCAAAGTTGGATATTGTTGGATTTGGCTCAAAAGGTCAATGGGACTAATGAGTGGTTTAATTGGGGCTCAACTCTGTTAGGGTCAGTTCCTTATAAATACTCTTTATGATTGTTCTTTGTAAGTAAAGAAAAAAAAAAAAAAAAAAAAGCAAGCAAAGGGATCACAAAGAGCATTGTAAGAGGAGAGGCTGTAAGAGCAAGATCGAGACCTATTAGGAGAGAGCAGGCTAAGTGTTAGACGGTTTAGCAAAACTCTCATAGCCCTGTGGACGTAGGCAATTGTCGAACCACGTAAATCTCTTATCGTGGATTGCTTGTGGTTCATTGATTGTGTGTATTTTGCCCTAATTAAATTCTCCAACACACGGTTAGCATGCATCGGCTACAATGGAGGAGCCGGATTCTCCATTCTCTATGCTGTACTCACGTTCAGGGTACTTATGTTTATTTTGGAAAATGAAAGTTATGTTTATTTTGGAAAATGAAAGACTAACTTATCTTTTAAAAAAATCCTAATTTTGCAGGCGTTTAGTACTTTTGGTAAGAAGGATTCAGGCCTCTCTTTTCTGCGCATTTTAACACCCAAAATTGGAGTATTCCAAGCCCCCATGTGTAGTGTAATGGGCCAAACGAATCTCCTAAAATTATGGTGGCAGATATTTCTAGCCTAGGTTGAGCACTGTAGATAAAATGCAGAGGAAATGGTCTTATTATTAACGGGTTGAAAATGTCAACCCAAAATCAACCTGGAAGTTAAAAGCCCAAATCTTAAAAGAAGAAATTGGGTTCAGATTGGGTTGGTGGGTTATGGAACAATGGTTGGGCTGAGTAGCAAGAAGAGTCCCACCCCTAACCCAGTCCATTTATTAATCGGTCAGAAATGTAACCCAAATTCGAAAGGGTCAGCCCTTACCCTCAAGTAACTGGTCAAAAGTCCCATCACCCATCAAATGTAAGGTGATGAAATTACCAGGGGGTACTCGGGAAATTAAAAAAAAGGGCTCGGATGTGGTGGGTCGTTTCGAACCCAGCCTTTCCAATCCACTGGTGGACATCCATGTGGGTGGGGTCACAGAGAACCCAGCCGCTATTTCCAATAGCGTATAAGAGCATCTCCAAGTAGGGATGGCAATTTTCCCCGAAACCGATGGATACCATACCCGAACCGACCTTTTGGGGATGGTTTTTATCCCTTTTTTTCACCCGTGGGGCGGGTTTGGTATTAATTTTAAAATCCCCGGCCGGATTCGGTTCGGATTTGGTATATATTACTCCCCGCCCCGAACCCCGACCCGAACCCGAAATATATATATAAAACTATTTATATTTATACATAGTTTTCTTTCAAGGTTTTTTTTTTTTTTTTTTTTGGTTAGTTTTGGTGGTGTAAGTTGGAACAAGTCAGTTGAACTTATTTTTTCTTTTGCCTAATTATGCTGAATGGTTAGTGGTTTTGGTTTATGTTTTTTGTAAGTGTAAGTTGGAACAAGTCAGGTTGCTACAATATTTTTCCCTTTTTGGCTGCACTTTGTTGTTGAGACAGGTTGCTGTAGTTTGCTTGCTTTTGGTTGATCCAGACTATTGATGCTGCTTTATTTCTGTTTATAATGGTGGCATGGTGCTACCATTTTTTTTTTACAGGAGTTGAAGATTTATGAATGGCACTGCCTTTTGACATATTTTTTAGTCTCACAATCCTGAATTGTATCCTTGCTTGATATGCTTTCAAATTTTGGAAGGATTTTTACTATCTTATTCGCACACACACACACACACAAAAAAAAAAAAAAAAATTTGCAAAAACTAAATTGAGGTTGGGCGGGTCGGTGCGGGTTCGGGTAAAACTCGAATTATTGTACGGGGGCGGTTCGGATCGGGGAAAAACCGAAACTCATAGGGTTCGGTTTTGGTACAATCAAAATAACCCCCGACGGGTTTCGGGGAAATAAAGAATTTCGGGAATCGGGTATGGTACGCTTAAAATCCGGGCCGATTCACCCGCTTTTTTTTTTTGCTGTAAGGGTAAGTATATTAGAAAAGGGGAACAGGATTTACATGGGCCGAAGAGGGCCCCCAAAAGAAGCTCATAGCTTAGGGAAAAAAAAGAAACATAAGAAGAAAAGCCCAGGGAGGGCGATGGATACAAAGGGGGAAAAAATTGCCAAATTAGGGAGAAGAATCGCCAGATCTGACGACGAGGAAGAGGAGCAAGAAGAGGGGCAAGGCTGGAGAGAAGCGCAGATCCAGATTGGCTGAACCAGAGGAGCCCACAAGGGGGAGGCTTGCAGCTGAGAGACAGAGCTTTGGAGGGATCTGACGAGGGCCAACTGCAGGACCCTGATCAGAGGGGGAGCGAGGGAAGCTAGGCGCCATGGAGGCTGCTGACGGAGGAACCCGGATGGATCCTTGATGAGAGGCTGCTGACGCATATGCTGGAGATCGAGGAAGAAACAGGGAAGAAGGATCACCCTACAGGGATGTTGAGGAAGAGAAGGATGGATCTGAGCTGAGAACTGCTGAAGGGCTTAGAGATCTTCCTTAGGGAGAAGGAGAGGAATTCCTGAAGGTGTTGCTGGATTGTAGATAGAGGTAACTTCTTGCCTTCGAAGGTAGCTATGTTTCTTGCCTTCCATAGGTAGTAGAAGACATTGATGATGATGGTTGCCATGTGCTTTTTGCCGGATAAATCATTACCTCTTGTGAGTGCTGCCCATAAAGAAGAGGCTGAGAGGGAAGATGGAGCTGGGATGTTAGCTGATTGGAAGAGCCAGGACCAAAGGGCTATAGCTTGGCTACAATGGAAGAAAAGGTGAGGTGGGGAGTCTTCATCTTGGTTACAGATGTTGCATCTGGAAGCTAGAGAAAATCCCAATCTCTTCAGCCGGGTCTCTGTTGGGGTCTTATTGTGAGGTGGGGATTCACCCGCTTGCCATCCCTATCTCCAAGAGACATGCCAAATCCAAAGTGGACATGCCACATTGGATTTTTGGCATGAATTTTCACTCCAACAACTATGCCAAAAATGAGGTGGCATTTGGCATATGGGAGTGAGATGCCAAATTTGGCATGCGAAAAAGTGAAATGTCAGATAATATTTTACATTATTTTATTCCAAATGGACTATTATCAATGAATTGAGTTTAATATATAAAAAAGGTAAAATAGAAATAATAAGAAAATATTACATTTGACATATGGGGTGGAGTATACTCTAACAGAGATGTCAAATTGTATAGGGCCAATTTGTCACATAACCCTTCATTTTCAAAAAGGATTCTCCAAATTTAACATCACTTTGGAGATGCTCTAAGTGTAGTGCTTAAAATCCTTCACATTAGGGGATGTGGTTCAAAATATTATAGTCACTTTTTTCCGGTAGAAAAGGAATTCATTAAAAAAGAGAAGTAAACAAACAACCAAAGAGAAACAATGGGGACATTGACCCCCAGCCAAAAGGATCATAGAGGCCTAATCCCAGCCTAAATCCTATCTAACAGAGTAACAAAACTTGAAAAGTCTATGAGCTTGTCCAGTGAAGGCCCTAGCAACATACTAAAAGTCTAACAAGCTAAAATGAGAAACTATCACTTAAAAACACCATTAAAATTGTGTACCCAGAACCTCGTCATGGGAAAAACTATTGCAATTTGAAATTGTAGTCACTCATCGAGTTGGATTGTAGGTAAGGAATTAAGAATTGGAACCTTATCTTCCTCACTTTTCCGATTATTTTTTATTTATTTTTTTAGGTAAAAAGCTGTTACAATTTTTAATTCATAAGGGGTCGTTAGTATGCACCAGGGCCAAACCAAAAGATTTGCCTTGGAGGAGCTACTATGTAAAAAAGATTTCTTGGAAAGTGGGGCCGGGGCGACGTGAAAAAAAAAAAAAAAAGCCTAAATTTCCATTAACTATGGGCATGGCCACCCCTAGCCCCCTTTACTTCGGCCCTTGATGAGGGGAAGAAAGAAGGCGAAAAAAATGTTTTCCTCTAGGGCTCTATTGATCAATTCAGTTGCCTGTTATCAATCTACCTATTTATGGTTTATAAAGGGATAATGTTCTAGAGTGGTGCAATTTGGCTCTATGGGGCCCACCTGGGCCGACCATTGATCAGTTAATCCCTTTTGATTCTCTTCTCATCCTTTGATCTGGCATCATGACTAAATTTACAAGCATTGAAGGTTCATTGACCGTTAGATTAAATCTAAAAAATTGTCTACAATTAAGACACCAATAACGTTTAAGGTTGTTAAACCAAGGGCTAGAATAATATCGTGGGCTGATTTTTTAGGTTTTCCTTGTTTATCATAAGTCCCTTTCATCTTCATTTCTTCTATTGATAGACATGCATCTAAGCGGGCCCATGAGCTGGACTTCATATTAGCAATATGCTAGTAGGAGACCATTGTGCATTATAAAGAAGCTCCTAAAATGCCTAACCCACTTTTCATCCAAACTTTCTTATCCAAAGATTACTACTTTTAGATCGATCTGCTTCCACACATTAGAACTGCGTAATTGGAGGAATTATAGGATACAGAAAATGCAACAGAATGGTGAGGGCCATTACGAACATTGGCTTGGAGGAAGATTATTGCTAATAAGGAATGGAATTGATCAATTGAGGATGCCAATAGCCAAGGGCTTCATCACTTTTTGGAGTCTAATTATGTTTGGTTTTTGTGATATGAACCATTGATTTTTTTTTTTTTTTATAATGATATTTTTCACTCCATAAAAAGTTGAAAAATAACCAAGAGTAGTAACACATTACACATGTAAGGAACACTCCTTTAAAAAAAAACACGTGTGGAGCACAATGTAGCGTGTCCCTTCAGGCAGGCGAAAATGAAGCTCTTACATTACATAGGTTAAAAAAAGGGGTAAATGGAAAAGTGAGAAAGAGAAAGTTTCAATTCTTAATTCCTAACCTAATGGAAAAGTGAGAAAGAAAAAGTTTCAATTCTTAATACCTAACCTAGCATGAAAGTTACAACCAACGGTTACTAAGTTGTTTGCAAACCTAAATATCAAATGGTCAGGGATCAATCTGTGTATGCCTTCGAGATTTGTGCACTCCTCTTCCCAAATGACCTATGTTTCCACTTACTTGGACTCCACTAACTACATGTGTGGGTTCTCCTTCTCACTTGTGTGGCTTCCTTTGGTCCTAAGTCCCAACTATCCAACTGGGGTATCTAAATTAAAGAATAAAAAAGAAAAAAAAAAAGCTATAACCAATAGATTCAATTGTACCTGTGTGGGGCAATCCTTAGTACGCAAGTTATGCTAGGGCCAGCAGTGACGCCCTCTCTTGTGCTTCATTTCGGCTATGTGCGTATCGGCACGAACGCTAATGCATTGCCGAGACCAGCACAGCTCGCCACGATCTCTGCCACATGTCTCGTCGAACAAGTAGTGCATCTCGGTTACAGCCGAGGTGACGAGCTGTTATCCGAGACAGGTACTGACAGTCACACCTTACTTAAGGACACGTGGCAGGGTACAGGCACGCGCTGATGGGACAGATATACCATTCAAGCCGTCCGCCCTCATCAAATCCCTGACAAAGCCACATCCAGTGGCTGCAGCTATATCAGGACAGGGCCCAAGAAAGGATCCGATGGGACCTTAGCTGCCAACAGATCAAGGCGAGATCAGGCCCAATGTGACTACCATTTAATACAGTATGGGCTGATCGGACCCTCATTTAATGCAATGTGGGCTATGATGAATCCTCATTAATTACTCTATGGGCTGATGAGACCCTAGCAGTCAAATCATTAGGCTCACTCGCAGGTATCTAGGAACTTTCTCATATAAGGTGATTTACCACCCAAAACCAGGTACGCATACATGCATGCAACTTCCTAGTCGTTACTCTGCCTCTCTTCTTCTCCAACCTTTATTCCTGCACAAACTTAGGTATCGGAGAGCCCTGTGCTGCCCACAGCCAGGGTCATTTGACTGCTTTTTCTTCCCTTTCAAGTTCCTGAAACGGATAGCTCTCTCCAGTCATTTGGATAAGTCCTCAAAGGCTCCCCCTAATCTTGTGAGTTAATATTTTCAGCACTTACAATTGGCGCCGTCTGTGGGAATAAGATCAACAAAGCCTTCCCTGACACTATGACTAAGAGAGCTACGAAAGGTGGAGAAACATCCAAAACGCGACGAATAAGACTGTCCTCTGTCATCCTTCTTGCCAAGAAGAGGGCTAAGAAGAAAACTGTTGCAGGCGACTACGATGAACGTGGTTTCGTCCCAATCGACGTCCAGGAGCATAATCTTCGCTCAGAGTCGCTTTTGAGGGGAGTAGCAGCGTCTCTCCGGCGAGGAGACCCTCGACAGTAGCCTAAAGAAGATCCTCTACCGGATCAGGCTCCCCTGCTGGAACAAGCTCCACGGGGTAAGTCTCCAGTAGTGAACATGCCAGTTCTCTCCAACCATCATGAGGACGACGGAGATGACGCTGACGAAGACTTTGACCCTACCCTTAAGGAGATTCGAGCACGAAATGCCACCATTAGAGAAAAAGATGTTCTGATCCGCCAACTCTAGCTGCGGCTGGAAAGAGTAACTTGCTCAGCCAGGCAGCAGCAGTCACGGCGACATGACGAGGGGAGAGTTTCTCGTAGCAGGCACACTGCTCCCCCCGGGAGAGATCTGAGGACGCATCTGAACGAGAAGAGGCATGATCAAGCTCGTGATGAAGGCTCGAGCACCAGTCACAGTCATTCAAGGAGGGTGTCGGAAACCATTCCAGAGGTCAGATACGACAACCAGGAGTGGCTCGACGAGCGCATCAGGCGGACAGTCCAGCACAACCTGGAGGTAGCCAGTCTCACCCCAGACCAACGGGATGCCTGCGAGTCCATCGATCTCGGCACGTCCCCTTTCTCTCGCATCATCAGGAATTCTCCCCTTCTGAGGAAGTTCACTGTCCCGAGGTTTGTCACTTATGATTGGACTTCGGATCCGACCGCGCACATTCGACACTTCTCCTAGAGGATGTCTGTTTGGGGGAACGAAGGTCACTTGAACAGTCGAGTCTTCTCCTCCAGTTTGGGTGACCTCCCCTTGAAATGGTTCTGTGCGCTCGCAGAGGGGTCCATCTCGAGTTGGCAACAACTCCAGCAGTCCTTCATGAAGAAGTTTCATGTCTACAGAGTCATACCGAAGACAGATGCATATATTATGGCCTTGAAGATGAAGCGAGAGGAGAACATCACCCGGTTCGCCAAGCGATTTTGGACAATCTACATCGAGAACTCCAAGGATGAAGTAGCAATCTTCACCTTCCAGAATACCCTGCTGCCAGCTAGTGATCTTCGCAAAGATCTGGCACGGAGCCCTGTGTCATCCATAACAGCACTAATGGCCATAGTGAACCGCTACATTGCTCAAGAGGACGACCAAGCCCGAGCTCGGGAGACCTTCAGGATCGCGCAGAGAGACCGAGATGGCAAACCCTCGAAGAAAGACAAGGGATCGTTCCGGAGGGACGAGCCGGACAGACGCTGGACACCGTCCAGTTCGGCGAAGGCTCCAGCATCCACCTTTGGCGGAAGCAAGAAGCCTAGGCTGTCCGTCGACCCCTACAAAGCAGTAAACACCATCGTCAAGGAGCCCATTCATAAAATCACGAATAAAATCAAGTCAAAGTCGTTCTTCAGCTAGCCGCAACCCATGAGGGGAGACCCATCTTCCCAAGATCAGAACAGGTTCTGTGCATATCACAAGCAGGGCGGGCATAAAACTGAAGAATGCAGGATACTGAGGTCACACTTGGAGAAGCTCGTCCAAGACGGACACCTGCAGGAATACATTAAAGCAGGCGTCAGGGATGACAACCAGGCTCCGCGCCGAAACAAGAGGGGCCAAGACAGTGATGAGTCTGAGAAACACATAAATGTCATCCATCTAGCTCCCCCTCCCAAAGGGAGTAACCGAGTTCGCACCGAATCCAGACAAGCCTCCCACAGTAAGCAGGTGATAGCGGCCGAACTCGGCTCAGCTCCCAAGAGGGCTCGGAGAGAGCGGCCCAAGATCTGGTTCTCAGATGCAGACTTGGAAGGGGTCCAGCTCCCCCACAACGACCCGCTCATTGTCACCCTGAAACTGAAGGATTGCACAGTGCAAATGATCCTCGTCGACCCCGGCAGTTCGTCCAAGGTCCTCTACTTCGATTGCTTCAAGAGGATGGGCCTGACGGAGAAAGACCTGCAAGAAGCCCGAACTCCCCGCATAGGCTTCAGTGCCAAGCCGGTATACCCGAAAGGGAAGATTACCCTCAGAGTCCGGGTCGGCAGAGCATCCGTGATGGCAGACTTCCTGGTGGTTGACGTGCCTTCCCCTACAAAGCCATAATGGGCAGGACCTGGCTCCACAATATGGAAGCAATCCCCTCTACTCACCACCAGAAGCTGAAGTTCTCATTGGAAGGCGGAAATGGCAGGGTGGAGATTGTTACAGTTAGAAGAGACCATTAGACGGCCAAACAGTGCCTGATGGCCGTAGTGTCCGGGGAGAGAGAGCCCAAGCAGGTCAACATGGTCGAGATGGAGAAGAAATTGGATGAAGTCGGCCAGGACCCGGAGATGAAGAGTGTAGAAGATCTGACCGAAGTCAGGATCGATCCAAACTATCCGGAACGATTCTTCTTGCTTGGAAGCCAACTCGCAGAGCTAGTAAAGTCGGAGTCGGTCCAATTCCTGGTGTAGAACAGAGAAGTCTTCGCCTGGACGCCCCACGAGATGCCTGGCAATGACCTTGAGGTCATGTGCTACAAGTTGAACGTGGACCCTAACCATAAGCCGGTGATGCAGAGAGCTCGCAGGTCTGGGGTGCCGCAGACAGAGGCTGTGATCGAGGAGGTGGACAAGCTGCTGGAAGCCGGAGTGATCAGAGAAGTTCAGTACACGGCCTGGTTAGCCAACACGGTGGTTGTCAAGAAGAAAACAGGCAAGTAGAGAGTGTGTGTCGACTTTACTGACCTCAACAAAGCTTGCCCAATGACAGCTTTCCTCTCCCAAAGATTGACCATATGATCGACGCCACCGCTGGACATAACAGAATGAGCTTCCTTAACACGTACCGCGGCTATCACCAGATACTAATGTTTGGGCCAGGCGAGGAGAAGACCGCCTTCATAACGCCCAGGGGCACCTACTGTTACAAGGTGATGCTGTTTGGGCTGAAGAACGCGGGAGCCACTTACCAGTGACTCGTCACCAGGATGTTCCAGACTCAGCTCGGCAAGACCGTCGAAGTCTACATTGACGATATGGTCGTCAAGTCCAAACAGGCGTAGAACCATTTGGAAGACCTGGCTCAAGTCTTTGACACTTTGAAGAGGTTCAAGCTCAAGCTCAAGCTCAATGCTTCTAAGTGCGCCTTCGGTGTCGGTTCCGACAAGTTCCTTGGAAGCTTGGTCACGCGCAAAGGGATCGAGGCGAATCCAGATCATATCTCAGTCATTCTCACAGTGCAAAGTCCCGCCACTACAAAGGAAGTCCAGAAGCTCACTGGCATGGCGGCCGCACTGAATCGCTTCATCAGCAAATCCTCAGATAAGTGCCGGCCTTTCTTTCAGCTTCTTAGAAAAAATTTAAAATTTCAATGAACTCCAGAATGTGACCAGGCCTTGTAGGAACTCAAGGCCAATCTCTCTTCACCCCCTTTGCTCTCAACTCCGATACATGGAGAAGTTTTGTACTTGTATTTGACGGTCTCGGATCATGCGGTGAGCTCGGTCCTCGTCAGAAAAGAGGACAAGCTTCAAAAGCCAAGTTATTATATGAGCAAAATCCTCATTGATGCCGAGACCAGATATTTACCTTTAGAGAAGCTCGCGCTGGCACTCGTCAGTGCCTCGCGCAGGCTCTCCCACTATTTTCAAACTCACACCATAGTGGTTGTTACGGAACATCTACTTAAATCTGTTTTCAAAAAGGTTGACCTTTCAGGAAGAATCTCTAGATGGGCTGTCGAACTGGGACAGTACGATATCCAGTATCAGCCTAGGACAGCGATTAAGGCCCAAGTGTTGGCATATTTCCTCGTGGAGTTCTCTCCGAGTTCGGCACCAACCCAGCTAGGCGCCGAACTGGGGGGCAGGGGGCATGAAACGTCCACGGACTCCGATGAACAATCACAAGGCCAAGCCCTCACCCCAGTTTGGAGGGTCTTCGTCGACGGATCCTCCACTTCAAGAAGAGCTGGCGCCGGAGTTGTCCTCCAATCTCTAGAAGGGCTGGTCATCGAGCAGGCTTTGACCCTGGATTTCAAGGCGTCAAACAACGAAGCTAAATACGAAGCCATAATTGCATGACTAAACAACGCCAAAATCCTCGAAGCTCAATAGCTAGTGGTCTTCAACGATTCACAGCTGGTGAAGAACCAGCTGACTGGGGACTACCAAGCTCGCGACGACAAGATGGCCGCTTACCTAGCCCTTGCAAAGATGATGCTCTCTCAGTTCCAGACGGCCGAAATCAGCCAGATAGACAGAAAGTCAAATTCTCACGCCGACGCCCTTGCTAACTTAGCCTCTGCTGTCGAAGTAGGAAGGAGAAGAAACATTGAAGTAGGATCGATTGCCATGCCCAGCATAGAGCTCCATCCACCTCGGGAAGTACTGTGCCTTGATCTCAGCCCGAGCTGGATGGACCCCATCATAGCTTACCTCAAGGACGACTAGCTTCCCTAGGACAGAAGCGAGGCTCACCAAATCAGACTCAAGGCAGCCCGGTTCTAGTTCTCTCCTGAAGGCAAGCTCTACAGGAAGTCATTCACGGGCTCATACCTCCAGTGTGTTCATCCAAGCAGAGGCGAGGACTTCCTCTATGAAATACACGAAGGGATCTGCGGGAGCCACATTGGAGGGAGATCTCTAGCATACCGAGCTATCAGCCAAGGCTACTAGTAGCCATATGTGCAGAAGGACGCGCAAGTATACGCTAAAAAGTGTGAGAAGTGTCAAAAATTCTCCCACTCCCTCCATCAGCCAGCACAAGATCTAAGTCCATTCTCCAGCCTATGGCCATTCGCCCAATGGGGGTTCGACATCGTGGCACCACTTCACCGAGCTCCGGGGAACAGGAGGTGGCTAATTCTAGCCACCGACAATTTCACCAAATGGATTGAGGCAGAACCGTTGTCTTCCATCACAAAGCAAGATTCCAAGAATTTCGTGTTGAAGAACATCATCACGAGGTTCGGCATTCCTAGAGCTTTGGTCTCGGACAACGGGACCCAGTTCGATTCCAACCTCTTCAGGAGCTAATGCCAAGAACTCGGCAATCGGAACCACTACTCCACCCCAGCGTACCCGAGAGCAATGGCCAAGCAGAAATATCTAACAACGTGGTACTCGATGGACTGAAGAAGCGACTCGACAGAGCCAAGGGAAGATGGGTAAAAGAACTTCCAAGTGTCCTGTGGGCTTACAGAACAACTCCAAGGCGCTCAACTTCGCCGACTCCTTTCTCCCTAGCCTATGGGATGGAGGCAGTCATTCCCTTAGAAATCGGCCTCCCAACTCTGAGATCCGAACTCTTCGATCAAGGCCGGAATGAGGCGAACCTAGCTCTGGAGCAAGACTTAGCCGACGAGCGCAGGGAAGCAGCAGTAATCAGATTGGCCGCCTATCAGCAACAGCTGGCCAGAGGCTATAATCAGAAGTTCAGAGAGAGGAAATTCTCAGTTGGTGAGCTGGTTCTAATGAAGACACTCCCAAGCGACAAGGATCCTAATCAGGGCAAGCTAGCACCGAATTGGCATGGACCATTCAAAGTAATCTCTACTGCCGGACAATCAGCCTATAGACTTGAAGATATGAAGGGTCAACAGCTTCCACGACCATGGAATGCGTCGCATCAAGAAGTTCTATTTCTAAACCTGTACTCTATACTTGGAAAACTTTCAAGATCAATGAAAGGAAATTTCTTGTTGCCCTATTCAGAGTCTGCAGAACTTGGCGACCACTATCGGCAGCTCGGCGACAGCGCCACTGATGAGATCGCCTTAGGGTCGATATATATATCACCCAGGCGTGAAGCCATTACGGCCACTAATGAGATCGCCTTAGGATCGTTATATATACCACCCAGGCGTGAAGTCATTACGGCCACTGATGAGATCGCCTTAGGGTCGGTATATATACCACCCAGGCGTGAAGCCATTACGACCACTGATGAGATCGCCTTAGGATCAATATATATACCACCCAAGCGTGAAGTCATTATCGGAATGAGTTCCACCCCGGCATGAAGCAATTTTGGCCATCTAGACTTCCCTAAGATCACTACATCCCACTCGCACAAATCCATTTCAACTAAAGACAACTCGGGTTGATATGAATTCTTCCACCCATCGGTGCCCTAAAAGCAGGTGTATCACAAAATCAATCCCGGGTATGTGTCAATCGTGTTGTATATGGTACAAAACTTATTGTACATCAAAGTCGTTACATGACGAAGCGGTGGAACCTTGAGCATGGGTGACAACGGAAAGTCACTACCTATTTCATAAGGTGTTCCAGCTCGGCCATGCCTCCAATTCGGATCATATCGAGCCGAACTCAAACACTTGTACAAAAAGTGAAAAGCAATAGAAACAAAACGCAAGAAGGAAATGCAAAAGCACAACATAGAGAAAAAATGCACAGTTTGAGACAAAAATTCAATTGCATTGATTCACTAGGAATTACAATTGTTTCATTACATTAAAAAAAAAAGAGAAGATACATCAGAAGTTTATTCAGTGGCGCCAGTGTTAGCTTCCTCAGCCAGAGGAACTTCGGTTGACGCAACAGCAGCTTCGGTCGGAGTGGGGGAGGAGCTTGCTTCCGAATCCGAGCTTAGGAACTTAGCTGGATTCTGATAATTTGGGTCGTTCTCGGGAACGCCCACCTTGTCTAGCGCAGCGAGCCAGCCAAGCTCCCATGCCTTGTCTCGGACAGTCAAGACCTGCGCCTCGTACAAAGCGGTTGCCTCAGCCACCCCCTCGTCATAGGCTGCCTTGGTCTCGGCCTCGAACTTAGCCTCGGCTTCCTCAGTCTGCTCAGCCATCTTCTTTTTATATGTTTCGGTCTCGGCCTTCGCAGCCTCCACCTCGGCAGTGAGACTTTAGATCGACTGTTCTTGCTCAGCTGCTCTCTTCCCACTCGCCTCCACTGCGGCCTCCAGCGCATTCCTCTGAGCCTCGGCAGCTTTCTCGGCGCCCTCCTGCCAAACCCTCTCCAGCTGCACATGGGACCTCTGCACTAGCTGCAAGAAAACAGAACACTGTGAGAAAACCATGGTAGAAGTCAAAATCCACAAAGAACTTGGGCTCCGAGCACTTACTAGAAGCCCCGCCTGCATCGACGCCATCGCCACATTATCATGGTCCCTGTGCCGGGCCATGTCTCAGGGCAGCGAGCAGGCAGCAGCGAGGGCCGCCATCACCAAAGGATTCCCGGGGACCTGGTCCTCCACCGAGACAGGCCTCCCGGGACCAATCTGTAAAGAAGGTCTCCAGGGGGCAGGTCCGGGGGGTGGCACCATTGTGGTCTCCAGGGTGTCCTCGACCACAGCCTCTATCCTCGGCCTCTTCCTAGGACGGGCTTCTTCCTCAGCTATGCCCCCCCCTCGATTTGTTGTTGACCTTCCGAATGCGGGGGTGGCGAAGGGACCCTGTCGGCAACCGGCGTTGTAGTGGCCCTGGGAGTCCGCCTTGAGCCGCCGAACGCCAGCAAACTCAGGTCCTTCACGATGGGCTGGCGGCGGGGTGGCATCTCTTCAATTATTGGGGTGGGAGCAGGGTGGCGAGGTCGTCTGATAAGGGGGCTTCCGCTCGACTCCGCCTCAGAGGTAGAGGCCTCGGGGCCGGACTCGACCCTACTGGCGGTGACCTCGGGAGCTATCCGAGAAGTACCCGCCTCGGTCTCGGTCTCCCTCCTCTCCGGGCGTCTTTCCCGGCTTCTCTCTGGCGACTGCTGAGTAACCTCGGCTCTCTTGTAGTAGCCTCAATACTTAGGCTCGTAGCTGAGAAGAGCCCAGGCCGCCCTGTTGGAGAACTCAGTGCACCTCGAGACTCGCTGATGCCAAGCCTCGTTTCTTCTCTAGCCGACCTGCCCGGCTTTCCTCTGTCGAGCGTCTGCATGATCAGGAAGAGCTTCAGTTCGGGAAAATGAAAGAAAGGATAGAGAAAAAATCAAAACCAGAAGATCTCATACTTGGAACGACCCCGGGGCGACGAGGGATGCTATACGCTTAGACTTCTTCGGCGCCGAACTCCCAGTTGCCCGAAACGGACAAGAGGTCGTCCCCCGCGTACTTATTGGAGTCCTCGAGCGCCGTCACAAAACTCTTTCGTTTCGGCTTGAATCAGAGGTAATATGTGTCCTCCTTTGATTTACAAATATTATATACATCCTCTATGTCATGGACGCCTAGGTCTATGTGAAGGTGTCTATTGAGCGCAGCTGTGCCCATGATGATCGTGTAGGCATTGGGCATCAGCTGGCAGGGGGTGAGGTTCCAGGTGCTGAGGCAAGCCCTAAGCAGTGAGTGTAGTCAAAACCTTACACCTCCCTCTATAACCGCTATAAGCGGGATGGGCATCCAGCCGTCGGAGTACGGCCGGCTTATATGATCTACGGGGTCTACCCTCCGGACGAAGACGTCGTCCGGTATCCCATACGCCGACCTAAGTCCCTCTATGGCTTATGGAGTATCTAACCAATGGCTGTAAACCCACATGGCTGGTGAATGAAAAAGTAGAGAAGGAGGAGAAGAACCAGAAGGAAAACAATGAATGACGAAGGACTCAAGGAACTTACTAACACAGGGGAACTTAGAACATAAACGGATGCGGGTGCACTGTGTGTAGATGAAAGCTCTGCTCTGGGTCTTGGCTCTAGTTCTTGGAAACGCTCTTTCGAAAATGAAAAGTAAGAAAGAGGAAGAAGGTGAAGATGCATCTATTTATAAAATGGAAGCGCCCCGTAATGGCGTCGTTTCCGAAATTCAAAAAACGTCGCTTCAGAGACTGCACGCGTACCCTGTATGACAGCGTGGCTAACCGGATGGCGACGCATGTCATCGGCGGTTCATCTCCTGCAATGATTTAAGCATGGCATTTACTGGCGTGCGAGAAGAAGTTGAATAAGCGCCACGTGTCAACTGCTGATGTTAGGGCGAAAATTTTTGGCGGTTTTTCGTAATTATAGCTCCCGACCCCAAGGAATCCGAGATCCCAAAAAGTCAGAAGCTAGGGGCAATTGTGTGGGGCAATCCTTAGTGCGCAAGTTAGGCTAGGGCCAGCAGTGACGCCCTCTCTTGTGCTTCATTTCAACTGTGTGCGTCTCGGCACGAACGCTGATGCATTGTCGAGACCAGCACAGCTCGCCACGATCTCGGCCACATGCCTCGTCGAACAAGTAGTGCATCTCGGCTACAGCCGAGATGACGAGTTGCTATCCGAGACAGGTAATGACAATCACGCCTTACATAAGGACACGTGGCAGGGTACAGGCATGCGCTGATGGGACATATATACCATCCAAGCCGTCCGCCCTCATCAAATCCCTAGCAAAGCCACATCTAGTGGCTGCAGCCATATCAGGACAGGGCCCAAAAAAGGATCCGATGGGACCTTAGCCGCCAACAAATTGAGGCGAGATCAGGCCCAATGTGACTACCATTTAATACAGTATGGGCTGATCGGACCCTCATTTAATGCAATGTGGGCTATGATGGATCCTCATTAATTACTCTATAGGCTGATGAGATCCTACCAGTCAAATCATTAGGCCCACTCGCAGGCATCTAGGAACTTTCTCATATAAGGTGATTTACCACCCAAAACCAGGTACGCATACATGTATGCAACTTCTTAGTCGTTACTCTGCCTCTCTTCTTCTCCGACCTTTGTTCCTGCACTAACTTAGGCATCGGAGAGCCCTGTGCTGGCCACAGCTAGGGTCCTTTGACTGCTTCTTCTTCCATTTCAGGTCCCTGAAGCGGATAGCTCTCTCCAATCATTTGGTTAAGTCCTCAAAGGCTCCCCCTAATCTTGTGAGTTAATATTTTCAGCACTTACAGTACCGAAAAGTGTTCTAGTCCAATATGGAAAGCATTGCTTGCAAGTAACCTTCAAATGGCTTTTCCTGACAACGGCAAATGGGAAAGTCATGAAAAAAGAGTCTCAATTCTAAATTCCTAACCTACCTTGCAAGTTGTAACCAACAGATTCGATGGAACAAAAAAAGGGTTCCAGGGTAAAAAGAAGTGTTCTGGTCTTATATCCTTTATCCTTTATTCGAAACATTGCTTGCAAGTAATTGCCAAATGGCTTTTCCAGAAAAAAGAAAGGTAAATGGAAAAGTGAGAAAGAAAAGGTTCCAATTCTTAATTCCTAACCTACCTTGCAAGTTATTACCAACAAATTCGACCTTATAAAACAGTGTTCTCGTCCTATATTTGAAACATTCCTTGCAAGTAATCACCAAGGCATCCAACTAAACATGTTTTGATGCACTTTTTTTTTTTTTTTAACAAAAGCTCAAGAAATTCATGTTTGGAGAATTTTTAAATTCTCTAAAAGTTCTCCCTTTGGTAGAATTCCAGAGTATTCTTCTCGGTGAAGGATCTACAAATGTCAAGAATACTAGAATTCTGAAGAATTGCGAAGGTCATTTAAAAAACTGTTCAAGTGGTAGAAATTTGAAATTTTAACAAAGAATCATTGTTAAGGGACACGCCATCACATTATGTATATGAATTTCCAATATCAAGAACTCTCGTCCAAATTCTAATAAAAAGAACTACCTTTAGTAATTCTTAATATAGCTTGCAAATTATAACTATTAGCACAACCCATGCTCAGTACGGTATGTCCATGCATTACAAATTAAATACTCATACATTAAAAAAGTTATGTGAAGTACCTCATTTCATTGAACAAGTTGCATTAGCGGAAATAGAAAAACTGGATAGAAAGGGAACAGAATTAACGGGGTATGACGAGATTTAAAAAAGAAAAAAAAAAGTAAAACTAAAGTGGAGTACAGAGATATGAGCACATAGTTATACAAAAAGAGTGAAACAAATTATTTAGAAATAATTGTCAATCAAAATTACTACTAAGACTTAAAATTAAATCCAAAACCCTTAACCTTAATTATACTATAGTTATTCTCTTTTCCAAACATTGCAAATGAACAGGCTTTGACGGATTGCTGATTTGCCCTCGTTTTACCCGCGTTGAAACAGTAAACTCGGTTCATAACTTTGTACTTGCGTTAAAAAGCCTGCAATGATCACAAGAATAGCGATAGATGAAGGAAGAAAAGTGCAAGATGGATTTGACTTATGAATATTGCAATGTTATCAAGAAAACATTAATTCATCAATAATATTGCAATAGTCTCAAATCATTGATAAATTAAAAAAAAACCACTAAAAAAGTGAGGAACTTGTGATTCTATTGGAAAAAATTTGTAAAAACAGTAAAGAATAAATGGAAGTAAAAAGTTTAATAGTAATTTATATTTACTTTTACATTAGTATTTTAACTATTTGGAACTTAATTCCTTATTTTGCTTCGATCATATCCCTTCATTTTTCACAACAATTTGCTTTGAAACGATATACTTGTGAGTTTACATGATTCACTATATGTGACCTCAGCTCTAACAAAGTTTAATTAGAGGACTACATCTATTGGTGCTTAGCTGGTTAGGTATTATGAGTGCGTGAGGTTGAGTCCACTAAATAATAAATTAGAAGAGAGAAAGGGTTAAGAAGACAATACCATCTATTTATATTAAAAAAATGAAATTCATATGGATTATAAGGGTGTGTTTGGTATTGTACCATTCGGATGTTTCCATGTTCCTACGAGATAAAGTTACGAAAAACATGATTAGTTAGTGTAAATCATTATTCCCAATTTTATTCTTACGGGAAGAAATCCCAGGATCTTAATAAGAAAGTTGGAAAAAAAAAACCTTTGTTTAAAACAAAAAAAAACAGCCTACTTTAAAGTTGGTTCTACTTATCTCTTATCTATTTCCTTTTAAAGATGTCATTTAAAGATTCCAAATCCTCTCACTTATCCTAAAAGTAGGCCTCCATGTTTACAATCCCAAAAAAGGTGGCCCCACTTTGTAATTTCTAAGGGTGGGTCACATAGTCACAATCACAAAAGGTAAGCCCATGTTATTATTACGGGGACCACATTATAAGGCCTCATGTTCTCATTTCTAAAGGTGAACATCACGTTGTAATTTCTAAATGTGGATCCCGTGTCTACAATTACAAAAGAGGTGACCCCACTTTATAATTCTTAAAGGTTGGTCATATGGTCACAATCGCAAAAGGTGGATCCAAATTGTATCCTATGAATATAAGCCCACATTATGAATCCTATAAATATTACCCCATGTTCTAATTTCTAAAGGTATGTACCAATTGTAATTTTTAAAGGTGGATCATATACTCACAATCAATCAAAAGGCGGCCCCACATTATAATTTCTATAAAGGTGGACCCATATTGTAATCCTATGAATGTGCCCTCACATTCTAACTTCTAAAGGTGAGCAACACATTGTAATTTTTAATGGTGGGTCTTGCGTCCACAATTACAAAAAATGTGGCTACACTTTGTAATTCCTAAATGTGGATTACATGGTCCTGATCACAAAAGGTGGACCCACATTGCAAATCCTATGAATGTTGGCCCATATTATAATTTTTAAAGGTGTGTACAATGTTGTAATTTCTAAAGGTGGCCCCACATTAAAATTCATATAAAGTTTGCTCATGTTCTAAATCCTATGAATATGGACCTCATATTCTAATTGTTAAAGGTGGGTATCACGTAATAATATTATAGGTGGATCCCAAACTCCCACATACGACAATAATAGAGTGCCACACATAATAAATGGTGGGTCCCACATTGTAAATCATATGGTTCTCGTGCTTTTGTTCTTTGTAGTAAAACATTTATAATGTTACCAAACAAGTTTAGTACAGTATATTCTCAATGGAATAATTTAATATAATATTATCAAACAAGTTATGGAGACTATAGTTTTGGCACAACCTGATCCGATTACAAAATTGGGCCCAACACGATAACGATGCCAAACGGGCCCAAAGTTTTCACTTTCAGATCTAAGAATAAGTCCATAGATTGATAGTGTGAAGTGTCTATTTTAATCATAAATTTCGTTATATATGAAAAAGAGAAAACAAGGAAAGCACTCACTTGTTGGCCTTAAATAAGATAACCTGGATCCCGTGAGTAGAAGTGTCAAATGTGCCATGCCGGCACGCCTGACCCATAGCTCGACCCAGCACGGCCAGAGTCGTGTCGAGCCTGAATCGTGCTGGGCTTTCGTGTCTAGCTTCTAACGTGTCGTACTTTCATTTTAAGGATTTAGGCTAAAAGAATTTTAAGAGATATACACAAAGAAGAGTATGACACGGATTTAAGTGGTTCAGTCAAACTCGACCGACTCTACTTATAAGAGAACCATTTGGATATTTTCTGTTGAAAAAATTTCAACTAGATAATAAATAAATAAATAAAAGACTACATTGGAGGGAGAAAACGACCAAAATACATAAAATATGATCGATTTGCACAGTCTGCAGTGTCATAAGGCGTGGCGTGGCTTGCTGTGCCTCATTCATGTCAATGGGCTTGGGAGTCAGGCCCAACATGGCCCGTGCATGCAGGCCGTGCTGTTGACCGTGCCTGGCCATGTTGACTAGCCCATTTGACATCTTTATCTGTGAGTGTCTCAGTGATGCTTCCAATGTAACACAACACTTATAATGTGCAGATATTGATATTGTAATATTTACCGTGATGAGAACACGAACGTGGGTTTTTCTCTCACGAAGGATTTTTATATTTTATTTCTTCATTTATTTGAGAAATTCTCTATTTTCAACTGTTTTTAGGATTTTTTTCCGTATGACCACTAAAAGTTATCGATGACCCCTCCTTTTACCAAACTATATAATTTTACATGTACGTTCTCTGTACTGTTCGTACATTCGCGGAAGCATAATGCCACTTTTTTTTTTTTTTTTTGTGATATTTAAGTCAACAAATGAATTTCTATAGCAGCAAACGAATGCATTTCTATTTAATATATTAGACCAAAAGAACTAAAAGCAAACCTCATTCAATATTCACATGGTTTCATCTCTAATTCACTGAAAGTATAGATGCAACACTCTGATGTTCTAGAGCTATTCTTCTTCTTTCTTGATGTTTGTCGGAGAGAGTTCAAGAGCATTTAGGGTTTTCTAAACCCACAAAGAGAGATAAATAGAGAAAGAAAAAGGTAAAAGAAAGAGAAGACTGGAATCTCGTTACAAGAGGGAGGGAAGAAGGACTATCAGGTTCTACCAGGGCGACTGCAACAACGCCAAACTTGGGTCCACCCAGATTATGCAACAATGGAAGCTAGAATCCTTCGACGATAGAGGCAATGGAGACCACGCTGTTTCGTTGACGTCAAACAGACGCAAGGAGCCTAGTGCATTTACAAATAGGTTGGCAAGGGAGGAGGAGAGTAAAATCGGCTGGAGAAAAGAGTTACACCAGGTGAAAATCAAGAAAAGTCTATGCACATAGGGATAAAAGAATTAAAAGGGTTTTTCGAGTTGCGATATCACAATACTTAAATTGCGATATCGTAACTCCTTATTTGCGATATCGCATGATGTGTTGTGATATTGCTAGCAGCGAATGTGTAGGTAAAATTGTGCGGTTCAGGGGCGGGTTAGTGACCGTATGTGGAAAAAAAAAACTCTGTTTTTATAAAGGATCCAAAATGTACGGGCACAAAAAAAGTTCTTATCACATATTTATTATATAATATTATATGGAAAATATCTTATGATAGTAATATCATTAATGGCACCCGTCTGGGACTTTTGGTCATGGTCCATGGGCATAAGCCATGGGTCTGTTACGGGGTCGTATGGGTCTGTTACGGGGTCGTACGTGCAATTGGGGGATAAATATTGGGTAAAAATACCATACCGATGATAGGCTCTACTGACAATTTAGGCATATCAATACACATAAGTGACAAAATTTGAACAAAAATGATCTGCCTGATGATAATTCACTTTGTAGTCAGAAATTATTTAATAATTTTTGTCACTTTTCTAGCCGGAGCAATATTACATGAGATTTAATGCTAGTATTTTTAGTAGTGAGCATCGGCTCCAGAATGAAGTCGACTGCTACGCTTTCCGGATGCGTGCGTGAGGTGCTTAGATTATTTGGCCTTCAAAATTCAAATAATAGGGTTATCAAGCGATGGCGTTTATTGTCTGAGATAAGCGCATTAGTCTAGAGTCTAGACTTACCACTACAGTTACCTCCTCAACCCTCATCATGGTTTCAAAAAACAAGCGCTAATATTGAGTGGAGCCCACAGGCCTTGTCATTGTGAGAATAGAGGACCCAGATACCAAAGCAAAAGCACGAGTACAGAACGCTGCAGGATCCGGATCATTTATTTCTTTATTTAAGGGGATACAGTGCAGATAGGGGCATAGACAGAAGAAAGTCAGAAACAAAAACAAGCACACTAGTAAGGAAGGGATAGAGACAGAGAAGATGGAGTCTACAGTGCAGTCAGTTGCGGACATTGAGTCGTCGAATTCAAGGGACCTTCCCGACAAATTCGGCAACACTTCCCTCCATCGTGCTGCAGCCGATGGGAACGCGAAGGCTTTCACTTCTAGATTCAATGAGTTTCCTGAGCGGGCCTCGGCTCGGAATATACATGGGGAGACGCCCATCTTCTTAGCCGCTGTCAGAGGCTCTAAAAAATTCTTTTCCAAAGTCACATCTGCGCTTCCAGCTGATACTATCGACATTACCATGCTAAGAAGGAACGATGGAGAAACCATCCTCCACTATGCTCTAACTGCGGAATACTTTGGTTCGTATCTCTCTCTCTCTCTCTATCTGCAAACACGCGGAATGTATGTTCGTTGAGGGCATGGTAGAGATTGGTATCTTAGATAAATATTAGTTTAGTTGTTAGAGATTTTTGGTTGTTTGAATTTTGAATAATTGTTGCTAGGTTTGCTCTCCATTGTATAAATTGATATCATTTCTCAATTGAATGGAACTGTGAGATTATTGAAATTCTTTAGTACCTCTTAGTAAAAGGAAACCGACTCAAGCATAGTTCTACTCTACTCGTGATTTAATCAACCCCCTAGTCGGATTCAGTTCTCTCTCTCATTCAGATCTTATATGTAGACCTATAGTGGATTTGGACAATGGATGGACCAAAATGGATTTGGTCCATGTGAACTCCAAATTATCTGCCTTGGAGTAAACCTTAGCTTGATAGAATGATCATGGTCATTGATCCAAGGGCCTGAATATTTATATAATGCATGCATGCAAGCAATATTCGCATGATCTATGATGACTTACATTTTTAATCTTTCATTGTGTGTGTTTGTGACAGATTTAGCAAGCGACATAATAGAAAGGTTTAGCGAACTGGTTTACTATCGGAATAGCAGGGGGCTCACACCTCTCCATATTTTGGCCAGCAATCCTTCTGCATTCGAGAGCGGATATGAATTTGAATCATTAATTAGTCGTCCCTTATATTCCTGTAATGAACCAAACTCTCTTCCCCACCCCCCCACGCCCCCAACAACCCCACTCCCCCCTCCCCTCCCCCCCCCCCCCCCCCCCCCCCCCCCCCCCCCCCGACTATATTATTAAAACTTTGCGTTAATCATGGCAGATCTAAAGGTTTCGGCTGAGTCACCATTAGATGAGCACAGAGATTATGCAGAGGATTACCCAAGCCTGTCAGACTGCCTATCGCTCGGGTTGCACATATTGTTCAAGGATTGCATTCCTTATTTTGCAGTTGCGGGTAGGTGTAGAACTATTGAAAATTTGAACAATTAGATCCAATTGATTTTGACCATTTTAAATTATCTCAAGTGTTCCTTGACTGGGCCATTCTTTAAAGTTTAAGCATGTTTGAGAAAATGGAGTCTCTCAATTGAGTGACTTTTCCTCTTCATCTTCCCTCTCTCAATGTTGCTTCTCTCCCATCTCGTCTTGGGGAATTAACATGAGATCTGTATTGGAAAATAGGTCAGTCTGTTGGGGCCATTTTTGGAGGTGGCAGGCTAATCTAACCCATCTTTTTGACACACTCCTTTTTAAATCAGGCTTTATGACATTTTGGGCGTACACAATGCCAAGCCTAAAGACAAAGCCATATAAAGAACTTAAGCCATATAAAGAGCTTAGCCAGGCTTCTATTTTAAAGCCCAAATGACAGCTCCAATCAGCCTGTTCACATCCACTAAACAATTAATATCTTTATTTGTTGGGGTTTTGACATATTGGTTCACTTTAAATTCTGTTTTTTAATTTCATGATTTAAATTTAGATAATATCACAAGAAACAACTCTAGTCAATATTATTTTTTAACTTTTTTGCACCATATCCCATGATAAGATGGGATTTGTCAATTTCTATACCATATATTTTTTGCAACTAGTAAACAAATTTATTTATTTTATATAATACGAAAATTAACATTTTGAAAAATTAAATACGCATCTGATCATCATTCTCAAATTTTATCATTTGGTAAAAAAAAAAAATAGACCTCCCTAAGATGCTACATAAAGCCATGAAATCATCAGAACAAAAAAAGTTTTAAAAGAATTATTGACCAGAGTCAACTTACTGATAACATTACTTGAATTTAAGTCATAAAATTGGAACATTTAAGTCTCGCTAAGGGGGACTAATATGTCAAATCCCCTTATTTGTTTCTTGACGACAAACTTTGCCTGCACACTACAGTGTTGTACGTTGAGGGCCTGTTTGGCCTCTCTTGATCTTACCCACTCAACTAGTGGCCTTTACCAGAGACATTTGAAATAAAAACTGATTATACAAAAATACAGAGATTTTATCTAGGTAGAAATGAATTAAAATTGTAGGGCAACCCGAGTTTACTACTTGCTGAGGCTAGGTTTGTGTCCGACATAAAGGCCCAAAGGGCTGGGTTTGCTGAAGGATTGAGGCTCGAATTAAGCAGGTATGGGCCGTCCTAGTCCCAACCCCTTGAAATGTTGACCCACTTGTGTAGAGCTCCTTCTAAACACATTATGGAGGTGTCCACGTATCGGAGACTCATTTCAATTCTCGTTGGCACGGAAAAATAACACCTTTTTTCTTAATTTTCCTCCATGAAACGAGGTTGAACCCAAAGTGAGAAAGTGGAGGGGTTTTCCGTTCCTCTTTTACAGAACTGACATTGCACAAATGCGTTCTAAAAAGGGAAAAGCATCAAATATGGCAACCAACGAGTGTTGCACACCATCTTTGTGTTTGTGTGTTTATGTTACTTTCTCATAACCAAACTGATCAAACGTTTTCAGATTGCGAACACCCACATCAAGGCCACCTGAATACATATAAAAGCCAATGTAAAGTTTCTTGCAGTACAATGCAACGGTGTTTATTACTTAGTGGCTGTCAATTTGAAATGAGGACCCACTAACGATTAAGCTTTTTTATCTGCGATTGGAACAGGTTATAAGATCAGAAGAGGTGCGCTCCGATGTGAGACTTCAGCGGTCAAATTTATTTTTTACGGATTTTTAGAGTTGGCTTTGGCGTGCATTCTAATCGTTCTGGTATTGGCTTCCCCAGTCGTTCTGATATTGGCTTGGCCAGTCATTCTAGCAATATTTGGTAAAATCTTCCTTGTTCTAAATTCTAATCTTTGCTTTTTATTGTTGTTGTGATTGTAGAAACCATTGAATGGGATAAAAAATATCCCTTCGAAAAACACCACGAATTTTTTTATTTCACTTCCACGTCCAGTTATTTTAGGCGAGTTTGTTTGTATTTGGAGAGAAATATATAGAAGAGGAGTGGGTTGAAATAAATTAGTAGATGAGTTATTTTTATACATTTGGATGGTTGGTGTAATTGCTTAAAGTAAAATGATTTAACTTCGCATTTGGTTGGATAGAGAGAATGTGGAATGAGTTACTCTACCCCCACTTTATTATAAGTATGTTCAAGTAACTATGTGCGTAAAAATGTAGAGTTGGAGAGTTAGGAATTATTTCAACCTTCCTTCACTTTACTCTTTTACAAATAAAGAGTCCCTAAATGTAAGAAAATAACATGATAGAGAATAGGCAACCTTGCTAGAAACCAGAACTCCACTACCCAACAGACTCCACAACATCATCAACAACATGCCTATGACCCGAACAACCCAAACGTGCACTTGCACATTAAACAATAAAAAACTAAAATAAAACAAATCACTTCAGTGCCTCCCACTTTGATGGACCCCACACATGTTTGGATAAATATTTTCAACAGTGAAGTGGTGACAATCAAAGAACACATCTTTTTCCTGTCCGTGGATGAGAATTTTTAAATGCTTGTAGTTAAAGAAATTACAAAACACGTTTTATTGTTGAACAATACAACCAGGGAAACATAGAAGCATCAAGAGATAAGGAAACTGATCTTATGAGGAATTTAAAAAAAAAAAAACTCTTTGGTAGAAATCCATCCTGAGAAAAATTGTCCGCTCTCTCATTCACTAATCATTTGATAGAAAAAAGAACGTACAAAGATTTTTATCTAGATCAACAACCTCTTCCCCACATCGAACAATCTCCAGGGAACCTCGCACATATATGATGTCAGTTGACTTCCACCAAAAAAAGAAAAAACCAAGATCAAGACCAAGGTCTTTACAAAGACCTGTTGGAACCACTCATCCAGATGGACAACTGAACTTGTCAAGAACTTTGTGCGTTTGGTGTAAGATAGATCTTACGAACTCGATGCGAAAGCTCTTAGATGTTTTGGATGATCAACCAAGGATTCCCATCACTCACATTTAGAGCAATCTCAACCAAAAATTCACATCACTCTCATTTAGCCCAATCCCAAGAAGTCAAGTCTCTCTCGCACTCTACTACTCCTAAAATCCCACATCCCTTGACCAGCGTGGGAAATTAGTCATACCTAAATTAGATGTCAATCCAAGACTCTTTATCCGATCCCAAATTTTTTAACTTCAAAATCACTTAAAATTTAGGATGATGTGGCAGAGTATTATTGGTCCACTCACGATGAAAGTATAAAAATGCGATAGGTGATCTGAACTCGAGTAGATGCTGTATTTATAGAGATATTGGTTGAGCCTTTCAGATCTCTACATTTGTAAATCCTATGTGGCATTAGCTGTGATGCCATATGGGGTTTGTGAGGCTCTTTGTGGGGTCGTGAGGTTTTAGAGAGCTGACGTGGCATACTACAAGAATGCCACATTAACTCACGCACATTGGAGTGAGTGTAAAAGGAAGAAAGGAGGATATCCTATTTGATCAAGGCCATTCATCACAAGGCAGGACAGTCCAAATATCAAATCTAAATCACTCATCGTCAAGATCATGGCACGAGGTATATTTTTAGCATTTGGATTATCCATTATTTAATGCATGAGTCTAGATCCGTTTTGATGTCGGTTGCAAAACCATCTTAGTTATAACAATCTTCATTTGAAAACTCTTAGTTCGCTTACTAGACTATTCAACTTTCCTCTTAAATTCTCTGTTAAAATTTGATAAAGCGGGCCAAACTATATATGTAGTTGTCCCAACCCTTCTTCAACTTTTTTTTGGTAATCCAGCCGAGGGGGCTTGGACCCAATTCAGAGTCCACGGACCCATTCTTCATTTGAAAACAATGTGGTCCCTTGAAATCTTTTAGGTCGCTTACTAAACTATTCAACTTTCCTCGTAAATTCTCTGTTTCCGTTAAAATTTGATAAAGCGGGCCAAACTATGTACCTCGCCCGACCCTTCTTCGACTTTTTTTTAGTAACCAACCAAGGGGGCTTGGACCCAGTTCAGAGTTCATAGACCTATAGGAAGATAGCCCACTCAAGTGGAAATGAAGCTCACACAAGTGGGAAGGGAGCCTGCACACACGAAAAGAGGTGGCGGCGTACCTAGAATTCAATCCCTCGATAGCCAAGTGAGAATTACCACTCCTGTAGAAGCCATTCTTAACCCTTCTTCAACTTAACTGCCACAAATTCCGATCCGTTATGCAATTCACTCCTCTGAGTAAAATCCATTAGGCCATCCCATCCCCATTTTGAACTATCCACATAAATTAAGTTTAGCTCAGTGCCAAACAATAGGGGACGAGTATTTGTGAGCAACGTGGATTCTAGAAGGCAATTCAATTCCATCTCATTGATTAAAATGAAGAAACATGATAATTCGGTACGGGGATCACCAAATAGTCAAAAACCAAAATAGGTCATACACCACAATGATATTGTTATGTATTACATAAATGGTATAAAAGTAGGACCTTTACTTCAATGATGCCTATAATGTATCTCTGATACATAGTTTCTCTCTAATTTTGACGTGGAGTTTCATGAATTTAAACCTATTGCATTTTGTCTACTATCGTTGGTTTCCGAGATGCGTATTCTAATTTTAATGTGTTTCTAACTAGGTTTTTTAAAGTGCCGAGCCACAATGCTGTACTTGAAATATAAGCACATGTGGGCAACTGAAGTGATGTTAAAACTTCTTGGCAAGATTGAAAAATGGCAGGATTTTAGCGAAATCAACAGTGGGATGAACCCCTACAAGTACCAAGTGGAATGGACAAGCGACACCAAACCTGGCATAAAACTGCTACAACTGCAAGGAGACGAAACTCTTACTACCCTACCGCAAGAAAAGGAGATTCCTTCCGCATTTGAAACAAATTCCATACAAAAGAGCCAACAAATCCCTGGTACAGTATCTACCAAAGGCATTAGTTTAGATCCACTAAAAGAAGAACCCGAAAGAGGTAATATTCAAGCATACAATTGAGCCATATTTTAAACATATGTGATTTTAAACATAATATATACATTTTATCATGACCTAGATGAACAGAGTTAAATCTTCAATTTTCTCATTCTTCAGTTAGGAAAATTAAATGCATAGATCTAAATGATTATAAATATTTTCCAACTCATTCATTATTAGTTTTATGATAATGAGTTCTTTAGTTATGTCATCCTAATGCTTCTTTCTTATAAAAAGAGAAGAAAAGAAACTGAAAAACTATAGTATGCTTGATTGATTGAGAAGCATGCCTATCTTGACTTATCAAGATTAGGAAATGTCTTCTAATAAATCACCAATACTTAAGTCTACAGGTGTTGACATGAAAAACTTACATTCTACTAAAAATATGGAATAATCTTTTCAAATTGACCAAGTATGGACAAAGGGTTCCTTTTGCCCCTCCTCGACTTTCTCTTTTCTTAGAGAACTTTAGACAGTAAAAAGGGTATTATTGACATTTTTTTCTCTAAAAGATAGAATCTTATAGTTATCTCTCTCTGCAATGTCATTATTCTCATCTCATCCATTGCCACTGTCTTATCCCACATCCAACCATGTTTATAGAGTACTTAATGATGCTCTTGAGTGGAGCTCACTTAATAAAATTAAACAGGCTTGGAATGTGAGCCCTTTTGGGCCAATGCTCTTGAGTGGGGCATATTTCGGAAAAACATAAATCCCATAAAATAAGTACTCTAATTCTCTATGAAAAATATAATTCAATATGATTTGGACCCAAGTCAAATTGATCTATATGAAAAAAAAATTGAATTTATTTATTAGAATGTTATGGAATATATATATATGTATAGAAGTTAACAATCTCAAGTTGGGTCATTTAAGTGAAATCTGATAAGGTATATACACAATATGAGGAGGTTGTTTTTCAACAAGTTAGATGTTTTATAAGTGGGCCTATTGTCGTGGAACTTTTCTATCATGTTTTTTTTCTTTTCTTTTCTCTTTTTAACATCTCGAGTTTGTAGATGGCATCCAAGGATATTAAAATCATGCTGGCTCTTGATTTAACAATCTTAAAGTCTAATGCTATTTTAATAATAATTTATCTCTTTTTTTTATGAGATCCAATCTAATAGTGGGTAAAGGATCGATGGGCATCAAAACTTGGCATGGTGCCAAATCAAGGTGAGGATATAAGTATGAAAGTAGGCCCTATAAGTTGGACTTTACATGTGATCTACTTGTACCAAAAAAAAAAAAAAATCTTCCTTAAATGAATTTTATGTAATTAATAAGGGAAGGGGTCATTTCTTTGACTGGTTTAGGTTTTTCATAAATGGGCCTACTAATATTATTGGTCAATCAACTTTGTCCCCACTAAAAGAAAATCCTAGCTCCGTCCCTGTTTAAACCACAATTAAATGGTTTTATGAAGAAAGACTATTTAAAACAACAAGATGATTTTTCATATATTTTTTGGACGAGATTATCCCAGTTGATGATATCATCATTCCAGTTGATAATATCATCAACTTCTAGATGATATCATCAACCTACTGCAACTTTTTTCTTTTTCTTCTTCTTCGATGGTTCTTATACGTGATTCTCTTAGATTTGGAGGGGAGGCTAAAATCTAGCGAAAGATGAATATACATTTTAAAGAAATGAAGAGTAATCAAAAGGAGGTGTTAACTGTATCAAAGAAGGGTTTGATAAGTCTTTTACAAATCACATAATGAAGTATGTTCAATCTGTCCACTACCAAATCCATTTTTAAAGTTGGTTTAAGAAATTGGGATTAACGAAAACAAAAACACTTTTAAGATCTAAAACTCCACACAAACAATACAAAAACCTAGGAGAAAACATCACATTTACGACTCAAAGATTGCCCAACATTGCTCCCTATATGTTACTCACAAACATCAAGACCCACGAAATTCCCACAAACAAATGGGTTCAAACTCTAAATGTTCATATAATCATACTCAAACTCATCCCCTCGAGCCTCACTCGAAGCTACCACCAAAGATGAGAGAAAATGCTCATTTAGACATTTTATTGAACACTTTGCGCTACAAACTGGAACTCTCAAAACTCATGTGAAGGGGGCGACAAATATGTAGAAAACTAAGCACAAGACCCACACACCAAAGGAAGATTACCAAGACCACTAGAAAGATTACTGATATCGTCAACTGAAGCACTTTCTTTAAAAAAAAAAATGTATAAACAACTATCTTCATGAAATCATTTAACTAAGATTTACTCTTAATTTTTTCATAAAAGTTTCTATATATATGGGGAAATGCTCATATGAGAGATATCTCTCACCTTATATGAGAGATTGTGTGGAGGCCCTCACATCCATATCTAATGCCAACAACTTAAATGTGAGGGTTCTCACCCATATCTCTCATATAAGATGAGAGATACCTCTCATAGGAGCATCTCCCATCCATATATATATATATATATATATATGGGATTTGAGATGACATTAGTTAGGTATTATGGGGGTGTGCAAAGAAAAACGTATTCTTTTCTAATTCAATGATTGATGCAGGGAGAAAGGAGAAAGTCTACAGACAGATGTCTGTAGACAGACGGCAGACAGACGGCTGATGTGGCACGATGCCACGTCAGCCGTATTAAAAAAAAAAGCCAGTAAAAGAGGGAAATTTCGATTTTGGTTCACATATTCCCCTGGCTTTCCCGCTTGCATAGCGAACGCACCCTCACCGGTTGCTCATCGCACCCTTCTCTGCAACAACAATATCAGATGGCAATGGCTGCAGCAGCTCCTTCTCTGCATACTAAAAAACAGAGCTTTCACCAACACAACATGAAGTTCCTGAGCCCGAGAGCCGTGCCCATGAAGCAGATTGGTCTGCCTTCAAAACCCACGAAGCTCTATCGAGGGGTGAGACAACGGCATTGGGGGAAATGGGTTGCAGAGATTCGGCTGCCCAAGAACAGGACCCAGCTCTGGCTAGGCACTTTCGACACTGCAGAGGAAGCCGCGCTTGCCTACGACCAGGCGGCGTATAAGCTCAGAAGAGAGCTTGCCAGGCTCAATTTCCCACACCTTCGGCATCAAGGATCTAATGTTAGGTGTGGGAATCTTGCTGATTACTACAGACCTCTTCATTCCTCTATGGATGTGAAGCTTCAAGCAATTTGTCAAAGCTTACCTAATTCCCAGATTCAGGGGAATCCTACCAAGCCTAGCTCGAGCTCTAGCTCGAACCAGCCATCGTTGGTGTCGCAGAGCGATGAATCTGCTGGGTCTTCGCCGTCTTCTGAGAACAAGTTTCCAGATTTCACCGAAGCGCCATGGGATGACTGTGAGAAGTTTCCTTTGTTTGAGATAGATTGGGATGCAGTTACGTTCCAAGTTTGATTTTGTGAAGTTTTCTAGGTGGGTTTCTGTTGGTACTTTAGTTGGGTGGCTCTCCAATTGCTGTTGCAGTGGGTTTTTTGGCATTTGCATAGCTGCTGGGAGAGCTTTCTTCTTCTTCTTCTGCTGTGGGAATAAGATGAGAGTTGTAGTGGTGGAAGAAGGAGCATGATTTAAAATCCGTGGGATTAAAAACTTGGTGGGTGACTACTGTAAAGTGTTTAGGTAACACATATTTCCTGGTTTGCTGGTTTTCTTGCATTACCAGGAGTCAGTCCCATGTAAGCAGTCTAATGTATGTATCTATTCAATGTATTTTGTTATCTTGTGCTCTGTTTATCTTTTCTATGGGACGTCATGGTTGGTTTTTTAAAGTCTCCATTTTTTTCAATGCATCTTTGTTACCTTGTGATATGGTTATCTTTTTGTGGGAAGTCATGGTTGGTTTTTTTTGAGTCTCCATTTCAAAGGCAATAAACCACCGAAAGAGATGAAGATAGAAAGTATAAAAATAAAAAAAAAACCCCCGTATCTTATCAAAAGCGAGGAACTGGCAAGAGTTGGAAGGTTGAAAAAGAGTTAACCAAAGCTTTCTAGTTTCTACACAAAAAGAGCAAAAGAGGTCTCCTTATCTAATAATCAGAAAACCACCATCTTCAAAAACAAACCCTCCTGGCAGATCTGAAAGACAGAAAAAGAAATCTAAAAAGATAACCATAAACCCATAAAAAAAAAACCAAACTGGATCTCTTTTCTGGATCACCGGGCTTCCTTAAAACCCTTCAAGTTTGCATCTCTTTCAGAAAAAATGACAAACCCAAAACTCCTAAAAAACAAAAAGCTCCATTAGAAGACAGAAGATTACACAAAGGGATCCAGAGAAGTGGGATTTAGGTGTGTGTGTGTGGGGGGTGGGGAATCTGTTGATGATGAATTAGAGAGAGAAACAAGAGAGAGAGAGAGATAGGAGCTGACGATGGTGCGATGAGGAGCCGGTGACTATAGTGCAGACGGTAAACAGATGGCAAAAATCAAAATCGAAATTTCCCTTTTTTTCTGGTTTTTTTTTTAATAAGGCTGACGTGGCATAGTGCCACATCAGCCGTCTGTCTGCTGTCTGTAGACTTTCTCAGGGAGAAAGAGGGTGTGCAAATAAAAATGAGGGGTGCATTTAGAAGCAGTCCACTATTTTGGCCATTATATATGGTAGGTGGTTTAAGTAGCTACTGCATAGTTAGGGCAACCGCAAGGTGATTACTTGCTTTGGAGGTAACGTCGACCCTCCAGGAGAGATTGTTCCAAAAGTTCTTTAACAACCACGAAAAGTGGGCTAACTACTTGAAAACGACCCCTGGGCCATGGATGCCTACAATTATCCCTTGCCCTTCCCGAGATCATTTTGGGAGCTTTTTTCGGAATCTATATGCTCATCTTATTGTCAGAGAAGGAGGTTTTTGGGGACCCTTAAAAGTGGCCTTCACGGAGATTTTAGCCTTCTAGATTTCAGGTGTGGCATTAAAGAACTAGCCAAAATTTTCATTCATGATTGTGCTATCGAATTAATGATTTTTCATTCATGAATTTCCACCGGGCATCACCCCAACATATCAAATTCTAAAAAAGTCCTAATTTCATCCACATCTCTACGTATAATCCTTCAACCCCTTGCCTTTTTAATATTCCTTTATTGAAACTCTTTTTACCATGAATTTCAATGAAGGATAGTGATAATTTTGGTAAGCATGTTGATGATTTTGAGATATATATACTATATTTGAGAAATACGTGGTGTCACATATGAAAGCTATGTTAACACCATCTTAGCCTTACTTATCTGAACCATAACTCTGCCCATTAAATTGTCTTTTATTTTGCCCATTTTAATAATGTTAAAAGTAAAATGAAAAATAAAACTCTCTAATTGTTACTTTTTTATTTTTACTATAGCCCATAATGATTAGAAAAAAAAAGGGCAAAAAACAAAGAAAAGAAGGTTTACCCATGAATCTAGAAGCTTAGAGAGGGTTAGGCTCAAGCAAGTCCATGAAGGTCCATAAATGAGGATACGTCTGTTCATTCAGTGATGGATGCAAATTATATTGCATAAAGAAGAAAGGTCTAACAAAACTTCAGCACCTAGTTCTCTATTTTGAAGGAAAGAGAATTTTCATTTTAAATTTGGTATTTATTAAAGGCATTTCACTTTTTTTTTTTTTTTTTTTTGGGGGGGGGGGGGGGGGGGGGTTGGGTTGGCACCCATGAGAATCCAACCATGAGAAAGCATGCCATGGGAAAGAAGTTTGCTCATACCGGAAGAAAAACCGGGGGGGGGTTGGGTTGGGTTGGCACCCATGAGAATCTAACCATGAGAAAGCATGCCATGGGAAAGAAGTTTGCTCATACCGGAAGAAAAACCTAGAGATTGAACCCCGAACGATTATGTGAGAAGCAAGATTCCCAACCTTCTTGGATAATCTTCAATGACCCAACCCTCTAGTGATGTGCCCAAGTTAGCGATGACTCTAACATTCTCTACCAAATGAACCCTAATTATTGATTCATAAGTAACAAATTTTCTATATTGATGCCAATATACCTATGGAACTTTCCAATATTGTTAATTCTTGTGAAAACTATGTCTTAGTTGTATGAGTGAGTGTGATAAACCAACCCCAGTTTTTTTGTTCATGTTTTATAATATGAAACCGAGGTGTTAAGGATATACTCTCCCTCATTTCAAGACAAGCTGATTGTAAAATTTGACTTGTCTACTGCTCATGTTTCTTTATTTTCATTCATTTAACTGACTTTTCAACATATGTTGACCAAACAAGGGGTGAACAGGGAGAATGAGTTGCTTGCTTCCATTTTGTGATTTTATTTTGGGGATTTTACCAGAAAAGACATTTTAGGTGGCCAATGGACCAAAAAGGTTACTTTAGGAGACTTGGTACCAAACCAACCTTTCCGCTTGAAATTCCTCTTTTTTACCTATTTTTTCGAGGGTCGATGTTGACCATCGCTAAAACTAGCAAAGGTCGAGGTCGACCCTAGCCATTATAGCGAGGGTCGACGTCGACTCCGCAGAAAAAATAGCTTTTCTCATCTTTTTCCTTCTTCCTCTCTTCCTCAAACCCAATCCAATGGAGAAGAATAAAATAAGGATTCACCATGATATATATATACACACATCCTATCAGTGTAGTTGGCCACATTTACAATGAAAATGGAGATATAGGTCGTCTTTTCTCTATTGATGGTCCTCATCAGTGTCTCTCTTGCCCAGACCCTAGAAGAAGTTGATCCTTTGCAGGGTAAGATGTTTGAGCTTTCTCTATTTTTTTGTTGTCATGTTAACTACTGAACTTCCTGCAATAAATTGTCTTTTTTTTTAAATATATAATGGTGATCGGTTGTAATGACCTAATTTGTGCAATCAATTGATGGCTTTAGATGGCCCATCTAGGTGGGTGGAATGGAGCTTGTGGGTGATCATTTGAATGGTTGGCAAATGAAATAGCACACCCAAAAAAGAGAGCCAAGATCTCTAAAGTCCTACCCTTTTGTTTCGAGTTTATTAAATTTTAAACGCATGAGTAGTACTCTCCTAGCTTTGTAAGAGCTTTCTCAACTTTACCCAAAAAAAGGGTTGTCCTTTTCAAAGTTTTTTGGAGATGGGAATGTTAATGAATCGTTTAAACGCCTTTTTTGACTGGGCTTTGATCTGATCACCTTTCCAGCCTCTTCCTGCAATATGCCATATCGCTTCTTTAGGACTTGATTCCTCTTTTCACCCTTCCAAGCTGATATGCAGGATGTTCCCTTCTTCTAGTTTGCTGTTGGTGCAACAGTTACAGAGGATCGCCATGTGAACCTTTCATGGAAGGTGGTGAAGGAATATGCCAACTCCTTGCTCAATTCTTGTTAGGATCCGTCCCGAGTTACTCCAGATTAACTCTAATTAATTGAGTTTGAGACTAATTAAGCCGGTTTAAGTGAATTAATGGTGATTTATCACCAAATGGAATTGAATTAGCCTAAAATGAGGAATTTAGGTTTAATGAAGTGCTAGACAAGATTAGGAAAGGAATTGCATGAAAATGGAGCTCAAATGAGCCACTTGAAGGAATTGCGTATAAATATGGATTTATACGTATTTTGTCGAATACGGAAAGTCTTGATACCAACATGTGTATCTCGACGAGTATGATGAATTGTGTAAAAGACTTGAATTGATTTGACGAGAAATGAATCAAATAGGCTTTGATTTGACTCGAATTGGAATTAAGAGAATGAATGGGGGGTGAAATGCAAAAGTTAACTTATAAGATGAGATGAATTTCATTCATCTCATCCTGTAACCTAAGCTTCTTCTTCCTGCAGCCGTTTCTTCTTCTTCTTTCTTCACTTTTCCTTTGTCAAGTGTTGGTTGAAGTGATTGAAGTAAAAAGGGGAAGTCATCTTCTTACTATTCATCATCATCTTCTTGAGATTGATTTGAATTGGAAGCTACAGTGAGTGGATTTTATCTCAAATCCAAGCCAAGCAAAGAATAGACTTCACATAAGGCAAGCTATACTTATGTTTATGTTTATTGAAGTGTTTGAATTGAGTTTAGTGGAAAAGAAATGATGGTTCAGCCATTAAGGATGAATTATGGATTTTGAAACCCTTAATTAGTTGTGAACTTAATGGAATGGATTAGAATAATTATGGTTTGAGTTAGTAGATTATGAAGTTTGAATTTCGTTTATAAGTACATATCATCTTGCTTACCAGGTCATCAGAAAGAAGGAAAAAGGAATGGGTGAAACACCCATTCATTGCACTGCAGGAACAGAACTCGTGTTCTGTTGCTGCAGTGTCGCCGGTCGATCGGCCAGCAGGGCCCGGTCGACCGGGAACACTGGGTCAGGCCCGAAATGGCCTGACCAAAGTACTGTTCACCCTTTTATTTCTTTACAACTCCGTTTGACCCGGCCCACTGAAAAATGTTTGGAAAGTACATTTAATGGTCGAATTTCCGGAATTAAGAATTTAAGCTTAGAGATTGACCCGATTATTCATAGTGAGCCAGTGAGTTTTGGATTTTTGAGAACTAAAATCGCTTATGAGTCATGTGGTAAGTATGACTCATATTAGCGATATCTAAACCTCCATAAGTGATAACTAGGGTTATTCTGATGCATTAATTTCACTAAAAGTAATGTCATCGACAGTAATACATGCATGAATAATCCCCGTTCACTTAAGAATTGGTTAGAGAATTGGTTTAGAATGAGGTTGAGATTAATAGGAATTGTTAACAAGTCTGGCACTACTTAGTGGTTTCCGAACTCATTATTGAATGGAATCGAATGAAATGAGAAATGAATTGAATGAAATGACTATTCCTACTGCAGTAGATGAGAATGGGAGCGTCCGGAGCTCCGTGGGACACCAGTGATCTCTGATCAAGACACTGGGAGATCTCACCACACTGGACCGAAAGGTCATTGACTAAAAAGTCATACACTGAAAAGCCATTAATAAATGAATATGAATTGCTTCCTTTTGGAAGATTAAATGAATAGAATGGAGTTGAAACCCCTGCTAGTGTAGTTGCCAGTATATTGTTATGATTAATGGTATTTATTATGAATTGTTTAGCACTGTTAAACAATGAATTGAGAATTATGAAATGTCATAAATATATGTATACCTTGTTGAACCGTCGTGTTCATGGTATTACTGATGATGTTACAGGCCCAGTTGCCCGTGCCGGTCCCTCCGAGACCGTCCCGACAGCGGAGGAGGCCCATTCGATACCTCCAGGAGGTCTAGCCGAATGGACGTGATTGGAGAGCGAACACATGGGAATCTTTTGAGAACTTTTTAGAAATGCTTTTATAGATTCATTTTGGTATTGTAAGCATTGTAAGTATGTCCCCTGCATTGTATTTTAAATATGCAGTGGTTGATAGTAGGAACTGAATTGGTGTATAGTAACTTTACTGTTCAAAGTAAAGAGTTTGATTCGTTTTGATTAAATAATTGTCAATGTATATTATTTGTATATTCCGCACTGTACATTGACAGGTACTTATGCAAGATCCCTTGTAAATTCGTATTAACTTCGGTTAATTCGGGTTTACGGGAGTAAGTATGATTAACATCGCGACCCGGGGGTTAACCCTAATGACTCTGATCTTGGGTCCGGGTCGTGACAATTCTATAGTTAATGGACACATTTGAGTGAGATTCTTCCTCATGGTGAATCCTCATGTTATTCTTCCTCATTGTATTGGATTTGGGAAAGAGAGGAAGAAGGAGATGATGAAAACTATTTTTTCCACCTATGTTGGGTCGACGTTGACCCTCACTTATTATAGCGAGGGTCGACGTCGACGTTCGCTAGTTTTAGTGAGGGTCTACGTCGACCCTTGAAAAAATAGGTTAAAAAAAACAGAGAGAAATTTCGAACAGGAAGGCTAGTTTGGTGCCAAGTCTCCTAAACTGACCTTCTTGGTCCATTAGCCGACACCTAAAGTATTTTTTTCGTAAAGTCCTCTTTTATTTTTTACTTTTTACAAGCATAGGGTATATATCTATTATACCTAATCTTGGTAGCTTCCCTTCTTTTTATATTTTTTTATTGTAATTGAACTTCTCCTTTATTATGCTATAATTATTTGTTTATCATTAAAGCTTTATCCCAACTATGTTCAACTATATGAATTATTCCGATCTATCCTGCACCATCTCATATAATTCATGTTTGGGTTGTGAAAACATCTTACACTAACCATCAACCTCTTTTATCTGGGCTTGGAACCAATAGCGCAAAGTTAATCTAATTTATCTATTATGTATTAAAACAACTAACACGAAATTTAAGAGATAAGGATAAGAAGTTGATGATGAAAACACAAAGGGAAAATTTCATATAAGACCTTAAGTATTTACCTTATTTCAAAAAAGGAAACAAATTTTAAAACTTTTCAAACTAATCCCTAAGTTTTCAATTATTGGCATCCATTTATCTAAAGCTACTTTTCAACAAATTTTACTCTCATTTTTTAAATACTCAAATTACTCTCCATTAAAAATAAAACTCTCACTCACTTCCTCTACATTCTAATCATTTCTTTCACCGACGTTCTCATGGTGATCAAATACAACCAACGTCCCCACAATGATCGGTTGCATGTAGTGGCTGTCAGAACCATGTCATTGCTTTAAATGAAGGGTAATCTAGGTATTTAAAAAATTAAAGGTAATCTAGGTATTTTAAAAAATGAAGGAAAAAAGTTGATAGAAATTAATACCTTTAAATGAACGGATTTCCTTAATTAAAAGCTTCTTCAAAAACTTAGGGACTTATTTGAGAACTTTTGATACTTCTGTCCTTTTTTGAAATAAGGTAAAAACTTCTGATTTGAAATTTTCCCAAACAGAAATGATCATATTCATTCTTTGTACAAAAAGGAAGTCTAATGCATTTTTAGCTATTGACAGGTGTCATTGAGTCTCCAATCATGATTGCGGTGAAGAAGGGGATCGAAGAGATGGTAAATAAAATTCTTGATAAATTCCCGGAGGCTATTCAAGACAAAGATTTAGAGTGCAAAAATATAATGTTTTTGGCAGTAGAGCATAGGCAATATATTGCTGAGTTGTTTGAAATGGATGAGTGTCGGCCAGAGCATCTAGAAGTGGACGCAGAAGGAAATAGCATATTGCACTTGGCTGCCAAATATCCAAACAATCAAGGGCTGGTAATGTCTGATGTGGCACCAACTTTGCAGATGTTGCGAGAGATCACGTGGTTTAATGTGAGTCTCTCTCTCTCTCTGCGCGCGCTCGCACAGGGGTGCGTGTGTTGATTTCACGATGTGTCAATTAAATTACATCTCAAAATGGTTAAACAAAATAACTTTTCAAAACGTTTCTCAAAATGTTATAGTCTTTTTTCGCGCTCGAATATCCATATCAAATGGTATTCCGTCCGTTTCATTCGTTCAATCCTCCTAGAGGAACCGGAACGGTCTCCTCCGCTGGCGCCGGGGGCGTTACTGCATCGGCGGGGGCAAACGGGCCTGTAATGTCATCAATAACACTAATGAACACGACGGTTCAACAATGTATAAACAGATCTTGTAATGGCACATGTTAATACATATACTGAGTTCATTAAATTCATTTGGTAACAAATACCATTATAGACAAATCTAGGTAATTCCTACAATGACAATAAGTAAATTTAAGAGTTAATCAAATGACATATACAAGATAGTCACTATCATAGCTTTCTTCATTCATTCCATTTCATTTTGTTTCATTTCATTTCATTTACCATCTTCCCTCAAAGGAAGGATTCATCTTTCGAATGGAAGGCATCAATCAATACCCATAGATATCATCGGAATATGTGGTACTTACTAGTGTCCAGGCCAAGGACAACTAGCATCACCACGGAGCTCCGGAACGCCCCCAAATCCATCTACTGCAGTAGGATTGTTTATAATTCATCGTTACCTTTAGTAACTATTCATTCGTTAATTCATTCATTGCATTATTCAGTTCAGCTCAGTAATGAGTTTAAGAAACTAACAAGTAGTGTCGGACTCGGAATCAAATCAAATCTGTTAATTCTATCCAAGCTCTAATCAACTTCCTAAACCAAACAATTGAGTGAAACGTTCGTCATTGAATGTACGTGTTATACTCGATGAACATCACTTTTATAGTAGTTTGTACATTCAATAACTTAGCTAACACTTATGCAGGTTTAAACAACACCATTGAAGCATCCATACGCACTTTAATTATACTTAATGCACTACCATTCTCTTCTTTTATTTTCTATAACCTTGTCAAATCTTAGATTATGGTATAATTAGTTCTAACACTAATTTATAGACCACTAAGACTCCCTGAATTATCTCCTAGTTAAGGGCATGTCCAATCGATCGGATGACAGTCCGATTAATCTGCTCGAAAAACCTCTCAGTTATGGGCCTGTCCGATCGACGAATTGCAGGTTCGAAAACTGATTTTTCTCTCCCATTTCCTTTCTTCCTTCATTTCATTCACAACCTGCATTAAATATTGGAACCTCCTGTTCCCTCCTCATAAACCATTCATCCACAACAATACTTCTAATCATTCATTACCCATCTCAATCAATCATAAACAATTCCATAATCTCATGGAAATTTACAAAAATCCATGAAAACTCTATGCATTTCTACAATGATTAACACTAATCACAAGAAATGTTTATACTTGCCTCTCTTAAAGTTTAGTTAACTCAAAGCCCTTTGTCTAACTTGCTTTTGAGATGAAAAACCCCCAAATGAAACCCTAATTCCAAGAAAACATGAAATATACAAATCTATAAGTTATTTGTGCTACACACTACCTCCATCTACTCAATAGAACTTGGAAATCTTAAGATAAGACCAACTACTCACTTGTGGTTTCAAGCAAAGAGATTTAATTTGAGTTCTCTTCCAAGCTCTATCACTTCAAAAATGGAGGGATGACTTGAGAAAGAAGATGAAGATGGAGCTTTCTCTCTCAAGGACACTCAAACCACTCCTAATCTCACTCTTGATGAAGAGGAATGGAAGAGAAGGGAGGAGATGAAGATGAGTCTAGGGTTATTGGAATGAAATGAATGAAGGATTCATTTCATTCTAATATAAGAACACTTCACACTAAAACCCCCTCCTATTAATCTTTATTACATTTTGAGTCAAATGAAGTCTCACTTGGTCCATTTGAGGTCAAAGGGGATCGCGTATATTATGAAAGTTAATGTACTATTCGAGATACACACGTTGGTATCAAAAATTCCTGTATTCGACGAAATACGTGAAAACCCGTATTTACAAAAAAGTCCTTGACCTAACATGTTTAAGTCTAAACTTATCTTAATCAATTCAATTTCATCTCAACCCATTCCATTATGCTTAATGCATCATTTGAGACTAATTTGTCTCTCTATGGTCATTAACCCTCATTAACACAATTACTCATGCTTAATTAGTATTATTCCCAATTAATTAGCCTTAATCATGATTAGCTTGGGTCAGGGTGTAATAGAAATCCAGTGACCTCCAACCCCAAACCTCTCACTTTCCAAGGCACCAGACATTTTGTGGACTCTGAATGAGAAAAACGTTCTCTACGAGCAGATTCCATACGCAGTAGTCTGTTAAATATAGGGTTTGGATTATCTAATGAGACTTATTTTTTTATGACCCCGGTTCTTAAGAAGACCTTTCCTTCTGCCCTCAACCCACTTGTAAGCATGCATGTAAGTGGAACACACGAGTTGGACTACATTAAACTTTATGCAGTCTGCTCGTAGAACATTTTCCCTTATGTCTTGACGTTTTGCTCTCTAGGGCCCTATTGAATTCAGTTGCCTGTACTTAATTTACCCGTAATTGGTTGTGGTGAAGAATTAAACATCTATTACTTAAAGCAAGGGCGGACGCAGGTAGAAGGGCCTCCTACCCATATATGGTAAAAGTTTAAAATTTCTAAAACCCTCGCAGCAAATTTTGAAAATTAATATGTTGTTCTTTTACATTTGTCCCAATTCCCTCAATATTTCTTTTATATAGAGCCCTCGAAGTTGAATTTTCTGGTCGGCTCTTGCTTAAAGGTAACTCGGTTTTATGGTGTGAATCCAATTTACGTGCACAAACTTTGTGGAGATCAATCAGAAACTCCTCTATCTCGGTGTCTCTGGTGAACTGATTCATTTGGTTAATATTTTCATGGACAAAGCATGTTTGAGTTGACTCCATCTTATGCCTAAATTAATGACAGTTTTTCAAGGAGGTATTGCCACCTTATTTCTCTAATCTCCGAAACCACAAGGGCCAAACTGCAAGGGAGGTATTTACTGAAACACACCAACAGCTGGCCATTCAAAGGGCAAAGTGGCTGGGCAAGGCATCGCAGTCATGCTCGGTTGTAACAACTCTCATCGTCTCGGTGGTGTTTGCCACCATCTCCACCGTGCCCGGTGGTCTAATGCAAGACCAAGGACCCCCAGTTTACAGAGGCAAGCTGGCCTTCAACGTCTTCTCCGTTGCTTCACTCTTCGCTATGTGCTTTTCATCGATCTCCCTTATCATGTTCCTTGGCATTCTCACCTCCCCCTACCAAGAATTTGATGTTGGTAATGACTTGCCCAAGAAGTTGATATATGGTTTGGCATCTCTCTTCATCTCGATCACGGCCTTGTTCCTTTCCTTCTTCTGTGGAGATCTCTTTGTGCTTGACAGCAAGATGAAGTTGTAAGTGCAGAAATAATATACTCACAAGATCAGGATGCCTCTTAGGACTTACTCAATGCATGGAGGAAGTAGCTGCGACGGTACGAACCTGAAAGAGGAGAAAGACAAAGGTCAGAGGACCCTGGCTATGGGCAGCGCAGGGCTCTCCGATGCTTAAGTCAGCAATGGATCGGAGAAGAAGAAGAAGAAGGAAGACTGAGTGTCTATGTGAGAGTGCTTACCCCTTGCTCCCTTTGGCTCGTGCCTTATATATGGAACAGTTTGGGGTGAGTGCCAGTGGGCTTGGTGATGTGACCTGGGTCACATCAGCCCACAAAGTCATTAATGAAGGTCCATCATAGCCCTCTTTGCATTTAATGTGGGTCCGATCAGCCCACACTACATTTAATGTGGGTCCGATCAGCCCACAATGCATTTAATGCCAGTCACATTGGGCCTGATCCTGCCCTGATCTGGTGGTGGCTGACCCTGATCTGGTGGTGGCTGAAGTCCCATCAGATCCCTTCCTTGGGCCTTGCCACGACAGGGCCGTGGCTGTTAGCTGCAGGCGCAATACTGCATTGCCGAGCTTGGGTTGCCGAGACTGAACGGTATGCGCGGCCGAACTGAATTCTGTTTGACCGAGACCAGCACGTAGTGCCGAGACCGATATGGATCGGATCGTAGCCGAGATCAAGGGACGTGGTCCCCCATACAGTAGCTAACCGAGCACACCATAGCCGAGACCAAGAGAAACTGGTTCACGAAATGGGCCCCCACACAGAAGTACATAGCTTATCCAATATTCACTCTCACCTCATGTGTGGCTTTAGCAGGTTTCCCTCTCTATTCTAAAAATGTAATGCCGATTATCACTGATATTCTCACAGGCATCCACCTCAAGAAACTTGAAAAGCTTGAAAAAGGCTTGCGTAAGCGCCTGCATCGGTCATCTTGATGTGGGCCATCCGCATGGGTCATTTATTCTTGTTAAACTAGGCATAGCAAGTCCACTTCACATTTGTTAAGCTGGGCACAAACTAGTGGGCTGATCTCCTCCTTATCATTTCCAACGTACTCTATCGCTTTGTACACTTTTCCCATGTGGGAAGCCATTTTAATTTCTAGCGTTTTCTTTACAAATAAGAATTTTCTTCTTGGGTGCTAAAATTCATTGATGCAGGAAATGCTAGCTGAATGTTGAATGTAGTGGGCTGATCTGCTTCTTATCATTACCTACCTACTTTCTAGCTTTGTACTCTTTTCCCATGTGGGAAGCCATTTTTCTATCATTTTCTTTTCAAACAAGAATTTTATCTTAGGGTGCCAGAATTCATTGATGTAGAAAATGCTTAATGATGGATGTAGCTCATGTTCAATAATTAATCACAATAAGAAGGCAGACACAATTTTTACATGGAAACGTTTAACCGGGAGAAAAATCACAATCGCAAAAAATCAATCACTATTGAACGGTTATAAAATATACTCACAGCTCCTTTATTCCGATCAATACGTGGACCCAAGGACTGTAGTTGTTCTTGCACAACTCCTCGCCGCGCACCACTCCTCGTGCTAGATTCTCCTTCAATCACTTTGAGAACCAAGCTAAACCAATCTTCTACAAAGAAGTAGAAGTTTCAGACCTTTTAGAGCAAAACTTCAACCAAATCTCTCAATTGATTGTTCTAAAGAAAAAGTGTACTATCTTGGATTGAGAAAACACTCAATTTATAGCTCCAAATCTGTGCATAAAGACTGCTAATTAAAATACAATCAGAATAAAGTCTTTTCAAATTCTGTCTTAAAATCCGGATCAAAATAAGCAGTCTTTTCAAATTTTGTATTGTAATTCAGTGTCGAATTTAGTTCATGTTTAATACTTTTGAGGTTGAACTATTCAGCTATGCTCCATGCAGTATATATTCATAATCACCACTTATTGATTTTGTAGGTGGTGGTAATTAGTCCTCTCTTTTCTTCACATTTTCCACAAGAAACTGAGGTACCGTCTAAGCTAGAATTTATTAGATGAAACAGCCTCTGCATAAGCAAATACTAGCAAAAGGTGGACATGGTATCAAAGCCAACCTTTTGTGAGTCAATTGTTCAATTGAAGAAATAAATTAGCATTGCAAACAATTGCTTTTGCATTTGAGCCATAATTCCATGAACTAAAATAGCCAAGCACCCAAGAAACATAAACTACTGCTAACCAAAATAGTGCTCGCAATCCAAACGACCAATGAAATAGGTAATGACAAATTTGCGAAATTACTTTGAGAAAAGCTTGGGAAAGAAGTAATGTCGGAGACGAGCAAACATGTGCAACATTGCAGATTCTAAAAAGACACCTCTCTCTTCCCCACAAATATCATGGAAGTATAAGAGAAATTAGAATTAATTAATCAGAAACACTAACACCTATTAAAAAAATAATATTTCTAACGCACCAATCATGCAACCAAAATAATAAAAGTAAAGGAAAAAAGTTCAAACAGCCTATGAAACTACAATTAGGAATCATGGTCAAAATCAGCTCCAGCATATAAATAAATATATATATATATATATATATATATATATATAGAGAGAGAGAGAGAGAATTACTTGGGTATAATTGGGGATTAATTTTTCATCTCCCCCTTGATTAGTTTTTTTATTGAAGTGAAAATTAGTTAATGGTTATTTTTGGATATTCACCTTTTTGCTTTATTTTTAACAACATTTAGAAATACAACTCTTAAAACACTTTTATGCGGCGCTGCAGAAAATCATTTCCACAAAAAAGAATTCCATTATCCATGGAAAACTTTTTTTGACCTCCCCCATTAGAAATGGTTTTTTGAAGAAAGGTGAAAAAAGTTGGTTCATTTTTCAGATTTTCCTCGAGGAAAAGCAGCCACAGCAACATGGAATTTTAAAAGCCGTACAAAACTTTTTTTGACCTCCCCCATTAGAAATGGTTTTTTGAAGAATTGTGTAGAAATACAACTCTTAGAATTCCTACTTACGTGGAACAAAAGAGCCATCACAAGTCAAGATTTTTTGTATCTCCCCATATTCAGTAGCATATTTGGTAAAGGTTTCGATGAACATCACAGTGGCCGCCTCGGTAATGAAAGTGAAACGCCATATGTAAGCGCATCCTATAATCCATAAAACATGGAATCTTGGCATCCATGAAAACTACCCGTCAAGCAGATGAAAAAGAAATGTTCAAGTTAATAATAACCAAAAGAAAATAAAAAGTTAACAATAACTACTAACTAGAAAGCATTGTTCCTCCAACACACTCATAATTGGGGCGGTGTTGGCACCTTGGTTTCATGCCCAGGATAGGTCCCAAAAAACAAAGGAGCATTGTTCTATTAAATCTGAATCCAAACAGCCCCACGCCCCACACTTGACAATATGCCATTGCCTTCTATCTATATAGCAGTTTGAGCTGATACACCTTACTCTAAAGCTTATATACCAAGTTGCTGAAATTTCTCATCATGACAGCAGATGAACCACCTCTAATGGGTCCATTCCTCCATGACATTTTACCCAGGCAGCCCTTATGACCAGAGCCCTCCTCCAAGGCCATCCACAAGCCTTGAATTGGCTAGTTTCTTAGTGATGAAATCTTTCAACTCAATTTCGCCAGGGAACCTGTGTTCTTTCAGTTTAGAGAAGACCTGCATTGCCAAAGGACACGGTTCAGACTCATGAATAGAACTTACAATTGAAACATATACATCATGTAGTGGAAGATAATTATAAAGAGACTAGTTCATGCAACATCAACATAATAATGCAAGCTGACATTTTTGTTCCAGCAGATTTAACTTTACAGATCATCCTCTAGCAACGTATAGCTATGGAGAAGGGCAAGGTGAATTGTTCCTGTAATTAACATCATGGATCATCCTTCCATGGACACCACTCTTTTCTAATTAAAAAAAGGAACCATGTATTTTTTTTCAATTTGTAAATAAACCGCTGCACTGTTAGGCCATTGACAAATGTCAAAGTAAATGACTGGAATTTGGAAAATGTTGTTTTGCCTGTCTCATTTCTTCTTGAAACTTTAATATCACAACACCACCTCCTAAACTCAATATATATTTGAGGAAGGCTCAATATATATACGAGGGGATCTACATAACGGCCAGGCGTGTTGGATAAGAAAAATGCCCCCGTTGTTCAACCAATAAAATGAGGGAAGGAATTAATGACAGGGGTTGCTTAGTTTGCATCCTTATCCTCTTAAAAAGAAAGGTAAAGAATATTAATTAACTTTCCTACTTCTTCTTTTTCTCTTTTTGTCTCCTCATACGGTCAATCCAATATATAGCCATCAGAATAGTATACAATACAAGGCTTCTTATTGGATCTAATATAGGAGCAAACAGGCCCATTTTTTAGAGGGGCGTTTTGTAGATATAGAGGAAGAAGAATCCAAATGCTAAAAGCTAAAGGTAAGACATAAATCTGGAGAATCAAAACTTGACCCTTATTCTCCTCTATCATCATCATCTTCCTCAAAAGGAAAGGGGGGAGAAAGGGTTAAAGAAAAAGCAAAGTACAAAACCCAAATACCATCAAATTTTTTTCTTCCTATTTTTTTTTTTTTTTTTTGGTCATCAAATCAAAAGCCTGAACTAAATCAACCAAAACCAACACTCAAAAGATACAAAAACCCAATACACAAGTATTTTTTTCCAACACTTCTTAAAGACCCAAGTCACCGTCACAAGTATCAGTGATCGGTTAAAATTATTGTGATGCTATTTGAAAACAATGTTTTGCTAATAATATCACATTAATATTGTCATATTTCCCGAGATTTCAAAAATCTTATCGTGATAATATTGGTACTTGAAAACTGAATGCAATTCTAATGCCATGTGCTTCTGTTAAGGCACTAATCAGTCCATTCCGCTTTCCCTAAAAAGAAAAAAAAAAAAGTCAACCCCATTAAGTTAATGCTTTGATACACTACACTCTGCAGTCGATTTAATGCATTAATGCACCCTTTAACAAGTTCACTTTTTTTATAAGTTTCATCCACTTTTGCTTTAGGCTCTAAGAAAAAGGTACTATCTTTGTTAATTTGAAATTTTCTCCTGTCTTTTTTTACTGATGCTTTTTTTATTTTTTGCGACGGTGTTCGGATAACTCCAAGAAAACCCCAAAATCTTGAAAATACCCTCATATTTTTCCAAGCCAATAAATTCCTAAGAGCAATGACCAAAAGGTTATAGTGAAGAACGACGATATCAAAGAAAGGTAGAGGGAATATTTTAGCAAGCTTCTAAATGAAAACTATATAGGAGACATAAGACGAGAGGATTCTTTGTTAGTTGAACATACTTTTTCCGCATAATAAGGGTGGTGAAAGTGCAAAAACACTGACACAAACAGGATAGGCTACGGGGCCATATGACATTCCGATGGAGGTTTGAAAATGCCTAGGAGAAATTGGAGGCATTTGGTTAACTAGGCTCTTAATAAGATATTAATAACAAAGAAAATGTCGAATGAACAGAGAAGTGTTGTAGCCATAGTTATTAATTTCATACCGTTTTGGCTGAAATGTCCGAAATTTCTCGTTTCAATCAAGTAGCAGAAACGAAATTTCGCATAAAATCTTTCGTTTTAAATTTCAGCCACTTTCGACCGAAATGCCAAAATCCTGGATTTCAGCTGAAAAATCACATTTCGGCCGAAATGAAATTTTACATAATTTTTTTTTTTTTTCAATTTTGACTTTTGATACATATTATTCTTTGTATTTCTTATATTTGCCCAAAATGTAATTCCAAAAAGTTTACTAGAATGGATTAAATCCATATTTATTGTTTTATTTTTTATTTTTTTATTTCTCTACATATATATTATTTTTATATTTCCCCGAAATGTAATTCCGAAAAGTTTCACCGAGATCTCAAATCGGCCGAAACTTTTCATTTTGGAGGCCAGACCGAAATGGGGTCCGAAACGATATTGACAACTATGGTCGTAGGCTCGCAAACAATATTGACAACTATGGTCGTAGGCTCGCGGCACCCATATATAAGAGCAAGGGGTATACAAAATTTTACCAACTATCATGAGATTAAACTTATGGGTCATTATGAAGCTATGAGAAAGTAATGGAGTAAAGACTTAGACAGAAAAGCAAGATATTTGAAAACCAATTTGGGTTCATGTCAAGGAGGTAAACTATGGAAGTTACCTTCTCACTTAAGCAATTGATGGAAAAACATCAAATAAAGAATAAAAATCTACATATAGTCTTCATCGATCTAGAAAAAGCTTATGACGAGGTACCTAGAGATTTAATTTGGTGGGTTTAAAATAAAAGGAATGACTCAGGAGGTTATAGTGAAATTATTAAAAACATGTTTGAAGGGGTGGTAACGAGTGTGAGAACTACCTGTGGAGAGACAGGTGAGTTCCTATGACTATAGGTTTGCGTCAGGGATTAACCCTAAGCCCTTATCTCTTTACACTGATTATGAATGAGCTAACGGCTCACATTCAAGAGGATGTACTTTGGCGTATGTTATTTGCAGATGATGTGGTGTTGGTGATGATGTGAATGCAAAACTCAAGAGATAGAGAGATTTTAAAATTCAAAGGCTTTAAAATAATCCGTACAAACATTTTTTAAAAAATGAACAAAGAAAAATATATATAAATTGCAACTTCAGAGAGCATATACAAAGAGTTAAAACTATTGTGAGAATTGAAGACTATGAATACCACAAAAAGATTCATTCTGACACCTTGGCTTAATAATTAGTAAGAAAGAAGGAATTAATGGAGATGATGAATAGGATAAAAGCTGGATGGTTGAATTGGAATAGGATAAAAGCTGGATGGTTGAATTGAATACTTCTGGAGTGCTTTAGGATCGCCATATGACAAACAAAGGGAGAATTTTACAGGACGACGATTAGACCAACCATAACTTATGGAGCAGAATGTTGGCCAATCAGAAACCAACATATGCACAAAATGAGTAGATATGAGAATGTTGAGGTGGATGTGTGGTAAAACTAAAAATGATAAACTTATAAATGAGCGCTTTCGAGAGCATTTAAGTGTAACATCAATAGGTGATAAAATTAAAGAAACCTATTTGAGATGGTTTGGGCATGTCCAACACAGGCCAGCAATGGCATCGTTAAGGAAAAGTTTGAGTATGTAGGTTGATGGCCCACCAAGGGGAAGGGGTAGGCCAAAGAGTGCATGGATGGAGGTAGTAAATATGATGATCGGAAAGGCATGCGACTTATCTAAGGATTTGGTTTAGGAATAATCAGAATGGAAAATCATAATTCATGTAGCTGAACCCAACATAATTGGGGACAAAGCTATGATGATGATGATTTCCCAAAAACAAGTTTATGAAAATGACCCAAATTCAAGTATGAGTCAATAAAATCCTAAATACCATACATCATCTATAATTGGGATGCATGCAAGAAAGCAACATTAAAAAGCGGAAGAAACAACAATATGCTAAGACAAGTGCAATCTACTAACAAGGAAAGAGCAGTTCAACACAAAACTAAAATCTTTTTCTCAATTCATTAAAAATCACCTACTCAAGCAGAAGAAAGGTCTCTTACCAAGTCACCATCGCAATAGACTTCAAAAGCACCAGAACTTTGTAAGAAGTTTTGCAGAACATTGCCAAGAAGCCAAGTGCTTGCAATGGCTCCAAATCTATTAGCACGCAAAGAGAAGTACCACAGGGGTGGTGCCATATATCCCAACCTAGGAAAAATGTGTTCACCAGCCATTACAATTGCAATAACTCCTACTTGAACAACAGGAACCACTTTACCAAGAAGGCGTTTTGGGAGAGTAGGTGGATGGTTTAAAAGATTAACATCAATCCCTGGAAAAGAAGTTTCCAACATCTTCTTCATTGTCACTGCAGTACCCCTGCCATGAAAGCAATGAATTGGTTATCGCTTATAGATAGATCTTGAAATGGTATAATAGATTTTAATTTTAAGTTAATTAATTAGCAAATATGACAATAGCATCCTCACAAGAATGCATTTTGAGAAGTGAGGTCCTGTTAAGTTTGTTCCATTTTCTGTTTGCCAAAATAGTTAACAGAAATTCAAAGAACCATGACAAGACAACAATAGGAAACAAAATAAGCATCTATAAAGCCATTTACATTCTTAAGGTGACAATAGAATAAAAGAAGTACTAATCAAATGGCTGCTTATCAATGATTGTCAATTCAAGGTCATGGTGATAGATTCTCGAGGAGTAAGAGCCAGGTGGCTCGATATGCATGCAAGAGCCCATAAATATAAAAATATAAAAACATAAGTTACATGGATGAATAGGCCATGATATTTTTGTAAAAAGATATCTTCTTCTTCTTCTTTTGTTTTCTGTTCCCATCACTAGGCTCATTTAGAAACAATAAGGCCCTGTTTGGAAAATCTTATCTGTTTCAAAAAGAGCAGTTTGAAATAGATGATTTACCATTAGACTGTTTGGTTGGGTGAGAAATGGGTTGAAATAGACATTTTAAGAATCAACGGTTGAAATTTTTTTCACTGATTCCTCAGGATTTATAATGAATTAGGGGCTAAAATCTGAACACAAAGTCATTCTCAGTCTTCCAAAGAGGATCAATGGTTGGGACCATGACTGTGGGATCCACATAAGCCCAAATCGAACATCTAAGGTTCAGTGTTTTTGGCAAATATCTCAAAATTTAAGATAGATCAACGGTTCAAATTTAGGCCTATACCTGAGTTTGGGCTTAGAAAATTTTTCAACTGTCTGGATCATGATTGCGTGTCCCACAATTTTTTTAAAAAAAAAGGACAGAATGGACATGTGAGAAATAATTGGAAGTGGCTGCCTTAGACCCCAAGCATATACAATGATTTTTTTTTTCTTTCAATATCTTAAGATTTGCAATGGATCAAGGGTTTAAATTTTAACCCTTAGCCATTTTCCATGTTACATAGAGGATCAACGGTTCAGGTCGTGATTACAGGGCCCGCAAATGTCTAGAAATGGAGATCTTAGGATTTGCTTTTTTGCAAATATCTCAAGCTTCGTGAAAGATCAACAGTTGAAAATTGAACAAGTAGCCTTTTATGCCTTCTAAAGATCCTCAACGGTTTGGATCGTAATTTTGTGGCCTGGAATTTAAACAAAAAAAGAAAAAAGCTGACAGTAGAATAATCACGTGGAAGTCACTGCTCTTGGCTGTGCATATCAAACGCCAGTCCACTTGTCACCAATATCTTGAGATCTACATAGAATTAGGGGTTCAAAATTCAAATTTGAACTCAAAGTTGTGTTCCTGGTTTCAAAGAGAATCAATGGGTCGGACTGTGGTCGGGGGCCCCACAAAAGTACAAAAATAGAGATCTAAGGGTCTATGATTTTTTGCAAATATATTGAGATTTGAGATGGATCAACAGTTGAAATTTGAATACATAGCCGATTTAGGTATTCTTAACATTTCAGACGGTTTGGATCATAGTTTTGTGGCTGATAAATTAACAAAAAAAGAAAAAGATGGATAGTTGAAAAATGACGTTGAAATCACTGTAGCAAGTCCTCTCTGTCCGCTTTAGACAATATTGTCTGTTTGAAATGGGGTGGAAATCTAGGCTTTGAGAAATAGAGGTAAAGAGTCTTTATGCATTTTGAAATGGAGGAAGGAAAAATCATGCAAAACACTCTAAATCCGGTTGCAATCAGTTTCAAGTGATTAAGAGCTTGAAAATAGAGTTGCCAAATGGGCACTAATACTAATTAACTGAAAATATGAGATGGTAAAGAAGGCATGACATGAGGCCTGAGGTGGATTCCCCACCCCCAAAGGTTAGGAGTCCCTGTCCCGTGCCAGTGAGGCACTCAGCAAGAAGGAAAAAAAGAAAGAAAGCAAGCATGACATGCTTCAAAATCAAATCAATGATAGAATGAACAAGCATTTTGTGTAATTCTTTTGGTTCCAAAGTACAAAAGTCTATTCTTGTTGAAGCATTTGCATGCTTTGAAGTGGTTGCCTTAAAGGTATAGGTAAATAAATGGCCCTAAGCTAGGGAACAGAACAACCAGTTTTCCACCCCTCAAAAAGCAGAGCAAGTCATCCTCCGCCTGATTTAGAAACTGTTTGAAATTCAGTTTCTGCAGATGAACTAATCCGAAAGAATCTTCTGAAAAATCTCAGGAAGATGTTATGGTTTTATAGGAAAACTGAAAATACACTGCTCCTAGCCTAACAGCCTAAGAAGACAAAAACACAACGCTTCTACCAAACAGTGCTAAAACAGAATTGACATCAGCATTTTGAAAATCATGATGTGGGAGAGACGCTATGATCACCTAGGCAAGAGGCAAAATTGCCTTTAATTCCCAAAAACAAAAATATCTCTTCTCTGATGCATAAGAGGGTAAAAAAAGGAAAAAAAGAAAAAAAAAGAACAGAAAAGAAAAAAGAAGAAGTTTGTTCTATGTCAAAAAATCACTTGCCATAGTTATTCGAATGACAGTTGTCGCTGCTCACTAAATGCCACAAAATGGTCAAAGAAAGTGGTGCAGAAGTTATATACCAACTTCCAGATAAAACAGAGCTGATGAGGTACACATAAACACAAGAGCCTTCCTCTTGAAAATTCACAATGGTTAATGAAAAATGTGCAGGAGGACCTGTTGGGCTAGTTCATTTTGGGGCATAAAGAGGACGAACTTAAGAGTATGGTTCAAAATAGCGGCCGCTCGCAATTTTGATAATAGCGGCGCTACAATCTAAAACCTAATAGAGAAAAGCAGTTTTAATTTATAACATTGTTTTTCCTATTTCTTCTCATCAATGGCCTTTCCTATAGTTGTCTCTACCTTTATATGGTTCCAAATTAGTAAAAAACACAAGATTGGTTGCTACACGAGATTCAATTATTTGTTAACACTTAAAAAAATTCACACCACTATGTCGCTACGTAACAAATGCTATGTAGTATTTTGGCCACTAGCGGCTACGCCCGCTGCAACCGTTATTTTTATCGTTGCTTAAAAGAATGATGCAGAGTTCTTCAGAAGTGGATCCTGCAGTACCACATGCGAGATATATCTTCCAAATAACAATGCTATTTTCAAATAAGCAATTCATTTATTTTGGACCCTACAAATCTATTCTTTTTCTTATCAAAGATCAGCCCCTTCGTCTCAGTGTTTTCACATCAAGTATTATTTGCAGATGAAGAGATGTTAAGGAGCTTATTACTTCCCAAATAAAAAACTTCATGAAGAATATGCAAGAAAAGTACTTTCAATTGTTGGACTCCTAAACGTTTAAGAAGTGACAAAAAGTTACAGCATTTGACAGGTCTACACAATCAAACGGGGCTGAACTAGCCATATAGTGTATGTGGTCCATAGACAGATTAAATCACCCGCTAATTTGCTTAAGAAAAAAGGCTAATTCTAGGGTTTCCCAATCATCATCATCATCAAAGCTTTCTCTCAATTACGTTGGGGTAGGATATATGAACTATGTTTCTCCAGTCTGATTCAAAGCCCAATACTCGGATAAGTTGCACTTCTTTACATCTATTGTTACTACCTCCATCCATGTACTCTTCACCCCAGCCCCAGCCCCTACCCCTTATCCTTTATGGGCATCAGCCTGCATAGACAAACTTTTCTTTACCGGCACCATTGCCGGGTGGTTGTATCCACTTTACGCCCTAGTAACCCTTGATTCAGAATCAGATCACTGATGAACCTCCACCTTCCATTTGTATATCGCTAATCGTACGGTAAAATCAATCAATCAGTAAGAATTTGAATTTGGAACCCTAACTGATCCAAAGTGGAACAACAAGAAGATGCGCAATCAATCCATCGCGGTGGCCACACCCAATTATTCACCAGATTTCCCCAACTCATATACAAATACAGCAACAAGAACAAATAAACAAATAAAATTCAAGAGGAACAAGAAGAAGAGAAAAGGAATAAAACCTGTAAGAACAAGAGGAGCAGAAGCTGATATCGATGGTATGGCCGAAACCGACTCCATCTCCTCCAATGGGTTCCTGATTCTGCAGTACAGGACGATAAAACATATGGAATCAGGTGGTGAAACAGAGGGAGATTTCATAAAGGAAGAAAGGTGTTTGTTTTTATACCTGAGAAGGAAAATCTGCTGTTTGCTTGATGAGGGTTGAAGGGCTGTGGTGATGCTGATGATGGTGATGATGATGGCGAGATGATTGAGGAGGAGGACGAGGAGGAGGAGGGCTGAAGAGATTCAGAAGGTCTGAACAGAAGAGGAAGATGGGCAACCCTAACAACAAAATCTGAACGCGATCCATCAGATCTCAGAGAGAGAGAGAACGAGAGGGTGAGCTTTACAACAATCGGACTATTCTTCTCCACAAAGAAAGGAAGAAGTACAACTATCGGGACAGGGAAGGGCATGGTCTCATAATATAAGGCCCAAATCCAGCAACCCTGACATTCCTAGAAGTTCATGGTGCGGTGGGTTCCAAAAAAGGATCAAGACCCATGGGTGAAGGATAAAAAGGTTAATGCGTAGATGGACCCCAGCTTTTTAACTAGGATGAGTGTTTGCAAATTGATTATATATAAAAGTAGGATGAGTGTTGCCATTTTTATTTTTTTTCATGTAAGGAGAGATTATTTGATTGCTCGTTGCGGATTCACACCTTTCTTTCTTTAAAGTTTGACTCTGATTTTTGGAATTTGTTATTGCAAGTTTATTTTTATTTATTTTTTTACTAACAGAGGGTTTCTAACCTTTTTTTCTCGATTAACCCCTCTGGTCTCAGAGAGAAGCCGGGTAAAATCCATCTAGCCCAATGTGGTAGCACAAGTGAACTCAACCTTTGGCCCCTGAAGAGGAAGGAATCAATTGATATCAACCTCTAATTCTAGAAAAACGAGGAACTCTGGTCCTAACTACTCGGCTAACCTCCTAGGGTTTAAAATTTTAATTTCAGTAGTGCTATCTGAACAAATTTTTTTGCCAGAATTTTAGACAACCCCTATGATATCTCTTGAATATTCAAGGGATATCATAGGGGTTGTTCAAAATTATGAATATTCAAGGGATATCATAGGGGTTGTCCAAAATTCTGGCCAAAAAGTTTATCCAGGTAGACTTTTTGTTTTAATTTTATAAAAAACAAAAGGACCTTATAAGTTTATTTAAAAAAACCTATACAAGTATTTGGTAGCTCGTGTGAAAGTGGAAGGTGTTCAATATTGCAACTTTGAGGCGATGAGTGTAAGTTATATTACTAATAAGAAAGAAGTGATTTTTTTAAGTCCTTCGAGAGCCTGGACCCTCTTGGGGACCTTGCTTCAATGGAACCCACTCTGGGTAATGACTTGCAAGTTAGGACATTGAGCTGATGTCATTGGGATGAATTTTATGGGAGTGATCATCTGTTGAATAACTTAGCCCTCAAGAGGATGAGAAGAAAAGCATTCGATATTTTTTGTTTTTAGTTATTTTGTAAAAGCAAAGACCGGTGCGACCAGTGAAGCGGAGAGCATTGTTAGGGCGTTTGATGTCAGGAAGAAATCTCAGGTTTGCCAACCCATTATTAACCTTTCATTTTTTTAGTCTTTCTGTGTCTATATTCAAAAGGGAAGAGGTTCCTTTCTTTTTTTTGTTGTAAGGGTAAATTATATTAAAAAGAAGGGGGGGAGAAGAAAAATATACATGGGTCAAAAATTGACCCCCAAAAGAACAGAAACCAGAAAAGAAAAAGAGGGAGGCAGAGAACCAGAGGGGAAGAAAGCGCCACGAGCACAAAGATGAAGCCCAGAGAAGAAAGCACACGATCAATTACAAAGAAAGGCAGACTTAAGCGCTGATGGCAATTCTCATGGAGGCAAAGAGAGCGCTGAGATGGTTGCTAACAAAAGGGTATGACATCTACTTAAGGGAGAAGGAGATGGTTTCTGTAAGGTGAGCTTGGATGGAGTGAAGAGAGGGCCTGTGATTTTTAAAAATTGCTTCATTTCGAGCCTTCCATAAGTGGTAAAGAACTGTGATGAAGATGGCAGCCATGTATTTGAAGCCATTGACGTCATTTTCTTTGGAAATGGTCATCCAAATTGTAGAGGCAGAGAAACTGATAGGAGGAGGAGCCCCAGCTGCATGAAGAAACCAGGACCATATGGCTTTTGCTTGATCACAAGAGAAAAATAGGTGGCCCACTGAATCTTCTGCAGCACAGCAAAAAATGCATCTCGAGGCAAGGGAAAAGCCCAGTCACTTCAGCCTAATTTCTGTGGAAGAGGTTCCTTTCATTTGTAGGATTTTTCAATGACTTGATATTGGATTTCTAGGGTAACTTTTCCTCATTTGTTGCAATTTTTCTAAGCAAGAAAAAATCGGATTCATTATGACATTTCCGATATCTCCATGGTGACTTGAAGACTCAGTCCATCGTCTGGCATCGTCGTCATAGTGAGGTTTTTACACCTTTTGCAGACTAAAGACATTGTGTGTCTTTAGAACAGTTACTGACTTATTCTTGTCATGATATTTTTTACACTTTTCATAGATTTGATATTTATTTTAAAAGTGTGTGCATGAGAATTATGAACTAAGGCTTTCCCAAATTTCATTTTGCTTAAAAAATAATCATGTACATGATACATTTGCTGAGTACATGAGTGACATATACCATAGTATCTTGCTACTTTTAGATGTCCCATTTAATAATCTATAATTACATGTATCAAATCAATAATATGGCATAAGGTTTTCTCATAGGACTCACTGGTCTTTTTTTTTCTTGCTAACTGAGGGTTCCCAATCTTTTGGACTGGATTATTCCCTCTGGGCCGGGTAAAACCCCTGTAGCCCTTAGGTGGTAGCCAAAGCAGACTCAACCTTCGGTTCCTGAAGAGGGGGGAACCGGGAGTCGATACTAGGACCTCTAGCTCCGAAAGAGAGAGGAACCGTGGTCTTGACCACTCGGCCAATTCCTTGGGGTTGTTCATTGGTCATTTTCAATATATCAAACATAAGGTTTTTATTCCCACTGTTTGGAAGTCTTACCCATTATATAGGCTCTATTTATTAACAATAGAATATTTACGCCTATTTAAAGTATAATTATGACTCAACTTTTTCAACTTTAAATTATAATAAGTGGGTGTTTATTTTTATAGGAAAGATGACAGTCTATTTATTATCCATTGGAGAATGATATATCATGATTATTAATGTAGGCATCAGTGCTTGTACAAAGCCCGCCCTCGCCAGACCATATGCTCTACTATTATTGCTTCTACTAATCACCATAAAGTGCGTTCTAGTTAAAACATTAAAAGCTCAACTTATATAAGCCATCTATTAATGTACTCAATTTGTAGGGTTTGTCAAAACGACTAATCATATTACTATAATAAAATGTTTCAATTAAAATTGATCGGTTCAAAAATTCACTATATATAATCAAATCTAGAGGTTGCAAACTTTCCAAAGAAAGTCTGTAGAAAGGGCAAGTTACCTGAACAGTGTTTGTTCTATAAACTAGAATACCAGTAAAATAAAAGCACGTCAAAGGCTGATGATCACCATAAGATTTTCTAGGTCTTCACTATATAATTTGGGGGGAGAGAAGAGGTTCTTTTCATAGGATTTTTACAATGGCTGGATGATCACCATAAGATTAAAAATACGACCACAAATATGGGAAATCCAAAAGGTTGTAATATTGAATATGATTTTTCTATATGATGGTGCTTTTGTCCTTTTTTTAAAGGAATTTAATAAAACTTCTAACAATGTTTGAGGGTTTTTTTTTTTTTTTTGGTTATATACCACCGTAGGTTTTATAGAATTTTTCAATAAGCCCCCATAATTTTAGCATTTGTAAATAGCCCATTTTTTGCATTTTGATACCTTTCATGTCCCGGCTCCAAAATCAATAGCCTTTCCGCCACCAAAAGTTTTTATAGTGAAACGACATTTTTGTTCATCTCTTTATCTATTTATGCATAATCTCAAAGGCTTCGACTTGTTTTTCTCTAAAGCTTGTAACATTAACAATTATATTTAGTAGGAGAGAATAACTATCAATTACATTTACTAAGAGAGAATAACTCTCAATAAATTTATTTTTATCATTAAAGGGTCAATTTTATTAAATTCAAATTAATCACAATGACATTCAACACCCGTATTTATAATTTATTATAATTTATCAAATTCATGCACAACCCACTGTTGGATATTGATGAACGTTTTAAGATATAGGTTTGAGCTTCATGTGTATGAGAGATTTATTGAGAGAGATACCGCTGGGACTTGGGATAAAATAATGGTGTTTACTATAAATAATAATATACTAATTTTTGTTAATTGATGTAAGAAAAAAATTATCATTAATTTTACAAAACTTCAACACAAACCTTATGGTGGCCGAGTGTCTATTCTCACTAAAGATATTGATTTTGGGGACATGAAAGGTAAAAAAATGAAAAGAAAAAGAAAAAGCAAGGACCTATTTACAAATCTTAGGAACCTTAGGGGCTATAAACAAATCCTCATGTTTTATAATTTTTTTTGTATAATTGTGCATATTAAATAAGATTTATATAAAGCTTTCTTTTTTAAAGTTAAATAAAAAAAATTCAGAACATTGCCATATAATTGTGCTTTTTATTTGCTTACATAATATAACTTCATTGAAAAATTCAAATCTTAATCTATTTCTTTGAAGACATGCAACATCCATATTCCGCATATTCAATAAAATAATATATATGAAAAATATTCATGTGTATCCATTCCTCATCGCAGGGTGAGGCTGCGCACGCAAATATAATTATATATAACATTCTACACAAGTGGCTATTGTAAGGTTAGCGCAGCTCTGATTTTAATTCAATAGGTTGATTCGGTCGAGACTACTACCAACAATCTGCTGCTTAGTACTGCTGGAGAACGGTGGAGATTTCTAAACCTCCATGAACAACAAAGTAGTTATCGACCACTCATCCTCACGTGAATCAGGGGAGTGCCATGCAAGTGGAGTAATTGTTTAACAGTAAGTGGTTTCCTCTGAGCAATGAATAAATCTTTACATGGATTTCAAAGCTCCACAAACTTCTAGTTCTAGCTGCATGACAGACAGAGCTAGCATTATAGAAAGATTGCCAATAATACATTGACCACATGGAGTATGCTTCTAGTCTGAATCCATATAAATATAGGTTGCTCTCAGTTATAGAAGTGAAGTATGCTTCCTTTAATCATTTTCAATGTCAGTACATTAGGTTCAGTCGCCCACCAATTATGAATCTAGACCATTAATATCACTCACTAATGATTGTATCTGCATTAGAGCAAGTTTTACTTTATTTTGTTGAAATGAGATTTTATGTTAAGTATAGACCCTATCCCATAGTGAATATTGATCAATGTGTTACCACTAAGTCCAAATCACACCAGTCTAAACCTTTGAACCCAAGAGGCTCAACTTGAATGAACGGTGCCTAATAATTTAGATTCAAACTTTGACAAGTTCGACATGCAAGATAGACCGACAGCACTAGTTAGTTTTGACCCTAAATCATAATTCTAAAACTTGATTCACCCAAAGTGACTCAAAGGGTAAGGAGTCGAGTAATTGGGGCAAGTCTCAATAAGATTTTGATAAATTTGGGTAGATTCCGTCCACCAGTGCCTTTGAGGTTTAATTGACCTAGCTGAATCAAAATGAGTCCGGACTCCGGCTTCATGATCATTGTTTTAGAACTTGATCGGACTCGACTAAAATTGTCTTAACCTGCTCAACTTCATAGGTTGTTGGTCAAGTTGACCAAGTCAAGCATATTTGATCGAGTTTGAGCATAGACCATTTCAAAACACAACTTAGTAGGGGTGCACAAAAAATTCGACGATCCGTAAAATCGATCCGATCCGATCCGCGGATTTTTAACCTAACAAAAAATAAACGGATTGGTAACGGATTGAAAATCTTGTAATCCGTTAGTAATGGATCAATGACGGATTTCACCCTCAATCCGCGGATTCAATCCGATCTGATCCGTTGATATTAAATATAAATAAAAAAGACTTAACGGGTCTAAATATAAAAGAAGAAAAAACTTCAAGAGTGAAAATGTAATTCACTTTTATATATAATTATAACAAATGAAGCCATATACCAAATTTCGCCATAGTCTTGATATATAGCATGCTCTTCAAATTCTCTTTAACATTATATTCAACAGATTGATCGGATTAATCCGATTCGATCCGGTCCTCCACAAATTGGATTAGATCGGTTTTTAACAGTCACGAATTGGTGATGGATTCCAAATTCATCAATCCGTAGATAATGGATTGGTGATTAATTTGGTCTAATCCGCACCAATCCGATCTGTATAAATCCCTATAATTTATGATAAGATATCATTAAAGCTAAAACCTTGTATAGTGGCCGATATATATCGCTTTTCATTTTATCTATCAATTAGTTTTGACCCTTAAAAATAAAAAGAATATTATAAAAAACAATAAAAATATAAAATCTTATAAACTTATTTTTAATTATTTCTTACAACATTTTAGATTAAGCTAAGAAATTAGCATTTTAGAATTTGAATGAAAAGAAATCAATATCAATAGGGCAAAACAAGTGCAAGGCAATGCAACTCTCTTTTGACCGAGTTATATATAGACCAAAAGGTCCAATCCCTCAATTGATATGTAAAAGAAAAATCCCTTTAAAATTAAGAAAAATTTCTTCATGTAAGAAAGTGCATGATCATTGTGGTTGAAACCTTGATAGGAGTGACCCAACCATCACTTGACAGTTTCGTGGACCCATGTTTACAAGGGTCCCCTTTAATTAAGACGAATCCAATACCACAGCTCAGAGGATCCACACGGTGAAGATTGCTCCGCATTCGCTTGTAAAATACGCCAATGGCGCATGCTAGCAAGAGCGTGGGTTTGACCGAATACGCCCGAGGTGAACGTTAGCAACGGCGTGGAGGTTTGACCGGTTCCGAAGTTTTTAAGTCTCCCCATCTCGTTCCTTTGTTCCGTCGCGAGGCCGCCTCTCAAAACTTTAAGAGACATTGACCCAAATCAATGCCTGCCTCAAATACGTATTTCATGCTAATGTACGCATTTAATATAAAGGGCTCGAATTCAACACTCGTGCGTACACATATGTTGTACATGTCCCCAACTGGCCGACTCGAAACAATTTGTGGCCTAAAACGACAATCATAAACAAGGCATTTTCTATATTTTAATATTATTATAAATATTTTATTTAAAATTTATTTTTATTATTTTTAATGTAAAATTACTAATTAAGTTTTTATATTCAAAATTTAGCTAATCTATCTTAAGTCTACCTTCAAAGCCCACACAAAAGTTTTGGGCCCATCCCCAAAACTCACATGAAAATCTTGGATTACAAAATCCAACCACCTATTTGGCTCCAAATCCACCTCCACCAAAACAAAAATCCAAGATGGACTTCATAAGTCTGCGTCGTATACAACGTGGGCAAGTGAATAAATTTCAGCAGGGGCCCATTGTTTATCTTAGATTTTAATATCTATTATTAGGGTTGAAATCCCAAGATATTGATCAATTACAACCACATCATGGATCAAATATGAATGGACCCCTATTGACATATGATACACAAAAATAATGAGAAAGGCTCATGAGTCAAGTTCATGACTAAATTAATGATTGAAATTTCTAAAATCAATTAGACTCCTAGCAATAAAAATATAAGGGGCATATTTGGAAGTACAATAGGCCATAAATGATACTTTAAGGCCTCGTGAATATCTTGGTAGGATCTCCTCAAGAGAAAGTTATTATGGGCTTTATATTTTGAGGAGAAAAAAAAAAGGATGGCAGTTGATAAGTTTTCTTTTTTTGGAATTTAAAAAATGTCAGCTGCTATTATGGAGCCTTTTTTTTTTGCCATATTTTTTAGGGCCTAAAGCAATGACTTTGTTGGTCTAATGGTACGGTCAGCCCTGGTCCCAATCAATCAAAGGGTCCTTTGTTTACTGGATTTCAATAAAGGATCATGAAAGATGTATATAAGATGGGCATATCTATATAGATTGGATTGACTTTTATAGGATTTGGTGTTGTAGGTTGATGCATGACCGGCGTGGGTACTTATTTTTCATCTCCCTATTGTTCATTTTCCTTAAAGAAAAATTATTTAATAATTATTTGTGCATGTTCACCTTTATTTCATTAATTATAGCTATATTTATAAATACATTTATTAAAATATCTAGGTATCTAGTTTCATTCAAACAAACAGACCCTAACTATTGTTTGGAGATATTAACTTTAGATTGGAGACTTAACAGGTCATTTGTTTGTGTCTATTTACACATTCATATGTTTGACACATTATATACCTAAATGAGGTATGAAAATGGGATATAAACTTTCGGCACAAACTTTTATACTAGAAAAGGTATGGAATCGTTTCCCACGTCCCACATAAAAAGGGAATAGTATGCTTTTCTCTTCATTTTTTTTTTTTATCTACAATGCCACATTAAGCATATTTGGTTACAAGGTCAAGCATTTGGAGAACTCCTCCAAATGCCGTCGGTGATAAATACAGTTAATTGCAATTTTAATTTATATAATTCTCTCCAATTAAATAAATCTTTTAAAATTTTAAAAAGACAAAAAAACCTTTAATATTGTCAGAAATTATAGAAAACAAAATACTTCCAACCAAACAATTCCTAAATTTTATTTGTGACATGAGCCTTCAACGTAAGGCAACATGACTAAAATAAACTTACTTACGATTTATGAAAGTGGACATACATGGGACTGACATTCATTTTCCCAAAGGATCCGGATCCAATAATCACCATTAAAAGTAGACAACTGGTAGATCATGGGAGACCAATTGCCTTTATCCGATAAAATAAATGATTAGAGTACAGTCATCTAAAAAGAAATGAGACCCTTTCAGCTGTTCAACAAATTTTTTTTTTTTTTTTTTTTTTTTGCTATTGGAGGGTTGGACTAATCCCTCCGGGCCCAGAGGGAAGCCGGGTAAATCCCCTGTAGCCCTAGTGTGGTAGCAGAGTTTCGACCCCACAACCTCCAGGAGCAAAACGTGGTCCTAGGCGAACTAAGTTACCCCTTCGGATTTCACCTGTTCAACTTAAAAACACGAAAAAATGGACGGCTGACGTGGCCTTTATTTTCGCCATTCAAAAGCTGGTAATCCCATCATCTAAGTGGGCCCCACATAAGACAATCCTCATCCTTCCCGCAAATACAAAAAAGTAGGAACTTGGAAATAACATAAAAAAGTAGACTTCCAACTTCCATGGTCAACGGAACCTATCGCCTCTGACTCTAAAACCCTCCCCTACCCCCATGCCAAGCCTCCGACGCTCTCCTCCTCCTTCCGCCGGAAAATGACCTCCTCCGCCGACTTTCCGTCGGCGGCAGTGGACTCGATCACCCGCTCCCTGTCGGAGATCTGCGACACCTCCTCCTCCGACGTCTACTCATCAGACGCCCCCCGCCGCTTCTCCGGCTTCGCCAATCGCCTGCAGCTCGTCCTCAACCAGTGCGTCCGGTCCTCCTCTCCGGAAACCACCTCCCCGTCCGTAAACACGGCCCTCAAGGGCATCTCCGGCGATCTAACTAAGGCGGCTGAGGCGATCGCCGTCTACAAGAGGCGGAGCAGAATCTACGTCCTCATCCACTGCAAGGACCTGTGCGCATCTCTCCAGGAGCGCACGATAGCAATAGGCGCATGGCTCTCGCTCCTCGACTCTTCTCTCGTCTCGAACCCGGATCTTCGCACCAAGGCCACGGATCTGGCCCGAGACATGAAACAGGCCCAATTCAATGTAAGCTTTCGATTCCCAATTCAACGGTCGCCTTCTCCTTTTCTCTCGTTTGGATTTTAACCTTTAGACATGGAAAGTGAGTTTTCCGGAAATTGAGTTGTTAGTTTCCCGGGAAAGTTCCTTTTTTTTTGGTACGCTTTGCGATTTCCTACAGACGTGAACCCAGGAAACTCCTTTTCCCGTTTTAGCGATTGAACTTTAAGTTGATTTTCATGGAAACTGAAAAAAGGAGTGAAAGTCTCCCCCAGGCACTCTGGAAATAGATATCTGTGGAAGGTTTGGAAAGCGAGTGTTTGGTGTCGCGAGAAGAACAGGACTTTGAAAATCATAATTCAATGTAAAATGGCTTTACCTGATTTCAGTTTTAGTTGGAAATTGAAAATGATGTTTGGAATAGAAGATATGGAAAAGTAGAAGGATGTGGAAGGACAAGTGAATTAATTGGTATACATGATCCTTAAGGACCTTAACTAGAACTTTAAAGGTTCTGATTCTCATTTTTTTTTTTTTCTTGAAAGTTATTGGGCAGCTTGTAGAATGAGTTTAGTGGATGGTGATTTGAATAGGTATTGAGCAGGAAAATCTTTTACTTCATTGGAAATTGTGTTGCATGTGAAGTGATTTTTTCCAGCAAAAAATGAATCCAAATGTGAGTTAAGATTTGTGATGCATACAATTTTTCTTCCAAGACTTTTACAAACAGCCAGACAGCATAATTGTTATTTTTAGAGAGACTGTCTTTGGGTTAGACATATTTATGGCGATTGTATTCTCCAGGAACAACCTAATAAGCATGCTCTTTTTTACTTTTTTTTTTTTATTGCTAATAGTTGTTCTTTAATTATTCTGGTTTCTTTCTATAGGTGACAGAGAATGAAGAAAGGGTGTACTGCACCCTCCAGAAAGAGGCTCATATTAGACAAACAAGCAAAGCTGTCCAGAGCGCCATCGTTATGGATTTAGCTCGGGCCCTTGGCATTGACTGTGGAAACCATGCTGAGTTGGCAGAGCAGATCAAGCTCCTGAAAGACGACCTTACTGGATCAAGTTCAGTCTCTGAACGCCGAATTCTAATGTCTCTAGAGAAAATCTTAGACAACTGGTCAGTCAAGCCTGACATCGCTTCCCTATTTATGTATCATGATCATGATGATGATGATGCTCATATCCCTGCATTCAAGAATTTCATTTGCCCACTCACAAAAGAAGTGATGAAGGTTCCTGTTGTACTCGAATCTTCTCAGACTTATGAGCGCACAGCAATCCAGTACTGGTTCAATCGCTGTATTGAAGATGGTCGTGATCCAACATGTCCTGTCACTGGTCAGATCCTTAAGACATTAGATCAAAAGCCAAATATTGGTCTGGCTGGGGCAATTGAGGAGTGGATTAATCGTAACATTGAGATGCAGATCAGATCAGCTACGCAGTGTCTCAGCGAGGATTCTTCTCCTTCTGTTGAGAGTGTTGAACGGGTGTTAGATTGCATGTATAGGATCTCTGAGGATCATCCCTCGAGCAGGTACAAAGTGAGGAATGCGGGCATTGTTGTTCTCATCGTGAAGTTACTCAGGAACGGTTCAAAGAGTATGGGTTCGACAGTGAGAACCAAAGCTTTTCTGGCACTGCTTGGCATGGTCAAGGATGAAGAGAGCAAGGTGTGGATGTGTGTTTCCTTGCATCTTACTCACTAATCATTCTGGAATTTAAACACGCATTGTGTTGCTTTAAAAGTTGTATTTTTCTTGACATTTGATTTGATCACCTTGCAGGCTTTTGTTTTGATGTACTCTGTAACTGTTATTGTCAGGATGCCTTTATAGATTCCAAATATTAAATGCGGCGATATAGTTTGGATCACCCAAGATTTTAGTTAGGCACTGATATTTTCTTTTGACTAATGATGATCATGTGCATTTTGGATTCAGCCAGCTGAGGCAATCTTTGTTCCACTGAGTCCATATCTATACAAACTTGGTTACTAAAATTACTGATCTCCAGGGTCTCTAATTTTAGGGTCTGTTAGGTATCCATACTGAATTGAAAATAACTCAAAAGGCAGGGCCCATTTTTTCCAGGTCTGCTTCCTTCCCTTGTCAATTTTTGCATATAAAAACAAAAAATTGCTGTTTTAAGCTCTGACAAACTTGAAAATCTTTGATTTTCTTGAAAAAAATGAGAAGGGAGCTTGGGGAACTGATGAAGTAGTGTGGCGCCTGTGCAGAACCTTTCAATTCCCAGGGTTACCATTTCTTGCGTTTCTGTGTAGAACCATAGGGGGACTTACTCAAGTTCTGTTTAGTAGGATATATAATATGACAGCATTTCGTTTCAGAAAGAAAAAGGATATATGACAGAATAAGATCACTGAAGTTCTCGTCAGTGATAGGCACTTTAGTGCCCGGGAAGCAATCTCTTTCCTATGGTAATAAATTCTGTTTAAGATATTATTTGAGTTCTACCTTCATGGGAGGCAGAGAAGGCTAATATTATTCCTACGCACCTCCAAAACTTTGATTGTGCCCCGCCTTTCTAGGCTAAAGGTGCATTACTTGGTTCATAGTGTTAATAGGGACTCTTTCAAAATGATAAAAGCTATAGATTGCCATTGCTAGAATTGGATCTTTGATTGGACCAATAATTGAGCAACACCTTCATATTATACTTTTTCTTTTTCTAGTTGGGTTACTGGTCGGGATTGAACCCTAGGCATGTGTGACTAAGGTGCCAACTGCCGATACCACTCAACCATGTGTGTGTTGGCTTCATACTGTACGAGGGTTGTTTCAATGGAATGATTGAAGATTGAATGCATTGTATTTAGGGGTGTTCATGGGCTGAGGCAAATCCAAGACTGGCCCTACTTTAGAAACAAAGGCCTATATCTGGCCGAAGCCTTACATGGGTTGTAACTGCTGGCCCAAGCCCAGCCTGCCTGAAACATGTCAGGCCCAAGCCCACCTGAAAAATTCAGTCCCTAGCCCTCTCATTTAGTCAATCCGGTATGGGCTGGGTTTTCTATCGCTTGTTTGGCTTTCTGTCACTTATTCATGCAAAAAGTCACTGAAATACAACCACTACTTGTTCAGGCCTGGTCGGGCTTTCTATCACTTACTCCAAGACTGGCCCAACTTTCAGATCCAAGTGCAGCCCGAATTCTAAAAACTACTCTCCGATGGCCCAAAGAAGGCTGGGCTCAGGTCAGGCCCGGCCCATGAGCACCCCTAATAGTTAGTTAAAATGATTCAAAAACTTCTGGTAGGGTCATCTGTGCTGACCTACTGAAGTTTGGATCATCAAATGTAAGGGATCTCTAAATAGATGATCAATTCAAGTCATTATAGTCATGGATTCAGTTTTATTAAGATGACAATCTTTGTTGGTTCTCTATGATGGGCAGTTCATAAAAGAGGTCAACTGATTTAAACTGTTAGGAAACATAGTATAGGTAGAATTCCTATCTAGAGCATCCAATCTGAGAGGACCCATTAGGGTTTCACGAAATTCCCTTCTTGGTCCGCCATTTTCATCGACCTGCATACTTGAATCTTCTAGTGAGATTAACAACAATGGATTAATTGATTGCCACTACCAAATGGAATTGGAGACCTTGAAGTTGAAACACCTTATTTGCTACTTGCTTTCAAATATGAAGTTCCAATTTGCAGTGTTCTAATGGTTTGTGACCCTGTTTTGTTGGTAGGCCTGCTTGTGTGAGTTGTATAAAAATGATTATATTATTTATATATTATTTTTGTGTGAATACATTTATATTATACAATTTTTGCAGCCATTGCGAGTATAAGGTTTTCTATATTAACCTCATAAAACTTAAATTGGAGAGTGATGGTTGTTTGTCCTTTTAAAATTTAACACTTTAAGTTCATAGTAATTTTGATGTTGTGTTTTTACTTTTATCCATCAGCATTTTAACATGCACAAATTTGGAATATCTTATGGGCACTGGGTACAAGTTTTCATCAGTTCCATTCTCTTTTTCCAGCTAATAATGATAGAAGAGGGTATTATCAGATCAGCTATACATAGTCTTACAGCAAGCTCTGAAAATGAGAGAGAGTATGCTGTGAAATTATTGCTTGAGTTCTCAAATGATGAAGGATACTGCAAAAAAATTGCTACTCAGAAAGGTGCTCTAGTTCTTCTCTCAAGTATGGCTGGAAATTTGGAGCATCCTACTTCATCAAATCTAGCTGAGGAGGTCCTACGCAACATTGAAAAAGTGGAGGAGAATGTCCAACATTTAGCCTCAGCTGGAAGATTTCAACCCTTACTTACACGTCTCTGTGAAGGTGTGCATCTGCTAGTTCACCATTTTCCCATGTTAAAACTTTTGAAGGTCTTTATCTGGCTCTTTTTTTTTAATGGATTCTCCTTCTATGACATCCAAAACATTTAGCCATTGTATTTGTACCCTTAAATTTGGTGGTGCCTTCATGAAATCCTCATTTGAGAGGAATCCTACTGTCTATAAAAGGTGGTACTCCTCCAATATGATGGTGTGACATCAGGATTCCATGCCAAGGTCTTATAACTCATACTTGTGGGGTGACTTGGGCACCTTCAAGTTAAGTGGACCCAGTCGAGTTGGACCTTGGAGTAATAGCCAAAATATAGTGAAAAATTATAAAAACAGAAATTGATGTCTTATGAATCTAGAGTTTTAAGGCAAATTGTGTTTTAATTATTTTGAATGAATTTAAGTAGTAGTAGGTGTTTGTGTTTGATTTTCACTCAAATGATGAATGGTCCTCTGATCTCTACAGATAGAGATTTTCTACAAAATATGGTTTGCTCTTCCAATTTTGGTGGAAAGGATCCCAAAAGCCTCAATAAGGAAAATTAAACACTACATTTTGTTGAAAGTGGGGTGTTTGATTTTCCTTAACAAGGGGTGACTCAGTTTGTAACCCAAATTGGTAAGTGAGGAGTCCGAGTTGACTACGACTCAGCCTATTTTGAAAGCCATGTTTCATCCATTTAAACAAACACTTTAGAATGTATATCATTCCTCTTTGATACTTACATCAGTACAAATATTTGGGAAATGTATTCATGTGATCAGTTTGTACAAATGGGAGAGGGGGCTGTAATGATGATTATTATGGTAATGCTGTTTTGTAAGATGCTTGTATTTTTTTCCCATTATCATCACGATCACCATCAGATCTGTATGCCTGTATGCTAGCAATTTGGGGTTAGTTAAAGAGTTATACTCTAAAACTCCTCACTTATAAATATAAATAAACTTAAACCAAGCGACGATGATATAAACCTAACCTATCTATATATTGCGAACAAGAAACTCTCTCTCTCTCTCTCTCTCTCTCTCTCTCTCTCTCTCCATTGCTCATATTCCCACATAACTTTGGTTAAATGTAATCAGTAATCACCACCTAATCAATGGCAGTAAGCAGTCAGACACCAAATTATTCCCTTGAATGTCTCGTTTGTTCAAAGTTTTTTCCTTCCTGCCTGACACACAACAAATGTATTATTAAACTGCTAGAAAAAAAGGAGCAATGCATCTTCATTGCATGTTTTCTTTTAGACATACCTCAGCAAATCCATTGGAACCTATAAGGACATATACGAAATGAAATGTAATTATTCTAACAAATCTGAGCATTAATATATAATGAATGGTAACCTCCCCAATCCCCATACCCTTGACTCTTTGTTGCCCAATATATCATGTCATGATATTGTCCTTAAAGCAAAAGAAAACGCCATGAAAATACTCTGCAAATTCAGGAACATTTTGATGGTTCCCCGATCTTTCGTTCATTATAATCTGATGGTTCATAGGACCTGACTGAAAATTATTAGGGTCTCACCAACTTATAATGACCTCATCAATACTAGCCAGTTTTCTGACCAAATTCCCGACATTTTGGGTTTAACAGACCCAAGCGGTTATTCCTTTTCATTCTGTGTCTCTTTATGATTTCCAGCTCCTCCTTAAGTCATGAATCTCCAATTTTAAGAAGACTTTAATGCCCCAAAAGCCTTTCTTGTACTTCACTCCCTAAACTTCTTCCTTATAGAAGCCTACAAAGAATTACTATATAATTTAGGGATTTTTACGAAAAATTTAATTTTAAATCTTAATTCAACAGTTTTATGAAGAAAAATCATAAAATGACAAGAGAGTTGTTCGTACATATCTTTTTGAAAAAACTACCCCAGTTGACGATATCGTCAACTTCCATTGCAAAAAACTATGTGTCGCTTCATCTTTCTCTATCTAGTGACGGAAAGGTTGTGAAAACTATTGCATTTTGTGTCCCGATTGTCTTATTTAGGTGGTCTTGGCAATCTTATTCAGGTGTGTGGGTCTCATGCTTGATTTTTACTCATTTCTTGCCCCTTCTTAAAGTGTATTCTCATGACTTTGGAGGGTGTGAATTTGGAGTATAAGGACTGTTTGATGAAATGCCAAAATGAGGATTTTCTCTCGATTTAGTCGGTGGCTTTGAGTGAGGTTGGAGGGGATGGATTTGGGTATGCTTTGTGAAAATTTGGAGTCTTATAGCCGTTTGTTTGGGGGGAGAATTTCATAGGTTTTGATGTTTGTGAGCAATGTGTGGGTAGCCATGTTGGTCAATCTCTGAGCAATAGAGGTATTATCAACTATTATGAAAATCATTGCATTTTGTGGGGAAGATTGAGTTTGTTTCGCCCCTTAGTTGATTCTTTGTCATATTGCTTATGTTCTTTTTGTATTTGTAGTGAAAGGAGATAAAGTGCAAGGTTTGAGAAAAGGGGTTTTGGATTTTTTCGTGTAAGAGGGACATTGACGATATCATCAACCCAGTTGGTGATATCATCAATTGAGTTGACGATATTATCAACTAACAACTTACTCGTCTTTTAATGCCTTTTCTTCATAAAACCGTTTAATTGAGATTTAAGCTTTCGTAAACATCCCTATAATTTATCTTCATTACTAACTCGGCTGTTAGACCACTTAATCAGTTAATCTCTATAATCCCATTTTGCTTCCACCGCTTTGTATATGGAAATGCTAGGTTCTTTTTCTCTATGCTTCTTTCATTGTAATATTTTTCCCATTTGAATATCCTTCTACCATTTTATCTAAAAGAAAAGATAGAGGTTGAAATATAGAATTACTTGTTGCATTGGCATTTATCTTGTTAACATGAGTTTGTAGTTTTTCCCTGAAACATAGGTACTGAAGATGTTAAAATAGAGATGGCTTCGCTGGTGGGAAATATGACTTTAACAAACAACGGTAAAGAACATATTGCTCGACATGGTGCCAAGGTTCTTGTTAACATGCTTTCATCGAAGTTGGAGGGAAGGATATCAAGCTTGCGGGCTTTGTATAATCTGTCGAGCTTGGATGATAATGTTCCCATCCTTGTTGATTTGGGTGTGCTCCCAGCACTTAAAAATATTCTCTTCAAAGAATATGTTAATGATTCATCAAATCTAAAGGAACTAGCAGCTCTAACAATAGCAAACATAGTCTCAAAGTCAGGGAACTGGGAATTAGCTTCTGCAGACAAGGAAGGCCATTCTATTCAATCAGAATTCATCATCCATAGTCTTTTGAGGCTTCTACTTAATGTATCTCCTGAGTGTCAAGTTGCACTTCTTCAGATTCTTTGTGGAATTGCATCTTCTCCCCAAGCATCAGGTGTGTTTCTTGATACCTTATTAATGAAATAGTTAACAAATTCTTTGTTTGATATGCAAGAGTCAATTTCTATAGATTTGTCTATATATATGTATAAATTGAAGGTCTCACAAGTCACATCATTATTTAATTGAAGGAAAATGATGATTTGTCTAGGCATTTTCAAGTAGAAAAAATCGCATCTAGCCAGTAGTCCAACACAGCGAAAAAAAAAAAGACCTTTTGCATCGTTCCATATGGAAGTCCTATTGAAGAAAAGGTCTACTGACAATATGGTCATGCTAGAAACTAAAAATATGGTCACCGTTTTTTGGGGACTATAATCATAGTTTTTTTTTCATGAAAGTGTCCAACTGTTACAGCAGTTGTCATTTTTTTCTTGTAGAAAACATTATTTGAAATTATTTCAGTTTTTCACCATCATGCAAGAAAAATGTAATCGGGAATCTAGTTCTAAATAGTATTGAGTGAAAAAAGGTTAAAGTTTGTATGATAGAGAGAGATACGAAAGGTAAGTTATATTTCTCACTGTAAATGTTTTTTTTTTATCTGTAACCTAGAGAGAGAGAGAGAGAGATGGGAAATACAAGAACAACACAGCCAAATAACTATTCCTTGTAAGTTTATATGAAGTAAAAGAAAGATAGTGGTCTATGGGACTAGGAGTAACACTACCATTGGGCAGAAAACATGCTAGGAGGAAGTCATTGGTAAGAACCTGAAAGAAGTAATTAGAAGGATGAAGAGCGCATGGAGGCAATGATGTATAGCTTTATGGTTGAAAGTGAGGACCAAAACACTTCATTTTTAAATATATTGGCTAGTGGAAGAAGGCAAAGAAATTGTGTTCCAAGTCTTACTATTATTAATGGAATGCAAGTGGTGGATATGTGGAGGATTAAATTTGAGCTAGTAGATTTCTTTCTGAAATTATATTCAAAAGAAGAGTTCCGAAGACCTAATTTCTATGGTGTTGCTTACGACTCAATCCAATTGGAGTGAAGATCCTGGTTGAAGTGTCTGTTCAACAAAGAGGAAATTCTTGATGTTGTCTTTTCTTTAAGTAAGGGACAAAGCACTCTGACCTGATGAGGTCTCTACTTTTCCATTCGATCAAGCTTGTTGGGATGCCATGAAGGACAATGTTCTACAGGTGTGTGATGAATTCTTCTTCAGGGAAGGTTGAATAGGAGTGCGAGTGCTACTTTCATTACTTTGGTCTCAATATATGAGGGGGCCAATGAGGGGATCGGCATTAGACAATTAATCTACTAGGTAGTTCGTATAGGCTAATTTCTAAGATACTGGAAAATCAAATCAAGGAGATAATGAATTTGTTATATCTTCTTTTTAAGGGTCCCTGTCATCAGAGGATGGCATTTTAGATGGCATCTTGGTGGAAAAAGAATGCATCAATTAAGGGGGAGACTAAACTACTGGAATTTGTATGCAAAACTGACATGGAGAAGGAGTATGATCATGTGGACTGGACATTCTTATATTTTATGATTACGAGAATGGGCTTTGGCAAAAGGTGGTGCAATTGGATACAAGAATGCCTATCTACTTCACAATTCTCAATCTTGTCAATGTGTCTTCACAAGGGTATTTTGGAGTTCTAGAAGCCTAAGGCAAGGAGTTCCTCCATCTCTGTTTCTATTCACTATTGTAGCAGGACTGAGCAAAATGTTACAGAAAGCAACTGGTGCAAATCTTGTTAGGAGCTTCAAAGTAGGTCAGGAGGACTGCAAAATCTTGCACCTTCATGTTGCATTTTACACCACTATCTATTGTGAATTTGTGATTGAAGTGTAGATCAGCTTATGAGCCTCTTGCAATCTTATATTGTTTTAAGGCAGTGTTGGGGTTTCGTGTTAATCTCCATAATAGCTCCATTCTGGGATTGGCTGCACTGGAAGAGTTTATAACTCAATTGATGGTGATATCAGTAGGTATTTTTCCGTTCCAGAAAGTATTTTCTCCATTTAAACATCTTACCCTTTCTCATGGAGCCTACTCTTTAGATAAACTTCTCTGGATCTTCATCAATGAGGTTTTTTTTTTAATAGCGACTGTACGCAAAAAAATAGTCTTTTGGGGGATCGAATTACTCTTCTAAAGTCACTCCTTTCTAATCTTCTAGTTTACTGTCCTTTTCTCCTTCCCAAATCCCAAAAGGTGTAGCCAAAAGACTTCATTAAAGATCCATAGTGATTTCTAATGGGATGGGAGAGGGGATAGAGGGAAAACACATTTGATGACCAGGGAATTGAATGGGGACTACACTTATAAAATATTCTGGAACAAAATTGGGTTCATCTTATGGTTAAAAACCATAGCCTTGTGAAGGAAGGTTATAACTGAAAAATATGGAGAAAATGAAAGAATTTGGAAAGATATAACAATATTAGGGGACATTGGTCGTTAAGTGAATAGAGTTTTGCTGAACATTCAAGATTCATATTGGGAGATGGCTGTAGAAGATAATGGGCCCTGTAAAACAAGGTTTAGGCCCAGCCCATCAAGGCCATATACAGCCTGTATATAGTCCCATACATGGGATCAAATCTAGGATTTGCTTATGCTAATTTGTTTCATAATACTTCCTTGTATAGACTAGGAGATATTTGATTTATATTATTAGCATGTTTAGAGCCCTTGATTAGGCTATAATTAGATTATAAAATGACAGACGATCCTCCCATTTGAGGCATTCGTTTCTCTCCAACTCTGTCTCATTATTCCTTCTCTTATCTCATTACACATTATAACATGGTATCAGAGCTTAGGTTATGATCAATCCTATCTGGCGAGACTCTTCTTCTATCACTGCTGATTACCTCCTACCTCCTGATCAACAGTGGCCCACCAGCGACTCCCATAGTTCTGATCGACAGGCCTCAAGGATCTTTTTAAAGATTTTTTTGGATTTTTCTTCACCATTTAAGGTTGGTTCCAGGCTTCTCTTCCTCTGTCGCTTTTCATTATTAAGTGTAAGATAGTTTTCATCACGACCGTCCAGATTTGTGGATCTGTACCCGTTGCTCATCAAACTTGGACTGGAGGAAGTACACTTGATCTTCTTCAAGCTGCTCAGCCTTGATCTGCTTCTCCATCACCTGCTCCCAAAGTCTATGTCCGGCGTAACATGGTTCCTCCTATGGTGCCTCTTGCTCCTAATCATCTCCCAGTGTTGCCTACTGCTCCTACAGGTAACAATGCTTCTTCTGATAATATCATCTCTCTACGACGATCTAATCATTTTTCCGTTGCCCCTAACCGCTATGGATTTCCTGCTCTCTTTTCATCTTTAGATAGTGCTCCTATACCCACCTCATATTCACAGGCCTCGAAGATTGCTTACTGACAGGATGTTATGAATGAGGAATTATCTGCTCTCGAAGTTAATCAGACATGGGACTTGGTAGCAGCTCCTGAAGGAGCATCTGTGATTGGCAGTAAATAGATCTACTCCATTAAAGTTCACTCCGATGGGAGTTTTGATCGCTACAAAGCCCGATTGGTTGCGCAGGGTTATAAACAGGAGTATGGAATCGATTATGAGGAGACATTTGCACTAGTGGCTAAAATGACCACCATTCATACTCTCCTCTGTGTCGCTGCAGCCCGCAACTGGCCTTTGTGGCAAATGGATGTCAAAAATGCATTTCTTCATGGGGATTTGCGAGAGACTGCTTACTTAAAGCCTCCTCCGGGATATGCCTGTCCTCCTAAGCATGTCTGTAAGTTACGGAAATCTCTGTATGGACTTAAGCAAGCTCCCAAGGCTTGGTTCGATAAATTCCAGGCTTCAATTCTTCAAGCTGGATTTCGTCAGAGTCATTCGGATAGCTCCCTATTTCTTAGATGGACAACGAATGGCTACACCTTCCTTTTAGTTTATGCTGATGATATGATTATCAGTGGCAATGATAGTGCCGGCATTACGGATATCAAATATCATCTTACTCGCCACTTCAGAATGAAGGATCTTGGTCATCTCACATACTTTCTGGGGTTGGAGTTCTTGCATAGCAAATTTGACATTCAAGTTCATCAGCGTAAATATGTTACAGATTTGATCACTTCGGCAAGACTTGATGACGCTCACACTTTTGAAACACCTATGGAGTTGAACAACAAGATCAGTACGGATGATGGCCCTCCCTTGGATGATCCCTCTGTTTTTCGGCGGATAGTTGGTAGTTTGCTCTACTTAATTATGACTCGGCTAGATATTTCTCATGTCGTTCATACTGTTAGCCAGTTTGTGAGCAATCCTCACAAACCTCACCTTACTGCTGCCTTGCGTATACTCCGCTATGTCAAAGGCACCCTCAATCATGGTCTCTTCTACTTATTGGGCTGGTGCTTCTCTGCACTTATTAGCTTATGCGGATGCTGACTAGGCTGGTTGCTCAGATTCTTGACGATCTACCACTGGCTGTTGTATGTTTCTTAGGAAATCTCTGATTTCATGGAACTGCAAGAAGCAAACCTCCGTTTCAAAATCTTTTACTGAGGCAGAATATCAGGCCATGTCATTCGTGAGTGTTGAAATCATCTGGCTACGCCGTCTTCTCTATGAATTCAGTGTCACTGTTGGTAGCTCTACACCTCTTCATAGGGACAACACTAGTGCTCTACCCAAATTGCCAACAATCTGGTCTTTCATGAAAGAGTGAAGCATATTGAAATTGATCGTCACTTCATCCGTTAGCATGTTGTTGCTGAGAAGATAACTCTGCCTCATGTCTCTACTCTTAACCAGTTGGCGGATATCTTCACAAAAGCTCTTCTCAAAATGCGTCATCATGATCTCACTAGCAAATTGATTTATGCCTTACCGCATCAATTTGAGGGGGAGTGTAGAAGATTATGGGCCCTGTAAAACAAGGTTTAGGCCTAGCCCATCAAGGTCATATACAGCCTGTATATAGTCCCATATGTGGGATCAAATCTAGGATTTGCTTATGCTAATTTGTCTCATAATACTTCCTTGTATAGACTAGGAGATATTTGATTTATATTGTTAGCATGTTTAGAGCCCTTGATTAGGGTATAATGAGATTATAAAATGATAGACGATCCTCCCATTTGAGGCATTCGTTTCTCTTCCACTCTGTCTCCTTCTTCCTTCTCTTATCTCATTACACATTATAACAATGGCAGCCATATTATGTTTTGTGAATATGTGTGGATTTGGATTAAAGGGTTGTATTTAGAACTCCCAAAATTTAATTTTAAGCAATTAGTGTTGGGCTGAACATTCAAGATTCCTTTTGGGGGATGGCACTGGTAGTCGTATTATGTTTTGTGAATATGTGTGGATTTGGAATAAAGGGTTGAATTTAGAACTCCCAAGATTTAATTTTAAGCAAGTAGTGTTTGGCTGAACATTCAAGATTCCTATTTGGGGGATGGCAGTCGTATTACATGTTGTGAATATGTGTGAATTTGGAATAAAGAGTTAGATTTAAGCTCCCAAAACTTACATATCATAGCTAGCAGCAAAGGCCTTTAACTAGAAATTACATTGAAGAGTGGAGAGGTCAAATGGAATGCAACCTTCATTTAAGAGGGCTTAGAATGTTTGTTGATCTTTCTAGCAAAAAAGGAGGAAAAAAAAAAAAAAAAAGAGTTGGATGATCTTATGGAGACTTTAGAAGGGGTATTATGTAATTTGTTGGAAGGGCTTATCGAAAGATTTTGATGCTTGATTTCCTTAGGTCATTTCGAGTAAAAGCCTACTTTTTTCACTAATGAACCTTCTATTAAGTTTCATTTTACAAAGATTTGGAATTCATTCGTCCCACCTAAAGTTGATGCATTTTCTTGGTCAGCTGGTTCAAATAAAACTTTAAACTGGGATAACCTTGTTAATTTTTCCCTCTAATTATTTTCAATCTATATTAGTCTGATGAGAAGCCATTATCATTTTTTTTTAATCATTATATGTTGTCTAGAAACTTGTTCTTAAAAATGAAATTGTATGGCAACTTGTTCGAGGGGATGAATTGAATCATCGGAATTCTTTTTCCTACAAAATTGAGAGAAGAAAGATAAAAAAAAAAAAAAGGTAGTTCACAATCCATCCATAGCAGCATAAATGAAAATGACAAATAAGATTATGATTCGATTGTTAACATATATTAAAAAATATCATAAATGGAAAATGTTCTCTCTATGGGGCCCACTTGGGCCCGCCTTAATGCAGCCCCTTTGATAATCTTGTCATCCCATGATCTGGCATCAAACCTAATTTTACGCTCATTGAATCTTCACTCACCGTTGGATTCAATCTCAAAAAAAATTGTAGTTAAAATGCCATTGAACTTTAAGGTTATTAAATCAACTGCCATGACAATCTGGTGGGGCTGATTTTTTGCACCACCACACCCCCACCCCCCGTGGCCATAAGGAGACCTTTCCATCTGCCCTCTTCCCATTGATAGACATTCATCTAAGTTGGGCGCCCCACGAGTTGCACTTCATGTAAGCAATATGCAGCCTGCCCGTAGGAGAACCTTCTCAATCATAAATGATACTGTAAATAGTTACGACAAGTAGATCTAACAGGAGATTTTCACATTGTGACAACTCATGGAAAAGTTTGAAGACGTTATGGAATTAGATGAATCTGGAGTAGCCACTCATGCACGAATTTTTCACATTTAATATTATAGATGGCTAATTTTGAGCTACTGTGATTAAGATTTTTATATTTTTGAAGTTTTTTTATTTTTATTTTTATTTTTCTCTGAGTAGATTTTTGTCTGGGGGTAGCTTGTCTCTTATCTTTTTACAGGCATTTTCTTTCTGGCATCATTATCTTTGCCTTATCTTGTTGAAAAAGAAATTGTTTTTTTTTTTTTTCCAATCAAAATCCTTTTTTTTTTCTCTATCATTCAAGCTTGTTAGCTCAGTATCTCTGCTGCATTAGTTATCATGGCCAAGCTGGGCTTTTGTACGCAAAAAATGAGATTGGTTTTGGTTTTTTCGCTTTTTTTTTTCCTGCTTCTGTTTTCCCAGTAGTCTTCTATGATTGTGTCATATTTGAATACATTGACCATCACCCGATTCAATGTTCCCGGTTCTGGTTCCTGGTGGTGGTGAATATTTGGAAATTGGACTTTATTTTGTTGCTTTCATTTTCTGTAATTTCTTTCGTCTAAATTTCATCTTTCATTATTGCACCAGATTAATCTATTAGAGCCACCCTTTTGAAAAGCTGAGTAGTATCTCATCAATTTATTTGAATTTTTTTTCTCTCATTGTTTGAATGATGGCCTCTCTCTCAGAGTCGGCAGCTGACCATATAAATAGCGGTGATGGCATCACAGTCATTACCCAATTTCTTGGATATGAAGAAGTCGACCATAGAGTTCATGCTTTCAGGCTTATGAGTCTACTCTCTGAAAGGTTGGGGCCAGCTCTGGCAAATGAGCTGAGAGTTTCAAACATGCTACCACTGCTGAAAGAGAAGTTACTGGATGGTCAAGGCACATTGGGGGAAAGATCTGCAGCTGCATGCATACTTGCTAACCTTCCCATATCCGATGCTGAGGTGAAAACAGTCCTAGGGACAGATCTCATAAAGTGGACAGTATCTTCTATTAATGAATGGGGAAGTTCTTCTGTAAGGAACCCCCGATCCACTTCAGTTATGGTGGAAGGGCTTCTTGGTATCTTACTGCATTTTGCGAGGAGTGCTGACCCAATGGTTCGGGACATAGTTAAAGGTCATGGTCTTATGAATGTTTTCTTGGAGCAGCTTAGATTTCCTTCAAAACCAAGAGTAAAGCAGCGAGCTGCTCTCGGGTTGAAATACCTATCTGAATCAGGAAGGGCACTGAGCACAGTTAGAACCTCAGAATACAAACCTTCACATGGGTTTTGCAAGTCCTTGATATTCATCTGCGGGAGAGCACCAATGGTTTCCACATGTCCAGTACATGGCCCTGCATGTGATGAAGATAGTTCTTTCTGCTTGCTCAAAGGACAAGCCATCAAGCCCCTGGTCGATCTTCTGAATGATGAAAGCACAGAAGTTCAAACAGCGGCAGTGGAAGCATTGTCCACACTCTTGTTGGATACTCAAAATCTGAAGCATGTGGTTGATGAACTTCAGCAATTTGGCGTTGTGGACACTGTAGCTTCTCTATTCACAGAGTCTAGACCAGGAGTGCTTCAAGAAAGAACAGTATGGATGGTGGAGCGATTTTTGAGAGTGGAAAGTCATGCGCAACTGTTCTCAATGAATCAGGGTCTGGTCAAGGCATTGGTAGAAGCATTTAAGCATGGGAGTGCTGACACAAAGAGGAGTGCACAGGATTGTCTAACTAACCTGAAGCAACTGTCTGGTATCAGCGGAAAGAACTCAAGTCAAACACAAGGGCGACGGTTTGGGAGTGACCGTTGAGTGATGCTGTTGTGAGTTACCTGATCTCCATTGTTGGCCTCTGTTCTTTGATCTGACGCTGTATCCTTGGAAGCAAATAGTAAGTTCATCTTGCTTTATTTTGTTGAAATGGGAACTGATCCTATGCTGGAGTCAGTATGGTGCAGATGAAAGCGAACACTTTTTAACCTGTGTGGGTCCTTATTTGTTTCATCTAACTCTTACATATGCCTCCTTGTATGTTGGCAATGGCCCAAGTTTCACTTGCCAATCCTGCTCCAAGGTTTTAGACTTCGAATGTTAATTCTTCCGTCTTCTGAGCTTATTTTGGCCAAATCCTTTACCAAGGTGGGACCCAAAGCTCGAATTAGGTGGCAAGCTGCCATCAGCGCCATACTAATGGCAGCATAGACCATCTCTCTTTGTATTATATAACAAACGCCATGGGGGCATTATGAGTTCATTTCACTTTGTATAATATTACAAATGCCATTGATTTTTTGCAAGTTCTACGAGCAGAAATGCAAGTTGCTCCTGTACTACATACATACATACTAGTTGAGTGTGCCTTAAATTTTAAGGACTGTCAATGGATTGGCATGGTTAGGTTGACTCTATTTTTTATGCTTGTTGCCCGGGCTGTGGGCTTAGTAAGGATGGAGTATGCCCCCAAGGGGCTATGATTATTGACCCTTGTGTATCATTCTCTCTTTTGAATGAAAACTAACTTATCATTAAAAAAAAACTAAATGTAGGCCCACAGGCCATGGTACTTTTGGGGTACAATCCTGTTTAATGGGAGGGGGCTGGCCTCTGATTTTGAGATGTCACTATTTGCTGTTTCTTTGGGCAGTGGGAAACAAATAAATGAGACGATTTATAATCGCAACAAACAAATAAGTGTTTTGAAGCATTATTGGTTCATTGTGCAATGACAATGAATGAGGAAGTACAGTCCAGAGTTAATGGATCCTGTGATTGATTATGCCCTTGATTATTTGAATTTTGATTTGATTGATTGAATGACGTCTTGATCCATCTTAATAAGGGGCCAATCAAGCTTAAGAGCTCAAATCTAAAATTGGCCGGGCCTAATATGCGCTTGGAATTAGAAATCAACTGGGGTTAACTAAGTGGTCTTTAGTAGTTTTGTTCAGGCATTATTCATTGTGTATGGTTTGGTTATTCTTTCATATTGCACCAATATAAAGTTCTCCTGTTTAAGTTTGTTGAATTTGGCTATTGGGACTTGCCTGGGAAATTTCTAAATTTTCAGACATAGTGGAATTCTCCTTGGGCTTGAATAGCCAAGAATTCCACAAAAATGTTAAGGAAGATGAATTTCTGGATTTCCAAACGTCAAAAGAGAACTTTCAAGTAGGCGGAATTCAGAAATCCTATTGAAGAAATATGGGATTCAAAAATTCCAGAGCCTTATCCAACTGTTAGAATTTAGAAATTTTTGGGTCATTCCATAGAAACATTTCTGTGTCGCTACAAAATGAAAATTCTAAGATGCATTTGGTCGTCACAAAATAAGTGTTCCTCCCAGGGAAAATTCTTCAATGAGCACAAAAATTTCCGAATGATTAAAATTCGTTTTTCTTCAAGAATGCTGCGGGAGTCCAAAAAAAAAAAATCTAATAACTTCTCTGGTGCGTACGGAATATAAAAAAGTGTATCGTGTTGTGCACAAGCATATCTTTTAATCTTTTTGGCAAAAGAAATTGAGATGACGAGAAAGCAAAAGTAATGGAAGTATGGAACCCGCACTGACACGACTAAAACAAGCAACTATTAAGAATGGGAGTTGGGAGTTGGGTCCAACTTCAAAAAACCAATCCAGGAAGCTGGCCACCCACTCAAAACTAACAACATAAGAACTCCACATTGGGCTAAGATTAGCCGCCATATTAGCCGACTTAGGAATGTGATTGACATCAAATTTAAAAAAAAATGTCCATAGATACACTTAATTTGTCACCCGCGATCGAGCTGATTGACCAATCACCATGTCAAGAGCTTAAGACAAAAGATGAATCTTGGGAAAACCTCTCTTTCTTTGGAGCAAAATGGACTGCTCTCACTTTTGCTTCTTTGGAAGAGAAGAAAAGATTTGGAACCCTGGCCATTACTGCACCAATCTAGGACCCATCACATATCATGGCAAAACCAAAATGCAGGACTTTCCATTAGATGCATTAAGAGTAGCATCTAAGAAAATGAACAGCGTCTCATCAATCGTCATGCGTCGTCAATGTAAAGATCTTTCACAAGGAGGTCAATGGCTCCTAGAGAGATTTATTAGGACAATACTTGGCTTTAATGATTTTAGCTCACTCCACTTAATTGTGAGCAATTTATTCTTATAAATCAGTGCACACCATATCTCAAGAGGGTAATTGGGTATTAGAAAAAAAAAAAAAAAAGCGAGAAATAAACATATGCTAAGCTCATAGGAGCTCCATGAAGGCTGGTACATTCGACCCAAGTGGCCCACATTTGCTTGATCTAAGTCATCCAAACCACATGCCATCCCCTAAATATGCAATTGGCCAAGTTTCACCTCATTTAGAAGATAAACTGCAATAGGTCAATCTGTGTAAAAGTAAGGACTTAGATCAATAGTTAATTTTGATTTTCATAAATTAGTCAACCCAACAAAAGATATTACTCTAATTGTAGTGAAATTTGAATTACGGTAGTTCATGGGGAGGCCGAATCACTTAAATAATATATATAAAAAAAACAGGGTTACCGAGTACGAGAGCTGATGTAAACACAGGAACAGTGGTTTGAAAAAAAAAAAAAAAAAACATCCATCCAAACACTGGTATCAGAAACAAATTAAATACTTGCAGATTTGCCAGCGATTCAGATTTGGTTGTGGGCCAAGACATAAATTATGTTAGTGTCACCAAACTGTCGTATGAGGACTTGCGGTTTCCTCATATCTAACATCTTGTCATTCTTTAAAAAACTCATAAAAGCATTTTATGGTTGAGCGTGCACTGCTTCACAGAGCGTTGTGAGGTAGGCCAAAGCCATAAAGATATATATAAATGGGGCACACCTTTTTATATCCAAATTGCATAAAATAGTGCTTTCCATTTTTAATACTAGGTCAAATCTAAGTTCATTTTAACCATGATTAACGGCCAAATTGATTATACGCAAAAGACAGATTGAATGCTTAAAGAAAAACATTCATCAAGCGAGAACTAGTCCTCACTTAAATATCGGGGATCATTATATTTAGCTGTTTGAATTTGACAAAGGTGGGCTACAGTGATTGATTTTCCTGGTTGCTGGTACAAAAGTTTGCTATGGTGAGATTTTGAAAATATCATAATATTTTTTTTTGTTAGAATTTATTATGGGTCGCCAGTATAATTATATACTTTACATGTGATCAATTCAGATTGCATGTCACTCACCTTTGTACCATGTATGAGGGCATGTTCTATATTAAAAGTCACGATAGTAAAAGAGTAATCCCTGTATTAAGGGATCATTTGCCCACATGGGATATGCAAATGGGTTTTGCATACATAAGTTTTCATATGAAAATGGTACCTAGGTGAAAACATTACCATGTTTCTTTTGAAATACCATTTTCACATGAGGAAAGAAGTACTTCCTGCATTTTTAAATGGATTTGGACTTTTTCGGACATTTTTATAAATCTTTCAAAATCTATGAAGATTTAAGATATTAAAATGAATATTTTGAAGTTTATTATTAATATTTGAATACTGAACGGTTAGAATTATGAATTGGGGGCCTATGGGATTGTAAAAAATCAGATCTAGATGTTGGGGTTTTTAAAGATGTATTTTCACAAATTTCTTAAAATCTAAAATGATTTAAGATATGAAACTAAACATCCAATGACTTTTAGTCTAATAATTGAGATGAATGACTTTGATTACAAATTTAGGGCTCTAAGAAGTGAAGAATAAAAATGTGGTTGAAGGACCTTCAATCCCACAACTTGTATCGGCATATGTTCTAGTATATATATACTAGTGCATCCTCGTTTAACAGTTCTATCACCTTCAAAGATAGGTAAATATGATTCACTAAAATAAAGGTGTCATTAATCCACCGCTTTCACACCTCATTTATACATATGATACATAAATAAGTGCAAACATTCGACACAATGCATGAGTATTGCATTTGTATACAGGTGAATGAGTGCAATCAGAGACCTGAAGATAGGTTTTGGTCTATTCTTTTTTCTGCAAATAGAAATAGAAATCTTTTTTTTTTCTTATGTCCTATTACTTTGGAATACAAAGTTGGAAATAACATGAGGCATTAAATTGATAGAAAAAGAAAGCCCATGATATTTATGCTTGGAAATGGGCCAGCATGACTGAAAAGTGAACATTACACGTTTTCAGTAGTCACCAGTAAATAATACATAGGGCCTATGGGAATAAAGAGATGACAGTTTAGTAGGTCCGGAAATAAAGAGGTGATGGATTTGGCATCTGTCAAAATTAATTCCGTTTGGCCTTATTCGTCAGCAAAAAAACGGCCTCTTATCCTAGTAGTAAAGTGCATTCCCTACAAGGGGAGGTCAGGATTTTGACCCCGGCCTCCCCTTCCCCTTGCATATGCATGTTCCTTCTCCTCACTTGTACAAGTATCCTATCTCCTCTTGTCGTAGTCTCTCAAGAGTGAGTCTTGGTCAGTTAGCTGCCCTGAAAAAAAACCTAATTAGCTATCCAATTGAAGGCAATAAAATACATGATCAATGTAGACTTCCATAGAAAACCATCAAATGCTGCAAATATTGATATCGGGGCAGAATTAGTGGCTGAAAATATTGGGATAGCTTCAAATTTTGTGTTTGTCCTAACACTATTAAGAAGAATTTATAAAATAAAAATGATGTACAGTGGAAAAAAGGCAAAACAGGATTAAGGTAGGTATAAATATATCATTCTAGGTATCATCACAGGAACAGTTTTACATTGGTTGAGTGGTAAGGATAATGTTATCTTGCACATGGAATAAAGTTCCCATCATCATTATGATTTTTAAAATTGTCAACGTTCTTCCAAAATTAAGTTGTGAGACCAGGCAGACCCATATAATGATTTGAGCCATTGTACCAGCCATTTACATCCTTGCAATGGCCTGTCCTTGCATTGGCCCACAGGCCATTGCAAGTTGGCAGCTGTGTATTGCACCATGGGCACATGGCCCTGCCAATCTGCCATAAGATTGAAAATGTCGGTGACTATTCCTGACCCAACCATCCAACTCATTCTGAACCCAACTCCATATATTTTTGGGTTGGGCTCAAGTTTACATATCTAACCCAATCAAGAACAGTTGTTTCTACTCAACCCACCAACCCAAACCAAGTTCTCCTTTTAATTTCAAGGTTGGGTTCAGGTTGACAATTTCAACCATCGGCTCAGTTTGAGTTGAACTTATACATGAAAGTTGAAACCCATAATGATCGGCTGGGTTCGGCTTCATGGGAAGCCACCCAGACCAATTGCCAACCTCAACTACCTGTGCCAAAAACCCGCAATAGACGTACAGGGAATTGAAAGTGTCATGAGGCAGACCAATAAAGTGGAGGGGTGTGAGGGTGAGGACCTATTCCGCTGGGTCAGGTGAGAGTTTAAATGGGTGTCACATGATGTGTCTCACTGCAGGAATTCAATCCCTATAAAGAGGGCTGATGAGAAAGAGAATGAGAGAGATGGGTTTTCAGATCTACCTAGCTATCTTTCTTTCTGTAGAAAATGGAAAACCTACAGAAGAAGACAATGGCAAGATTAGAAAACTAGTTACTCTGCATATATCTCATTTTGGCTGAAGGTAGAGAGGAGGCCCCGACGACGCTTTCAATCAAATTCAATCGCTTTTGGACTTGAAAGAGGAGAGAGAAAATGTGGTATGCTTTAAAATCCCAGAATCCTTATATTTCACTGGTTTGTTATTTGACTCTTTATATTCCCAATGAGAGAGGGAAACATTGGGTTGTTTCTCTGTAAAAAGAAGAAACAGATGGGCACTGTTTATTTGACTCTCCACCTTTTTCTTGAAAATAAAAAGAAAAACATGTTTCAGATGTGGCAATTATTGTGAACATTGGTCAATTTGCTCATTGTGAACAAAGTTAAAAAAATAAATATATATATATATATAGATGGAACCCCAAAAGAGGTTTTGCTATAGAGTTTGGAAATTGAAGATTTTTTTTTTCTCTAGAGTTTGGAAATTGAAGATTTTTTTTTTCTCTTGAGTTGAAGTCTTTGATCCAACAATACTAATTCCCCGGGTGGCGCAAGCAAAATCCACATAAATGCATATTAAGCAAATCTATGGTGGATTTTGAACACAATACATGGAGAGAAAACCCATGTTTTATTCCACTTCACCGACTCCTAGGTGGGTTTGAAAATCTAGGGTGGACTTGGCAGGTATAGATGTAAAATTTTCTTCTTTTTTTACTCTTTTGTTTTAGATTTTCTTGACTTGGGTTAGTGTTGGACGGAGTTGATCGAAGACTGACGTGACTAGATAGGTTAACATGTTGAGTTTTCAACAGCAATAGAAAGTTTGGCAACAGCCCACATCAGAAAGAGAGAGACAGGGCATTACGGTGAATCACTTTAGGGCACATTTGTGCAGCAGCAAATTTACCAAAAAGTTATAGAACCCGCAACATTACATAAAGAGGCCAATGATCTTATGCAAATTCATACTTAGGGCATTTTATTTAGTTATAATCATTGACGGGAACTTTTGTTGTTAGAAAGATTCAAGATTTTGTAATATCTTGTCTGCGCTCTATTTGATAAAGAAAATCCAAGAAGCAGATTCAAGGGTTTCTACCTTATCTTACTTTTGGATTTCTACCTTACACTCAACTCCTTTTCTGCCACGCCAATTATTATTATATATAAAAGGGACTAATCCTAATTGAGAAATCAACATTAATTCAATTCCAATTGACATTAATTAATTTTAACACTCCCTAAATAATTGACTCCCAAAATGTCTCCTCACATCCTCAACCTCCCCCACATTAATTATAATTTAAGAAATGAATTAATCCTAATTGAGAAATCAACATCAATTCAATTCCAATCGACATCAATTGATTTTGACGCTCACTAAATAATTGATTCCCAAAATGTTTTCTCGTGTCCTCAACCTCCCCCACATTAATTATAATTTAAGAAAGAGACTAATCCTAATTGAGAAATTAACATCAATTGAATTTCAATTTATATCAATTGATTTTGACGCTCTCTAAATAATTGACTCCCAAAATGTCTCGTCACATCCTCAACCTCCCCACGTTAATTATAATTTAAGATTTTGACCGGTGGCATGTCTCTTCAAGCGCGCCCAACCGCCCCTCGCCCCCCCCCCCCCCAACACACACTAATTATAACCTAATTAAAATTAAGTTAATTGATATTAATGGTAAGTTAATAGAGGCAAAATGAATTGATGTTAGTTGCATAACTCTTCAAAACGGTTATCAGATTTTCCTCTCTCTTTCGCTCTCTCTATCTATCTATTTACCATCCTCTCAAATGTTTTTCCCTTGTTATTTCTACCAACTTAGCCCCAACAGAAAAATATAATATTTTAAATTTACTATAAAAACTTCCTTCTCAATATAAGAGATATAATATCATAATTTTAATTTCATTTAAAATTTTAAACTTTTTACAATTTCTTATATATTGTGGATTATATTGCCCGTGCTAAGCGCAGGCGTGTTTTGCTAGTAATAATAATAATAATAACAACAACATCTCCTTTTCTGAAAGCCCGGCCTTTCTATAAATGCATTAAGTTTGTTACAAATTAAGACTATGTTCCATATGAGCTCCTCTCTTCGATTTCTAGAATTTATATATATGAAATAGGCTGATTCCAATTAAGAAATCAGCCTCAATTTATTCAATTGATTTTGACCAACTTTAATATTTGATTTTGACCAACAATTTTCTTTCATCTCCTCCACTTAATGGCTCTCTTCAGCAATGATCTATTTAATCTTCTTTATTGGCAATAAAATAAAACCCCTAAATATCTCACTCAACGCCTCTCAGCATTGATGGGAAACATGAAACGCCCATTTAATTTCTCACATTGGGGCAAAATCCACCAGATCCTACAAGTTTTAAAAGACAAACATATCCTCCAAGTGTTAAAAGACCGATCGAGTGTCGCCCCCTCAACTCAAACGATCTATCTCTGGTAGTTATGCTCTCATCCTTCAAGTAGTAAAGTATTTTTATTATTTTTTAGAGGTTCTCACTACCTCTCTCTTTTGTTTATTTATTTATTTAATATTTTTTTGAATTGATACTTTATTTTTCTTACCTTTTACTAGGGTCATGGACTCATAGTTATCTAGACATTTGTGTTGTTCTTAATTGAGAACTCAAAATTAATTCAATTCTAATTGACATCAATTGATTTTGACGCTCCCTAAATAATTGACTCCCAAAATCTAAAACTTTGATTTGTGGCATGTCTCTTCAAGCGGCGCAACACCCACCCCCCCCCCCCCCCCCCCCCCCCTCAACAATAAATATCAGCTATTTTTGGAAATGGATGTCGGTCCCCCCTCCCTATCAGTTATTTTTGGAAATGTATGTCGGTCCCCCCCTCCCTATCAGCTATTTTTGGAAATGTATGTCGGTCCTCCCCCCCACCCCCACCCCCACCCCAATAAATGTCAGCTATTTTTGGAAAGGGATGTCGGTCCCCCCTATCAGCTATTTTTGGAAAGGGATGTCGGTCCCCCCTATCAGCTATTTTTGGAAATGGATGTCGGTCCCGCCCCCCCTAAATATCAGTGATGTTTGGATATGGATGTCGGTCTTGGTCTTCAGACCACTCATAAATACCAGTGATGTTTTAAAAATATATATCTCAAGCACAATATATTTTCATAAACCCAAATAGAAAATATTGCAATAACTATTTAGAAAAGTCTGTAAAAATGATTTTTAATGGTATTGTGTGTGTGGTATATTATTGACTCATTCGAAATTACTTATTTCCCTGCAGGATTTTTTCCATAATATCTTGAGAGAAAACCAAAAATATTCTCTCTGAGATGATAATTCCTCAGGAACAATATTTATGACTATCAACAAACAATTCCCTAGAATGACCCAGACTTTATGAAAATACTTTGGACCTGGTCCCAAACCATTAACCCTAAACTTGGACCCAGACTTGATTATTTTTTAGTCGAGTATAGCCGGGACCCATATCCAATCAGGCATTGTGGGAACAGTTAGCAATATACTGTTAAACATGGATGAGACTAATTAGCTGCACTTCTGTGATAGGCTTCACCATTTATATACATATGAAAGAGGCTGATTCCAATTGAGAAATCAGCCTCAATTTATTCAATTGATTTTGACCAACTTTAATATTTGATTTTGACCAACAATTTTCTTTCCTCTCCTCCACTTAATGGCTCTCTTCAGCAATGATTTATTTAATCTTCTTTAAAGCAATAAAATAAAACTCCTAAATATCTCACTCAACGCCTCTCAGCATTGATGGGAAACATGAAACGCCCATTTAATCTCTCACATTGGTGCAAAATCCACCAGATCCTACAAGTGTTAAAAGACAAACATATCCTCCAAGTGTTAAAAGACTGATCGAGTGTCGCCACCTCAACTCAAACAATCTCTCTCTAGTAGTTATGCCCCCATCCTTCAATAGTAAAGTATTTTTATTATTTTTTAGAGGTTCTCACTACCTCTCTCTTTTGTTTATTTATTTATTTTATATTTTTTTTCAATTAATACTTTATTTTTCTTACCTTTTACTAGGGTCATGGACTCATAGTTATCTAGACATTTGTGTTGTTCTTAATTGAGAAATCAACGTTAATTCAATTCTAATTGGCATCAATTGATTTTGATGCTCCCTAAATAATTGACTCCCAAAATGTCTCCCCACATCCTCAACCTCCCCACATTAATTACAGTTTAAAATTTTGACTCGTGGCATGTCTCTTCAAGTCATTCCCTCCCCCCCCAAGAGACTAATTCTAATTGAGAAATGAACATTAATTCAATTCCAATTGACATCAATTGATTTTAACGCTCTCTAAATAATTGACTCCCAAAATGTCTCATCACATTATCAACCTCCCCACATTAATTAGAATCTAAAATTTTGACTCGTGGCATGTCTCTTCAAGCGCCCCCCCCCCCCCCCCCCCCCCCCCCCCCCAATTAAGTTAATTGATATTAATGGTAAGTTAATAGAGACAAAATGAATTGATGTTAGTTTCATAACTCTTCAAAATGATTATCAAATTCTCCTCTCTCTCTATATATATATATTTATTTATCTATCTACCATCCTCTCAAACGTTTTCCCCTCGTTATTACTACCAAACTCGCCCCCAACAAAAAAAATATAATATTTTAAAGTTACTATAAAAATAACCTTATCAATATAAGAGATATAATATCATATTTTTTATTTCATTTAAAATTTTATACTGTATACTTTTTACAATTTTTTATATATTGTGGATTATATTGCCCGTGCTAAGTACGGGGGTATTTTGCTAGTTATATATGAAAGGGACTAATCTTAATTGAGAAATCAACATTAATTCAATTCCAATTGACATTAATTAATTTTAACACTCCCTAAATAATTGACTCCCAAAATGTCTCCTCACATCCTCAACCTCCCCCACATTAATTATAATTTAAGAAAGGGATTAATCATAATTGAGAAATCAACTTCAATTCAATTCCAATCGACATCAATTGATTTTGACGCTCCCTAAATAATTGATTCCCAAAATGTTTTCTCGTGTCCTCAACCTCTCCCACATTAATTATAATTTAAGAAAGAGACTAATCCTAATTGAGAAATTAACATCAATTGAATTTCAATTTATATCAATTGATTTTGACGCTCTCTAAATAATTGACTCCCAAAATGTCTCGTCACATCCTCAACCTCCCCACGTTAATTATAATTTAAAAATTTGACCGGTGGCATGTCTCTTCAAGCGTGCTCAACCGCCCCTCGGCCCCCCAACACACACTAATTATAACCTAATTAAAATTAAGTTAATTGATATTAATGGTAAGTTAATAGAGGCAAAATGAATTGATGTTAGTTGCATAACTCTTCAAAACGGTTATCAGATTTTCCTCTCTTTCTCTCTCTCTCTCTCTATCTATTTACCATCCTCTCAAATGTTTTTCCCTCATTATTACTACCAACTTAGCCCAAACAGAAAAATATAATATTTTAAATTTACTATAAAAACTTCAAAAAGTCTACTTGGACAAACTTTTTGGCCCGAATTTTGGCCAACCCCCATGGTTTGCATTGAATATCACTATGATATTCAATGCAAACCATGGGGGTTGGCCAAAATTCGGGCCAAAAAGTTTGTCCATGTAGCATTACTCTAAAAACTTCCTTCTCAATATAAGAGATATAATATCATATTTTTAATTTCATTTAAAATTTTAAACTTTTTACAATTTCTTATATATTGTGGATTATATTGCCCATGCTAAGCACGGGCGTGTTTTGCTAGTAATAATAATAACAACAACATCTCCTTTTCTGAAAGCCCGGCCTTTCTATAAATGCATTAAATTTGTTACAAATTAAGACTATGTTCCATATGAGCTCGTCTCTTCGATTTCCAGAATCCAATTAGAATACGTCATAGGTGACTTAATTTTGCTTAAAGTTGACAAATCTGTTTTCTCAAAAAGGGGAAGATCTCCTCTCCCTCTCTCTCTCTCTCTCTCTCTCTCATTCATATTTACACCTCAAGTTTCATATTAGATCCCTTACATGTTACACACCCCTATGATTAGATACCCTAGGCAGTTTGATTGTCACCATTGTCAAATTAGCTAAGACTGATTTTCATGTCATTGCTAATCTTCTCTGGGCCTCCTCATCCACCCTTTGTTAGGTGATGAGTGCAGGAGGTTCAACAACACTGCAAAATATGTTCATAAATTTCATTATGTACACATTAATGATTGTCATAACTCATTACCTAAATGATCATACCTGCAAACTACACACATAAGTGAATTAGTCCTCATTCACACCGAATTCTTATAAATTGACATAAGTTCATGCTTAGACAGTGAAATTCACCATTCAATAAATAACTCTAAACCTATAGCATTCATGCTGATTTTGGGTCTTTTTTTTTTTTTTTTTTTTTGACTAGCGGAGGGTTCCCAACCCTTTGGGTTGAATTAATCCCTCCGGGCCCAGAGGGAAGTCAGGTAAACTCCCCTGTAACCCAAGTGTGGTAGTGCAGTTTCGAACCTACAATCTCCGGATGTAAACCGTAGTCCTAGGCCAACTGAGCTACCATTTAGAGTTAATTTTGGGTCATTCTTAACCCATATTAAAAACCTTCATACCCCTAATTGGCAGTGGTCTCAAAGGGACCCTCAATATAGATGATTTAGATGCGGGCCATAGGCCAGCTTATCTATTTCAAAAGGGCAATCATATTCACTCAATAAGGGGCACATGTGATGCATAATACAAATATGATTTTCCTTTTTCGCTTTAGTAAATGCTCAAACACTCACCACATGTGCCTTACACAAGTCTCTCGCCATCAACGCTGTAGTCAAGGATTGTTTTTATGGAAGGAAGGTGACTCACCAACTAACCTACCAATAGATTGACAAATAGGATTTTTGAATAGTATTTTTGCATTTTTTTTAGAGATGCACTTGTCTTATATGTGAAATGTTGTTTGCCAAAAAATAAATAAATAAATAAATAAATTAGTGCACTTAATTGGTTTGGACTAATCTAAATATATAACAAACAGCTTTGGACTAATCCTAATATTTAAGAGAGGGTCATTAACCCCTAGTAAATGTAAGAACGGCGGTAAGGAGCGTTAGTTCTTACCTGGTTGTCTGGTGTTTGAATCTCCGGTATATCACATCTTCCCATTTGTGCGGGCTCCTTTGCGTCATTTCTCACTTATGTGGGCTTTCTTTCTGCTTGTTCATGCTTCCTTCCCACTTGAGTGTGTTAGCTTCCCATGTGCATGTGGTCTCTTTCTTGGGTTCCAGCCCCATGATTGGGGTACCAAAAAATAACCCCTAGTAAATGTGATAGGACTTCATAATAATAATAATACATACATGCATACATATAAGGTTTATTGGATATTGCCAATATTCTAATCTAAGAAAATAAAATATATAGCAAGTCGGAAAAGAGTGAAGCACTGAAGCCTCTATGTTGGCTGCCCATTTTGTGGTACCGCAGGAGATGAAAAAATTGGCGGATATACTTGAAATAAACTTTTATTTCGGACTGATTCGAAGCAAAGTAAACAATGATAGCTAATGAAACTTGAAATTTCTCGGAGTGCAAATCTCCACATCTAAAAATCTCAATTGATAGTGGGAAAGGAGGTCACTCGGTATTGAATTTGTAAAGTCTCGCATCACTCATGTGAGTGTCCAAAGACTGGCTAATGTAAAGGACTGGCCTTTATCTACTATAATGCATTTTGGGTATGCCAACCGGGGTCAAGAAATAAAGCCGTGCGAGTATCCCTATATGGGGGCCTAAAGCGGACAATATCATGTCTTATAAGTCGGGTTGTTCAGGGGCGGATCCAGGACTTCTAATCTTGGAGGGCTGCACTTAAGTTACACTAAAAAAAATAGCAACAATGTTTCACCAAAAACTATAAAAAATAGCAACAATGTCCTACAAAAAACTATTTATGTACTATCTTCATAATTCATTTTCGACAAGCATCATACCAAAAGAGTGATCATTTTTATTATACTACTCAAAATCAACAAAAAAATGTCTTCACAATAGATCTTAACAAGTATGACAAAAGACAAACAAAAGTTAAAACATGACACTAGTGAAATCTTGACTTGCGAGGCTTCTTATCAAATTCATCTATTACCAACTCTATGTCGACTTCATTAGCAAACCCATGTAATAAAAACACCCCAAATTCATACCTGAGATCCGGAGGGCACAACAAAAAAGAATCAAGATGAAGAATAGAAAGAAACTACAAAACCTCCATTTCAGAAAACCATAAAAGAAAAACAAAAAACCAGAAAATGAACAAACTCATGTAATAAAAACACCCCAAATTCGTACCTGAGATTCGGAGGCAGAGAGAGTCGCCAGAGAGCGTCGTTCTCGCCAGAGAGAGTCGCCAGCAACCGAGCAACGAATTCGCAAACCACTGAAACCAGTTACTTGGAGCGACGGAGGCAGCCTCAATGTTAAAATGGGTGATATGGGTGGGACTGAGAGAGTGAGAGGTAACACAGATACAGAGACAGAGAATAAGAAAAGGGTTTTGACTTTTGAGACTTGAGTTGTGACTTGTGAGACCGGACCCCAAAATTGAAAAAATATTTTTTTTTTTGAGCTGTTTTTGAGCTGAAAGCTTGCGTGGGCTGCAGCCCCCCGCGCCCCCCCTTGATCCACCCTTGGGGTTGTTAATCATTTTTCTAGAACGTTTAAGTCATCGACTACTGATAATGCTACTCTTTCGAGTTGCATGGCCTTCTCTTTCCACTCTCATGGATCCCAGCTCCTAGGGTTGTAAACGGGTCGGTTCCGGTCCAGGTCCAGGGTGGACCCGGACCCGGACCCGGAACCGTTTAGTAAGAGGGGGAACCGGACCCGGACCCGAATCGGAACCAGGAAACTAGTTCCGGAACCGTTTGCAATGCGGGTATGGTTCCGGTTCTGGTTAAAAAAAGTAATAAAAGGGAATGTTGGGGTTCATATGGCAAGGTTTGACAAGCTTATAAAAAAAAAAAAAAAAAAAACAATACCTCAAGAAGTTATTTTTACACTTGATTTAATCGCCTTTATAACATTAGAGTCAACAATTTAGTCACAGCAAGGACCGCATAAGGGCCGCATAGAGCCCCCTACGCTGACTTGAATGAGAAAGACTGATACAATTAGTAATATAACATCTTCACTTCAAAATACAAGTCTACAAGACTACATCCAATAAGACATCATCAGCCCATAAGCTTCTTCAATTCTATTCTTCACAGTGAGGTTCTGTTCTCATTATTCCCATGACCGCTACAGGCTTCTGGCTTCATAACATTGATACAGGGTAACAGTAACAAGGGATACTAAAGTTAGGTTATAGTATATTGGGTCGGGTCCCGGGTCCACGGGTCTGAGCCACTGTCGATTCGGACCCGGATCCGTTTAGGTAATGGTTCCAAAAAAAGGATCCGGAATCGGACCCGTTTCCTTATCGGAACCAAAATAAGAATTCAGACCCCGAACCTAAAGGATTTGAACCTTCAGATAATCGAAGAATCAGGAACCATTTACAATCCTACCAGCTCCACTGGCTGGGATGAAAAAACAGAAGAAAAGAGCATGAACTTCCCAAACTTACTGTAGTTGAGATGTGGTACGAGTTAGGCTCACAGGTCGACAGGTCGAAAGTCACAACCGACCTAATTGTACTCGTAGAACGATTAAAGTTCCGTGTAAAAGGTGGTCGAGTTTTTAGGATTTGATATTAAAGCCTGCTGCCTCATTTTCCATGCCTACGAGGCTACGAGAATGTCCACGTTTCCGTGCCACCTACGAAATTCCTAAGATGCATGAGTAAAATGTGGTGCACATCAAACTTAGCTATTGGGAAATGAAGAAAATAGGATAGAGTGAAGTTAAATGAGCTTTGGGGTACGATTTAAATCTTCAATCCTGTTTAGATGAATTTTTTTTTTTTTTGCTATTGAAGGGTTCCCAACCCTCCGGGCTGGACTAATCCATTCGGGCACAGAGAAAAGTCAGGTAAACACCCTTGTGACCCCAAGGTGGTAGCACTAGTGGACTCAACCTTTGATTCCTGAATAATAGGGAACCGAGAGTCTATACCAAGACCTTGGAAGAGGGAGGAACTGTGGTCCTGACCACTCGGCCAATCCCTTGGGATTCTGTTTAGATGAGTTTGGCCGGACAGGTAAAGTATTATTGTCGGCCTCTTGTATGTCCATTTTATTTCAACCCTTAATACTCATGTTACATTGAGTAAAAGTCAATTATGTTAATATAAATTATTATAATGTGTTGATATAAATTATTATGCTGTTCATTAACAGCTCGAGCTTTTGGTGTTACGATTATTAACGTGGCATTAGAGCCAGAGCTTACGAGTTCAGAACTCCTAGGAGGTATGGTTACCTTTATTTGTTTGTCTGGTCTGTTTGTTGGGTTTCAAATTTGAACGGTCTCCCGTTGAAGTTGCACTTATGTACACGTGAATTCACATATGCAAATGATTTACATTTACATGCCTACGTTAGGCATTATTTACCAAGTTTGTTGGTGCTCACAAGGTCGGGAAATTGTGTAAAAAGGATCATTTTCACACCAAAGTTCTCACACCTAAATAGGTGTCAATACTTTCACAACTCTTATTTGCAAAAAAAGCGACAATTTAAGTCTTCACAGGGTGATTACATTTGGTTATGCAATTAGTCACTAAATTAAATCCAATCATCCACTTCTTTTTCTCATTCATGGGGTTCTATATTTGTAATCTAAATCATTCAATTTATTTATTCAACTAAGAAATCCCAAAACCTTTAAGCTGATTATCTTAAGTCTGTCTAGCTTTTGAATAGTTTGCGAATAATGTCAAAAGAAAATTCAACCTATAGATCTAATTTTCTATATTTTTGTTGGTCGCATCTAAAATTGTTGTGAATAATATCCGAAAGTCTTCTTGAATGAGAAACTTTGCCCTTCTGATACTAGTTACAGGCATTATTATATGATAAGAGTAATTTGCGCTCCAGAAAATCCTACATTCGTGCTCCTCCAAAAACTCAAAATCCTCGATTGCAAAAAGAAAGAAAACAAATGAAGTCACTTTTCTTTCGTTTTTGTATAAAAAAACTTCACACCAAAAAATTAAGAAAAGGAGCCCCACAAAGACTTAGGGCCCGTTTGTATGATGCATTCTTTTTCCTGCTAAAAATGAAAGAAGAATTGTTTAGCTTTTCTGCAAACTTCATTCTCCATAGTTTGGGAAAAGTAGAGTGTACGGAATAAAGAAATTTTACACGACTGCTGCACAAACGTGCCCAAAGAATTTTCTTTTTCCTTTTTTCGTTTCCAACCCAAATGGGCTCGGAGTCATGAGAAAAAAAACAGCTATAGAAGAGAAGTCAGCTTAAATAGAGTGGGAACATCAAAACACTTACGTGACTAACCGGGAATCTAAACAACTGGGCTAGGCGTGTTTGGATGTACGGTGAATTAAAGTAAAGCGAAGTAAAGCATCAAAGCATCAAATCAAGATAGAATAAAATATAGGGGGATATGATGGTCTTTTATTTTAGTTGCTTGATAGGGAATCTTTTTTACTTTTTGTATGAAAAAAGAAGGTTTCTTTTTTATTTATTTTTTTGGAAAAGAAAGAGGCCATTTTGAATTTGTGTATTTTTTTATAGGGGGCGTTTTCTGTCTCGGACTTTGTGGTCTCACATTGCAGAATTTATGGTTTTTCCAAGTTGTTTCGTGTTTCAATCGGACTTTCTTATTGGTTTTGCTTTCATCGCATTTATGTAGTGGTTGATCGCTGTACCTGACTAGGGAGGATTGGATTCTTGTTCACATTATGGAATTGGCCTATAAATATAACCAGTGAGTTTGAATGACAACCAGCAATTTATGTATCTTTGTTGATCGATTGATAGGAAAAGAATGAACGAGGCCATGACTCGAATGGCTACCGCAGTGGCTTATCTCTTAAAGAACTACATTCCCAAAGCTCTGGTGGATGATTTCACTTCTAGGTATGAATTTTCCCATCTTACATTTTGATCAGGCACTTGCTTACAAGAAGACTTCATGTCCACGTTAAGACGGATTCAAATGTCCAGAGAGAGAAAGAGGAATTCTGCATTCCCATCCCTTTTTATAGAAAATAAAAATTCTCTCTATATTTAAAAAAAAAATCAATTCACTTTTTTACTTTTTAAAAAGAAAATGTGGGCGTAAAATAAAATAATAGTGGGCCGCATGGAAAATCAGAATAACTTTTCTCTTCACTGCAAAACTCTCTCATCACACAATCATTCCTTTAATTTCAATTGGGTCTTATGGAGTTCCCGTGTCCGCGAATGATGTGGAATGCAGACTGCAGTTCTCTCCACTGAAATCCTATATATATTTTTTCTTGGATTCTCTTGAATCCACATTTTCCCACCACAGATTATAGTGGGAAAATGGACAGTGGGAAGAAACTACAGAGTTCCTTTTACAAAAGCAACTTTTCCTCGTGAAACTGGAAAAAGGCATTTTCACCAGCTCATTTCCTTATAAACTGAAATCATCACAGGAACTCCTACTTTCAAGATATTTCCATGAAATACTCTTTTCGCTTTATAAATTATGAAACTCACTTGCCTAACTTTTACTGAACAGCATCCTACACAACCCCACCATCTTATGTTTCGAGATTTTATGCTCTTTGCAAGTATTATAATGGGGAAAGAATCTTCTGTTTGTTTAAGACACAAGATACCCCCAGTTCCTGGTAATATTCCCCAACTATGAAATCATCCAATGAAAGTCAAAATGTCCAATAGTCTATAAAATATTCTAGTAGGAAATTCTGGCATGCTTTTCACCAAGTGGATTGACCTGAGGCCTGCTCCTGCTCCCTTGGGTGCTCAATAGAAAGTGACGAATCCATTATTTAGGCCATGTGAATATTATTTGCATCTGAACCATACCAGATTAGGGAAATAATAAATCAGGATTCATTGGGAGAATAGACCCGTTTTAAGATAGTTTTTGTGGACTTTTTTTTTTTTTTGGCTATCGGAGGGTTCTCAATGCTTTGGGCTGAACTAATCCCTCCAAGCCCAGAGGGAAGCCGAGTAAATAGCCCTATGGTCTTAAGGTGGTAGCACTAGTGGACTCAACTTTCAATTCTTTAAGAAGGGGGAACCGGGGGTTGATACCAACCTCCATTTCCGGAAGAGAGAGGAACTGTGGTCCTGACCAATCAGCCAACCCCTTTGGAGTTATGTTTTTACGGATTGTGGAGAGCATTTTCTGTGAAAAGTGAAAATGGTTTTTAATAGAGGATCATTTCCATTGTGCTGTGTTAATCTTTTAAATATTTTTATTTTGACGTTAAAGCTTCTTTCTTTTTTTTGTTGACTTCGTAATTTTTACAGGAATCCAAGAGGTAGAAAAATAAAGTCTTCTAGTTTCATTTTATGCAAAGAAATTAAAGCACTGTGGAAATAAAGTGTTACGCGTAAAAAATGCATTGTTCTTCAAAAAAAAAAAGAAAAGAAAATTGTTCCCAAGGGTGAAACTGCTTTTCATCGTTTCGGGTAAACATTTTTTCAAGCTTTGATTTTGAGGTGAAGGTTGTTCTTATAAATTTTGTGGAAAGCATATTCAGATCGAGATAGGAAGCTATTTCTACTGTCTTGGACAAAAAGTTGATATATGTTTCACTGTGTAAAACATTTTGACGCACCAAACAACAAAACTTGAAAATCGTGGAAAAACTATTTTATGTTGAAAACAAAATCATTGAAGAAGTAATATGCCCTCAAACAGTCAATCAATAGTCCACAAACATGCCTTTAGGGTATGTTTGTACAGCACTGCCATGAATGGGGAAAACCGAGGCTTTACCTTCCTACCTTCTAGGTCGGAATTCGGGATCCCACGCCCCACGGAAATGAAGACCAAAAAAGGGAATTTTCCTTTAGCATTCATCGCTGCACAAACACATCACGGAAAGATGCCGGATTACGGCCGGCAATTCCGCGGAAAGACTCTCTGCACAAACACTCCCTTAGGGTTTGTTTGGAAGACGCCGCGGAAGAGGAAAACAATCGTTTCCGATCAGGGGAGGTGAGAATACCGGATCCGCGCTTATGGAAGAAAATAGTTCAAAAGGGGAGGAAACCCTCCCCCTTTCTTTGCTGCACCAAACGACCGAGCAGGGCACCGGATTTTCCGGCGCCCTGTCTCCTCCCCCTTTCCGTTGAAAACGGAGCTGCACAAACAGCCCCTTAGTACTCGGCCTTTTCCTGGTCATTTTATGTACAACTTGTCCAAGACATGCAGGAGATTCTAAAACTAAATGACTTCTTTTTTTTTCCTGTGGTGATTGAAAAAGTTCTTAAGGAAAAACTGTAAAAATAAGAAATTAAATTATAAAATATATTAAGGACGCGTTGATAAAAGTAAAAGATAAAATTCAATGGGTCGAAACTATTCTATACCTTCAAGTTGGATGGTAGTTGGGGAAGACAAACATACTTTGACTTCTCCTTAAGCAAGATTAACCTCTCCCCAATCCACATCAAACATCCTTAATCCACTTAGCTTCTTTAAGCCCTAAGATCATGTGAGCAATGCCATCAAATGAAACTGACCGAACCAAAGAGGTAATTAACCACAATCTAAAGGCTGCGTTTGGTCACAGCAACTACTGATAGCAACAGAGGTTATGTAGAAGTTGTTGCTGTTGCTGATGCTTAGAAGCTGTTACTGAAGCTGGGGGGACCGAGATTATGGAAAATCAGCGATTTAAGGCTCTAGAAGTTGTCGTTGTCGCTATAGCTTGTTGTTGTCTTGTATTTGCGTTTGGCCAATCGTTGTACCAATCGCTAATCGTTGTACCAATCGCTAAGAAGTTGATGTGACCAAACACACCCTTTACCTTATCATGGTCACATGGGTGACGCCATCCACTGAAGCCCGCCAAATCGAAGAGGCCATTAAACCACAATCCACATTTCTTGCTGCCACTATCTCTTTCTATGTGTGATGAACTTGGATCGGGTCCCTCATTTATTTTATTTTATTTTTTTCTAACGGAGGGTTCTCGGACTCGATCCTTTGGGCTGGACTATTCTCTTCGGGCCCAGAGAGAAGCAAGGTAAAACCCCTTGTAGCCATTAGGTGGTAACACAAGTGTACTCAACATTCGGTTCCTGAAAAGTGGGAGACCGGGAGTCGATATCAAGACCTCTAGCTTTCGAAGTGGGAGGAACCGTGATCCTGACCACTTGGTCAACTCCTTCTTGGGGATATCTGGTCCCCCATTTATATCCCCCATTTATAGGATGTGCATTGTGAGAGAGACTTTTCTATAACAGATTGCTACCCCATTAATATCATACCTATGTGAGAGGGATGCTTGCTGATTGATTGAAGTGAACTTTCCTCGTCCCAAATCAAATGTTTAGAAATCCAAACTTCCCCCAAGGTTCCCTGTGCCCATCCCTATAACTTCATAATAATTGAGGCCCACATCTGAAATGCAAACCGTGCACGTCTCACATCATCTCCTAATGTTTCAGTGTAATCTGAGTTGAAATCATCTTCAGTTTGATCATGGACGCCTGATTTAACTATCTATCTTTTGTCTTTGTATTTTAATCATGTGTTTATGAGCTATATCTGTAAAAACTCTCCATATCATTGGGAATCTTGATAACAATAATTTTTTCTTTGTTTTTTTTAATAAAGATATTTTTCCTTTGTTTTTTTTAGTAAAGGGAAATTAAACTTTTGGCTGATTTTTAAAATAATACATGAAGATTTGAATATTTCAAAAAGGTATAAAACTTTTTCGTAATTCTTTCAATCAATTCCTTCCCATAATATTCTTTGAGAATGACAAAAAAAATACCCTTCCATTATGATAGTTTTTTTGTCTTTTTTTAATCTCTTTTCTCCCTAAAAATGGCCATTTTGATTTTGATGATCAAAACCATTTAATGAAGCTAGTTTTTTTTAGTCATTTGGAATCCTTGTTTTTTAACCATCCATGCATTGAGATAGTTGAAGTGGGCCCCCACTAGGTCATTTGTGTTGGACTCAATAATTTCTCTTCAATGATATATCAAGGGAAAATATGAAAAATAAAATAAGGGTATTTCTATCATTTTTATTTTTTTATTTTTTATGTTGAGGATTTGATGGACTTGATTGAAAGAATTATGAAAAACTTCTGTGCCTTTTGGAAATATTCAAACCTTGATGTACATTTTGAAAGTGGGCCAAAAGATTTGTACCTTCTTAAAAAAATTTATTTTAGTAAAATAGATTTTACTATTGAGATTTAGCCTACGGTGTAGTGCGGTTGGATAGGGCTATAGTTCAAAAATATGAGGTTGCGGTTTCAAACTTCACTCTCTCCTTGGGCCAATTGCCCATGTGAAGTTTGACCTACTAGTACTAGGTGCGTGGAGGAGGCAAGGACTTCACGTGTCCAAAAAAGTAGTCAGTTTTCAAACAGACCGGACACCCTCAATAGAGAGAGAAAGAAAAGATTGTTTCTTTGTTATAATGTGCTTGGGACCCATGGCTTGCTAATTTAAACGACGTCGGTTTTCAAAGAGGCCGGTTATTTTTGGGAAAATTGCACTTAATATTTTTCAATATTTTGGACTGAGATTGGTTAAGGTGGTTGTGAACTTCCAATCAATGATTGCGGTATAAATTATGCCTAATCTCCGATCGCCTGTCCATTTCATGTTAAAAATACAGATAATATTAGACCAATCAATGGCTGGGTTTTTAGAGAATTCTGTACATTGTGAGAAGGCAATCTCATTTTCTTACCCTAAACCAGGAAAATGAAATACCTTGGATCTTCATAAGCTGAGCATATGCATTTGGATGATTAGAGTTATTTAGATGAAAATATGTTCTTTCCTGTGGCGACCTTTTTGCAAAAAAATTTGAAGTTTTTAGTTTCCTGATAAGTGGTATTCTGATATTTACAAAAATAAATTTTCATAAAAGTAACTGATAAAATTTTCACAATTTTGAGGATTTTCAAGTCTGTCTAAGAGGTGATAGACAAGTCACTTCTTTCCAAAACCTGCACTCTCTCTTCACTGTCTCAAGAAAAAAAAATATATACAAATTCCATGAGCATGGAATCGACACTGAGATATGTTCATTAGAAAAAGTACACAATAGGTTCTAGCTACAATTTGCAGAATTCATGGATGTTGTGGTGCCTTTAAGGCACATTTACACTTAACATCACTTTTCGAAAAAAAGTTGTAAAAAAAAGGAGTTGATTTTCTGTACTTGTCGCTTCTTCTACAATATGCTTAGAACTCTTCTACAATAAATAATGATAAAGACAACCATTTTTTTCTTATAGTGCCATAAAAATCATTTTCTATAGAAGGGCCGGAGTCACTTTTCCCCAGAAAGAGAATAGAACAGGAGAATGAAAAAAAAAAAAATGATGTCTCATACTTTAAAAAAGGTATCTTTATAGTCTTTCTATCACCTTTTTTCTAGTCTAGTAGTTTTTAAACACATGACTCTTGTACGTCTAGTTTTACTTATATTTGAATTTTCTCATTTTTCTAATAAAGAATGCCAAGTCTCTTTACATACAAATACAATGGTAGGTGTGTATGAGAGAGAGAGAGTTGAACACCCTCACTTGGCCCACTAGACCTAAAATACTATTAGGACCTAGTTGTGCTTGTACAATGAGAAGTTTCTTTGCTTAATGGCTTTTTATTTTTACATGAGAGAGGTATACAGTATAATGAATTCTTAAACCTCATCACCATCGTCATCCTTCTCTCTATGGTTTGGGTTGTGATAAAATTTTATTTAGTTTTGAACCTATCCGGTGCAATCTTTTTTTATCTACAGTTCAAAAAGGCAATAAAAACTACTAAAATTCTTCTTTTCCTCTTCCTCCCATAGGAAATTAAAATTATTTTTATTATAGAAACCAATTATTTCTTCTTTTTTACACAAAAAAGTTCATCCAAAATAATAAAAAAAATTAACTGCATGGAAAAACAAAACAAATTTATTTCTCTTTTGCTGTATTCCTTAGTTGCACAAATGCATTTCAAAATTTTATTTGCAACAAGAGAATTTCATGCCCCCCATAAGTTTTTATTTTCATAAAGAAGAACCTGTTTAAGCTCAACGATTTCATCTTTGAAGATCAAATTTGAGATCTTGATTGCTTAACAGAATCTTGCATTCCTCCCCTCTAAACAAATAAGAAAGGCAAGATTTAAAGAGAGAGAGATTAAGGTTCCGTTTGGCAAATCTTATATCAGCCTCTTATTGTCTTAAAACTGTGTGTAATAGTTTTAAAATTGTTTGGTAAGTCAAGTTGCAAAGTCCATTTGAAATGGACTTAAGATGATTTGCCTTCATTTCAAGAAGCAAGCAAAATGACCATAATTGAATCAGTGGCTGAAGTCTGAAGCGGGGAAAGACTCTAACATGTACAGTGAGTTGGACGTCCTCATGGGACAGTCCCTTTTTTTATTTTTATTTTAATTTATGAGACCCAAAGTCATATCCGGACCGCTAGATATATGAAGCAAGTCAAACACGGCCACGTGTCAAAATTTGAACCGTTGATCTATCTCAGATCTCGAGATATTTGCAAAAAATCGTGAGCCATTCGATCTAATATTCTGGACATTGTGGGGCCCCATAATCACGATCCGATCCGTTGGTTCTCTTTGGAGGGCCAAAAACGGCTATGGGCCCAAAATTGAGCCTCTAATTCAAAGTGGATCTTGAGATATTTACAAAAACGTTTTTGACCATTGATGTCCCATGCCTTAGTGATTGAGTCTTGAAGTTGTACACAACAGTGTGGTATTTTTTTTTTTTTTAAATTCAGGCATCATAAATCATGATCCAAACCATTGGATATATTCAAAAGATCATTCAAGACTAAGGGTCCAAATTTTAGCCATTGGATCATCATAGATTTTGAGATATTTACAAAAAACGACAGACATTTATATATATATATATATTTTAAATCATGGCCCCTAAATGCAAGATCCAAACCAAAATGAAGATCCAAACCGCTTATAGTAATTAAAATGTGGAACACGTGTTTGAGATAAAATTTCAACCGTTGGATGATCACAGATCTTGATATATTTGCAAAATGCCCAGACCATTAGATCTATTTTTACATGTATCTTACCAAACAGTCTATTTTTAAAATATCTATATCTTACCAAACAGTTTATTTGTAAAACATCAATTTCAAACCGCTCTATTTAAAATAGATCTATATCATACACATCTGTTTCGTAAAGATAAAATTTATCAAATAAGCCCTAAATCCTTATTGGTCTAGCTCATTGAATCCAGTCAAAAGGCATGTCAGGCTTGCCAAGCGTTTGGCATGTCTCCAAATTCAAACGAATGCTGCCGTCGCGATCAACATGTGAAAGTTGAAACGCGTGTGATTTTCCTCCCTTCGGAAGTCAAATCCGAGGTCGGAGTTCCTCCTCTTACACGTGACAAATATCTCTCTCTCTCTCCGTCCACTGATTCTCCCCTGTATAAATGTACCATCTTTCCTTTCATCTTCTTCATAGACCAAACACAAGAAACAACTATCTCTTCTCCCCGTCTCTTCAAATACCACGATTTGAAAGAAAGATACAAAGAGAACGAGGAAGCCAATACAGAAATACAAACCAACCCCCCCCCCCCCCCCCCACACATTTTGGAAACAAGATTGGAAACAAGAAGAAAGAAACATAGAAGAAAACCTTCTTTTCTGGGGTGAAGAGTTTTTTTGCATCTGCTACTTTCTCTCTTTTATTAGAAGGAGAAAAGGGACCGAAAGCTTACATACCCATTAGCTCAAAAGCTGATTTTTTTTGGTTGATTCCTCTGCTTTTATTCTTTTTCCTGATTTTGGGAATATAATGGCAAGTTTGTTGCTGTCAGAATCGGGTTTAAAGCGACTTCCACTCCTTCCTAAAACCAGAGTCACACATCTTTCCAATCATACTCTCAGACCCACCTTCTATTCTTACTCCCCCAAGACCAATTTCAATTCAAAAGTTGCTTCTTTTATGTGTAGAAGTGGTGTTTCTGGGAGGAGAGATAGGGCGCTGAAGGTGAGCGCTCCGCCGCATTCTGCGCCTGTGATCAAAGAGAAGGAAGAAGCAATTAGCCCAGAGAGGAAAGAAATGGGAAACTTCGATCCCGGCTCACCGCCTCCCTTCACCATCGGCGAAATCCGAGCTGCAATTCCCAAGCATTGCTGGGTCAAGAATCCGTGGCGCTCTATGAGCTATGTCGTCCGGGACTTAATCGCTGTCTTCGGTCTCGCCGCTGCTGCAGCCTATTTCAACAACTGGGCTGCTTGGCCACTCTACTGGGCGGCGCAGGGCACCATGTTCTGGGCTCTGTTTGTTTTAGGCCATGACTGGTAATAAGCTCATTCTCATGGAGACTTGTTGTATTTGGTGATTTTCATTTGCTATTGCCGATTTCCCTGCTGAATTCAGATGCCCATTGATCTGGTTTTGTTTAATTTGATGTTGTTGTTTTTATTGGGCAGTGGCCATGGAAGCTTCTCTAACAACCGCAAGCTGAATAGTGTCGTCGGGCATCTCTTGCATACCTCAATTCTCGTCCCTTATCATGGCTGGTAATTTCTCCTTCCATTATCAGACTCTGTTTCTATATATGTCCTCTGTTCCTTTGTAGAGCCAAAACTATGTAGTTATAGAAAATGTGTTCTGTTTTCCATCTGAATGTCAATTTGAATTTTCTTGGGTTATGAATTTGTAGGAGAATCAGTCACAGAACTCATCATCAAAACCATGGGCACGTCGAGAATGATGAATCATGGCACCCGGTTAGTTGTCCTATTTGCATCTTAAGATTGTTTTCTCTTTTTTAATCTTCTGGCAATCCTTTGTTGATGTTTTGTAAATGATCTTGGTTTTGCTTCTATCTGTTACAGTTGCCTGAGAAGATTTATAAGAGTTTGGATGACGTTACCCGTAAAATGCGGTTTACCGTCCCCTTTCCTTTGTTTGCATATCCTGTCTATCTGGTGAGTGTTAGTCCCCGCATGAGCAAAAATCAATCATAGATTAGATATATCTGGTATTGAACTCTGCTGTATCTTTGGTTATGAATTGTGATGTAGTGGAGTAGAAGTCCTGGAAAGAAAGGATCTCACTTTGATCCAAACAGCGACTTGTTTCTCCCCAATGAGAAGAAAGATATCATCACCTCTACTTTGTGCTGGACTGCAATGGTGGGCTTGCTGGTGGGGTTGTCATGTGCGTTTGGTCCTGCAATGATATTTAAGCTCTATGGTGTGCCTTATTTGGTAGGCCCTTATGTTTTCTTGTGTCTAATTCTGATGCTTTCTTTCTCTGCGATTGGCTGATGATTAACCATTTCATGAACTCAACTTTTCAAACACAGACATTTGTTGCTTGGTTGGATCTGGTCACTTACTTGCATCATCATGGCCACGAGCAAAAGCTTCCTTGGTACCGTGGGAAGGTACTAATTTTACTTGCCATTCTTAAATTGCTTTCTATAGCTGCTAATATATAATGCTATGATTTTAGTTGTGTAGTTATCTCTATAGTTCTTGGTGTGCTGCTTTCCTGTGAAATTACTTGGGGATGTTTTGGCTCCTTGCCATGTTATTTCTCCTGGTTTTCAGGGTTAATTTTATCTTTGCCGGTAGACTTCCTAAAATCAGAAGAAAGTTTCTCTGGTTTGAAAAGGGTAAGGAGCCGTGTAGAACCGAAATCTAGTTTGTTTGCATACTAGGATTATTGAATAAATGTAGTCAAAGTCTATATTCAACTTCAACAAAATCCAATGTTCAGATGAATTGTCAAATAGGGAAGATTCATTCTCATTACCTCGTCAGATCAGTTCCCACGAGATGATCTGGGTCAAAGAATTATGTCACCTGTCCAAATCAGTTCCCATGAGATATTCTGGGTCATCAAAGAAGTATGGGTTCCCCTTTATTGAATGCCTAATCTGCAGTGAGCCAACTTGGTACATCTGACATGAAATACTAGCATCAGATGAAGCTTCTAAGAACCCTTTTTTCAATGATAATCAGCCAGGACTTTGCAGTAAAATGATTTAAAAAAAAAAAAAAAGACCCCAGTCAGTAAGTACTTCCTTCAGCTTATGCAGAAGCTTCAACCACTTGACCTCTATGGATCTCCCTTGTATTAATGAGGATTTAAATACCGATGCATTAAGAAACAGTAAGTGATTATGGATTATGTTTGACACAGGAATGGAGCTATCTAAGAGGAGGGCTGACGACAATTGACCGTGATTACGGGTGGATTAACAACATCCACCATGATATTGGGACTCATGTGGTTCACCATCTGTTCCCACAAATACCTCATTACCACTTAGTAGAAGCAGTAAGTGCTAAAACTTTCAGCTACTGGATCCTACAAATGACTAGTGAACTGATGAATGTGTGCATGTAACTGGCATCTAACCGTCAATCTTTTCTCATTTCCCAGACTGAAGCAGCTAAGCCCGTGCTCGGAAAGTACTACCGGGAACCAAAGAAATCAGGCCCCGTACCATTTCACTTGCTTGAAAACCTGATCAATAGCTTGAGACACGACCATTATGTGAGCGATACAGGAGACGTTGTCTACTACCAGACTGACCCTAAGCTCTCTAGCAGTGCCTCAAAGAACAAGTCACAGTGAAGCTGCAAAATTGCAGAAACACAAGAAGGCAAGGCTTTCAATCCTCTGTTACATTAGTTCTTGATGTAAAAGTTAGAAAGGCTGTGTCCTCCCATTCTTCTCTCTATTCTTGAGATTAGGAAAGTAATTGGAGCCCCCTCTTTGTTTGATGCAAGAGTATGATAGGATAGCAATGAAGGATTTTTGTATTTGCTTTACTTTACTGTAACTGAACTATATTCAGCATACCATGTCATTTTTTGGTATGATGAAAAGTGACATTGTGCTATTATGATTTATTAAAAAAGAGAGGAAATTGCTGCCTTTTGGAGCTCCTTTCCAATTATGTGTACTCCTTTGTTTGTTGAATTACATTCAGTATTTTAAAACCTGCATTGAACTTTAATTATCCTGCTTGTCTGATATGGTTCGCTCTTAAATAATATAAAAAGGTCTTTAAAAAATATGGGTTTGAATTGGTATGAGCCAGTGGTTGATATGGTTTGGATTTCAGTTCTTAACTTTACAGAATCTTAACTTTAGAGAATAGTAAACATCTCCTGGTCCACCATGCCAATGCACTGGTTCAGCCGCCCCAATCTTTAAAACGATTATGGCGTGGGATCGCACGTTTAGTTGTGGTTGGTGGTTGGAGAGAGGACAGAGGTAGCATCACTGTCATGCCTATCTTTCTCCTTCCTAAAACTTACTCTCGCCCATTTCAGCTCTCATTCATCCTGTGATATGGAGGGGACCATGAAGAGTGCCCATCATTATCGTCACAGTCAGAGATCATTTGTTGTGCACACATAAATCACGTGCTCGTACTCTCTCTCTCTCTCAAAGTTAGCGGAGGAAATTTAATATGGTACAAGAGCCAACCGGTTATGAGTTTGAATCCCAAGGAGAATGACTCTCGGCTGAAATGTACATGTCACCCAAAAGTATGCTGATTGGGTTCCATGTAAGGGAGAGTTTTGAAAAGTATTTCTACAGCCCCTACTAAATCATTGAGATTTTGGTAGGAAGAAATTTAACCTCTCTCTCATGGTTCCTTCTTTTATTTCTTTCTTTCTTTTTTTCTTTTTAACTAGCAAGACCGTCATTGACTCCTTATTGGGACAGAGAAAATTATCTCTTGAATGGTTCAGGAGAAAATTCTCTGCCCCAAGCTAGCAAGAACTATTCAGTGTCCAAGGTTTTGTTACAGCACCAGTGGACGACTGAAGTCGTGTCACCACCCAAAATTAAATATGTTTTGTTTTTAAGCTTTAAGCTGTTACATCAGTCTTTGTTATCCTTTTATTATTTGCATCATTGAGGAGCCCATAGGAAAGTATACACAGGCCAAATAATTATGTGGAGTTGGCCCCATGTTGCAATGGTTCATATTCCTTCATCTGTTGGGTTCCATCATGGACAGTCAATTGAATGGAAATCTTGGCAATCAGTCATCCAAGTAGTAGATTGTTTGCAGTTAAAAATAGATTGACAATGTATGTTTCATCCAACTGTGGTAGATTGTTTGCTGAACACCCTGCCTCTATTTGCAAGCCAAGGACTACAGCTTTTCATTCATAATTTCATGAAATAAACAAGAATTCCTAGAAATTTTAAGAAATGTATTTCCAGAAGTGGCTAAAAATTAAAGGAACAAAGGTGATCAATATCCTTGAATGACTATCAAACAATCTTCTCCTTTTATGGATAATCTTCCCCTTTTATGGATACACACATTTATTTCTTCAATTTTAAACAAGTTTATAAATACATTTCTTACAACTCCTACAAATCCAATTCCAGGAAAATAAATGGGCCCTAAATCTGGAAGATGAACAAAGGAAGGTACATGATTAAATTAACTAGTACATGTCTCCATTCTTCTTCTTCTTCTTCTTCTTCTTCTTCTTCTTCTTCTTCTTCTTCAGAGAGAGAGAGAGAGAGAGAGGGTCAGCCACTTCTGCTTAAGTACGGAATATTTCTTTTGATAAAGTTCAAGATACTATTGCATAAGTTCAAAGTCTTTCTTTTGATCATTCATAACAATTTATTAACATGTCGGAGCATTCAATGATGTGAACACTCTCCACTATACTGTAGTTGTAGCTGAAAGCAAGCTGTTCTACAGCATGTTTAGTATTATTTACACTGCAGGATAGTGGAGCATAGATTCTATAAATTACTAGTGGATCCTTAAAATAAGACAGGTAATGGACTTCACTTTTCATTTCTAAGCATAAGCTTGGATTAGCCCCCCTTTTTTTTTTTTTTTATCAAACCTGAACATAGTAACTTGATTCACTCGAGTTTGGCATGGTAATTCATTGAGTTTGGCAAGTCAACAAGTCTGGCCAGGTCTGACCGAGTACCCAACCAGATTTAAGTTACTCAACTTGGTGCATGTTTGGGAGGTCTAATTTTTCTCTCTATTTTTCTAAAATGGATAGAGGTTTAAAAAAAATAGAGTATTTAGCACCACCTTTTAGCCTCTATATATTTTAGAGAAGTAGAGGCAATGGCTCTACTTTCGACGGCCCCCATGATGAGGTAGTTAAGAAATAGAGGGGAAAAAGAAGAGGCGGAGATACAACGTTTATGCATAATCACGCCCAGTTCGTTTTTTCAATTTTTCTCCAAATTTGATGAGTCCAATCAAAATCCAAACCATTGAAAATGTTCATAAGGTCAAACACGGCCATGTAACCAAATTTCAGCCGTTGAATCATCATCAATCTCGAGATATGTGTTACAAATCGTGAGCCATTGGATATAATTTGTTATGATCTGTGGGCCCTAAACACAAGATCAAAACCGTTGGATATGTTTGAGAGGCTGAAAACAGCTATAAGGTCAATTTTGATCACATAATACCTTGTGAATCTCGAGATATGTGTAAAACAAAAATAACTATTGATGTATTATGCTCAATATTGCATTTGTCCATGAACAGTAAATTGTTTCAAATTTTTTTGTTATTTAGAGGTGTGTAAAATAAGATCTAAACCGTTAGTGATGTTTCATAATATCAAACATGACCATGAAACCAAATTTCACCTGTTGGATCATCACCAATCTCTAGATATGTGCAAAAAAGGTGAGCCACTAGGTATAATTTTGTGGATTATGTGGACCCCAAACATAAGATCCAAACCGTGAGATCTCTTTGGAAGGCTGAGTACATCCATAAGGTTAATTTTCATGGCTTAATACCTTGTGAATCTCAAGAAATATGTGGAAAACCTCTCAACCAATGATATCAAAATGTCTATTTAGCATACCCTTGAATTACCAAACACCTCCTTTTATTTTAGCCTCTTTTTCTATGGCTCTTTTTTGTATGGGTCTATATTGAATGGTCTTTAAGAAATAAACTAGTGGTCCCGATCATGACCTTGGTGACCTTACTAGTAGAGTATGTTTTCAGAGTTTTAAAATTATGGGGCTCATAGCTCAAAGTCCCCCGGCCCAGTTCAACAATATGGCTCAATCAGTGTTGTAGTTGACCAGTTTCATTCAGCACTATAGGGAGGACTGGTCATGGGCTAAGTCAACATGGGCCCGACCCTTGGCCAGACTTTATTTCTTAGGCCTGCAAGTCGGAGGTGCTGGGGCCCAATAGAAGAAATAAGGTCGGCTACCTATTTATGGTTAAAGCCTTAAGGCCCAACGACATGCCAACCCCAACCTGATATTTAACATAACATGCGGAGGGTGTATAAGTTGCAAGCATCAGTGTCTAGATTCACTAAGTTTGGGAGGAGTGTGGCCTCATAGATATGGCAATGGGTCGGGTTTAAATGGTACCCACTCCAACTCGCTCCTATTTGTGATTTAGGGGTGGGTTGGGACTGGGTTGGTTGGGTTTAGTCTAGGTATGAGTTTCCAGATTTTGACCCGACTCAAGTTCAGGGCGGGTTAGTATTTTGATTGCACCTAAACCTATCCGACCCACTTTGTCTTTAATTTACATATTAGTCAACAAATTTTTTTCATACAAACTTCACTAGCTTATGTGGTTGTAGATTATGGATGTAGGCTCATTATTCATTAATCAGGCCCTCTCATGTGAGAGTCCGCCATGGCCTCAAAGGTAACACAAGGAGGATTTCTTTCCTTGTCCTAAAGTCCAAGACTACGGTAGGGCCCGATTTTAAAAAGCCCGCCACTTTGAGGGCTCGACTAGGACAAGACCCATCTTGGCCTGCCCCTTTATTTATCATCATCAGACCCTTGTCCCAACTATAACGGAGTCCAGCTATGTGATCCTATCATCTTCGAATCCCATGGGCCATGACGACCATTAAATCAAAAGTGGCCGCAACCCAATTCAAGGCCCATGCTCGTCAGTACCTTCACAGACCATGATTGAAAGTGACTGGGCCTATGTCCTTGGAGGCAGACATTTGGGATAGCAAAACCTGATCTAACCCTCGTCCAACCCGCCTAATCTGACCTGGACATCACTCAAAATATATTCCCCCGGACCTGAGGGAGTTAGGCCCACCTAGCCCTTCTTATCCACTCAGTATGAATCTTTACACAATTCACATGTGAAACAGTTACAAACCTCTTTGGTTAAGAAGGCCACTTACCTAATGGGTTAGGCCCACCTAGCCCTTCTTATCCACTCAGTTTGAATCTTTACACAATTCACATGTGAAACAGTTACAAACCTCTTTGGTTAAGAAGGCCACTTACCTAATGGGTTAGGCCCACCTAGCCCTTCTTATCCACTCAGTTTGAATCTTTACACAATTCACATGTGAAACAGTTACAAACCTCTTTGGTTAAGAAGGCCACTTACCTAATGGGTTAGGCCCACCTAGCCCTTCTTTTCCACTCAGTTTGAATCTTTACACAATTCACATGTGAAACAGTTACAAACCTCTTTGGTTAAGAAGGCCACTTACCTAATGGGTTAGGCCCACCTAGCCCTTCTTTTCCACTCAGTATGAATCTTTACACAATTCACATGTGAAACAGTTACAAACCTCTTTGGTTAAGAAGGCCACTTACCTAATGGGTCTAAATCAAGGTTGGAGAATTCGTGACTCGCACTCGTCCAATACAAATTTTTTTTTACTCGGATAGAGTCAATGCGGAGACTCGGAAAAGTCATGCTTTTTTTAAAATATTCCAAAATGAATCCATTATTTATAAAATATAAATCTATATTCATTTAGATGCATTCATGATAATCAATTCAAGTTAATAAATTTATATATGTAAAAATATTTCTATAATAAGGAAAATAAAAGAAAAGGACATAACACATTATATAATTTGTTAGTTCAAATATCAATTGTAAAAGATTAAATATAAGTTTCAAATTGAATTCCAGTCATCATTTTTAAATTATTGACTCCGAACCTCATGCATAATTACTTATAAAAAAAACTTTAATTCTTTAAAATCATATATGCCCATTACATAGTTTAAAATGCGAATAGCTCATTAAAATAAGATGACTCTCTACTCAGAGAGTTTTTCCAACTATGATCTAAACACCTTATACCTGCATGGTTTAAATTTCCTACTCCTGATTTTAAAATTCCAGTGATTTATGGTTTAAAAACAGTCTCCTTGTAGCATTATTAAAGGCACGAAAGCAGTGAAGGGTCTACAGTGCACATCCAGTTGGGTCCCAATTTCTTTTACAAAAGAAGGGTAGAGGAGACCAGCCAAAACACTTCTCTAATAATTCCACAGTTATTTTTGTAGGAGCACTCTAGTCAAAGGGGCTGGGACCCATGGGACAAATGCACAGCAGAGGGAGAACGCTAGCGGGAGGCACCCGCACAAGTGGAGAGAGGTCACCCACACATGCAGGGAAAAAACACCCAAATATAGGCAGAGTCTTAATGATGAAGGTGTAATAAAATTGATTATAATTGGTCAACTTGTAGTTAGATGAGTGGTAATGCACCTGTCCACCTAAGGAGAAATCCAATTCCACTCGAAAAGAAAAGGCTTTAATATGCATGCAAAGAAGGACAAGTGCCAGTTGAAGACAGGTGAAGGTGACGAATGCAAAATTCTGGTTTGGTAGAGCTTTATTGACCCTTTTCAATTGAGTTTGCCAAGAACTATTTCCAATGTGTTTTTTGGGAATGCAAAATTCTACCTATACACCGACATGGCCTAGGGAAATATATGACTACACATGAGCACAAGGGAACAGTTTCTTTGTCCAATCAAGCTTTTCTTGGATACTGAGTTGATATCCTTCTGTCTCAAAAGAAAGAAATTGCAGAAAAAAAATTGGATTATTTTACACAATCTTACAACATTTTAGCATTAATTTAACTTACATAATAAATCTACCTTGCCAAGTTGCGACAGTTCTTCAACGGTGTCATGAAGTAGACTATCCAGGATTTGCACTACAAATTCAATCCCAATCTCTTCAACATCTTCACATTTCGATACACCCACAGAAACCCAGTTCAATTTCTTCATGTCATCTCCAGCCATCAGACAAATCTCTCTCCATACATCCGAACTGGAAAGAGAATTCGAACGCTTCTTCCTTCTCTCGCCATCTACATTGTTCTTTGGTTTCACTTCTTTCTCATTTGAGCTCGAAATCTGGCTACCATGTGAAGATGCCAAAGATAGTTTCCTTCTTGATTCATCTGTTGATCACATCATACTATTAGAACAGAGTTTCTTAAATTTTACAGATTGTAAAGAGGACTGATAAAGGAATTGACCCATGATAGAGAATTTAATTTATTTACCTGGTGCAATGGGGGCTTCAGAATCATTACGAAAATCATTGTGAGTGTCGAAGGGGGAATCAAGAACAGAGACGGGGCTTGAATTCTCGGAGCTAGAATTCGATTCCACTCTCTTATCCAAAGTGACCGCTTTTTTCTTCTTGGTGAGCTTCATGATCTCTGCAATTTCCTTGTGGTTTCTTGGCGGTTTCGAACTGGGTTTCTTGTAAATTTCTCTCTTGCTAGGAGGCATTGCAGTCCCAGTTTCAATTGAATTGCTTTCAATCCTCATCTCTGGTATGATCTTTCTGGAAGAGGGTCTTCTATCTCTCCCTCTTTCCTTTTTCTCTGCTCTGCTCTCTTTTTTTCTCTCCTTTGCCTTGCTTTTACAGCTTTCCCGCCTCTTCTCTTTCAATTCTCCAAAACCCATGTCAGCTTTCAGCTCTTCAGAAAAACCCATCTCAGATTTCAGCTCTTTAGACTCTGACATTGTGGGTTTTTCTCCACCATCTGATCCAAAGCATAGAAGTATGAAATCTTGGTTTTCTTCTTGCAAGAAAGTAGGGACCTCACGGAATGAGAGAGTCGGTCTGACGCGCCTATGAAGCCTTTGATTTGGGCCGAATTCAAGCCAATTATTGATTGAATTAACCGATCTGCTTCGACCAATTGAGTCTGGATTACTCACCAAAGGAATGGAACCGAGTTCGGGCATCGAATCAAGACCCATTAGCCTTGCCACAATGCTAGGTGAAGGTTTGATCTTCTCTTCTGCCACCCCATCTTGACAATTTTCAGTGTCTTCTCTATCAGTTTCTTTGCTGTGATTGAAACATTTGACCGAGAGGTTGCCACAGAGGAAACGGCGAAAAATACCAGAGAGACACCCAGCTGCTGCATCATTGGAATTCTGCAAGCTGACACCATTGTAAGGAGTGGACGAAGAGAGAGAGGAGGAGGAGAATTTCATTAGAAAATGTAGGAAAGAGAGAATGATCAAAGAAAAAGAAACAGAGAAAGAGAAGATGGGTATGAATAATCTGTCATTTGCAGTCAATAAAACTTGGAAAAGTGAGGAGCAGAGAAAGATTTGAAGAGTAAGAAGAGTATAGACAGATTTCAGTGACAAGAAGAGAAAACAGAGAGGGAGTTTGATGAGTACATCATCTCCATGCTCCACTACTTAGCAAGGCAGACAAGAGGAGTGTGTGAACTGAAGAATTGAATACAAGACTGAGAAAAAGAAGATGCCCAGTTTTTTTTACTACAAACAGAGAGAGAGAGAGAGAGAGAGAGAGAGAGAGAGAGAGAGAGAGAGAGAGAGAGAGTACAAACAGCAACACTTTGAAAAGAGAATGTTGCAAGTTTGAATGCAATTAAAAAAAATACTCTAGGATGACTTTTGGGTCACTTTTTTATATTGATTATAAATAGTTAAAAACTGAAATTAATACAATGAAAGTAAAAAATCTTTAAAATGCATGATCATGGTCTTGAGAGATTTTGAACTTTTTAAAATATGCAAGTGCAAATTATGTATTTTAACTTCTTCGAAAATTAAACTTAAGAGAATTAGTCTAGTCAGTTTTTATTAATTCTAGAAGTGATGAAATTCATAAGTAATTGGAAAGAAATAATTTAAAACTAAAAGATCTCAGATTATAAGTTTGAGAATCATTAAAAATATGTTAGTGTGAATTATGTAATTTAACTTTTTCAATAAAAAAAAAACAAGGCAAATTATAAAGCAAAGTTTAAGATCTTTCTATTATATTGCCAGCTTTAGCATGTTAACATGCATGAATACATTTATATTTGATTATCATATAGTAAAAACACATATTGCAAATTATAAACCATACATTAGAATAAAAAACAACATTATAGAGTTTTTTTTTAAATGCTTCCGTACATTTAAAATCACTTTATTTGATATAATAAAAACTACCTGAAACAATTATAGGCTGTGACAATAAATGATATATAGTTGACGTAAATAAATTTTCTTGAAAGTAAGCATTTCACTGTTGCAGTAATTATCATGTAAACAATCAAATATACATTAGAGTAATATGCACCTTTCATAGTAAAAAGCGTGTGGATAGATATATAAATGCTCCTCACAAAATTCATTAAATACATCAAGTTGATACTTTAACTCTTGAAATATACTTTGTAGAGTAAGAACCATTATGAAAAGTTATTACTTTTACGGATGAAATGAGCTTTATAGAGTAAGAACCATTACCAAAGGCACCTATATATAACAAACTATTAGCTAATAATGAACTCCCTTGAATTTAATCCCTATTGTCTTACATGTGGGAGCAAGCTTCTTTTTCAATGGTTTGGGTCTTTCATCCGTCCCAATGGATTAGGCGCCAAAGAAGGAGAAAGAAAGAGAAGAATATTGATCATCTTACAAGCTTAAAATTAAGTACTTAGCAACATTCAATGGATCAAGTTTTATAAATATATTGGATTTCAAAGCCTTCTGAAGTGTCAAACAGGACTATGTATCTCACAAAGTCTATCACTGCCCTACTTTAAAAAGGTGCAAAGGGCGCCTACCACTTGAGATGGAGGAGATCCCAATTATTTTACTATTAAGCAGCTATTAAAGTCTCAGCCAGTTACCCATTTATTCCACTACCTAACTTTCATGTGCCACATGGAATTTAACCCCAAGGGAGAATCATTTTTATAGCGACTCCAATAGTCACCTTAGTGCACCTAATAAAGAAAAAGATGATGGGTTTGTTGGTTTCATCATCATTTTACTAGTAATAGCTGCAAGAACCAAAAGCAGTAGTGAAAGGAAGACAGCATGCTGGAGAGATTTAAATCAGGGAGGGAAAGGAAAGGCAGTTTAAAGGCCTAGAGTCTATGAGTCTACAGTGAAGAGAGAGAGAGAGAGAGGGGAAAAAAGTTGAAAGAGAGCGGGTTCACAGTTCAATTTGAAAGGGAACAAGATGGGATTGGCCATCACTGTTTTGTGGTGTTGAAAACACATAGGCATGTGGAAAAGGAAAGGAGTACAGAATTTTCAAAGGGTTCACATGGAAGTTGGACCCATTCTTTGAGCTAGTCTTGGTAGGTAGGTGCCTTTTGCCTGTTGCGGATTGGGAGAGAAGTTAATTCATACCCATCAAGGGACTGTTGCTGGCGTGTACTTTTGGTCACAATGGGTTTACCCATGCTTCCATCAGTGGGAGATTCAAATCCCTTAATAATCGAATTTGAGTCTTTATTTGGATTTTGATAATTAAATGGGTGTACGTCCGATCCCACCTTGGTTCCCACCCGTAGACCCAGAACATGACATATTATATCAAGTTTCGAAAAAATTCTTCTAAAAGTTAGTTTTTTAAAAATCATTTAGCTAGTATTTTATAAATGATTCTCAACTTACCCAAACCCAATATAGGCCCGTCCCATATATTGAATTGGTTTCGGTTCTATCTTCTCACTAATGGTTTGGTTCTGGAACCAAGAAAATGTTTCCGAACCAAGTCTGGGTCCATCATTTAAAAAAAAAAACGAGTCCAAGTTCGGGCCCACCATGGATCCATACCGGAACTGACCTTTTTACAACCCTAAATAGGTTGCGTTGGATTTGGCCTGGGTTTGGGTCAGGATCACTGCTTAATTGTAAGATGAATGGATCAAAGTTTAATTTATAGAGTTGCCAACGCAAATCTTGAAAGTCCATTCAGGTTTGGGTGGGTTCTGTGGGTTGGAGTGTCATGGTCTTATTAGGGTGTTCCTGAGCTGTGTCAGGTCGAAAGCCAATCCAAGGCCAGGTTAAAGATCAGGATCCACCCTATGGGCCTAAAAAGCAGGCCCGAATTTATCCAACTTGCTTATACAAATGAGATTAGTATTCTAGAGAGAACACTTTCTTATTTTGAAAGTAGAAAAACTTTTTGGGCCTATTTATGCCAATTATGTGAGGACGAGAGTTTGTAGTGCTCCATGTGGATTATGGGTATGCCAAACACATTTTAAATTAATTCATCCTAAGCCTTAAACTTTCTTTAGATTTTAGATAAAACACAACCCAAATCTAGTCTAATGTGAGCCGCGCTTACTTTAGACCATGGCTGGCCCAATAGACAAGCACCCCAAAGTTTATGAGTTGGAAGTGTCAAATACAGACATAGACTCCACTCATAAAAACTCCAATACCCAGAATTAACTTATCGGTATGTATTTTCTGCGTTGATAAATAAGACGCACGCACCCTTCACAAGTCCCTCACCATCAATTTTATAGTTAGAGACTGACAGTTGATTGTTTATGCGAAGGGGAGGTGCCTCAATAGTCACAACTGAATTACAAATGAATTGGCATCTTATCAGGATGGGTTGACAATAGGGTTGCAAACGGGACGGTTCCGGGTCGGAACCATAATGGATGTAAACCCGTTTCTAAATAACGATTCCGGATCCGGTTCTGACTCAAAACCTTTTTTGTTGGTTTCACACCCGGTTCCGATAGAAATACCTGGATTCGGTTCCGAAACCGGATTCACCTAGAAAACTGTATCTAGTTTAAAAATCGGTTCCAACTCTTTTTCATTTTTTTTCATATTTTATTAAAATAAGTATATCATTCAACTTATAACAATGCATCAAGTCTACTACCTCCAACATTATACATAAAAATATCCAAATATATATATATATATATATTTAGGTACAATTTGCAATATCAAAGACTCATGTACTAGGTCTCGGGTTCACGGGTCAAAACCTATATGGACCCAAAACTGGACTTGTTTATTAATCGGAATCTAAATTAGGTTTCGAACCTGAACCCATTTATTAATTGGAACCTAAAATAGGTTCCGGACCCTTTTTTTGTCGGACCAAAACTTTCGGATAATTGGAGAATCGGATATTCGTTTGCAACCCTAATTGAGAACAAAGTCCGTGGCTTGAGCCTGGACTAGGAATTGGAGCCCATCCATGTAATAATACAATTACAATTAATGAAGCATAATCTCAATATAAACTACTTAGTGATCATGCCATAATCAAAAGTGGGGCCCGCAACTGGGATAGTTACTTTTGCCTGTGTTCTAAATGTGTGTGTGGGTTTGATACTCTTAATATGAGGATCTTGGTGGGTGTGCAAGGAATGTCATAGTCAGGCAGAACTGCAGAAGGTGCCTCCCTTGTCAGCAAACTTGCAATTCAAAATTGTCCACTTTTCCACAGCCGAAGTTGCTGACTTTGGTCGCCCAAAAGGTCGGTTGGTCCCCCCATATAGTTCTGCCCTGCTGCTGGGTCTGACTGACCCTTCCTGCTTCCTCATAGGCCATTGTCAGTATCAGTATCGGACCCACACCAATCGTGCCTTCTATTGAGTGACACGTGTCACCGACTTCCAAAATGGTGAGATCTGGCCGTTAGTTTGGTGGGCCTCAACAGACGAAGGTTTGTAACACGCGCGAAGACAGAATCCGGATCCTGAGGCTTTAATCGAGAGAAGAGCAATCCTGTTTTAAAAGGGTGGGCTCCACCTATTGAAATCAGGACCGTCCAAAATAAATAAAGGGCATTTGAGAAATGACAAAATTTCTCATAGGTTGCAATATCTTGACTTCCATGACCTTGTAACTTTGCCCACTCCCCCTTTTCCCCTTCCTTTTGTTTGATCCAAAATCCCAACTCCACCATTTTACTCCACCATTTTACCATGTGTGTAATCCCGACGGGTACACAGTTAGTATAAGATCATGTTTTACACTCTGAAATAGTAAATTCGAAACTACACATTTATCATATAGGAGAGTTTACCTGACTTTCCTCTAAATCTAAAGAGATTAGTCCAGCACAAACGGTTGGGAGCCCTCCAATAGCAAAAAAAAAAAAAGAAAAAAAAAAACTATTTTACAATGTGTGCACTCTCTGTGTTTACCTCTTCTTTCTTTCTTTCTTTCTTTTTTTTTGCCTTTTCTCCCTTATTTTTTTCTTTATTTTATCATTATCATCACTTGTGCCCTTAAACAAAGAGGTGTCACCAATTAACTTGATAATAAAGAATGGATTTTTCTACTTAAACATTAAGGAACCCATCAAAGATCAGTTTTGAATAAGAATCCATCATAAAATCAATTATGAAGAATAAGCAGTCTCAAAATCACTTTTGAAGAAGAACCAATCACAGAATCAATCCTGAAGATGAACTCATCTCAAAATCATATCCAAATTAAGCACCCATGAGATGCTTAAACGAAACAAGTGGAACTATATTCCATATAACTGGATCATATCTTATTTAAGCGGTTTACAGTTTCAAATAGAGGTCATACTATGGAGTCTCATTTCACACAACTCACGCATTTCATGAAGTGGGCCAGCTTTTAAAAAAAAATATGTGCAAAAACGAGAGGGGAGGGGGCGGAAGGCATCATCGCATGTTTTTTCATCATTTAAGATTTTTTGAGAGAGAAAGAGTCCTTTTAAAAAAAAAAGGGGCTTCTGGCGGTAAGTCCTTCATCATTTGCTTTTATAGTGTAAGGTTCACAATATTTTATCGTACAGACAGAAATCCTCTCATAAAAATGAGGCAATGAAAAAGACAAAAAAAAACTCATTTACACGTCAGCAAAAGCGGACATCAGACAAATTTATCTGAGTTTTGCATGTTGGTTTATTTGTGGACAGAACAGCTACAACATTGGACCCACTTTTCAGTAGTCCAGCCTGTCCACGCTACTGATCAGATAGATCATGATTACAGTGTATGCACTTGCAGTTGCAGACACCATTCTCCGGAAACATTGGGCCCTTTCATTTTCTTTTCTTTTTAACATGAACATGCATTTCTGATGTGATTCATCCTTTGCTCTCCACTTGGGACCTCCATGAGACCTTAACCCATAGCTGAGTCGGGTTCATGAAGTTAACGGTCATGATCTTCTGACAGTGGGCCCCATGTGTTCTTTTCAATCCCCAATCACAATTTCTTATCTTGGGTCGTCAGTCAAATTGTGGTGACTTTTCAAATATTGGCAGAGTAGTGGTAGTGGTACCATCAGATTTTGCCCCTCCAATTTGGACCACCGACCCTTTTTTTCCATCTCCACCGTCTATTTGACGGCCCTGCTTTGATGGTCATGATCATCAGGGAGGCACCACAATGTGAAAATCCCTTCCAATCCATACTTATTAGTAGTTGGGCAGGCCTTGCCTTCAGGGCCTACTAAACTAGTTGGTTCACTTACCAACTTAGATAAATTTGCCAAAACTCAGATAAATTTATATGAGTTTTTCCAGAAGTTCAGGTAAGTTTGTTGAAGACTCAGATAAATTTATCTGAGCTTTTGTCCAGTTTATCAGAGTTTTTGGAAAATTTATCTGATCTTGGCAACACTAAAAGTCAGAATACGGAAAATCATATTCTAATAAAAATTGAAATCCAAAACAAGAACATTTAATGATCATGATCCAATCGAGAAAAGAGAGAGGGAAAATAAGCAAAAGAGAAAATTGCTCTATTTCAAATCAGTTGTAGAGAGAGATTTGGATAGAGAGTGAGAGATTTCAAAACCGTTTCTATCCTTGAAGAAATGAAAGTGAAAGAATTGGAAGTCATGGTGGCGACGAAAGGTGCTCTGCAACGATACTCCAAAACCATGGAAAGAAACGGAAAATGGAAAATGAGTGAGAAGAAGAAGAGAGGAGTTCTCTAGGACAACAGAGAATAAGAGAGAACTTGGCCTAGGAATGAGGGTTGAAAGGGGCAAATTAGTCATGAAAATATATGACGTGGCATATTAGGGACCTTTCACCAAAATATCTCCAGCTGTTTGGACTAGAGACATTAGATAAAAAGTTGTTGTCCTTGATGCCTTAGAAGATCGTGCTCAGGGACTATTTGCTAATTTACCCTAAAAAAAGGAGTGTCTATGCCCCCTCTAACGTCAAATAAGAGCTTATAACAGTCACTTACCACACTGGTAAGTGACGGCAGTTCTCACCTAGCTATTTTGGGTTTGGGTATGCCACATCTTCTTCCATTTGTGTGGGCTTTCTTCCCGCTTGTGTGGGTTTTTTTTTTACGTGTGTTTTCGAGCTCTCTCTTGGGTCCCAACCCCCTTAGTTGGGTTATAAAAAAAACTAATAATAAAAAAAGGTCAAATGAGAGTTCTACCTAAAACAAAAAAAGGAAAGAGGGGTTGACGTACAGCCTCTTCCTCCTTTAAAACAACATTCATGACCTTAGTTCTCAAGACTTTCCCAATTTCAAACAATTGAATGCGAAGACTTCATGGGTGAAGAACTCTTATCAAATCCGATAGTGGGCCTAAACCAGATTGGAAAAATGCTATAAATCCATGTAAAAATCTAAATTGTTTAAAATACAGGAATTCTCATCATGAAAGCTTTCATTTCAGTAGAATTACGCCCACCAATGACTTCCTAGTAGTTTGGATTTTATAAGAGGACCCCACTTGATTGATTATAAAATATAAATCAATCAATGGGCCCACTTATAAAATATAAACCTTTTGCATTTGCAGTGATCATTTTAATTTGTAAGAGGGCCTCAATTATGAGAAAACAAGTGTTAATTTGTACGGGAAAAAACAATAACAACTTTGAGAGAAAATTAGCATTCCTTCTGTCAAGATAAGATCTCGGCATCACTAACTTAGATAGTAATAACTCTCTTTCAATTATAAATGGGTTGACCTAACCCACATTGTATGTAGGTTATACAGGTCTTATCGAGTGGGTTGGATCATGGTTTTAAAAACCGGCCGATATCTCAGTGAGATATCGGTCTCGGGTTTTTTCTTCATTATCTCGGGCTATCTCGGCCGAGATGAACTTCATCTCGGGATTTTCAATATCTCGGCCGATATATCGGTCGAGATGTATATAATAGCTTAAGAACCCTAATTTTTTTGTTTCTTCTCCCATCTTCATCTTCTTCTCCTCTCTTCTCAACTCCTTACTAGCCATAGCAGCAGCCACCGTCTCTCTTGCATATTTTCAAATCTCACTTCTATTTTTTAAAGAAAATATTATCTAAGGTAAGAGGAAATCAACTTAAAGCATATTATGTGTTTTTTTTTCTTTTTTTTTTATTTATATAGATGAAGCATAGAGGTTTGTCACTTACTCACTTGTGTAATTGTGTTGTTTTCTTCATTTAGAAGTTAGATCTATATACTTTCATGCTAGATCTACTCATACACATGATTTTGAACTTTTTTTTCAATTTTTTTTTATTTTCGGATTTTTTAATATTTGAATTATAATATATCATTTTTTGGGGATTTCATCATAAATATGTTGTTTTAATGATTCATGATAATTGTATAGTGTGTAAATGATAGATCTACATACTTTTATGTTAGATCTATATATTTAGGATTTTGAAAATGATTTTATTAATTTTTGTTTTCCAAAAAATAATTTTTGTTACTTGTTAGGATATTTGTGATACCAAAGGCTTAATGGCTTATTAATAGTGTCTAGATGATAGATCTACATCTACTCATAGTCATAAACATGATTTAGATTTTTATTTTAATTATTTTATTTTTGGATTTTTTAATATTTGAATTATAATATATCATTTTTTGGGGGATTTCATCATAAATATGTTGTTTTAATGATTAATGATCATTGTATGATGTGTAAATGATTGATCTACATACTTTCATGTTAGATCTATATATTTAGGATTTTGAAAATGATTTTATTAAAAAAAAAATTCAAAAATTAATTGTTGTTACTTGTTAGAATATTTGTGATACCAAAGGCTTATTAATAGTGTGTAGATGATAGATCTACATCTACTCTTAGTTATAAACATGATTTAGATTTTTATTTTAATTATTTTATTTTCAGATTTTTTAATATTTGAATTATAATATATCATTTTTTGGGGATTTCATTATAAATATATTCTTTTAATGATTCATGATCATTGTATGATGTGTAAATGATTGATCTACATACTTTTATGCTATATCTATATATTTAGGATTTTTGAAAATGATTTTATTAAATCTTGACTTTTCCTAAAAATAATTGTTCTTAGAGTATTAGTGTATTACTATTGCATGAATTTCTTATTTTATAGGAACAAGATGGTGCGTGAAATAGATCCGGCATGGAACCATAGTGAACCAGTTGGAAGCAAAAGTAGAGTGAAATGTAATTATTGTGGAAGAGTGCTCAATGGCGGGATTACTCGATTGAAACAACATTTGGGGCATGTAACAGGACAGGTGATAAAATGTCATAAAGTGCCACCAAATGTGATTGCTGAAATGAAGGAGCTCCTAAATGCATCAGCAAAAAACAAAAGAGTAACAACAAAGAAGAAGAACTGAGGAATTTGATGCATGTAGAGAAGAAGTATTCGGTTCCTCCAATGATGATGACGATGAAGACCCGGAAATGAGGACGGCTAGGAGAGAAAGTGTTATGTCACTTCAGGAGGAGGAAGAGAGAAGAAGAATGCAATATGAAGCAGCCTCTAGAGGTAGCCAATATGAGCAGTGTGGGTCATCCGAACCTGGGGGAGCAAGTTTGCATCGGGCATTTAGTAAAAAACAACCCCGTCGAGATCCAGACATTGAGGAGATTCAAAGAACTCCTACACGTGCACCTCAGCAAGTGGGGCCAACTGACCCATATGCTTATAGAAAACCAACATCAAAGCAACTCAGCATTATGAAAGCATTAAAGGGCAGGCTTGGTAAAGCAAGAGAACATCTAGTGAGAGCCGCTTGGAAGTTTTTTTTGGATGGAGGCATTCCTCCCAACAAGGCATCATCTCCTTATTTCACCACCATGTTAGATGCAGCTGCAGAACATGGTCCAGGTATAAAGACACCTACCCCTTATGAGATTGGGCATGTATGTGTTGAGAAAGAGTATGAAGAGTTGTAGGCTTGGGTGCAAACTTTCAAATGGGCATGGAAGGAAAGAAGTTGCACACTAATGTGCGACGGGTGGACGACCATCAAATACCATCATCTCTTGAATTTTCTAGTCTACTCGTCTATGGGCACGGTGTTTATCAAATCAGTTGATGCAACTGATTACATTCAAGATGCAAAATATATTAATAAGTTATTGAATGAGGTGATTGAAGAAGTTGGGGCAGATTGTGTAGTTCAGGTTGTTACCGACAATACTGCAAACATGAATGCTGCAGGAACGATGCTTATGAAACAAATGCCAAGGATTTTCTGGTCTCCATGTGCAGCACATTGCTTGGATTTAATGCTTGAAGATATTGCAAAAGGAAAAGTCATAAAGTTTGTGATTGGTAAGATAAAGAAGATCACCGATTTTTTTTTATCAATCATATAGACTCATTTCCATGATGAAAATACATACAGACAACCATAAATTACTACAGCCTGGCATCACTAGATTTGCCACCCACTTCATTGCTATTGAAAGTGTTTACAAGTATAGAGAAGGACTTCTTCGATTGATAAAATCAAATGAATTCATGAATTCAAAATGGGGAAAAAGGTCAAGTCCCATTACTGTTGAAGTATGTAAAACAATTGAGTCTAACAAATTTTGGCCTCATATGAAGGGTGTTTTAAATGTTTTTGAACCCCTAATAAAGGTTCTTTGATTGGTTGATGGCGATGATAAGCCAACAATGGGCTTCTTACATGAGGCCATGGAGAGATCAAAGCTGGCTATTCAAGGAGATTGTAAATATTACAAAAAGTTTTTGGAAGATCATCGACGATCGATGGGGACGACAATTAAAACATGATTTACACATTGCCGGTAAGTGAAGAATATCCTTTAATACTTAAATTGTTGTATTCAACTCTCCATTCTCTCCTCAGTCCTCACTTCTCACTATATTAATTTATTAATGACTAAAATTCATTGGTTTTACTGTTACAGGATACTTCTTTAATCCCCAATTTACGGATGGACACATATCTAATGAAATCCGTTTGAGACTAAAAAATGTAATTGAAAGATTGACAGAGAGTACAAATGAAGCAATTTTGGCTACTAATCAGGTAGGAATGTAGGATAATTAAGGAAAAAAGTATATAACATTGTAATTTCTCTAATTTATTTTTCTACATTAATATCTTCAGATTGACATACACAATGTACGGGCCGGAAGCTTTGGAACGACGACTGCACGGAGAGCTGTGACACAGACCTATCCTGTTATTGATTGTAATGTCATCTCTATATTATTTAAGGACTTATTATTTTTTTATTGACTCTAATATCATTTCTATTTTTTTTTTCAGTTGAATGGTGGTTGAATTATGGAGAGAGTGCTCCTGCACTAAGGACGATTGCTATTAAAGTCCTTAGTCAAACTACATCGTCTTCCAATTGTGAAAGAAACTGGAGCACATTCTCATTTATCCACACAAGACCAGGAAATAGATTAACAATGCAAAAGCTAAATAAATTTTTCTACATTCACTACAACCTCAAACTCCGGAGTAGAAATAGAAGGAGAAGACAATTTGAGGATCACCGGGATTATTTCTGTCCAATTAATTTGGACTATATCTTTTCAGAAGAGGATATTGTGTTAGGTCAATGATTGGAGGAACAAGAAGAACCGGTGTTAGATCAAGACCCAGATTTGAGCAGTTGATAGAGGAGTTGACTGGGGATAGGCCTGAGCCAGTGAGGGCTACAGAAAGGATAGAAGAAATAAACTTGACAATGCAGCAGGGGCGTGCATCTAATAAAGTGAGCCAAGAGGAAAGGAGGTGGATGAAGAGAGTGAGTTAAGTATTTCTACTTCTTCATCATCAGCAGGAATTCCACCTGATTCTCCCGGGGATGAGGGTCATTATAGAGATGATGAGCCTGTCACTTATGATACAGTTGAGCATTTTCCTCATGCTACTGAGTTAGATCATCGCCGTGGCTATGTCAGACATGTTGGACAGACTGAGGCAAGGGGTAGTAGTAGCGCCGGCGCTGCTACTCATGGTCATCATGAGAGTTATGTTGGCCAAGGTGCCTTGTATGGACAACATGGGAATTATGTTGGCCAACAAGGTGCCATGTATGGACAGCATGAGGGTTATTCATATGACCCTAATTGGGTACGCCCTTCACCAACACCGATTATTTCTATTGAACAGATGTTAATTGAGCAAGGGAGGCTTCCCCCACCAGTTTCTCGACGACCTATTTATGCCCCTCATAACTATTTCATACCATTTGATTACAACCAGCCATCTCCTTCCACAGACACAGGGGATCAAGATAGTTCATCATCTTATCAAAAACAATTTGAATATGGTTATGGTCATGGTAGAGCTAGTGCTGCACAGCAGTATGGAGCATATCTTTTTAGTCAATACCGAAGAAATGATGATGATGATGAAATCGAGCCAGGGCGACACTTCACTTAGTATTAGGCTGTCAATCTGTCATACACTCATACTCATCAGTCTCTCTTTAGTCTCTACTAGTACTCTCCACTAGTCCCCTCTAATTTCAGGTAAACCATGAACATTTTAATGCCCAAGTGCTTTATGATTTATCTATCTCAGTCACTAACTCACTATCTCATTCACTAATCTTTAGGGTCTTGAATTTCACAACTTTATTTGATGATTAAGTTAGTATTAAATGATGATTGATATGTTATCTTTATTTTCTTATATTTGATACTAATAAATTGATCATGAGCGGAGCATCAATAATGTTTGCATTATATGAAATACTGGAAAAAAGACAGTGAACTGCGAGTCTGCGACACAGACAGGACTCATAACTTAAGGTGACCGAGATTTTGATTTATTGTTGTTATTAATGGAAACAAATATAGTTTTCCAACATTTTCTAATATTTTGAATTTTTTGGATATTTTTGCGAATTTTTTTGGATTAAAAAAAAATTCATACCGCGATGACCGCGATGGACCGATATCCGCGACCGATACCTATATCATATCGGTTTTTCGGCCCGGCCGATACTGCGACCGAGACCGAGATTTTGAACCATCTTGGACTGCAACCAAGCGATACCTCCCGGCCAGCTATGCCGTTAGACATCCCTAGCCCTACCATAGTTCTCACCCAAGTATTTCGCATCTTTAAAACCCTACTCTTCATATTTTCATGATCATGGTGGGCCAAAAGGTACAAACATAATTGTTGGAAAGTCTCACATCCAACACCGCATTGCCTAAGTAATAGACTTGACACGTTTTAATATATTTGTATGGGCCTTCTACCTATCGACTTAAGCTTTTTAGTTGGTATATGGTTTATTGCATGGTATCAGAGAGGGTTTCGATCCCATTGTTCTTGTGCAGCTCAGGTGGCCGCTGCACGTGAGAAATGTTGGAAAGTCTCACATCCCACATCACCTCATCTGAGTAATAGGCTTGATATGTCTTAATATACCCGTATGGACCTTCCACCTATCCATTTAAGTTTTTGGATTGATATATGGTTTATTATAATATAACCATTCGTGAAGGTGACTATATTTGTTTGAATGTGTAAAGCAATAATATTCCAGAGGGAACAATCCCTTATTTTAAATTAAGGATCGTTCATTAAAAGTTCTCGTGATGCATGTCAATCATGACAGAAGTGGGGAACGATTGGACTACATGTGGATTATGTGGAGACCAAAAATGGTCCCAATCAAATCATCCTAACCTTAGTTAGGAGCCTGCCTTTTAAGTTTCAGTCTTTGGATGAATGGTTTCTTTGTAAATTTAAATTCAACGGTCTATATTAATCTGATGAGTGTCAAGTTGCGTGCTGATACACAGAGGGCAGGTGTATGTGAGGGGTTGTATCCCTCAGAATCAAATCTCTCTTGAGAATTGCAGGCAGTGGTTGAGTGATTTGGCATGGTGTTGAGATAACATGTTGGTGTTCAACTAGAACTAGTTTGAATTACATTGGATCTTCTTTACTAATGGTGCTCACTCAAATGGTTCTAATTAGAATTCAAGTCATGTAGTTGAAAATTGTACATGGAGAAAAATGAACTAAAGACCTTGCTTCACTTCTACATGGACATGTATGGTAAAAACGTAAGAATCTACAAGTAACACCATAATACCATAATAGCTAGAAACAACAACAGATGGAGAATATCAAATCACAAGAACCTAAAGAAATGACCATTTGTGTCCAATACACTACCAACTTCACCTTTTCCCTTCTCAAACACTTCATTTGCTGGGGTTGTTAATGGGCCAGGGTTAGGGTGACTGATAATTTGAATAGGCCCACTCATTAGTCACAGCCCGGCCAGTTCAAATCTAAGCCAGTAGCAACTCAGGTCCATCCCAATTGTTAGCGCATCTCCCTTCTCTTGGTCACACTGAGTTATTTAAAATCAAAGAATAAAGGGATAATCTAGTGGTTGGGAGTCTTCTTCTCATCATGCAAGAGTTCAACCTCTAGGTCATCTTTGCCAAGTGTGCAAGTGATCATCTTCCTAGCATTTATTGGGGTTCTCTTTTTTGTGTCTCTCAAGGGTTCAGCCATCTTAATAGGTAGGGACAAAGAAGGAAAAAAAAAAAGGTCATTCAACATCCATGTAGAGCTGCTTTGGTGGCCCTTCAAAAGTCTTATCTCATTGGTGGATTTTACAAATTCAACCAAATAATGAAATGGAGTTTGTATCCAAACCAAATAAAACACGAGAGAAGCCTCAATTTAAAAATAAAAAAAAAATTCCGACGTCTCCACTTTCTCCATCTCAACTCAATCTTCTCATAATTTTACCAAAAAAAAAAAAAAAAAAAATCAATCCTTATAAAAACACCCATTTTGATAACCCATGATCTAAATATTTACCTTTTTTTTTTTTTTTCAACTCATTGAGCAAATTATACAAGAAACCCATGTTGGAGTAAACTACTACAAGACATGTCCCCAACAAGTAGATGAGATGATTTTGCAATAACCGTGCGACAGGCTTTAAGTGTTTCACATTACTGAACTATAATAACGACAGGCTTTCTGATTACATTTCTTGCATATCAGACAGGTCAACAGATTTCATTTACCTCACATGAAAACTCCGATGCAGTCAACAGTGAAGAGGAGCACAATATCGTTTCCCAATGCTATTATTAATATTTGTATGGAACACCGGTCTTGTTCCAAACTATTAAAAGAAAGGATAACTTGAACGACTTGTTGGGAATTAGTCTATGTTTTGTACCCCCCAGGCATGGAAAATTGTAAATCGCTTGGATCTCTCTGTCTTTGTCCCATGCCAAATTCTTCCACCTAATGTTTTCTTGCTAGTCTTCAACACTCTTACATGACAATGAGCCAGTCGTCTCCGACTCGAGTGGTCAGTCCAATTCAAGAAAAGGGCACACTGTTCCTAGTCAAATGACACACCACAATATATTTTCTATGGTCCATTATCCATACCAACATAGCAGAGTCTGTGGCCCACCACAATAAAATTTCCTGTGGGCCATCCCAAAATGCCATTCCTAATCCAACGCGTGTTCGCAGATGATGTTAGTGGCCAACCAACTAAATCATTTTCAAAGAAATGCCAATAGACAATTGGAAAAGGGCTGAAAACGATTATTTAACCATCAACTTTCATAGCGTGATTCATCTCCAACAAGTGAAGCTCAAATGGCTTAAGATCTCGATAGTAACGTAGATCAAACATTATTTTTTTTTATCCTCGACAGCTACCAAAAGAGTCTTTTAAAGCGAAAATGAAATATGATCACTGTATCTAAGTTGCTTTCAGTCTTCAAAATATAACCTGCCCCAATGAAGGCAGTAACATTAAATCCCACCTGTAGCTGTAAATTCAGACTTTTTTGGACCAAGCATGCAAGTCTTGAAGATCCACCAAAATATATACGATTAGAGCATCAATAGATGTTGATACCCGTCCCATCCAAGAATAGATGTAAGAATGGCCTGATGCTAAACAAAGCTCCTATTGCAACCACCTATTTATGAGCTTAGATATATAGCTTTCCATGTCTTTGACAAATCTTATTTTTTAGTGGTAGACTGCTGGACGTACACATCATCTACAATAGACATTTCCTTTCGATCAACCATGACCACGAACAACCATTTCCAAAGGAGAGAAGAAAAAAATCAGTAAGAAGCACACATAAGAATTGGAGAAAAACAAGATAATTTTTTCATTCACTTATAACAAATGTATACAAGAGAGACTAATTCCCATCTAATACGCGCTTATGCGATAGAACGGTCTATGAGTAAAAGACACAAAACACTTGATGATATTGTCATTACTTCTTTTCTTCTTTTTTTTTCCTTCCTTCTTCATCATCCTTCTCTTTCTTCTCTACTCTCTAATTCTAATAATCCCAACTAATGCTACTATTACTACATGTCTTATAAAGAGAATGAAACAAGCAGTCTCTTCTCCTCTTCAATCACTCCCTTGCGGGTGACGTGGAACTTCATATCTTGCTGCATCATTATACATCTCTCCTTCATAAGAAATAAAGATTCAAAAAATTATAATCCAAAGAAATTAAAATGAACTGTCAGATTAAACGGTGCGCGGTAGATTTTGATCATTGATGGTCGCAGGGGGAGGGGGGCCTTTTCCTTCAAGCCACCATCTGCTCCTGTTCCATGTACAGTTGCTCCGCCCAGGGAGAAAACATCTCCGGGGCATGGAAATCGCCGCCGCCGCCGCCGAGCTGATATTGCTGCTCAGAAGCCGGCCACCCCGCCGATGTTGGAGGACCATCCTTAACAAGAGACTGGACCCACGACACGTCCGGCTCCTCAACTGAACTCATCGGTCCCATAGCTCCCACACTGCCGCCATTGCTGCGAATTCCAAAAGACGCCGACTTCCTCAGCTTGTGAAGCTCGTCCCCTTGGACACCCCAATCCAATTTCCCATTAGGTGAACCCCAGTCGGAAAGCATGGACGATGTCGACCCAATTGGTGTGGTGGTCGTCGCAGTCGCCGGAGTGTTGAGCCCGCCAGTATACCTATTCATTAAAGCCCGTTCGGAGAAGCTCTGGCTCCTCTTTGCAAAGGCGGCCGCCCTCGAATTCATGACTGCAGCAGCAACAGAGAGCGACGGGTCAAGCCCGGACGATGCAGTCCTCATCGGAGAAGAAAACCCAGATTGCAGGTTCTGTCGAACATGGGGTGATTTCATAGCAAGACCTTGTAATTGGGACAGCGAAGTCGAATCGAGGGAGGCCAAAATATCATCCAGGCTAGCCTGGCCAGTCGAGCCGTAGTGGTTGAATTTCCCACTCCGGCTTCCAGCCAGCGCGGCGAGAGCAGAGAGATTGTTCAGCTCATCCATCTCCATCCCAACCATATCCATGTCCATCTGCAAATCCCTAGCGCTGAGAGCCGATTTCAATCTGCTACTAGGCAGCTGCAGCTGTGGAGGAGGCCACAACCCACCACCAATCCCCGGTGACGACACGGGTGACATGGGCGGCGTTGAAGTGGGCATCATGAGCCCAGACGGCGACCCAAGTGCAAGCGGGCTAATTCCGGAGAGGTCAAGAGGAGAAGAGGAAGAAGACGATCTGGGAGAAGGCATGGCGGATCCTGTAGAGGCGTAGAGAGGACGGAGCTCCTCTGGTTTGTGGGCGAAGAAGCAGACCCGCCGGGTGCACCCGGTCTCGTCCTTGCAGAGCCGGGTCCGGTACTGGGCCGGGTGGAGCCAGCACTCGAAAACCCCATGCGCGTACTCGCACGCGTCTCCGTTACGGCACGTGCCCTTGCGGAACTCGGGGCACGGCACGCAGCTGTAGTGGTACTTCCTCGGGTCTCTCCTCCTCGCGTTCTCGCCCGGGTGCACGAACGGGCACTCGGTCCAGTCGTGCGAGTACGCACGCGAGCACGGCTTCACCTTGAACGTGTACATCCGGAACTCATCCGTGCCGTAGATCCCGTTCTTGATGTCCGGCAGAGATAGATCGATCGGGTACTCCTTCTTTCCGTCCGATCCCTGATCCAACGCCTGCGATTGCGATTGCAATTGCGTCTGAGTCTGCAATTCGTCCAAAGACGAAGAAGACGCGATCGTCTCCTCCTCTTCTCCCTCAGCGACTTTCTTCAACATCACTTCCAGAACCTTCTTCTTCGGCTTCATCGCCGGAGAACTCGCAGGAAGAACATCTCCGGCTCGATTCCCGGTCGCATCGACGGATTCAACACTTGCAGAGGCGGCGACAAGCAGCCGCACGATCTCCGTCGCCGACGGAGATCCGCCGGCGGCCGCGCAGTGGAGCGCGGTGGCTCCATCAGAGCCGCAGGCGCGATTCACATCAACGCCGCCCTTCGAGAGTATATACTTCAAGATCTCGACGCTTCCGTACAACGCCGCGATCATGAGCGGCGTCCGCTTATCGAATCCCATCTGCCTCGTCCCTATCCTCCGTCCGTACCACAGCGCCGCCTCTTCGAGAGCGGCTTCGCCTTCCTCGACGGCCTTCTTGAATGAAGCAAGATCATCCGCCGAGGCGAGTTCCAGCAGGGCTGAGCAGCGGCAGGAATCGGTTTTCTGTTTCTGTAATCCGCTTTCCATGGAAAATCCTGGCGGGGAAAGTCTCCTTTTGGAGCTGTCCGGACCACTACACATTCCTTGGAAATGAAACTAGACTCAAGCCGATTCAGTCTAGGTTTTGAGATCTGAGGCTTGCGTACACACCTAGTTAAAAGGAGAAAAGCCCGCGATTTGGTTTTCCGATGTTTGGGTGTTTTTTTTATAGAGGAAGTGCAGGAGGAGGAAAAGTTGAGATGAGGAAAGAGGAGTTTGAGGGGGGTTTTGTAGTGACGAAGAGATGAGGGAAAGAAGAAGAAGGGAGGAAAGGGGAGAAAAAGGAGGGAGGGCAAGAAGGAAGAGGGAAGGAAAGTCGGCTTTTCCCAGTTGATTTGTGCTTACGGTCAAAAGCGCACGACGAAGCTGCCTCATTGGACGAGTGAAATGAAATGAGCCTGAAATTCACTCCAAATTAAAATCAAACTCAAATTCGGCGAAATCCAATGGCATTACGCTCCTCTCCTGTTCCCATAAAATATCTAACCGGGGGTAGCACCGGCACGTGTCCATACGCTATTGAAAGATGAATCTCTCGGTGACCGGGAAGGGGAGGAAGATTCCACCCACGTCATCCACTCCGCGTTTTCGCTCTGCCCGGACGCGGCTGATGGCCCACCATCAGCGTTTTGAGTTTTGATATGTGATGAGCCAAATTTCTCGTCGAGATGAGTCAGGTTTTTAAGGAGATTTTGGTCCTTGTCTTGTCCATGCTTCATAGTTCATACCATATAGAGAAAGCTTTTCTGTAAACAGCACTTATCCACCGTAGACGTGGGAGCGATCGCCACTCTTGACCGTTGGTTCAAAATTATTCAAAAGGATAAAAAGGGGCGAGAATTTCTCGAGTTGAGCTGTATACCTCATTTTAAAATCGTACACGTGTGATGATAACCTGGTGGCCCACCTTTCAGATACACGAAATTTAATGGACATTCTGACCTGTGGCTATTGTTAACCGTCCGCTGATTTTTAGCCCTGAATCCAATGGCTAATAATATGTCTGATAGGCCAACTAATATGGCTTCAGATGGGATAGGTATTTTTATCAAAGTCATCAGTGTACTTGGTCCCACATGTCTAGAAAGTTGATGGTGATGGCTAATCAAAGTGGGGTCAGAAACGTGGACGGTTGATATCTTATTGACATGTACGTGTGGACCTGCAGGGAGTACACGTTTTGATTTTTGATACAGTGCAATATATAGGAGGCCTTGGGGGGTGTTCTGATAGGCAGATTTGGGCCAGATACACCCACCCGCACAGGTTGGTGCTCTATAGGAGAATCGCAGGGCTAAATAAAACTTATAAAAGTCCCATCAGCAAAGGGCACATTTTGGTGGGAATCAGGAGATAAATAAAACATCATTTTTAAAAAGTTTCAAACTTTAGATTTCAAATAAATAAGATGAGTCAGGAAAGGTTTTTGCCCCTCTTTTTTTGGAAAAGAATAATCTATCTATCATTTAACAAATTCACAGTGTTCTGACTAAATTTGTAACTTTGACTAAAATATGTCATGACAGTTTTCCTTTTAAAATCCGGACATGGGCAAATTTATTTCCAAAGTTGATAAATTCCTCAATGAAAAGGATCTAATGGTTATAAGCAGGGATGTAAATTTTGGTTGCTTGATGGTATTTTTATTTTTAATAACGGAGGATGTCCCGGTCCTTTCGGCTAGAAAACTGCTTGATTGCATACTAGATTTTTCAATTCAATAAGGGCATGTTCGATTGCATGAATGTGAATTTCTAAAGTTTATAGAAAAAATTCTTTCTATCAAAATGGAAAACGTAAAAAAAAAATATAAAAGATTAGGATTCACAAATGGCAATAACCACCCTTTTGATGGAAAATGAATATGTAGCCATCAGCCTAATGAAAGGTATATCTAAAAAGTTGAGAGTCCTACTTGTATCCCTGCTCTTAGGCATAGAGGTGTGGTCCTCATCAAACCACATGTAGGCTTATCCGTTTTCTCTATAATTCTAATGGTAATAAGAGTTTGGATTAGATCCAAAGAGACTTCTTAGAATGCCTTTAAAAGGAAATTTAATCCTTAGGTTTACTCAATCTAGTGACTTAGATAGAGATCACCTTGGCCACATCACATGGCATTGAATTCCATCCGACCATAACTATCCACCTTATATCCTTTACCCAATTACCCCCCTCACCTCTTTAATATTCCCTAGCACAAGCCCATTTTCCCATGAATTCCTTTTCCCCTCTCCTTGATCTCGAGATGAGAAATCCAAATAGAGAATAGTTTCCAATCCTAAAATAATCCTTAGGTTTTAGGTAAAACCCATTCTCAATGAAAAGTAGTTACAAGGTGCACACCCTTGCACGCCTTTAAGTGGGGCCCACCTAATTAGTCCATCCAACTGAACCACACACTCCCCACCCCACAACCCCAATAGTCATTTATGTCGTAGGTTTATACGTAGCCGTATAGACTGGAGCATTTGATTGTGCACCCAATTTAGACTGTGAAACTTTGTGGACGGAGATGAAAGGGTTACAATGATTAAATCGGTTTTTTCTTTTTCAACATAGGAGGGCCCCCGAAAAGATCTTTAAATCCCGTCCCATCCCCCACATGCCCCCCGGGTGGGCCCCACAGCGAGGTGCCCGTCGAGTACCTGATCAGCCCTCCTCAATGGAATCCTGCAATCAGAATTAGGTATAGACCCCAATCAAAACTAGCTCGCATGACAGCTCTACCTCTTTTTACTCCTAAAATTCTAGGTGAAAGAAGAGAAAAGGCTGGGGGCTGGGCCTCAATTGAAAAAAAAAAAAAAGAAAAGAAAAAAAAACATGAATGATGCATTCCAGAGCATTCAGTGGGGCCCCAGTCCCACTACCAAGAACGACTACAACAACAAATAAAAAGGGTCAAGACGCCATATTAGACGGACCTCACATTACTCAAAATAAAACACTCTTATCTAATTCAGGGAAAGGGCACGAGGAGGGCCTGTGTATCATATGGTCCAAATAGGCCCCTAGTGCCAAAAATCCAATCAATGGGACCACCCACAGTCACAAAAGTCGACACTTATCAAATAGGTCTATTCTATTCTATTCTGTCCAATCAAAATCAAATGAACGGTCTAGATTTTAAGTGAGCTTAAAACAATTGAAATCATGTGCCTCAATGTGGAATAGTAAGTTTTTCAAAAGCTATGTTTTAAAAATGGTATTGACTGGGTCGTGCTCGCTGACGAGTGCTTGCACGCGACAATGACCTGCTGACTCTTTTATAAGTGGAATACAATAGTCTAAACACAGGCTCTATAAAACAACAATGGCTATCGTCCTAGTGAAATCCGAATCTTGTGAGGCCACTGCACAAAATTCTCCCATTGTTTTTGTCATTGAAGCCAAATCTAATCCAAAAGGAATCTATTCTAGGTTGATTAAGTCCTGAACATAAAGTTAAAGTCAAATTTGAAAAATTAAAAAGAAGTGAGTCGGGGGTTTTACATGTGATATTCTAATGGCGGGTCCTATTCCAATTAGGGTGGGATTTAGCTACTTTCAGTGTGGTTTAGATTTGAGACGTCAGCCCCCACTGTTTCATTTAATTGGCTGCAGATTAAGAGGATTTTAATATTTTATGAGTGGTTCATGTTAATTAGTCGCCCATTTAGTCATTTAATTTGATGACTCTTACTACTCTATCTATGGTTAAGATCTTTTACTAAAGTTAAGGTCTAATCATCAAATATGACAGCTATGTAATAATAATTATGTGAGAAATTGCATGTGGTATGCATACCACCAGCCTTTGAATTTCCACCCAACCAAAATTGACATTTATCCTGATGTTGTCAGCCTCCTATATATTGCCGTTTTCGCTTTAGACATGAAATGAGGTTAAAAAGATTTTAAAAAAGTATTTGTCATTAAGCACCATTTTTCTTTTTTTAAACCTATAGGAGGGTTTTCAATACTTTGGGCTAGATTAATCCCCCCGAACGCAAAGGAAAGCCGAACAAACACCTTTGTGGTCCCAGTGTGGTAGCACTAGTGGACTCAACCTTCGATTCCTGAAGAAGGGGGAACTGGAGGTCGATACAAGAAAGTTTCGCTCCGAAAGAAGAAGAATCATGGTCCTGATCACTCGACCAATCTCTTAGGGTTATTATGAAGTACCATTCTCACATGAGTAAATGGCATCTAACAGTTTTAGATGGATTTGATTTTTTTTTTATGATATTTATAAATTTCTCAAAATTTATAAAAGTCCAAGACATGAAACCGAACGTCTTGATGGTTATTATTAATGAAATCAAATTGAATGTTTGGTTTGTGAATTGGGAGCCACAAAGTGCGGCAATCAAATATCTATAAATTTAGATTCTTTAAATACTTTTTTACAAATTTTTTAAAACAATGGATATTTAAAATATGAAACTAAATGTCTAAAGGCTCATTAGACCAATACAGGATCTCACAACCTGTACCACCTTGTTAATGTGTAATAGGGCCGTTTTCCTTTTTTAGATATCCAACAATTTAACACCTTTCTCAAACATGTAAATGATTAAGAGAAAGGGCCTCATTTTCATACCATTTTCACTTATGATTTACGCACATGATGTATAAATATTCATTTCACACACACTTGAGAGCCATTTGATGGACCTTCCGAGATGAGTGCCATTCACCTGGGGGTTTAAACTAATGGAAACTCATATATAAATTAGATCGGGAGTCGATCCTATAGTTTTATATGTATTTCAATCCAACGACAAAATAAGTTTTAGATGAGTGTCAAATTAGGCGAGTATCAATTCAAGGGCAAAGGAGGAGTGTGAACGAATTTAACTCATCATGAGTCCAAAAGGGGGGAAACTTCTTGTGAAAAACCTTTTCCGAGGTAATTAAAAACCATAAAATTTGCTAGTGTTGGAATTTCTTCTTTCCATGAAAGTTTCATCTATACAAACGTGCCCTACTATATATATATATATATATATTATAAGATTAACTATGAGCATTTTTAATCTTAAAACCCACTGTAGTGATCAGATATATAAAAAAAAAAAATTCAAATCAGTAGTATTGACGCCACTGGATTAACAAAATCCAGAACTGAACTTCCTTTGCTTATAAGTGCTTCCTAAATAGTAAGAGAAGTACAAACTCCAGTGGTCAATCAAATGGCTGACCCACGGAAATTAACTTTGAATTTATATAAGGAAAGAATATAATGGATGTTCATGTTAGATCATAAGCTGTTCATATCTTTTAATGATGGGCCCCACCCATGTGCTTAACCTAGGTGTTTTACCATAATTTAATGCAGCGTCTCAAATTCATGTCATAAATCCTCTGTTAAAGTTCTTCTAATGTCAATGGACTTTCAAGTTTCGCTTTAAGAAAATTAATCATGCATCTTTTCTTTTTTCTATCGGAGGGTTCCAACCCTTTGGGCTAGACTAATCCCTCTAAGCCCAGAGAAAAGCCGAGTAAATACATTTGTGACCCCAATGTGGTAGCACTAATGGACTCAACATTTAATTCCCGAAGAAGGGAGAACTGGGGGTCAATACCAAAACCTATAGCTCCGAAAGAGGGATGAACCGTGGTCCTGATCACTCGGCCAACCCCTTGGGGTTTATTAATCATGCGTCTTAGCAATTCTATCAACAGTGAACGTAAGGAATTTTAGAATACATGGTCTGACAAGTAACTAATCGGCTAAATACAATGTTAAGTTAAAAAAAAAAAAATTCACTTAAACTTTGTCTCTATGGTGTGGCTTTACTGTCCACTGCTCATCATAGAAAGGGTTGGTTAGAGCATCAATTTATTTGTAAAATACATCAGCATCATCAAAACCCAATGCTCTACTAGATATTATTGGTTTTCGTTGGACGGCTATTGATATTAAATAAAGCTATCTTTATACCTAATTATCATCAAATTTTCTTTTATATGATGGGACATGTGAGCTTCTAAAAAGCGTCATCCACCTTGGACTCCACTATAGTTAACCTGCCAACTAAAACCTAATTTGCTTTTAACAAGGAGGAAAAAAAAAGAAGCCTAAGCCTAGTGTGACGGCCTATGTGGGAGGGGAATGTGATGAATCCATGGAAGTAGGATAGGTTGATAAAGTGGGGCCCCATGTAGAAAAACAGATGGAATAAGAAAGTTTCCTTTGTTTTGATTTTCTTTCTCTCTTCCTTTTTTCTTAATGAAATCTTTTGTTGCCGCGGAAAAAAGGAGCTTAGTGGATTCCATTGGATAGCTCACAATCATCCCTTGTATCAGAAGACAGAAGGCTTACATTGTATTATTTGACAATATGATTCCAACTAGTCTACTAAAGCAAAAGCACTCAGAAGTCATAATTTTCATTCATGAGTCTGGAATCCATAGCTTTCATCTGGGAAATGTCGACATGATAGATAATATGGAAACTTCCATGACTGAGACTGCTCATGTCCATATCAAGCCCTGCTAGCAATTTCACTGCTTGGGTTGGGTTGGGTTTGGGTTAGATCCAGCTGGTGCCTGCTCACGCGACAGCCTTTTGGCTAACCTCGTATACAAATCTTTGGATAGGTCACAGGTCATTCATGTTGGTTGGCTTGCCAATGTATTTAGGAAGGAACAGGATATATCAAAAGCACAAGTAAAAACGCGGCTGTAGGACGCTGATAAAAATGTCCTCCGGCCTTGAGTTTGCTCAAGTGGGCCATCTCATGGGAATGTTTGAACAATTCATTGGAAAGTAATATAAAACAAATGTTCAAATCAATGTTTTTTTTTTTTTTTTTTTGGGCAATGGGAGGGTTTCTAACCCTTTGTGCTGGACTAATCCCTCCGGGTCCATATCGAAGCTGGGTAAACCCCCATTTAGCTCCAGTTTGATAGTACAGTTTTGAACCTACAATTTTCGGGTGCAAATCATGGTCCTAGCCAGCTGAGTTACCCCTTGGGGTTTAAATCAATGTATAAAAGATATGATAACCATGTAAAGAATAAATATATTTTTCAATAAAGTAAAAATGAATTTGTTTTCGTGGGGAAAGTAATTTGAAGGGAGATGGATGTCAATCAAGGTAAAGTAATCACTTGTATTTTCTAGAGTAAAATTTTTGGGAGTTGAGACCTTAGTTTCTTACTTGAAAATCAAATATGGTTGGTGTAAAATTGTTTAATATTAGAATTGTTTTTCACTTGTTTTCACTTTACTTCTTCAACAACAAACATTGTCTAAGCTAGCTATACATGGACGTTGTTAGGGCTGCACAACCGGAAATCCGGTCTAGTTTTTGGACTTAAATGGGAGGAGCGGACCGGACCACTTCTGTCCGGTCCGATCCGATCTAAAACAGTTCGGTCTAGACCACTTAAGTGGTCTAGACCAGTTTCATTTGTTTTTTTTTTTCCTAAGCTTTTATTTTATTTTTTCATTTTTAGTTCACGTCTAAATTATACCTAAATATGTCTAGTTTTCTTCGTTAACATTACTTCTAATATGGTTATTGAATTGTAAAGTTTTCTAAGTTAAGGACCGAAGGAGGGCGTCAAAACGCACATTTTTTACTTAGGATTTTTATATTTTAAGTTTAAAGTTTTGTATTAAAAATTAAAAAAAATATTTATTATTAATCCGGTCCGGTCCGGTCCATACCGGTTCTTAAAAGGTCTGGACTGGAGTTCGGATATAACCGGGTTTTCAAATCCGGACCGGACCGGATTTGTACTGTTAAGACCACAAATCCGGTCCGGTCCGGTTTTGTGGTCTGGTCCGGTCTACGGTCCGCTTCTATTTAGCCCTATACGTTGTAGAAGGGAATAAATTACTATCCCCACCTAGAAAATCGGTGCAACAATTATAGAAATGATATTGTAAATTTAAAAATCACAATATTTTTTACATTAATTTTGTGATAAATACTGATAATATTGAGTTTAGTGTGATAGTTTCACAACGAAATCTGAAAATGAATTTGTTTTCTTCTTATTTTTTACCTTAAAAAACACATTGGTTTCTCCTTCCTTGTATTTAAATTCTACTTATTATATATTTATTTTTAAATATTCAATTTTTTTCATGTATACATTTTAATAAAAAAGATTATAATAGATTTACCCACCTGGAAGTTTGTGAAATAGCGTAAGGCGTAGGTTTGATCCCCACATCTTGTGTTTGAAACACGCCCCAAATTTACTCGGGGTACATTTGTATGGATTTAGCATGCGTCACCTTAGAAGTTAGTCATTTCCGATTGAAGTCTTCAGTACGGATGCCCACATAAAATACATATATATATATATATATATAAGAAATCTACTCATAAATGAAAATTAAATAATCTTCTCTTCACTAAAATAAATAAATACGTAGCCATCACACTAATAGATTAAATCCTTAAAAAATACGGTTCCGGTCTCATCTTTCACTTATGACTTCGCCTTTTTTCACCCAAGTAAAAAAAAAAAAAAAAAAAACTCATAATTTCACCTTTCACCTTCTTAATATTCCTTCATTTGAACCCATATTAACACAAAATTTAGAAATTCAGTTTCTTACAAACAAAAAGCTCTAAATCTTCACGACCTTTATCATTCTTTTCATTTAGATTAGCTTTGAGTGGTCATGATCACTCATCAATGAGATTCCCATTCAAATATGATATGATGAATATGAACCATTCTTTTTTCCTTTCAATATTTTAAAACATACACCAATTGGAGGCTTAGATTCACCAATGTTGGAGACCACATCATGGATGGCTTTGGATTGATAAATATATATGTAAATGAGTGAGCACAAGATTTCATGCTCTTCCAGTTATAGTAAAGTTCTCATTTATTCATCTTTTGTTTTAGGAATCTACTTTCGGTGGGTGTATGGCATTGTAGCAATAGCTTTCCTATCACTTTCATTTTTTTTCTTCTTTCTTCCATTTGTATATACATTCCTATCACTTTCATAGGGTGCTGGATCCCCCCCATGCATGATCGTGAAACGTGATGGAGACCGTGTATACTATTCGCACTGGTCTTTAAAAAATCATACACGTGGCATGCAGGACTTGGTTCCACCGTCCATCATATGGTCCCTTTTAATAACTTGTAGAAGAGGAAAAACAACATTGATAGCAACATCTCAATCCATCGGATGGATGACATTTTATGCTTTTAAAAGTCATTTTCTAAGGTTGGAAAATTCGCGTCACGGGATGCTCAATAGCTGTAAAATATTGACTAAAAAAAAATCAACTCGACCACTAGGGAGAATAATATTTTTTTAATATTAAACACTTATAAATTTTAGTTATATATATGCATTTATATGCAATAATAATAATAAATTGAAATTAACCAATTTTTTAATATTTTACTTAAATACTTTTAAATTGCTAACTTTAAATCTCAAGCATTAAGTACCTATATTTGACTCTTATATTTAACTCATAGTTTTTCTCCAAAATGGAGTGAGTCGAGCAAAGTCCCGTTAGGTTTGCCAACCTTCTCACTTTCTGCTATAAATGGTGGATGTAAGGTTCTGGCTTTTGCATCCAATACCCGAATACAGTCTATTTAACTTTGGGCCTCTTTATTTGTAAGAATTCTTTGAACATTTATTTGGCAGTATTTGAATTTCTCTATATTTTGTTGCTCCTCAAGTGAGATTTCAAATGCTCGAGCCTGCTGCAACATTCAAAATTAATGTTGGAATTTTGAGAATCTAGAAGGCCAAGGGCCTATTTTTTTGCTGGAAATTAAGGAATTCCTGTTTTCGGGGGGGGGGGGGGGGGGTGGTTTGAATTCCCAGACATAATGAGATTCTTGGATGCTCCCTTGAACTTGAGCATCCAGAAACATTTGAAACCTTTAAAGTGTTAGAATTCTAAAATGTTTATAAAGAAATATGGCATCTGCAAAAGCTAGGGGCAAGGTGTTACATCTTGTCGAAAAAAGCTCCAACAGGGTGAATTCCTGTCATGAATTCTAATAAAGAAACCGACCCTAAAATTTAATTTTCAATTAGGCTAGTATTTAGGATTCTAGCAATTGAACATAGTATTTAGGATACTCAGGGACATGATCTAAAATCGGAAACCCTAGTAGGCAGAAAATTCTTGTCCGAAATGCCTTCAACAGGCTTGGAGACATAAACGGCTAAGAATGGGTTTGGAATTTGGATCCATAGTGTATCTCGATTCAAAAGGGCATGAACCATGTCAGAGTGTGGATAAAGAGAATAATCTATGTATTGACAGATGACAAGGTCCAACATTCGGATCCTGCTGACAGTGGGGAAAATCCAGATCTTTTGGCCTCACCTGGACATTGAAAGAGATTAATGGCTAAATTCCAGGGCAACTTAGGTATAGGTATGTTTTTAGGACTCGTTTGTCCCGTGCTGAAATTCTGCAACTGTGAGTATTCCTTTTCCATGGTGAAAGTGAAAGTGATTCTTATTGCTCCACGTCGAAAATAGTCTTATGTGAGGTTGAGGAAGAGTAATTTGATTCTTTTTCTTTTTTTCTCTCCAACGTAATCCAAATATTTTTTAACACCTCCCATTATTAAGAAATACTCTTTATCCGAGTGGTAAGGAACGTTAGTTTTTACAAAGCTATTCAGGTTTTGGAAAAAGAAACCATGCACTTGAATTCTACGCGAGTGCATCTTTTCTTGACTTCATATTCTGTATCAAGTTAAATGCGTGTATATATATATATATATATATATATATATATATTTATAATCCAGCCAACAGAGAATCTATACACGCACTGGAAGACAGCCCGTTAAAGTGGGAAATGAGCTCGCACACGAGGGAAAAAACCCACACAAGTGGTAAGGAACGTTAGTTTTTACAAAGCTATTCAGGTTTTGGAAAAAGAAACCATGCACTTGAATTCTACGCGAGTGCATCTTTTCTTGACTTCATATTCTGTATCAAGTTAAATGCGTGTATATATATATATATATATATATATATATATATTTATAATCCAGCCAACAGAGAATCTATACATGCACTGGAAGACAGCCCGTTAAAGTGGGAAATAAGCTCGCACACGAGGAAAAAAACCCACACAAGTGGAAAGGGAAGCCCGGACGTGCAGAAAGATGTGACGGCGTTAACAGAATTTTAACCGTGGACAGTTAGGTGAAAACCATCACTCCTTACTGCTAGGTAAGGACCCATTCTCAAACGTGGACCTGTTCGGATCCACATATGAAAATAATAGGAGTCAAACCAGCATCGGATTCAATTTCCTAAGACATTAAAAAAATGGGTTACATAATAGTTTTTCTCTGGTGTTTAGGTAACACATTGGAAATATAATTTGTAAGAGTTTTGCAACTCTCTCTCTCACACACACACACCAATTTGCATCCAAACTATTGATCCGAGATATAGTCAACTAACAGTTATCTTAGCTGTTGAATTAAAACCAGTGAACCTGTTGTGCTTATAAGATCCTTAGATCTCCTTGATCAACCCTCTCACCTGTGAATTTCATGTTGGTTTCAGAATCTAGCTAGGACAAACCAAACCCAAACCTGAAAAAAGCCCAATAATCTCACTTTTGGCTGTGATGGGTTGTGGAATGTGGTCAAGTTAGCTACCTTGGCGGCTAAACAATCTCTGTAGCTTCATCTTGTTTGATAAATTCAGCCTGATTCCTGTGTACTGTAGAGAGCTTTGACTGAGAAAAAGCAATAATTAATTCTAGATAAGATACTATTCTTATAGTGTTTGTTTATTTATTTGTTTTTTGTAGGAGACCTATTCCTAGAGTTGAAGAGACAACAAAGTCAGACTGTAGATAAGAACCCATTCATGGATAATTGAGGAGAGAGAGATTGATAAAAATTTATTATGACTTTATAATTCCTTATCCTTCTTTTCTTGTTTTTAAGGTGACTGCATACTTCCTGTAGATTGCCGGGTCAGAAAAACCAAAACTAAACTCTCAATAATACGCAACCATTGACCCCTTTATTGGAAAATTGTCAGAGGAAGTGGGCTCGCCTGTTTCTTATCCTAATTTGTTCGTCCACTTTTAGTCTTGTGTTGTGGGCCTCGCTTTCATCACTTAAAACAGTCTGCTTTCAAGAAGCGTTCATGTAGGGTCCATCAAAACTATGCTCATCACAAGGGTGGGAAGATGAGAAGGGTACTGACCCACTGTGTAAATTATGGATTTTACTTTATAGTTCTGTTTTAAGGATTTTGTTCAGTTAAAATAAAGAACTAAATTCGTATAGCCGACTTCAATATAGTTAGACATTATTTTAATAATAATAACGGCTATATATTTTTGTACTTTGAATCAAGTTCAATAATTTTATTTTTTATTTTTGTTATCATATACAAGTTGTTTTATTAAACAAGGTTAAAACTCTTTTATTAAATAAACCGCATCCTCAACTTGTGGCCTATATGCCCAATACGCATAATATTTATTTCTTTTTGGCTTTTCTAATTATTCAATTTGTTTTTTTTTTCTTTCATGGGTTAGTTATTGTGGGCCCATGGAAAAACGATGCTCTTCTTTAATTTTTTTTTAACACACCCCCCGAAGTCCTTTTCCAGCGCTATAGGTCGTGTTTACATTAAGGGAAGCCAAAAATCTACTAACATGTTGGTTAGAATCATATTATAGGTGGTTTAAACAAGGTTAGAGGTTCAATTCATGTACGACTCATTAATCATAGATCATGATTTCTTGACCCTCGACCAGCATAGCAATAATGCAACTCAAATTTAGGTGGAGTCGTTGGTTCAAATTATATTTTGACCATGGTACATAGATAACTATATAGGATTAAGTTATTGGTGATTTACCTGAGGATTAGGGTGTCAATCCATGTCCAACTTATTTAACTTGGACTTAGTATTTCTTGATCACTAATCTAGTAATAATGTAGTTAAAGTTTAGATGTAGTCACCAAATCAAATTATATTATATATATAATAGGAGAAAACTTTCAATTCAATTTTTTTTCTTTTCCTGTTCTAATATAGTGAGCCTATGCTTGAAAGGGTCATCACGCTAGGGAAATCCTCAACTTTGAATAAAGTTTAGCAGTTCTTTAAAAAGCGTACGCGTGGCATGCAGGACACCGTCCATCAAGTGGTTACCTCATGCGAATGTTTTATAAACTTTTTATTTTATTTTGTTTTATTTTATATCGGGGGGTGTCGAACCCTTTGAGCAGGACTAATCCTTTTGGGCCTGGGGAGTCAGGTAAATCCCCTATAGCCATAGTGTGGTAGCTCAGTTTCGAACCCTCAACCTTCCTGAACAAGACTGTGGTTCTTGGCTAACTGAATTACCCTTGGGTTAAAGGAATATTTTATAACCCGTAGCTTAGAAAAACCACATTGATAAGACACATCCCAAAAAATCAAAATTCTAATTTATAGAAAAAGAAAATACAAAAAAAAATCAAAATTATGCAGTGTTCACTCAATATTCGATCGAACCGTGCTCCGAAGATGGTCGAACCGCGCTCCGAAAATGATCGAACTGTGCTTCGAAGAAGGATCTGCTCCCAAAGCGCCAACCTGCGTTTTCTGAGCGGGATCAAGAGGGTTGTGAGAAGGTTCCGGACACTAAGATCTCAACCCTTTGGGCGGGGTGTGTGTGTGTTAAGGTAAATCTCCTATAGCCCTGGTGTGATAGCTCAGTTTCAAACTGTCAATTTTTCTGGACAAATCGTGGTCCTTAACAAACTGAGCTACATCGGGTTAAATGAACATTTTATAATTTGTAGTTTAGAAAAACAACATTGATAAGAACATCCCAATCATGGACCGATAATTTGGAGCCCTTCATTTTGTGGGGTCCACTTTGTTGATACCAACGGCTGAGATTTGTATAGAATTCAGATACATACGTATCTCGATTCAGAAGTGGTCGATCCGACTAGAATCATACATCCCACATGCGGTTGCAAACCATCCGATGTTTCAGCTCCGCCCACCAAATGCTCGACAATTTGCCCCACTTAGATCATACACTTAGAAATTTTTGCTTCACTGGAAGACTATCCAAAGCAGTCCGGATCTTGTGCGGTAAAGGATCCCAAATCCATCCACAGACCTACGCATTCCTACTTCAAGAATGCATAAATCTCAAAGATCTCGACAAAGGCAGACGACTTCACACCCAAATGGTAGTCTCTGGTTTCAAGCTAGATGAGTATCTACATACTAAATTAATCATACTGTATGCCAAAAACGGCGATTTGATGAGTGCCCACCACCTGTTTGATAGAACTCCCCAACGAAATTTAGTTTCATGGAACGTGATGATTTCGGGGTACGTACATAAGGGTCTCTATATAGAGGGTCTAAATCTTTATTACTGTATGAGATGGATTGGTTTGAGGCCAGATCAATTCACATTTGCATCGGTTTTTCGGGCATATGCTAGCTTGGCTTCGCTGGAGCAGGGAAGACGAGCCCATGGGGTTATGATTAAGAGCTGGATTAAGAGCAATGTTGTTGTTTACAGCGCCCTCGTGGATATGTACTTCAAATGCAGTAGTCCTCAGGATGGTCATCTTGCTTTCGTTAAGTCACCTGAGAGGAATGTTGTTACTTGGACTGCTTTGATCGCTGGTTATGGCCAGCATGGGTGCGCTAGCGAGGTTTTGACGCTCTTTGATCAGATGGTAGCAGAAGGTTTAACGCCGAATCATGTCACCTTTCTAGTGGTTCTTTCAGCTTGTAGCCATGGTGGGTTGATCGATAAAGGTTGGAAGTTATTTAATTCGATGACTAGCTGTTATGGGGTCAGGCCGAGAGTGGAGCATTACGCTGCCATGGTCGATCTTTTGGGGCGTGCAGGGAGGTTAGATGATGCGTATGAGTTGGTTCAAAGGTCGTCTTCTTCTGGTGAATACTCAGTTATTTGGGGTGCTTTGCTCGGAGGAAGTAGAATTCATGGAGATTTGCAGCTTGCAAGGCTCGCAGCGAGCAAGTTTTTTGAATTGGATCCTAACAATGCAGGCAAGTATACAGTGCTGTCAAATGCTTACGCTGATTTTGGATTATGGGAAGATGTTGAGAGGGTTCGAGAGATGATGAAGAGAACAAGGATGAGAAAGGATCCTGCTTGGAGTTGGATTGAAGTGAGTGGAGTGATTCATACATTCCTTGTTGGAGATCAATCTCACCAACAGATTGAGCGGATTTGTGAGACTGTCAAACAACTGAGTCACATTTTAAGTGAAGCAGTTTACGTTCCTGATTTAGAAGGAGACCATGGTCCATGGTGGAACATATTATGAGGATTGATGATATGCAACTAATGAGCAATATCATATCACCCCTGATAGTAAAGTATTGAGAATCTGCTTGATGACACTTCCAGAGGGCAAAAAAGAAAAGATTCAAAAGGGTATGAACCATGTCAGAGTGTGAATAATGAGACTAATCTGTGTGTTGACAAGGTCCAACATTAAGAGAGAAGCAAACAGTCAGCCCCTGCCGACACAGGGAAGCATTCAAATTTGGATTGGAGGAAATTTTGGGTAACTTGGTTTTTCAATTGGGAACTACTTTTATTTTGAAATGGTCCCATTACCTTTCCATCTCTTGCCATGGAAAATACCACATTGTTCAATTTGTCATCTCTCTCTCTCTCTCTCTGACATCAAACCATTGAGCTGAGATGTAGAGTCATCTTATCCGTCAAATTAAGAGTGAACCTGGCATGCGTTTATGATCCTTAAATCTCCTTGATCAAGATTCATGCTTCTCAACTGTGTGTCTTAAGGTCTGGTAGGGCATTATCTAGATCCAAGATTTTCCAAGTAGACCATATCAAGCAGAACAAAACTTCAGAAAGAAAAATTGCATATTGAATATAGTATGATGTATGTATTATGCATTATACAAGATATATATTTCTACATGGTGCTTTTTATATATTAGTTGGGAACCTTCAGTTGAACTGGGGTACCCAAGGCTAAAAACCAAACCCAAACCCAATCCCAAACTAGAAAAAAGGCCCAATACAAATTTCACTTTTGGCTGGGATTGGTTATGTCATGTGATCAAGTTAGGTGAATTGCCTGCCCCAGTTGCAGCCATTTCTGTAGCCTTATCTTGTTTGAGGAATTCAAGCATGGTTTCTGTAAAGAGCTTAAGACTGAGACTATTTCTTTTGTTTTTTGGTTTAGATAAGAACCCATTCAAAGATGTGTGTGTGTGTGTGTGTGAGAGAGAGAGAGAGAGAGAGAGAGAGAGAGATATGTTGTTCAGTGTGGACCCATATATTAGAGAGAGATGTTGTTCAGTGTGGACCCATATATTAGAAAATTGTCATTGAAAGTGTGCCAATCCGGTGGGTTTTGGTCATTGTGAGGCCCACCTGTTTCTTATCCTAATTTGTTCACTTTAGTCTTCTCTTGTGGGTCCCACTTCCATCACTTAAACAGGAAAATGCTTGAAAAAAGAAGGGGGTTGCTTTCTAGAAGTACACCCAGTTTGTGTAGGTTCCATCAGAAGCATGTTAATCAACGGCTGGGGAGATAAGAAGGATATACTATAATAGAATGAATTAGGGATTTTTCTAAAAAAAAACTTTGATAAAGTTTAGTAGTTTTTTCAGAAATTCTTTTTTTTTTCTTTTAATCGCGATTCAATAATCAACGGGTCATTGGATCAGCCTTAATGTACATAATAAAAGGGTTTTATTTTTCCTTAAATTAAACAGGGCTGCTTAGAAATTTTACCCACTCAAACCAAAGGATTAGGAACCAGCAGACTTCACTGATCCGACCTTTCATTTGCGGGCCCCCCTTTACCAGCCAAGAAGAATAGTCAGCAATCCATAATTTTGTTGTGCTTTTGTGGGCCCTGTCACTTCAGCCAATGGAAGTCAAAGGACCTTAATGGCTCAATTGTGATCCATTATGAGAAGAGGGTCAGAGCCTCATGATTTAGCTACCAAGCATCTAAGGGTTACAATCTTCATATCCATGGGCCCCACAAACTATCTCTGATGGGACTCCCTAATTACTAATCCTTGGATTGCTAAACATACAAATAACTTTTAATTACACACAATCTCAAGATCATTCAACCATCTGCATCTTGCACTGGCCAAAATTTGAATGGTTTTGTGAAAACATAGATCTTATCAATTGAATGGGTATCACTAACCTCTATGCCAGTGAAGGTATGATTTTATCATCATTTACTCTCTAATTTGAAGGTGTAATTAGCATTGGATGAATCTGGGGTCAAAATAAGGTCCATAAGCAGCCCATGTATCACCCATTTTGGGCCTCAATTGAGCAATAAGACCATGTGGTGGCCCATCAAATATTGGTCCTACATAGCCAGACCAGCAGAAAATGGGCCCCACATCTACAAATATTTGGAGGAGGATCTTACAAATGTCAGAGACCTTTTTGAGCGGGCACAAATGTGAAATAACAATTTCACACATGGATGGTTTCTGAATTGAATCTTCCTCGAATCCTCACCGTCTACTCCACTAATTGGAAGAAACATCTCAGCATAAGATGCTTACAGTTTCAGGTCCCCTTCTCTCTCTCTCTCTCTAACTTCCGGATCGTTGGTGCATTCAACCTGTTTGTTGAAATGTCTGAACGAAAGGACCGTTAATGTTTCAAACACTTGGTATCGTTTTTGCATGCAAACCGTTTGTTATAATGACTGAACGAAACTGAATGCTATTGCAAACGCCTCAGCTTCTGTTTTCTATGCCATTGAGGATTTTCACAACTCTGTTTTACAAATAGATGGTTATGATCAGATCATGCTGATTGTTGACCCACCTCTAATCCACACTGACACCTTCCAGTGCGATTGACATGCATCCAGTGGGTCACACAAATGGTTCTTAAAATTTAATTTTGAATCTAGCTCTCATTGAACATTTGTGATGTATGGTTGGTCAGTGATATTGTGAAATCAAAATAATTACAAAGGGCTTTATCATCTATATAAAAACAAATATCAAAATAAGAAAGATAAGAAAGTTACAGTTTCACCCTCATTGGAGGATGATTAACAAAATATATGCACTTATGATTTTGGATGGAATAAATCTTTGAAGATGATGTGATCTTGACAATAATGTTAATTTAGAATGATGCTTTGAAGCTTTAAGATTAATGAAGATTTGATCACTACAAGAAGTTTCATATGTAATTGTGGAATATTGATTGCTATTGACATTGGATGTTACTTTTTTGAGTATCTTTAGTAGTGTGTATATTCCCTAAAAGAGAGATTGTACAATAAACAAAATATAGTACTGGTAATTTATTCTTCTTATTCTTGGAATAGGTCATAATTTATTTGTAGATTCTTTTTTTTCCCCTGTGAAATTGCAAAATTGAAATTCTTTCTGTTTCATAATTCTTTCAGGGCTAGTTGGGGGCCATCAATGTCAGGTCCATGTGAATGGCTATAGAAGACATAATACTGGTATTATTCATTGCTTTGGTTTTCCCCTGGTGTTTTTGTCTGACAAGTACTGTTAGCCGCTTATTAGGTGAATATGAGGAATGGTAATCATGCATAAGTGTATATATAAATCTTTATTAGGGACTTCTTGCATATCTGTTTCATGTAAGGGTGGCATCTACAGTGTAAATGTTATTACAACTAAACAAAGAGGTGTTTCAATGTGGAGCTGATTAACTCAAAAACTCGTATTTTTACTTCTTTTAAGAAGCCTAATCCTCGAAGGTTTGACCCATACAGCATTTTAATTTCTACATGTGCCATATTATCCATATTCAATTGCCATTCTCTGTTATATGTTTTAGCCAATGACTGGTTTCTACACCATTATGCATGGCGAAGCAACATGTGATTTCTTTTGGTTCATCTCGAAAAGATTTTTATAGGAGCGTTGTCCATGAAGTGGATGCCCAAGTAACAGTCCTCGTTAAGCTAGCCATCCTCTGGTTATTCTATTGTCTTACTTTTATTAGATGTTCTTGAAGGGAAACCTAGCCTTTAGCAATTGCAAGGTGGATGGTTGCTTGGCTACTCAACCAACCACTATTATCGGTCTGCTTAATTGCTGAGTCTCTATTGTTGAAGATATAATAATAATAATGTTTTTTTGACTTCCAAACTTGTTAAATTCCAATCATGTATCTAGATGGATCTTTTTGCCTGCAATTGCTTTGAATTGCTAGGTAGCTTTTACCTTTGATTACACGGATGGTGTTATTGTGCAATATTTTGTAGAGATTTAGGGTTCATTTTCTCACCCAAGTTTCTGTGTAAGTGTAAAGACCCTTTCAGCTTCGTACATATTTCTCTTGTTTGGTATTAGTCAATTTCTCTTGTTTGGTATAAGTCAATTTGTATAGAAAACTGAACGAAAATCAATATCTATTCCTCGTGAGGATTTGGAAGCCTGACCTTCCCCAGTCGGAAACGTGTTTTTGTGGCCAAGCATGTCCTTAAGGGTGCACAGAGAATTTCCATGACTGGTTCAACCGTTTGAGTCTATCCAAGCTTAATGGAACTTTGCCCAAATTGATTCGATTGTGTCATTAATAGGCTCGATCTACCATCTTATTGCTTACATCAAATTGGTAGCTTTGGTATAATCTGGTTTGCATCAAGCTGTGTGTATCTGGTGACTGGGACTATGGCAAGAAAGATAAAAGAGAACTATTTAAAGGGAAGGTAGCGCACAGAAGATTTTCATTCAAGGTATCACTTTGCACGCGACCCATTAAGCTCTTTTAAGAAATTTTTTTGAGGGGGGGTGGTGGTGTTCATAGGTGAGTTCTTGATTTGGAAAGAGATTATCTACAGAGAGTGATCTACTTAGAGGAGCATTGTCTACATTACATGGATTCTTTAGAGTGAGCAAATATCAAGTATTCATGTAGTGTCACATATTTTGATGGTATCCTAGGTGTATGAAAGAAAGCATCTGACATACTATTGAGGAAATCATAACCTTCTCAGATTTTATGCAATTTATGTTGGGCACTAAATCTTTGGTAGTTGGTTGAGGAACTCAAGGTTATTGAAATTCTTCTACAACATTCACCGTGCTGGTTTGTGCCGGTCTGTGTGGGTCTTAGAAAGTCACAAAGGAATTTCAAAAGATCAAGAAGAATAAAGGAATAATTAATAAAAGCTGAAAATATGCAAAAAGATGATGATTAAATTGTGTATCAAATCAACTATAGAAACGTTCAGTCATTCTGAAAACAAGCATGTTCATCACTTCCAATAGCAAATGAAAGGATCATTTTAAACATAAGAGCATCAAATTTCCAATATATAACGATTCGAGGGATGGGGGCAACCAGTTCTTCGCCACCTTGGATTTCAAGCTGGCTCAAGCCTATCTTCATCATCATTACCATAATCCGTAGTTACTGGATAATTAGGGGAACTAAATGGATAGAAGGCCTAAAAATTGTCAAAAACTCCTTTGGTTCCAATCCATCAATATATTGATAATTCCTCTGTGGCATTGATCCTCAATCTTGCACTGTTCACACCCATATTAATTTTGCCTGTAGAATTCAATGTCCATGCTAATGAGATTTGGATTAGGATACCATGCTAATACTCATCCTTTTTGTTTCAAGATTCAATTTTGAAGAGGGAATGTGAAAAAAAGGGAGTTACTGTATATGTTTTTTTATCGACTCACTGTGTGACTCAGTCTGTGTTGGCCTTTTAACATCCCTGTGTTAATCATTTAATCCATATCAGTTCATACCAGTCCCATACTAATCTATGCTGGTCTCTTGTTTGCACTTGCTGGTTCATGCCATGCATGATCTGACTCTCCTGAGCAAGGTCTTTTTAGTATTCTAGTCCCATGAACGTACTGATACAATCCGGCAGTGTGTCAACTCGATGCTGGTCGAAATTTCAAACCATGCTTTATGATCCTCATTTGTATGAAAATACTACAAATACTGATCTAAGATACCTGGATACTCTTGTTTTTATGGAATGGTATCTCATACTTGGATACTTCAAAATAAGAAATGTACCCATATCCAATCCACTACTTTACTAATAATTTTAAAAACCATGACATGTCCATATCCACAGCATGTCCATGTTGTATCTGGGCATCATAAGTTGACAAGTAATGCTTCTAATTGCTTGGCTAAATAGGTGTGGAGGCAGAATACAACAAAATAGAAATACTCTTTCATGATTTTCTGTGTATAATACTTCTGGCTTAGTCATTATTCTAAAACCAAGAACGTAGCTCAGCTTTATCTGCTTCCTATCCACATAGGAGTGTGCAATTTATGACATGTGAACTGTTTCTGTGGAATGCATGATTAGTGAGTGAGTGAGAAGCAAAGCACTAAGCCACTAAGAGGTGGTTTTTGTTCTTTTTCTCTTTTAGTAACATTCTTCCCATTCTTGGAACTCCTGTATTTTATTTATGTCAAGTCAGGATTCTTTGTTGATTTGTTGATACTAACTTTCCTTTGCATCTTTGCCGTGGTCTTGGACATTGGTGGGTAGTCCATGATGCATCTCCACAATGATGGCATTTTGTTTATATTTTTTTTCAGGTTTTCATGTAGGAGGACAACTCTTCTCAAGAAATAGGCTGCATCTGAATTCAGTAAGCTGTATGGTACCCCAGTCGGGTGAATCTGTATCCTCTCAAGAGGACCCTAAAAGGATTCCTCCTTTAGTTAAGATGTGTGGCATCACATCAGCTAGAGATGCAGCAATGGCTGCCCAGACTGGTGCTAATTTTATTGGAATGATTATTTGGCCCAACTCTAGACGTTCTGTGTCACTTTCAGTGGCTAAAGAAATTTCAAAAGTCGCAAGGGAGCACGGGGCACAACCTGTTGGGGTGTTTGTGGATGATGATGTGAACACGATATTAAAAGCTTCTGATGCATCAGACCTTGAGTTTGTGCAGGTAAATATCATTCTAATCTTAGTGGCTGTGATGCATGATGCCTTTATGATTGTGACTAATTGAAGCTATGCAGCTTCATGGAAATGGGTCTCGGGCAGGTCTTGTAGCTCTTCAGCAATGGAACCAGATAATATATGTTCTGCATGCTGATGAAAGTGGAAAGCTCCTCAACCAAATTACTGATGAGGAGAGCTCTTTAACTGACTGGCTTTTGGTGGATAGTGCAACAGGGGGCAGGTATGAGATGTTCTCCTGCCCATATTCCACTTGTGAGCTATGATTCTCAGTTACACTTCTTTTTCAAAAGAACTAGAAGCTCTCTTGAAGAAATATACAAATGTGAGGTCTATGAGCATATATACAGTTTGATCAAGGGATTCAAAAGTTTAGCTGGGTATGTAAGTGCTAAGCTAACAATTTAGGTATCCAAAACTTTGATATAATGAGACCAAGCATGAATGGCCCGTGTACAGAAATTCTTCAACGTCGGTGAATTCTATCAATTCCCATGAACAGTCAGAACTCAGAACAATGGTAAGGTTAAGAATGAAAATATAACTGTCTACATTCAACAGTAGATGGCAATAGTCTTATGGTCTGGGATTTTTATGTGTGGGCCATCCACTGTGGGCTCTTGCATTGGTTTGGATTTACTTACTGTGGCCCCACTTGGACAAACATAAAAATTGAGCAAATTGCAACTTTTTATAGGCTGAAACATTGTACATGTCTTAGATTCTCTCTGACAGTTTCTTCATGGCGATGCAAAGTACATTGCACTTAATACACTTAATATTCTTTGTGCCCAGTCCTTGACTTGGGCATTGTTTTGATGTGAGAGTTCCTGAGATGGGTTCCTCAAATTCATAGATTAATGTTTCCATCTTCAGTATCTCACATTTGGAGTAGGTGTGGATTGCCTTTTCAGAAATCCATGAATTCAGAAATCTCTAAAAAGTGTGGATTTGGGCCCAAGATCAAATTCTACCCAAATGGGTGTTGTTTCGGGTCACAGTTTTTAAGATTCATTAAGTGGATATCTCCCATGAAAAACCTTTTTATGCTAAAACTGTCACCATACTCCTACAGTTCTACTATTTCTTGTACAACATGAAATTTGAATGGGCGTGTAGATTAATTGTGATAATGATTTTTTTTATTGAATAAGAAACATGTGTATTAAATAATCAAATCGAAATCCTGTTACGACAAACGAATTTTTTTTCAAGAAGTCTAGAATCTCTAAACAAGAATTCTACAGATATCCGAACTATTTCATCAACTTTAGAATTTGTCAAGTAAATTTGGATTCATACATCTGTTCATTTCAGAAATCCAAAGATTCTAAATTTCAGTCAATTCATCAGATCCAAATGAGCCCTTAACATTCATCACATGCATTCTGCCAGCATCCATTGTTTGTGACTCGTGAGCGCATGTCCCGTATCATGTGTAATATCATCGTCGTCGCAGAGGCTTTAGTTGAGAGACACAATGATATGCATCGATGATGAAGAGGGGGGAGATAAGAAAGAAAGAAGAAGATAAAGGGGGTTAGTCAAATGATTTATCCAAGTACCCAAGCAATCTTATTACTTAATAAGAATATAGATAAATTACAAAGAACCCTCTCAAATAGTGTACGATAAAATGTTCTCCCCCAATACCATGATTATTATATATTATTTGCTGGAGTCTTCCTCAGCCAAAGCATATATTTCAGCTACTGTCATCTTGCGAAGTGATTTTTGAAGTTACTTTTACCAACAGCTTTAACAGGCAAATCATCAAGCTGACACTCAAAGATGAATGACTTTACTCTGCTCAACATTCAGAATGACTGTACTCTCAATATGCTTAGTCCTTCAATGCAAAATAGAATTCTTGCATTCATCAAGGTGGGCTGACAGCAAGTCTGTAAGTTTGAAACTTGCAGCTGGTTCATTCTGAAATTTTCCTCTTATTTTTTTTTAATTTAACGTTTATTTAAATATTATACAAAATATAGATGTAAATCTTTCTTATTGATATTTGTTTTAAAACTAGCATATTATATAGATTTTGTTAAATTTTTTTAGAAACTATTATTTAAAGATTTTTTCTGGAATCTTCTGAATTGGACACCTTGTTCTGATATGTGATCCCTACACAAATTCATATTCATGCTAGTGTATGTATTTTTTTTTGGTAATTTTTGAACTCTTTTAATAATAATTTCCTAAAAAGAGAACAAGAGTAAAAAGGGAAGCAGTATCTCTTTTTTCATCAATACTTCCTATCCTCCCCCCACCCCTCCTTCTCTCCCTTGCCATATAATTACAATTCTTTTCATTTTCTCATTGTCAACATCGATCCCCAATTCCCATGCCATTATTTGCAAGATCCTTCTGATAATAAATTTGTAGATGATAAATTCATCCTCTTGAAGGGACAATCCTTTTGAATTCTGATTGCTTGTGTTTAGGGTCAACAGGTTACTTGGATGGTAGCTAATTCATTCCACCTAAATACAAGTTAGGATCTTACTTCCTAGTTTTTTCTACTTTAGTGGTGGTGCTGCTGTTTCAGTCATTAGGGTGAAACCTGCCTATCCAATTAGCTTGAAAAAAGAAGTATGATATGTTCCTTTTTATGTGCTTCTATCTGATGTATGAGGACTTTCCTTTCTGACTTCTATATTTGGATCATGAATATTTTGTCATCTATGGATGAGTGCACCCAAGTTGCTTGCATCTATCCAATCTTTACCTGCAAATGAAATACTATGTGGAGCAGTTTTCCTTTTTTTCCATCCTCTTCTCCAGATTTTGTGCTACACTTAGGATTGAGCTCCGGACTTCTCTAAAAGCAAAATGTTATGTTTGCCTTGCTTGACATTTAATTATTTACAGTGTGAAACAAGCCCCATTGTCATGGTTTGGATGATTCTGAGAGGCCCTTCTCAATAATTCCATTTACTTGTGCTCTCTAACTACATTTTTCATCAAGAAATTGCTTGTGTTGTTGTTTAGATTCTTGTTTATGTAGACAAAATATCACCACTGGGGATGATGCTCATGATGGAAGGGTCTGCACTTGTGTTCATTCTGAATTCTCCATAGAAGATTGAGGAGACCATCATTGTTTCTTGTCAATGAGACTAAATACTTGCCTGAAGCATTCAGTTTAGAATGTAGAACTGTGAACCTTTTGAAACTGCACTGCTCTCAAGTCCCAACACCAAAGTCACTAGTGAGGGTTTTTCTGTTCAACATCCTATGATGCCTCCTCATCCTCATCATCATCATTAAATCCTTGTTTCAACCATGCTGGGGTCAGCTACGTGAATTCTGTTTTGCCATTGAGTGGCTTAGAATTCATGTTGTCCTTGTGACAGAAGTTTTATGCCGTTTGTCAACCTACCTGACGCAATCCTCCTTTATCTGGGTTTGGGACTGGTTGTTACAACAAATTGGCAGAGTTGAAGAAGAGCATCTCTCTCTGTCTCCCTCAGGTTGACTGGGTTGGCAATCATTCTTACCATCATTCAATAACCAGCTATAGATTAAGGGGCTTTAAACCTTATGTGAGCTTCACAATTTGTTTTCAATATCCAATGGTTTATGTTAGTTCAATGATTGTCAAATAGGGACAATTGCAATACTTAGAGGGCTTTGGATTCACCAATGGAGGGCCCCAATTTTCTTTTAAAATGTATAGAAAGGAACTGCTTTTCTCTTCAAAATTCTGGTAAATAAATAAGTGAAATGTCAAACTTTCTGTATGATTGCAGTGGTAAAGGATTCGACTGGGGAACGTTCAAGCTACCACCCATCAAAAGTAAATACGGATGGCTTTTAGCAGGAGGACTAAACTGTGAAAATGTTTGTGATGCCATTGCCACCCTTAGGCCCCATGGAGTTGATGTGAGCAGCGGCATCTGTGGCCATGATGGGCTCCAAAAGGATCCATTAAAGATCTCTACCTTCATGAGTAAGGTGAAGTCAGTACAGTATTGATCATGTTCAGATATGATTGAAAGCAATCCAAATTTGAAAAATGAGCACATTGCCTTCTAAATTGACAGTTTTAATAAGTGCTCCTCTCAATTCCTTAAATTATTTGATACATTCGTGTTGTAACTCGAGATTTTTTAGAAATCTTCAAGATGTATTCTTTTATGAATTGCTAATTGTGGGACTATCTATGTTCTTTTCTTTTCTTCCTCTATTGTTGCCCATGTTCAGTTCCTTTTACTTTCGTGTGGCTAACATATTTCTAATTTCATATACTTATTCAGATGTGCAGAAGCATTGAATTATCATTAATGTATTTTTTAACTTTTCTTTTCTACTTATCCTTTGCTTCTGGCTGAGGAGATGGAAAGTGCCTTTACTGCATCATCTATAAACATCATTGTTTGGAATAATAGGTGGGATATGCAAAGATTTATGCCAATGGGTTGGATTTGGGCCAGCGTATTTGGACCAATTTCTACTGACTTAGCTTGGATTTGCTTTTGCCCAGCCCAGATGAGCGTGTTTGGAATCCTTTATTTATTTGGTCAATTTGCCAATTAGTTATTTATCTACGGCTGGATTGTTCTACAGTAGTAATACTGTCAACCTTAAGACCCACATGCAGAGATTGATCCTTCGGCATGTGTGTGATACCGAGGTGCCAACACCACTCAACCATGAGCGTGTTGGCAAGTTGCCGTTTATTTGTTGCTAACCATTTATCCTGATCTGAAGCATTATAGGAAGGATGATCCATATCTCAAAATCCAACCCTATCATCAACATCAAAACTCTTATCAAATCCAGAGTAATTGCCTGCATTTAATGTAAGAAACATAAAAAAAACTGATCTCCCAAGCCCCACACCTTGTATTATCTGTAAATTACAATGAAAATGCCAACCCAAATCCAGAGTTATCCGGTTGGCTTTCGCTGGGTGCCAGGGTGAGAATTGCCACTACTGTATATACCCTTTCGAGTTCGGATCGAAACGTCTCCCTGTTTCATCCAAGCCACAATTGCAACCGTGTAAAATTTCTTCCTTTATTTTTTATGCATTAGCTGGCATAAGATTTTACACGGTTGCAATTGTGGATTGGATGAAACAATATCTCCTTGTTTAGAAACAGGGGATTCGGACTCATATCTTTAATCAGTTTGCTTTTAGCTTCTTACCAAAAATTTCTGGTCATCAGTTTGGAAATTCCGGTTTGGGCTTGGTGTTTAGTCGAGCGTTAAACAAAGGCCCAAACCCCAACTATGGTTGTAGTTTAAAAATTCAGAAACTCGGCTTCACTCAGGAGGTCACTTAGCCAGTTAACCCAGGCCAGTCTGGTGGAATACTCGGTCAGGCTAGTTAGCTCACCTAACTTGTTGACTCAGCCAAGTCAAAACAGTTTTAAAATTATGCTCGTGACTGATTGAACCACAAGAAACAATGCTACACTATGGGAGCATGCTTAGGATACACCCACAGTGAAGCTTTGCACCATATTTAAGGCCATTAAGATCTCAATCATAGAGCCATCAATAAATTTAAAAATGATGTTCATATCATAGTTTTAAAACTCAGAAACAGAGCTCAGCTCAGAAAGTGATCGAGTCACTGAGGCGAGTCTGAGTAAGATGTGGCCAGAATTGTTTTAGCAGCCTAAATCAAAGATTCACTGAGTCTAGCAACTCGGGCGAGTTTCACAAGTTAGAAATAATTTTAAAAACTCATCTTTCCCAAATTTCACAGATATTTCTCCCAATAGGCGACCAAGCTTGGGTCTAACTTGACATGCGCTAGGCTCAGTCTGGCTATGCCCAGCTTGTAATCCTTTGGGCCTGGGTTAAGCCCAGATAGGGTAGGCATGGTTTAGGCAGAGTCGACTTGGCTCGGAAAGTCACCTAATGGGCTAGTTGAATTAGTTTGACCGAGTACTTTATTAAAAAAAGTTAGATAGACAGAGACCGTAGGACAATACATGGACCAATGTCTGTCTTTCTTTTGAACCTTTTTCTCTTCTGCTTCAAAACAATCAAGATCATTATATCTGTGGAAAACTTTCAAAAAAGTCCCCGTTCTATATGCTTCCTTTCTGCCCATATGTATTTTGTAGTGTGGGGGTTTAACTATGACAAATCCAAGCAGTTCAAATTCATATAACCTCAAATTCACATTGACCCATCCACTACCATCGAAATTTAATCACAAAAACATAAAATCACCCCAATTTTACATTAATCTAATCATTAATAGCCAATTTAATCAGAGAGAGAGAGAGATTGCACTTTATAATTCATCAAATTTACAAACCTTGATAATCAAAGATTAGGATTTTCTTAAAAATTGAATGCATGACCTAATGTATTGTTCTTCTGTATGTGTCAAACAATGTCAAATTTTTTGGTTTTTTTTTTTTGGAAGCCATAATGTTAGATCTCAATATATAAAGGAGAATTTAGAAAACCCAAATCTATTTTGGTAAGCATTCAACAATCAACATGTTGAAATGCTCTACAGAGGCAAGCATGCAGTGTGCAGCAGGTCTATGTATCTATTCATTTAATATATTTGTATGTTATATATAATTTCACTCTATGAAAATCATGTGTATTTGTGGAATAATGCAGGTCTTTGAATATAACATGCTAATAGAACCTCTTAAAAGACTATAAGCACTTCTTAACATGGTTTAAGCATGTTCCATTGTTTCTTATGAATGTTCATTTGTTCTTCCACAAATAAAGTTTTGGTTATAGTACAGTATGCATCTTCCTGTATTTAATGGAGCCAACCCCAGATAGAAGACATATAGTTCAATAAAGATGGTTGTCAGTGTACTTAATTACATAGTACAAGTTGTTGCTAGTATTTCTAAAATAGATATATACATAGGATGTTTGAAGATGAAAAACGAAGGTAAATTCTAAAAAATGAGCACCAAATAACATCTTTTTTTATTCTATCTCCTTAAAAAAAATATTAATTTGATGTTCATATGTGGAAATCCGTGTTTAATATTTAATTTTAACCGCCATTTGTATTCAATTCATATGTGTTCTCATGCAAACAAATTGGCCCCATGTGAGTTTTTTTTTTCTTTCCCCACAATGGATCTAGATGTTGTTTGGAAGTCCACCTTTTGGGTTTGTTTCGACTTTTTAGACATGTTTGAGTGATATAGATTATTTGCTAAAGTTTATGTGAATGAATTAGCTTTAAGATTGTTTGTCTCTTTTTTCAAAGAGTAAAAATAGTAAAATTTTCAAACAGATACGAATATCTAAAGTAGTAAGAAAACTTTTGTTTTTGTTTCTACAAGTTTTCAAGTTTATCTGTATTCTGCTATCACTAAATGACAAATTTGTATTTTTTTTCCTTCAAATATACCAAGTGTTATATTTGTTAAAGGGTCTTGTTGAAACAATTTATTTCAACATAATCTAATTGAATCAACTCTATTTTAAATGGATTAGAGTTTCCAAACAGACCTTAGATATCTCATCATGTGAGAAGTGGTTTTGATTTTCAAAGCAGCAACAAAGAGATCCCCTAACTCATTCAAATATTATATTTTCTTGGCATTCATGAAGATCCTAAAAGCCTGGACTACAAAATTCCCCCAAAGCTCGTAAACTACAAAATTCTGCCACCCAAATAGCTTGGGTTCCAATCAGCCCTGTAATATCTTCGAATGGTCTACTTATTTGTTAGTCTAAGATATCTGAATGTTTGTAGTTATAGCTCTAGATTTGGGCATGTTTTCTGAAAAGAATAAAACCTCTTTATATAGACACAAAGTTGTTTGCTTTTAGAGTTTGGTATTCAATTTAGCTTTGCTAAAACTTTATATCACTTCATGGGAAGGATGTGATATGTAAAAAGATTTACATGGTATTTTGATGTAAATCTAGATGTCCTTGTATTCATGATTTCAGTTTTTTAAAGTTTTTTAAATTTTATGGAAACAATAGTAATAAAAATTTCAATGGTCACATGGTAAACGAAATCAATGTTGTTTATGAACATTTTTTTCTTGGTAAAGATGAACATTTTAATTCTCTCATTCACAATTAATCAACAACTTCCCGATGGATTCAATGTCACACAATCTTGATCATTTATTCCTAAAATTTTTGCTACAAGGACTAGTTCTTTCTAAAATGACCATTTCATTTCGTTTTGCTCCATGCTCCAAAGTTCCCATTGAAGCATTTTATACTAAAAAGAAACTCTTATAGCATCCAATATCATTACTGTAATTCAGAGGGATCTTCTAGTATTTCTTTTGAAATAATGTTTTACCAACTAGAAAACTCTGAAACTTGACAAACAAGATGAAAAAGGGTTTTGGAAAATTTCTAACGACACCGAGGAACAAAGCTAGGTTTTAGATCCTCAATAAATCTATCACAATTTCAGCAGTTTGTGATGGAACATCCAAATTATGTGCAACTTATAATGTTTTGAGTCAGATGATATGCGCAACATAATGTTAAAGATATGGAAAAACACAATATCAAACCCTTGAGAGGTGACATATATACATGATACAGAATGGATTGACTCAACAAAGTTGGATATCAACATAATTAAATTACAATGTCATTCACGCAATCATGCATCCAAAAGCTCTGTTATAAAGAGAACTTTCCATTTTAAGTAAAGCTCTACTTTCCTAACTAAAAGTAAACATAGAACACAGTCCTTGACCATTTTGTATGAACTTGCGTTACATAAACTAAAAGCTTCTCAAAGGAACAGTGTGAACAAAGACTCAACTTTTGATGGGTTGGTGAAGCCTAATCTCGACTTTATTTAATTATAGGGGTTTATTTGTAATTTGTCGGTTTAATCTGGATCATTTGTTACAAGGAACAGTGGGAATAAAGACTCAACTTTTGATGGGTTGGTGAAGCCTAATCTCGTCTTTATTTAATTACAGGGGTTTATCTGCAATTTGTCGGTTTAATTTGGACCATCTGTTACAATGCCAGATTCGACGGTTGTGGACGTCTAGAGGTTTAGGTCTTCATATATTTACATTGGGTGGTGAGAGCATTGTACTAACGGTGATATTGAGAGAGAATAAGAGAGACGATGAGTGATTGTACTCTTGTGGAAATCTCCAATAATAGTGAACGGCGTGAATCTTTCATGGACGTAGGCAATCTTACCGAATCACATAAATTCGTGTCTCGTGGATTGATTGTGTGATTGTCTTATAGATCGTGCGTGTGTTTTCGATCCTAACAATTGGTATCAAGGCCATTCGGTATGTTCAATTTTCAAATGAGAGATTGATGGGTTGGTGAAGCCTGATCTAGCCATTTGTATAAAACCCTTATAGGTTCTGTTGCAGGAACCCATTCGAAGAACTCGAGTTGCAGAACCCAGTTGCACAGTCGAAACTCTGCCGGAGATACCGGAGCGCCCATCGCTACATGATTGATGTTGCGCCCATCGCTGCACGATCGTCGTCGTCGTTAGGCTGTTGTCTTCGTCGTCGCCATCGCCTCGCTAGTTCGGCCGCTCTCCCACTGTTGCCACAGAAGACAATCGCCAGAAAGAGGCATCAACCTGCCTTGCGCAGTTTGCTGGTTCTGTTGCAGAACTGATGAAGGAGAAGAAGACCCAGTTGGGTCAGTTTGGGTTAGTTTTCGGGTCAAGTTCCAGTCCAGGGCAGGTCGACCCGGCCCAGTCTGCGCAGGAGAAGCCCAGCCAGTAGGGCTGACGTCACCCTGACGCTAGCAGTACGATCAAGACAGTTTGATCGGGTACAACAGTTAGATTTAATTCTTGATTTCTGAAGCCATCCGACTAAGAATTGCGCTCCTTTTTTTTTTTGTTCAACGAGATCTACAAGGTAGACAAAATGGATTGATAGTTTGACAACAAGAGAAATTCGTCAAGTAGATTGAGCTTGGTTTGAGTGGGAGGAATGGCGGATGATATGAAGCTCACAATTGAGAAGTTTACTGGCACAAACTTTGCATACTGGAAGATCACATTGAAGATCTTCTTTACCAGAAGAATTTCTACTTGTCGCTTGAGGGAAAATTCAAGACACCTACAACAATGTCAGATGCAGAATGTGAGGTACTTGATAGGAAAGCCTTATGTATGGTTTGTCTCTCTCTATCAAAGTCTGTCACATTCAATATATCAAAGGAGAAAACCACTAAAGATGTTATGGATACCCTATCACGAATGTATGAAAAACCTTCCGCCTCAAATAAAGTTTTCTTGATGAGAAAGTTGTTTAACATGAAGATGGTTGAAGGTGAGGTTGTTGCTGAACAACTTAACGAGTTTAACACGGTCATGAGCCAATTATCCTTAGTTAATGTACAATTCGATGATGAAATTTAGGCTTTGTTGGTTTTATCTTCTTTACCAGACCGCTGGAATAGTATGGTCACATCACTGAGTAATTCTTCAGGATCGACCAAACTGAGGTTTGATGATCTTACGAGTGCTATCATTGATGATGAAATTTGCAGGAAACCTTCAGGTGAATCATCAGTGAGTGCATTGAATGTGGAAAATAGAGGTAGGCCATTTGAGAGAGAGCAAAGCCGTGAAAAATCAAAATCAAGGAGCAAGTCAAGATCTTCAAAAGGTAAGATCGAGTGTTGAAACTGTGGCAAGAAAAAACATTTGAAAAAGGACCGCAGAGCTCCACCAAAGAAAAACAAGCAAAAGAACGTTAATAAGGACAACAAAGCTTCTGCAAATGTCGTTGGTGATACTGTTCGATATGCTTTAATTCTTGTTTTTATTATAGAGAGTGGCTACCTACACACTGCAAACTGCTCTCTACACATTGCATTTTTAAAAAAATAAAAAAATCCCTAAACTACCCATTGCCCTCTCCTTTCCTCTCTCTCCCTGCTCATTGTCGTCCATCGCCCACCCACCCTCTCCCCTTCCTCTCATCTCCCTCTTCCTCTCATTCTCCCTCTCTGTTTCCATCTATTTCCCTCTCCTTGCTCGTTGCCGACCGATCACCCACCCTCTCTCCTTCTCCCTCTTCCTCTCTTTCTCCCTCTCTATTTCCCTCTCCCCGCTCGTCGCCGACCTCCGCCTGGTCACCCTCTCCCCTTCCTCTCTCCCTTTCATACAAGCAAATGGAGAAGAAGCAAATGCTTTGGATGTATAAAAAAAAAATTTGCCATTGAAATCGGCTAATCCGATTCATTCGGCGACACAGGGCCGAACAAATGGAGTTTGTTCGGCCCTGTAATGCCGAACGAATCGAGTTTGTTTGGCCCTGTGTCGCCAAACAAACTAGATTTGTTCGGCCCTGTGTCGCTGAACGAATCAAATTCGCCGATTTCAATGGAATTTTTTTTTTGTTACATCCAAAGCTTTTGCTTCTTCTCCATTTGCTTGTCCACCGTGAGAGGGAGAGAGGAAGGGGAGAGGGTGATCGAGCGACGGTCGGCGACGAGCTGCTCGTTGCCTTCCACCGCCCGCCCACCTTCTCCACTTCCTCTCCTCTCCTTCTCCCTCTTTATTCCCTTCTCCCGGCTAAACCGTAAACCCTGCTCGTCGTCGCCTACTGCTCGCCCACCCTCTCTCCTTCTCCCTCTCACGGTGGACAAGCAAATGGAGAAGAAGCAAAACTTTGGATGTAACAAAAAAAAATTCCATTGAAATCGGCGAATTTGATTAGTTCGGCGACACAGGGCCGAACAAATCAAGTTTGTTCGGCGACACATGGCCAAACAAACTCGATTCGTTCGGCGTTACAGGGCCGAACAAACTCCATTTGTTCGGCCCTGTGTCTCCGAATGAATCGGATTAGCAGATTTCAATGACAATTTTTTTTTTACATCCAAAGCATTTGTTTCTTCTCCATTTGCTTGTATGAAAGGGAGAGAGGAAGGGGAGAGGGTGACCGGGCGGAGGTCGGCGACGAGCGGGGAGAGGGAAATAGAGAGGGAGAAGGAGAGAGGGTGGGTGATCGGTCGGCAACGAGCAAGGAGAGGGAAAGAGATGGAAACAGAGAGGGAGAAGGAGAGGAAGAGCGAGAGGAAGAGGGAGAGGAGAGGAAGGGGAGAGGGTGGGTGGGTGGGCGATGGACGGCAATGAGCAAGGAGAGAGAGGGAAGGAGAGGGCAAGTGGTAGTTTAGGGATTTTTTTATTTTTTTAAAAATGCAGTGTGTAGAGAGCAGTTTGCAGTGTGTAGGTAGCCACTCTCTTTATTATAAATCTCAATCTTGGGTTATAAATTCTGGTGTGTCCTTTCATGCTACTGCACATAGAGAATATCTAAAAAATTATGTATAAGGCGACTTTGCTAAAGTTTATCTTGGTGATGATGAACCTTGTGACATAATTGGGAAGGAAGATGTTCAAGTTAAATTGTCAAACGGTAATATATGGCAGTTAAATGATGTTAGGCATGTACCCAGCTTGAAGAGAAACCTCATATTAGTTGGTCAGTTGCAAGTTCTAGTCACGTAACTATTTTTGCAGATGATTTCTGGAAAGTTACAAAAGGGAGTATGGTTGTTGCTCGTGGTAAGAAAGAAGGAACATTCTACTTGACTAACAACTCTACAAGTTCCATTGCAGTTGCAGATAAAGGCATTAACTCAAACACATGGCACTATAGACTATGACACATGAGTGAGAAATGGATGAAGATTCTTCATTTGAAAGGTAAGCTAGAAGGGTTCAAGTCATTGGACTTAGAGTTCTGTGAAGACCGTGTTTTCGAAAAGCAGAAGAAAGTTACTTTTTCTAAAGTAGGCAAGGCTACCGAAGTTAGAAATGTTAGAACTAGTACAAATGGATGTGTGAGGACAAACTCAGGTACCTTCTCTTGGTGAATCTTCTTACTTTCTTACATTCATTGATAATGCTACCATATAATTATGGGTATATCCTATGAAACACAAGTCTGGCGTGTTTGATATTTTCAAGAAGTGGAAAGCTTTGATTGAAAATGAAACTGGTTTGAAACTGAAATGCCTTAGATCTGATAATGGGGTAGAGTACTGCAGCAAAGAATTTGAGGAGTATTGCGCCAAAAATGGCATTAAGCGAGAAAAGACTATTCTCCATACACCACAACAAAATGGTGTGACAGAGCGCATGAACAGGACAATCATTGAGCGTGCCAGAAGTATGATGATACATGCTGGATTGCCCAAGTAGTTTTGGGCGGAAGTAGTGAATATTGTTTCGTATTTGATCAATCGGGGGCCTTCAGTACCTTTGGACAGAGGACTATCAGAGGAAGCTTGGATCGAAAAATAGGTAAACCTTTCACAATTAAAAGTATTTAATTGTATCTCTTACGTTCATGTTGATGCTGAAAAAAGAGACAAACTATAATATAAATCTAGGAAATGCACTTTCATTGGATATGGTTCTGATGAGTTTGGTTACCGCTACTGTGATAATGAAAATAGAAAAATCATTAGAAGCAGAAATATTATATTCAATAAGAAAGTGATGCATAAAAATAAGAACAAGGTGCAGGAGGATAGCAATGAATATTTAGAACTGAATGTCACTTCTGAAAATGATGTACCTGAAATGCATGAAAATGAAAACCCGTAGGTGAACCCTCAAACACTTGCCTCGGTAAGAAGGTCATCTAGGACTCCTAAGTCTACTCAGCGTTATTCACCTTCTTTGTTTTACTTGCTGTTAACTGATGGTGGTGAGCCAGAATGTTATGAAAAAGCATTACAGGTTGAAATTCAGGCTAGGTGGAAACAAGCCATGGAAGATGAGATGCAATCTTTATCATCAAACCAGACATGTGACTTAGTTCAGTTGCCTGAAGGAAAGAAAGCATTACACAACAAGTGGGTGTACAAATTGAAAGAAGAACATGACGGTAGCAAGCGATACAAAGGCAGTTTAGTTGCAAAAGGCTTCCAGCAGAAGGCAGGTACACTCTGAGTTATTTTTTCATGTGGTTAAATTGAATACAATCAGAAGTGTTTTGAGCATTGTGGCGGTAGAAGATTTATATCTTGAGCAGTTAGATGTGAAAACTGCATTTCTCCATGGTGACTTGGAAGAAGACATCTATATGCATCAGCCACAGGGATATGTTGTACTAGGAAAGGAGAAAATGGTGTGTAAGCTCAAAAAGAGTTCATATGGTTTGAAGCAAATCTAAAGACAATGATATCTTAAATTTGACAGGTTTATGTGTAACATAGGTTACAAATGGTGTCATGCAGACCATTGTTGTTATTTCAAAAGTTTTGATGACTGTTACGTTATTCTACTCTTATACGTAGATGATATGCTTGTTGCACGTTCAAATATGCATAAGATAAACAATTTGAAGAAACAGTTGTAACATGAATTTGAAATGAAGGATTTGAGTGCTGCAAATCAAATTCTTGAAATGAGAATTAGCAAAGACAAGAAAAATCGCACATTGAACTTGTCATAGGCAGAATATGTTGAAGAGGTTCTAAACAGGTTCAACATACAGGATGCTAAGTCAGTAAGCACTCCACTAGCCAGCCACTTCAAACTCTCAAACGAGTTGTCTCCTAAGATAGAACAAGAGAAGGAGAACATGTCAAAAGTCCCATATGCTTCAGTTGTTTGCAGCTTGATGTATGTTATGGTTTGCACTAGACTAGACATTGCTCATGCAGTGGGAGTTGTAAGCAGATTTATGAGTAATCTCGGAAAAGCACATTGGGAGGCAGTTAAGTGGATTCTTATATATCTGAGAGGCACCACTAATGCATCATTGTGTTTTGGAGGATCAGAGATCAAATTGTATGGCTATGTTGATTCAGACTTGGCAGGAGATCTTGATAGAAGCAGAAGCATTACAGGATATGTCTTCACATTAGGTAGTGCAGCAATCAGTTGGAAGTTACAACTACAGGATGTTGTTGCACTTTCAACCATAGAAGTATAGTATATTGCCGCTACAGAAGCCAGTAAGGAAATAATTTGGTTACAGGAGTTAATGAAAGAGTTGAGTAAGAAGCAAGAGTCCAACAGGCTTTGCAGTGACAGTAAGAGTGTCATTCATCTTGCAAAGAATTCAACATTTCATCCAAAAACCAAACACATTCGGATCAGATATCACTTTATACGATGACTTTTGGAAGAAAAAATGTTGAAACTGGAAAATATTTTATCAAGTGAGAATCCTGTAGATATGTTCACAAAGGTGGTGTCAACAAAGAAACTGGAGCTGTGCTCAGCTATAGTTAGTCTTCAAGCATGAAGACGAGGAATCGAGATTCTTAGTCATGTTTTGTTATTGTCAAAGTCATTTAATATGTTCAGTCTTCAAGTGGAAGATTGATGGGTTGCTGAAGCCTGATCTAGACTTTATTTAATTACATAAGTTTATCTGTAATTTGTCGGTTTAATCTGGATCATCTGTTATAAGGCTAGATCCGACGGTTGTGGGTGTCTAAAGGTATAGGGCTTCATATATTTATATGGGTGGTGAGAGCATTGTACTAATGGTGATATTGATTGAGAACAAGAGAGACGGTGAGTGATTGTACTCTTGTGGAAATTTCTAATAATAGTGAACGGCGTGAATCTCCAGTGGACGTAGGCAAGAGACAGATTCACGTAAATCCGTGTCTCGTGGATTGATTGTGTGATTGTTTCATAGATCGTGCGTGTGTTTCCGATCCTAATGACTTTCTCTCCTTAGGATGTAGTACAAATTACCATAAGCCCTAAATATCACTAGAGTTGAGTATGAAAAATGTGAGCAATGCACCCTTGTTCGAAGTTCCAAAGAGGCACCCCTTACTATCTTCAATTCAACATGCATGTTCTCCATGCATCTATCTTCATCATTAAAGACTTATCCCAACTATGTTGGGATTCCGTTATATCATGTGCTAAACCCTTAGATTTATTGCACTTCTTCGTTTCCATCATTTCTACTTTCATCCATGCAGTCCTCGCTTCTTCATTTATATTCGCATTGTTTATTTGAATTAGATATTCACATGACCACAGTTGTGTACAGGACAACCAGTACCTGTAAAACATCATCTTTGGAACCTTGTCATGTAACATGTAGAAACCTTTCCCAACCTCCTACTGGTTTTTTAGGAGAATTTTGGCAATAAGAATTCTACAAACCAGCCCTAGACTCTAAAGATTTATGCATCTTTAACAACCAGAATTTGCTATGTATCTTGAAGTTGTTAAACTACAAGCCTAACATCACACCCTGAATGGCAACCCAAAAGAGTAAGAAATATGTAGTCTGTAAGACGATCAAATCACATCGATCTGTTTTGCATTGCCCAAATCCCTGTGACTAAGGTTTCAAATGCTACATGAAGAGCACCACGGTACCATTGCCTCTCTACTGTAAAGATGTGGATCTTTCTGTGTTCCATATATTGGAAAAAGAATGGTATATCATTATTACATTTGAGCCAGATCGAAAGAACCAACACCATGATTATATAGCGATAGAATAAAATTTTGAAATCATGGAGATGGGATTGCATGATTTGTGGCAAACCAGTTCCAAGCTAAAACGCAAAACTAAGGTAGTATTGTTTGTCTACACTAATCTTTAACTATATATGCATCATGTTCAACAATATGTAGATAACGTAACGTTGTAGAAAACCTTCCGAAGACTAAAGATCAATGAAAAAGTAAACGTAACATTACATAGAACCTTCCTAAGTCTAAAGAAAGGTATCCAATTTGGATACTGCCACTACTATTAATCATCCTCACCAGAAATTTACCTAAACAATCCGGAAGTGAAATCATGTTAGATCGATCCAACTAAACTTTTGTAAAAGAGCTTCAAAACTCAAAGAACAAAGATCCAACATGGAAACAATATTTCCAGTGAAGTTTATCCTCTTTTTGTGTTTGCCATTTTGAAGATAAGGTTCAGCAACTTGGAAGATCAGGGTTCTTCATTGCTTGAGTTCTCTTCTTAGAAGGATGATTATCAGGAAAAGAACATTAATGGACAAACTATTAAAGATTTATGGGGTTACCCTCTAAAACCCATTCAACATGGGTGGGTAGATGTTATTGAAAGATCTATTTACATTCATGGAGGAAGAACAACCACATCCTTCTATATATAATCATCATACCTTAGCTCCTTGCAAAGTATGTGGGTGTCAAGATGATGGAAACAAAATTAAAGAGAACCAAAGAATTTCGAATATCAGTCATCTTGTCTCTAATCTAAAACTAGAAAAAGAAAGAAAGAAAAAAAACCCCTAAGAAATCGAACCTCAGATAAAATCAATACCTACCTATCAGTCTCGCATAATCTTGTTCAAGAGAGCTGTAATGAGAGCATCCCTCTTCTCAGCCCTTGCCTCCTCTCTCATCCGCCGCTGCTCCTCCCTCTCCCTCCACCTCCTATCCATCATAATCCTCTCCCTCTCCAAAGCCTCCATCATCTGCCGCCACTCCATCTCCTTCATCCTCCTCTCCTCTTCCCTCGCCTCTGCTGCCTTCATCCATTGCACCTCCATCTCCATCATCTGCCTCATGAACTCCTCCAACACCTCTTGTAGATTAACACCACCACTAGCACTACTACTCCCCCGTCCTTTATCGCCCGCCGGTGGCTTCGACCGCCTTTTCTTCTTAACGCCCCTCTCCCCATCGCTCTCGGCATTCGAATTATCCTCTTCAGATGATGAGCGAATCCCTTTCTTCGCAACGCTGCTACTTGTTCCACCCTCAGCTTCAAGCCACAACAACCTCTGCATCCTAGCTGCGAAGATCGCTCGAAGCTCATCGTGGAAAGGGAATTGCCTCATGTTCTCTTGATCCATCGTTTCACTTCCCTAAAGAGATAAACCCCCATCAAAGATCATACTTAGAAGATTACATGCATGCATGTGTTTGTGCTAAACAAGAGATCATTATGGTGCAACAAGGATATTATAATACCTTGTAGCGGGTGACGAGGTTCTTCCACTTGCACTTGCACTGCTCTGCGCTGCGGATGAATCCCTTCTCTTTCATCTTGGAGGAGATGACGTCCCAGAGGAGCTTGTTTCTCTTTGTTTCCATGAAAGTTCGATCTAGCTCGGCTCTTATGGTCAGAAACTCTCTTGTTTCGTTCAGACTCCATTGAGGAAAGCGATCTCCACCACTTTCAGGATTCACGTTAAGATAGTGAGCTTCCATGCCTTACCTTATTAGAATCCCACAACCAACAGATGATATAAGAGAGAGAGAGAGAGAGAGAGAAGAAGAAGAAATTATAATGGTCTGGTGCTTGTGGTTTGACAATGGAGGTAGGTATGGAAGAAGCAAACAGCAAAGAAAAATACAGTTTGCTAGGGGCACAAGCTTCTAGAAACGGTGGGGCCCACCTCATCGGTCAAGATCTTCACCCATCTGACCAGGGATCCACATATTAAACGGTGCTGATCACCAACAGGCAAGGCCCACTTGTCAACTTAGAGACCAGACCGAGCAAAAAAAGTAGACTTGCCCGTTCGAGCATTGTATAGATTATGTATATTATTTGACGCGGAAGGTGTGAAAGGAGTGTCAATGGTCAAAGGAGAGAGAGAGAGAGAGGAAGAGATGGTGGGGGTGGTGGTTTCGTGTTGTTTTTGTGTGTGTAAACAGAGAATCGTTGACTATGGTGACTCGGTGTCTGCGTCCTGACCGTTTATATGGTGTCTCTCTCTGTGTCCACGCGGAAACATTTTCTTTTGTGTTGGAAACTTGGTCCTTAAGTCTATGGATCGTGCCGGTGGCATTCACATGACGCCGACTCTGATATCAGTTTCAATCCAATCCCTCCATTGGGTGGGCCACACTGATTAGATTGATGTGCGAATAGAATCGGATTGGGCGGTTCTTATAGCAACTGATCGAGAAAACTAACGGTCCCGATTGAAAGGGAAAAGGTTGAATTCTACTCTTGTTGCTCAGAGCTCCAGCTGGTGATGGTCTTTTTTATAATATTATAATTTTGGCAATCTGGTGTGGGGCCCACCATAAGAACCCTTCATTTTTAGAGTTGAGTTATATGATGTGGGGAGAGCTGGTGCTAGTGGTGCAATTTGGGCAGCTCATTGTGGGCCACCCATCAAAGTAATGTTCAAAACACCATAAAAGTGGCCCCCAGAGTTCAATGATCCAGACATGGCGGGTGTGGACACGCAATGACACGAAAAAAAAAAATCTTTCTGAATGACACGCTTCTTGTTCTAGGTGGCTGCTTTTTGCTCAATGATACAATAATCAATCAACACTAGCCTATGACCCTCACCCAGCAGATGAGAATAGGACCACATCTGAATCCCTTGTTCCAATTCAAAGCTAAGGTGGGGGCAGCCGCGGACCCAAGATTTTCATTTGGGGTTGCGAACCTAATTAGGTAGTTTGGTTTTCGGGCAAATTAAAGATTTTTAAGTGGATTTTTAGGGTTGGCCTATAATTTTAAGAATTTTTTTGAAACACATTGTGGTTTAACGGGTGCTGCCGCACCCACGTGGTTATGAGTGAGTTCTGCCCTTGGGTGGGGGCACGACCAGATTTGATCGTTTTATAAAGTAGGTCATTTGAATCTAAGCACTCTTTGGTCACATCAATTTTACTGGTGAATGAGAACAACTTGAATGGATGCATCACTTTGGTAAAGTGGGGCCTATGTGATCATGTCAATAGATGGGTGGGCCCACCAAAGGGCAATTGGAGGAACTTCTCCTTGATGGGGCTGCCTTGCTAACAAGAATTTCCAACGGAGGGGCTCACCTAATTAATGGATTAGCACCATCCGACATGTTTATGGAGTATGGATAATGTGATTATCGGTGGTATTAATGTTGGCGATTCCATGAATCTATCTCGATATTTAGTGTAGTTAATTTCTTGATAACTTCACACTAGATTTACAGCATCCATAGTGCATGTCAACTTCAGATGCCTGTGTGTTGGTTCCTTATTTCTTGTATAAATCATGGGTTTGCTCTTCATATCATGTGTTCGGTAATCTCAAATCTTCCTATATATGTAAGTGCATTACAGTGTCATGACCCCCAACATACCCTTATCACTATAAAAAAGAAAAATACAACAATCTTAAAATCTTAGATTTTGCGAAATAATGGTGAGCCTAATCTCAAAATGATGTCATGGTGAGGAACTTGATACGCCAAGATGATGTAATCAAGCAGTGTAATCATGTGAACGCGATTCACAAAGATGACAATTCAAGGTAGCCTCGCATTCACATATATACTACTGGTAGGAATTATTACAGAAGGGGCCTAACTATGATTTCGTCATAAAATGGGTGCTACTGCAGCAAACCTTGATGTAATCATAGGTGTGAGGTCCACATGATCACATCAGTGGTAAGCAACACCACATTTCCTCCATTGTAATTAGATGGTGTCTCCCACATTGAGTACATATTTTGGCAAGGTGGCACCTACTTTCGTTACATTGGATTGGATCATCCTTTCTTTACTTCATATTTTGACAAGAGTAGGGATTCGAACTCAGACACTCAACTCAAATTTATTGTAATTATTAGGTGAAGGTGTGTGTGTTTTTTTAATTTTATTTTGTGAAAATACTTTATGTTATTTTTTTAGAGGTACTTTTTTAGATTATGCATAATAAAAATGAATTACTTGTTTTTTTTTTCATGAAGTTATATAAATTTTTTTCACAAAATAGCTGTACAATATTTTTATATTATTCAAATACAAGCACAACTTATATATAGCATACTTCTACTCAAAGTTTGAGTATTAAGCACTATCTTTGAAAAAAATGTGACAAGCAAAATACTTTTGAAAAACATGAATATTATATATCTATGGAGAATATTCTCCCATACATGACTTGCATGGGAACTTTACATAAGAGTTGTTACCGCAACTAAGACTCACTTATGAGATCATTCACAAAGTACGATGTATCAAGTCTTATTCTAGTTACTAGTTAGAGTCATCCCCACAAAGTACAATGTAAACTGGCACATGGGGCCATGCCAATCATAAAAGGAAGTGAGGAATGGAAAAGATCTCAATGAGATTAGGGCGTGTAAAACCAATGGCAGATGTAGGATTTTTATTTGGGTGGTGTGGGCAAGGTCAAATTGAGAAGTTAAATAAGAAAATAAAATTTTTAGAATATTATTTAAGCAGTTTTTCTAATCTCGCGGGTGCACATACGAACACGTAGGTCCGTATGTGTAAAACATGAATCACATGTAAATAATTTTAACCCCTTGATTTGTGGCCCTCAAATTAAAAAAGGTGTCGGTCATCTTTTTTTCAAATTCCAACTCAGGTGGTGAGTACAACTGAATTAAGTGTCAAATTTGGGATACGAGTATAACATGGGGAGTATAACATGGGGACCCGAGTATGGGGTAGTGTGTGTGAGTTTCTTGATCATGGATGGGCCATGTGACCTAGAAATATGTTTAATTCCACATAAGAACCGTACAAATGATTGAATATTTCATACATTTCAGATAACATATGTTATGTTAACCGAGCAAGTATGTTGGCAGATGCTCCATTCATGTCACGAGCTCATTGTCCCCAAAACATGCCAGTAATCCAATTTCCTTGACTCGAGTCTCGAGCTAAGCATAATAACTTCCTACACCAAATCCTGCATTTTCAGTGCCATTTGCATATATAGAATCAAATTTTTAGAAATCATTGTACAATGGAAAGTCAAAGAGGTGAGACATGAAGGACACAAGATGGAAAATGTAGATGAAACCTAACTTTTAAGGTGATGTCTTAGTATTCATTTTTTATCTCTCTCGAGTCTTAAATTCATTTGATCAGAGCTAAAGGCCTGTTTGGATGCATAAGAAAACACAAGAAAATAATATTTTATAGAATATAATATTTTATTTTCTAAAGAAGAGAATCTTGTGCGTTTGGTAGCCCAAAAAATACCTGAAAAAAGTATTTTTTTCTTTCAAAAAGCTCAATATTTTCTCTTATAGCTCATTCCGTAGAAAACTTTCTGCATGATAAGAATATTTCAAAATGACGATTACAAAGTGGTAGAGTAAAGTAAAGACTTTCAAATCCATCATGATGTTACATATATGGTAAAGTAAAGTAAAAGTAAATGTCACAGCACGGTAAAGGTGGGATAAAATATTTGGTAAAGTAAAGTGGGAAAGAATGGTAAAGTATTTTCTTTTTAATCAACTTTAATTTATTACATTTTATCGTAGTTTTATATGACAAGTAAAAGTGACTTGTTTACAGATGTGGTAAAGTAAAATAAAGATTGATGTCATGTCATAGTAAATGTGAGGTAAAGTAAGGTGAGATGAAGTATACGGTAAAACAAAGTGGGTGAGAGAGTTATAAGGTAGTTGTTTTTTGTATTGACTTGACTTCACTATACTTTATCATGAATTTATGTGATAAAAGAAATGCAACTTAAGGTAAAAACATCACAGTTGAACTTTACCATATCACACTACTTTTTTATCCAGATAGGGTAAATTACATTTAAATTAAAATATTTAATTTTTTTTTCTAATAATTTAATTTACTGTAATCATAGCACCTTCCAAATTATTCAATTTAAATCTATAAGATTCTTAAAAAATTGTCAAACAATAAAAATATTGTAATATTATAATATTATATTATTCTATTCTATACTATTTTATTCCTACAATAATTAAATGTGTAAATATTTTATTCTATATAAATCCAAATGGTCTAAGTATTAAGAAAAACCCATCCTCGTTGAATGGATATGTAGTTAAAGGGCCTTGTATATTACCGTCAAAAGGCAAAAAAAAAAAAAAAATCTGAGGGCCTCAAAAGTCTTCACAGTGTAAACATAGTACCATCCAATGCAATGCGAATATGGCTTTAATTGCCATAAAAGTTGGGTCAGTACCTGAGGTCAAACTTATTTGGGCCCGTGGCCGTGGAGACTCATACTTGTTCATGAACAAGGGCTGTCTTGTCTTCGATGACAGGGACATGGTTCATAAAGATCATGATGTTTCTTTTTTCAGAGAGACTTATCATGCGAACTCCATCTCTTCCACCTGCTGGATAAGTTCAAGGCCTATCTTTAAATTCAACCCACATGGTATAGGCAATGGCCCATTCTTTACGGGATAAGTCATGCCTTTTTTCTTTTCTTTTTTAATAATGGAGGGTGTCAACTATTTTCTATGGGTACAGGGGGGTAGGGTAAATTTCCTGTGGCCACAGTGTGGTACCATAATTTTATACCGTCAATCTTCGGGAGCAGATTTTGGTCCTGAACCAACTGAACTACCCCTTGAGATTTTGAAAGGATCATGCTTAAAATTATATACCGTTGTGTTCTTTGGGCAATGATAGTCCAACAATGTCAATCACTTGTGTTGGAATGGGCTTGTGTTCATGACTTTGGTTTGGAAGAAGATCGCGCGTGTTGTGTGTATAGATTCTATTTACCAAAATCTGGGCCTCAATTTTATCAAATAGGTGGTAAATTTACTGGAGCCTATGGACCAGGCTAACCAGAGCCTGACCTAAGGCCAGTCTGCATTGGGCTAGGATTTTGTCTTAGGCCCGTGGGCTTAAAGCAATGCATATGATCTGCAAATGAGGAGATCAAGCATGACTTTGGACTGTGGGCTGGAGCCGTACACAATCTTCAATTAGATTTGAATGTAGGCAGTAGGGATTGCACCGGGCAGGTTTGGTACGGGTTGGGGTAAACCCAAACCCGCCTGGCGTCAAGTTTACCTCATCCAAATCCACCCCACCGGATGACAGCTTATTGGTATGTGATACCAAACCCGCCCTGTTTGGGTTGAAGTCAAGTCGAACTTAAAGCTTAAAATTTCCAAAACATTAAAATGAAAGAGCCTCACCTCTAACTGATTGTTTTTTTTAAGTTTTAGAGCTCTTTTCACATAAAGTGGACATATGTGGAGAATGCAAAGTTTCTATGTTTTTGGATGAAAATAACCTCATAAATCTTCAAAATAAAGCAACAATTGGACAACATTAATTGCATCTAAAATCCAGGTGTCATCCAAGCTGCTAACTTCAACATTCAAGCAACAATTGTACAACATTAATTGCATATTTGCATATCAAGTCTAAGAAAAAAAATTCTTTTGCGTAATCATCAGTGCTGTTTATTTTGCTTTTCCTTTTTTTTTTTGTTAAATGGGTAATTGTATTAGAAAGGAGAAAGAAAAATACAAAGAGCAGCAACACAGGAAAAGAAAACCTCCAAATGGGGAGGAGAAAAAACCAAAAAAACAGAAACCAGAGGCAACAGAAAGCCAGTCAACAGACTGAGGAGGAGGCCAGGATCATACAGTGCTCCCTGTTCTTCTGACAATGGTTTTACATTAATTAGAGATTGACTGATTTGAGTTTTGATGATCTCTACCTAAGTATTCAACCTTCCCAGACTGGGACTCCCAGTGGTTCAGTACTTACATTTACTTAAGGAGCTTCTGAATTTCTCCTGTCCCAGACCATACCTATGGTTGTCTTATGGAAGTTTGGCCATAAATAAATGTTGCATATAGGTACTTAATGTTACAAACTGTGAGAGCTACAGAACTGGATTTCTGTGGTTTTCTAATTAAGGGTTAAGATACCCTCATCAAACAAACAAAGGCTGGGCCGAAATTAATAGTGCATAGCTTGAGCCAGAAACACCAGGCAATAGTGTGGCCCATTGAAGAGGAGGGTTGTGTGACCCAGTATAATTATCCTTTTGTTGATTGTTGGAAAAATAGCTAAGAGCACCACTATTTTTATCAACTTTGAGCTGAAATCTAAGTGGGACCCACTTATCATTTTAGGTGGGAATACATGGGAATGTAATCTACCACATGAGTAGATTAAAAACATGTATTGGGTTGCTCTAATCCATTAAGGAGTGAATAAAAAATTACCTCCTAAACACCACTACTTGCCCTGCACTGAACTGAACCGGGCTTCGGCTTCGGCTTCACGCGAGTTGGGCTTGGCTCTCAGCCCGCTATCCATTTATATATTTTGAAGAAATTTCTTTTTTCCAAAAGGGGTGTGTCCATTCGCATATGAAAGGGTGTGTCTAAAGTGATGTGTCCATTCGCATATGAAAGGATGTGTCCATTTACATATGAAAGGGTAGTATTTCGAAAGTGAACAGAAGCAACCCCATGAACAGAAATGAAGCAGGCTATAAATTTCATCTTGTTCATGCCTTTTTGCTCATTCCATTCACTGCAACCGCATTACATTTGGGTCATCTGTTTGAGTTAAGAGAGAGTTCTATTGCATGATTGATTCGTCTGTCACATAGTTTGTAGTGTTGCTAGCCTGCTACTGTGTGGATCGATCATTGTATCCTGGGATGCAAACGCCATTGAAGCCCTTTAGCACTGTTGCGGGGGCGAAATTTGTCTTAAGGACATAGTGTTAAACACTAGCATTGATCAACTTTCTTTTGAAGATTTTCGGATCACTTAACTTCAACAAAAGTTCTATGTTTTCTCCCTTCAAACACTAAGTGGATTTACTTTTCAAGATTATTCTATTGCTATCGTTTTGATCTTTCTATAGTGCAAACATATTTTCTAAATACTGAATTAATTCTGTATGTACTCGGAATAATAGATCCTTGGGTCTTAGTTTGTGAGGGATAATTGACCATGATTATGGTCGATAAAATTGTGATGGAATTATTTAGGTTGACATCAAGTGATTACTCTACAGCTGAAAAAAGAAAAAAAATTGGTGGACATTGCACCTTTTGTTGAACAACTTTCACCTTTGGTAGTATGGTTAATGAACATTATAGAAAAGAGTTCATTTGTCCCCATCAATGCAACACTAACGTGGTTCAGATTCAAAAAAATCTGAAGCATAAAATGGTTCTGTTACGAACACATAACAAACAAAATGGGAAGAAGGATTCAAAATCTTTGTCATTGTTTCAGCCACAAGAGCACCTGAAGAAGACTGAGAGGATCAAGCTTTGCTACTTGAGATACAAAGACATCGTAGGGCCAGAATCAAAACAATTCATGGATACAGGTAGAGGGGATCAAGCTTTGCCTCTTAGACACTAAGAAGCACAGTAAAAGAGCTTGGGGCATATTTATCAATCCAAAGGTGTTCACTGGCAACAGGCATGTCTGAATGGAAGGATTCATCAACAGCCTCAAATCCAACCTCCAAAGTCTACATTATCCAGACTTACCCATAATGTAGAGCAGAGTAAAAATAAAAAGGGGATTTGACAATTCAATACCCTTCGGACACTGATCCCCAAATTCATGACTAAAAGTCCCTAAGCTGTTTGACCTTGGATCCCATGATATCATAGGTTTTTAAACATGGGATCCAAGGCAAAAAAGTAAAAAAAAAAAAATATTGTACTAAAGTCAAACAACTCTAACGGCATTTAGTGACTTTTAATTTTGAAATTGGGGCTGAGGTGACTAAGGGGTATAGAATTGTCAAATCCCCAAATAAAAATATATGTATTCTAGGATGCATGGTGGTCCAACTGGTTAAACTGGCATTTTGACCTTTCTCCAGGTTTGACCAATTTCGACCTTTTTTTTTATCAGGACCCCACTATCCATAAATGAGACCTGTGGATCCGTGGAGGGGGATGATTTCCGAGACAGCTTCAGTCCAGCTTTTAAAACACTGATTCTAGAAACCAATATCAATCATGAAGTCTGAGAAAAGCTTTCCCCTTTTTGTCAAATTAAGAGGGAAAAATGGATAGAATGGGTCATCAATCCAGAACTCCAATTAATATTAAGGGAAGTTTTCAAATAAGTCCTTAATTTTTTATCTTATTTCAAAAAAGGACACAAGTTTTAGAACTTTTCAAATTACTCCCTAAGTTTTCCAAGAAGTTTTCAATTAAGGACATTCATCAATTTAAAGTTATTTTCCGGCAACTTTTTTCTTCATTTTTCTTAAACTACTTAAATTATCCTTCAATGAAATAAAACCCCCCTCCACTTCCTCTACGTTTTCTTCCTTTTTTATGATTGAGGAAAACTAAGTTTTTCGGCTAAATATAGTGGCTATCAGAACCATGTTATGACTTTAAATGAAGGTGCTTTGGGTATTTTTAAAAAATTGAGAGAAAATGTCATAAAAAATACCTTTAAATGACCAGATATCCTTAATTGAAAACTTTATGGAAAACGTATGACTAATTTGAAAAGTTTTAAAACTTGTGTCCTTTTTTGAAATAAGGCAAAAACCTAAGGCCTTATTTAAAATTTTCCCCAACACTAATGATAGAGGACGTCAAGAGGAATGTTCTCAGATGTGAAAGGGTATGGATATAATCTTTTTTTAAATGAGGGCCGGGCAATTTTTTTTTTTTTTAAATGTGGGCCAAGCCTAATGGGTTATATAGTCCTTGTGGGCTTTTTTCAGGATTAGGAGGGGCTAAAGCCCCAGGCCCTTCAATGTGGGTCTGCCCTTGCTCCCTAGCTCTCTTTGAGGTTGCAAAAAGAATTTTTCTTGTGATTTTGGTGGCTCGGATGTAGCTTTTCCTCTGCTCACACGAGAGGAAAACTTGCAAATTCTGCTTTTCCTACGCTCTCAAGGAGGAAGACCTGCAATTGGCCATTTAAAATTTTTCATGGGGACTGAGGTTGTACTTGTACTACTCACAAACGCAGGCAAGTAAAATTACATACTTAAACACATTCACATATCAAATGGGCGCACAAGATCAACGGACTTAAAATATTAAAATTGTAGATGAGCCATGTGTAGTTGAGAGAGAGATCTTGTCAAGAGGTGGGTCCAATTTCTCATTGAACCCATATGATTCTCTTAGTCCCTCAAGTATCAATTGAATCACAGAGCCAAGCAAAGATTGTTGATTCGAATGTGAGCAATAGTTCTTAGAGAAATTACTATTGGGTCTCAGCTCATATTGTTGTTTAGAGCTCCAGAATTTTGTACATGATTAGAGATTGTTGATTGAACATACTGGTTTAGTTGATTTTACTTATGGTCAATTTGAAATGATGTATGATTCAAAAATGGGTAGGAATATTTTGAAAAAGAGGATATCTATATAGCAGTAGATATGTAGGTCATTGATACACATAAAAGGAAAAAAAATTTATCTTTAGACTAGATTTTTTTAATATTTATTATGGGTTAAGTCCAAACATGACTCTATTTGGAGATGCAGTATGTCAAACATATTTCATGCAGTACAATAAGGGATTGGGGCAATGGCAGACCCACGATTCTCATTTAGGTGGTACGGTATATGGTCAAGTGAAGAAGTTAAATAATAAAATAAAGTCTTTAAAGAATTTATCTCAAGGGTTTCTCGAATCACGCGGGTGTGACTGCACCCGCGTGCGCACACTTGGGTCACCGTTGCTCATTAGGGTATTATTTTGTGATTGCATGGAAACAGGGTTTTTCCTTTTCTATTTTTAGAGTGTGAGTAAGAGCATAATATATCAACATGCTTTCAACAACTTGTGAGGATGATTATGTCAATTGCGGCAGTCAAGTCCATTCATTTCACATGTTTTCCTAGAGCCCTGAAGGCATTTTGCAGTTGATGCATATTAGCCTTGGCCCATTGGACATTTGGATCCAATGATTATGAGATTTTGCCCCACCCCTTCTGTTTGTGACTTGTGTTTTGAATATATGACTTCCATGCGTCAATTCAACAAACACAATTTGTTCATCATGAAACTCCTTTGTGAGGCTTTTATTTTATCCTTTTTTTTTTTTTTAACCCTTTAAGCTGTAGAGTATCTTTGGATGAAATGAGAAAATCATATTCCTAATGATCAATAGGAGAATTTGTAAGAAGTATATTTCTAAAAGTGATACAAATTAAATATATAAAGGTGAATATTTATTAATATTTATGAAATAACCTCACTTTTAACATAAAATGAATTGAGGGAGATGAAAATGAATTACTAGGTTGACAACTACGTATTCAATTCCTACAAAATTTTCATTCATGAGATTCTGCACAAGGGGCAATAAGGGATTTTCAATCCCCACCATCTATAAAAGTGTGAACCCTTAAATTGAAAGTGTACACCGAATGTCTCAAAAAATGAAACAAACCCACCCATCTCTCTCTCCCTTTCTTTTTTTTATGGCATGAATTGACTTACCATTGAAGTGGAGGTTGTGTCCAATCCTTAATTTATTTCCCACCGAAGGAGATACAGTCGCAATTTTTTTTTTTTATGGCATGAATTGACTTCCCATTGAAGTGGAGGTTGTGTCCAATCCTTAATTTATTTCCCACCGAAGGAGATACAGTCGCCAATCTTAATTGATTTCCTATTGAAGGAGGGATTGTCCCCAAAAGCTGATTTGAATGTAGGGCTACACATGAGCGGTTTGGATCGGTTTAACACTAAAATCAACATCCAAACCGAACCTGTCGGTTTTTTAATTAACCGATCTGATCCGACCGATGGCTTAAACCAAACCCAACCAAACCAAACAGTTCGGTTCGGTTCGGTTCAGTTCGGTCGATTTAACCGTTGTTTTTCATTTTATTTTTCTGAAAATCAGACATTGAAAATTTCAAAATGATGATACCTCGTCCTTTGCATTTATTTTAATGTTTAGTGCAAACATAAAAACCCAACATTCCATACTAGACTAAATGCATATAAAAAATAATTCTACTCCAAAAAGAAAGTTTGGACTAAATGCAAGCGCGAAAAAAAAAATAACCAACTTGCAGTGAAACATTCATTCTACATGATACCATTTGGAATTACAATAGAATAATAGTTTATGTAAAAAAAAAAGTCACACACAAATAAAATCTTTATCAGAACCCACTGTATTTTTCATAAATGTAGGTTTCTTAACACATTGGATATGTGAGACCAAAACCAACCATCAAAAGGCTAGGCTCTACTGGCTTTTCTAACATTCTCAAGAGTGCATCATTCTAATAAAAACTTCATTGAAACAAGGTAGAAATTATGATAGAAGAAAAACACCATGTACAGTAACCCCTCCATCTGCAATGAAGTATCAAAAGACATTTGAGAGATTAAAAGAGATGCACCGAGGCAGTGTTGACGGTTAAATTCATGTGAGAATGGAGTTGTGGAATGTAACGTTGAAAGTAGTAAAAAACGAAACCATAAGACTAAAATAGTAAAAAAGCAACATTTAAGTTACTACATACGGTCGGTTCGGTTTAAGCGGTTAACCGTGAGCTCAAACCAATAACCAACCGACGTAAGTGGTTTTTATGATTTTCAAACCGTTAACCAAAACGGTCTACTAAAAACCAATCCGAACCGTCCGGTTCGGTCGGTTCGGTTTGGTTTTGCGGTGATACCGGATTTTTTTGTGCATCCCTAATTGAATGTGTACCCCCAAAATTCTACAATATCTAATGCCTGGGGAATTTGAATGATTACAACATTTTTTATTTTATTTTTTGTTATTGGACTAATCCCTGCGGGCCCAGAGGAAAGCCAGATAAGCTCTCATATAGTCCCAATGTGGTAGTACAGTTTCAAACTTACAACATCTTGATATAAACTATGGTCCTAAGCCAACTAACTATCCCTCTTTTTGTTGTTAAAAGAAGAATTAATGAACATACAATCACAACCTCTTTCCAGCCGACTTGATGACAATGACAGTGGCCCCCACCAAGAGAGTGTTGATTAACCATGTCGGAAAATGAGCACCATTTACCTTAATCTGACCGCCACGATCAACTGCAGTGATTGTGAGCCATTATAGGATTTTATTGAGCTGGTCTCGATTGAGCATATGATTAATAAAGTGATTCATGGTATGATTATTGGATGAATTGACTGAGAAAATTAATGGTTTGATTAATTATAGCCATATGCTCAATCTTTTGATTAGACCAACTCATATTGGAGAAATCCACTACATCCCTAGCACAAAGTATGTGCTCATTTTAAGGGGCTCAGATTTTCAATAATGGGCCCGTAAGGACCTAACCCGAGGACCATACCCATGGACTTGACCGAAACTTAAAAAACTTAGAGTAGCGGGTTTACCGTTGGTTATGTTGGTGGTAAATCTGCAATTGTAGGTTTACCGCCGATATATGCAGCGGTAAAGCTTCATCCAGATACCAGACTCACAAGATTTATGAACCAGGCAGAACTGGGCTTTAGGTTTTAGTATTTGGGTTGGGCTCAGATATTTTATTTGGGCCCATTTAATAGATGGGTTGGGCTTGTATTCATTTGTAGAGAAGCCATACCTGGCTCAACCTGATTGTAAAAAGAATAATAGGTAAATATAGAGCATGGATCTGAATTATAGTTGTAAATATCGTTTCGGACCCCATTTCGGTTCGGCCTCCAAAATGGAAAGTTTCGGTTGATTCAGAATTTCGGTGAAACTTTTTGAAATCTCATTTCTAGAAAATATATATAAATAATAATATATATATATATATATAGAAAAACAAAAAGTAATATAATAGTTATGGATTTAATCCATTCCAGTAAAACTTTTCGGAATTACATTTTGGAGAAATATAAGAAATACAAAGTACATATATACATATATGCAAAAAAAGTGAAAACTTAAAAAATAAAATATGAATTACATCAAAAAAATATTTTGGCCAAAATGTGATATTTCGACTGAAATCTGAAATAAAAAGTTTTAACCCATTTCGGCACGAAATTGACAACGATAAATTTTGAACACATGTACTATCACACGCACATACAAGACCAAACTAGTTGAGCTACACTTAAGACATTGTAACCAAATTCTTTTTCTTAAACTACACATCTAATTTGTGCTGGGCTGGGGCTTACTGTTTTTCAGGCAGGTTGGGCTTGGGCCAGTTACTTATGTCCCAATTTGGGCCTATGCTAGGATTGAGACTATACGTTTGAAACTGGGCCGAGCCTGGATATTCCTTGGCCCAGGCCAGTACGGCTCTTGAATGTCCCTACCCCTCATTAGAGAGCTACAAAAAGAAAGTATTTGAACAAGACTTCTAATTGCTTTTGAGAAGTAAAAACTAAAAGAAGAAGACGAAGATTTTTAATTGCTTTGGAGAAGATGTAGAAGGATTTTTATTTTTATTTTTGGTATAAAGATGTAGAAGGATTGAAGATCTATTATCAGCATTTTTGGCATCATTTACAACATCATTCAAGGTTTTGATCTCCTCTCTCTGTCAGTGGTGTACCCGGGATTTTCATTTGACGGGGGCTTGAAGATTTTGGGCTCTACAATCTCAACTTTTTGCTGAGAAATTGTGCCTTGATGTGTAAAATGCATGATTTTTTTTTTTACATTTTATTCATATAATATATATAAGCTTACCATTCATGTTGGAATAAAATTTGGATTCATCCCAAAAACAAAGAGGGTGTGCCGTGCGTTAAACAAATTAGATATTTGATAGACACGACTCAGTGTGTAATGGGCGATTAATCAAAGGCATTCATTCCCTTCATTTCCAAAAGGGAACTATTCTTTTTTAAATGGAGGCCAGGCCTGATGGGCTATATAGTCCTTATGGGCTTTTTTCAAAATTAGGATGGGCTAAAGCCGCAAGTCCCTTCAACGTGGGTCCGCCCCTGCTCTATAACTCTCTCTAGGGTTGCAAAAAGAATTAATAGTGTGCATTTGGAGAAAAGGGCTGTTTAAAGGCCTGGGTGTTGATTAAATCCCAATTAGACAAGAGTTTATTACAAAGCTAGCTTGAATCTTTACCGTCAGAAATTGGGAAGCTTGCTTACAGCTTTTCCTCCACTCTTAGGGGAAGAAAACCTACAATTGCAACTTTTCCCAGGAAGAAAACCTGCTACCACTACACTGACGGCGAGGGCTCGACTACAATTATGACCACTCAGGAGCAAGGGTGGACGTTTACCTCAACAAGCTACCCATTCCGCTGTAAGCCCGCTTGCAAGCTTTTTTCCTCCACTTTAGATGTAATTACCCTTGCTGTTCTACAGCGATTCGTCTAACTTATCAAAGAAAAGAAGGTAATTTCTAATGCCCCACATACAGAATCTACCAGTTCTATCTCTGCACTCAGAAGTAAGGGGGAAATTAGCCATGTTGAAAAATCTTCATGGGCTGTTGATAAAATCACTTCCACCTTGGATAAAGTTGCGGATAAGATGTCGCCACCACACATGCTCAAAGTGATGGCATTGATGCTGTGAATGAGTTGGGGCTAGATAGATCTACATCAAGCTCTTAATTTAGGGATGATATTGCATGTAGCTGGTTTTTTGCGCATGTCAGCATGGATGATCGGAAGGAATGGCTAATGGATGAGTTTGTTGTCACAGTGACCATCTGTTATGTAAGGTGTAGGAGAAAACCATTGTCTGTTGATTTACTTTATCACTATTAGAACATCTTGTAGGACCTGTTGATCTAGCATGAGTTCACTCTATGGCTTTGCATCTACATCAGTTTGGTCCTTCTCCATCACTTTCCATCTGATGCCAATCAAACAAACCTTGAAAATCATTCAGATTGCTGTCCTATGTAAGTCAAATGCTGTGTTGATTTTTGCATGAGACTATTGTAGAATACATGTGCAAAACCCATATTGATGGAATAAGGCTATGATGATGATTATTGTACAACACATGTGGCCACTTGTACATCATCTGATGAACCTCAACACTTAAATGATAAGTCAGCCAAAGGAATTCTATATTTTATGTCAAACATCATGGAGTAGAAAAAAACGACCCATCAAACACCACCAGACAGGGGCAGACCTAAGTACAAGCCTCTGGGGCTATAGCCCACACCCAAAACTGAAGAAAGTTAAAAATGCTTAATAATTCCTTGCAAATTTTAAAAATTAATCTGCTTTTTAAAATTAATTTCCTAGGAGCAATTAAAGAATAAATTGAGTTAAATTTGCAGTAGTAGGCTTGTTATTGACAAACTTTCACACACTTGAAGAAAGTTCATTTTCTAGAAAGCTGTCACTATTTTGCCAGAAGTCCTATACATGCAAAACAATTTAAATAAGAACTGCAAGAATGCTCAAGTTTAAATTGGCTGAGCTCATGAATATTTCAACTGAAGGACTCATGAAGGTTTGGCTTGGCTTAGTTATGTAAATTTTAGGGCATAGTGCTAAGTTCAAATACAAGATCCAAGCCTTGGGCCAGACTAGCTCTGGATCAAATACAACTTGGGCCCAACAGAGTTACAACCCTATGCATACCTAAACACTATCTTGTGATATTCTGAAAGTTGATTTTTTTTTTTTTTGGGTACCCCAGCTAAGGGGGCTGGTAGAGACAGGAAAGCAGCCCAATCAAGTGGGTAGGAAGCCCGCACACATGGAAGAGATGATGTACACGGGATTCAAACTCCAGGCAGTCAGGTAAGAATTGAAGCTCTTTTATCACACAGGTAATGAGCCGATCTTATTCTAAAAGTTGTTGATTTTATTTTATTGTCTTTTGGGAGTTAAACAAGATATTGCTATTAAACAACCAGAAATATAAAATTATGTTGAATTGTGATTCCCTTTTATTGTATTTATTGATCTATTTATATTTTGGCAGAGTGGTTTCTGGTTTTGAAGAAAACTAAATGTTATCTGAACAATCTGTTTGTTTTAGTTAGAAATTGTTCCTGCTGATGCTTAATCCACAAAAAATGGGGTCATCATTTTTTTTTTTTTTTTTTTTTTAAATAATCTAATGTTGATAAAAGAGTTCCATGAGTGCTCTGGTCTAAACTGAATCATTTAATGAAGGGAGATAAAAATAAAGAGAAATGTTTGACAGTGGTTAAAACATTGAAATCAATATGAAATGGTGGTGGATCTGATGAATATTGTCAAACTTGAGTGGAAACTTTATTTTATATTATTTCTAAATGAATGTCATTTGATGTTACCGTTGGACTGCTTAAATATTGATTTATTTCTAATCCGATAGTTTGACATTTGACAGTCAATCCAGTTATTTGAAACTTTGCTTAGAAGTTAAGATAGTATTCACTGACATCTCTGAACTCTAAACTGATTAACAAGTCTGGGGAGGTTCAGGTTAAAGTTCACACTTTTTATCCTTGGTGGTTAACCTGAACCATCACTGCCCAGAAAAATCTTATACTGATGAATCAGGAGATTGTTTTTTAAGGCCTGTATGTTGTGTGTATCATGTAACTGAATACTTGGAATTGCATATTTCTATTTCTAGATGTAGTTAAAATTGACGAAACAGAAGTGAATTTCAAAAAATGACCATCAAATTATCATCCCTTTAATGGAAAATGAATCAAACGGAACAAAACTTTGATATACATTGTTAGAACGTTCTCTATCAGCTTAAGCTTTTAGAGTAAGTGGTCGTCGGCAATATCCTTCACCTGTCACCTCTATGATAATCTTTGTAGGAGCCCATTTGACTATGAATTCATATGTTCCATTTCCATGCAAACAACACAAGCCCTAACTTGAATGACTTGGACAGAACAAAATACAAATGCAGGTTTGGCTTGAGCCCTGAAATCAAAGGACAATTTCAATTTGGGTTTGGTTTGGCAGGATGAAGTCAGCTCTTTCTATAATCCCATAAAACAAGGAGTGTAACATGGTTCAAGCCATGTTAAATAGGGTGGTCCTTTTGGGAAGCCCTTTTAGAATTTGAACAGAATCAAGTTAAGGTTGAAGTTGAGTTTGAATTTCAGTTTAAATTCAAGTTTGTCCTGAAAGTAACCCAAAACCCAGCTGCCCTGGCCCACATGATTTGCACCCCTTGATTTGGTACTTGTGCTTACAGCATTTCATTCATGTAACTGCAGTTGCCTTTGGAATACGGTACAACTTAGAAATCATATTGAATGGATCAGTTTAACCTACTGATTTGTCCCATTGAAATTTGTTGGTGACACTGCATCACTCTTCTCAACTATCTATTTGATGGCTGTCTAAGAAGAAAAAGCATAACCACTCCTTTTTTTCTCTTCCATCTTTTAAATCGACCTACCCGTTTGATGGCTACTTTGTGATGTAAGAACTAAGTGATACTCACCTATGGTGCAAATAGCTATCAGTATACCAATCTAGATTGCACAAAATGTGGACTCTTTGTTCTTTTTTTTTGGGGGGCTGAATGCGTGTATAAAGTAATAACTTGCAAGGTAGAAATGTTACGTCGTCCCTCTATATCCTCATGAAAGGTGACGTTCTGAAAATTCCTACCTTAACTTAAGCAGAGGTCCCAATTAATGGATCACTATTAAATATCAATCTCGCGTGTTTAAACTAATAATTAGCCTTGATTTTAATTAAAAATCAATCAAACCACAAAGAGAGAAGGACATGAGATTTTTGTACGTAGAAAACCCTACTCGGGAAAAAACCACAGACCTTACCGTATAGGCCAACAGACAAACCAAGCACTATATGAAAATGAAGATTACAAGAGTACTTACAACCCTTTCTCAATTGATGACTCAAGCTAAGGACTGTTTTGATCTTGTCGACACCCCGTCGTTAATATTCACCGTGGTTGAGCAAAACCGCCTTCAAGAAAGCAAGATGGAATCAATCCCAAAACTTGATCTTCAACGTATCAGTACTTGAAGCCTTGGGGGAACTGAATTGATCACTCAAAATCTTCACCAAGAATGTATTATTGATCAAAGGTACTTGGAAGAGAGAGAGAGAGAGAGAGAGAGAGAGAGAGAGAGAATGACTTTAAATAGCCCTATACTCGTGTCTCAAGTCTTAGAATCAAATTAGGATAGAAGAGATTGCTTGAGAGAAAATAGGAAGTGATTTCCGGATGAAACACAAATTCCCCAGGTTCGCTCGAGCGGACAGGGGAGTTCGCTCGGGCGAACTGCTCTATGTTTCAGACGTTTCCGTACAGAATTGAGATGACTTGAGCGAAGTTTCATGTTGGGTCGAGCGATAGAGTTTCTGTGAGGGGTTCGCTTGAGCGAATTGGAGTTCGACCTCTGTCAACTTCAATTTTCAAAATTTTTGTCTTTCTTAGCTTCTTTATTAGAGATCATAAGCAATCCTTTTCTAAATCAAATATAATTATAAGAAATCCATTTTGTCCTTAATCCTATGAATTAGCCAACTAAAATTCTTTACATGTTCCAAGTGAGACGTTTGGAGGCCAGCATTAGAAGGTTTGAAGGAATTCAATTTTATATCTTACACCTTCAAACTGTGCAATTCAGCAAGAAAGTCAGTAGGAATAGATTGGCTCCAGTTCACATTAATGCCTTTGAATTGGAACTCATTTATCTTTATAGTTGAGATGAGTCATGTTGCCCGGGCTGTGGGCGTGGAATAGTGCTGTCTATATGATTTATTTCTCGGTTATAGTGTTATTTTATTGGAAGTCTTTTTCACCCACTCTAGCTGATAGACTATCTCTACTCTTTTTTTATTTATTTTATAGATCCATCTAAAATAAATCCATAAAAAAAAGAGGCTAGAATATAAAAAAAATGATTTCGGTAATGCACAAATCTAATTTAAATACCCTGCCTCTATATTTTAAGACTTAAAAGCTCTATTTTTCATCTGCCCACTTTTGGAGCATTTGAAATTTTAGAGGATTTGCCTCTAAATGTCTAAAGTGGATAGAGTCTAGAATCTTGTGTCAATCGCTCTAATTGTTCAAACATTTATCTGATTTAGACATTTAGAAAAATAGAGGCATGAAATAGAGATGCCAAACATGGGCTTCATCTCTTGTATTCTATGATTTTGGAAAATGAAGAACTAACTTATTTTTCCAAAAAAAAAAAAAAAAAACTTGACAAGGTAGATTTTACAAACCCCTGCCAAGGGTCTACATGGATTGATGATAAGAACTGAAACTACAGTGAAGCCAATTGAGATGGATATCATAAAATAGAAGAGGATGGAGAAAACCATACCTCCCAAAGCCTCCCTGCAAGCTCCCCTGCAAACCCACCTGCAAGCCCCCATCGCCCCGAATCTTTCCTTCCCACCCAGACAAAGTCACCCTCCTCCTCCTCAACCCCAACCTCATATTCCCCCTCCCAGCAATCTTGTTTTACTAGCTGACCACCATTTTCCCCCACTCCCCAGTCAAACCTCTACCCAACCTTTAACCACTTCGTTTGTCCACCATTTCTCCCCCATTCCAAGTCAGCCCTCTGCCCCTCCTCCAGTTCCTCCTTCAGCTCCCTCTTTCAGTACCTCAACAAGCTAGCAACCTCATAGCACACTCATCCTTTGCAAATCTCTTCACCAGCCCCATCCTCCCTATCTTCAACCCAGCCATCCTTCCTCCGGCCTCCTGGAAAAATGGGAAACCAGCCCTCCAAATCCCACAGGCCATGCTCTCCACCAGCAAAGAGTCTTTCTCTTTTGCAACCATTGGCAGATTTGCAGGTAAGCGTCCATCTCTTGAAAGAGTTGAAGAGTTATCCAAGTCCTGGTCTCTATCCAGGCCTTGTATGGTATCCCTCACACTATCAAAGGCCACTTTATCTTCATATTTAACTCTCCAAAAGATAAATCCCACATCCTTAGCCTCTCTCCTCTTCAGATGGATGGGAAAAAACTCTTTCTTCAGTCTTGGTCTCCTGGACAAGAAGAAACAGTTAGGTCTTCCATTGTTCCAGTTTGGATTAGAATCAAAGGTCTCCCTTACCATTGCTGGAGCCAGAATATAATACTCTCCTTGGCAAGCACAATAGGTCAACCAATCAAAATAGATGCCATCACCATGGCCCAAAGAATACTCACCTTTGCTAGGATACAGGTCCTCCTAGATCTCTCCAAACCCAAACCCTCTTTCATCCTAGTAGACCTTCAAGGAGAACAAGAGTTGGAGCTTGAAGTGGTCTATGAGACCAACCCCTGTCCTCTCTGCCTCTCAGCTAGACACCATCATCACGCCTGCCCAAATAACCTCAAACCATCAACCACCCGACATAATCTCCACCAGCTCAAAACAATCCCCCTTCTACCCCTGTCTTCCAATCCAACCCGCCTAACTCCACAAATTTTTCCTCTGCCTCTACTAGCAATCCTCCGTTGCTTCCCCTACCTGAGACCACCCCAGCAATCCTTCTCACCCACCCCAACTCCCAACACCCAGCTGCTTCCAAGGCAACCCCCACCCACCACCAAACCACCCACCACAGTCCACACCATATATCCACTCCCATTAATCAAACCAATCCAGGTACCTCAACAAAGCCGGTAAACCCCTCAGAGATTAAAAATAAGGCACCAAACCCCTCTATCAATGATCTTCCATATGATGTAGTCACGGAGATTATAGTTAAGCTTCCAGTTCCAACAGTAGATACCTCCAACCCATTTTCCATTCTAGAAAACTACTCCTTCAAAGACCTAGTAAGCAACCCCCACCAGTATGGCAGAAATCTTCAAGCAATTTCAGAGGGGAGTTCCTCCTCAAATCAAGAGAACAGCTCCTCAGATCTCCTCCTAGGCTTCCACCATCTGATAGGAACCCCTGAATCAAAGGCAATTAATCCAGCAGACCCCCTCACAGAACAACCCACATTTCTTCAGTCAACCACCATTTCTCTCCCTTCATCAATCCACCAGCTAGAGACCCCTGCAAACCCCCAACCTCTTCCAGTCATTTCTGCAGCAGCAAAACCTCAACTAGCTCCAATCCCAAACTCTATCTCTCCTCAGGCAAAGGCAAATGTGGAAAACATACTAGACTCAGCAGCCACAACTCTTCCTAGCATAAGGAAAAAAAGCTCTGAAACCTCTAGCTCAGGTCCAATCACAAGAAGGTCTAGAAGTAGAAAATCCAAAACTCTCCAATGATTAAAGCTCTTTTTTGGAACTGCAGGGGTATTGCCAACTCCCCTACAATTCGTATGTTGGCAAATTTGGTTCAAGCTCATTCCCCTGACATCATCTTCATCTCAGAACCTATGACCCTCTTCTCCTATTTCCATTCTCTCCAGCTAAGCAAATTTGGCTTTGACATCTTTTTCTCCAACGCCTTTCAATCAGGCATTCCCAATCTCTGGTGTTTCTACAAATCCAACCACCACCTCACAATATCTCTTTCAGACTCCTCTCCCTAGCACCTCTCCTTGCTGCTAACCAGTCCAGTCTCAGGCCCTTTTTCCCTCATAACAGGTGTCTATGGCTCCACCAACCACTCCAAAAGAAGAGAATTATGGAAAGTGCTAACTGACTCTTCTTCAATAACTCTCCCTTGGTGTGTCCTAGGTGACTTCAATGCTACCCTCTCTCATGATGAAAAACTCAGCATTCGCCAATCAAGCCCCTCCTCCCTTAAAGATTTCCAAACAGCTATAATGCAAGCAGGCCTGCAGGACATTAACTTCTCTGGCAACAAATATACTTGGTCCAACAACAGGAAGGGCCTCTCCTATGTAGCAGCTAGACTAGATAGAGTTTTAGTCAATCACCTCTGGCTGGCAACTTTCCCTGACCCAAAAGTTCTTCACCTTCCAAGACTCTCCTCAGACCATAGTCCTATCCTCCTGTGCCACAAAATCCAAATCCCAACCCCAAATGCCCCTTATAAGTTTGAAAATAAGTGGTTGCTCCACCCCACCTTCAAAGAAGTAGTCAAAAACAGTTGGGAAGCCTTTCCAGCAACAAATGGTAATCCTCAATTCATTTTAGCCCAAAAACTGAACTCCTTGAAGCAGACCCTTAAGACTTGGAGCCGGTCCACTTTTGGCACCATACATCGAAATATCCAGGAAGCAGAAAGCCAAGTTCATTATTACCAGCAGTTCCTTGATAAAGATCCTTCAGAAGCTCTTCATGAAGACCTTCTCAAAGCCAAATCAACTCTTCATGAAGCTCTCAAAGCCCAAGAAATTCACTGGAAGCAGAGATCTAGAATCTCTTGGCTGAATGAGGGAGATCAAAATACAAAATTCTTCCATCAATCAGCAAAGATCAGAAGCTCCAACAATAAAATTTGCCAAATCTCCATTGCAGGAAACACTATGGAAGACCCAATATCCATCCAGAGAGCAGCAGTGGATTTCTATTCCAACCTCTTCAAATCTCACCAAGACCTCCCTTGCCCCCAGCTATTCCAGGTAGACAGCCCTAAGGTCTCTAGCTCAGAAAATTCCTCCCTATCTTGTTTGCCTTCCGGAGAAGAGATCAAAGAAGCAGTCTTCTCCCTTAAGAAAAACAGCTCCCCAGGGCCGGATGGTTTCAATGGAACGTTTTACACCTCTACTTGGAGTACCATTGGCAAAACAGTTACTGAAGCTGTCCAGCACTTTTTCCATTCCAAAAAACTCCTGAAAGCCTCTAATGCCTACTTCCTAGCTCTCATCCCCAAATCCAAATCCCTAATTACTTTTGTTGATTTCAGACCAATAAGTCTTCTCAATTTCTCCTACAAAATCATTTGAAAAATTTTAGCATCCAGGCTCTCAAAGCTTCTGTCAGACCTCCTATCCCTTCACCAAGTAGCCTTCAATAAAGGAAGAAATACAACCCAGCATACAGCCATGGCCCAAGAACTATACCAGAAACTCAACTCCAAGCTCAAGAAAGGGGCTTTTTGCCTCAAGCTGGACATCTCAAAAGCTTTTGATAAATTGGAATGACCTTTTTTATTTGCAGCTCTGAAATTCTTCAATTTCTCAGAAGACTGGATCTCCATGATTAAAGAATGTGTCTGCACTTCGAAGGGTTCAGTCCTAATCAACCGGCTTCCCCAAGGCTTCTTTGGCTCTTCCTGTGGCCTTAGACAGGGAGACCCTTTGTACCCATACATATTCATCATAGCTGAAGAACTCCTAAGCCTTCACCTCCCTAGCCTCCAATCAAACAAGATCATCCAACCCCTCTCTAATATTCCCTCTACCCCCAGCCACCTCCTCTTTGCAGATGACATTCTTATTCTCATGAAAGGTAACACTCATAGTGTTAGAGCCTTGCAGGATCTTCTAGAGCTCTACCAAGAAGCCTCCAGCCAATATTTCAACCTTCAAAAGAGTTTCCTCAAATTTGGAAAATGTGGTCGCAGAAGGAAACGCAAAATCAGCTCCATTCTTGGGATCCAAGAGTCCTCGAACCAGCTTTACTACTTGGGCATCCCAATAGTTTTTGGCACCCCAAAGAAGATGCATTTTCTTCCCCTCCTGGACAGAATTAACAAGAGACTTCAATCCTGGAAAGCCAAATTCCTATCTTTTGCAGGTCGCCTCATCCTCATCAGACATGTGCTTTCTAGCATGGCCATTCACCTAGCCACCACCTTGCCTCTACCTGCCTCCATCTGCAACGCCCTTGAAAATGCGATGAGACAATTCCTTTGGTCAGGGAACGCTAGCTCTTCCAAAATTAACTCTGTTAGCTGGTCCAATGTCTCCCTCCCAAAGGCAGAAGGGGGTCTGGGCATCAGAAGAATCTCAGAAATGAACGCAGCTTCTTTCATCAAGCTAGGGTGGCAGGCCTCTAAGGGTATTTCTCTTTGGTCCTCCTGGTTTAAGAAAAGATACTTTAAGCAGAATCCAATCTGGAGCCCAACCAACACCACCTATGGTTCCTGTATCTGGAGAAAAATTAGGAACCTTGCTACTCACATCCAGCAAGGAAGTTCCTGGATCTATGGAAATGGTCAGGACATTAACCTCTGGCATGACTCCTGGGTTGACAATCTTCCCATATCAACCAGGTTCCCAGACCATAATTTCCCTCAAAACCAAAGACTATCTTCCCTGATTCAAGCAGGAACCTGGACCATCCTTACCCACTTGCCTCCAGAAATCCAAAACTACCTTTCCATATCCACCTCCAACCTCTCCCCAGCTCAACTAAGTCAGGACTCTCTCAGATGGAAAGACTCCACAGATGGCCAGTTGACTCTGAAGGCAGCCTGGAACCTTATCAGATCAAGAGCCTCTTCTCTTATATGGCCCACCTTCATCTGGAATGGCATCTGCCTCCACAAAGTCAGCTGCTTCGGATGGCGATTAATGCACTACAGGACTCCAACAGAGTCTCGCCTCAAGAGACTGGGATTCTCTCTAGCCTCTAGATGCAACTTATGCTGTCAGGATGAAGATTGATCAGACCACCTCTTCTTCCAATGTGATCAAGCCAAAGCCATCTGGACCTGGATATGCCACTCAACAAATATCCCCACCCCAATCTCCTTCTCAGCTTCTTCAATCTGGGCAGCTCTCACAAGAGGAAATGATCAAGTGGGTAGAAAACATATGGCAACAATCATCATATATGTAATCTACTACCTTTGGAAAGCAAGGAATATAGCTACCTTTGAAGATTAAAAAATTCCAATTTCTTCTATCCAGCAGCAACTCCAGGAATCTCTCTCTTTCTCTCTAGGGAACATTTCCAAGGCCTTTAGCAGCAATCAGCTCAGTTCAATTCTCCACTTCCTCAAAATCCCAGCTCCGCCAGCCCTCTCCTGCAGCACTGCTTAGGCTAGATCTCCCTTTCCGCATAATTGTGAAAAGGGTGCAACATTGAGTCATCGATGCAGAGAAAGATGGATCATGAAGATGCAGGCTTGTCTTTGGACAGCAGCTCCCCTGCATCCATCAGTAGCTCCTATGCCATCTCCCCCTCCAGCTCCCCTCCTCAGCTGGCAGTTCTCTCTCCCCCCCCCCTTTTTTGAAGCCTCTCCCAGACATCCATCTTCTTCACATGTAGGCCCACACCATCAGGGTTTCATACGGATCCATGCGCCTGCAGATCTCTCCCTCTAGCAACTCCCAGTCTCCCTCGATCTCCTTCGATCAGGTTTCGTCAGCTCCTCCTCCCCTTGGACTTCTCCTCCTTCGGGATCCATGTCAGCCTTCTTCCATCGCTTTTTCCCAGCAGCAAGGTCACCCTTTGGGGTTCCTTTGTTCCTGCCTGGCAGCCCTCCGCCTCTCTTCAGCTTCGAAGAATCTCTAGCTTCTTCATCTATGCAGTCCGCTCAGGAGGATCAACCTCTAAATTAGGAAAATTTTTCCCTCTGTAATCATCGACCTACAAAGGCTTTTCTCCTCTTTTGTTTCAGCAGTTTTTCTCTCCATAGCGTGAGCTATTTTTGGAGGTCTCTATTAGACCTATGTAAATCCTTTCTTTCTTTTAATATACTTACCCTTTAAGCAAAAAAAAAAAAAGAGATGGATATTAATACCTTTTTTTAGTATACTACAATTTAACCAAGGTAATTATATCATTGTGATGCTTCCAAGTGCACTCCAGTGCCAAGGGTCCCCCTGTTTCAAAAGAGGGCCTAAGAATTAGCCATACTTGAAAATTGGCCAGGATGTCTATTTATATGAAGGTCTCCTTTATAAATGGCTAATTTATCTATCTATATGGTGCAGCCAATGAGCCCCAATTGCCAGACGCACTTATAAAACATGTTTTTGCTTTAGATTTCTTCTTTTGTGATCGGCTCACTGGTTGGTATTCAGATGGTGATCAGGGCTTGATCCCTCACTCTTTCTGTTGGGTGGGAATGCCTCTGCCACAATGCTAATCTACACCTATTATGAAAAGGAAGTTTTTGGAATGTTAGGAAGAGTTTGAACTTTAAATGGGGTTACTTTGATTTTGAGATTTTCGTCTTATTCTTTTCTCTTAGTAGTTTGAGGAGAGTCAAATTGAGTATGATGCCAGATTATGAGGGCATGAGAGTTTGAAAGGATTTGCATTTATCAAAGGTGAGCCAAGTGGACCCCATGGAATTGAATTGCATATAATGTTGCTTGTAGGAGAATGTTTCTCATATTTTTAATCCGTGGGTGTAATTGTCTTTGATCCGTAGATTGGATCTCGAGGTTGGAACATATAGGAATCCAGATCCGGATCCATCGGATCTGATCCAAAACTCTTTTGGATCTTAAAAAAGGGTTCAATACCTGCTTTCTTCAAAGCAAGCTCTTTGGATATTTAGATAATCGGGTACCCATTTGTAATCCTAAGTGGAGAATACCTAGACCTTGGCTTAGAAGGACTCATCCCATTATATCCTTGACCAAAATGACTATGATCCACTCTGGGGGGCCAGTTCCAGAGGTAGAATTCGAAACAAAGGGTGGGTCACATTCAAAGTCCACTTCTAGACTCCCTGATAAAGCAACTGCTTTGGTGATTGAGGAGATACAGTCATTGTGGGGCTGGTTCTGCAAGAATCAAGATAACAGATTTTAATACTCTTCTCTTCTTCCAAGCTGTTTTTGGGGACCACCTGAGTGGTCCATAGGTACATTGAAGTGGGTCTGTACTCATTGATGAGCTCTTTTATTTTTTAATTTGGAGGATAGTGAAAATCCATGGTGCTGGACCCCACAGAAAATCTAATACCTTAAAAAGATAAAATGATAGGTCTCGACTTCATTGCTTCTCAATTGGCAATTATGTAAATTCTTAAAGTTGTGGTAAATTCATGTTTGACAATTATAAATTCTTAAAAATTTGAACGAATGAAAATCTTCATTTGTTCAAATTTTCAGATCCGATTGTCTCCAGTAAGATTTGAAAATCTTCACATAAGTAGATTTGCATACCGATCTCTATTTTTCTCAGTTATATGTATTGATACACACCAATATCAATGTGAAATCCTCAATTATACAATCCTCAACGAGGAATCCTTATTACAGTGGTAGTGAAGAATCATCAAATCTATGGATTCCTTGCATGTTACCAAATATGCTCTTAAGGTTTCCCACCCAAAAAAAGAAAAGAAAAAAGAATCCTTTAGGTTTAATTTTTGATGAAGAGAAAATGACGAGAGGAAAAATGATATCCAAGAAGAAAAAAACATGCTAGGGGTGGAGAATTTGTCTTTGGAGTTCAGTAGATTTTTCACTGTGTTATAGAGTTGAAAGGGCCATGTTAGGTACAAAAAAGTCATTTTAAACTTTTTTAAAAATAAATAATAAATATTATATGCCAAAATTATTAGTTTTTAACATTAAGATTTAATTTTATTGAAGAAGATGGTGTTTTTTATTGCCTGTTGGAGAGATAGCTTTTCATCCCAAGAGTTGTTAAGAAGAAAAATGTAACTATCCTCTTAAATGACTCCCTACCAAGGAAAAGAGAAATATCCTAAAAAATTAGAAAACAAGTTTTTCTTCGTGCCATTTTTATTGACATCTAAGTGGGCACTTCATACTGGTTGGCTTCAACATAATTGACTTTAGCTTTATTTAATTAAAAAAGGTTATGAGAAAGCCAACACAATCACGGTTGATTGGTCCTTGTACCTGTTTCACACATATGCCTAGGGATCGATATCTACCAACTATCCAACATAGCCAAAAAAAAGGGACGGGGGTTTAAAATAAAGAACAGACCAATTGTATGTATAAATAACTTGGGTAATTGAAATGCATGAAAACTCTTATGCATAAACCCTATTGGATTTTCAAATATCCCAATGGGCCATTTTAACAGGGTCCTATTCTCAACCAATGATGGGAATTCCCATAAATCCAGCTTGCTCCCATGCACAACCTACCATTATTATTATTGGCCCAACTATAGTGAAGGGAGTCAATGGTGTTTTTCTATAGATAATCTATCTAACGACAGCCACATTCTGATTGAGTTGGAACTTGGTCATGGCAATACACATGAGGGACACTCAGTAAGTTGCTTGTAATAGGTTGCAAATTAAGGATGTGGGTCCCTTTTATTGGATAAGATGGGACGTAGAATGAAAAAGAAGAACTACCTTGATCCTAAGCATTTGGTCAAAGGTTGCAAAATCAGTTTTGCTCTTAAATCTTCAAAAACAGCACCTGATTTGTATGGTGTGAGGCCTACTTTAGCATCATCAAACCTCCTCCTATAAGTGAGATTTGAGAAATCTTTATACCAAAGTGAAATTTTAAGTAGATTTGATCATGCAAGGATGAACTTTATATAAGATAAATAAAGTACTAACTACTGTCAGAACTATGGACAATAAGTAAAAGGATCATTCTTTTATGTAAGATGATATGTTCAAGGGTCATTAACAAAAGAGACCGAAAGGCACAAGGCCGGTAAAGGGTTTTCAGTTCTGAGTTTTTAAAGAAATGAGACCCCAGCATTAAAGACTTTCACCAAAAATCTTACACAGAGATACCCATAAACGTGTTTAAGATTTGCGATACCAAAATTGTTTGATTAGGTACATATTGCTTACAATTCACTCAATTAAAAAAAAAAAAAAAAAAGAGAAGAAAAGAAAACAGATTCAGGCATTTAAAGAGATTACACAATCATTTTTTTTTATCATTAATAGTAGTATTTCACTATTTCTGATACCAATGTGAGGAGATTGGGAATATTTCAACTACATGCCACCCCACTGGCTGTCTAGGTTTTACCTTTAACCACATAATGAATCCATGCACGGAAAAGGGTTTAAAAAAGTGGAAAGAGCATTCATTTGGTTGGAGCAGAATCATGGGAGGTGGTGAGCAAAAATCATTTGCCCCTAAAAAGCAGGTTCTTCCTTACAAAAGTTAAGTTGGACCAGAACAATCAGCACTTCTCACCCACACTGATTGATGAGAACACTGTTCAAAATCTTGAACTGCAGCCAACTTCTTCCCTTTTGCACAATTATTTCCTTCTTTTAAAGGAATTCTCAGATTTTTGACAATTATAGACACCCCTCTACTTACATGGGACTCACTGTATCCAATTCATCCACCCAACTGTTGGGACTTGCCATATCAAAGATTCATCCTTCTTCCATGACACCCATGTGAATTGGAAGATGAGTGGATGGTCTGATCTTTCACTTTGGAGACCATGAAGATGAGAGGATAAGTTGGATCTTGTAGGTCCCATGTAGCTGTGGTACAATTGGTCATATCTTTCTTGTATTGGATCCCACATATATAATAGATTGCAGATGGTAGGATATTTCAACAAATAAGTCCCAGTTTGGTGAGTTGAATCTATAGGGTGTCCATGATAGATAAAAATGGTATGCATAAAAAAATCAGAGAAGATTGTACATGGTTCAAACTTTACTATAGACAAATTTCTATTCTTCAGTTTTTCACATTCAAATGGGCCCTAATTATGATTAAGTTTAGGTAGTAGGACGAGCTGTAAATTTTTCCCATGGTGGACAAATTCTTCTTAGACTTTTATGCTTTAAACTAATGATTGACATAAGGTGGAATGATGGATCTTCACCATCCCCCCCTCGTGCAAGAATCAATGCTTTAGAAACCTGATTTGGTTCGACTGTCAAATTTAATTCAGCACATATTTATGATATAAAGATTATAAAAAATACTATATATTTTAAAATCATTACTTATTAGTATAACTAGTGCAAGTTACGGTGCATTTGTGTGGGTTTGGCACGCACCACCAAGTGGGTTAGTCTTGTTGGGCCACGTCATCCAATAAAAAAGGAAAAGTATTTGTGTCATTTTTTCGCCCCATTAGACCAATTAAGTTTATTTAGCATGACCATGGTTCAAAATGCAATGACTACATTATCGGCTATATCGGTTAAGATAACTACGTTATTTTGAAATACTCTTTGGAAATAAAGGCACTGCGGTTTGGAACCTAGCAGAGCTAAGTGATTTTAATTTTAAATACTTATTTTCTTTCTATTTTTTCTCCTATTAGCCTTTCATAAAGTTGTTTATATCCTTATATTTACGGTTGCAAATGGAACGGTTCCGGTTTAGATTCATACTAGATTCGGATTCGTTTCTAAATAACGGTTCCGGTTCCGGATTTGGTTTGGACTTGAAAGTTGTTTTGTTGGTCCACAGCCGGCTCCAATAGGAAAATCCATATTTGATTTTGGAACCAAGTCGACCTAAATGACTAGAATTCAGTTTCAAAATTGGTTCTAATTTCTCTTCATTTGTTCCCCTAAAATTGACATATCATTCAACTTATTGCAGTGTATGAAGTCTACTATCCCCAATATAATGCATAAAAATGTAAAGAAAAATATAGTTAATTTTGAGGAACAATTTCTAAAATCAAAGACTCATATGTCGAGTCTCGGGTCCACGAGTCGATGCTTCTATAGATTTAGAACCGGACTCGTTTATCAATCGAAACCTAAATTGGGTTTCATACGAGGACTCGTTTATGAATCGAAATCTAAAATTGGTTCCAAACCTCTTTTTTCGCAGGTCAGAACTTTCATGTAATCGAATAATCAAATACCCGTTTACAACCCTAATTATATAGATTCAAATCATTGAAAAAGCACAAGATTGAACGGAGCTCGTGGTTCAAAGTTTTTTTTACCATTTAAAAAACACAAAACGTAGGTTTGTGAGCCATCATTGTAGTGGAACATGGCATACAACGGTTCAGATGAAGGGTGTTGTGGGCTCCACTTGTATGAGAGTAGGTACTGAAGACTCTCAATTATAGATGCTTCGACCCTTGGGTCCACAGTTGGTTACAGTTTTCCATTTTCTTTCTTTTCTTTAAAAAGAGAATCAAACGGATAGTTGGTGGGAAATGTCCCTCTCACCCTCCTCCTTTGTCGTCTTGACTTTCCAACAAAAGCAGGTAATGAAAGAATGGAGAAGAACATGGCCCACTTCGACCAAACGCTTCCTTCAATCATCCAAAATGCACCCAAAAACATTAGACTATACTCTCTCTCTCTCTCTCTCTCTCTCTCTCAACCTGATGATTTTTTTTTAATGTGACTCACTAATCTGCTAGCTTATTCTCCATTGAATTATATTTTTTATGTAAGAAATTTAGAAGCCATTCAACAATGGGACTTTAAAATGTAAGGGGGTGGTATTCAGGTATCAAAGAGACATTTGGTCTATTGCTAATTCATTAGTAGATCTATTGATATTTTTTTCATCTTTTTATAATTGTCATCAGTTAGGCGAGCCTGAATTTCTTTATTCGCTTAATTGAAAGTTTTCCCGTAAAGCACTTATTTAATTGTCATGCCAGCTATTACATGAAATTATGTAACATATGTCAAGAACTCCATTGTGGAGGTCATGAATCTCATCCATCCGGCGGTAATATATCAGTTGATTTTTTTTCAATTTAACAAGAGTGGGTCCTACCAAAAAATTGAATACATGATTAAAATCATGGCTGCCGCTGATATGACGTCAATACTGATGCGGCTTTAACAACGTTTCATTCATGCGCCCAATGAATCATACGATGGGACGCACTCCTTCTAAACTGAAATTAGAAGATATATCTCTCTCTGAAGGGAATGAGAATTATCTGAATTACCTCTACGTAGGCCTAGGATGGAGTTTTAGCAATGTATTATTAGGGAAACAAATATAATCTTTTAAAACCAAACGGATCCAACTCGTCCAAAGACCCGACCCGACCCAATCTCCGGCCCGTATACATCCCAATCAAGTATCAAAGAGCCGTAGTGCGACGGGGGACTCGAACCATGTGCACAGAGGCCCATCAATTCCCAACAAAGTGGGCCATTGTGGGGTCCACCCATCAAAAGAGTACCTATCTACACCATACCTCGAGCGGACGCGTGTAACCTACGGCCAGAATCATCTGAGTCTCAGCGGGCCCCACACGTGGCCCAGACGAACCCTTTTCAAAGTTTTCTCTGATGATGATGACGGTGACGATGCTTCCCTCTCACCTCAGATTTACTCTCTCTACCAGAAAAAGAAAGCCACAACAGAAACAAAACAAAGTCTCTCTCTCTCTCTCTAGCATGCAATTTCAAGCCATTTCTTCCCACTTTGCCCCCCCCTTTTCCTATGTATCTCTTTCCTACCCTTCCTTCTCTTCTTCTTCTTCTTCTTCTTCTTCGTCCTTTCGTCTCCTTCTCTCACGTGTTTTGAGCCATGGTCGTCACGGACATGCAAGCTGTCCTCGACTTTCTCAGACGAAACGGGTTCGTCGAGGCCGAGTCCGCTCTCCGGGACGATATCCTCCACAGAGATGGAGGAGGCCTCGTTCCACCGCCTCCTCCTCCTCCATCTGCCGCAGTTGGGTCGCCCCGCTCGCCGGCGCCACCTCCGCCGGTGAGAATCGTGGTCGCTGGACGGCGCCGGATGGAGGCTCCAGCTGATGGTGAGGATGGTTCCAGCTCCAGCTCTAATTCTTCGTCTGCTTTCGTCAGCATGGGCTCTTCTCCTTCAGGTGGTTGAATTCTTCTGACGTTTGATGTGTGTTGTTTTGATTTGATTGGTTGTGACTTGTGAATTTGGTCGAATTTTTTTTTTTTTTTTTTTTTTTGTGAGTTGGAGGTAAGGTGTTTGCGTTTATGCGCGTGTTTTTGGATGTTTGCCAAATTCGTAATGGTTTGTGGGTGGGGCTGAAATGGATGAAAGAACATTTGGGGTGGCGTGAATTTGTGAGAATTCATTCATTTCGATTGCGTTGGTCCGCCCCGGATTTGTAAAGGGAGTGTTTGACATGGTTTGATATAAAAAAAAAAATGGCTACTTGATATATGGTTGGAGAATTATTGTCCTCATTATTGTTATAGGGACATCCAAACACACCACAAAGTGTGCGTGTTGTTGTTTCAGTTGTTTATAGTTAGAATTGAAATGAACTCTATTTAGTTGAATTTGTATTTAACCAGTGTTCCATCAGATATGAGCAAAGCTTTATTTGTCACCCACGTTTTATTGATGATGACCGCAATCATGTGCATTTTCAACAGAATTGGTGAACCCATTTGGATTGTGGTCTCCTAATGCTCGGATCAAATCTGAAGATGAGTCGTCGGAGAGACACTCTGAATTTGGGACTGCTCGGGATTACAATGACCCTGGCATATGGAATGATTTGTATTGGTATAATGAGAGAGATGGGGGGCTATGCAAACAACAGTGTTGTGAAGGAATGGAGGCATCAAGCTGTCTAAGTGAGGATAAGTTTGTAATGACTGTTGGGGAAGAGGCGCAATTCGGTACAACATCCGGTGTGGGTTCAAGTCTTGTTCAAGGAGGATTTCATTCGATGACTAGTATTAATTGTTTAGACAATCCAGCTCGTCTTTTTACAAGTGATGATGCCTCCATGGATGACTGGAAAGACCGCCCAGATACCAAATTGCTTGAGAGGGCCCCAAGCCCTCTCTGTGATTGCTGTTCCGGACAAAAGGGTTGTTCTGAGTTGGAATCTGGTAATGTAGGCTGTGACTATGGAGATAAAGAGCAGTTGGGGGAGTCAGACATCTCTCTTTATGGATGCTGTTATGAGCTGATGTCTGATGACCGGAAGAGCTTGCAAGACACAGGGGGGCTGGAAGAGTTCACTGCAAAGATTGTAAATGAATGCCCTACAGCAGTTTCTTGGGAGCTGAATGTAACAGGTTATTCAAATCATGATACAATGTCTTTTGGAAATAATAAGCAAGATTCGGTGCCAGAGTTTCTTGAAAAACAACTGCAGGTGCTTGATTCAATGGTGTCTGAACGGACTTCTTCTACAAGTAAGAGATGAGTATAGTGCTTAAATCTTGTGGTTTGCTATTTTAAATTCTGCTTTTATTTCTTTCTTGTGCTTTGTTGCAGCATTTAGCTGTCCCATGTGTAATGCTCTGATGTGCGCCAGAGTTGAGATTGATCATACCTTTCATGACCTTTATTGCAGGTGGTGATTCACCTTCAAATATTAAAATGAATATAGATTTCAACTCCTCTAATAAAAGTATTTTTGAGAATACAATTGGAGATGATAATGCCTCCCCATCCAATCGGAATTATAAAAACTATGAAACAGGTGGAATAACACCGATTAGAGATCCCCAAGACGATGGGACTACTATCGGTGGAGAGGAGCATGCTACTGCCATTGAGCTTCAGATGTATGACAACCATGAAGATGAATATGAAATATTCGATCTGAGAATTATACATCGGAAAAACAGGTTCAATGGTTGTCTTCTCTTTCATTGCAAAATTTGAGGTTACTTTGTCTCATCTGTAAAGATGCTTCTACTCACGTGTTGCATAACCCTCTAACAGGACTGGGTTTGAGGAGAACAAAGATTTCCCTATTGTTTTGAATACAATCATAGCGGGCAGATATTATGTCACTGAATTCCTTGGTTCAGCTGCTTTCAGCAAAGTTATTCAGGCGCATGATCTTCAAACAGGAATGGATGTCTGCATTAAAATAATTAAAAATGACAAGGATTTCTTTGACCAGAGTCTTGATGAGATCAAGCTCCTGAAGTATGTGAACAAATACGACCCTGCTGATGAGCATCACCTTTTACGCCTTTATGACTACTTCTATCATCAGGTACATGATTAAAACTGTAAATTTAGACTCTGTCTTTTCGCCACTCCTCAACTTATTTCTAATATCTGAATCATACTGATTTAGTACGGATTGTTCTTATTTTTGTGAAAGATACATACGTACATACATATATGAGTATACACCAATTGCTTATTAGCCACATCATATCAAGTCTATATCCACATTTCTTACAAAAATGTTTGGTTGATGTCTGATTTAATAAGGGTTTTTCTTATTGATGCGACCAACCTATATATAAATACATACATGTGCATGTTTGTGTGTGAGAGAGTGAGGGAGAGAGCCCACTTGGATCATGCAGTTTGGGTTGGTAGGTGGATGGAAATCTTGTTTGTTGTTACACTATTTTCGAGCCGCTTTCAAACTGCTGTAAGGAGTTTTTGAAGAATTCATCAGCCAAGTAGATCATATGATACATTCTAGCAAGGGTGATGTAGGACAAACCCATGGTCCCCATGGGTCGACCTGCCAATGGGTCCAGCCCATCCATCCCGACCTATCATTTTGGGCCCGACCCACATATTCTATCATATATAGAGTTTTTATTTATATTTCAATTTGTTTTTATATTAGATGTTTTAATCCTAGCCATCAATGTGTTTAGATGGTCCATATTAGTTCTAGGGTTATATTTTACCTACATAAGTGATGTAAAGCGTCCTTGGCTATTCGGTTGATAATTAATGAAATTTTGGGTTTTGGGGATGTTCCCAAGTTCTCTTCTTCCTCGCTTGTGATAGAAAATTTAGTGTGAGGCCAAGATTTTTGAGGTTTTCTTGACCTACCCCCTGCTTCTTCCATCTCCATCTACCCGCCCTGCATCTCGATCCGCCATCTGCATTAGGTAGCCTTCCTAGGAATGATCAATCCCGTTATCCCCTTATGAATCATGACTGGCTTGATTATAACATGGAAAGGAGGGATATTCACCTTGGGTTGGAGCAATCATCATGATGTGGTAATATCACATTCTATCTTGAGGTGTTAAATTGCAGTCTTCTCTATCCATGACTGACAAGGAGCTTACTCTGAACACCCCTTGTGAATTGTGAATGGCCTGACTCCTGAGTGTCACCCAGATCAGGGTGTTATTCAGCATTAGGTTAATGACCTTCAAGACATGTTAATCTCATATTCTTTCTTGAGGTGACAATTTATTTCAAATCTCTCTGTGAATTGTTTGATATTCTGGCCAAGTGTGGTTCCTGTATGGAGGTTTTAATCCAATGGTTTAGCTTGACAAGAAAAGGGCCCCACAGATGCAGAGTTGCTTCACAGTGGCACTGTCGATGGCATTGACTCAGTTTTGTCTTACATGCAATCAAACAAATTATCTTTTAAAAAAAATAATAAAATTGCCAGTGTACCTATAACCTATTGACAGTGGTTTTGTAAACCTTTCAGGAACATCTTTTCATTGTCAGTGAACTTCTACGCGCAAATTTATATGAGTTCCAGAAGTTTAATCATGATTCTGGTGGAGAGGTTTATTTCACATTGCCCAGGCTTCAGGTTTGTTTTCTTGCATTGGATTTGGAAGTGCTTTTTTGGGGTCTCATTTTCTGTTTGCTAATCATTTGATAAATTTTTTTTATCAGTAACTGGTAAATTTTACTGATATTACTGATAAGAGAGAGGAAATACACTACTATAGGACATCAAACCTGAAAAAGAAAACAAGGGTATAAGAGCAATATGCCTTAATACAATTACAATCAAGCAAAACCCCAAAAAACTGCAATGAAAAGAACCCACTATCATCCATTTTAAGGCTGCTTGTGGAATGTGCCAAAATTTCACCTTTGAAGATAAAGATAGGCGCTTGATTTCATTCAGATAATAATGAAGCTTCCAAGGACCCAACCATACCCAAAGCCCAAGAAACTGCACTGGATGGATCGGTTTCCACTATCAATGGCTCTTGGAAGTACCAATCATGTGATATAGGTCAACAATCTTTTGTTGGGTAGGAGATTTTTTTTATATTTATTTTCATCATTTTAAACTTTGTTACTGGCACCTTTTAAATTAGTTTATTATCTGTAAAAAAAATTAATCTTGAAATCCCTGATTTTTTAATTAGAATCATAACTGATATACACATGATGATTTCTTTCTTGTATATGCATCAGTAGTCACTTTTTGTAGATGAGGAAATCAGTCATTTCTGATTAAACAGAAGGGTAGTTGTTATTGAAAACATTTTCTTTGTTGATATCTAAATTGACTGTTCTTATGTTTTTTTTTTTTCCTCAGAGGATAGCTCAGCAGTGTTTGGAGGCATTGGAATACCTGCACTATTTAGGAATTATTCATTGTGACCTAAAGCCTGAAAATATTCTTATCAAAAGCTACAGCAGATGCGAGATAAAGGTTATTGATCTTGGAAGCAGTTGCTTCCAGACAGACAACTTGTGCTTATACGTACAATCTCGTTCTTATAGGGCTCCTGAAGTTATCTTAGGCCTCCCATATGATCAAAGGATTGACATTTGGTCACTTGGTTGTATCTTGGCTGAGCTTTGCTCTGGTGATGTAAGTCAATTTTAATCCTTGTACTTTTAACAGTGCACTTGTGCTTCTCTATTTGAGATTTCAAGAGATCAAATGGGTTTTGGACTATGATGCCCAGATATGGCATAGATACGGTAGGGACATGGCAGGGACATGGATTTTACATATAAAAGTGAAGTATCCGATACGATACGACACGATACGTTACCCATTTAGAAGTATCCGTGCATCATAGGTTCTGGAAGCTCTTGGTTGAACTTATAATGATAATGTTCTTTTTTTTACTTCTTCATGTTACTTGTGTTCATTCTAAATGCGAAAACAAATGAAAATGGAAAAAGTAGAAGAAACGAAAGAATGTCTGAAAAAAACCTAATAATTCCAGAAAAAAATGGAGTTCCAATTTTCTCAGAATCACCTGAAATTCTCAAAGCAAATCAACTTTATATTCTGATCAGGCTTGCGTATAAGTTCCAAAAAGAGTAAAATAAATCATTGCAACCTCTGGAAAAAATCTTTAATCTCTTCAATGGTTCAGCTGGTTGATAGACAAATGCAAATCAATCTACATTTGAAATACTACCCATTTTTTAGGGCAAGCGATATCATCTGTTGAGGATTATTATGATAAGTGATGTTATGTAATTAGATTATTCTAGGATTAGAGAAGTTTATACTCTATTTATACAGCTCTAAATGAAATGAATCTCAATCTTATTGATTTCACTAAGAGAGCCATATAACTAGAGTACAATTTGCAAGGATATACAATAAATATTTAAACTGTTCCAATCTTATCATAATCTAACCAGATAATATCACCTGTCCTAATCATCGACAAATTATATCATGTATCATAATGTCCCCCTTTCAACTCAAGGCACTCCAAATCTTGACTTTGGATATGGTTCAAATCTATGATACCCGGATACTTGTACAAGCCCAACATATCCGTATCGGACCAATACGACACTTGTATTGGTACCCGATACTGCATCGATACCTTTAGGGAACAAGTTTAACATGTCCTACTTATAAAGTTCATTATTTAATATAGTTCTTTTAATATTTTTACTTCTCACCATTAAAAAAAAAATGCTCGAAAGGTATGAAAACAATCATAATTTCATTGATTTAAAAGTGATCTAAAGAAAAAAAATTAGGACACCCGTATCCGTATCCGTAATATATATTTAAAAGCAAGGAGTCGTATCCCCAATCCCCGTATCAGTTTCCGCATCCGCATCCGTATCTGGACATCATAGGTTCAAATACAAATGGTTGTGCAGCATATCAACAATCTTGTGATGAATGGCTGGCAAGCATGGCATGGAAGATGAAGCTGGAGATCATTAATGCAGATAAAGTAGGGGGTGGAGGTGCTGATGAAGATGCAATCCAACCCAGACAAATGATCAAATCTTAGAGACGATGGCTGTTGAGGAATCTGACAATTGCTGATCAGAATCATTCCTTGCATTATGAGAAGATGGCATGAAACTAATGGGGCTGATAAGCTGTAGACATATGCGGTCAGCGATTGAATCCAAAGACAAATGATCAAATCCAAAACCAGATGACCAGAGTTAAAGATCTGACCTAGAGACAAAAAACAGTAGATCCAAGTGCAGAAGCCATGTGATCAACGATCCATGGCCGAACAGGTAGATTTTTAGATATGGAATTCTGATCCAAAAACAGATGCTCAGATATTAGATCTGATCCAGATGCAAATTATCAAATCGTAGCAAATCCAACGAACAAATTATTCGACCCAAAGGCATGATTGAATCCGAGAAATAGATGACAGGATTAAAAAATCCAATCCAAGAACAAATACACAGATCCAAATGTAAAAGCCATGCGATCGATGATCCATGTCTGAACAATGACAGTAATAAAAATGCAAAATGAAGATCGAGTTCTATCCCTAATTTAAGTCAAAGAAAAGTGATCAGATTCAAAATTCTATTCCAGAGACGGATGATCAGACCCATAGATATGAAGATCTGATCCAAAAACTCAAGACAAGTTTAGAGGTAGAAGAACGGAGTAGGAGATGCCAAAGACAAATGATAAAATTCACAAAGAAAAGATCTGATCCAGTGACGTATAATCAGATCTTACTAGTATCGTTGATGATCAAGATAATGATCGGATCCAACATGCAATGGCAACTGACATTTTATTTTTTTTATGAAGGGTTGCTATAGAAAGTGGATGTAGTGATATGACAAATAAAACAGCGATGATTGGTAGTCAAAACAGCATCAAGGCACGGCATCAAAGAGGTTAAAAGTTGTGAATGTGGCGAGAATGACTCAGATTTCTGTTCAGACGGTGATGAACCAATTCAGGTTGGCTGGCAGGTTGGTGGGATGTAATTTAGACTACTCCCGGGCAGCAGTGACTAGTGTAAAGTGGGCTTGATCTGCTGGAAAATTGTGTGTCCCTTCCTTTGGACTGGACCATCTCTATATATTACTCTTTGAGATATTTACAGCAACTATACATTACTCTTTGAGGTTTTTGCAGCAATTAAATCCCCTTGATTTAAGCAATCTTGGCCAAATCAACTCCTATCCTGTTACACTTGTATTGGACCCAGCGGGCCTGACCAATGAGACCTATGGGTCCAGGTTCATACATGCCATATTAACAATTGCGATAGCATACCAAGAAGGTCATAGGACTGGAACTTGCAAGGCAGTTCTGAAAATGAAGGAGATATAAGAAACTCATCCTGATAGGGCCGAAGGGTCCACTGGTGTGGCTCAGATTCCAAATTAAACAACAGGGAATTCCACAAAACTGATCCTATTCATTTCATTAGGAGATCAATATAAATAAAGAACAATTTTCAAGATTAAACAATAGATATTTAAACTTGTCCTAATCCTCAACAAATCATATCACTTATCCTTACAAGGTCAACCTTTAGATTTACAGAGATTTTGACATTGATATACTTGGGTGTGTAGCATAATGCTTCAAGTATTGAATTCTGATAGAAATCCAAGAGACACCAATTGGATGTGATTAGCTGTGATTAGATGAAATTAAATACTGTGAGCTTCAGAAGGCAAATAGCTGGACTACTGCTATGCCTAAAAGGGCTGACAACTGCCATGCTATGTAGCTATAAGATGTGTAGAAGAAAGTGGAAGAAACTGAAGCTTCGATGGAATAACAAAAATGAATAAAAAAAAGGACAAAATATCTTAGGCTCTGTGGGATCCTTCAATCTCTGAAAGCTACATACAACCAGTGTGACACCTCTTGATATTGTATTGGCTTCACACCAACATGAACCATTAGGTTTCACACCTACTAGATGATGGCTTTATACCACCAAACAGAGACACAATACATTTTTCACATTATTTTTCTCCTTCATTAATCCAAAAAGAAGATCACATTAGTACAATCAGACCTTTGATATAAAGATGACACCACAAAATTAATCCCATTGGTTATTCCTAATGGTACTCCAACTAAACTTGCTAATGCATAGGATAACTGTAATGGGAAGAAAATGTTAAAATTCTAAAGTAATCCAGTCCACGAAATCTTCCTTAAAAAAATCCTTGAGTTTTTTTTTTTTTTTTTTTTTTTTTTTTTTTTTTCCTGTTGTTGTTGTTGTTGTGTGGTCATGGGCTTTCTTTTGCTTGCATCAGTATCTATAAAGAAAATGTTAGGGAACTGAAGCTAGCAAGCTACTTCTTGTTTTGAGGTTGGAAGGAGAAGATTGTCCATTGTGAAAGACAAAATTGGGTATGGCTTTTGATCAATTGGAAGCCACAAGGGGAAAAGATGAAGGTAGTGTGACATGGGGGAAACATGTGGATTTAATCGTCCCATATGGCAATCACCCTTCCGAGGTCTGGCCTGACTGCATTAATTTGTCTCCCCCACCAAGCCTTTCATAAGCATGGTTAAGATGCTTTACTCATGGGCACGAGGATTACCAAAAGTTTTCAAAATAAAGGAAGTCGCATATAACTACCATTAAATGTTTCAGTATGTCCTTCCACTTTTTTTAGTCATGAAATTTCTTTTCAGATTATGAATGATCAATTACATTTCTGGCCTATGATATGATGCATGCTTTTATTTCTTTTTGGTAGTGGTTGACACATGAAAGTTGCATAATCATGTCTTTTCTTTTTCCTTTTTCTTTTTTAACAGGTGCTTTTTCCAAATGATTCATTAGTACTGTTGCTTGCTCGCATGGTTGGGATGTTTGGTCCTATTGATATGGAGATGCTGGTGAGAGGACAGGAGACATACAAGTACTTCACCAGTGATTATGATCTATATCACAAAAATGAGGTTCAGTTGCAATCTCACTCTCTAGATCAAATAGACAAATTGTATATTATTGCAACTATAATAAAAGTGCATGCCACTCATTACTTTAAATGAAAATCTTGGTATATATTGGTTTCATTGACTTGAACTTTTCAAACCCCAATTACCCAAAAGAGGGAAATAAAAAAGAATAGAAATCAAAATCAGATAAACCCTTCAAAACCCACCAAACGCCCAAAAGAGGGAGAGCATGGATATCCCAAATGAAAATCTCAAAAATCCGGTAGGATCCATAGAGACACAATAAAGAAAAAAGCTTAAAAATCCATGAACGAAGTTCTTATCCTCCCTCATTCTTCTTCTTCTCTATCTGCCAACTGCTGAACACCCTAATAAGAAAACAAAATGCATTTGAGAGAGAGAGAGAGAGAGAGAGAGAGAGAGAGAGAGAGAGAGAGTTGTTTGCAAAAAGGAAGAAGGATGACAAGAGAAGACACATGACAGGTGCGAGTGAAGGGTGCTTAACCCGTTTTAAAACCAGTCAGATATAGGTTGGGCTTCAATTCATAGAAACCCATGTCAACTCAATCAGTTTTTACTTTTTACCCAACCCATCCTGTTTGTCACTTCTAATTTCTTCCCCTACTACAATCCATTGGGCAGCTGTACTACAGATTCTTAGATACCTTCAACATACTTTGACACAAGGAGTGATTTTTCCATCGCCTTACCATCACTGTTCTTGCTTATTCAAATTCCAACAGGGCCCAGACATTATTGATCGTTGCTGAACCATAGGTTATTGCATTTTCCTTGGCAGCTCTCTTTTATCCTGAAAAAGCAAAAAGCAACCTGTTGTCTCTCACTCTTCTGCCAAAGTTGAATATTGTACTTTCGCTGATATAACAGCCGAAATCGTATGGTTTTGCTGTCATCTTATTGACATTGGCATTTGGCTATTATGGTCCACACTCCACACCACTTTACTATGACAGCACCGATGAAAGATATATTGCCCACAATGAAGTTTTTCATGAATGCATAAAACACATTGGGAATGATTGTCATTTTATTCGCCAGCACCTTTGTCAACACTAAATCCCATTCGTGTCAGCGCTTTAATCCTCCAACTGTTAAATTGTCGTTGTTCTCATCAGCCCATTGTGAGTTTGAGGGAGAGAAGGAAGAGGTTGGGGGTGGTGGTTGTAAAGGACGGATGTACCCATTGGCCTAAGCCGACTGGGCCAAATGGACCATAAGTCCAACAGGCTAATGGATCACTTATGGGCCTATGGGTTAATCAGTCCAAGCCCAATCTTTTTTTATTCTTGTGACCAAGTCAATGTAACTGTAGGCTAGGCTAGGCCTAATCTCCTGCAATTAGGCTAATAGGGTTCCGAATCCTATTTGTATTTCATACATTATAAATATCATTGGTGTGGACCGAGAGAACTACCGAATTCTCTCCAAAACCTCTATACTTTACAAGACCAATCATATCCTGCGCCCAGCCCATTCCACACCAGAGTGTGGAAGTCTTTTATTTTTTATTTTTTATGGATAATGGGGTCTGAGATTTTTTTGATGTTTTAGTTGATTCTTTTCTTCCGTTCTTTCATGGTAATAATCAAATGGCATTAATGTTAGCCTCAACACGCCAAGGCAGGTTGCATTTCAAGCGAAGCAAACTGCAGTCAGTTATGCCCAAATGATCCCTCACTCTCTTATTTGTCAACTAACAAACTTGCATAAATGCCACTCAAAACTATCCTGGAATGACCTGATTTTGATTGATAATGAGGTAGTAGGGAGCTAACTGCTTACTGCATCCCTTTTATCATCAATTTATCACTCTATCCTACATGACAACCAGCCCTTGATGAGCCCCTTACAATGGTATTATGCTCGTGCCAATCATAGTGTCATCACTTGACCTCATAATTTTACTGCTTAACTCACTGCAGACTCACTGGACCTTCAGTAGCTGCTACACAAAGCTACGACTATATATATATATATATATATATATGGGACCCGCTCTCCTAAGCTCAAGCTTAGGATAAAGTAAGCTCAAGTGTGTGGTGGGGCCTACTTGGGGACCCTCATGGAGAAGGGGATGGGGGGGATTTCAAGGACTCCCTGGGATCCTCCTCTCTGCAAAAAATTAGCCCCAACCGTGATTTCTATCATCTCCATATGGGCCCAAAAGTTTAATGGTCAATAGTCCATTCGGATCGATACATTGTCAATCCAATGGTCTAGTAAATTCGAATATGACCGAAAGTTGGTGGACATGTGCAATTTAGAGGGGTCATGTGTTCGGTCCATTTGGATGGACCAAAGGTGAGCCTCACAAGCATGAGCTTACGAAATTTTATCCTAAGCTTGAGCCTAAGAGAATATATAGTTTGGGGTCAATCCAATGGTCTAGTAAATTCGAATATGACCGAAAGTTGGTGGACATGTGCAATTTAGAGGGGTCATGTGTTCGGTCCATTTGGATGGACCAAAGGTGAGCTCCACAAGCATGAGCTTACGAAATTTTATCCTAAGCTTGAGCCTAAGAGAATATATAGTTTTGGGGGGGGGGGGTGTGTGTGCTCTCTTAAGCTCAAGCTTAGGATAAGGTAAGTTCAAGTGTGTGGTGGGGCCCACCCGGGGACCCACATGGGGATGGGGATGGGGGGATTTCAAGTGGTGCTACACAAAAAAACTAGTATCACCGCAAAACCAGACCGAACCGGGTGGTTCGGATTGGTTTTATGTAGATCGGTTCAGTCAATGGTTTGAAAATCATAGACCGTACATCGGCCAGTTATCGGTTTGAACCCACGATTAACTGCTTAAACTGAACCGACCGTATGTATTAACTTGACTATTGAGTTTTTACTATTTTAGCCTTAGGGGAAGCGCTTGTATGTTCTATTTGCATGTTACATGTTTGATGAAATTTCTACAAAAAGTGTGCATTATTGGGTTTGTAGTAGCGCTGCCCAGGGGTTTAGTCTGACCTAAGAGAAAGTGAACTATGAAGAGGCTTATCTCAATTAGTTCAAAATTGGGGCCACATTCCACTCGAACCCATTTTGTTGGAGAAAAAAAAAAAACCAAAAAGACAAAAAAGAAAACTAGTTCCTTTTGTGTTGAATTCATTGGTCTGGATCAAGCAATGTAGTGTAATCCAGGTTTTATGCAGAGAAATAGGTACATGCCTGACCATTTTGTTGGTGTATTTTATCAAAAGATTTGAACTGCTTCAGCTCATTGGCCTGAAAAGTTGGCTGAACCTGGCTTGGTCCATTCAATCACGTGACCGGATGATGGATGGAAAGAGTTCATCCATCGTTTGATGTATGCTTCCTTGGTTGAAACGAATTATGAAATATATTTTTGTATTCATTACAGCTTCTCCTCATTCCATTTGATGGACCAAGTTTGAACTGCAATTTTTTTATGAAAAAAAAGTAAAATAAAATAAAACAAAAAAACTGTAACCGAACCGAACAGAACCGGTTCGGTTCAATTCGGTTTGAGCACATGGGCTGTTTGGTTTGGTTTGGAAAAATAGAGAACCGATGGGTTCGGTTTGGTTGATGGTTTCCCCTCTAAACCGATCCGAACCGCCCATGTGCACCCGTAATTTCAAGGACTCACCAGGACCCTCCTCTCTGCAAAAAATCAACTCCAACTGTGATTTCTATCATCTCCATCTAGGCCCCAAAAGTTTTTAATGGTCAATAGTCCATTTGGATCGGTACATGGTTGATCCAACGGTCAAGTAAATTTGGATCTGACCGAAAGTTGGTGGACATGTGCAATTTAAGGGGGTCGTGTGTTTGGTTGATTTGGATGGATCAAGGGTGGGCCCTACAAGCGTGAGCTTACAAAATCTTATCCTAAGCCTGAGCTTAGGAGAGCCATGCCCATATATATATGGTAGGCAATTCTCCTAATCTACAACTTAGGATAAGGTAAGCTGAGGTAAGCTCAAATGTGTGGTGGAGCCCGCCTAGGGACCCACATGGGGGTGGGGATGGGGGAAATTTCAAGGACACCTAGGACCCCCCCTCTTCACATGTCATTGATACTCGATTCGTTTGTTTGTGAGAAACAAAATCGAAAGGGAAAATATGTTTCTATAGAAGAATCATTAGAAATCACAAAGAAAGATTGGATCACATTGTATCCAACATTACACCCTTAAACAAAAGATTGTTAAAAAGAACAATCTTTGTTACGATAGAATTGGTCTAGGACGGAAGGATTCGAACCTCCGAGTAATGGCCTGTTGCCTTACCACTTGGCACGCCCCATTTTTATTTCTATTCGACACTGCAAAAAAATCAGCCCCAATTGTGGTTTCTATCATCTCCATCTGGGCCCCAAAAGTTTAATGGTCAACAGTTCATTTAGATCGGTACACAGCCGATCCAATGGTCCAATAAATTCGGATCTGACCAAAAGTTGGTGGATATGTGCAATTTAGGGGGGTTGTGTGTTTGGTCCATTTGGATGGACTATATATATATATATATATATATATATATATATAAGGAAGATGCTCATGTGAGAGTTACTCTCACGGTACTATGAGAGTAAGGGTGCTGGCGCTCACATCTATATCCATTGGCAACAGCCTAAATGCGAGGGCCCCCACCCCTTACTCTCATTATACCGTGAGAGTAACTCTCACGAGAGCATCTCCCTATATATAGTATGTATGTGTTTAGTGGCGGACCCAGGATTTTTATTTGGGTGGGGTGGACGATGGTTAATTGAAAAGGTAAAAATTAACACCAACTAGCAATAATCTGCACTTATTGCATGGTTTAAACATGATTTTTTTTTGGGCAAATTAATTATAAAAAACTCATATCCTATTACTAACACTCAATTCTTACATAATCTTTTTAACTACAATAGTCATTTTCTCAAGAAAATCTTTTATTCAAATCAGTGGGATGAGAATTAAATTAGCAAACACACTACAACAATAATAAATAAACTATAGAGAACTCCAAAGAAGTAAAATCAATGTCATAAAAAAAATCTCTTTGTTTCTTTTCCTTAAGCTCCCAAGGGTTTCTCTATCATAAAGTTCAAATGAGACGAGCATAATTATAAACATCATATCGTGATTTAAGAAAAAAATAAATTCAAGAAATTCTTATAAGAAAGCAAAAAGAAAGTAGCTAAAATTCATGACCCATCACAGAAACAAAACAAAATTCGAGGCTGGACGTTTGGGGGGAAAATTAGAGTATCCGGTCATTGTCATTGAAAAAAAGGAACAGCAAAATATAAATTACGAAAAGGCAAAGAAACCAAAATTCAAAAACAAAAAAATAAATCAATAATAAATCAAACCCTACTAACACAAACATCATATTAGCAAAACCTAAAAGAAGAAGAAAGAGCAATTACATTATATGATCCAAATACCCCGATAGAAAGAGTGATCTATATAACCAAAATGCAACCGAACTACCGAAACGACTTGCATAGAATGATTTCAATGTATATGGTGTGTGTTTGTAAGAGATGGCAACTTTGTTTGTGTGTAGAAAGAGTTGCATACATTTTCAAGAAGAAAAATTCAAATTAGAGATTCAATTCATCAAATCCATTTCCAAGAAGCCATTTTGCCCATATTTATTTGATTCAAAGGTAGAAATCCCATCACTATCTCTTATTTATATAGAGAGAGTGTGGTGTTGTTGGTGAATCCAGGTGAGGAGGAAGAAAGAGGAGAAAGAATCATAGAAGAAAGAAGAGATTGAGAGAGAGAGAGAGTGCGGACATTTGTGCTATGCCATTGTGTAGAAGCCGGACTGCCAGAGTTTAAAGTGGAAGAAGGAGAATAATTGAGCAGAGGGTTGCGAGGTTTCTCAATTGGGACATCTTTGAGACCAAGAGCAGAAAACTATTGGTTTTAAAGACCTCGGGTGGGGCAAGACTATACTAAAATGGGGCATGGGCCAGAAGGCCCGTGTAAAGTTTTGGCTTTTTTTGGATCATAAGTCCGCCCCTGTACGTATTTGTCCCATCTCCATCCCAGATCTTGAGCAATCCAACTATCTTTTTGATAATTCCTCGAGTAAAATTCTTCATTTCCTTCTTTCTTTTGAAATCTTTTTTCCTTTTATATATTATTGTGATGAAAAAAGGAAACTGATAGACCTTTGAAAAGAAATGTAACGAGTCTTGTAGGATATAGTGAAGTTGATTCCTATAAAATTATGCAGTACTGCTATCAGATATTATATGGTCAACACCTCTATACGGAGCATAGACAAGTGTTTGCGTATTAATTGCCCATTCTCTGAAACCGTTAATTTTTTGTTCAGTTCTCAATTCTACAAGAAAGAGACCGTCCTCACTACTACTTTTTCTCCAAGGTTTAAACCTAATTGGGAGATAATAATGGTTTTTGTGGGCCTTGTAGCTATTCTAAAGCTATTCATTGTACAGGTTCATTACAAAGAAAGCTTTACTTAAATTATTTTGCATGCACAACAAAGTCATGATTTGACAGCTTTATCTGGAGTTACTATTTTTTATTGAGAAAAGTCAAGTTTTGATTTTGTGTCAGGTAGTCAGCTAATGTGTGTGCAGACTCCTTGGCTAAACAAGGAATCGGCAGATATGTTCATTTTGTAGTTTTCTCTTCTGTAATGTTTGATGCTTTGGTGTAATGCTTTTGGACCATTGCATCCTTTTGTAGGGCTGGCCATTTTGTGTTGTATTTCATGTTTATTCCTCTTAATTAAATCTTTGGTTTCCAGTCAAGATATTACACATTCCTCACTTAGAAGAAAACCGATTTGCATATCCCAATCCATTTCTAAAGATTCCTTTAAGTTTCTCTCTTGTGGCATGTATGCAGTTTCATTTCCCAAGAGCTCTTTAATCTTCATTTTTTGTGACAATGTTACACTCCTCTAGTAAACATGCTTGTTTATCTTCTGACTGTCCGTCTCTATCCGGCCTTTCATTTTATATGTAAGGAGATGAAGTAATACAAAATGACAGATTACAAGGAGATAAAGTAATAGAAAATGACAGATTCTTTGTTTCCTTTTTTCCCTTCAGGAAACTAACCAGCTGGAGTACATAATCCCTGAAAAGTGCTCATTGACAAGTCGGCTTGAAGTCTCTGATACTGGTTTTATTGAATTCATCAGAGAACTACTTCAGATGAACCCTGGGAAGCGACCCACAGCAACGGAGGCACTGCACCACCCATGGTTATCCGAGCCATATTAATTATTCTATTGTTGAAGCTACAGAAATTGAAAAGACTCCTATAGCGAGCAGTTTCCTCGAGCTGGTGGTTAGTCCGCTCTTTGCTTTATACTTCAGTTGATGAATATGTGTTGTATATAAAGTGACGTGATAATACATTATTTATTAACAGATCCAGCATGATGTCGCTTGTTAATTTGCTGTTTCTGTTTTCGACTTGAGTCGATGAATAAATAATGTATAGTTAATGCAAATTTTCCATATAGATCATTAACTTGTGTATTTCCACATATGGGTGCATAAGGGTGTTAATTCAAACTAGTAAGTGGTTGGCATTTTCTTGACTGACTATTTTGGCAACTCAGAAGTGCTTACTGTTGCAACACTCTTGTTGTTAATCATATATTATTCTGGTTTAGGTTCTCGTTAGCACTATTAGTAGATAAAATCAATTCTTCAAACCCTTGACTGGACCAAAGCCTAAATTGCGTATCAGCAGAGCAGTTTGGACAGTCTAGAAAAGCTAAAAGCTACGGTGCCCACAACGTATTAAGATCAGCTTGGTTGGAATAGCTTGGTGCTGCAATGTTTTGACCATTTGTCTATCCATGAGGGCATTTATTGGCGGCTTATTTGGATTGCTTACCATTTATTATACAGTTGAGTCTGCTGATCTAGATTGAACCATCGGCTTTTGCGTTATGCCTTGGGTGCCTATATTAACAGAAAATGCAAGATTCACTTCTATTCTAATGAAAACACTGACTAGCTCATACTCAAAACTGAACCTGGCCATTTTCTTCTTCTATTATTACTGCAGAAATATCATCTTTTTCGCTTGCCTACAGGTCCATTGGCCCATCTGAGTGTTGTCTTGGAGTTTAAGAGTATGAATTGTCATGAAATAAGTCTCACCTCCCTCCCATCCTGTGCAATGTATATGGGCCCTCCCAACACCACTGGTTCTCCCCTTATGTGGGTCATAAAATAAATTAAAAGACATTGAATGTTTAAGCATTAATAAATAATAAGCATTTTGTACCTTTTCTATAGCTTAGTTGGTTAGGAACATGGGTGACTAAGTAGAGTGCATGAGTTCACATCCCCTATACAGCAAAAATATAATAATAAGAAGAAGAAGAAGCATCATTTTGGGGTACACATGGCCAGGATCACCTGGGCCTCCATTTGAAAGTGGATCTGGCCCCAACACATTCTTCAGCCCATCTCATAATGATATGGGTCACCATTCATGAACATAAACCCAATCCTTTGAGCTGGTTTGGATCTCAAGTGCAGGTTAACTTGGTTTATGCAGAAATGAAGGTTCATGCATTTGGATAACCTGAGTTACCTATAAGCAAGCTGACGTTTGTTTTGTTCTTTGTCATAATCAATTGTAGGAATAAGAATTATAGATAAACTGTCTGCTCATCTCCCATGTCAAAACTGTAGATGTGGCTGATAGCAATGAGGTACGAACACATGAGTTTTAGTTTGATCGAAACCTTGATGATCAATGACAAGAGATCAGTGATTAAATAAATATATACTATTTCAAGGTCCCAGAATGCCATCCCTTCCAATCCAACGATTGGAAAATGTTCAATCATTGGACATAAGGCAGAGTATGCTAATCAACGATGGAGATCATTGCATATATTTTCCACAGTTGCTGACAGAAACTTATAGATAAGAAGATCTCAGCCATCAATGTGAGCATTTATGGCCCACCACCAGTCAAAAGGTTAGGACCCACATGTACCCTTTTTCAGTCCACATCAAGGATTTTGAATATAAATATATATATAGAGTTTCTTATTACCAACAGTGAGAGTTTACCACAACCAACAATAACTCCTCCACCCTTTTAGGACCTTGAGAGCATGTTTCAGTCATTATATTTCATGATGTTTATGTAATTAAATAGGTGTCCCTCCTATGTGCATGAAAGAAACAGCTCTCATTAATTTGACTTAATCTAATAACCTTGTCATGACTAATCAATTTTTATTTTGGACCCCTTCATTTAATAAGATCGAATCCATTGACTTTGAGATTATTAATAGATCACAGACTTTTTACGATATGATGGTGACAACTAAATCTGTTATTATTTGAATATAGAAAACCAGTCTTCCTGGAAGTAGGCTTTAGGGATGCATGTTCTCAACTTGAATTGTACATTCCTGGCTCAATTTATTTCAGCACAATCACTAATGCAAAGAAGTTACTTACTGTGCATTGCTTAACCAAAGTGTTGGGCTCAAGCATAATTTTAGACTCGCAAAATTACTGTGCTCAGTACGGATATGCCAAACATTGCAATTTAAATATTCATGTTTAAAAAATTTATAGCCTTTTTAGAAAGAAAGCAAAAGAAAAAAAATATGAGTATGTATTTATATAATCGAAAAATTGGAATCATAGAATTAAAAAAAATGAGAATTAGAATAGTATAGGAATGATAGAGTTTGGATTGAAACAAAGTTTTTGAAAAATAAAAGAAAAGTGGAAAGCAGTTATGAATAGGTTATGATAAAGAGATAAAGAACCTAGTTGATCTAACTTCCTGTCAAATTTATAACCGACGGTCAAAATTGAATCCAAATCCATGTGCATGTGTATTCACAATCCAAGCCATTCATCAGTTAGCACAATTGTTTGCGTACACTGTACTGATGAGATGATATATCTGGGCCAATCAATCTATCTATTTGGTGGGGGTTCATCCATTGCATGGTGGAAACTCTATATAGGTTTGATCAACCTCCTTACCCAAAAGATACATGTTTTAGTCCCCTATTTGTTCTGTTGTTGATGGCCACAAGTCATTACTTTTGTTGGACATGAACTCATTTAATCATGATTATTTCTTAATCACGCCATCGGATTTTTGTATATTTGGGTGTTCTCCAACTCCATTGACTATCATGAAAATGGATCATGGGATCAGTTATCATAGTAATTAATTTTATGCTTAATACACACAGTAGACTTCGAACTTTAAAATGTTTATGACGTCTTAGTGATGATTAAAGTGATTATATTATCGATCCTAGGAGTGGATGCGTTGGAGTCTTAATTTATAAAACAAGGTCAATCTAACTTGGGAATGCTTAAACTAATGTTTCCATTTGAAAAGCAAATCTTACTTGAAGTACTTTATAATGCATAAAAAAAACAAGAAACCTAAATCTCAACTTAAAATACTCAATTCAATGCCTCATCAAAAGCATTGACCTAGTTCAATTGTATAATTGCAAATGGAGATTATTTTACTTAAAACCCAACAAATCTCTCAAGGTTGTTTATTTCATTTAGTTTTTGAAGCTCTGTAAATCCAGTGCATGTGGACTCATTAAGCACTCATTGGGTTGTCTCGTTGTATATTTATTTGTCTAACAACTTTGACACTATTTTACCAAAAAAAAAAAAAAAAAGACCTTTGACACTAGGTTTATTTTTGTAGCTAGTTGAAGAAGAATACCTTAAATTACATTTGGATTGACCAAATAATGTTTTAAGTATGAGATTTGGATCCTATTAGGCTTCTTCTGCAGCACATACACTTTCTGCAACCTTTTGAAATAAGACATGGTAATATTTGAGGAGCCTCCTTCAACTTGCCAAATATAACGGGAATTCATTGTCTAGTCATCTTAATAAATCAGGTCCAATAAATGTTCTCAGCTAATTTTCAATTGAAGTTAACAAATGAATTATCAAAATGGGAATTGCCCTTCATATGCTATTTGTCCATTTCATGCATTTGGATTTCACATCTAATAACATCCAATGAATTTAATTTTTTTAGATTATCAAATCTCAACTCCCTATTATATCTTGTGCATGGCTCTTTTAGACTTATAAATTCTGTCACTTGTCCTATTTTGAGGATCTCGTACGTGGGAGGTTGTTGAGGATTTAGACCCCACAGAATGGTTGCATCTTACATTAAGTAATGCAAGTTAGAATAAGGTACTGATCATTGACCTAATTCAGATGTTGCTTCTAACCTACATTGAGATGTTGCTTACATGTTTTAAATAGGGGTGGTTTTTTTTTTTTTGATTTGTTGGTGAGCGCCGGAGACCAACCATTTTTATAGTGTGGATGAGACCGGATCTGATGGCTTACATCAGTTACATGTTTTAAAATACAGTAGAAATATCTGCCTTCGTTTGACAACGTGATCTAGAGCCTGCTACTCATGGAGAATGTGAGCATGTGAATGTTTGCACAAACACTCTCTCTCTCTCTCCACGCAACTTGATTTTTCACACTCAATCTTATAGTGGGATCAGCTCTTATTGGAGTGGTCATCTTATCTCCTTAACCCTTGATTTAAGGGCCTTCACAGTGGATCTATGGCCATCATTTCTGATTTTGTTTGTCTCTTCCTGTCTTGTTTTTCCTCTTGCAATAAAATTCTCTTAACCAAAAACATATAATAATTCTGAACTCTAACATAAAAGAAAATTTCTCACTTTATTCAAAGTAGAGTGGATGAGAGGTGACTTTGAAGTGAATGCTCAAAGGGATTAGTAATTAGTGAGTGAGATAACTTGAAGTAATTACCTCCATCATAACTAAGCCCAGATGATCTGTGCTGACTATAGATATTTTCAACCCCAAGGGGTTGGTCGAGTAATTAGGACCACTGTTCCTCTCTCTTACGGAGTCCTGGTATTGATCTCCAGTTCCCACCTCTTCAGGATCCGAAGGTTGAGTCCACTAGTGCTATCACCTAGGGACCACAGGGGTTTTACCTGGTTTCTCTCTGGGCCCGGAGGTATTAGTCCAGCTCAAAGGGTTGGAACCCTCCGTGAGCCAAAAAAAAAAAAACTAGAGATCTTTTGGTACAAAAGAGTTGCCTCACTTTAATTTGTTTATGTGTGGAGGCTTGAGCGATTATCATCATTCTATTTTTATTGTAATCTTTTTAGTTGTTGGATAAACTAAAGTTTTTTCAAGTTTTCTACCTGATTAATTCACAAGGAATAAAATTCAAATGAATACCAAATTGGATCTAGTTTGGGTCGCAATGGGCAGCCATAATCTAGATGGCTAGACCTGACATGTAAAAATAGGGCGAACATACTTATTTTGGACTCATTTAATCTTTGAGTTTGGATTTGGGTCTACTGAGCTGGACTCTGAGATATTTGGGCATGGGTCCATCTAGTTCCAGAGTCGAGGACTCAAACCAAAAGTAGACATGTTTACATACATTATAGATAAGATATATTAATATAAGTTTTCCTTACGATTTTACGGTACAAGCCATCTAGTGGAGCCCACTAAAGACCCGACAAATCATGAAACAAGGGGGGATCAAAAGATCCAAGTGGGGCAAACCTAGATATCAAATTTAAAGTCAATCTAACAGTACCTCTAGCCGATTCATCTGTGGTCCACAAGTTTAATGTCTTTATATAAAATAATAAAATCGATCATTCATCAAACGGTTCACTCTAATCAAATCTATCAAAACCCGGTGGCACTTGTGTAAATAGGAAGAGTGAGTTTGAATGGTCTGCTCGGATGAACGAGTAGTAAGCCCCACTAGGTAGCTTGTACCGTAATACTGTAAGGAAAGCTTGTACATGAGCATTTCTTATACTCTATATCATATTGAGAAATACAAATACTTGTATTATGCACAAATATGCAGTACATATTCACAAATATATTACATATTATGTACAATACACCCTCTCTACGCTTTTTGTGAGACTCAACTGGACACAAACCCAGGCCCAAACCCGATCGCTTTATTGGGTTCCAGGCATGGATCTTAAGATTGAGACTGGACTTAGGACCTAAGTCCAAACCCGAATCTAAACCAATTAATAACATATTTGTTATGTGTTAAATATGGTTGGGGGGTGTGCATATTTAGTCAAAAAGGGTATGATCCACATCATAGAGGAGGCATGTACATAGGTCCCTAAATGTAGACCTCATATATTGTCCACAATGGCATATGCATGCAAATTTCATACATGTAAAGTGGTTGATGTATACATATCCTAATTCATCATATGAACAAAATCATGGGTTTGTCCTTTGCCAACATTGCCCTTGGATTATAGGCTAATTTGGGTCAAAATCTGTTTCCTTCTCTCCTCTCCAAGTGGATGTTCCCCCTGAGAAATTTGACAAAAACGTTGAAAGCTCAACATAACATGATGGTATTGATAATAAGGTCTGCGTAGACCAGCTGACCCTTTCACCCATTTGTTTTTCTTCTCTTTCTTACATGTGGGGCTGCGTCTATCTCTTACAATAATATCCATTGACCATTCAATAGAAAAACAATTTCAACAACTATACATTTGCACAACACTCCCTTGAGAATTTTGTTTAAATGACTCTTAAGACTTTCATTTTTAGGTGTGTTTGGTGGAATCCATTGGCTGTCTTTTGAAAAACTACCAAATAATTTATTCATTTAAAAATTATATTACATATTCAGGTTTAATTTTTATTTTTATTTTTTTATTGCTGATGTATTCCCGAATTCAAATTAACTATGAAAATGAGTTGAAATTATGGGTCCGTTTACCTACTTCTCATTGAACTTTTAAAAGTTAGGCTAAACTATATTTTCTTTTAGAGGAGCACCTTTCACACAAAGAGTAATAAATTGGTGAGTTTGATGGATTTAAGATTGATGGAGGTCTACATGGAAGCTCACTTTCTAAATTGGAACCTTTTGTCTTTGATTGCCTTATAAACGCCTTTGATAGAATGATAGTGCTTAGAAATTTCAAGAATTTAATACCAATTGAATGCCTTTGGCATGTAATGATGCCCGCATCTTAAGGGTTTCACCCATTTCACTTTGTGTTTTTTAGTCGTGTAGTTGTATATGTGACAATGCTTCCATCAAACAACAACCAGAAGCACCTTCATGTTAATCTAAAGGTGGTAACACTTATCAATTGGAGTAAAATTAATTTAGGCCAATGGTAAGGCAGTAGATATTGGATTTGAAAGGTATTTGAGCAAGTTCACAAGAAAATGGAATCACAAATAAATAAATAAATGAGGATAAATTGACAAGGGGGTTGCTTAGAGCGCTCTCTCTCTCTCTCAAAAAGAAAAAAAAAAGAAGCCCCCCCTTTAGGACTATTCTGCATCTTGATTGAACGGTCTTGCAATTCTACTTATGTTTTTTTTTTTTTTTTTCATTAAGTATAGTGATGAGTAACAGTTATCAATATGGCCTAGGGTTAGACCCATCTTAATGTTTCCACACTCATGACTAAATTTAACTCTTTATAAGGATATCTTTCATATAATACTAATTAAGATGAATTTTATGGGGCCTATCTTGGCTCCTATTAACCAAATAGAAGGAAATTAGAAAATGTATAGTTAAAAATGCTTTAAAAATTAGTCTCGGTCATATCTCAGCTGTTTAGGGACAACAAATGCCCTTTCAGAAAGCTAGAGTGGACAAGTTTAAATTCTCTCTGTATATCCAAATGTAAGAACCTTCAAAATCAGTCTAATTAAATAAGAATAGATGTATGTATTAATACACCGGAGACCATTAGCAAAAGTGTCCAAGAAATTGATAATTGGTAATTCATGATAAAAAAAGATAAATCTAAGGTGGATTGATATATGTTACAAGAGGGCCGAATCCTACACAACAAAGCTCTTATAGATTCTATGAGAGCCATCATTTATTTGAAAGTCTTGTAGACTTCCTTAACATCAGCTTTCACCAAATTGAAATCATTAAATTTGATAAAGTGGACATTACTGGCCACCTAACCTAGCTATGATAATACTTACTTAGCCATTAATATGTTGGTTTGGTGGATAACCATTGGAGCTATTTTTGTACATGGTTAAATTCGAATGTTCTAGCTCCATTTTCTTCCCATTAAATCAAGTCGTGAGGTCATTAAATTTTCCTCCTAAAAAGCAATCGGATCCAGCAGCCCTTAATAGGCAGTTTGGTTTTTGGAAAAAAATAGAGGATTTTAATGTGAATTTCAAGAGTGGACTAATGAGGCCATGTTTCTTTAGTAGAATTTCTGCCAGGAATTCACAATGTCCAGGAATTCTTGAACATGATGTGACAGGCTGTCCCCTAAAATTTCTGAGTTCTATATTTCTTTAGGGCCAGTTTGGCAACTCTACTAATAGAGTCAAGTGAAGTAAAATTGATTTTGAAAAAAGAATAAAATATAAGTAGGTTATAATGATATTTTGTTTTTAGTTGTTTGTTATGGAATCTTTTTGACATTATGTAAGGAAATGTTGAGTTTTTTTTTTTTTTTTTTTGTATTTTGGTGAATAAAGGTGGTTGTTTTTTTACTTTTAAAAAAAAAAAAGATAGAGGGAGTTTTGAATTAAAGTGTTTTTGATGTGATAGGATTTACTTAACTTTTACTATGTTAGTAAATTGCCAAACTAGCCTATAGTAGCATTTCTAGATTTCAACCACATGAAAGGTCTCTTTTGACCTTTGAGAATTCAGAAATTTCACTCCCTATATATCTTGGTGGAATTCCTAAATGCTCAAGCCTAAAAGAACATCCAAAAATTCCACTTTGTCTGGGAATTTAGGAATTTTTCAAACAGAAATTCCTGAAATTCTAACAAAGAAATAAGCCCTAAGCACACTACAATTTAACAAGTGTGGCCGTACCCACGTGATTGTGTCCAGCTCTGCCTTGCTCAAAAATATTTTAAAACTATATTATATATATGCATTTTTCAAGTACAGCCCCTCCAAAATAACAAAAAATCCTAGTGACCCCAAAGAAAATTTTCCTCCTCCCGAACAATTTTTTTTATATATATTTTCAAAACCAACCAGTGAGGACACAATGACAAGGAAACCACTAAAGCGGCGCCTGGACGCGTGAAGTGAACGCTTGAAAACACAAAAGGGTAGTATGGTAAATTCCACTCGCTCATGTCGTTTTCGTCAACATGAGAGATTCAATCAAACAAGGAGAATCTGTTAACGTGCTAGTCTGCCACTGAAAATATCCACATTCCAAGTTTTCAACTCTAGCTTAGATTTTTAAGATTCATTTCAAACAATCCCGATCCTAATCTAACGGCCCTAATATCGACATATTGACCGCACATTACGGTTGTAAACGGGTCGGTTCCGATTTGGGTCCATGGTGGATCCGGAACCGGAACCGTTAAGAAGAAGGTGGAACCAGATCTAGATCCGGAACCGGTTTCTTGACTCCAAAACCGAAATCAGAACCATATATGAGACGGGTCCGGACTTAAGTAGATAATGATATTAAAAAAATATGATTTTTAAGAGAGATTTTCGAAGATTGAGGTAATATATCGGGTCTACGGGTCCGAATTAAGGTGAAACCGGACCATGACCCATTTACTTATGGGGACCTAAATAAGAACTCAAACCTGGTTTTTAACGAGTCGGAACCTTCAGGTAATCGGAGAATCAGGCACCCATTTATATCCCTACCACACATGCATGTATAGACTTTGACTGTCGTGGGGCTATGAGATATTTCCAAAGGTGGGCCCCACCTGTCTCATCTAAAGATCTAAAGGCACTAAACATCCAAATATAGTTAAAACTCTTGGAAGCACGTCTAAGCTTGTATTTTATGGTATCTCCTTTCGCATCCCATATGATCGTGTACTTAAACTAGGATTAACCATTTAATAACTCTATCATCATATCAGTAAAAAAATCAACAGATTATAATCAATATGATTATGGTTGTAGGATAAGAAAGCCTACATAATCAAATCAGCAATGTTACTTGAAGTGATTAGTTTGGCGATTTCGAGAAGATATGTGATTGTCTCCGGGATCTGAAACTTTAATGGGGGATTTGGTAGGGAGAGAATCAAAGATTAATTTAACATTTCGGTGTATAATCTACTCACCCATTTACATGTTTGATCATAATTAGAGGTTGGTGATGTTAGGTCTACTAGTGGGCCACCTCCATCAGATGGTATATATCTATAGCATATACATGATAAGTGGTGTGGGAATAGATGGAATTAAGGCAGCACACATACCATAGGCCTCATTTGGATGAATAACTAAAAAGGTTATCCAAATACATGAGTGCTCATTTATGTATGAACCAAGTTAGCTGTGTTTGCTTAGAAAAATCTAAAGTGACACATAACTCGAGAGTTACATCTAAATTCTACAGTTTTGTGTTTGGATAAGTAGATTAAGATTACAATCCCAATGTTAAAACTAGCTCCAATACCAAGTTGCTTTGACCCTTTTGGTTAAATTATTCAAACATGCAAATGCCAGGTTTTAGAAGTATTAATATATAAATCAGTGGCTCTTTTACTTTGGAACTTGGAAGGTGAAGTAGAAATAGCATATTGGCTCACACCCATTAGAACGAGTACTTGTCTATCCATCATATCATCCACACCTTCAATTATGTATAAATAAATGAAGAAAATTCACTTTCGTTAGACTAAGGCATCTAAACCATGATCAAGATGACATCTTTTTCCACAGCTCACAAATGGATTCAATGGAAAGAAGAAGAAAAAATCCTACTCTCTGTAGAAATACTCCATTATACAACTTAGAGCCTAAATCATAATTTTTTACTTTTTTAAATTTAGAAACTAGAAAATTTAGAAAATTATCCTTCTTAAAAGGATTGAGAATGCTTTAGAAGTAAATAAGAACTTAGGGTCTGTTTATTTGCACAAAATACATAAGAAATCATGGTAAGATAAGCTCAACTAAAGCATTATTAAAGACGTAAGGGGTAAAGGATATACAATGCAAATGTAGATCAAGCTTTGACTTTGATATTAAATTATTGAGGTGATGAGTGGATATTCATTTTCCATATTCCCTTTATTTAACTTCCATTATAATAAGAGAGTTCTTTTATAGTAATTTTTTGTATATTCACTTTTGGTCTTGATGTGTAACCACTTATACAAATATAAACATCCAATCATTATAAAGTTTTTAAATGAAGTTTCATCTTTGGTGAAAGGAAACGGATCCCTCTTTCGTCCAAATAGGGGAGCCCTGTTTGGACGAATCGGGGGCTGACACATGCAGGGGCAAAAAGGGGGGCGGAGGAAAGAGAAAAGCAAGTCATCTTTTATCCGCTCCCGCACGCATCATCTCCTGATTCGTCCAAACAGGGCTCCCTGTTTGGACGAAACAAGGGATCCGGATCCTTGGTGAAAGGAAACAGATCCCCTATTTGGGTGACACATGCAGGGGCGGAGGAAAGAGGAAAGTAAGTTATCTTTTTTCTGCCCCGGCACGTCACCCCCCGATTCGCCCAAACAGGGGATCCGAGTCGTTGGTGAAACTGTTTCTCCAGTGACAGTCTGCCCTGTAGAAAGGTTTCTTAGGATATTATGATCCATTTGAAACTAGATCCGGGTGAGATCGAACTCATCCAGGAAGTCTTCCTCGATTGGTCACTTGGTCAGTAATTCTTTAGAAAATGTACTCTCTTAGATTGGTCAAACTTGAAAGGGACAGTCAAAAATGAAAGTAGCAGTTAAAATCGAAACTGGGAAATCAAAATTCAAATTAAGGTAGTCTAAACCATTAAAAATCAAAATTAAGGGCGCTCAACTGATTTATTAAAAAAAATAGGCAGAATCAATCCAGTCAAAACATGGTAATGGTTACTATTAAAACTACTGGTATATGTAATGGTCGAAACTGACATGTAACAGCACGCTGTAGAATAATAATGCATGGTGTAGATGGTCCAACTGTCCTGTTGCAAGTGGGTGCACCAGATTAAAGACAGGCGGTTTGACCCAAAGTATAAAATTGGGGCAATGAGTTTACCATCCAGGCTTGTATGGAACAGATTGCGTTGAATTGTATAGACTATTGGCCCCATTGCCGTCATCATCGTTGAATATAACGCCCATAAAACATCATCTTTTTCTCTTGAAAATGAGATTCCATCGTCTACAAGACTCTACATTAATTAATTTGAGGAAGATCCGATAATTTCGTTGAATTGGTTTTCTTTGTCTCAGTCCAAACAGTCGCCCACAGCTAATATCGTACACAACTACCATGAAAGTTCTTTTGGGCCATGAAATGAAAGATGTGGGTTGGGCCCACTTTTGGTCCAACAATTCTACAACTATAGTTCTATGGTGAGAGTGAAGGTTCGACCACAATTATTACCGCTTAATTGCGATGGTGGACGCTGACATCAACAGATTACTCCACAAGAAGGCAAGAACATTTATATTGATAGCATGTATGACTTGAGTTGATATCTAACGTTAAATATATATAGAATCAACGGTCTTCCATCATAAGAAGTGGACCCCACAATCAATCAATGCCCTTTTGACTTGGGCATGTCCTGCCATGTGGAAGAAGTCCTGTAGAAAGGAAAGGTAGGTCCCACATGTACGAGATGATCATATGAGTCCTCTTGAACCTGGTTCCTATACAATTAGAGGTCTCTGAAGTCAGGTCAGGACCCATGTGTGGGGTGTACGCAATTTGACAAGAAAATCCTCAGCGAGTTCATGTCCTCTTAGGGCACGTTTGGTAAACGGTGAAGAATCCGATATTTAGAGGATTCTCTCCATCTCCAAAGAAAGCCACAATCCTCAAGTAGAATTCCCAATGAAAGTTCCATGTTTGGATGGAGGGAGGATTCTTATAAGTTGTAGAATGTATGATCCAATTGATGTTTATACAAATATCTCAAGATAAAGTAAGGATCAACGGTTGTAATTTGGTCACCTTACCGTGTTTGACCATCCAGAACTAATGACCGGTTTTGATCTTGATCGTGGACCCCACATAAACCCAAAAATGAGAAAAAACGGACTGTTTTCAATAATAGTTTGCACAGTAAGACATTTTGGCACATATCTGGAGATTTAAGATGAATTAACGGCTGATATTTGGTGAAGTGACCGTTTTGGATTTTTTAAAGATGACTAACGGTTTGGATCTTGATTAGGGAATCTAAAAGGTACATTCCCAAAGCAAAAACTTATTAGGGCCACATTACTACTTACCTTTACTGTCACTGTCCCTCACGGTTTTGAAAATATCTCAAGATCTAAGATGAATCAACGGCTGAAATTTTGGGACATAGCCGTTATGGACCTTCTTAACACAATTAACGGTTCAGATCTTGATTTTGGGGCCCACAGGAACCAGAAAATTGAAAACAAGGGACTGTATTTAATCTCGTTTTTTGCCCACTGCATCACAGAATATGGCATTTTAACGGTTTGGACAGTTTTGCATATATCTCAAGATCTAAGATAAATCAACGGCTGAAATTTGGTGACATGGCCGTTTTGGATTGTTTAAACATTATTAACGGTTTGGATCTTGATTGTAGGACTCAAAAGATGCATTAAAAATGCAAAAACCGGCCAAGACCACATTAACGTCTCAGTTACTGTTCATATACTGTAGCTCCGCCTTTCCACTCATTCAAGGAATCACTTGGTCCTAGGGGGGAGGTCTGATTGTGCAAATAATCACATGAGAGGAAAACTCATGTCATTCCTCTCAAAATCCTCTCCCAACCAAACATGGAAAATCCGCAAAAGCGCAGAAAATGGAGAGGATTCCACTGTCATGCCCTTTGCCAAACGTGCCCTTAGGGTAGGCTGCAGCATGGATTTCTTTGAGCACTCTAGAAATCTGAAGCCCCAACTACTAAAATCATTGGTTCACATTTTCTTCTTCTTCTTCTCTCAGATCTCAATTTAATCAAGGGTTGAGAACACAGTCAACTTGATCACATGCACAAGATATTGGAGTTCCAGTCTGTCCAAAGGATGTATTAGCTTACTCATTGAGTCCGGAATCCAGATCCCCTGAGTAATATCCCACATGCTTTCCCAGAAAAAGGAATGGAGCCCACAGTGAGTCCCATCTGATGAAAGTTCAAGTTGTTCGAAAATGAGTGCCCGCCCTGCCCTGTTCATGGGATGTCCCAATTTTTTTTATTTTTTTTTCCCAGAATAAGTTGTTCCTACCCTATGATTCAACGTACGCATTCCATTGATAACATAATTCATATAAGTTTATACATTATTAATAATATATATATATTTTTGGAACACAAATGTCCAATGTGGACTAACTAGGATGATTTTAAAGAAAAGTTTTTTTTTTCTTTTTATGCAGGTTGATGGTCCACCAACAAGAAAGGGCAATTTAAAGAGGACATGTGGAGAAATAGGAAAGATAGATATGAAGAAAGATAATATATCAAACAATATGGATAAAAATAATCGGAACGGAAAAACAAAACTCATGTAGTCAACCCCCAATATAGTTTGAACAAATCTTTAATGATGACTATGAATCACGTTATCAATGATTTGTTTAATCCTTTGGTAATACCAACTAATTTTAGATGAATTAAAATTCATCCATAAACCTGATAGGAATTCATTTTGAGCGGCTCATATTTTTATGAGGTGAGGGGACCTTCGGTTGTATTTATTCTACTCATGAGAAGTGTGTGGGCCTAAAATCACTAGAGGGATCCCATCTCATTGCTTTAATTTTACGTGGTAGGAGTTATATACAACATAAGATTGGACAAACATAATTTAGAAATATTCTTATGTTAACATTTAACATCGAATAAAGAGAGTATTGAATTGGCGATCTGAATTCATATCTTAGACTTTCGTTAAAAAAATAATTATCAAAATATTTGTGATTGAAATGTGATTTAATTTTCAACTAATTTTTTCAAAAATGGTTCAAACAAATGCAAATGTTGCTTTCAACTCGGATTCAATTAAGTAAAATTCAAACCAAATCAAATAAAGGTTGAGGAGGGTTTTGAGTGGCTTTTCAGATTTCAAAAGTGGACCCACAAGTAGATTTGGATTATGGATTCACTTACCCCCATCTACCGGAATCTGACACAGCTCCGACACTCCGACCAAAACCAAATGCTATGTGACTTTTACAACGTACGAAACTTCAACGAGGCTTTGCAGCTGGATGGCCATCCGGCGACTGCGGCTTCAATCTCTCTTTCTCTCTCTCTCTCTCTCTCTCTCTCTCTCTCTCTCTACAAGTCGTCGACGTTGAATTCTTTTAAATATATAAATACATATGTGTTTTGTTTTCCTTGTACGAGTACATTTCTTCGTTGACATTTTAATGTGTGTGAGATGTAAGCTGGAGATAAGTACTCGGGACTTGAATTTCTTTAACCAGGTCAAAAACTGTGGCTCTTTCTATAAGAAGAGAAGAAGACATAGGACAAGTATTACCAGAGAAAAAATGGAGAAGAAAGAGATCTTGGAAATGGAGGTAGTAGAACCCAAGAGATCTGTTAAAGATGAGAAGAGGGTTGAGTGCAATGGTGCTGAAGATGAGGGTGGAGAGGCTGGAAAGGTAAATCTCTCTCTGTGGAAGAGTTTGGGTAGTTGGTATTCAGTTGAGTCCATGTTTTCATGCAGGAATTATAAGGTGGTTAGCCATTTTTCTCTCTTTCATGCTCTTCCATGAATTCTGTGGCTTTTCTGTTTTTGCTGTTCATGGTCTGTTTGGATGAGGAGAAAAGGTGGAGAGGAGAAACCTGTCCACAGTTCAAAAATGTAGTTGGATAGATTTCTCCACATCCGACCACCTTTACGGAATCTTGCAGTATTGCAAATTGAATTTTTGATCAATTCCTGATAGTTTGTGAGTTCTGGTAGATAAAATCGAATTTTTTCATTGTTAAAAGATCGGCTTCAGATGTTTTCTTTCTTCTGTCATCGGATTTGGAAGTTTAGATCAAGAGAATATAGTTCATTTATGTAGAATATAAAGATTTTGATTGTAGGATGTTATAAGATGTTGGGCCTTTGATAGGAGGAACTTCTCATCTTTTGGATGCTCTTTTAAAGTTTCTAAAGGCTTGGATAAAGTTTATATGGGTTCTTCATTCATTGAAATGTTAATTTTTGTTTGGATCATCTCTATATTTATTTAGTTTTTAGTTATTTTTGTGTGTTGAATCTTATGCTATTGTGCAGATTGGTAGCATGAAACCTGTTCAAGAAAACAATAATTCAAAGCCATCTTCACCCAGCCAAAGAGATTCCAGTATTACCAAACAGGTGAACACTCATCAACTTTGAAAAAAAAAAGAGTATCAAAGCTTATAAATAACATAACCTACCTGTAAATGATCTGATTTCATCAACCTTTTTCTTATATTTTCTTAGTTCTTTTTAGTCATATAGGTTTTTTTTTTCTTTTGTACCCTAGTTAAGAGGGATGAGACCCCATTGAGCCCTTGGGTGAGGAAAGTAGACTTCGAGTGACGTAAGGGAGCCCTCGTGTGAGGGGAGAAGACCTTAGGTGAGGTGAAGAGTCATCTCATGAGGGAAGGTGGCATACTTGGAGTCAATCCCTAGGCAGCCAAGTGAGAATCGATACATTTTACCAATAGGATAAGATGTTGTTATTTGAATCATATAATTGAATTTATATAAGTGTTATTTCCAATAGTTTTTACCAAGCTGAATTGCCTCTAAATGGAAATTGATTAGCAGGTTCTTAGCTCTACTGAGTGGAGGCCACATTCCAACTGTAATAATCTGTGTCAAGTTCTAAAATGATTTTACATGTTTGTGCACATTGTAAATTGTAGAAGGAAAACAAACCTTGCTCCTTTTGAGAAAATGTCATTATTACTATAAATAGTTGATGTTTCTTTCAAAAGCATTGTGATCATCATGACCTAAATATAGGTGTCAATCTAGGGATTTTCTCAAATCAGTATCCTTTCCTTCCCAATCTATTTTGAATACCGGGACCCTAGCTTTAAAGAATTCAAGCGATTTACGTACATGCATATCATGAATCGGCACATAACCCAATATAACATTGATCTGACTATCAACCACCATTGGATTCCACAAAATTAACCAAACTTACTTTAGGGCCATTATCTAAAGTGAGAGTTACATGATCATAATGATATTTGGCCTATCCTAATGTTCCCAACACATTCAACCTACCTTTGTGAATTGCATGTCATCAAGTTGGGCACCGCATGAGAAGACTCCACCAAACGACGACATTAAAAGTCAATCATGAAAATGGTTGACATTAAAAATCAATCACTATTGTAGCCTTATCCCATCTGATCATCTGAAAATGAGAACCATAGTAAAACCAGATGGAGGATCAGAACCATCTGTGATTTCTCTAGAGATCGAAATGAGAGTTTCATGTGGACCCCCTTGAGGAAAAATCTTTTCTCCAGCTTCTTGCAAAAGTTATTTAAGAGGAGAGCCACTTTTCTCTCCAAAAGTAAACCCAAACTGAGAAAATGTATTTCACCAAAGAAAAGTTTTCTCCTCCATACTTATCATCTAAACAGGCCCTAATTCTTGTTAGTGTTGATACCCATAAAATCAATTTGGTTTTGTGATGAACATTTTCATATTTAAACTATAAGTCTTCAGTTCATGTGAAATTTGAATCAGTGTGCCTACCTCTCTTTGAAAATGGAGATCGACCATTTCAACTGTGAAAAATGTTACATAAAGTAAAGTTAATTAAATGAGACAAATTATAATAATATTAGGGATCTAACATTTGTGTTTCATTGGTTTAGGAAGATAAAATCGAATCAGCCAAAGCGGAAATGGGCGAGGTGAGAGAAGAAAATGAAAGATTAAAGACAACCTTAGCAAGAATTGTGAAGGAATACCAGTCTCTCCAGCTTCAGTTCTACAGCATTGTTCAACAAGAACAAGCTAAGAAGTCTTCAGAAACTACCACCACTTCGACCGATCAAGGAATCGAAGAATCTGAACTAGTTTCTCTTAGCCTTGGAACGACTGCGAGCGGGCAGAAGAAGGAAGAGAAGATTGTTGCTAGTTCTAGTAAATCCAAAGAGGAAGGACAACTAAAGGAGGGTTTGACTCTAGGTTTGGATTGCAAATTTGAAGCGTCGACCAGCGGAGCATATGAAACTCCTTCCAATCCAAGCCCTGAAAATAGCTTTGAAGAACCGAAGGAAGAGGAGGTTGGAGAGGCGTGGCCACCAAGTAAGATTCTCAAGACTTTGAGAAGTGGAGATGATGAAGTTTCACAACAGACCAGTGTGAAGAAAGCTAGGGTTTCTGTGAGAGCAAGATGCGACACTCCTACGGTATATGTTTATTCTTTTACTAACTACTTTGTACTTTTTATTGATATTCCAATGTTTAATTACATACACAGTTCGTATACATTGCATGTAATCGGAACAAAATTATGGGGATAAAGAAAACCAAATGTGGAAACATGAAACAAAACGATATTTTATGTATCACATAATATATCCTTATGGTGTTCACTTTAGTGCAGCAAACTCAGTGATTTTGGATATTAGAAATGTAGCCTTTTCAAGTTCATTAACTTAATTCTTCGAGCCGAATCGAGATTGATGGAATAAGACTTAAGATGATGGTGATGAAGACGATATTAATAATACATATTTTTATTAGTACTGAAGATTAATGGAGGAATCATCCTTTCGTTATTGCAGATGAACGATGGATGCCAATGGCGGAAATATGGTCAGAAAATTGCAAAAGGAAATCCATGCCCACGAGCATACTATCGTTGCACAGTCGCGCCCGGATGCCCCGTACGAAAGCAGGTATATATTTTCATCTTTTCTAGCTCTCAAGTAAGTTTCATCAATAGAGTAGTGCTCAAGAACATTTGTCATGAATATCTAAGAATTTAGACCAAATACTTTGTTCTAATTTGTACCATTCATTCTCAATTCAGGTCCAGAGATGTGCTGATGACATGTCCATATTGATCACCACCTATGAAGGAAACCACAACCACCCTCTTCCAGTTTCAGCCACAGCCATGGCATCTACAACAGCTGCAGCAGCATCCATGCTCATGTCTGGCTCATCGACCTCTCAACAGACGTTCGGCGGCTTCGGTACTAATACCACCTCTGCCAACCTCCATGGACTGAACTTTAGTATCTCTGATAATTCAAGATCAAGGCAGTTCTACTTGCCCAACCCTTCATTCTCACCTTCACCCTCTTACCCCACCATCACACTAGACCTCACCTCACCTCCAACTTCCTCATCCCAACCTTCCCAATTCAATAGATTCTCATCAAGCTTCTCTTCTGCACCAAGATCATATTACTCCTCAACTAGTTTCAACTTCTCTTCATCAGATTCCAGCACTGTACCAACATCGTGGGGCAATGGCTATCTGAGCTATGGGTCCCAAGCATACAAGCCAAACCAAATTGGACCACTAAACCTTGGAAAACAATCTCAAGAACAGTTCTACCAGTCTTACTTGCAAAAGAACAATCCGGTTCCTCCACAGCAGTCCTCATTAACCGACTCAATCGCAGCAGCGACTAAAGCGATAACATCGGACCCAAGTTTTAGGTCAGCGTTGGCAGCTGCAATTACGTCGATTGTTGGAAACGGTGGTGTCCATGGAAACCAAGGAGGGGTGGAGAATGTTGGCCAAAACTTGAAGTGGGTGGAGCCAATTCAAGCAATCTCTCCATATTCATCTTCTTCGAATGGCAATTGTGCACCAAGCTACATGAACAGATCTTCTTCATCGAATCACCAACAGGGAAACCTTATTTTTCTCTCATCATCATTGCCATTTTCCTCCAAGAGTACATCCGCGCCATCTTCTGTTGATAACAGGGAGCACATCAACTGATGGGTTTTAGTCTTAGACTCCTAGTTTTCTAGATTCATCTAATTTGGATGGTTGGCATCCAAGGTGGTTGGCTCATTTCTTTTGGACAATAATTTTGGAAAAGATGTGTTAATCATGGGACAAAAAAATGTAATATATAGGGTTAAATGGACCTGTGAATAATATGGTGATGGTAATATGGGGAAATTCAACTCCTGTGTTTGCCATGTAGCCTTAAGATTGTAAGTTAAGTACATTTCACCTTTTATGTCATCATAAGTGGGCAATATTACGTAAGTTCAACTTAGGCTTACGTGCAGGCCCAACGGATTTCATAAACGGGCCTACCAGGTGGGCTACACAAGAATGACGAGATCGAAACCTACTCTGATACTATATAAAAAACCATATACAAATCTAAAAGGGTAACCTGATAGGTTGAATGCCCAAACGAGCATATGAAGTCTTGTCCAACTCAGGACTTGTGCGATGTGGGATGTGGAACTTTGAAACATATTAATGTGTCACACACATATAGAAGAGAGAGGGAGATCTCACGAGGTTTTTATGCAGATATAAACATGATATTTGGAATCTTACGTACAACTCTTAAGTCACTAAACCTCCAATTATAGTATGAATTTAATTATTCTCTTATCTAATAAGACTTGCAGTGAAGTCTTTTCTTTAAAATTGTACGGTATTAGAGCCATGGCGAAGTGGTGAACTTGCGATCCAGCCGGCCATAGTCCTCGCTCTTATACTTTTGCTATTATCTCACCATCAATTTTCCCCTCTTCAATAAAATCATACATCCTCTCCCATTCATCAATTTATCAAAGCCCGATCAAATTCTTCTGGAGGAGATCATCTCATTTCTAATCTAGTGGGCCACCGATATCGACAGACTCAAAATAAAATTTTTCATCTTCAATAAAATCATGCATCCTCTCCCATTCATGCATTTATCGAAGTCCGATAGAATTCTTCTGGAGAAGATCATCCTAGTTCTAACCTAGTGGGCCATCGGCACTGATAGACTCAAAAGAAATGAGTTGCAATAGTATTGGACTCTATAGACAAATAATGATCGCCAACATAACATGAAGAATTATGGACTTTTTTTTTTTTGTGTGTCTGGATCCCTTTGAGTGATCTCCACATGCTTTTCCGTGAGTGGAACCCACAGTGGACCGCCTGACTAATGAAAACTCAAGCTGCTCAAAATGATTGTCCACCCTGTTTATGGGATGTCATCAAATTTCACTCTAAAATAAGTTGGTTCATACGATTGAGCACGCCAGTGGTAACATAATTAATTAGCATTATCTCATGCATTGGTATATATTCCTTAATCACATTATAGAAGATATTCTCAATTTGTAGTGGAACCAACTCATTTTAAAGAAAAAATATATATATGATAACTATAACCATAAATATACCAAATGTCATTAATCATTAAGCTAAGTTAGGACGAGTGCCAGTTCATTGAAAGGGGGAATGAGCAGATTGAATTTATATACAGTGCGTGAAGCATGCAGATTTTGAAATAATATTTTAAGTGCAATCCACTTTTTTTCTGACATGACCCTATGGGTTTTAAATATCAGGCCCAATACGTTTATAGGTTGGACATTGGGAGCTAATTAGATATCAAAATGATAGAAGCCACTTTATCCGAGTGGTTAGGAGTAACGGTTCTCATTTAGCTATCAAGGGTTTGAACCTTGAATATATCGCTTCTTTTCACATGTGCGGGCTTTCTTCCCATATGTGTGGGCTCATTTTCTTCATAAGTGGGTGGTCTTTCCGTTCGTGCAGCGTTCGTAGACTCGGGTCCAACTCCTGGCTCGGGGTTAAAAAATGAAAAAAAATTAGAGATCCAACATATCATTTACTGACACGTCACTGCATTAGCTGCGGACACGTATGACATCAACGATTTACGTGGCAAAAGGAGACCCTCAGAACGAACAGCAGTTACATTCTCAATCCACACTGCCTACAGAAATGGGACTATCTGTAACGGAACGGGAAGCTGCAAAAGCACCCACACCTCTCTGCATTACATCTTCTCAATCTCCAAAAGACAAAGACAAAGCCAAAGATCATCATTTATAGGTGGGATTCCTCAGATCTGTTTCTTCTTCTTCTTCTTCTTCTTATTTTGTTTTGGTTTTTTTTTCCAAGCAAGAAAATGTCTTTTTGTTGATATAATCATGATGTAGTTGATGTCATGTTAGTAGACTATATAAGATGATTGGTATGCCCATTTGTGTTGATGGAGTCATCCACCAATTGGATCTTGAAATTAGGAAAAGATCATCATTGCCTTTTGGGCCCCACTTGTGGTTGAGATTTTCTCAAACTATCATTCATTTGATTTCATGTATCAATATAAGAATTTGATTGCATGTGAGCTTTCAGCTGCTCAAGATTAATGTGATCACTGGTGGACCCACATATATTGAGTTTAAGCAGTAAAAAAAGCTTCTTTCAGTGTGAATTCCATAATTAATATACAAAGATCTAACCATCTCTGGCTAGGATGCAAGATCAAGTTTATCAGATGTTTAATCATCATCAAGGCTCATCGTGTGGGTCAATCAAATCAGAAGGATTAGATCAGGATCAGTCATGGAATTATAGTCATATATTTCTAACTTCAATGATATGGATGACAATCTCAGCAATGAAAAAATAAAAGTAGGTAATGGAGACTGGAGGCCTATTCCAGAGTTGTGGACAATAAATTTTGGTAGGAATTGATTTTGCACCTTTCTCTCCATCTGCATTGTTTCTGAAGGAATAATAAAGTCTCACCAAACAACCAAAACATGAGATGAGCCATCTCTTGGAAAAGGGAATTTTTTTTTTCTGGTTTAAAAATGCTAGTGGTAGATGGTACTTTGTTCTTGCCCCTGTGATTGTAGATTACAGACACCTCCCCGCACCCCATTTGGTTTGATTTATTAGACACTATATTAAAAGAGGGTTTAATGGATTAACTGTAAAAAGTTAATAGAAAGTCTAATTGAACGCGTTTGGCCATTCAGCCCAAGTCAATAATTTTGCCTGTTTTTTAGCCCTTAATTTCCTAATGTTTAATTCAACTGATTTTTGCCTTTTGAAGATGACTGATTAGTATATATTGCTAAGATACCTTCTTTTTCATGGTGGCGCGGCTGGTGACATGTACCAGCCGTCATTAGTGGAAGGCCAGAGGCACCATCATCATGGCATAGGACTTCTTTTCTTTTTATCATGGCATAGGACTTCTTTTCCTTTTATTCTTTTTCCACTGCAAATGTAGTGCACTAGTTTCTTTCTGAGTTCTTTTGTTGGCTTACATAGGGAATGGACCCACCTCAACTTAAACCAAGGGGCCCATCTGCATGTGGGGCTCACCTGATTGGAAGGTTCCACTGTGGATTGTGGTAGGTGAAAAATCACCTTGTTGGTTGATATAATAGCCCCATATCCAATTCTATAGAATCCAATTTTATGCCACATGCCAATTCTACAAAATCCAACTTTGTCGCTTAAGGCGGCAGTGAATTTAATTCTACAATTGTACTTTGTTCCCTTGGTTTTGAAAGATTGCATCTTCTTGTTACAACTTAATTTGTTTGGTCTATAATTTCATTGGTAAGTTGGATGTGTTTAAGCTATGAGATTGTTTTGATTGAGGGACTGTTGGAACTTCATAGTGATATATTGAGATGACCTATTAACAAAAGTGGTATATTGTGATAAAAACAAGTTCCAACACTATGAAAACCTACAATGTAACCTTTTTTACACTGATTTTTATTGACATTGGTCATTTGGATTTTTGGTGTAATTGTTTACATATTGGCAGCTTTGGGCCATTGGTTGTTTCCTGTTTTGAACTTCTGATATGGCAAAACCTCAAGAGAGCTCAAGGATTCCAAGCTGTGATGATTATTTTGAGGGCATCCAGTCCAGGAAAAAAATACCATATAAGTTGCAGGAGTCTCTAACAGAAGCATTTGCAAAGATCCCAGTTTCATCCTTCCCAGAAGTTCCGGGTGGTAAAGGTGATTCCAGCTAGTATCCCTTTGAATACCACAGTTTTGGTTTTATATAATTTATACGCCCATAAATATCATTTGTAGGTATCAATGATCATTTTCTGAACTTTGTGCCATGAAAGAAATGCATCCATAGTTTTCTAGATAGGAGAAAGATGTGAGGCATGGAATGGAGTAGATTTTTATGTCAACTTTTCCTTAATTATTATCTCATTTACCTGTGAAGAAGGATATGCAATTGGCGCAGCCTCGGATCTGTGATCGAGTAGAGATCAATGCCTCAGATGGGGTTGATCGAATCCATTGAGGGAGTTCCAAACAAGAAAGCATTCACGACCATGACAATTAACATAATAGGGTAGATAACTCAAGAGAATTGAATTAATTGATAATAGCATGCCTTACAATGAGACACTGATTAACAATGAGACAATGATTAACCATAAATAGGTGCATATGACAGTGGATCCCTCTTAATTAAAGAAAGTCTTGTGCAGCAAGATAATCCTAACACAACTCACAATGAAAATAAAATTAGGAATCAAATTAGAAAACTAACTAATTCTCTACTAATTTAGAAACTATCTAATTAAGGGATGGGGATCTCTGATCTTGGACAGACCTTTGATCATGTGGGGCCCATCAAGGAGTGCAGGCCCGTGATCTGAGCTGGACCTTGGGTCAGGGCTTCATCAGCAATCCCACTGTACAATGAAAAGTTTGCAGGAAGAAAATTATTTTTGGGTGCAACACTATGAATTAAGATGTGAGGATTCTATTGGCAATAACTTTTAAAGTGTTTTTCCTCTACCTTCAGTCTAGAATGAATCGAACAACTAGTAGTAAGTCCTTACAGCTATACAAATGTAATTTTTAATGGTTTAGTATTGTTATTTTCAGTATCATGCCTGCTTCAATCCACCTGACAGCATGAACAAAAGCAAAGACATGTTTTAGGCTGATATGTGATTCTATATATCATGATCATGATTATCATTATCATCAAAGCCTTGTCCTATCTATATTGGGGTCGGCTACATAAATTCTATATCATCATTTTCTGTCTATCCTGAGCCAAATTATTGGATAGGTCATAGAATAGTGTCTCAATTCATGGTTTAGACATGATAAAGTTTTATGCGGGCTGTCAACCTGATGCAACCCTCCTTTTATACGAGCTTGGGACCCATGTAAACGTAAACTCAACTGGTGGAGTTTGATGTAATTCTATATCTCATCATTATTGTAGAATCATGCCACAGCCTTTTTCAACCACCCATTACCACTGTCCAATACAACTAGTCTGGCCTGAAAAATGGACCAGATCATAAACATGGTGTACCCCTCCTTGAGGGCAGTTTGGATCTTTTACATGGCTTATTGGTGTCAGTTCCCTTCTAAGACTTGTCAATATGTGACACATTCTAACCTCTTTTTTTTCCCGGGGCATGTAGTGATTGAAATTGCATCAGATGCATCTATTGCTGATGCTGTTAGAATTCTATCTGGACACAACATTACATCTGCTCCTGTGACAGCCCCAGAGGCACTGAATAGTACTGATTGGAAGGAAAGGTATCTAGGAATTATAGACTACTCTGCTATCATACTCTGGGTGTTAGAAAATGCAGAACTCGCTGCTACTGCCTTATCAGCAGGAACTGCAACAGCTGCTGGAGTGGGAGCAGGCGCTGTCGGTGCTCTTGGTGCACTGGCTTTGGGGGCTACTGGCCCAGCTGCAGTTGCTGGCCTCGCTGTAGCAGCTGTTGGTGCTGCAGTGGTAGGGGGAGTGGCCGTTGAGAAGGGGATGGGAAAAGATGCTCCAACTGCTGCCGATAATTTGGGCGATGACTTCTACAATGTCCTCCTTAAAGAAGAGCCATTTAAGTCAACCCCTGTAAGCAGCTCTTGATCAGATTACTGCCATTTTTAATTATGTTGTGTTCTCAATTGAATGTTATATTGCTTCTAAGTCCCCCAAATCTTCACACCATACTGTACTTTTCTCAATTCAAATAGAGGTTTGTTTGTGAGTCTTAAAGTCCCACCCAAATCTCTATTAAGAAAAAATGATGTCATATTTATGTGTTGAACACATTTTGGTTGTTTTGTTAGTAATTCTCGTACTTCTTCCTTTAACTCTAGTGTCATAATAGGTTTTAAGATATACATCATGAGAAGCATTTTGTTTAGAAAAAAATTACACATCTGTGGCATAATTCTATTGAACAATACATTTTTAATTTGCATATCTACTATATGTTGTATTCACTAATTTCTTTGGCACAATGAGTAGAAACCGAGTCGGGGGTTATGCTGATTATATACCCTTTTTTTTTAAATACTGACTTTGAAAAAGGTAAGCTTTCATGTATTTTTACTCATTCTTGTAAAACAGTATATTTAGAGGTTGTTTTGAATGTGGAAAAGGGGAGGAAGTGGAGGTGGAAGAAAAAGTGGAAACGGGGGTCTGTTTTTTTTTCTTTTTTTGGCGGGCTGAGAAAGAGAAGAGGAAGAAGGAAAGAAGGGGAACGGGGGGGGGGGGGGGGGGGGGGGTGTTGTTGATAAGTACAAGAAAAACTGTATGGCAGTTTTTTCCACCTCTTCTAATCCAAATGACTTCTCAAAGTATATCACTAACAAATAAATTACAAGCGACTTCTTCTCTTAAATTTACTTCTCATTGTACTGCATGTGCACTCAAATCAGTTAAGAAGAGTGGATCTCAATTAGCATTGTTGGTGGAATCTTGGTCCTCAAACATGTTAGGTGCAGAGTTATCTTTCATAAACTCCAAGCACTGTTGTTGCGTTTTCAGTGATGTCCCTAGGACCTGCCAAATTAATTTGTTGGTGCCCAGGACCTGTGGCGCACTCATTTTGACTATCACAAATGATGAGCATGATTACTAGATTTGAATCATATGATCCATGGAAGTGGGATTTGAACCACCTACTATTTTTGATCTTTGAACCCAATGATGGGATCTAATGACTTGAGTGGTTTAGAACAGAGGGACTTTGGGTTGAAATGATAGTGGCTTTTTGGTCTTTGCTGGGCCACATCTAATCTGAATAGCTCATTCATGTTCAAAAGATTACTTGAACAGGAGTTTAATCGGATAAAAACTGAAGATCCAAGATTGTTGGTTGGGGTTCAAGAAGATAGCTGATAGTGGGGGGTATAATAGCTTTAAGAAAGTCAAGAAGAACAACTAGTCAACTACTGCTGGAGGTCTTGTATGAAGTCACAACTGCAGGGCAGGATCTGTTTGGAACAGTGTACAGTTGTTCATCTACCAACAGATAACCCTTGGGCGAGCAAAGTTGCTATAAGAGTACAATATCAATGCAGGAAAGGCATCATATGCATTTAATGTCTCCATTAAAGAAGAGCTAATGGAGCATATTGGAAAAGATCAAACATTGCTAGAGACATGGACATGTTTCCTTAACTTTGTTGTTTGTCATAGCCTAGCTTTTGTTCAGCCTCCAGTGAGCCAGTACTGAATTGGCTGGCTAGGTTGGCTGACATTCTCAATGACACAAGTCCTTGTTGTCCACAGTAAACATCTTTTTTGCCCATATTTCAGGAAAACACAATTTTTTTCTTCTCAGTAACAATAGATTATATTAATGACAAAAGCTGTACAAGAGCACTAGTGTTTAGGTATAAGAGCATTATACCCAATGCGCACACAAACTACATAACAGAAGCCACCAATGAAGAGACCCCCTATTTAGCTAGAGCATCCACCATGCGGTTTCTGACTAACATGACAGAAAGACACCTAGCTAGAAGAAGACAACTTTTAATCTCATTGAAATGGAACTAAAATTTCCAGAGATTAGAATGTTAAAGCAGAAAAACTCACAAAGGGAGGGATTTTAGAGCTGGATTTGTTTCAGGCAGTTCATTAGCTTTGAAATTCTTGTACTTGTTTTGCAAGTATCATTGTCCATTGTCTAATTGGACTGCAATGTCTTTGTAAAGTTTTCGTCTTAATTATACAATGCCACTGCTTGTACGCCCGTGTCAATTCCTTTTTCCTTTTAAGTAAGAAAACAACAACTGACTAACCTAAACACACGGCTGTTAATTGAATAATATTTCCCTCTCCCGGTCCTATCACGACCAATGAATTTTGTGTTACTTTGAATTATATTTCACTCAATGGAAGTCTTGACAGTTGCCACTCCTTTTATATATAAGAAGGCTAGTTAAATAGGTTTTATGTTGTAATTATTTCAATTGGTTGCTGATTAATTTTGGCAGTGGAATCCTCTTTTATTTTCCATTAATATCTTGTTTCAGGTAGGATCAATTGTAAAATCCTTCAGTTGGGCCCCTTTCCATCCAGTCACTCCAGATAGTTCCATGTTAAGTGTGTTGCTGCTACTTTCAAAGTACAGATTGAGGAACATCCCAGTAGTTGAAATGGGCAAGCCTACTATCAAGAATTTCATTACTCAATCGGCTGTTGTAAAAGGTCTTGAGCAATGTAAGGGGAGAGATTGGTTTGATTGCATTGCTGCACATCCTATTTATGATTTAGGACTTCCTTTCATGACTTATAAGGAGGTAAAATTTTGTCATTACTGTAAGCAGATTTCCTTTTCTTTCTCGACTCTTAGAAGGTTTCTTGCTTTCCTAGTGCTATTTCACACAATTGACCGATGCTAAAATTGTAACCAGAGGGATGCTTCCTTCCTCCTGTACATATGGAAGTTGCATGTGCATTACTAAATTATTTAGGGAATTTAGTTTGAAAGAATTAAGAATGTAAAATTTATTATGAAACTGACTATGGAACAAAACATGAATATCATCATAGAAATGATGGAATTGACACTAGGGAAGGAATAATAATGGAAAATGTTTAGTTATTAGACAATTTGAAATTTTTCTCAGAGTATTAAAATAATAATATATTAAAGCCAAGGGTTTTGGCTTTAATTTTGACTGTCGGTTTTGATTTTGACCAACAGTTATCCCCACATCTTCTCTCCACTACTCACTTCTCTACTTAGGTAACTACCTACTCATATCTTTGTCTCATCAAGCCAATCACCTCAACTCTATACTTTTTAAATTTTCACTTCTTCCTCTCAATAAAAACTCTCTTTCTACCCATCTCTTCTGTTTCTTTTCAACCCCAATTTTTCTATTTTTATTTTATGCAACTTGATCTATGAAAAGAGGTACTCCAGTATCCTTTTAAATATATGAATATTTTTAATTTGTAACATGGACATACCCGTGCTGAGCACAGGTTATTGTGCTAGTTGATTATTAAAGGTTTAACTATTGCAACTAATCACATTCATTGAACTAATATTAAACATTTTTATTTAGCAAAACAAATTAATGAGAAATTTGGAAGCATACTATTCAGAATGATGTTCATTAACTGGTTGAGCTTGGATCTTCATCTTAGTTTCACTCCTAGCTTTCACAGCAAATGACCTCAGGATCTTGTTGGGTGATGACCTGGCAACATTTCTGGAGAGCTTTCATATGTGTATTATCATCAGGTTATCTGCGTCAAGAGTGATGATCTGGTTTTAGAAGCTTTCAAGCACATGAAGGACAACAAAATTGGAGGTGTTCCAGTTGTAGAAGAGCCAGGAAGGAAGATTGTTGGGAGCCTAACCATAAAGGATATCAGATTCTTGTTGCTGCAACCTGACCTCTTTTCGAACTTCAGGTAAGTTTTGAAGCTTAAGTATGGATTATGGTTTCCTTTTCTTGCAAAAACACATTCACTTGACATGTTGGGAAGTATAGACCTCATTTGCTGGAAAATCGTACTTCCGAAGAAATTGGGACATCCTTGTAAAGATATGTAGAGTATTATACAGTTGCTGACTACCATACTATAGAAACTAATAATTTACATCTCTTTACAGTCCTATGTTTCTTGTCCATGAAGCAAAACTTTGGGAACACATTCACCATTCCTATAACAAGCAATCCCACAAATCCATGACCAAAGTGATGGATCCATGGTGGTTTGATACTATACCAAAAGTTGGGCAGACAAGCTGGTCATAACCATCCAACTTGTAGCCATTAAACAAGGAGAAAATGGTCAAATGAAAATGGTTAGCATCATCCTATCAACGTGCCTTTTACCATTACACTTTATATATGGTGATGGGCCTGTATGGTTAACTTGGCATGTGAATATTCTACATGATTGCATGGGCAAAATCATATGGTTGGTATCATCCTATCAGTATGTTTTGTATATTCAACTCCATTGTTGATGGGGTTCACAACTCAGATCTGCATTGGTAAACAAATATTTCATGTGCACCGTGAAATGTGAATGAGCTAGCACATTCAGACCATCCACAGAAATAGGTATTGTAGGTGTATAAAAAAACATTCAAAAAGTATACACTAGGATATTGTTGTCATTTTCAGATCGCATTCTATTATGTTCTCAGAGTCTTTGGAACCAAGGTCTGAGAATGGAAAGGAATTTTGGGGACTATTTGCCTCTATATATGTTACTATCTGCTGCTTCTGTGTTCTCTTTTCAGGCAGTTAACAGTTATGGATTTCATGAGAATCATCTCCTCGACAAATCAAGATGATGGGGTCAAAGTTTTCCCTCCTATAACATGCACGCCTGATGTCAACCTTGGGAGTGTCATAGAAACACTCTCCTCCAAATCAGTTCAAAGGGTTTATGTAGTAGCTAGCTCGGAAAACGAAGTTGTTGGTGTCATAACGCTGAGAGATGTCATCTCATGCTTTATCTTTGAACCCCCTCATCACTTTGATAACTATTTTGGCTCTGCAATGAAGGAAATGTTAACCAACTAACACTTTGTTGCCCCCTTAGACCCTGTAATCATTAATGAGACTTGGATCTTTTAAGCTTTGCAATTTCATTTTGGAATACTTTTCAGTTCATCAATTGATTGTATTTGTCAATTGGAACTGCTTTCTAGAGCTTTATCCCTTGGGTGACCAAGCATACAGTACTGGATATTCTACTGATGTACGTGTTCTGGAAGATAAGGATGCTACTAAAGGTATATTGGAGTGGAAATATTTAAGCACTCAGGAATTTGGCTTTGTGCATTTGAGATTAGAGAGCACTGAGATTTGTAATGCCAGTGACCAAGTTATTTTGAACTGTTGAGGTAAACACTATCATATAATATGTCACTAGCGAATTGGGACTGCCCCAGTTGGTTATTTTTAGCATTGTCACACTTGGGTTCATGTGAGGATGATGTATGAGTGGACTAAGCATCTCTGTGTAGATCCGGGTTCAAGAGCAGATTTGCTGAAAAAAATATTTTGATTTGGATACATTCAATTAGGTGATGTTCTATGTGATTGTATTAAGCAGACTACAAATGGATGGGGTAAGGTTATGATTATGAGGATGATGGCGGCAGCAAGATGACTCCCTGATGAAAACTGTCAATCATTGTCTGCTTTAACTATAACTTCAAGTAGACTTGGTTTACTACTACAAGGGGCAAAGTCAAATCCCATCTATCTAGGATGACTTTGTAGGCTCTCACTTGATCTATTCAAATCATATTCCATTTCTCTCCTTTTCCCTAAATGATTGTTAAAGTTTCATCAGTTACAAGACATTCTTTAGAAGGTATATATTGCACTGACCAATCCATCAAGTTCTGGAAAAGTAAAAAAAGGAGGGGGTTGTGCGGGCTGGGTGGGGGTGGAGAGAGTCAATTTCACTTAATAGCATGAGCATTAGCAATTCTTTATCTTAACATCTAGATCTTCTCCTTTAGTCTTAGCATTAATCTTTTCTGTATTAGAATTTCTTGTATGCTAGCTTTGTTTATCTCTCTTGTTCATAATGTCTACTAACTCTTGCACTCTTTTCTGCCAAAGTACACAAATTCTAAATGCTTAATCATGACTTTTAAACTAGTTCTTTACCTGCATCGCCCTTCATGGTGTAAGAACCCTGACTGTTCTCACAACAAAGCAAAAGAAAAGTGGGGAAAAACAAAGCATCTTTGTTGCAAGTCACTTTCAGAAAACGTCTACCAAACCCTTTTTTACTTGACTACACCATGGGGTTCCACCATGTATTGCCTTTGATGAATGCACTAGTGTTAAAATCTTAAAAGTAGAGTTCACATTTAAGCAGGGAAAGTTTCATAATTAATTAACCACCTAAAACCAATCAATCCAGGTTTGGGACTAACGAGCTTTAGAGTTGAAACTCTATGATTTTTAAGTCTCAGATAGAGCTCTTGTATGACCATACAGGTTCTGCAGTTTTTTTTTTTTTTAATATTTATCCATCTGTGCAAACCAATACAGGTCCAAATCATTAAGGTCATCAGTTGAGAGGACCATCAATGTAAATGATGAAGTCCTTTTCACTAGCCAGTATATTGATGGGTTTTCCTCAATGAATTGTAGGTTAAAAACAAAACTAAGGTTCTAATCCAAAAGAGACAAGCCAGAGGAATCTAAAGATTTTCAATTTAATGAGTCTTTAGCTCTTGAAAGTTGAAAACGTAGCAGATCCATTAGACAAATCCCATCTTTCAACTAATGAGTAGTGTCGACTGTTCTGCTCTCCATCTCCCTCAACAGTTCATATTAAATGTAGTTTTTAGCAATGGTAGAGGAAGTCCTGAGTCCTCCCTGAGGGGATACTATGGGCGACAAAACCATGGGTCAAACAAACAAACTTCAGCCAATAGAAATCCCAACAGTGTGATCAATTATCAAAATGATTCATCAATCTTGCCTAGGTTATTTGTTTTTAGCATGAACACAAAGTACTGATTATCATTACATAGTTTCGTAAGTGATGAAAATGGGGGAGGTAGTTTCAAAACCCAACCTGGAACCATTCCACCTTTCAGTAGACAGCTCAAAGCAAGCTGGACTGCCCCATTGAGAAGTATAACTTAACAATCCAACATGAAATGCAAAGCAGAAATCAGATGTGATTCCGGAAAGAAGCTTGAGCTTTTCCATTTTCTCAGGATCTTCTCTCTGATAATGAAGCTGCGCCAAAGTCCTTTTTGTGATGCTTTTACTTCATTCTCAATCAGGTTGAAGATTTTGAAGTCTTTCTAATCTATACCTTCCCCATGTCAATTTAATGCAATTTGTGCACCTACTCCCATCCATCTACAACCGGAAACTTCTTTTGGTCCCGTCCTTCCCAATCTTCCTCATACTTTTCATCTCAGCCCATATACCTCCTGTAATCATAAGATCCTTTCCATGTCTGTTTTATGTAATTTCTGCTCTAGCTCCCATCCAGCTATAACCTGGAACTTTCTTCAGTCCTCTATCCTTCATTATCTCCCTCAACCTTTCCACCTCAGCCCACCTTCTTTGCTCAGCATATATATTGGAAAGTATTACAAAGGCACTTGGGTTATTTGGCTCTAGTTCTAATAGTTTTTCAGCTGCTTTTTGACCCAGCTTTGCATTAGAATGGCATCTAGAAGCACCAAGTAAAGATGAAAATACCGAAGCAGGAGGTTCAGGTATCTTATGGATCAGATCAAAAGCTTCGTTGAGGTGCCCAGCTCGAGACAAAAGATCGACCATGCATGCTAGATGCTCAGCATTTGGATTAATTCCATAATCTGTACTCATTGTGTTAAGCAATTCCTGCCCTTTCTCAACCCATCCAGCATGACTGCAGGCTGATAGAACAGAAACAAAAGTGGCTGAATTGGGTGTTATTCCTGCCTCCTGCATCTGACCGAAAATCTCGACTGCTGATTGATTCTCCCCATTCAGCCCATGTCCAGCTATCATGGCATTCCACAATGCGGGGTCATCAAATTTCTTAGCAACCTGATCAAAAATCCGACGTGCCCGAGAAGAAAATCCACATTTCATATACATATCAACGAGTGCAGTAAGGATGAAAGCATCATTCTCAATGCTTGTCCTAACAATGTAGCCATGAATCTCGACTCCATGTTGGAGATCAGTTGTTGCAGAACAAGCTGTTAGAAGGCTTGTGATTGATTTTAAAGTTGGATTTACACCACCAGATAACTGCATTTTCTTAAAGAACCTAAAAGCTTCAACTGCATTTCCAAGCTGCGAGAACCCACTAATCATCAGATTCCAAGTCGTAATATCTGGGTCCAATCCTTCTGATTTCAACTGATGAAAAAGATGAACAGCATTCTCACAGTGACCATGCAACAGCATTCCTGAGATTATAGAATTCCATGTTACTATATTCTTCTCACACAGTGCCAAGAAAATTTGGTAAGCCCATCTTAAAGACCCACATTTAGAGTACATGTCTACAAGTGCAGTTCCAATGTGGACATCAACGTCCACTTCATTTTTCAACATAAAGCAATGTATCTGTCTTCCAAGCTGCAGAGCTGAAAGCACTGAGCACATAGAAAGAAGAGAAACCCAAGTCACTGAGCTGGGTTTTTCCCAGAAAGTCTCTCCTCTCATTCTCTTGAAAAGATCCAAGACCATATGAGGACACCCGTTTGTCAAAAGCCCTGAAATCAAAGCACTGTAGGTCACCAAATTCTTTTCTGGAATCAGCTCAAAGACCCTCACAGCTGAACCCAGTTCCCCACAATTACAGTACATCGTCAGAGCTGCAGTGCCAACATAAACATCCATCTCATGCCCCAGTTTGATTGCCAAACCATGTATCTGCAACCCCTGTTCAGCATTTTCACAGGCAGGCAAAACACTGGCAAGGGTAACTGAATTGGGTTGAAATCCTCCAATCCCGACCATTTTAAAAGCCCTTAGAGCTTCATTAAAGCACCCATTTTGAGAGAAGCCAGAGATCACAGCATTCAGAGAAGCTAAGTTTCTCTGGGGAATATTGTGAAACACCTTGACGGCATCTTCTAACAGATGGAGTTTCATGTAGGCATCTGTAAGAGCTGTGGCTGTGTAGATATCGGTGTGGAGAAAACCCATTTTGAGGAGATGGGCATGGATGGTTTGGGCTTGGGAAGGTGATTTTAGCTTTGCACATGCTTTGAGAAGGGAAGGGAAGGTGAAGTTGTTGGGGAAGAAACCAGAGGCATGGAATCTAGTGTAGGAGAAGAGAGCTTCTGCATAAAATCCATCTAAGACGAGCTGCCTGATAATGCTGCTCCTACTCATGGATTGGAGACACTCACAACATGGTGGGGAAATCTTTGTACGAAAATAAGTAAAAGTTACACAAACATGTAAATGAGTGCAAATATATAACAGGGGAGCTGATCTCACAGGCTGCAGCCTTCCATAGCCCAAGCTGCACGCGTGCGAGGCCCAACGAGGAGGCCCAAGCTGCATTTACATTTCCCGCTCTCGCCAAACCCATTTCCCCCTTCTCATTTCAAAACGTGCTTTCCTCTGTTTTCCACAACTCGTTGTCGTCTCCATCTCTCGTCTCTCCTCTAAAGCTCGACAATCTCCATCTCTCGGACGACGACGGCCAGCCTCTCGGACGACGACGATCGCTCTCTCGTTGACGACGATTGCTGCCTTGAAGGACGTCTCTCTCGCATCTCTCTCTTTCGCATCTCTCTGCCTCTCGACTCTCTTTCGCATCTCTCTCTCTCGGACGATCACTGAGTAGCCGGACGAGCGTGCGTCCATCTCCTCCCATTCCCTCTCTCGCCCCCATCCTCTCCATCACCACCCAGCGCAGATAATCCACGATCCCCCATCTCTCGATCCGTCCGTCTCCCTGCGCAGAGCACCGCCCGTCGAGCACCACCATCGCAGAACGCTGCACATCCCTCACCTCTGCGCCTCTCTCGTCTCCCTCGGCATCTCTCTCTCACGCTCACGGTCTCCCTCGCGGGCAACCTCTCCGTCCCTCTCTCGCAGCCGGACTCACACTTACAGGTAATACAAGTTTTGTATGAATCAAATTTGATGGAGTTGTAAGAATTTGGGTTTTTTTGGAAGGAGTCAAGCATTTAGGGCTGTTTGATTGTAGGGAAAGTGAAAATGGGGTTTCTTTATGAGATGCACTTCTATTTTTGAAAGTGTGGAATTTTCTTGATAACAATGGATGTGACATTGTAGGTTCATGTAATGACTTCGGAAGAAGCATGAGTTTTGTAGGTGCATCCTTTCTTTTTTTTTCATTTGGACAAGTTACAGGTGCAAACATTAAAAGCTGTTGGAAGATAAATTCCAGAGTGTTGTTGGTACAGGTTGATGTAATGACATTGTTAGATGATGAAACTTGGGGCTTTTTGGGTGTTTGAGGACGTGCTAGTGGCAGAATGGTTCCATGTTATTCAAAAATTTGAAACTCTTGGCTGAATGCGTTCCATGTAATCCAATTATATAATTTTAATTTTATGAAACTGCTATACAAATGGCTGCAGATTTGTAACTGTCTACAAATCGGGTTGATCTGAAACTGTCTACAAATAAATAATCAACCATTTGCCCCTTGTTGAAATTCTTTTTGCTCGAAATTACAGATTTAGTTTTCATTAGTCTTGCCAAGGAGCCACCATTTCCTTGCCTAAGTTGGAGTATTGAAGAGGCCCAAATCTGCGTTGGATGGCCTGATAGATGTGACCTTTGACTGCACCAGAAGCTGGTACTAGCCTTGTTAACCTGCCATTACCTTTTCGAATTGGCCTTCACTAGTGTTTGATGATGACATCTCAGCATGTTCTCACTTTGATCAGGATTTAAAGAAGAGGTCTAATTATCAATCTATAACATCCATCCTGTGGGCTGTAGCTTGGGGTTCTCAAGTCTTACATGATTCACTTCGATTGAACAATCTTAAGCATTTTTTTGAAAAACCCTGCCATGCTTCAATTTCTGATTCAGTTGTTGAATTTTTGCAGAGAAGGTGCAGTGAAGGTTCCATCAAGAAGGTGTCTCTAGAGAAGTTTTCATCGAGACTCAATGCTTCAATTTATGCTTAAGTTGCTGAAGTCAGATGTTCGTTGTATTTGCAAGAATCTGAATCTGGCTACTTTCGTTTATCATGTCACATGTTATTTGTAAATCGTATGAAGCTTTGAGTTACTGATCTTGTAGTACTCTGATGATGACTGCATGGACCCTTTGTTCTATATTCTGAATGACTAGAAACCTTACCATTTTGTTATGGGGTTATTTGTTTTGAATGGATGTTGTTTGAATGAGTGTAATTTGCATTTGTGCTTCTATTTCAGTTCTAGTCACCCATTTCTCTCCATTTCTCTCAAATCATGCAGCGTGTATGAAATTTAGAAAGACTCCACGATAATTTTCAACACATCTGTGACAAGCAATGTAAAATGGATTTTAAATCATGAAAATTTTGTGCACACTTGTTTAGGTCACCGTTTGGCCCACTTCCGGAGGGTATTTTTTCATGAAAATTGAAGAACTCGAAGTCCATCGTCTTCATCATGGGGAACTTTTAAGTTCATCATACGGACTTCGAGTTCCCCAATTTTCATGAAAAAATACCCTCCGGAAGTGGGCCAAACGGTGACCTAAACAAGTGTGCACAAAATTTTCATGATTTAAAATCCATTTTACATTGCTTGTCACAGATGTGTTGAAAATTATCGTGGAGTCTTTCTAAATTTCATACACGCTGCATGATTTGAGAGAAATGGAGAGAAATGGGTGACTAGAACTGAAATAGAAGCACAAATGCAAATTACACTCATTCAAACAACATCCATTCAAAACAAATAACCCCATAACAAAATGGTAAGGTTTCTAGTCATTCAGAATATAGAACAAAGGGTCCATGCAGTCATCATCAGAGTACTACAAGATCAGTAACTCAAAGCTTCATACGATTTACAAATAACATGTGACATGATAAACGAAAGTAGCCAGATTCAGATTCTTGCAAATACAACGAACATCTGACTTCAGCAACTTAAGCATAAATTGAAGCATTGAGTCTCGATGAAAACTTCTCTAGAGACACCTTCTTGATGGAACCTTCACTGCACCTTCTCTGCAAAAATTCAACAACTGAATCAGAAATTGAAGCATGGCAGGGTTTTTCAAACAAATGCTTAAGATTGTTCAATCGAAGTGAATCATGTAAGACTTGAGAACCCCAAGCTACAGCCCACAGGATGGATGTTATAGATTGATAATTAGACCTCTTCTTTAAATCCTGATCAAAGTGAGAACATGCTGAGATGTCATCATCAAACACTAGTGAAGGCCAATTCGAAAAGGTAATGGCAGGTTAACAAGGCTAGTACCAGCTTCTGGTGCAGTCAAAGGTCACATCTATCAGGCCATCCAACGCAGATTTGGGCCTCTTCAATACTCCAACTTAGGCAAGGAAATGGTGGCTCCTTGGCAAGACTAATGAAAACTAAATCTGTAATTTCGAGCAAAAAGAATTTCAACAAGGGGCAAATGGTTGATTATTTATTTGTAGACAGTTTCAGATCAACCCGATTTGTAGACAGTTACAAATCTGCAGCCATTTGTATAGCAGTTTCATAAAATTAAAATTATATAATTGGATTACATGGAACGCATTCAGCCAAGAGTTTCAAATTTTTGAATAACATGGAACCATTCTGCCACTAGCACGTCCTCAAACACCCAAAAAGCCCCAAGTTTCATCATCTAACAATGTCATTACATCAACCTGTACCAACAACACTCTGGAATTTATCTTCCAACAGCTTTTAATGTTTGCACCTGTAACTTGTCCAAATGAAAAAAAAAGAAAGGATGCACCTACAAAACTCATGCTTCTTCCGAAGTCATTACATGAACCTACAATGTCACATCCATTGTTATCAAGAAAATTCCACACTTTCAAAAATAGAAGTGCATCTCATAAAGAAACCCCATTTTCACTTTCCCTACAATCAAACAGCCCTAAATGCTTGACTCCTTCCAAAAAAACCCAAATTCTTACAACTCCATCAAATTTGATTCATACAAAACTTGTATTACCTGTAAGTGTGAGTCCGGCTGCGAGAGAGGGACGGAGAGGTTGCCCGCGAGGGAGACCGTGAGCGTGAGAGAGAGATGCCGAGGGAGACGAGAGAGGCGCAGAGGTGAAGGATGTGCAGCGTTCTGCGATGGTGGTGCTCGGCGGGCGGTGCTCTGCGCAGGGAGACGGACGGATCGAGAGATGGGGGATCGTGGATTATCTGCGCTGGGTGGTGATGGAGAGGATGGGGGCGAGAGAGGGAATGGGAGGAGATGGACGCACGCTCGTCCGGCTACTCAGTGATCGTCCGAGAGAGAGAGATGCGAAAGAGAGTCGAGAGGCAGAGAGATGCGAAAGAGAGAGATGCGAGAGAGACGTCCTTCAAGGCAGCGATCGTCGTCAACGAGAGAGCGATCGTCGTCGTCCGAGAGGCTGGCCGTCGTCGTCCGAGAGATGGAGATTGTCGAGCTTTAGAGGAGAGACGAGAGATGGAGACGACAACGAGTTGTGGAAAACAGAGGAAAGCACGTTTTGAAATGAGAAGGGGGAAATGGGTTTGGCGAGAGCGGGAAATGTAAATGCAGCTTGGGCCTCCTCGTTGGGCCTCGCACGCGTGCAGCTTGGGCTATGGAAGGCTGCAGCCTGTGAGATCATCTCCCATATAACAGTATGCGGTAGTTTGTTATTTACACATGTTAAATGATAATTCAAATTTACACATGTTAAATACGACACCATATTTGTTTGGAAACACTATCTTAATGCGAGTAATATGAATGGATTGATTTATAAATGTGAAATTTAGGTGTATCTCAAAATCTATGAATCTACCAATATTTAAAGTGGATTTTATAAAAAAAAAAGTCTCGGAATTTGGACATATCTCCCAAAAGGTTCTTGCCTTCCGCAGATTGTGCAATACAAATGGAGTCTGTTGGGACTTCTTCCATTTTTATTAATGTTGGAGAGCAACGCTAGCGTCACTTATATTTGATACGAACAAAGCTAGCATCACTTTACATGATTTTTTTAAAACATATAATTCTCTTTATTTCTTCTTCCTCTTATGTTTCCTCTTTTCCCACGTATTTTGCTATTTCCCCCACAACATTCTCTCAATCATTTTGGGAAAACACAATATCACACGCATTATAAAAAAGATTACTATTGACTGGCATATACAATTTCTTTCTTTCTTCTTTTCATATTCTCAAAATTTATTTTGAAAAGTGAAAGAGAAAGAAAATGAAAAAAAAAAGGCCAATATAACATTGAATAATGGTTTCAATAACATCCTTATGCCTGTACATTACCATGTAGAGTTTACCCTCAACCCATGAACCCATCAATGAGAAAATGAGAGTGAGAGAGAGGCTGCTCCGCAGGGTAAACCTATATTTTGCAGGTGTATTCACAACTTTTCCGCCCATATGAATAGTGAAAAATATGTATTCGCAGCTTTTCCAACGTAACTAGAAAAAATGTACAAAAAAGAAGAAGAAAGAAGTGGCAAGAAGATCAAGTTTGTGTTGCACAACTTGCAAGGACTCTTTGCGATGAATGACATATTTAAAACATAAAACTAAATATATTTAGGGTTTATTGAGTCAAATAAAGTTTTTGAACAAAAGGCCGTATTTATGCTGTAGATTGAAAACAAAGCGCCTATCTCACCAAAATTAGGGGTGCTCATGGATCGGGTTAGGCCGAGGCATATCCAGGCCGCCCTTCCTTTAGAAACATAGGCCCATATCCATACCACTTAGTCAATCGGCCGTTGGCCTGGGTCTTCTACTACTTTTTTAGTACTCTCTAATTACTACTATTTAGGTGGTATGTATTGTTGGGCCCAGGTGGGGCTTTGGGCTTTCTATCGTTCAATCTTAGAGGCTGGGCACAGGTGGCCAAGCCCTTGAGCACCCCTAACCAAAATAATTAAATCATTCTGAACCTAACCACTCATGTAACTGAATTGATGATGAATCAAATTCTAAAATATATATTTTTAATCTCAAGGGATTGGTCGAGTGATCATGACACAACTCCTCTCTCTTTCAGAGCTAGAAGTACTGGTATCGGTCTCGGTTCCAATCTCTTCAGAAACTAAAGATGCCATAGGGGGTTTTACTTTACCCAACTTGTCTCACAATCCGAAGGGATTAGTGTAGCTCAATAGATTCCGAACGACTCCTGCCAAATAAAAAATAAAAAAATGTGAAAGTAATTCGAAAGTATGTCTCTATCAGGGACTTTTTTCAAATTATTAAAAGCCCAAGATAGACTTGGAAGTGGAACTAATGTGTCGCTGTCTCATTGCCCAGTGTGCATTGGTACTCTGCGCACTTCCTTTTCCTCCATCAGATAATCAGAAAGGCCTCTCCGTTTTTAAAGGCATCTCCCTCCGTCTCTCTCCCTGGAACGCTTGAAAACAAATCACGCAGAAGAAACAAGAAACCCAAAATGCATAGATTAGGGTTAGGTCTCAGAACAGAAATGAGAGGCAGAGCTCCCATAACAGCTCTGAATCTGCTCCGTTCTTCTTTCAATCAGTCAAGGTATATTCCCACCTTCTTGATTTCAGCAGCTATTTATGAATGGGTTGACAGTGATCATCAATGTGGTTTCTTTCTCCTTATGTGATCTTCTGAGTTCTATCTGCTTATACTTGTGATGATTGATGTTAGTTTGGTTGTTAATGGATTGTTTCTATTTTCTAATGTCTGATGAATGGTTTGATATTTGCTATTTTCGAAGAATGATCTGATGATCTCTGGGTACCCGTGTTATAGCTCTTGCAGGTGACTTGATTTGGATGATAAACCATCTTTTTCTATATTTAAATTCGTATTAAGATGGTTGAGTTGGCTTTGCTGTGAATGAATTCTCTTCCACCAATGGTCAGAAGGCAAAAGGTCTTGGCTTGTCTGCAATGACTAGTCTAGCGTAACCTACGTGATTCAGTCGAAGAACCTAGTTAACATGGTTCTATTCAACGGGATGAAATAAGAAAGGGCCCATCTGCTCTTTGAGAAAAAAATTATGTGCAAAGTGCAAAGTGCAAAGTCCCATCACACCACAAGCACTGATGTCCAGGCTTCTTCTGCAATTGCTTAAAGCAATATGATTTTATTTATCAGTTACTTAAAGCAAATTGATTAATGAGAAGCCTCTTTAAATCCCTTCCATTTTAATCCTTTTCTGATGGTGACTAAAAAAAGAGGACTTATAAAGAAAGGTAACTTTTTGTTATCAAAAAAAGAAAAGAAAAAGAAAGGTTATTTCTTCTATGTTCAGGAATGCTCAAAATAAATCCAACAATCACCACTTATTCTAAATGATTTTAAACTTAGAAACATATATATTTTTATTTTTGTAAATTTTGCAATTGAAAGTTCCATTCAACTTGAAATTGTGCTAGTCTAATCACATTAAAGTTTGTCGATGTGCATAATGACAGCGGTCTTGAACTAAGAATCCCATCTGACAAACCATATTATAGCAAATACATAAATTTCTTATAAGTTGCAGTGTTTTTAAGAGCTAACATGTTAATGATCTGTGCCTAAATACCAATTTAGTAACTGTTGTCGCAGACCATCCCAAGTCTCACAGGAGCATTCACTTCCACACACATGTGAGTCTACCTGAAGTGCAACTGTGTGACCTGAATCACTCTACAAACACAGACCCATTAGGAGTCTAGACTCAAACCTTTCCTATATTGATACAAAAGTGCGGCAGTTAACTCTTGATGGGAATGGAGATCAGGACCTCTCTTATTCAGTTCTTTTCCGGTTCACTGCTATGATTTGTTATTCTCATTGATCCCAGAAATTCATGATATCAAGTGGCAGGTTGGGCTACCAGCACTATTGACTTCTTATTATTATTATTTTCCCATCGGTCAAGGTGTTTATTCATACTATGCATGTTAGATATTTTAAAGGTGTTGCAGGTGCTCCTCTAAATCTGCTTTTATTTTGACATCTTTATGTTCACTGCTAGATCTTCACATTCGCCAGCATTCGCTACCACAGCTGTTGAAGATATCTCAGGTTCTCAACCTGCAGAAGTCCACAACTTGGGTATGTAACTTGTGATACAAGAGTGCATAATTAGAATGAGATTTGATTGTTGTCATATGAGGGCATACATTCCACTTATTCTCAAAATAGTCCTTTTTAAAAAAATTATTTTATGGAAGCTCATTGGAGACGAAATTTATCACATGTTCTATGTTTGCGTGAATGGAAAATGATACAATTTTGTTAAATGTCTATGGAAGGGTAAAAAAGTTAAGTTCTTCGTGGTTTTCCCTTAGAGCCACTATGTTATTTGCCCCTTCTCCTCTTCTTTATTCTTTCCTTTGTCTCTGTTTCTCTCCCCTCCACTTAGTCTGATTCAACTAGACTGAGGAGTTGGATTGATTCCATGCAAGTTGGTAGGGACCTAGTCCACGACTTCAAAGCCCTGCTCTCTCTTGCTGTTGGTTAGTTTTTTCTATTCTTTTCCCATGCGTGTGGTGATACTGTGCATGGAGATCTAGTCGCGGGGCGGGGGGGCGTGTTAACCAAACCATGTTTCACTATTTTTGGCTTTTAAAAACCGTAACTGAACCGTTAAAAACCGAACCGCAGTTAACGGTTTGGTTACGGTTAATTGTCGCTTAAAAAATAATTGTGAAAATTTTGCCATTCACCAATCTAACTCACTGTGCAAAAAAAAAAAAAAAAAAAAAGAAGTAATTTTCATTCAGGCCCTTAGGTTTTTTTCTTATTAGCGAAACGGTTCGGTTAATAAGCGTGAGTCGAGACAAAAACCGTAACCGAACCGTGAAACAAGGTTATTAACCGCGGTTCGGTTTGGTTAGACGGTTTTTCGGTTTTCTTTTACACCCCTAGAACCACCCCATTTCCCTGTCATTATTCAAGTTTGAAGTATAGCAAGTCATAAATCCCTGCTGTCACAGCAGAACCTACGATATACACACTGTTTCCAGATGACTTCGTGATCTGTGTCTGCATCTGCTGGAAACAGCTCCTATATGAAGAACTGAAATGTTGCAAGGCACTGAAGGATCAGGGAAGGAAGGGGAGCAATAAAGGCATGGAAGTAATTAGAAAAGATGTGATAGTTGTGGGGGTTCCCTTGAATACACACAATAATGTATTTTTACATTTGATACTACGAGAACTTGTTTTATTAGTTCATTATGTCAATGATCCAATTTGTATTTGTGTAAGTTGTTTTAGTCTTATGGAGAAAAGAATGTGATAAAATCTTTTCTAGGAAATTATATTTATTTGTGTATCCTTTAAAATTTTGGTTCTGACAAAGGATTACCTTAGTTTTTGGTTAGTCACTTTCGTTCCTTAACTAATGGAAAAGTTCAGTTGTAGATATTATTTTTTGTTGAGTTATTTCATCCATTAAAGACCAGTTTCTACTGCCGGTTCCAAGCCCCGATAAAGGAGGGTCATTAGGTAGGTTGACAGCCAATGTAAAACTTTCGTCACAACCCAAATGTGAATTCTGAGAAATAGAATTCATGCAGCCGACCCTCCACATAGTAGGGATAAGGCTTTGATTATGATGATGGTGGTTTCATCCATTTTAAACTTCATATTCTTGAGAATATTTGTGCCATCTATAGTAGATGAACTGGATTCTGCAGAACATCTATGAGCATATGTTTATGTTTTATTTTTGTTGAGTTACTCGAGGAATACTTTTACCATAATAGAATATTTAGACACGAACCCTTTCAGACTCATTTTACTACTACTGTAGATTGTACTTTAAGAATTCCCTAGCAATTAGCTGTTAGATTTGATGTTTATTATCCCTATGAGAATTTGTTGTTTTACTTGTATTATGATAGACTTTTTTTCTTTCCTCTCATTTTCAAAGCTAACTAGACTATCAAATATGAATATAACTCAAGCTATTCAGACTCATAAAAAAGTTACATTTATTTTTAACATGGGAATGTAATCATCTTGTATTCAGATCCTCGAATCAAAACACGTAAGGATCCGGTTTTGAATTCAAAAGTTTCAGATCCTATATGCATGGTTCCGAATTCAGATCTGAACTTCTCCCTCCCTTTTTCAAAAATAGGTTCCATGGCTTTGATGGGGCCCACTCATCTGGGTATGTCCCACTGTTTGTCTGCCTCAAACCTTGTGACAATTGGCAACGCTTGTCTCTAACCGTGCTCGTCACGCTCCCTCGAAAACAGCAAGATTTTGAATTTTAAAAAGATGCGCGTAATGTCAGCCGTTCTTATCTATTTATTCATTTCCTTTTTATTTCTTCCATTGTATATCTTTTCTGGTTTTCCCTTAGCATCTACCGGTTTATATTCACTAGTGAACTAATCTTGGATGTTGCCATGCTTCCTATTTATATATTAATAGAATACATCTTGGTAATGCATGAGCTATATAACATTTTCTATCATTCTCGTGAATATTTCATTTGTATGTTTCCATAATGGGTGGTAACTCTGTTCAGTCCAGGGTAATTGGGAGGGATCTTCTACTTGGAGTTGGATTTTGGATCCCTTAAATGGTGAGCCTTTCATTAAAGTTCCTGATGTGCAGGAAGAAGGGCTGAAGGTAGACATTCAATGCATGCATAATGTTTGCATGTTCTTCTCAAATATTTTGTTTCTTGGGTATACAAAAGATGCATTGGAAGGACGGCCATCTTTGACTTATTTTCTATAGCAGTTTGTATCCATTTTTGTTTGGCTACCTTTCCTTTGCTATGTGGAACTTGTACAAATACTAACCTGTCATGATGGAGTTACATAAGATTTCATTATAATTGCTTGGCATGCTTGTTTATGCAGCCGTTCGTGGAGAGTTTGTCTAGGTGCCCAAAATATGGCCTTCACAATCCACTTAGGGCTCAAGAAAGGTTTGCCATTCTTTATTATATTTTAAAAAATATCCAATACTTGCAATGATAACTAGTTGAGATTTAAAGGCGATGCAAGCAATCACTGGATCATGATTAGTGTACAATCTATGTAAATTTTACAAATGTAGATTGTTAAGTAGTTGTTTGCGCAATTTCTTATCACCAATTGATTTTGGGATTACTGGCTAGCAATTCTATCATATATTAGAGCCAAAGGCCTCGAGTTCGAAGCCATGTAGGGTAAAAGTGCCTAATGCCTTGTTATAGTCTTGTTCGGGCGTGTGCTTCGGATCCAAGTGGGTGTTAAGTAGTTGTTTGTGCAGTTTCGTATCACCAATTGGTTTTGGGATTATTGGCTGGCAACTGTCATAGATGACATTTTCTTATCACATTTGTAAAAGACAACTGACCAAAGCACAATGCTGACCTGATCAAACCTGTATATGTGCATGCATGGGTTTTGTGGGTGAATGTGTGTGTTGTTTGGTGGGTGTGCATGTGTTACCTTATTGGAGTTGCAATTTTCCAATCAATGCTTTGTTTTAAATAATCATCACACTAATTATCTCTGAGGACCATATGAATTTACCATCTACTGGGAGTTGATATCATTATAGACTTATAGTGCATTCATGATTCATCCTACTTTTATTTGTGCTCTAAATTGATGATATTATTTTAGCAAATTTCTCTCAATTTATTACTCAGAGAATAATGTTTCTCAGATATCTTATGTTTGGGGACATCTCTGCGAGGGCTGCTCATATGCTTGCTCGGACTGAGGTGATATCAAAATGGAAATGTGGTTCTTTCTGTTTGCATTATGAAACTAGTACCTGTGAAGATGTCTGCATGTATAAGTTACAATCACAGTTAATCTATGTCATAGCTTATGATGCTTGATTTTTGTACCTTGATTTTAGGTTTCAGATTTTTTTACAAGGTTAATACAAAGGGTTTCTCCTAAGAGCTATAAGCAGGCACAAGCTGAGGTCTATGTTTCCCAGAAATTCTTAGAGAACTTCTCTGGTGATCAGGTACATGAATGTTCGTCAGAGCATCAGTTTGGAAAGTTAGGTTGTTTTTTTTTTTTTCATTAATAAAATCTTATTGTATAAGATTTCAAGTTCTCTTTGTTGCTTCATTTTCTGTATCAAATCCTAATATCATGATGATTGAGCTCAGTTATCACCAAAATGTGCTCTTTGTCAATCTTTTGGATCAATATATATATATATATATATTTATATATATTCACAATGATTTAGCCTTGATACAGGAGTGTCCTGTTTAATTTTCATGATGGATATCTATTTTAGAGGGTTTGATTAAAAAATATTTTCACAATGGGCTTGCCTCGCTACATAGGGTCTTGTTTTATTTTTAATCACAGATATTTATTTTGCTTTCCATAAGTATGCTTAATCTGGTACTTTTTCTTGCAAGCATGCTTAATAGAGTACTTGGGAAAAATTCTGATGCCATTGTGAATTGTGTAAGGTATATCCAGGTCAATGATAAAAAATAAAAAAACGGTTGATGCAAGCGTAGCGGCCATGGATGAAAATAGCAGTAGCGGGGGGCATAGCGGCCCGCCGCCAAACCGATACGAAGCGGGCGATACGTAGCGGCATAGCGGTGCGATTTTAAAAAATCGCCAAAAAAATCTGAAAAAATTCCAGAAAATCCAGAAAATTGTAAAATGAAAGAAAATGTGGTTCTTTCGCAAAAGTAAGTAAGAAAAGGGGGCGTAGCGGTGCCCTCAATATATGAGGTCCTGTATCGCTGTATAAATAGAAAATAATAGTAATGATTAGTTTTTTCACATGTATTCATGTTTCTTAGTCATGTTAACTTAAAAAGTAATGGAAAGCTCATTAAAAAAAAATTAGAACATGAAATAAAGGCATAAGAATTAAGAAGACTTAAGAGTTAGGTCATTAGTGAACATTGAACAATCAAATATCAATACTTCAGCATTCAAGGTTCAAATTCAATCAAGTGAATGAACTATGAAGTGATCAACAATCAACATTCAACACCAATTTAAAAATGACAAAGAGAGTAGAGAGTTAGTGAAAGAAATAGGAAATTAGGAATACCTTGATCACCACCAAAAGGAATGTCTACCAAGATTCAAGGGGCTATGGTTATCCTCATCCCCATCAGTGTTATCATTTCTATTGGCACCATATTGAATTTGATATTGATGAGTATTGGGATCCACAAATCCAAAGAAGCTAGCCGCACCCACATCATAGGAACTTGGAGGAGGTGGAGGTAGTCCAGGTGGATATCTACCATATTGCGTTTCACCATAGTCACCATATGAGTAGGACCCCGAAGTTGAAGACTATTCTTCTCCTTGTTGTACTTGATCATATGGAAAAAAGTCAAAATACTGTGAGTGTGAGGGTCCTTGTTCACTGTAACTAGGGTTCCACGAATCAGTCCATGATGCCACTTGTTGTCCTCCAAAATCTCCACACATATTTCCTTGCTCAGTACTACCTCCAGCCCCAGGTGGTGAATCTTCTTGGCGCCGTTGATAACCACGACTTGGATCAAATCTTTCAGATGGAGGTAACTCCTGTACTTTCTCTACAGGAATGACATCGTCTTCATCATGTTGATAATATTCACTAGTACCACCTGTCCCAATGTCTCCTCCTCCATCTCCTCCACCATGGCTACTTGAAGAGACTGTGGTGGAACTAGCTTTCTCAGAAGTAGGTTCTTTCCCACTCCTCCTAGTCATACTACTGGTACCTTCTCCCTGAGGTGGCTGACCTTCTGCAGGTGCCTCACCCATGTCCTCACCTATCAACTCTTGAACCGTTTCCTGAAACCCCGGATCTGAATCTAGCAGTGGATCCTCTATCTCGGCTAGCCATGGGAGTAAGGGTTCGTCCTCTCTAATTATGTGATCCAAATTAATAGGACAATAATCAGGACTATCCATTACCCTTCTCTCCCTAATTCTGTTTCTCAACTTTAGATTGTAATGACAATATACAAGCTTGTTGAGTTTCTGCATGGTAAGCCGATTCCTGACCTTCGTGTGGATCAAAGAGAAAGTGCTCCAATTTCTTTCACAGTTGGAAGATGTTGTAGTTTGACTAAGGATGCGAATAGCCGCACTCCTTAGATGTGGAGCACTCTCTCCAAAATTCATTCACCAATCAGCTGAAATGCAAAAAATAAATAAAGAAAATTAGATCGTATCACAAGATATCTACAATGTGGATATGTCTTTTGTTAATAGTCATACCAGGTGACATCTTTCCAATCGATCGTATCACAAGAGGGTCAGCAAAGGTTCCTCTCCTGTGTATATATAGATATCTACAATGTGAAAATTAGATATAAGTCAGTAAACGGTAAACCCCTGCAACATAATTAAATTCTCTTAAGTAACCACCCACTCACCTCTTGTATGGCATCAATTTGATCATCTGGACCTAACAATTTCTTCAACACCTCCCGTAATCCTACCCGCAAGTCCGTATCTATTGCTTCGGTGTGATGTTCGACATTGCGGTAATAGAATTCGGGATTCAAAAAATAACCTACATTATAAATATGTAGAATGTACTGTGAGCAAGCAAGATAATAAATACATTAGTTAGGAAAACAAAAAAGTATCAAATTCAAAGATATATATTAATTACCTGCAGCATGCAATGGATGGTGCAACTGATCGTTCGAACGGACATCAATAATCTTTATATATTTTTCGTGATATCTAACATTTTCCATAATGGATTGCTTTGCCCGATCCATTGCTTCATATATAAAGCCCATTGTCGGCTTGTCATCACCATCTACAAGGCGCAACACTTTAACTAAAGGCTCAAAAACCTTTAATATCTTCTTCACTTTCTTCCAAAATTTATTGTCCCTCATCAGGTTTGGGACTTCAAACTCCAGACCACTAGTTGCATTGCCCCATTTCGAACGAAGCCATTGTTCTGATGCAAACATCTGAATGAGCTCCGTTCTAAACTTTACAAGGCTTTCCATAGCCAGAAAATTGGTTGCAAACCTAGTTAATCCTGGACGCAGCAAGGTATGGTTATTTGTGTATCTTTTCATCAAGCTTAACACCCATGAATGATCATATATAAATCTTGTAATTCCTCTACATGCCTTGATCAATGAAGCCACTTTTGTCTTCCTTCCAATCTCTTCCAAGATAAGATCTATGCAGTGTGCTGCACATGGGGTCCAGAATAAATGGGTCCTCGTCTCCATTAATTTCAAACCTGCTGCCTTGAAATTGGCGCCATTAACTGTAACAATCTGTACAATATACTCTTCTCCCACACTCTCTACAACTTTATCCATAAGAGTGTATATATATGTGGCTGTCCGTCTATGTTCAGATGCATCAATGGACTTCACAAAGACGGTCCCAGCGACTGAATACACCAAAAAGTTTATTAATTGTGTTTGGGTGCCGCTGGTCCACCCGTCACACATGATGGTAACACCATTCTGTTGCCACATGGGCCTAAATTTTTCCACCCAAGCCTTTATTTCTTTATATTCTTCTTCAAGATATTTAGTGCCCACATCATATACGGAGGGCGCCTGTATACCCCGCTCAGCTTCGACGTCAATATCAAGAATAGTCTGGAAATATGGGGAATCTACTGCTGTAGGTGGTATGTTCTTGTGAATTAGCCATTTTGCAGTAACTTTGGCCAATCTTTCTCTTGCAACCTTCATTACCCCTTTCATAACACTTGATATTTTTGGTTGTTTATCTCCCTTTTTTCTATGTGCTAGAGGATCAACAGGGGGAGGAACTGCTCTTCTTGTAGAGATAATTTCTACATCAGCATCCCGTTCCCGGGTGCTAAATTCCCTACGTATGGACCCCGCAAAGCTCTTACCCCTGCTTGGCACAGTAGACGATGAGCCCCCTGCATCATAATATTTGCTTCCAGCAAATGCACGACGTTCATATTCTTCTTGTTGACTCATCAAAGACTCGGCGTGCAGCCTCCATCTGTGCATCTTCCTCCTCATCAAAATATTCATCCCCAAATACATCATAACGGGTAGCATCAACATCTTGCCGCCTCTTTTCTTTTATCTCTACTTTTCTAGCTTTGTTTTGGCCAACCAAAGCTTTCATTTGTTCTCTTACTTCCATCGGTACTTCGGTACAGCCAGCAACATTGCCAGGTATGTGGCCCAAGTGGTGCATGAATCTTGTAATGCCCCCATGGGTCACTTTTCCACATAACTTGCATTTGATTTTCAACCTATTATTCTCAACTGCCTCACCAAAGCTCCATGCGGGATTAATATCACGAGGCATTTTAACTTATCAATTGGCAAAGACAGATGAACTGAAATTGAATACCTGGCTGCCTATAAATATAAACAAGTAAAATACTAGTATGTTAAAAATTAAAAAAAACAAAGAAACATGTTAGAGGAAACTTATATCACAAATATAGGAACCATTTTCAAGACATTTGATTGGTATTTAAATATTAAAAATTATTTTTATTTTAAAAAATAAATAAATCCGAAAATAAAAAAATAGAGAAAAATCAATAAACATTCAAAATGTGATGGATTGATCTATGGGAAACATAGATCTATCATTTACAAGTAATTTCCAAGTGGTTTCATGGGTTGTCCATGAATATTCACATTTTTTTTTTCAAAAAATAAATAAATCCGAAAATAAAAAATAGAGAAAAATCAATAAAAATTCAAAATGTGATGGATTGATCTATGGGAAACATAGATCTATCATTTACAAGCAATTTCCAAGTGGTTTCATGGGTTGTCCATGAGTATTCACATTTTTTTTTCAAAAAATAAATAAATCCGAAAATAAAAAATAGAGAAAAATCAATCAACATTCAAAATGTGTTGATTTGATCTATGGGAAACATAGATCTATCATTTACAAGCAATTTCCAAGTGGTTTCATGGGTTGTCCATGAGTATTCACATTTTTTTTTTCAAAAAATAAATAAATCCGAAAATAAAAAATAGAGAAAAATCAATAAACATTCAAAGTGTGATGGATTGATCTATGGGAAACATAGATCTATCATTTACAAGCAATTTTCAAGTGGTTTCATGGGTTGTCCATGAGTATTCACATTTTTTTTTTCAAAAAATAAATAAATCCGAAAATAAAAAATAGAGAAAAATCAATAAACATTCAAAATATGTTGATTTGATCTATGGGAAACATAGATCTATCATTTACAAACAATTTCCAAGTGGTTTCATGGGTTGTCCATGAGTATTCACATTTTTTTTTTCAAAAAATAAATAAATCCGAAAATAAAAAATAGAGAAAAATCAATAAACATCCAAAATGTGTAGATTTGATCTATGGGAAACATAGATCTGACAATATGAAGCTATTTTCAAGTTGTTTCATGAGTTTTCCATAAGTGATAATGTTTTTTTTTTTAAATAACATAAATCCGAAAATAAAAATAACAATATATAAAAAAAAAACCAAAAGATATGCATGCAAGATCAAAAGGAAGCATGGATCTACAATAAAACAAGACAATGATGCCATTATGTTGTGATTCATAGTAGTTAGAGAGTGATAAATGATAATCTCAAAAGTTGAAAAAAAAAATCACATACCTTAATGAAGAATCTTTGTTTAGAATCTTTAGATTTCTTTCAATAATGGATTGTTGGTGATTTGGTGGCAAGATATCTTGAAGAGAGGGATTTGGGGGACACTTGGGACCACAAAGAGGGGAAAACAGCAAGCATAGAGGGGAAGAGATGAAAGAGAAGGGTAAAAAACCCTAAAAAGTCCAAAAGGAGGGGTTTTATAACCCCCCATGTCGTGTCGGCCGCCATGTAGGGCCGATACGGGCCGCCACGGGTGCGATATCCCGTGGCGGCCGATAAGTTGGCCGTAGCGTGGCGGTATCACCCGCTACGGCCGATATTTACATCTATGGTAGCGGCCAATGGCAAAAATGCTATGTAGCAGGGCGATGCATAGCGGTGTGAAAATTTTAAGCTATCAAAAGAATTCAAATCTCATGTAGCAGTCAATCTTGTGTTTTTTCTTAGAGCATGTTTGGCAACCATCCCTGCCGAGGATTCCTATCCGCTTTTCTTCGAAAGCGAGGAATACCCACGTTTGGAAAATTTTCCTCGCGTCCATTTTACCAACCTGATGATTTTGAAAATATAAACAAGAGGGGATTGCTTCGGTCCGACCATCCCCCCTCGGAAAGAATAAATCGTCGATTCAAAAGGGACAGTATAAAAGCAGCATTCTTTGGAGAGGAAAATCCATCGTGCCCTAGCTCTACTACAACTCTGATCGCTTCCATCTTGCCCAGCAACTCGCCCCGGCATCAACCCCCGACAACATTGTCGGCCCTCTCTCCTGCAGGTTCTTCTTCCCCTACGCAGCGCCTTCGCTCCCCAACCCCTCTCTTGCCCAAATCAGTACCTAGAATACCTACCCATCCCTCTATTCCATTTTTTTGTGTGTCGCCCAATCCACACCCATTTCTCTGTATATAACTAAGAAAATGTGATGTTATTTTGTTAAAGAGGAATTTTATTTAAACATTTTTCATGATTACTTCTTTCCTGATCTTTGTCAAAGCATTTCAGGTTTGGGCGATATAATGCTTTTGAATGGGAATTTTGGTCTATGAGATGAATGCCTCATTTTAAGATTAAATAATCCTTGAAACTTGCTAATCGAAAAGAAAGATGAAAAATGAAAGAGATATGTGGCACTCAGTTTCTTGTATGATAACCTGTAATATTTATTTATGACAAAAAACACACCCATGGCAGGTGACTCAGGTTTTCCAACTGCATAACCTCATTTACAAATAAACTGAATTTATCTATCTATACTGGATTTATAAAGATCCAAACAGTACTGAGGAGCATTTACCAGTTTCTAGGCTAGCTATAGAACATGTAAAACATGTCAATAACAGATTGAAAAGCTCAATTAGATAAACATATCATGCTTGCTTCCTAGTCATTATTTTTGGCATATCTCTGTCACCCAATTTGTTTGATGATTGTTACATTCTTGTTATATTTTCTGGTTTTGGGTGTTTTCCATTTGAATTTGGTTGTTGAATAGTACTTTGCTTCTTCTTCTTCTTCTTCTTCTGTTTTTTTAATGACTAGGTTGTGGTGTTTGCATGTATTGAACTAGTTTTTAAAGTTGCTTCATATGGCAATGTAGTTTCTTGGATGATATAACATCATTCAACATCTAACTGCAAAGATTTGCACTTGAAACTATGAACATAAACATTCAACATTACATCCAATGATTCTCGTTTTTGTGGGATAAGTTCTTGCTTCATGCTTGTTTTTAATTGGTATTTTTTTTTGCCATTGTTTTTTTTTTTCCACAGATTCCTCTCCCTTAACCAAACATGACTTTGAAGGAATCATCGTTGATTCCTCTGCGCCATCCAAACATGGAATGCACTGAATCCTCTTCTTCATAAATCCTCACTGAAGAAAGTTTAATTCCATAGTACCAAGGATTCTTCTGGATAGAGGATTCATCTCCCTTTACCAAACATGCCCTTAGTAATTTGGAGCCATATAAGGGTAGAGAGAAAGGCTATTGAGGAGAAGAAATAGGAAAAAACAGTGTTTTAAATTATAACTGTTTGGCTTTACTAGGTTTTAGACCGTAGCTCCTCTAATTTCAAAACAACATAGCGGCCTCAACCGCTATGACCGATAATGTGGTCGCTATGTAGCTATTTTGAACCATGGTCCAGGTTAAAGATAGCTAAGTGCAATCATCATAAGCTGATGGTTCACATTTGTGCCATTAGGCTTTGTGGGGTGGGGGGAGGAAGCTTAAATATGCTTAATGTGGTACTTCTTCTTGCAAGCATGCTTATGACAGATGGATGGAGGGAGCATAAATATGTATAATTTTGTATGTTTTCTTGCAAGCATGCTTAATTGAGTAGTTGGGAAATACTCTGATGTCATTGTGAACTGTGAAGGCATATGATAGCTAAATGCAATCATTATAAGTGGATGGTTCACAGCTGACTGCTGTGCCATTAGATTTACGACCTGAAATGATACAAAAATTATGTTATGCGTGCTCATTCTAAATACATAATATTTATGAGAATTAATATAAAGGGTGTATGGAGGCCAAGTATGACTAAATTCCATGCTATGATTGTTGTTTTTTATTATTACTCATTATGCAGTTAGTGTGAATGTGAGATCATTCGGGGAGTATTATTTAATGCATTGGTTACTTAAGGATCCAGCCACTATCAGCTAAGATGTTTACATGCCTTCAGTGGCCATTTAACGTGGCAGTCTTTGGTCAGCGAAGGGATTTTTTTTTTTTTTTTTTAAATCGATCAATTTCAGCCTATTCAATTTAATCATTTTAGTGTAAATTCCTGATTAAAATGTGGGTGTAACTGTAACCCCATTTTATCGATGATTTGTGAGCTTGATAGACTGTAGTTTTCTATACCTGTAAAACCATGGATTTTGCATAGAGATGAATGAGCTACAGATTTCTTTAGGAAGCCTGCCCGCCTCCACTGTAGTTTGTCCTAGTCAGAAATCATGAGTTTTTTAAAAATCAAAAAGTTTTTTCTTCATTTTGCAAAACAGGGCTATTATCAACATTAATTGGTCAGTACTCTGACCATTGAGCTGGCTTGTTCCACAAATTCTGCAGGTTCGTTTCCTAGCAAGGTCTTTTGCTATACCAGGAAATCATCTCGGGCAACATAGTCATGGTTTTCGTTGGCCATATGGTCCGGTAAGGCTTATAATTCCTTTAAATAGTATATTCACCTAAGCAAAAACTTAACAAGAAAACCATTTTAAAATATGTTGGAATTTGGTTATAGAAAAAAAAAATGCAAAATGTCTTATGCAGTACATGGGCAGATAATTGGTTATAATCTAGCAATTTTCAGTCCATCAAGCATAGTAAAAATCTTAACTGTTAGTCTTCCAATTCCTTGTTATCCATTATGAATCAAGCTGGCCTAGTTCTAGGCTTCAAGCTGCCATTCAATGGATGATATCCTTGGTTATATCCAGACAATGCATGTTGAAAGATCTATCTTTTTGAGAATTCTTGCTTTTATGAACTGCTAATTGAATTTCTTATTTTGTTTTAATAACCCTTGAATGATTTAAGGGATGCATTTGTTACTCTACTTAATCATCACTCCTAAGGTAGCAAAGTAAACTGATGGCTGGGTCAAGAGTTTGCAGATAGTGTTCTTGTTATTACCTGTTTTTCTATAGATTGTAATCATACTGTTGGATCTCATACTTACTTCAAAGGGAGCCATACTAACAGGGACAATAAGATTGATATATTAGCTTCGTCAGGTTCTTATTCTCACTTTACATGCCAGGTTTTGTGCATATCCAATCACATTAAGCGCTCTAGTATGATATGTAATGTTAGTCTTTTAGTGGTTTCTTCTACTTGAAATTTTAGTTAATGAGCTTTAGTTATAGTACAAAATATTTCTTGGGTTTCATTTTGCAGTCTTTTGGAGTAAATTAATTGAGCGGAGGTAATGATAGATCTGTTGGAAGTTGGCCATTTCATTTCTCTAATAATTGATTAGTGTACATGGAAAGATGACATTTTCTAATGTTCATATTAATGTAATGTTTTACATACATTTTGAACTAACTATAAGGAGGGATAACTAGTCTTTATGTCTCCATTACAAATAATAAAGAAACAGATGCCATTTTCAGGATCATTGGAAAGATTGAAGACGTTGTTTGTGTTTCTTTCCCTTTGTGTGCGATTGGTATTGAATCAATACCTATTGATTGCACTGTATGCGGTAGTCATTGATTTTCTTGCTTACGTGATGCTTTTCTTGGTTGATGCAAATAGATGGCATCATTGCAACAATATGGACCATATGGTAGCTATCTTTAACATAGTTGGCTTAAAAAAAAAAAAAAACAACACCCAACTCTTGCAGACTGTTATTAAAACTTCAACCCATTTTATTTTTCTATTAGGTTGTACAGGTTAGTGTGGAAAAACAGTGCTATATCTTTGTTTTTGGGTTGCCTGGTTCAAGAATGACACTGAAACAAGGTCAACATCTTAAATAAATCTTCCCTATTAAAAATTAAAAAATCCTAATATTTGGTCATAGAAAACATATGTACAGTCATAACTTTGTACTACAACCATAACAAAAGCTCAACTTTATATTTAGGGAAGTGATATGTGCACCACATTCAAGGTTTTGTATGCAAGTATTATTTTCATCGCGACGCACTTCAAAATAAAAATGTCATTTAGCACAAGTGTTGTGGTGGATCAAGACTTGAATGGCATTTTCTGGCATAAAAAATCTTTTTTTTTATATCTATAAATATGATTAATTTTTCGAATTACTGGTATGCACATACTCAGTCAATGAGTTGTGGCGCTATCAAGCAAATCTGTACTTGTAGTACGCAGTTCTCATCAAGGTGGACTATTGTATTAATGAAACTTCCCTTTTGAACAACAACTAGTGGATATCATTCAAGTCTGGAGTGGTTTCACCATTTGAAGCGCTGTTCACCCAAAGATGGAATGTGAATTATCATGGCACGAAGAGCATAATCCACTAATAAATGTATTCTTTTTTAGAGGTAATGTGACTTGAATCTCATCCTTGTGGTGGCAACAATGAGCACCTTCCAACTGTGCTAGAGTCCATCCATCCAGCAATGCATATCACCTCAATCTGACTTGTATTCCTTTGATGAATAATGCTCCCCCACAATTTTCTTTGATGCCCACAACATTGATGGTTACCAAACTTCATTACTTGTCCTTGTGGTTGACCTTTTAGCCTTTTGGAGTAACCTTTATCATCCACTCTGGTCAAAGTGAGTTATTTCTATAAGTAATTTTTGATGGTTGCCTATCCTTAGGTAGTTAACCAGCATAGATGGGCCATGTGGAGCCCGAAATTCTGAATACACTATATTATGGTGTGGTCCACTCAGAGAGAGATTTATTGTGCGGTCCACTTACTGTTTCTGTCAATAGGTTGCAGTTGACAGAGGGTGTTCGTCTGTTGCTTCATCTTTAATAAAAAGTTAGCAGTTACTTTTCAAGAATAAAAAAAGGTTTCTGTTGCAAACTGATGTATACGTGAATTATTTGTGCAGGTGGCAATTATAACTCCCTTCAATTTTCCACTGGAGATCCCTTTACTGCAACTGATGGGTGCGCTTTATATGGGCAACAAACCTCTTCTTAAAGTTGACAGTAAGGTATGGCTTTAGAAGTTTGTTACGTTTTCTATGTTTTAAAGAGCCCTAATGGTCTGAACTCTCTCTTTTTTTTTTCTCTCTTCTTTTGACATTTATTAATAAATGTAAATTTTCAAGACTATTATCAGCTTATCATAGTTGGCGTTGTGGTTATAATGTGTTATACTCTAAAATATATTATAATATATGATTGATGCGCAAGGTAATTATAGTCGGCATCATGTTTGTAAATGAGAAACAAGAATTATAGTTTGATAGGGGATGGTCCATTGGATTAGATGAATCCTACTTGACAATTTGGAGGCATGGAGGAGATTAATGCATCTCTATTATCCTTCATTACAAGTAGATTGGGTCGGGTGGATGCTCAAAAACTCCATGCTCAAGATGCATTTATGGATTGGTTAGAAACTCAAATCTAATCAAGTTTATTAATTTCCCTACGAAAATTTACAACTAGGAGCTGTGACTTTATGCTATTTATTACCATGGACCTTTTAACAATTGATACCAGTAAAAATATTGGTTCTTCTAACTTCTAAGAAATCCCCACATATACATTTTTATCTCCAACATCCGGACAGTGCCGATATGTATCAATTCAAAAGTATATATATCAATATGTATCAGCTGACAGTGGTATATCAGCATTGCATTTTATAGAATTTTTTATTATAATTTCCTTTGTTAAGCAGCAAGTTGAGTCAAGACTGAAGCTAGTACAATCCTTTCAAAACAAGAAACAGTTGTACCTGTTAGAGATGTACCAGCTCATGATGGCTGCTCAAGCTTTCCTCCATTACTTGGTTTTGATTTTGAAAAATGAAAAAAAAAAAAAAAAATACAGAAATGGAAGGAGTCTTGGAAGATTTCCCTTCCCACAATTTTTGAAAAAACCAGTGATGTGAGTGTTCAGGGAAGGCTAAGTGTGTCAACAGGGAAAGCTGATTTGCAGGCTGGCTCAACTTCCTTAGCTCGTGTTTGAGCTCGGCTCATTGTCTCACAAGTGATTCTCAAGCTAGGTCTAGCGTGGCTTGACTCTACTCAAGCTCAAGTAGTTCTCAAGTTCAGCTTGACTAGATATATGTATATACAATATTGTGGAACATGCATATTTTAAACATTTTAAGAAATGGTCCGATGCTGTATTGTACTAAATATTCTTAATGCCTAACAAAATTAAGTTTATTCAAAATTATTTGAAAATAGAAAATAACTTAATGAGGCATGGTATTGAGGAAATCATGTCCTAATGATAGGATAGTACTGAAACCTGGAATACTATTTTAACTAACATTTGACCCCCTTTGGCTGATTGGCCACCTACCCCTTTGAGTCCTATCAACTCTACTTTCCAGTCTAGTTACTGCTCGTCTTTGGAATTGCTGTCGCTAACTTCCACTCCGAAGCCATCATCACTCTAATAATTAATAGTATGTCTAAACCGCAATGTCAAAGAATTCATATATGATGCATACAAATTCTTTGACCATATTCCTAATGATTACATTAGCATCATGTAGAGTTTTCCATTTACCACATCAACTCTACATGCATATTGGGTTTCAAAAAATAGGAAGGAAATGGAGTAGGAAAATAAAGATTCTACTTAAATAAAGTATTTGGTGATTCAAACCATCAAAAGAGGCATTTTTCATGGCTAGAGCCACTTCATATTGTTACGAAATGTACAAAAGGCTAGAGACTTTGCTTTATCTAACTATCCAAAATAGAAGTGCCTTGGAACCTATCCAAAATAGAAGTGCCTTGGAACCACTTAATGCTTCTACTTATGCTATTCAATGGGATTCGGGTTCTAGGAAGCCGCCTTGGTGTATTGTCGGCGTGGCGGAAGAGGTGTTAAGACTTAGAATGCTTCAAGTATCCTTTTCTCATGCGAGTAGCAGTGTGAATTCGGAGTCGGACTGTCTTTCCAGTGGGCTTTCAAGTTTGACTCTAGACAATTTTTTACTTTCTGTCCTGATTTTGTCAGGCTTTTGGGAGATTTAGTTATTTTTATTTTGGTCTTTATGCTACTCAGTATGTCTCTTATGCTGGCTACTTTCGTTTTTTATTGAAGTTACCGTTAAAAGAAAGAAAAAAAAAAGAAGCAAAGAAAGCACAAATTAAGAGAGAGAGAGAGAGAGAGAGAGAGAGAGAGAGAGAGAGAGAGAGAGAGAGAGAGAGAGAGAGAGAGAGAGAGAGAGAGAGAGATTATGGTGGAAATTTTAATCCGGTTACTTGAAAATGCGAATGTACTGCTTAGTTTTTAATCCTTTCATATCTTGGTATTAATCGTGAAAGTGAGTTATAAAAATGATCTTATGCAAATGCTTAATTTACTTCTCTCCACAGTTCATACATTTCAATATCGTGCATTCTATGCTTCTCGATTGTTGATATTGATTGTCCTCAAGTGTCTGGTTATTCAAGCTCTCTGTATTCCTTAACACACATATTATCTGTTCTCAATTTATGTTTAATCAAATTACCGTTTCTCTTTTACCTTGTCTCTTATAGTTATGCAATCTGGTAATAGGTATCCATCATAATGGAGCGAATGCTTCATCTACTTCATGACTGTGGATTGAATAAGGAGGATGTTGACTTCATTAACACTGATGGGAAAACAATGAACAAGCTCTTATCAGAGGTCGGTATTTTCTCAGAAAATCGTTTTTGAAATTTGAGGACATAATACTTAAAAAGTTATATTTATAATTTATATAGGTATTAATATGTTTTAAGGGATTCCTTCATATTTACTTCATAATTTTTCTTATAGTTTTGAGATTTTTAGGCTTATGTGTTATAGTATTTGTTTCCACATTTATATGATAGTGTTTAAATTCATCAATTTTTTTTGGATAACAATCATTTTTCTTTGATAGCTTTTGTTCGAAGTCATCGTAGAAAGTGCAGATGCAGACAAATTGATTTTACTCTGCAAACTGTGAATTTTGTAAATTTTATGTATTTACTTTTATTTGCAATTTATAGTGTTTGACTCATTAACTATCTTTTACTATTCTCAGTCTTACAGCTTCTAGGCTATATCAACTTTCAGCTTTGCTTTAATGTCAAAGTTCTATGCAGCATTTGTTGACCGTATATAATCCTCTTTGAAGCGTTATCCCATCTAGCTGGGGTTGCCTATTTTCTGCCTTTTGTGTTTGTGCTATTCATTTGTTCACATAGGTATTTTAGCTATATCAAGTGAATGGGATTTGTTTGTGAGCATAGGGCATTTTAGTGCCATATTGTATGGCCATGGAGTAATGAGAACCCATGGGATATAATTGTTACCATCTAAAAAAAGTAGTAGTTTTTAGTTCCATGGTGCAATAAATTATTCTGTCCATAAAAAAGAAGAAAGAAAAAGAAACTAGAGTAAATAATAATTCGAGTAGTGATTTATTTTTGGCCTTTCCAAATTAATCATTTCTTTAATGTGACATGTATCATGTTCCAAATCCATTTACTACCAAGGCTTTGTGTTTAAAGTTTCTTCAACTCTTAAGTCAACTTAAAGAATATATCTCTAAATATATTAAGTTTTCTAAATCTCATTCATACTCTTGTGTACCTCTTATCCACTTTAATGGCACGTTTGGTAACAGGTGAGGAATTTGCAGATTTGAGAATTCCTCACTGCCGCAGATTTGAGGATTTATATTGCTGAAGATTTCACATCGATATCAGTGTGTACCAGCACGTATAGGCATAGCTAAGAAAAATTGATGTCAGTGTGTGAATCCGCAAACTGAGGATTTCCAAATCCTATGGGGTGTGGTTGGACCTGAAAATCCTAAAAAATGAGGATTTCCACACGCCCAAATCCTTGAGGATTTACAATTTCCAAACGTGGAATTTTCAAATTCTTGGGGTAACCTGGAGAGGAAACCCCAGCGATTTGGTTGCCAAACTGGAGCTGCATGGGGTGGGGAGTGTTTGTTCCTCAGTGGAGGACTTGGTTTGGTTTGAACTGGCTTGGCCACAGTTTGACCGTATCGAAAATCTGAAAAATAAAAAAACTCCAAAAAAGTCATGGGCAAAAATTGGTCTGGCTGTTTCTTTTATTGGGTTTGATTGGTTTTGACATTTTCCTCTTGATTGGACTGGTGGAGGTACCAATTCTGGTTGAATACGCTTTGATTGGCCAGTCTGGTCTGGTTTTCAGAACACTTTCTGCATATAAAGAACTGTTCCTCTGGATGATCCCTCCCTCTCATGTAGAGGCTTGATCAGGTATACATTTGTATGAGTAAAAAAAACCCAGACAAAAAATAGTGAACATGTCATAGAACTTTGAGTGCTTTAGGGAATAGGGTGAGGATGAATGGATAGTATCCTACCAGAAGAAAAAAGAAAGGGGGAATGGGTAGGACCAAATTTACCCATTCCTAATCGAACTTAGTACCTTCCTATGCTTACCCTCCATTGTGATGAACATGAACCCTAGTTGGTCCCACATCAGGTCATCCAACATTGCAGGTCGACCCTCAACTCACATAAATCCTGCCATCACTATACGATGGTGATGCACTTCTTAGGGCTGCACCCCTAAATAAACATTGAACCAGCAAATACCAAATGCCCATGAAAAGAAAAGGACAAAGTTGTCTGGAAATAGACACATGAAGAGCCACGCCTTTTAAACAGAAATGTTAGATAAAAATACGTCAAACGATTGGTCTTAATGGAAAGGAGATTCACACTCTTCAGTTAGATTAGAAAAAAACACTTTATTATGAAAATGAAAAGACATGAAGTTGTCGCATCTTGATACAGCGAATCTTGGCAATTTTCCTTGGAATTTTATTTTAATCTTAAATATACTGTCCATTGTTGATCAGTTGGATTCTATTGGCTGAGAGTTGCTGGGGCAAGAACTTCTGTGAAGTAGGATTTGGAATTCATTCAAACCAAGTGGAGCATCTATTCTTCAAGTCTTTGATCCATCGTCTGCAATCTTTATGCACAATGACTGTTGAGACACAGAAAAGGGCTTTTTTGTGGGGACTGATTTGTAAATACATTAAATACAGTTTTTTTTCTTTTTCTAAACACTGAAAATTAAAATTAAATTTATATGAAATACGTCATATTGTTCGCCTAACCCTGCGTTGGATGACCAGATTACTCTCTCAAACTCCTTTTGTTCTTTCTAAAACCCTATTGTTCTCTCTTATTTTTCTTCTTTTTCTCTTCCTCTTCCAATTAAAGCTGTATTCTCTTCAATTTTTATCATCTAACTATATACCATCATTTAGTAAATTGCATCCTAAATATATTGAAATTGAAGCCTTATCAGACTTGCATAATATGTTTCTAAATGCACTTTCTTCTATTGGTCTTCTTTATGATCAAAACATCCATACTTCTTTTGTTACTATGAGATATTTGCATGTAAAATTCACTAAGGAAAATGGTATTACTGCTAACTACTCTGTTAATAATTTTAACAGGCAAACCCACGAATGACCCTTTTCACAGGAAGTTCACGAGTGGCAGAAAAGTTGGCTGTTGATCTAAAAGGACGTGTTAAATTGGAAGATGCAGGTTTCGACTGGAAAATCCTTGGGCCCGATGTTCACGAGGTTTCTCTCGAGCCTTGAAAATTTCATCTTTCAATAGCTCTTAAACTTTTTAGGTTCTCATCTTGTACTCTTGTGTTAAATATATTATTGACACTAGTGTGCATGGCAGGTTGATTATGTGGCATGGGTTTGCGATCAGGATGCATATGCATGTAGTGGCCAGAAGTGCTCTGCACAGTCCATTCTTTTTATGCATGAGGTTCGTTATGTCATTTAATGCTTCTATATTATACACTGGTTACTAGGCATGAAAATGCGATATATTATGGTCATATGCACTTACATTAAAAATGTTAGGCTTGTTTAGTTCTAGTCAGAGATACCAAGCAATGTGATATTTCAACTTCGTTGTGAATTACTCTCTTTTTTTTTCTTGGAGAGGTTATCTACATCAATGCTTTCCGTTGCATCAGGATGTCATCAATTTATGTTTTGTTTCTCATGTGAAATTTTCTCCTATGATGTTCCCATCCGACTGCTAAAGAGCTGGGGGCTTGTCAAAAAGCTGGGAACCCCCTGAATTAAACATGCTGACCGGTTGGATGGGGAGGTCCGCATGAGGACGTTTCCATAAGAGAAAATCCCCTTCTTTCTCATATTTCTTAAGCTGATAACAGCAAATAAATGTAATTTTTATTATGAATTTGGTGTTGGAACTGAATGTATATAAATGAATAAGAGAGGATTTGTAAGTTGGCACCATAGTTCACTGTTCCGAGTATGTTGATCTGATTGTGCCCTAACATGATGTAAAGTGCTCTTTCTTTTACATATTGATGAAGCTGATAGCCATGAAAATGTCGATGCTAGTTTGGCTGGGTCATTGTGGAATGGGTGTATATATGCAGACAGATGTTTGGGTCTTGATCTTTAGGACACATGCATATCCTACTGCACCCGCTCTGTATTAGTTCCCCATTGGCCCTTCCTTATGGTTCATTGATCTAGACTATTTATCTTGTTGTGCGCCATCATCTAATCAAGATGCACAATTTTCACCTTTTGAGACAATTTATTTATTTTTTCATAACTCTCTATTCATCATCATTATCAAAGCCTTGTCCCGTCTATGTTAGGGTCAGCTACATAAATTATATTTCTCCATTTCATTGTATCTTTGGCAAATACTCGGATATGTTGCACTTCTTCAAATTTATCCTTGCTACTTCCATCCATGTCCTATTCAACATATCTTTTTTTTTTAGGGGCTATCAACTTGCATAGAAAAACTTTTCCTCGCCAGCGCCGATGTTGGCCTATGTTGGAAATGTAGAAACCATCTCAAACAAGTCTCTTTTAATTTATCTCCTATTGATGCCTACCCATAAATGCCCCAAATACACTCATTTCTAATTCTATCTTTCCTAGTTTTTCCACACATCCATCTCAACATTTTCATCTTTGCTGCACTTATTCTTTGCATGTGTTGTTTCCTTATTGCCTTGATTGCCAACATTCTACTCTATAGGTCATAGGTAGTCTAATCGTCATTACGATTAGCGCTCTCAGGCGCCAGCGGGCATAGATCTCTCTCGAATCAATTGATTTGGACAACTATTAGACGGACATCGATTTGGGTCCAACAGGCTGGCTCTCAATCACGGTCCTAGAATTTGTCAGACTCTGATGAGCCCTAAAACATATGTGAATGTTCGCCTGGACAACACCCATGGTCTGTAGCCTTGGTGGGGCCCACATGATTGACGTATTTCTGAGATTAGTAGCAGAGAATGTTTGTCTTCTTTCTAAGCTCACACGGCCAGTTGTTCTGGCTTCCATCCTATTTCTCAGAGACTTGGCACTAAAACTTCATATAGAATGTTCTGAGCTACTGCCTTCCACTGCCATTGTAAATTCATAACAACTGAAAGATTCTATGAATGGCACAATTGTACCTTTGAGTATTCCTTGAAGTTTAAAGATACACGGGATAACATTACACTTCCTTTTGTGTAGCTTGTCCTTGGCTTTACATATTCTCGGAATGGAATCTATGGGTTATGTTTTACCTTCTATGTTCACTCTTTTATGCGTATTTGCAGAACTGGGTTTCAAGTGAACTTATTTCTAAAATGCAATCCCTTGCTGAGAGAAGGAAGCTAGAAGATTTGACAGTTGGCCCTGTTCTTACAGTAAGTGGGCAATTTTTCTTACTATTTCTTGTCATCTTGTGCTTTAATTGAACAAAGTTGACTTGAACCTATGGTGAGCTTTATTATTTGGAGTTTCATGAGAGACTTTTGAATCTGCTGCTCATGTGTAAATGTGTCTTGCATGATGATTGGAATATTCTTGAACATTCTATTTTCCACAATGCATCCTGGTAAAAAAGAAGAAATGAATTACTAATGGAATCCATGCCAATACTGATTGGTATTTCTCCAAATCTTCTATTTGATGTCTTCCACATACTTTGCTGCTTAGTTTACTTATTGTGGATGCTAGTCAGTCGTTTGAATGCTGCTTTAAAATGTTAGTGATGAACAAACCTATTTAGGAGGTACAGAGGTACAATTCGATCTATGACTTCTCTGACTGCAAAATTATAAATTACCCATTCCAATGTGTGGACTGTGTTTTGGATGTCGGCCTTTATTTAATGACTTGCATGTGGACCAGTAACTTTTCCCCAATAATATAAGTCATCTATCTAACTGGAAGAAAGGTACTAAGAGCTTCATCAGATGATATCCATTACCAAAATGCTGTAGTCTGCAATTCAGTTGATTTTTGGATTTGTTTTCCACTGGCACATTATTCTTTATATTTTTTTATGCCTTCGGAATTCTTATTGGAAATTTCTTTTGTTTATTTTTAAGTTTCTTATAGTTGTCCTTTTCTTCATTACAGGTAACAACTAATAGCATGCTTGAACATGTTAATAAATTGCTTCAGATTCCAGGATCAAAGCTACTCTTTGGGGGAAAACCTTTAGAGAACCATTCTATTCCAGATATCTATGGTGCTATCCAACCAACTGCTGTTTTTGTTCCCATTGATGAAATCCTTAAGGACACAAACTTTGAGCTTGTCACAAAAGAAATCTTTGGACCATTTCAAGTAAGAAATGAAGTTGTAGCTGCAAATTTCTTCTCTATACTTGAGAGAATGATGACGCCATTTTTGTTTTAAGCTATCCATTTTCTTACTTGACTTGAAAAGAAAGATAGGTAATGAAGTCAAAATTGGGTCGGACTGGATAATCCTATTGAAAGGCTTTGCACTCTATTATTTGAAAGGTCTTTTTACATCATTAGGGGCCTCATCTATTACCCAGAGGACTGAGGAGCCATTGAATATGAATGCCCCACTGTAAATGCAATAAGGGCGGTGCAAGCTTCTCTATTCTTTTAAGGACTTGGATTATATATATATATATATATATATATATATATATATATATATGGGAGATGCTCCTATGAGAGCATCTCTCACCTTACTATGAGAGATAATTTAAGTTGTTGGCATTGGATATGAATGTGAGGGCCCCCACCTTATCTCTCATAGTAAGGTGAGAGATGCTCTCATATATATATATATATATATATATATATATATATATATATATATAGGGGTATTCAAGTGAGGGATTCCCTCACCATGTGTGGTGAGGGACTCCCTTTTTGGGGAGGTTTCAAGTACAAAAGGGTGTACTCCCTTCAAGTACAAAAGCCCTTTTGTACTTGAAACCTCCCCAAAAAGGGGAGTCCCTCACCACACATGGTGAGGGAATCCCTCACTTGAATATTTTCCATATATATATAGGGAGGCGCTCTTGTGAGAGTATCTCTCACCTTACTATATGTGAGGGCCCCAACCTTATCTCTCATAGGAGCATCTCCCATATATATATATATATATATATATATATATATATATATATATATATGAACTTGTTGCTTGAACTTAGTGGGAAACTTTAAAACAAAAATAGGTTAAGTTTGTTGAAATTATTCCTTTCCTCATTTTGTAGCACCTTTCTCCTATCTAATATCTGGAGTTGCCATCTAAACTTGAAATGTTTTACTACAGATTGTTACTGAATATAAGCAAGATCAGCTCCCAAAGGTGTTGGATGCTTGTGAGAGCATGCATGCACATTTGACAGCTGCTGTGGTTTCAAATGACCCCTTATTCCTACAGGCAAGAGTTAATAGGGCTTCAACTTCCATCTCAGTTCTTTTAATTTTACAAGCATTCATACCAATCTTCATGCTTTTCTGGTAGGAGTATTGGTGAAACACCTTGAGGACAAGGTATCGAGGATTGGTAGCTTTCTTATCAAGATTTTACAAGCATTCATTTTTTATTTTGTTTTGAATGGTTACTTTCATAAACTAAAGCAAGCAGTACAAGCATTCGTATTATTCCAATTTTTTTGACACATATTATTATATGGATGGATTTTCAGGTGAGCTCGTGAGCAAGTAGCTTAGTTGCAGTTGCACACGTCCACTTGAAAAGACCTCCTATGATCAATTTGAATGGGTTGCATACTTCCACCCCTAATGAATGTCACCAATCCCACATTTTTTTACATCGATCCGAATGGGATTTTGACTGTTGGATTAAAAAACTGATGCATTCTAGAACTGTGAAACTTCAGGTCCATAAATCAAGGGGTTAGGATGATCTGAGGATGGACATGAAAATTTTCACACAGGTGGGTTACGTCCAGATCTCTTGATCCCCACATTCCCATGAATTGATGTGGCCCCATGTGGGCCCCACAAAGCTGTGCACAAATTGCTTAGATGAGCATGCACACATCTGAGAGAGAGAGAGAGAGAGAGAGAGAGAGAGAGAGAGAGAGAGAGAGAGAGATCCTCAATCTAAAGGAAACATATGCACGGTGAAGTCTAAAGTTCAGAGTTCCTCCTACGTGTTCATTCTAATTGGATTGCCAATTGTTTAGGGCCTACTTGTTTCATGTAATTGAATTCCTAGGAATTCTAAGACTTCGTATTTCTATAAGGAGTTAAAAATAAAGAACCAAAGATGTATATCCAAAAAAGACTTCTAAATAACCTCCCTTTAATGGAAATTGAATCAAGGAAATATGAAAAATGAATATCCAGCCATCACCCTAGTAATTCAAATTCTAGGAAAGTTGAGATCCCATCTACATCGCTACCTTAAGTCCTTCACCTCTCTCCTCTTTATTGATCCTTCGGTGGAGCTCATTTGACAATGAATTCCTTGGTATTCAATTCCTATGTATTTTATGCAAACAAACAAGCTCTTAACCATCAATTTGTTTTGTATATTGTGGCCTACTTGGTGATAGTCTATCTTGATCTTTGGACTGGGACATGTAGACAATGGGATTTTGCAGATGGCTTATAGGGCTCCTAATGAACTGGGCTGGTTGTTGAGCCTTTGGACGGGTTTGGGCAAGTCTTTTTGGGTTCGCAAGTGGGTAATTGAAGCCTATTTTTTCGGAGGATATAGGATTTATTGCAATAATAACTTATTTATATTTTCTCCCAAAAAAAAAAAAAACCTTCTTTATAGTTTGATACGAAACCCTTTTTTGATGCCTCCATTGTTCATAGGGTAAGAACCAGAATTCACTCCAATTATATGACCCTAGCGACTTATTCGGTGGGGCCTTAGATTTGATAATTGAAAATATAGTTAATAATCTGCAGCAGTACTATTATGATTTGTTACAATTGTTGGGCTGGGCTTAAAATTATTTTTGAGGGCCATGCTTTGGCTAGACTTTCAGGTCTGTACTGAGCTTTTGACAGAATATAAATGGGCCTGTCTTGGCGTGGCTACACTGCCATGTATTAAGTAGAACCTTCATGAGTGCCTGGTATCAGCTATGCTCTAGATAAAAAAAGTTGAAAGCTTAGGCACGTCCGTTGAGGGGACATCTGGATCACATATCTACCTTTAAAACTAAGTTACCAGGATACTTTAAAACAGGCAGTGTATCATATCCACGTCTTTGTCGTGTCAATGGCATGTCTTGCAGTATCCATCCCGTATTTAGGTATTATAGGAAGCCTTCAAAGACTTTTGAAATTGGAATGCAGCTCTATTTCATAATATCCAAGGACAATATTATACAAAATCTTCTAGGTGTGCAGGGAACTGCTAATTCCAAAACATTTTCAAGTTCATCTTTTGACTGACTGCTGACTTTCAATTTCAACTGGGTTTTACCTTCCAAAAACATTCTCAAGATCATCCTTCGACTGACTGCTGACTCTGCAGATATGGCTTTAGCTTAGCCAATTAGCAATTTATATGTCACTATTGACTACTGCAAAGGCACTCACGCATTATTCCTTTGCAGGAGGTTCTTGGGAGATCTGTTAATGGGACAACATATGCTGGGATCAGGGCACGGACAACAGGAGCTCCACAGAACCACTGGTAAATACATATCTTCTAGTCATGTTTTTGCTTCACTAGTGCGTTGAGGAGTGCTTATATATGTTAGAATAATGATATCACAGGTTTGGACCAGCGGGAGACCCAAGGGGTGCAGGGATTGGAACCCCAGAAGCAATAAGGCTTGTTTGGTCTTGCCATAGAGAGATCATATATGACATTGGTCCCTTACCCAACCACTGGGAAATCCCTCCATCCACCTGAATATTTAGAGGTTAAAAGAACTGACATGGTGTCTAAAATGGAGAACATTAGATACTCTGGTAGTGCGTAGATGATGGCGATTAATAACGGGAGAAGAGATACTCAGACAACAGAATCCATGCGATGTTGCTTCAAATTTAAGTTAATTTTTACCAAATGAGTTTATGTTTAATTAAATATGGCTTCTTTAATTCAACTTGTTCCTTGATGAGGATAATCACAAGAGCATTGAGCCTTGTTGGCTGAACCCACTGCTCCTTGAATAATTTACTAAAGGGGTTCATTTATGACTGAGTATTGCTGTAGGAGAACTTGTCCGTTCAGATAATGTGTATTGGTGAAGCTTATTGCTACTTTATTTATTTATTTATTTATTGTTGTTATGAATATATCAGATCAAAATTAGCACTAACAACGAATATATCGATTCAATAAGGTACATTGTTTATTTTTTGGGTTCTCTTGCGTGAAAAAGATTTTTCACAATGGTTGGCCATTTAGCAGCAGCCTGGCCAATAGGCTCTCGTGTTTGCATTCTTTATCGTCGTGGAAGGGCAGATGGCAGATCTATTTATGGCCTAGTGGTTGTGGCCATCTATTAAATCTTAAAGCTGAGGAGCATGTTCAGGATTGATCATGGGTGGGCTGTGAACCTTACAGGCCAGGCTGCTCCCAATATCTCTGCTGCCAAAATGAAATAATGAATTGAAACTTGGAAGCTGGCATTCTGTAAGCAGTGCTAGTGTGACAGAATGAAACTTTCATAAAGAAGGAAAGTGTGACAGGAATGGATGTAACTATCATAAAGAAGAAACTAATACCAAGGTGGAGGGAGCCCTCTCCTCAAAGTGCTTCATAGCATCAAAGCACCCGTTGCTCCTGAAAAATAGATTGATTAGTGGATTAAGCATCAGTGCTTTTAAGGCTTGTGGTAATTGAACATGTTATTTTCACATCAAAATATTTACAGTTCTCCAGGTGTGGAAGCAAAACTGCAATGTGTCGCGGGATCAAAAGCCTATAAACCACGTTCTGTTCTTTTCTTCTTTTTCTTTTAGCTCCAAAATCACATTCTAAATTGTTCAATTTTTTTAATTCAACTAATAAACACCAAAACATTTAATTTTATATATTAAATCTTCATGGATCCTGAGAGCTATATGAAAGAAATTTCCTAACTTTAGTGGGTCCCTAATTCATGATCCGAAGCATTCAATATTCTTCTATGCATGGTAAACTTCAAAATGCGAAGTTTCATATCTTGGATCCTTGTTGGTTTTGATAAACTTTTTGCGGTCCTGCAATTGATGATTCAAACTATGATGCGAGCTCCAATGCATGGACTTTTCATATCTAAGCTGACTAAATTGTACAATGCAATTGGAGGGTTTTTTTTTTTTGGCTGTCGGAGGGTTCCCAACCCTTTGGGTTGGACTAATCCCTCCCGGCCCAGAGGGAAGCCGGATAAATCCCCTGTAGCCCTAGTGTGGTAGCAGAGTTTTGAACCCACAACCTCCGGGAGCAAACCGTGGTCCTAAGCCAACTAAACTACCCCTTGGGGTTGCAATTGGAGGGTTAGTTGTAGATAAACTTGGTCATACCTAAAAGTAAACACATGCATTGGACTATGCCAAAAAAAAAAGAGTCGAGGATACAAAAATATTAAACAGTTTTAAATCTGTATGGTGATTGTTCGTTTTGCCCTTAATCAGACCCAATTAAATAGGATATACAGGTCAACCCTAACCAAATCCATTTTACTGTTAGATTATTCTCATCTATAACTGATCCATATAGAACAGATTTTGCCACCCCTATAAGTCCAGGTGAGCTCCTGCTCCACACATGCTTCTAGGATTTGACTAAACAGCTAAAAAAGTAAATGAATAATATAAATACTCACAAGTTTTCATTTATTATTATTTTTTGATGAATGACTTGCCTTTTATGGATCCAATAGAAGCTCAAGAACAGATGCCACGTGTCCTAAGATTTCCGCGGATCAAGGCTGGCCCGACCGTGCCGGATAAGATCCGATCTGCGGTGCATCAGAGAGCACTCCTTTTTAAAACGCGGGCACGCACAGTGCTCTCATTTTTCCTCGTTGGAACCCGACACCTCGCACATCCCAAAACCCAATAAAAGTGTCGCCTTTGTTTCTCCTCTACTTCTCTGAGTCTCTCACGCAATTTCACAAACACTTTGTGTGTGTTTTGTATTGTATTGTATTATATAGAGATGTCACTTATCACAACATCATCTCTCTCTTCTCCTACCCTTTGAAAGTTTGATGTCTATGCTTCCTTGTTCAATCTCATGGCAAAGCCCCGTCTCCCCAAAAAGGTCTTAGATTCTTACACCATCAGAGGCACCAACAAAATCATCAGAGGTAATGTAAAACAATAAAAAACAATCAAACACACACACACACACACAGGCACAAGACACAAACACATAGAGAAGGAAAAGAAACCCCCCATAAAAAAAAAAACCCTATTTTGTTCTCTATTTTTTTTTTAAAATCATGTTCTTGTTCTGGGAAGAGGAAGAAGAAAGACCCAGAACAACAGTAGAAAGAAAGAGTGAATTGAATTGAATCGAATTGAGTTGATTGCAGCTGAGGACTGTGTTCTGATGAAACCTTCGGATTCTTCGAAGCTTCCCTATGTCGCGAAGGTGGAGAAGATCGAAGCCAATGGCAGGGGTGGGAACGTGCAGGTACACGTGCGCTGGTACTATCGCCCCGAGGAGTCGATGGGCGGGCGGCGCCAGTTTCATGGTGTTAAGGAGGTTTTTCTTTCTGATCACTATGATGTCCAGAGCGCGGATACGATTGAGGGAAAGTGCACTGTCCATACTTTCAAGAGCTACACCAAGCTGGAGGCTGTTGGGAATGAGGATTACTTCTGTCGATTCGAGTATAAGTCTTCCACGGGTGGATTCAATCCAGATAGAGTTGCTGTGTAAGGCTGAAATCCTTGTTACCCATATGTCTGTTTTGATTTTTCTTTGCTTTGAATTGTTTTTGTTTGTACTCTATTGGAAAGAGAAAAAAAGAAGAAGAAAAAGGGCAGTTCTTTTGGCTGTGGGGCCCAATTTTCAGTGGCCTTGATCATTCTGGCTCTTCTGCAGATGGGTGGTGCAGCAAATACTCCTGGAAGTTATATTGCAATGTGGGTCATGGTGGGGTGGGGTTGGTTGGAGCAGCCTGTGAAGCATGACCATCAAGCAAATTTTTTTATTTATTTACTACTTTTCTTAGAAGAGATTAATTGTGTAACAGACACACACAAAATTTATCCAACATGAAGGTGAACATTGGACTCTGTGAAACCACAACACCAAAACATTGATCTACATTTAGGTAGATGGACTCCCTTAAAACTCCTTGTTTAACTAATGAATTGAGCTCCATGTTAAGCACAAAATATAGGTGAATATTGGAGCTAGTTATTTAATGTTTTGAATATTACCATGAGAAGTCTAATACATTGGGTTTTTTTAATTTTTTTTTATTTTACATGTGATAGAGTTCCTAGAATCCCCTTCTACAATAATGGGATTGAAGACATGGAATTTATATAAAGAATTTCTGCTCTGCTTAAATGTCCAACCTCAATCAAGCCTAAAAAAGAGAAGGGATTCACCACCAGGATTATTCTGTGGAATACTACCCACTTCGGATAGCCCTGGGTTTCTGGTTTAACTTATGACCACATTCGTTTCTAAGCGCACAAAAGAATAGTTATGCTTTTCATCACTTCTCTGAAAATAAAAAAAGAATAGCTATGCTTTTCAAAGAATCCTAAATAAGACTTCTGTTTTTGCTATTTTAGTCTTTAGAGTTGCATAAAGTTATGGGTGTGACATTTGGCATAAAAATGAATAGGAGGCTTTTCCTTGTTAAGTCATTAATTTGGAACCTTTTGTCTCTTCAAACTTCACTCTTTTTTTTTTTCCACTTATATATTCTTTCCTTCTTTGAGATTTGGATCATGGAGGTTTGTTGTCTCTCTCTCGTGTTGACTTTTTTTATTTATTTTGGTGATTTAGAGTGATGGATTAGAATTTTATTTATTAAAATTGAGTTAAACTCTTTGGGCTTTTTTGTTTCATGAATTTTTGTTGATTTTTCTTTTTTCTTTTTTAGGGGTATGTTTAATTCTGAGTCTTCTTCTTTTTTTTTTTTTTTTTATAATGGTGACTTGTATTGAATAATTCTGAGTCTTCTATTTGATTAATTTTGTCAGCTACTGCAAATGTGAGATGCCCTACAATCCTGATGATCTAATGGTTCAGTGTGAGGGATGCCATGATTGGTGAGTATCAAAATCTTTTACATTTGGGAGGTGTTCCATATTGTTTTTAATTACTTCTGCATTTGTTGTTGCATAATTTATTTATTTATTTATTTATTTTGGGTAACAAACTCGACTTGAACATGACCACAAGTTTGCAATAGTGAGCACCCTTATGTTCAAAACGTATGAAGAATATTTGGTGCAACTAATGTAACTCATATTGTTAGGGAAATAAAGAACGAAATGGATACCATGATGAAGAGGCTAACACTTACTCCTACACCTAAAAGGAACATAAGCAACATTGGAAGCCTATGAATGTAAGTACTGCTTAGGAATGAAGAGAAAAGAAAAGAAGATATGGCAGAAAAGGTCAGGGTTAATTCAAAAAAGCTAAAGCCCACGATAGGAATAGAAAAGGAAGCATCTGGAACTGAAATCCTTCTGATTTTGATAGAAGTCAAGGAAAGCATGAAATCATTGAAGAGATAACCAAAGAATTCATTAAATTGTTGTGTCCAGAAGCAAAAGATGCCGGCACCATGAGTGATTAAATCATCTCAGAAGCACCTGTAGATATAGTAAAGGACAAATCATTAGTGATGATACTCTTGATGACAAATCCAACCATTGAGTTTGTCCATATTGATTTTGTGTTTGGCGATTGATGGTGGAAACCTTCAAATGATACTTTGACAGATGTATTAAACTCTTTCTTGGATTCGATGGATAGATTTGAATTAGTTGTTGATCCAACACTATGATGGCAACAACAACTCTGTCTAGGCCATCAGAAGACACAACCCCTCCATTCTAATTCTAAATAAAGGAGAAGACCATGTGTATCACCAAAAGCATCAACAGAAGCAAATGAATCGGATGACAAATCAGGGGAAGTATGACTATACCTTGACCTAGGAGGATTCCATTTAAACTTGTCGGGGTCGAGTTATCTCAAGCTGGGAAGAACTGATGCAGCCCAAGTGCATCATAATCCTCATGGCTAAAAGAAGGATGCTAAATATAGGCTCATAAAATCACCCAGCCATTAGGCCTAAGTCCTAACCATAGTGGGCCAAGCCCATATATGATTGATCCATTGGGTCTAACCTAAGGTAAGCCATCTCAATAAGGATAATTGGTTTTCCAATAGGCTTATATTACATTCCAATAAAGTTTCTTGGATTTGGATGAGTCATCTTAAATCTAGCATAATAATTGATTGCATTTGCATTTAATCATTAAAAGAGAATTAAAATCAAGCAACAAGATATTGGTATGCAATATATTTCATGGAAGAGAATCCTATCTAGGTCCATAATTGGAAGGGTTGTCCTCCCCTCCTTCATGAATACCTTGTAGTCTGTCATTTGTGAATCAATGAAAAATTCTCTTTCCCTCTCATTATTGTGGTTGCATCGAGCAATTGATTCTCTCTATGTGAAGACTCTTTGGGTTGCTAAAGGTGACGACACCAGAGGATGGGCATCCATGGTGAATGTGTGAAGACTCCTCCAGCCATCATTGGATCTCATCAGAATTCCTCTCTCATGGAGTGCTTTGATTGCTTAATCACTTAACCAAGTTAGGACTTAGGATTATATCAGATCTATTTTGAATTCAAATCTTTCATTAAAAATTTGGAAACTCAAAATCTGATCACAACTTAACAGGGCATGTGGTGTTATAAAAAGATTAATAATAATAAAAAAAACAAAAAAAAAAACCCCTTAAGAGGGCATGTGTTTGGATATGTTGATTATGGGCCTCCCAAATTGCATATCCTTGGAGGGCCCATGAAATCCCTATGGACCTGTCGAGTCCAATGGATATACGGGCTAGTCCAACTAACAAAATCTTTTTTTTCTTCGTTTCCTTTTGAATGTTAGTCCAACTAACAAAATCATGCCGAAAATTATTTTATTGTGAATGCTTGTGTTCTATGCTTGCAAGAGTTGGGGATGTTTATCACTTGCTGATTTGTTGCCCCTTTGCAGCTTTGGTTTGTACTTCCTAGGCCTGCTAGGCATTAAGTGGGTTATGTCACTACCTGTCATTTCTCTACTGAAGTCTTGCAGTTTTGTCCCTTGTTCATGAGGAGGAGCGATTTAATGGAGTTGTTCTCTTCTTGTTGGCATGTGGTCGAGAAATAGTCACACATTAAAATTAGGTCGAGGCTTCAGATTGTGGTGCAAGGCATGTGCAAAGGTTATTTGGTGCACAACCTTTACTGGAGTTTAGTGAAGTATTTATCAAGCGGTCCCTACATTCTGATGTTCCCATTGACCTCTGTATCAGACTACCATATCATGAAGAATATTGTATCATATAGTACAGAGGGGTACCATACTGATTAGGATAGACACAGATCTTCGGATTGTATTTACCATTGCTTCGCGGTTTGGCTAGGAGAGTTATTTGTACTTGTTCTCTTTTGCCTCTCATCATCTTGGAGAGTTATTTAAGAGAAGCCAGTTTGGTAACTTCACTATCAAAATGAAGTGAGGTGAATGGTCAAATTAAGAGACAAAAAAAAGGAAGAGGGGTCAAATAAAAAGTGATTGCTTTTTGTCATTTAGTGAAATGTGAATCAAACTTTTTGATTTTTTTTAAAAAGAAGGTTTTTTGTCATTTAGCGGCATGGAAAAGTAAGTTTGACTTTTTTTGGTAAAAAGTAGATGTGTTTTTTGAAATATGGTACTTTTTTATTTAACCCCTCTTCTTTTATTGTCTCTTGAAATGACTATTCACCCTACTTCACAAGTGAAGTGAATTTACAAAACGAGGGAGCTGATCGATGGACAACCAATCCATCCCAAAAACTCTCGTTAATTATTGTCACTGATGTCATTGTCTCAGAGACCCATTAGTGAGTGGGCCATCTCTTTCCAGTAAAAATCCTGAAAGGATTCTTCATGTGTATAGAGATTTCAGCAAATAGTCAGTACTGGTTCTTGCTGAAAGGTTCTCAATTGACTTCTTGGCTCAAAGCTTTTATGGAGCATCATCTCAGGACTTGTTTGAGGGAAAATATTTGCTTGCGTACATGAGCACTTCACACCGTGAATCTGGATTGTGCATGCATGAAATTCAGAGGTGGGTCCCGCCTCTAGACGGTCCAGATGTGCAATGCATAGTGCTCACGTCACGTGTGCATGTGAATATTTTCTCTTTTTGGGATCATGTTTACTGGATTATCCTTGAGATTTTATCTAAAGGATCTCTTTTCCATTGTCATCCAAATGTTCTCTTCTCCCTCGTCATCCAGAGTTTTGCATGACCTCGCATTTTTGCATATTTGGTTGTGGGGCTCACAATCCAATCAGTGTGAAAACTTGCGATTAACTAGAAAACAATATGTTTGGATTTTTGAAGATTTTTTGGGGGACTTTTTGACAATTAGAGGTTTTTTTTTTCCTCATCTTCCATTTAGGCGAAAATATGCACAGGATTCTTTCTTTTTTCTCTCTCCTTTTCTTTTCATTTTTTTTTTTTAAATTTTTTTACATAAGTAACATTGGAGATTGGTGGAGAGATGCAAATTTTTTTATTCATGCCATGTTATTGCATCTGATCTGGTAAAACACATCATTGACTCCTTGATTTGTGGACTATGATGCCTGGATACTTCAAAATGGGCAAGTATTGTGTTGTCTTGTATCCAATACTTACACTTTTTATGTGTAAAATCCATGTCCATGCTGTTTCCATGGCATATCTCTATTGTACCGATGCCATATTTGGGCATCATAGTTTGTGGGTTCCAGAAACCATAAACAGGGTCACCTGTTCCATTTTATTTTGTCTGAGCCATTCAATCTTCCTCAAGACTCGAGTACTGACAAATCTGAGTTGTTTGGACTAAACCTAGGCATTTGGGCCACTTGATCTGATTCTGGGTCTTTCAATCCACCATCTAGATATGGGGATTTTTCAAATCTGAGTTTTTTGGATTGGGTTTTGGAGTTTAGGATACTTTATCTGATTGATTTGAGTTCGTATTTTTCAAATCTTTGTTTTTTGATCTGAAGTTTTCTTTCATCCAACAACTTGTTAAATAATTATTGCATATATGCAATTGTGATGGTTGTTTTGGATAAATCAGGAATATTCTCTTCCCAGTTTGATGGGAAAAATTGTTTTCTGTAGGATTTTCAATTTTGGGTCTTTGTTCAAGGCAAATATGTGTGGGGATTCATCGATGGATCGATTCCAAAACCAACAGACTCATCTAAAGTCAATTAATGGGCAACAAAAAATGCCCGTGTCATGATTTGGGTACTAAATTCAGTGGAACCCCATATTGTAACTAATTTACAACCCTATCAAACTGCTGAGGCTAGGTGGAATTATTTGAAAAGGGTTTATATTCAAGGAAATTCAGCCTATCGATTCCAACTTGAATTTGATATTGGAGAATATAGTGAAGGCGACAAATCAATTTGTGACTACTACTCTGGTTTTATGACAAATCAATTTGGGACTTCTCCTTTATGTAAATTTGTTCCCATTAATGCATTTGGTGCTGGCTAGATCAGTTTTTGGTGAAAATTCACTGAGAATTTGAACCTTTTAAGGAAACTTCACGAATCGGTTTGCACTTTCTAGTTTGGATACGTGTTTGTATGAGTTGTCACTTGGGGAACAAATAGCCCAATCTTAAGCAGTTCTAGAACACAAAAATAATTTCTAGACCATCAGAGGTGGCTTATGCTATTCAAGGAAAGCCTAGATTGAGCATTTCAATCAAGTACAGATGAATCTTCTACTGCACATGCATCAAGCTCTTCTGCTTCAGCTACACTTCCTCCTGTGCCTATCAATTAGACTGCTATCACTCCTGAGGTTGTCCAACAAATGATCCAAGTTCTCTTTGTAACTTGACTCTGTCTCTTCCAGTCATATAACTTGAGCAGTTACACTAATTCTACCTTAGATTGGGCATTCTAAGGTACAGATAGCTGATGGTGATGATTTCCCATTTCTAGCACTGAAATTTTGACTCATTCTGCCCCTAGATATTACCTTTTTGGTGCCTAAATTGTCTACAAAACTTCCTTCTGTTGGTCAGCCTGTTGATAACATTTGTCTTGTCTCATTTTCTCGGGATGGTTATGTTAAATAGGAGCAAGCCACGGGGAAGGTGCTTGGGAGGTGGTTTAATAGTGGACATCTATTTCCATTGCATTTGAGACAATCCCCAACATGAAGTTTCTTTACTGAAAAACAACTATGTGTTTCATGGCATTGCCACTGAGGACATCCAATTCAGTAAATTACTGCATATGTTAAATTCCGATCGATTGAGACAATCTTACTTTGGATGATGTTAAATCTAATTGTTCTAGTTGTTGCTCAAGTAAAATTAAAATTTAACCCTTTCCTATTCATGGTGATAATACAACTGCTTTTGAGCTAATCCATCTGAATGTATGGGGAATATTTCCTGTGATATCTTTTTCTGGATATGAACATTTTGTTACATTTATTAATGGTTACAGTTGGGTGTATCTTATACATGCAAAATTCTTGCTTTCAAATAATTTCTTGCATTGATTGAAAACCATCTCTCTCCATAAAAATTTTAAGATCTGATTCAGGGGGAGAATATACATCTCATGCATTTCAGACATTTACGAGAAAAAAGAATTTTGTCCCAGAAATCATGCCCATATACTCCTCAACAAATAGTGTAGCAGAAAGGAACAATCGTCATATTTTGGAAGTTGTAAGAACTTTGCTTCTTGAATCATCTGCTCTAGCTACTTTTTTGGGCTGACGTAGTTGGAACAACACTCCATATTAATCAACAAACATCTTCTGTTTTGTCAAATCAGACACCTTATTTTTGACTTTACCAGAAATGTCCTCAGCATAATCTTCTCCATACGTTTGGATGTATATGTTTCATTCATCTAACTTCTCATGAGAGGACTAAGCTTAAAGGACAATCAGTCCATTGTGTGTTCTTAGTGTATGCAATGGGGCAAAAGAGATTCCTTTCTTATGATCCAACTACTAGACGATTTCTCATCTCCAGTGATGTTGTGTTTCTTGGGAACTAGTTTTATTATCAACAACATTGTGCTTCTCCTACATCTTCAACAGTCGCACCTTTTTTCAGATGCCATTGCAGATCCTCATCTAAGTCAGTTCAAGGAAGGGGTATTCTACAAGCGACGCGAACAAAGGGTTGGTTTGTCCGATACTCCCTTGACTGATTCTTCTTCTGCTTTAGGTCCTCATTCTCCTCTTGCTCTTCATCATTCATCAAGACCAACACGACCTCCTGACAAATATGGATTTTACCACATTTCCTTAGTTGTGTCCTTTGATTCTATTTCTATTCCTAACTCATATGGCCAGGCCAAGCGCTATGGAGGAAGGCAATGGCAGAAGAGTTGGCTGCTGTTGCTGAGAATTAAACTTGGGATATGGTTCCCGTCCGACCTATTAGGTGCAAATGGGTTTGCACGGTTAAACTCAATTCTGACGGGTGATCAAATGGATACAAGGCATGCTTAGTTGCTCTTGGGAATTGATAGGAATACGGAGTTGATCATGAAGAAACTTCTGTCTTATTACAAAAATGATGACTGTCCAAACTATGAATGCCACTGCCGGTCCAAACTATGAATGCCACTGCCATAACAAAATGATGTCCTATCTAACAGATGGATGTAAAGAATCCATTTCTTCATGGGAAGTTCCATGAAGTGATCTGCATGCAACTTCTTCAAGGGAGTTAAAATCATGGTTGAGAATTTCGTTTTGCACTGTCTTGGTTTGGCCTCCAAATGAAAATGTTTCAGCCAATTTGGAATTTTGGCGAAACATTTTGGAGTTGTGTTTTGAAAAGAGATATTTAAAAGGAATGTATATGTATATGTAGAAAAATATGAAGACATGAAACCTATCCGAGGATTTGGCTCAGGACAGATTGGAATGGAGAAACATAATTCATGTAGCCGACCCCAACATAGTTGGTATAAAGCCTTTTATGATGATGATGATGTAGAAAACTATTAAAAATAAAAAAAGAAATTTTAAATTAGTATAAATTATGAAATTAATTTATTTTACCAAATCAATAAAGCAATATGTGATTTCTGCATTCCAAATGAGTAGTTTTTAGGGCACTTAAGTCTTCCTTAAGTGGGCCTATTAGAGGGCACAAGTAAAAGAAAAAGAAAAAAGAAATTTTGGATCCTCCAGGCCTTTAGTGCTTGCGGAGGATGGGATGTGTCCATGTAATTCTTGAAGGCAATTCCTTTTCAGTTATTCAGTGGTGTTCTATTCAACAGTGTTCTGGTAAGTCATCTTTTCCATGGAGGCTGGTGGATTGGGTAGAGGAGGTGCGGGATATTTCTCTTCAATTGGGTGCTTGCTTCAATCATATTTTAAGAGAAGCTAATGTCATGGCAGATGCTCTTGCAAGGGAGGGAGTTTTTCTTTCTTCTCTTACTTTTGGTGTCTGGTATTATTTTTGTTTCGTAGTTCTCTTTTTTCATTGTGAGTCTCGGGAGATAGAGTTTTTCTTTCTTCTCTTACTTTTGGTGTATAGTATTATTTTTGTTTCGTGGTTCTCTTTTTTGGAGTTTTTTGTTTGGGCTGGCAATTTGTGGCTAAGTCCTGTTTTGTTTCTTTTCGTAGCTTAGTAAAATTTTATTAAACTTTTATCGTTATAAAAAAGAAAGTGTCGGCTGATTGGATCAAAATCTGAAATTTCAGCCAAAATGGTCCAAAACTTGGACTGATTTTTTTCCAGTTGGTTGTGAGGATATATGGCCATTTCAATCATAACAAGCCGAACTTCTCAACTATGGTCAAAATACAGTAGCCATTGTTGTCTAACGACTTGAGAAGTCACTATATGGGCTTAAATAAGCTCCAGGAGCGTGGTTTGCCAAATTCCGGACTATAGTTCCTCTAAGCAGATTTCAAGTTGATCCTTCCATGTTCCTTTGGAATACATCATAGGTTTTATAGTTATACCAATAAGGGGGGAAACGCAGGTGTTACAATGCTCCTTGTTATGTTGATGATACTCATTACAGGAAGTGATCGTAATGGCACAGATTAGTAAAATACTCTCATAGGCTCATGCGAACCTTCATTTTATATTAAAGATCTTGGGCATTTTCCTATTTTTTGGCCTTGAAATCTATAGATTTGAGAGAGGGATCTTTATCAATTGGCAAAAGTATATCCTAGATCTCATCACGCTTGTCCGCTTGCAAGATTCCACTACTGTTGATACTCTTATGGAACTTAATGTCGAGCTTTGAAAAATGGAAAAAAAAAAAAAATTTCTAGATACAACAATTTATAGAAAGCTAGTCGGAAGCCTCCTGTATCTTACCATTTCAAGAATGGAAATGTCCTATGCAGTCCATCATGTGAGCCAATTTATGACAAAATCCTCGGCATCTTCATATGGCTGTAGTGCTTTGCATTATTCGGTATCTTTGAGGGACACCACGACAAAAAAAATAATTTTCCCAACAGCATCATATCTTCAATTGCTAGCATTTATTGATGCTGATTGGACTGGATGCCCAGACACCCAAAGTTGTACTACATGATCGTATATGTTTTTAAGGAACTCATTGATATCTTGGAAGTGTTAAAAACAAGAAAGAGATTACAAATCATCAGAAGAAGCTGTTGATGCCAATTGGATTGGATGCCCGGACACCCGAAGATCTACTGCATGATCATATATGTTTTTAGGGAACTCATTGTTATCTTGGAAGTGTTAAAATCAAGAAAGAGATTACAAATCATCAGAAGAAGCTGAATATCATGCTAGGTCTTCTACCTATTTTGAAATCACTTGGCTTCAAGGACTTATTTTGAAGTTGGCTTTCCTCAATCACGACCTACATTTCTTCATGATCTAATCCTATTTTTCTTGAAAGGACTAAGCATTTCGAACTAAATTGTCATTACATTCATGATTCTTTTTTTTCTTTTTTTTTTGAAAGGTAAATTTCATTAAGAAAAAGCAATCAGTACAAGAGAGAGATACTGATAAGCTTACAAGGAACACCCAAGAAGCAAACAACCAAACAGGACAAACGAAAACAAGAACTGAAAGGAATAGGAGCTACTGAGTCGGGGCAGTTTCCTTCCAGTTGATCCAGCAGAATCCCTTGAAAATTTGGGTTAATAGACACCCAAAGAGCTACAGAAAGCTTTATCTTATCAGTAATTGAATTCACACAAGAGTGATCCCTTTGGAACACCTGGCGTTTCTCTCCTTCCAGATAATCCATATAACAGCAAGGAAGGACAGCTTCCACATTCATTATTCTTATGACCACCAGATCATCACTCTTCAGATGTGGCTTCAAGTCTTTAGATTGCAGACTTATTTGTTATTAAGCCCATGACATGCTACCAGCACCACTTTCTAATTAGCCAATTGATGTTGTTTGATCCACCCAACATCAATTTGAGGGGGGAGTGGAGTGGACCACTCTATCAGACTACCATATCATGGAGAATATTATATCATATAGTACGTAGTATGGACACGTATTTTCAGGTATTGTATTTGCCACTTAAAAGGCCACCTATTGGGCAGGAAAAGTTATTTGTACTAATCCTCTTTTCCTTTCTTCTCATCATCCTGATTAGCAAAATGATGTCCACCCAACATCAATATGAGGGGGAGTGGAGTGTTAAGTAGTTCCTACATTCTGACATACCCATGACCACCCTATTGGACTAGCATATCATGAAGAATATGGTATCACATAGTACATAGGATGGACACATATCTTCAGGTATTGTATTTACGACTAAATAGGCCACTGAATGGGCTGGAAAAGTTACCAAAACTCTCATTTGTTATTGTCGTTGTTGTCCATATGTGTTTCTTATCTTTGGCTGGGCAAGAATGGTTTAGGTTGATAGTTTTAATTTTTAATTTTTTTACTTAAAGTGATTCTTGCATCCAGTGGTAGTTTAAGCGTTGCCCTCTTGATTCATGTTTATTGTTATCAGTTACCATTTAAGAAGATATAGCACCATCATTGATATTTACTATTGTTATTTAACTTTTTAAGGGATTCTTGTATGCAGTGGTGGTTTGAGCATTGCCCTTGTGTTTGTCATCATCAGTTACCATTTAGAAGGACATAACACCATCATCACCTTGTTCGTCTTATCATCGTTTAAAAATATAATATAGTTGCATGTATAATACAAAGGTCATTCAAATAATGAATAATTGTAGAGAAAAGAACTGGAACAACTATAATGGTAATGCGTCCCTGTAACTAAAACAGTTCTAGAATCTCATCCCATGCAAACAGTACATGTCAACTGAAGATATTTTTCCTAATCTTGATTGTTTGCAAAAGCAAGCTTCCAAAAAGGTTGGGACTTCCCTTATACCCATCATAAAGCATTCAGTGAATTACCCACAACTAAAATGGTTCAGAACAAGAGCTGGCAAACAACTTGTTTCCGTATCACTGAAACATCTTCTTGGTTTAAATCATCACTTCCTATGGATCTGCAGAAAGCAAGTACTGTGCTATGCTATTCCTTAAAGTTCCTCCCTCCACCAGGACCAGCTTCCCCTTAGCACCTCCATCAGCATTGAGCTTCATCTACCTGGTTTAAGCAGTAAGCACTATAGTATCCACCTCTTGGACCCAATGCATCCGAGTCGCTCTCCAGGTTTGAACGAGATATGTTGAGAATGTTGAGAAACAATTGGGTTTAATTATAACTTTGGGTCATTGGGTTTATTAGTAATTTTGGGAGTTATTTTTAGGCAAGAGTTTTAATGTGATTAGGATTTCCTGTTATGATGTAATTAGGTTTCCTAGTATGATTAGGATTGGATTTCCTAGTTTGAGTTGATGTCTTTGATTGTAAGTTATCAATAACCGTTGGATATTCAGTCAATAACACCAATCAATTCATCAATTAGAGATCAAGTAATTCAGTCAATACGTAGTCCTAAATTTTCAACTAGATATACCATTGTAAAAGGTTCCATGATCTATTTTATCTGCCACTGATCATGATGATTAGCACTTCCCTCCAAGTAGTATCTTAGTTTTTCTCTTTCCAAATTCTCCAAGAAATCATTAGCAGTAACATGTTCCATGAACGTTTTCCTCATGAAGGACCCTAGGCAAGCCTTAAATGAAGGGAAAGAAACAAGGGAGAAGGAAAAGAGAGAAAATAAAGAAAGAAAATAATACCGAACAGCATAAAGCCAAAACACAATTGATAAAAAGGTTGTTGGCTGACTCTTCCACAAACCAACACAGAAGACGTATATGAGGTAGGAAGAACTTGAGATATTTCAGTTCCAAGGTAAATAAAGATCAGCAGGATATGTATACTCGGTACATGGTTTCTGTTATAATTTTCCATGAGTTTATTCTCTGAAATGTGTCATCATTTGGACGTATTTATATGCTGCTTGTCTATCCTTGTCAGTCACATTTGTCTCATAGGCTCTCAAGGCTTGCACCAGAGGGAGAGCATGAGTTCAATGGGAAAGGGGTTTAGGAGAAAAATGCTATAAAATCCCTGGGCTGGTGGTATAGAACATAACAACATTATTGGAAAAAAATAATGAAACATCCTTGGTTTCAAAATTATCTGATTTATAGAACTAATAGGAGTGCTTAATGAGATTTTATATTGATAAAATGGGGTTGAACTAAAAAGAAAAGATTTGAAATGGTCCCATGCGGAGACTTTCCACCATATCATTACCGTTTCCAGGTTTCTTACAATTACAGGTAGGGACATCAACAAACCTCCCATTACCTGGTTACCTGATGGCTCCAACCTGAAAATCCAGTTATGGTTGATAATTGGGTCGAGGTCCAACCAGGTCCAATCAGGTCCATTCACAAATATGTGGTTACTCATGTGATATATATTGGAAATACTATATGTGGAGAATATATTATTTAATAATAACTACTCTATTAATATTGTTTATACAACATTAGACTTGCAAGAACACACAACCCAAATGGTAAAGCTTGTTGCCACAAGCAGGTGGTGGCAAGTTCAAGTCTCGGCCCTCGATTATAATCATCAAAGCCTTGTTCTAACTACATTGGGGTTGGCTACATGAATTTTATTTTTCCATTCCAATTTATCATAATCCAAATCCTAGGATGGGTTGCACTTATTCACATATATTGTTACTACTTCCATCCACGTCCTTTTCGGCCTACCTCTTTTCCTTGGTGGGTCTTAGGCTCTCAGCCCTCAATTTGTAATATATTTTAAACATATATAGGATTTTGATTTGGCATTGGAGTTGGGTCCCACTGGAGTTGGACTTGGGCCGAGTTTCATCCCTAATTAGAGGGCAGTTTTCCCTTCTGCTATAATGTAGTGCAATTCCATTCCTCTTCAAGTGGAGGCTTTTTTTTAATAGAAAAACCACTGATAAAATCCTACCTCTTGATTCTCGATGAAATTGAATGCAAAGCTTCTAGTTGAGTAGTTGTAGTTTACTGTATTGGAAGGTATTGTAAGAACCAATTGTAGGCTGTCTTTCAAAAGTCTCTAGGTAGATGGTGTGACGCTATATGATGCACTTTTAGATACAGTTGGCTAAGTAGCGATTGAAAGAGTTGTGGGAAAAATTGGACCCTCCTTGAATCCTAGTCCAGAACCTGGCAGTTTGTGTAAGTACAAAGCACCTGTGGAGATATGGATATCAGTATCTGCTTTTTCTTCATTTGCCAACATGTCGGTGTTCCATGGTTGATAGCGTTTCAGTTGATAGACCAGATGGCCATGCCTATTTTTGGGGCTGCAATCCCTTAACTTCAAAAGTCCTCAGTTGAAACCTTTCATCTTATTGCCTATATGAGGAAACAAGAGCAACAAAAATATTGTTTTATTCTATAATTTTTACATTGGATATTTAAGGTGGCTATTATTATTATTATAAATGACTATTTTCATCGATCTTGTGCCTTTTTTCATATCAAAATGTATGACAGTATATGGAGCACATAACCTATTTTTAAATTTTAAAAGCTTTACTCCACTGCTGCTACAGGTTTCATCCTCATTGTATAAATATGACGGCAGAAGAAGCGAAAAGACTTGAACATTTCTTTTGTCAGACTTGTTCCCCTCATGATGAAAAGAAGACACAGAATTCTCACAAATCTTCCAGGCACTCAGAGATTAAGGTATGCTAACGTCTTAAAGTCAATAAGATACAATTTTTCAGGAAAATCTGGCATGAAGATACTTTGTCCACGACAGACCGACGACCTTTTTTTTTTTTCTCCCCAAACATACAGAATTATAGCCAGAGCCTGTTGGCAGGGCCCACAGGCTCCATTAGATACAAAGTGGGTTTTGCGGGTTATAGCCATCTATCAAAGACCAGCTCTGTTAAGCGTTCTTACCCCTCTGCCAACCTCAGGTGATGATGATGAGTCGCATAACTTTTGTTTTCAACCATTTAGTTCTTTGGCTTAAACCAATGGTTAATGACCAATGGAGGGATATTGAGCTGGAAGGAGAGGATAGATTGATTGATAGGCAATGATGAAGACTGGTAAAATAAGGTGCATGCTGTGCAGGGATGGGGAGGAGCCGAATACTTGATTCCACAACTGTATATAATGTATTTGCATGTGTATTAACCTTTTTGGGTTTTGGTCCAGGCCCTTTATTTGGGTTTGGATCTAGGGCACCTTTAATTTAAATTTGGGTTTGGATATGGTTACAGGTCCTCTACCCGGTCCCAATTCAGCCAATGGATCTGTATTAGTTAGGGTTCAGGTTAAGGTACACTATGGACCTGACCTGAGCCCGACCCATTTTCATCCATATCTACAGCTTATTCTTTAACCATTGGAAATAGCAAACCAAACCCAAGCAGGTAGTAAATCTCCGTTATTGCCACCCCAAAACATGTTAAAAGGCATTCCCTACTAACGCACTTTTAGCAAAACGCAAATGTGCATGTACCATGACATAATTAGCGGGCATGTTTGATATAATTAGTGACATAATGCCCGATGTCATCAAATCAAAAGGATATTATATTCTTGTGTGGCTGTGAAATTGTCCAGGTGGATACAAAACGCAGACGGAGGTAATTTGATACTGTAATAGAAACATCTTCAGCTGTCTGATAATCCTCGGGAGTCTTAAGCAACATGATTTAAGAGGAAGACGTAAACCAAGGAGAAATAAAAATCAAAGAGCTGCTGCATCGACTGGTTTGTGCAAGTTCCTGTGTCGGGTGTGTACAGTATGTCTTTGTGGCACTGTTTCCTTTTATCTTCTAGGTCCAGGTCTCTTTCTTGGGTTGTAAATATCATGTAGCTATCACATTACTTGTAGTTGGATTGGAAGGGTTCTTGGTTTCTCATCACATTGCGAGGAGTCTTTAGTATATTTATTGACTGGGTCTCCCGTAGTGTTAGAAACTTTGAACAGGCTAGTATTTAGTTCCAATGTAACAATGCATTGGAATTGTAACATTTGTTTAGCAATGGGAGAGTTTTCTTAGTTTCTGTATAATCTCAAGCTTCCTTTGCTCTGTGGTCATATTCTCACCACTGATGGTGTGCAGCCCTGGTTTCATTTATGCTGCTGCTTTCTCTCTTATTTCATCATATTCAAGCCGCTTGTTTTGAGGCCTGGTTTCATATTTAAGCCTTATCGTTGCCCTGGGTTGCAGTTTGCTTGATTTAAGAAGTTCCTTTTTGAATGTGCCTGTAAATACAAACCATTAGTGATTCTGACTCTATATACATGGCTTAAGAATCGGCATCAAATCCAGGTTTTGTATACCTCAAATCAACATCTCCCATGAGGTGGCATCTCACTTTAACATTGATGTGATCAGCACCCACAGATGACACTGAATCATCAAAACGGTTCTGCACTTTTGGAATCATTAAAATTTTGAAACCGGATGATAAAAAAGAAAATTTTGAAAAATAATTTGGACGTCAAGTTGAGCAGAACAAGAAATTCAGACCACAGGTCTCACACAAATTTTTTTTTGTTTTTTTGGGCTCTGGTAAATACTCAAACCCGCCCAAACACACCTAGTCTCTTACCATCAGCGGCACAACCAGAGTCATTGCTGAGCTATCAGTTTCTTCTTGTGGGGAGGTGTTTTTCTTTTCTTTTTTTTTTTTTTCAATTTAACGCTTTCATTCTGAGCAGTTCAGATTTTCATTAAATAGGTCCTAATGTGAAGTACCACTCCTAAAACACCCAGATTCATTTCGAGTGCATCGGATGCATTTCAAATATTGTGCATCGGACAACCAGTCTCACAGCAAGGATCCTTTTATTTTAGTGCCTCTCCAGAAAGGGGCCGCGGATAGGATTATGGACCATGGGCACTGTTTGATGGATAGACCTTTAGCCTGTTGACTTTCTGCAACTTGGGTCAAATTAGGTTTCGGTTTGACCTAGGTAGACTTTGGAGTTTTCACATCTTAATACAGACTGGGATCAGGCAGGTTTAGGTTAGACTTTCTAGAATTTCAGTCTGATTCAGGTCAAACCACGTGGATTTACAGTTTAGGTTGGCTTATCTAAAATTAAGGTCATTCAAGTTATCCCGCACTCACCCAAGTTGCAACACATCAAACTTCAGCACCATTGCAAAACAAACATTCCCATCATGTTATATTAACCTCTTAAAAGAATATCCACTCCTAAAACAATCATTACAACTCAAGATTCCTAACTCTATTTAAAGATGTCTGATGTTACTCTCAAGTTTTTGGGCAGTAGAAAAGGAGGGAATCGTGAAACGTTTATGGTAGCTTAATATAAACCAAAACCGCAGTTTATCCATAATGTATTGGGGCCATGACCCATTCACAATCTCTTTCTTCTCTCTCACATTCTGCATTATTTTCCATTAGTTTGATAAGAGCAACATCAAAATACACATGATTTAACCAAACTAAAAAAAAGGTGTAATCGAACAAGATTTCGGCACAGAAGACAAAGGTAACGGCATGCACTAAAAGCCACTGCGATTGGAAGCAGCTAATGATAATAACTTCACAAGCAGACAAGTTACAGAAATTTCATACACAGAATTTATTAGCAGTTAATCAGCTTGTGTGACCTTTACATATTATTAAGAACTCACTCCAACAACATGCTTAATTTAATGATACCACACAATCATCAGTCCGTGTGTATCCCGCCCATGAATGTCCTTGGATCAGGGCAATTTCCAGTAAATTGAGCCTGAGAGAAGTCGAATCCTGGATTCTGCATCATAAAAACAAAGAAAAGCAAGTGAAGATAAAGCTATTTTTTTGAAAATCAAATTGGGTTATAAATTCTAAATGGGCAAGTCAAATGGGGGCTTAAATCCAGGTCCAAGCCTGCCCATTCAAGAAAAAAAGAGGGCTGATACATATGCTGAACTCACTATAACTGGGAAGGGACTGACCTGGATCAGGGATCATTTGCCACCCTACAGAAAGCACTGTATTCAACTTGATATGCTACGTTAGTCCTATCAAGACCAATCTTTCTGATGAAGGTTCCACACTCACATTCTACTCTTAAGGACCCATGCTTTTATTTCTGGAATCATCCTTAAAGGCCTATCTTGTTTCTCCCTTTTTTTCTCTAAATGTTTGAGAACCCATAAAGAAAGATCTTTTCCTACAAAAGACGACTAGAGCTTGTGCCATAGTGGAAGGTGCTCATTATTGCAATCTTGACATTGTGTCAAGATTGTAGGCTCGAGTCATGTCACCAATTTGGGGGAGAGAGAGAGAGAGAGAGAGAGGGAGAGGGAATCCTTTTGCAGACCTTTTTTCAATTTAATATTGCTATAATTCCTCCTGTATCCTCCCATACTGTAGAGATTTCTAATTTAGCATAACAGGGAAGCTCATCTTTCCAGCATATTCCTCTGAAGCAATTGAAGTAGTAGATCGACTAACAAGAGATGGTGGTGGTTGATCTGTTTTTCTAGTGTGATGTTTGATTTTCACGTTGTTATATAATTTTATTATTAATGAATTTAAGTTACCACATCAATGAATATATTCCTCCCATAGTGGCATCTTCTTTTATTTTAACGCTCAGGACTCAGTGGACCCTTAGATATGATCAGATGTTTCACAGTGATCGCAGTATCAGACAGTCATCCACATGGATTTCTGCTTTAATGTCAGGAGATAAATAAGACACTGACGATACTGACCTCGTAGTCATATTGCTCCATGCCTGATAGAAAGCAAGTATTTCGACTGAAACTTCATCAAATTTGGTTAAAATTTTTATGTTGATGATGTGATATTACATCATTCTTTACAATCCATCTATTAAATTACCTCTCTTTGTACAAGTGCTGAATTCCAATTAAAGTATGAACATATCAATTAGCTATAGTGAACCTAAGATAAAACTATATGGTTCTAAGTTATAACCTTAGATATGCTTATTGCTTAGAAGTATCTACCCTTCTATAACGTAACTGCAATGTATAGAATTATATGCTTATCGGTTAGATATGCTTATTAGCTAGCTAGAAGTGTCTAGCTTTCAATAACACAACTGAAACATTCAAGATTTGAAAGTAAATTGTAAAAAAGGCATGCCAAGACCACCAGTATAATGAGTTATATGAGAGATAAACGCCCTGAAATAAGATGATAGAGTGAAAGTTACATAACAAATAAAATAAAATGCAGTTCTCTAGTTAATTGTGAATTACCTCTTCCTGGAACCTCTGTAGCATAAGCCGCTTTTGTTCTAGATCTGCCGAATATGGATCGAGTTGACCTTGACCCAATATAGGAGATGACCATGTTTGTCCCTTATCTCTCTTCTGCAGCGTTATGTGCATTATTCCATCCTCTGCCAACATCAAAATAACAGTAAGAACAACAATATATTAATAACAATAACAAAAATAAGTAACTTGGCATTACACGAAAACAGTATCAAGAGCAGCAGTAAGAACAGAAACAGTCACAATAATTTGTGATACAATTGTGATTTCCAAGACAAAATTCTAGATCACAGCAAATGAGGTTTCAATGAAATTAAATGGTTACAAGATAACATTATGTCTACAACAACCCATTCCTATCTTAAAATCTTTCTATATCATTTGTCATTGATGAAGTCATCAATTCATCCAACAATAGATACGATCATCAGAGAGGAGTGTCTTGAGTACCTAGAGTCCAGAACGATGAGTCAGTTTTTACAGGGGAGGCAAGATCATGCTGAAAAGAAAGAACAAATATATTCAGTATACAAACAGCTCTATCAAATAAAAAGCAAACTACAAGAAAGAGACTATGATAGTTAAAACACATATTCAAGTTACTCTACAGTGACTGGATATTGTACGCATCAAAATGCATATACAGATCCAAGACAGTCACTCAATTGGACCCCGCCTTTTAATGAAAAAAATGGCATCAACAAAGGGGCATTTCCATACAGGAAAAATGGGTGGATAAAACTGTCCACAGCACAAACTTAAACTTTAGACAGTTTTTTCTCCAACATTTTTTTCTCCTCATCCAAACAGACCCAGACAAATTATAGAATATACTTTCAGGCAATATAAGTCCAACTACAGCATATAGCATCAGAGTTTTTGTTTAAAAGCCTCTATTTTATAATTGGGCAGCAGTAACAACCCAATTGAAAGAGTGTAATTCCAGATTTACTTCCAAACCCAAATAACCAACAGGCTTAACAAAACACAATCAGCCCATTATCTTCAACCAAGCATTCCAACAAACAGTTTAAGTGCAAAAAGCAGACCCCAATTTAATCAAAGATCTCACTAAAAAAAAAAAAAGACCAAATCAGCTACATGGAGCAAGATTTTAAAACCAGGGGTTCACTATTTAGGATTAAAAAAAAAAACCAGCCCCATCACTGATGAGTGGTGAGATGAAATTCGAGACTTGTGGGTATTGGGTTACCAACATTTAGATATGGGGGGTTTCCTTTGATGCTGACTTCGAGATGCTTGGATTGGATCTTGCAGTGGAAGAGCTTGGTAGGGACGTTAGGAGGGAGAGTGATGTACATGTTCACCTCCTCCAGCGTCTGATCCCATTCAAACACCTTCTGCCCTGAAACAAAACAAGAACAAACACACACACCCACAAAAAAAAAAACCCCAAATTACAAACCCTAGGTTTCGAGAAAACATAAAGGGTGTTGAGAAGAGAGAGAGACCTCCATGGACGAAGCTGTGTCGCTTCTCTGGTGCGAGTTTCTCTGCCATTTCCTTTCCAAACAACAACAACAAGGAACGGATTCGTGCGTCGCGTGTAGGGTTTCTCTTTCTTTCTCTTTTGCATTCAGTTCCTGGGCTTTGACCCTTTTTTTCGGCTTGGGTCGGTCCGAGTCAGAGCAGGCTGACCCAATTGTGACAGTGGGGTTGGGTTGGGCCGGTTTTGGTTCGGATCATATAGTTCAAACAAATTCAAGTTCAAGCAGTTGGTCTGATTGTGATTCTTCTTCTAAAACAATCCATCCAAAGTTGGGGGCCATAGCTGCTATAGCAGGATTGATCATGTGAAAGTGGATCTGAAAAAAAACAATATAAATCGAGCTATAGAGGCGGCCTCACATATAAATCATATGTAATTTACATGTATTTGCCACATGGGAATAGTTTGTTTTGTAATTGCCGGGTGAGTAGGGGTACATCTCTCTTGTACTTTCTTTGTCTCTTCTTCAGTTTTTTTGTTTATAACTTCCTTCTCTTTTAATGAAAATCTTAATTTTCATCTAAAAGAAAAAGGACATGTATTGACAAGCTTGATCATGTGAAAGTGGGTCTGAAAAGGATAAATTTTGTTATAGATGCCACAACACTGTCCACCATGCTGACAGGAGTTGGGGATCATTTCTCCTATTTAATTACTTTATATTTTTAGCTTGATATAAAAATTAAATTAAAGTTTTTAAATAATTGAACTCTACACTGAGACCCAATCCAAAGTTGGATTCATACCATGATTAAGTTAAGTTGGTTGTCCCTTTATATGTGTGATGAGGTCCGCAAACATCCTTATTCAGCCACTTGGCTTTATATCTGGTTTTCTCACATTTCCCTTCTGATAGTCTTTGCCTTTTATTATGAATTAACAGGCATCCTATCTCATCCTATTTTCTTAATGGTCTCAATGAACAATTATGGGATTCAACCCCAAAAGGAGCTTCTTTCGGAAAAAAAAATATAGTGTGTCTAGATTTGGAGTTATTAATTACCAGATCAAAGTCATATATTTAACCCCCAAAGGATTCTTTCTTTCGGAGCTAGAGGTTCTAGTATTAATCTCCGATTCCCCCCTCTTCATGAACTGAATGTTGAGTCCACTAATGCTACTTGGGGGCCACAGCCCACAGGGGTTTTACATGGCTTCTCTCTTGCCCCAGAACCCTACGTTAGCAAAAATAAAATCATATATTCATAAACCACAGAGAATTGAAAGTCTCTCATGTGACTTATCCAAAAGGGTTTCCTCAAGTGGAAGAAGTGGAACTCTACACTGAGACCACCTATTAGAAATCCAAGCCATTTAAAATGAATGCCTCCCTAAATTTACCACTATAGAGGTTGGTATCAATGTAAGATTGAGCAAAAAATTGGTAACATGATTGACTAGGGCTGCAAAAAAAAACCTGATATCACCGTAAAACCGAACCGCACCGGCCGAACCAAGTAGTTCGAATTGGTTTATAGTGGATCGGTTCGGTTAATGGTTTGAAAATCATAAAAATCGCTTACATTGGTCGGTTATTTGTTTGAGCCCACGGTTAACCGCTTAAACCGAACCGACCGTATGCGGTAATTTAAGTATTTTTTTTTTTTACTTTTTTAGCCTTAGGATTTCGTTTTTTTACTACTTTCATAGTTAAAGTCGACAAATCCATTCTCACATAAACTCAATTGTCGGCACTATCTCAGAGGGTATCATGTGGAATGAATGTTTCGCTGCAAGCCGGTTTTTTTTTTTGCTTGTGTTTAGTCCAAACTCTTTTTTTGGAGTAGAATTATTTTTTATATGCGTTTAGTCCAGTATGGATTGTTGGATTTTTATGTTTGCACCAAACATTGGAACAAATGCAAAGGATGAGATATCATCATTTTGAAATTTCCAATGTCTAATTGTCAAAAAAATAAAATAAAAAACAACGGTTTAACCGACCGAACCGAACCGAACCGTTTGGTTTTGTTCAGTTAGGTTTAAGTCCTCTCCATCAGTCGGACCGGATCGGTTAATTAAAAAACCGATAGGTTCGATTTGGTTGTTGGTTTTAATGTTATACCGATCCGAACCGCCCATGTATAGCACTATGATTGACACCATCTTATATATACTTGGTCATATATATTAACAGTATTACTAAGCATATGTCCAATCTTACTGCAAGACCACATCTTACTAGAGTAAAATTTAGTGACAACCCTAGAAATAGTAGCGTTCATGGTTGAGTAGGGCGGGCTGAGGCAAACCAAACCCCGGCTCAACTTTTAGAAATACAGGTCCATATGCATCCCAAGCACGACACATGCCACAGTGCCTGGCCCAAGTCTGGCCATTCGCTCGATTGAGCTGGCCATTGAATCGAGCTTTGTTATCACTTGGATGGGTCTTTTTAGAAATTGTTTGGAGAATTAATCATCAAATTACAATCACTTCTTTTATGGGCTATGTTTGCGCTTTCTATAGTTTAATCCCGCCTGGCCCAAATATTAAACAAACCCTGCCCCAGATTGGGCCCAGGATGACACCTTTTTTTTTTTTTTTTTTGCTAACGAAGGGTTCCCAATTCTTTGTACTGAACTAATCATTCTCGGCTCGGAAGGAAGTCAGTTAAATTCTCCTGTAACCCTAGTATGATAGTGCAATTTTAAATCCACAACCTCGTGTACAAATCGTGGTTTAGGCAAACTGAGTTACCCCTTGGGGTTGGCCCAAGATGACCTGATCTTTATATTAGCATCGGAAACGGATCCCCTGGACCAAACATAAAATTCTATTTGGACCAATTAAAGAGTGCCACATGAGGGATAGGGTGCAAACAACGATTCTAATAAGAAGGTGCCACATGGGGATTAAATTTTTTTTTTTTTATAGGACAAGATGGGATGTCATTTGACATATCTCCTTCATGTGATACCCCTATTGGGCCAACTATTTGGTCCAAACTGGAGATCAGAATCCTACGAGCACCACTGCCTGTCCACTGCACTCTTGGATGACCTCCGTACTAAAATAATACAAACAATGGTGAAATGTGAACCACAAGTTTTCGCTTTTCAGTGTTGAAAGCTTACGTGGGTGATATGTGTGGCAGAGATGTGGTAGAATCAACAGCGTTGTACGACGCTTTACTTTTTATCATTTGTCGTCGGTGAAGAAGTCATGGGTGACAGGACCACAAAGAGGGCCATTTTGTAATGTGGCCTCTACTTTCCACTCAAAATATCTCTGCTTTCTGCTTTCTTATACAGCAATCTCCACACTTCCTGTTTCCTCTTAACTTGTGTTCCTATCGTTTTCTTTGCCTATCATAGCTGACATGGGCCGACCGATACATAAATTAGCCCAAATCCAATGCAAGACGACAAACAAATGTTTCCACCCTTCTCACTCCTACACCCCCACTCTCTCCTCTGTAAACTAGTACAAAGCTCAATCCATCAGCTTTCTCTCACACACACCATGATTGATGGGAGATTGTAGTTGTTATTCTTCATCATCTTTTTCTTATACTTCTTCCTCGCCAATGAATTGAGAAAAATGACAATGAGCTTAGATTGGGTTGGGCTTAAGCTTACATTTTTTTTCGAATCTCTAGAAGTTGAGAAGGCAATCCACAACTCCAAACAAACAAAATCTACTCATATTGTATTTACTAGCATCCTTGCAGCACTTGTCTTCTTTGAGCTTGACCCGATTCTTAAACCACAAAAAATCCATTGAAGTCGTTTATGATGTTGAAAAACACTGATGATACGGCACCGTACACTCATGATGAGCGAGAGCAAGTCATACGAGTCACGTATCATTTTCATGAATCAAATGCAATTCTCACACGAAACGATCTATACACAATCTTCAACAGTTACTGCCACATCCACATGCATGAAAACATTTTTCCATATCATGCATTATTATTATTGGCTTCATTCAGATTCCCTATCGTTTCCAATGTGGAGTATGGACACGAGAAGTTTCCTGGAAAATGCTTACTCTGACACATGGAGCCAAGGTGATGGTTTGGATCTGGAATAGCCCATAACTCATGGGCCTATTTTTGGCCCCATGTCAATAATGTTCCTAAGATGGGACGAAATATTGGATTGTGACTGAGATGATATCAAACTTCCCATCAAAATAAAACAGGCTGAGGAAACTTCGTCGCACTTTCTCATTTGAAATAAAGGGACAAATGGTGGGGCCCACCACTGGATGGTTTGGATAACTGACAACTGACTTGGAAGATTTATTTTGTGAGGGGGGATGGATTTATCTCTCTTGGTGGGCCAGTTGAGTGCCAGGTTACAAGTTGCAGATCTTGGTTCGAATCTTGTCCATGATTTTGATTTGAGGATAGAATGAAATGAGTCAGACCTTGTGAATATATTGCCGGCGAGAATTAATTGTGGATTTTAGTTTAATTACAAGTGGCTGGACTTTTTTATTTATTTAAGATTTCAAGTCAGATCAAATAGTGCTGGACTATGAAAATTGGGTCATGATTAGAGGGTCACACTCTAAAGCAAAGAGGAATTTAAACTTGGACCAGAAACATGTAGATGATTAATGATTTTGTATTGTAAGAATCAGATTTCTATATTGATTGTTGTGATCTAGATCCTAGGTGTCGGGTTGTGCTATACAAGTAAGAAAATTCAAATGCACACTTAAGGGGATGTTTGTTTGCATTAGATTACATTTACTAAGATGATGGTCGGTATTAATCTCTTATCTTTCTTTAATTCAACTTTTATTATAGGGGATGTTATTTGACGTGTATTCTTGGTTATTCACCTTTGATCTTTATTTTTTAGCATTTATTATCCCCATTTCTATGTAATCTCATGCAAATAAATATGTCCTTATGTTCATTTGTTTGCATGGAATTGAATTATTAGAAATGTCACATTCGTGAGAGCATTTAAAATAGAAGGAATAAATGTGCAGATCCACAAAATGGCTATCAATACTAATTCTTTTAGTTGAAAATGAATAAAGAGAGATGGAAAGTAAATCAAGTTTAAGAAAAGTCAAGGTCTTGTCACACACTTTTATTTTATATTCTTCCTCCTAGTCCCTCATCTTTTTAATAATCATTTTTCTAGTTGATTCAATCATGGATTCTTAGCAATTCAATTCAATACAAACAATCTCACTGTAAGCTCATTTGACTTTCGGTTGTCATCAATGTTTGATGAGCATAAGTACTCGTAGGAAGTGGAGTAAACGAATTGTTTGATTGGTGGAATGTTGGTGGGTACTCTAGGTTTTTGGAATTTTCATTTATAAAATCTTAAAATGGACGACTATTCCAGGGATTTAGACATTTGAACTAGAAACTCTCTCTATTAACTCAGATGTAAGAATGACTCCTTATCCGAGTAATAATGAGCTTCAGTTCTTACATAGTTGCCCGTAGTTCGAACCCCGGGTGCGTCACATATTCTCGTTTGTGAGCTCCTTTCCCCTCGTGTGGGCTTTCTTCTTTCTTGTGCGGGCCTATTTCCCACTTGAGTGGGCTACCTTTCCGTGTGTTGGCTTGCTCTAAAAAAAAATTTAGAAGTGAGATTCCTTGAAATGTAAGTTATAACCCAATAGGGTACCTCCACTCACCAGCCCTAAAACTGGAAACACATGTCTTAATGCTTTGGTGGTTTTAAGTAATGTTTAAATTTGAATTTAATGTGTTAATGCTTTGAGTGCAACTGTGGTTGGATCATGACATCATAATTAAATAATAAAAATGAAATAATACTAAATTTTGATTTTGATAGATTAAACAATCGCTTTACAGCTTGACTTAGATGATATAGACTGATTTTTTTTTAATAGGGGGTTTGGTTTAATATCAGTTTTAATAGATTAAAACAATCATTTTTATCCATTTAACTTAGATGATATTGACTAGTTCTTCTAATAATTATATAAAAGGTTTAGTTTGGAGTTTGGACCGAACCATCCCAGACAAATATCAAGTCGAATCCCAGTCTAAAGGGGCTGTGAGGTCTGATAATTAAAACCACTGGTGTCAAACTCATCTGGCCTTCATGGGTATGGTTTATTGTAGCAAGTGCCTTTTCAGTAGGGGATGCAATTCATGGTGGGACTCCTTGAATTGTCAGTTGTCAACCATTTGTCATGTGCCCCAAAGTTGTGGTGAGAGAGTGGGTAAGGGTCCTAGAGATTTATGGACAGGACTACACAAGCTGCTGATCAAGGAAACGAACGATGGGTCTATTCTCATATTTGCATTTTGTATAGTTCGTACGAGGAAGCTTCGAAGAAAGTTCTCACTATCCCTCCTTTCTCTATTTCAACTAAATCCAGAATTCATTTAGCTTTTCAGATAAAGGACTCTGCATACATGCATGCCATCTAATAATCAGCCAAAAACAGAAGCCCAAGATCATTATCATTACCATTACCGGAGTTTTATTTCATTTAAGCTAGAGTGGGGATCCTACTGTTGGTGTGTGGGTCCCTGTGGGCCCACATGATGACTATGAATATTCCCAGACTCACTCCGACAATAGACTCGTTCTTCTATGAGTAACTTAGGGTATGTTTGTTTACATGTGGAGGGGAAAAGGACAAGAGGACATCATACCTTGTAAAAGGTAAAGGTAAGGTATATCAAGGTAAAAATATAGATGTGGAAAAAATGTTTGTTTGATAGTACGAGATAGAGTATAAGTGAGAAAGAGAGTGCGTGTGTGTGTTCAGATTAAAAAGACTCTGAGTCCCTCTTATACCTAACTTTACCACTCTTTATCACAATTTTCTGTGATAAAAATGGACGTATGGGTAAGAGCAGACTCAGGAAATTTAACTTGTGGGGAGGGGGTTTAATGAAAAAGAAATATTATGGGAAGGGGCAAATGTTAAAAAAAATACATACTAATTATCATGATTTTTAGGGTTTATTTTTTTAAATCTTCAGGTAGGGTGGGGCTGAACCTTATACCTTGGTCAACCACTGCTAGGTGGGGGGTAATTTCATAAGTTTATTTCCTAACTGCACTTTTCTCACATCCAAATATAATAAAAGTAAGAAAATGTCAAATCTTAATCAACTTTGACTTCTCATTTACTCATTCACTTAATAAACAAGGAACCAAGAAAAACTCAACGCGACAGGAAATGTTTTCAGAAATGGCAAAAAAAAAAAAAAAAAGAAAAAAACCTAGGGATTTTGTGTCGCAAAGTTATTGTAAGCACATTATGACTTTTCCATTTATCACTCCTTGCAATTAGTTTAGATTGATAAAGCCACACCTGAAAAGTCTGCTTGAAGAATCCAACAAAGTTTGTTAGATACAGCCCTTATCGGATGGTGAATGTCATAAAAATTGGGAGATTTTCAAATACCATTAATTTTTTTCAGTTTTCAAAGGACATTGAGAACTTAACTTTTCAATTTCAAAGGACATCTATCGGCAGATCGTTTTTTGCTAAAGGTAGATGCACGTCTTTCAAAATCTGTCAAGTCACATCGGATTAAATCAAGGCAGATGCTTCGTTAGGCAGGGGCGTTGTAAGGCAGGGGTATTGAACGGAATAAGGCAGGGCACGTACAGTGCTGTCTGGGCGTGGGTTGAGTACACAGTGGAGCGATTGGACGGAATAAAAAAGATAAAATGGGCTACTAGAAGACTAGCACGGTACGCGTTATATTAGTAGTACTCGAGGGGGACTACATTAGGAGAGTCACATGTAAAAATAAAAAAATGATATAGCTCTCACATTTTTTATTTTCTTATATAAATTATTATTTAATGTTAAATAAATAATATACATGTTATATTATCAAATAAGAAATTTTGATTTTCTATAAGAAATCCATAGTTACACCAAATAACATATGCACCAATTCAATAAGGAAACTTTTTATTTTTTTGTTTAAATATTTTTTTTGTGTACTTTTTATTTTTTTTGTGTACTTCATTGATTAAATAAAATAATAAGGCCTCTCATACCCTACATAGGCATCCAGAGTTTGGCTCATGTAGTTATGTTGACCAATTTTCTACTGATTTCTATTCAGAGTATGACTCACATAGTTACGTCCACCAGTTTCCACCTCATTTGCATCCGTATATTACATCTGTGACCAATGTCATTGCTGATGGAAATTGCGGGTTTCATAGCGTCACTATGGCTTTACGAATGGATGAATGTCAAAATACATGGGCTATTGTAAGGTATGGTATGCTAACTGAGCTGAACAACAATGTTGATGAGTATGCATCCTTGTATGGAAGTTACGAAAGGCTTTCGCACATAAGAGAAGCACTGACATTTTTTGAGACAGATAAGCCTACGCCATTGCTTCATTGGATGAGTATGCCGGACATGGGTTACTTGATTGCGTCATGGTATAATGTGGTTTTCATTTTGATTAGTGAATCACAGAGCATGACGTTTCTTCCTCTACGGTCTGCACCACCACCACCACACGAACAACATCTAATTTGCATTGGACATGTCAATCAGAACCACTTTGTGGAGGTATCCTTGGTTTCCAATCCTCCAATGCCCCCTATCATGATCCAATGGGGTGCATACAAACACCAATGTGCAGCACAATGGGCTTTAATTTATGAACAAAACTTTGAAGACTACAAGCGGATATGGAATCCATCTATTGTAACCCAATCTACTGTACATTTGGATTTTGATTAGTATTGTTTGAAGACTATTTTGTCGTTGATTCTAATTAATATTGTTTGAATCCAATTTAGACCATTCATTCTATCTTTTTCTGTTCTCTGTTTTTTTTTTTTTTACTTAGTAATTTTGACTGTGTTTGATTTAGTAATTTTTCCGTTTTCGTTATAAGGGGGCGGACCAAACAGAGAAAGACACATAAGGGAGCGGAGGAAAGAGAAAATCTTGAGAACCCTCCGATAGCAAAAAAAAAAAAAAAAAAGCAATGGTCAGGCAGTTTGTGGGGCCCATCCGGAGGGATTAGTTCAGCCCAAGGGTTGGGAACCCTCCGATAGTGAGAAAAAAAAAATAAAAAAAAAACAATGGCCAGGTAGTTTGTGGGGCCCATCACATAAATCACGGAAGTTGGGCCCACACAAGCTTTCCATCTCCATCACGTAAATCACGGAAGTGGGGCCCACACAGGCTTTCCATCTCCATTTGCATGGAAAGCCTATTTCGGAGACCCTCGCGTGTGAAAGTCTAGAAGAAATTTGAAAAGGAATGGGCCTCTCCTGGTAATGCTTGGAGTCATCTTTCTATACCATTCATCAAAGCTCCTGGCCCCTTAAATTCTCCTAATCCACCATCTAAAATAAAGAAATATACGGCTGTTGTAACATCAAAGGACGCTTGGGGCCCCTTCCCTTCCAAAGCATTAATACACACGTAAATCGGGTGAGGGGGGTCTGCTGTAGTTTAACTACAGCAGACCTTGCTGTAGTGGGTTTAACCACAGCATCCAACGGCTGTGGGTTCATCCAATGACTAGTATTTTCTAATATGTATGATGGAGACCTAATGTGTGTGATGGAGATCTGATGGCCGGCGAAGTTGGATGGATGGTGGGGATGGGTGTGAGCCGGAAGTGGGTCGAGAGAGAAAATGTTGAAGAGAGAGAAAATGTTTTTTGAAAGTGAGTTGAAGAGAGAAAAGGTTTTAAAATACAAGATATTTTTTTAATTTTATTTATTTAAAAAATATCAACCGTTGGATGCTGTGGGTGGGTTAAACCCACTACAGCAGCAGCAGACCCCCCTCACCCACGTAAATCAGGGACGCTTGGGCCCATTTCCCCACCACACCGTCCACAACGGCACATAACTATGCTGGTTTGTCCTGTCACATAATACACACGTTATCTTCAATGACGTGTACGGATGATTACCATCACTTCAGAGATGTAGGCTCCTATCACTCATCTGCAAGAAGCAAAATTGCATCTGCAAATAGAATTTCCCTTTCATGAAGGGTAAGATACCCCGTACAAAGCAAAAAACTTAGTGGAAGGACAAAGCCATGTGGGATGTTGGAATTTCCCAACACCTTCAACTTCCCATCTTCTCCTTCATCGGCGACCCACAATATGAGTCTTCCCTCGGCTTCTTCTTCCTTTCTCCCTCTTCCTTCTTCCTCTTATTTCCCCCTTTCTCCACCCACCTGATATTGGGGAATTAACGTACTCACTTGATCGTGCCCCTTGGCTCTCATGGAATTATGTGTGTGTGTTTTTTTTTTCCATATGCATGGCATTATGGAAAGGTATATTTCTGCTTGTAGGCCAATTATACAGTACACTGACAACCTTTACTTATCAAAAGCTTGTACTTATCAAAGCATATCACCTTGGACTGGTGACTCCATTCAACGATGTATCAACATAAATTCAGAGTTGTGCTTTGCAGAAAGCAGACTTTGTTGGACACAGAGTCGACTTAGATTAGCGGTTTGTCTCTATTTCAGTTTTCATTTTAATCTTTAGCAACCAATTTTGCTGCCTTCGTGTAGTTCTGGAGATGTCCAGTTAGGATTAGAGTGTCGTCACTGATTTTGGTTGGTTCTAAAAAAAAATATTTTGGTTGCTTGGTACCTTGAAAGGATGGGATAACTAATGATGAGTCGACAATGTTTTTCTAATTACTGCCCTTTCATAATTGTTTCTATACCAATTACTCAATCACTTTAGATTGAACTGCTCATCCACTCCTAATGTAATTTGATTTTTGCTTTATTTTTTTCCCTTCTTTATTCAATCAACTTGGGTTGCTTGTATTTACCAAAAAAATAAAAAATAAAAAAATTGGGTTGCTTGTTATCACAATCCCTTTAGGTTTTAATTTATAGAAAATGATTTTTTCTTCACCGTTCACGAAGACTGCATAACAATGTTCCAATCCTTGAAAATCTTATCATTCATTTTTGGGGTTTTGACATAAATATATATATATTAGTTCTCCTTAATGATTTTTTTAATTTCACGATTGAAATTCAGAAAATGTCACCAAAGTCATTTGACTCTGGTTAACATTTTTTTAAAAAACTTTTTTGACCTGGATGTCAAGGGATAACGTGAAAAATATGATTAAATAATTATTTTTCTGTGTTTAATGCAACACAAACTCCCAAATATGGACCCCCAAAATTTTGAAAATAAGAATTGTTTGAGGAAGCATTAAATCAATTGGTATCAATATTCAAGATTAAACCAACACGTAACTACTGAATACTTAAGGTTTAAAATTTCCAAAATAACTTAAATAAAACAACTAACTAAATTTATGTTTATCACTAAGAATTGTTCCTAAAATAGTTTCTATGATAAAAGTCACTATCGTGCAGTCTCAGACGGCTTTGTAGCCATGATCGGCACTCCACTCGGCTTCGTTAACTGGCTCAAACGCTTTAAACATTTGACCCTCCTCCGTCTCCTCGACAGAGTAGGGGTTGGTACCTATGCACCAATAAACAAAGTAAACAGCAAGCACGAAAGTATAATTTATAAATAAAACACAAGATTAGTGCGAGTAATAACATGTAATGATCATAAGAGATTAACAATGGAACAATGATGAAAAGAACATACAATCTAAATCCATTCTATACAATAGAGCAATTCAATAATCACACAGAAGCACTGCTACTGTTTTGGGTGGTCAGCCCTAACTATCTCAATTACGTCGGCGGTCATAAACCGATCAATAATCCGGAATACCGGTCAATCAATCAAGTCGGATATTAGAGTGTCCGCTCACATCCGTGATCAACCGTCCAATTACAACTACAGTCGTTCAATTATGACCCAATCGCTGTATATATATATATATCATAATAAAATAAACCTAGTGATTTGTAAAGCTCTGACATAGAAACTTAGGTCAAGGTGAATGGCTGGCTGCACAACAATCCACAATCGAATACCAATCAAATCATTCAATTAAACATCTACAATATATCAATCGATCGCCACGCCACATCACGATTCATATCCAATCAATCATAGGGTATGCAACTAATAGACCAATATCAAACTCAATCATGTTTGCAAACCCGAAAGTCAAAGGTAATCATAAGCCAATCCTAAAGTTAAACATAAGAGTTCGTACCCAACAACCATAGGAATCTCTAATAAATAAAAGATCAACGCGCCATTTCTCAATCAATGGTGCATAGACCCAATTAAGGGTTTTCCAATAGAGATAAGTTGATCTCTAATCCACTAGAATTTCTCCGAAGTCATACGAAGTACTAAACCCTATGATAGTGATATACCATGTGCCCGGACGGTATTTATTTGGTCCAAAAATCTACTTATAAAGTACACAAATATAATTTTAACATATTAAAACCAAAGATACATTTTAAATTTTAATTTGCAAATAATAAGAAATAACAATCTTAGTTTATAATTTTTAGAATACTTGAGGACTTCATCCAAAACATTTTCCACATTCAATTCATTATAAAATAAACCAAGGGTTCTAATTTGGATTCATTAAAAACTAAGGGGCTTTTTTCTAAATTCAAGAAACTAATGAGGCCAAGTGTTAAACTCCCAGTCCCATCCTATGTGCTGTCACAGCAGAACTTCTCTCATCCCCACACATCAACATCATTTTCTCTCCTCATCCCCACACCCACATGTCATTATCTCTTCCACACACAAAATCCCATATATTCCCATACACTCACAAACAATCAAACTCCTGATCCCCTTCTTCCACCAACGCAAGCCTTGTAGCAGTACATCTTCGGAAACAAGAGTTCTTTCTCCTGATCCCTTTCTTCCATCACTTAGGTTCTAATTAGATAGGAGTTTGGATTAGGGAAGAATTATATCCACTAAATTGGGCCCAAATTAATTATATATGATTCAAGATACTTATCCGATAAGCCTAACTCACCAACCTAAGTCGAGCGTAGTCCCCACTTAGACTAATCGCATATTTAATTAAAATACAATCAATTACATAATAATAATAAATAATAATATATATAATATCAAAACGTCACACTAGGTGTTATGATATTATGGAACGGTGTGTGTTACAAAAACTAATAAATCCCATGATATCATTAGACCGTCCTATGATATTATGGATTTTATGTAGTTACTTAGGAAAAGAGTTTTCCAAATGATAGAACGTGAGAAATAGTGGTCAAATGGCCATTTACTTTTCATAAAATTTTATTTTTCGTATTTTGTAAAAAACGAATTCGCTTGCTAGTTACTGAAAGTGTATGATACAAAAACTGATAGATCCCGTGATATCATGAAATATGACGCAAAAAAGTTTAAAAAATGTTGACCAAAGTCAAATGATTCTAGTGACGTTATCTAATTTCAATCATGAAATTGAAAATACTAAGTTTAAGGAGGAAGATAATATGTCAAAACCCCTTTATTTTTTCACAAAAAAAAAAGAAGGAACACTTGAAGTTTCCCATCTTATGCTCATACAACAAATGGATTATTGGTGCTCGCAGTTGAAGGAGAAGCGGGTAGATTAAGAGGGAAGAAGAAGGGAATGTACGGAAGAGAAAGGGAGAACCTATGCAGAATTATTCAACTTTAATTAGGGATGGCAGTGGACCGGAGAAAAACGGGTATTCGTCTAAACCCGCTCCGTTTGGACCAGGAATAGACTATACGAATTGGACGGTGGACGTATACGGCGATACCCGTATAAACCCGTGCGGGGATGGAGGTGGGGATGGACTTACCCTTACCCCCGCCCCGTACCCGCCCCGCCCCGCCCCGTCCCCGTTACCCACTAAAAATATATATATATAAATACTCTTTTTAGTCTTTTAGCCCTAATTTATTTGCTCCTTCAGCCGCCCACCTCTTCGGCTCTTCCTCTAACGATCAGCCAGCCTTGTTATTGATTCTACCACCGATGATTGAAGTAGTATTTTGGATATTTGTTATTTGTGTTATTTTGGACATTTGTTTGGTTGAAGACTGGCCAGTTGGTCTGGCCTGACCGCTCTTGTCTATTTTTTGCAAATTAACCTGGGCTGTTGTGTAATGAAAGAAGAAAGGTTTGCTGCATCACTTTTGCTATTATGGGTTTTTTTAGGAATTTATTTCAAAATTAATTTATGTAGTGTACCTATGGTGTTATGACATTTAGTGATTTAGGTGCTGTTGTTTTTCATAGGAATGTATGTATCAGGTGTTCGTGGCAGGAGTGATTGGTTTGATTTCGCTGTTATGTATATGATTTTTTAGGAGTAGTTCTCTATTGATGTTCGTGTACTGAAAGTGTCATAATATTTCTCATACCCTTGATTCAGGTGTGATCTCCTGTTGCAAGGAAGCTGGGGGAAGGTTAGAAAAAAAAAGAGGCTTAGGCTTAGGCGGGTACGGGAGAAGCGGAGACGGGGACGGGGATTATAAATTTACCCGCGGACGGGAATGAGGATGAAAATTATACCCGTTAGCGGGGGTGGACCGGAGATGGACGAAGATTTTTTAAGCGGGTACGTGGATGGAGACCATGCCCCCACCCCTGCTTCGGTCCATTGACATCCCTAACTTTAAAGCACAAAAATAGCTACCCATTGTTGGAGAAAACAAGAGATTCCATGTACACATTTGTCCTACTTTTGTCCTAATAACTATCAACTTTTCTTTTGTGAGTACTGAGTACCCCTGATGTAATGGTTGGATGTTGATCGCATTGCCGTCATGATTAATGGTGCACCTAAAAGTGGGCATAGGTCAGGCTCACGTACGTAGGTAAAAGTTGGTTGTGGTTTCTTTAATCATTTTGTAGCTCTTGTTAATAAAGCCTTAAATGAAGATAGAGAAGAGTCAAAAGGAGAAGAGACTACAAAGGGGTCGTAGATGGGACCAACTTTCACTAGGGCAATGGATGCAGGGGTGGACACAGAAAATTCTCCTTGCAGGCTTTATGTAAAAAATTTTTTTTGGGAAAGGGGAAATATAAACAAAGCATATTAATCTTCATAATTTGCATGAGGATTTTAAGAATTTTGTACTTTGGGTCAGGGCTTTAGCCCCTAGAACCTTCTACTTGGGTCTGCCACTGGATGGATGGGTGTTCACCTACAATAATATCATAATTCATTTTTCAATAAAGGAGAGATTATTTGAAGGTCATTAATGGCCTTCAAATATTACGGGAAAATGATTTTAGGAAAAATATAAAATGAATAACTAGCCATGACCCATTAATTCAAATAATAAGAACGTCAAAATCACGTCTATACATCCACCTTATATTCTTACAAATATATATATATATATATATATATGTATCCACCTTATATCATTAACCCGTCACTTCTTTAATAATACTTTATTGGAGCCTATTTGACCATGAATTTATATGTATTCAATTTCGTGCAAATAAACCACCCTAGAGCCTCTGCATTCTTACAGCTTGCTCTTTTGATCTTGCCATCCTCCACGCATGTGAGTGGCTTAAGTGGGGGCCTTTTTGTTAACATCTAGTGACCCAGTTCAGATCCTTAAAAGGCTGCACAAAATTCACCCATTGAAAAGCCCACCTTGTTAATTAAATTCAAAAGGCTCAAGTTCATAGTAGTTTTTTTTTTTTGCTATCGGAGGGTTCTCAATCATTTGGGCTGGACTAATCCCTCTGAGCCCAAAGGGAAGGCGGATAAACTCTCCTGTAGCCCTAGTGTGGTACTGGGGTTTCGAACCTATAACATTCAGGTGCAAATCTTGGTCCTACGCCAACTGAGTAGTTTGTTCATGCATGTTTGCGCCGGACAAAACTTTAATCCAAACGAAGTTGGCCCACTCAGTTTGATTACATTTAAAACACATGATTAAAGCAAGTGAGAATTGAAGTACTGAATCATATTTCATCACATGTTACACATTTGATCAATTTTCATTGTGGGGCAAACAACTATTGAAATGAAAATTGGCTCATTGCCAATACAAACACGAAGACTTTAATTTTGAGTAATCTAAAAGGTGAATTCAACTCATTGATTTTTATGAGCATTTGAAAGGAAATGAAATGACTCCTTCTGACCATATTTGCACCACATTTAAAGTGCCAACTATATATACTATGTAAAAGTGAACGCATTTTTATTGTTGTTTTTATTTTTTTGGTAAAAGGCATTTACCTTGTTGTTACTAGGAAATTTGTTGACCTTTCCTTCATCCATACCATTTAGTCAAATACAAGTCCCAAAAATCTAATAAAGCTATGATATCAACATAATCATCTAATATTCACCATTAGATGTAACTTATATTTCATAACTGGAAGAGATAATTCACAATTTCTTTCAATCACCTTTTTTTTTTTAAGGGCATGCATGTTTGGTTCATGTGATTAAATTTCTAAGAATAAGACTCTTTGTGGCTATAAATAAAGAATCAAAGTTGAAATCCAAAATTGATCATCAAATAGCCTCTCCTTCGACAGAAATTGAATCAAGCGAATTAAGATGGAAGAAGAATACCTACCAATTCAAAGCCTTGGAAAGTCAAAGTCCCAATCTAAATCTTTACCTTTTATTTAAATTCTGACACAAAATTCTTCAAGCCTCACATCTTTAAAAATCCTTGGGTGACCGTTAGTTCCAATATTGCATTTAAATATTATGGATTCTATGCCAGCGAATAGGCCCTAAACATATAAGATGGCAATAATTACTTTGATCTCAGTGAATCACATTTTTAATAAGATCTTGAGTTTTCTGTTTTTGGTGAAATGATGGATCTTGAGTTGGAGCAAACAATTTTTGGGATGAATGAGAGGTAGGCCCATCATCATATGGTTGGAAATGCAATTTGAAGCTTCCAGGAAATTTCCTAGTACCACTCGACCAAGAGATTCTTGTTGTATTTGGTGATCCAGATCCCCTGTTTGGACAAATCAGGGACTGACACGCGCGGGGCGGAAGGGGGGCGGAAGAAAGAGAATTTGCTTTTCTCTACCTTCCGCCCCCGCATGTGGCAACCCCCTCTGTTCGGACGAAACAAGGGATCTGTTTCCGTATTTGGGTATCTGTATTTGGTAATCCACGTATACAGATTCAGCCAGGCCTAAACGTGGTTAGTTTCCACTTTCCAGCACACACATTTCTATATATATATATATATATATATATATAATTTTTGGGCTTCATGCCAAGTTCCAAACATGGATGCATGTAACAAGTTGAAGATAAATGCATTGATCCAATGTTACCAGATGTATTAACCTAACATATTTTTACATAAAACAACCGGGGCCTATGCTTCCTTGGACTTGGACCTAACAAAGACAGCTTAAAAGAACAAAATGGTTAGGGTTGGCAATGGATCCTATCTACCTGATTGCCAAAAGGATCTAATCTAACACATAGGTATGAGCCCACCCTATCCAAATCCCTAAACCAGAATGCTTAGGTTTCTTATGAATGGCAATGAAGTACTCCTTATTATCTTAGGCTACACAATTCAGTAAAATCTTGTTTAGGTATGAACAATCTTACAATTGACCTTAACCCAACTCATTTGGATTCTTATGGATGGCAATGGGCCCCCTATAGCTATATACCCAAGTGATATACTCTACAAGAATCTAGTCACAAAGCAATTGATATGAAAATTCCTACATGGAATCCTGACCCAACTGTGTTGCATAAGCTTGTGGTTGGCAATGGTTACCTTAGGCCATACAAGCCAAAAAAAAAAAAAAACACAGTAACTCAGGCATGGACCACCCCTGATCAAAGCTGAATCCAACCCAATTGTACCGATCAAATGTCCAATAAAACAGCAGTAGTAACTAAACAGACTTGCAAGGGGTAAAGCAGAGCTAGGAATCCACACGTATTACTTGAGCACGTGACCACTCACTGCCTACTCCATCTGAGCCAGGGACCAAGGCAACGAAGCTTCCTGGAAAATTCCTTGACCCTATATCGACCGTCTATTTTAAGTAACCTTCCCAGTTATATAACACTGCTTCTACTGCTGTTCTCAACAAAGAGGAGAGCTCGCAAGACACTCATCCCTGTAGCCTATTCTTCTGAGTTCTGATTCTACCAATTTTCATTCGAGTAGTGACAGCAACCCATTCCATGGCTTCTTTAAATGAGTACGGGAACTTGGAGTATGGGAACCTGAAAGGGTCTAGCAAGGAGATTAGGCCAGGAAGAACAGCACATAATGTATCCTCTTCTTCGCTTAGAAAGAAATCAGACCTCACTCTTGTGTCCAAGGTGAGGTTTGCCTTGCTAAGGCAGCTGCTGACCAACCTTCAAGAGGTGGTTCTTGGGACTAAGCTCTCTATTCTCTTTCCTGCCATCCCACTGGCCATTGCGGCTCAGATGTTTAACTTTGGGAGAGTGAGTGTTTTTTGTGTTTTATGTTTTTTGTGTTTCTAGTCTTCTTTCTTTTCATTTCATTAAGTTCATTGTTTTGGTTTTTGTTTTCATTGTTTCAACAGCCATGGGTGTTTACTTTGAGTATGCTTGGGCTCACACCACTTGCAGAGCGTGTTAGCTTTCTCACAGAGTAAGTTGGCAGGCAGGATGGGGATTTCTTACTTTTCTGATACATGTGGTTAAGAATCGTTTCTATTTCTAGTTGTGGTGTGGTGGTCGCTATCAACAGTCCGTATGTTTTGTCCTCGTATCAGTTAATTGCTTTGGTTTTCATTAATAAAGCATAAGTCTGGATCACCCTTGGCCCGTTTGGTAATTTACTTTTAAAATAAAGTGGAGTGAAGTGAAATAAAAAGAATGAATAAAATATAAATGAGTTATGATGATATTTTATTTTTAGTTGTTTGGAATGGAATATTTTTGACTTTTTGTATGGAAAAATGTAGATTTTTTGTCTTTTAGTGAGTAAATGTAGTTGCTTTTTGACTTTTTTTGAAAAAGATGGAGGGAATTTTTGTAAAAAGTGTTTTTGATGGAATGTTTAACTTAACTTGACTTTATTAGTAAATTTACCAAACGAGCCCTAAGTAACTGTTGTTATATTTTTACTGTCGGTCCTGTCTTTCAAAAATTTAAAGTAAAACTTTTTTTAAAACTTTGCAATCACATAAGCCGGACTGTTATGGGTCCATTCATGATCAATGTATAAAATAAGTGATCCGGACTCAATAATACATGCTCCACTCCTGCTGGAGTAAAAAAGATTTTACAGATTAGCAGATCCCCTACAGGTGGCACTCGCTTAATAAAAACCCATACTGTAAGATGAACGCTTGCCCTGTTTATTGTATGTCCTCATAGTATGCTCCAAAATAGGTAGATCCCACCCTAAGATTAAGCATAACATCGATAACGTGATTAATGAATTTGATTAATAATACGTATGATTTTGTTGACTATGTCATCAATGATATGCTAAATCTTAGGATGGACCAACTCATTTTTTAGTAAAATTTTAGGCGGGCATTATGTGTGCGCCTCACATCTGCTTCCATCCATTTGACCAGTTAAAAGAGGAAAGGAACGGAAGGAAAGCAGTATGGCTTAAAGACCCAATTTCTAATTAAGTTCATACAGACTTCTCTTAATTTTCCATCCAACTTACTGAGGTGTGTCATGGAAGAAAGCCTTTATTTTCTTGAGATAATTAGCAAAAAGTTCCTCGTAAAGGTCTTGTAAAGCTGGTGTCCATCAACTTTTCTACTAAGGCCTGTAGTCCATGTAACTTGGACATATTTTGGTGAGAGGTCCCTAGATTCGCCACCTCATGGAGAGAGGTCCTAGATACGTCACCTCATATATTTTCATGACTGATTTGTCATTTCAACTGTTTAGGAATGAAATTTTGAATTTTAAAAATTCAAATCTTCCATTCTCCCTCGTTCGTTCTCTTTCATTTTCTATTGTCCCAAAAAACTCCACCGGAAGAAGAAGTTAGATGATCATCGCCTGCCGCTGCACCATTTGTAGTTGCAGAGAAAACAAAGAAGATCTATGTTGGTTTTCTCTGGTTCACGTTTGATTGCATGCACTGATAGTTTACCGGAGAAGAAGAAGAAGCACAAGGATCCGAATTTGCAGTTGTTAGGATCGTCCATCGCTGGAAGGAGGGAAAATAGAAAAATGAAGGTGATCCTGTCATCGCCTGGGAAGAAAAAACAAAGGGAGTTGGAATCTTTCCATCGTTAGTGCAGAAGATGAACCAGAGAAATCTGGTTTCTTTGGTCGAAGAAGAGAAGAATCCACGATTTAGTGTGCGCGCATGATCGGAAAAATCACAGCAAAAGACAGGCAGCGATTTGGGTTGGTTTTCTTATTTTTGGCTGAACTCTACATTGCACGTCGGAGAAGAAGACTTCTGTCATCGCCGGAGCCACGCGTTTTCGCTCTGCCTCCCTTTGCCGGTCTTAATCCATCGGAGAAGGAGAAGACAATGCTGTCTTCTCGGTTGCAGAACCAGAAGGAACGAAGGAGAAGAATAAGACAGGTCTTCTGGGCCTTCGTTCTGTATCAGTTCTAGGTTTGAGTTCGGGTCAGGTCAGGTTGACTTGATCCATGCAAAAGCCTAGAAGCAAAGGCTGTAGAAATTTTTTTGAGTTTTTCTGAAATTTATCTAAGTTTTTGTCAAGTTTATGTGAGTTTTTAATAAATTTATATGAGTTTCTATCCAATTTATTTGAGTTTTTTCATTTTTTGTCAAATTTATTTGAATTTTGCGCAAATTTATTTGAGTTCTGAAAAGAAATTCTCTGGGTTATGGATAAATCTATCTGAGTTTTTGGCTAATTTATCTGAGTTCTAGATAAATCTAACTGAGTTTTTAACAAACTTATTTGAGTTTTTATTTATGTCTTTTGAAATTTATTTGCGTCTTTTGAAATTTATTTACATTTTTTTAGTTTTATTTGGACCTTTTGAAATTTATTTGAGTCTTTCGAAATTTATTCGCATTTTTTGAAATTTTTTTGGATCTTTTGAGATTTGTTTGTGTCTTTTTAAATTTATCTTCGTTCTTTTGAAATTTATTGTGTCTTTTGAAAGTATTGCGTTTTTTTTAAATTTTATTTACGTCTTTTGAAATTTATGTGCTCCTTTTCAAATTTATTTATATTTTTTAAAATTTATTTGGATCCTTTGAAATTTATTTGTGTCTTTTGGAATTTATTTACGTTTTTTTAAAATTTATTTGGATCTTTTGAGATTTGTTTGCTTCTTTTTAAATTTATCTTTGTTCTTTTGAAATTTATTGTGTTTTTTGAAGTTATTGCATTTTTTTAATTTTATTTACTTCTTTTGAAATTTATTTGCATTTTTTCAAATTTATTTATATTTTTTGTATTTTATTTGGATCTTTTGAAATTTATTTGTGTCTTTTGGAATCTATTTACATTTTTTGAAATTTATTTGGATCTTTTGAGATTTATTTGCATCTTTTTAAACTTATTTGCGTTCTTTTGAAATTTATTGCGTTTTTTGGAATTATTGCATTTTTTTAAAGTTATTTTCATTCTCACTAATGAGATTTCATTAATCGTGATCAATTAAATGGTAGTTGACCATTATTAATGGCATATCCCACTAATCGTGGGATATGTTTTTGAAAAAAGGGTAAACTAGACATATCAGGTATGGAAATATGTTAGAGGATCTTTGGCTGTATGACTTTTTTTTTTAAGACTGTTTACAACAAAGTCATACTTTGAGGGACCTTCGACCGAAAGCCCCAATTTTCTTCCTCATGCGGCATGGAGATACAAAAGCAATCCGGCTATCTCCCTTTTCTTCCATCCTTTCTGTAACACAGATTTTTTTTTTCCTTAAAGATCATGATTTTATCTGGACATTATCATGAAATGTGAATCTCCAAATGGTTGAAGTTTTGCCTTTTTTTTTTTTTTTTTTTCTAGAAGAATTTTACCTTAACCCACTAGTAGTTTCTGGAATGTTGTTGTCTAATTTTTTTTTTTTTTTTTAATTTCCATGATTTCCATTTGTACAAAATACAATTTCTTAGAAGTACCTTGGATTTTGCTCTTTGCTAGAGCATTTGGCACTCTTTCTAACATTTTGATTTTTCTTCTTTTTATTTCTTCTAATTTATCTACAGGCAGATTGCATTTTTTACTGGCCCAACTGGTACTCTCTCTCTCTCTCTCTCTCTCTCTCTCTCTCTCATTGCTGAGGTGAATTCTATGGGGAGGGACATTCATATGAAATAATAACCTTGAGATTTGCTTGGAAATTGCAGTTGGGGGGCTTCTAAATGCAACATGTGGAAATGCAACGGAACTTATCATTGCCTTCTTCGCTTTGTATCAAAGGAAGATGGAGGTGGTGAAATGCTCTCTTCTGGGTTCTATCCTCTCCAATCTTCTGCTTGTTCTTGGCACTTCTCTCTTCTGTGGTGGGATAGCCAACCTCAAAAAGGAACAGAAATATGATAGAGTAAAGCTCTCATCTCTTTCTCCAGATAAAAACCCATCTCAGTGTTCAGTGTTCATGTGATCACACTGATTTCAATACCACTTTTCCTGTTACTGATGAGGTACCCCTCTTGCAGAAGCAAGCTGATGCGAACACAAGCCTATTGATTCTGGGCATTTTGTGCCACATGCTTCCTTTGATGTTCAGATACTCAATGAACAGTGGAGCTGCAACAAGCAACCAGGTTCTAGACCTGTCGAGAGCAAGTAGCATTGTGATGCTTCTCGCATACATTGCCTACATCTTCTTCCAATTGAAGACCCATAGGCAGTTTTTTGAGGAACAAGAGGTGAATCTTTTATGTTTAATTCCTAAACAGCCTTCATGGTTCTTTTTATAATTATCTGGCTGCAGGCAGTTAGAAAACCATGGGAGGAACATCACTCTGCCACTTGAGCCACAACTTTTGGGGGCCCCATGGTATGTGACAGTAGACCCCCTGGATTTGATTGTCAAATCAGCCAAAAACCAAGGGCAATAATTTTAAGTTAGACTCTGAATCCGGGTCTCCCTGACTGCAAAATAAGCAAGCCTGAGCCTGCCTGTTAGCATTTTTTTGACCCAGATCCAAGCTTTAGGCATTTTTTTGAATTCATAAAAATTCTGGGAAAACTCATAAGACCCATTTTATATGACATTCTTAATAACTAATATTGCTTTTTTTTTTCCCTATATGGTATAAATAGGGCTAGTAAGAATCGATGGGTCTAAGACCTTGAACATGGATCCACTTCAACAGGCCTGTTTGGTTTCAGACACCACTCATGCATTAATGTCCAATCCGTTGGACCCATGCACATGTACACGCCAGCCTAAGCAGAGCTGTGTCCTTGTTGAGGCTCATTGACACTTGACAGCCTCAAATCATTGGGGGTCAATACCATCATAGTTTCACTTTCCAGTAAAACAGAGTAGGTGCCCAGTTACATAGATAATCCATAGTCTCATACGCCCATCAGGTACCCAAATTATTTGATAGGTCTAAATGTTGATGTGAATCCAGACCCAATTGTAAAATGAATTCCAAATAAGAGGCATATGCAATTTTCCTGGGTTGGGTCCTTTGGCTTGCTGCGTAAAAAGGGTCCATCGCCACACTTGCAGGTCTAGGCTATACTTCTCTTATGGTTTCATTTGAATGTTTCCATAAAATGGATACATTTGAATGTTTGCAGATATCATGGAAATGGACATAAATAGGTGCATAACATCCAGAGTATGTCTAGGCCTGCTATGTTGTGTTGGTTCGATCAACATCTTGTGGGCATATGTTGTGGATATGGGCATGTGTTGTATTTGCAACTGAAATTAAACCTCCCATCTGATTTATCAGGATGACAAAGACAATGATGATGTTTCTGAAGAGCCTGTAATAGGATTTTACAGTGCCTTTGCATGGCTGGTAGGCATGACTGCAGTTATCGCGCTCTTATCTGAATTTGTGGTGGGAACCATAGAGGTATGGTTTTTTTAATCTGCCTTGCCTTTCTCTTCACATCTGCAAACTGACCAGACAATGTTTACTAATAGACAAATACCACTATAATCAGGACGCGTCTGAATCTTGGGGTCTTTCTGTTAGCTTCATTAGCATAATTTTGCTACCAATAGTTGGAAATGCAGCTGAACATGCAGGTGCAGTCATATTTGCGTTCAAGAACAAATTGGTAAACAGCGCAAAACAAGAATTCTAATAGCTTTTGGTTTTCGCTACCATCTGTAAATTGTGACAAAATACTGTTTGAATATAATGCAGGACATATCTTTAGGGGTTGCTTTGGGGTCTGCAACTCAAATTTCTATGTTTGTGGTAAGTTTTGAAGTGGTCCAAAGTTTCTGTAGACAAACTTCTCAAAAGGGGAGTATCAGCTAATCATCTCCTAATGTAATTTAGGTTCCTTTATCCGTAATTGTTGCATGGATTATGGGCATCAACATGAATCTTGATTTCAACCTCTTGGAGACTGGATCTCTATTTGTAGCAGTGTTGGTAACAGCCTTCACTTTACAGGTATACTATCCTTTACCTACCTTTGAACTTCATCGACACATTGCATTTACAAAGTCAGAAATCTTATTATGATAATTTGTCCCATAACCCTTGCCTATCTAATATGGGTCGCCTTAAATGGCCCCACAGGTAGGAAGTAGCTCTTACTAGCTGGATCACTAGTCTAGCGATCCTATGAATATCAATCTTACAATTCAACATGTTAATTTTTTGCAGGATGGAACTTCTCACTACCTGAAAGGACTAGTTCTCCTCCTCTGCTACATTGTCATTGGCGCGTGCTTTTTTGTTCTTAGAACTCCGCCCCTCCGTAAGTAGCTAGGAATCTAGTAGGTCCTCTGTATGTTCATGAACAACATCAAAAGAAATCTTTCTTCAAGCAAAAAAAAAAAGAACAAATCTTTCTCCTATTACCTCTATCCTAACATGTCTCTCCTTGAATGCTAATGCCAGACCACTCAAATGTTCTGAACAGAAGTGACGGATCATCGGCTGGGGGTGTCATGGTGATATAACAGGCAAGTATTGAGTCTTACATATATCTTTCTGAATCAGCGTCCACATAATTCTATTCTAACAAGGTGGCGGTGAATTGATTCCTTTGCAGGTTCCAGTATTACTTCAACTTTCATCAGCTGGGACATAGATGATCCATGAAATCACACCTAGTTACCATTCTTTCATAGCAAATCGAATCGTTGTGCATGAAGCATTGAAGAGGTTGCACTTTGTTTCTAAGCGAAGGGGTTTTAAAGTAGGATAAACATAAAACTCAGTTCCTTCAAAGAGTTTTGATGGATGTAGCTATGATATCATTACATTGCTTTGAAGCTCTGTGAAGAAGAGAACTGATCATGTATAGCTTTGAGCTTTGGTGGATGGGTCTGCATCTGGGTCTTGTTTCCATTGGTTACAAGTCAATAAAAAGAGAGTACTACTCTTTATGGTCTTTGATTATATTCGATAAATAATTAAAACTGCACTTCCCCCTTTCTATTTGTGTCAATATGCACGGATAATTTAAAAAGGACAACATGTTGTGTTGTATCGTATCTAATACTTTACAGGGCATGTTTCCATTGTATTTATGCCGGATCTGAGCATCATCACAGGTGTGTGCATGCATGTATTGACAAGTTGTGCATGCGTGCACAAAGTAACCAATTTGCCCTTGGATTGCAAGAGTGTTTTTGGTACTACATGTGAAATTAGGGTAACTAGCTTTGAAGGCCAGTCATTTTTGTCTGTACACTGAGAGGATTCCATGTAATGTAGGTTCCTGTTTCCATGGAAGGAATCCTACATTCCCACCAATCTATAAGTACCAGAGACCCTCTCCATTGAAGAAAATAACTTATTTTTGTTAAAGATAATGGGCCCAGGTCAGGTTATGGGCCAATGTGCAACAACCCACTTCAGGAAACAACTGCAGAAGCACAGTCAAACAAAGACTCATTCAAATTGAAACTGCTCACTTGAAATAAGGAGTTTCTTTGCAACCAATCAGCTGCTGCTCTCTGCCACCTATCAGCTACTATTGAGCATAAAATGGAAACTACCATACATGGATCAATTTCCTTGTATATATAATAGTAGTACTCTATAAATACTCATAGTTCTGTTAACCAGAACTCACTGAATTGATAGCAGTGAATGTCTGGTAGTGTTCTCTTCACATGATTCTCTAAAGTTTTGAAACGTCTATCACTCATTATTATTTGTTTCTATTTGTTATTTTTTTGTTGGTATCAGAGCTTCAGTGATATAGACTTTTCTTTTTTCTTTTTTTCAAATCTTTCTTAAAAGATCACTAGGCACTGTCAATGGCCACTTTTCAGACTTCATTGTTATCTGTCAATTCACTTCATCATCTTATAAGCATCAGTTCAGTAAAACTGAACATGACAAACTACCTCATTTGGAAGGCTCAAATTCTCCTTCTCATTCAAAGCCTTGGAGTAGAAGCGCACCTCTATAATCCACCACCGGCAGAGACCATTCTCAACAATGCAAATGAGGCTGTCACAAATCCTGCCTATGCAACTTGGAAGAATCGTGATCTTCTATTCAGAAGTTGGATAACAGGTACCATGTCTGAAGAGGCTTTATATTTTGTAGTGGATTGTAATTCAGCCCGCGATGTCTGGAGTGCACTCAAAGAGAATCTTCTTCAAGTCACCAAAGACCGAGAAGTGCAATTAAAACAACAATTGCAAGATATGAGGCTAGGCTCTCAATCTCTGTCTTGAGTATCTCAAATCTTTCAAAAAAAGTATGTGATGGGTTAGCAGCTATACAAAAACCTATAGCTGACGATGACAAAGTAATTTACCTGTCTCGTGGTCTTGGGGAAAAATATAATGTCCTAGTCACTTCAATGCTATCCAAACCACCTTTCCCTTCATATTCACAATTTGTCACGGCAGTCAAAGGATATACGTTTGCATAGCATGACCTCTGAATCTCCACAAACTGACCTCAATGTGGCCTTTTTTGCAAACAATCCAAATGGGGGTGGTCGTGGCCGAGGTCAAGGAAGAGGTAAAGGACATTACAACAATGAGTTTAATTCCAAGGGTGGAGGTTTTGCACCTGCTAGCCAAAACTATAACAGCCAGAATAGTGGCTCCAATAACATTGTTCCTACTAATTTCAACAATCAGCACTCTAGCACAAACTCCTCATTTTGCTCATATGGTCAAAACCAACAACACAGTCAAGAACATACAAAAAATATTTATGCTTCAAAGAACCATGGACTTCCTCAAGCAACTATTACCCAACAACCTATCAGCACACCCAATGGACCTAGTTACACAAGGCCACCACTCATTTGTCAAATTTGTGACCGCCGCGGTCACTTAGCTGTCAAGTGTTGGTATCGATGGGATTATGCATATCAGGCACATGATGATGTACCTCAGGCAATGGCGATTGAGGAAGTTGATCCTGCTCTCTATGTAGACACTAGCGCCAGTGCACAGATCACCAATGATGCAGGTAACCTCACAAACTTGGCCCCTTATAAAGGTTCAGATCAAATTATGGTAGGAGATGGGTCTCATTTGAACATCTCCCATATTGGGGATTGCATCAAGTTCAAAAATATTAAATTAAATGATGTTCTTGTTGTTCCAAAAATCAAGAATAATCTCATCTTTGTTTCAAAATTGGCACGAGATAATACCTACGTATGTGAATTTTCTGACTCTAACTTTGTGATCAAGGACCAAGCAACAGGCAGGATTCTGCCATCAGGGAATAGACATGGGAATTTATATGCATTAAATAAGGAAGCCGAAACAACCCTTGTAGCAGTGCAATCTAGAAAGGTGCCTGAGGAAATATGGCATCAAAGATTGGGCCATCCAAATTCAAGTTTTCTGAAGGTTTTAAGTTCAAAGAACGTTATTGATGTCAATAAATGGTCAAAGACTCCAGTCTTATGTAGTAGTTGTCAATTAGGTAAAAGTTGCAAACTGCCTTTTTCTTTAAGAAATAAATTAGAAACTACACCTCTCAATAAGATCCATAGTGATCTGTGGGGACCAACTCCGGTTTCATCTTTCCAAGGAATGAAATATTATGCAGTCTTTGTGGATGATTTTAGCAGGTTTACTTGGCTCTATCCACTGAAGAAAAAAACTGAATTTTATAGCACTTTTTTAAAATTCCAAAGTCTAGTGGAGAACCATTTCTCAAGGAAAATTAAAATCTTCCAAAGTGATGGTGGAGGTGAGTTTCAGTCCACTGCTTTTATCAAGCATTTAGAAAAATGTGGGATTCAGCGACAATTATCTTGTCCTGGGACACCTGAACAAAATGGTGTCGCCGAAAAAAAACATCGACACATCATTGAGACCGGACTCACTATGTTATTTCATGCGAAGCTTCCAAAAATTTTCTGGGTCGAAGCATTCTTAACGGCTGTGTTTCTTATTAATCATCTACCCTCACAAGCTATTGCGATGGAAAGTCCTTTTTACAGATTGTTCTCAAGACACCCAGATTACTTTATTTTAAAAAAATTTGGGTGTAGATGTTTTCCATATCTCAAAGACTGAGCATCAACAAAATTTGAACCAAAATCATATCCTTGTATTTTCATTAGATATAGTTCTATTCATAAAGGATTTAGATGCTATCATCCTCCGTCCAGGAAAGTGTATATATCCAGACATGTTGTTTTTTATGAACATACATTTCCATATGCTGATCCTCAGTCTCTATTTAGCTCTTCACAGGATAACAATACTATGACTACATATCAAGAGTTTGATTAGTGGCAACATCCTGAGAAGAATGACTCTTTGCCACAGGTTCTTGAGGGGGAGCAGATAAGCACCAAGGCCAAATTATTAGCATCTACACAGTCACAAAATGACACATGCCCATGTTCAGTAGATTTACCTTTGTCCTCTGCTCTAGATGCAACAATCTCACATCATGCTCACCAACCTTCATATCAGAACACTGACCATACATCTGTTAGAAAATTAATCAGGGCAAAATCACGCACAATCAATTACAAGCACACAAACAAGAGGATTTACGTGGTTCGACAATTGCCTACATCCACGGGGCTGTGAGCGTTCTGCTCGATTTCAATATGCAGGAAATTGGGCAACTCGTTACAAGAAATCTGTTCCTCTAACACTTAGTGACACGACCCGCACTCGAGATTAGAAATAATTCGAGTTAATCCCGAGTCGTGTCTCATACTTACTCCTGTGAATCTCAACGCATTAAAATTCACAAAGGATAACAATATACATTATGCGGAAATATTCACAAATATACATTGCTGGTATCACATCAAAAGTTCTTTACACTATATACAAAATTCATCACTTGCATATTTAAATACAATGCAAGGATCAAAAGTATAAAAGTTCGATTCTCAGTCTTTTTCTATCATTTCCATTCTACTAGTCCTCCGGAGGAACCGTGCCGGACGTTTCCGGTGGCGCCGTGGTCTCAGAAGGACCGGCAATGGCAGCTGTGCCTGTAATGCCATCAATAACACTATGAATTTCACAATTCAGCAATGTATAAACAATTACATGATTCACATGCTAATGATACATTTAATTCATTTCATTTCAATTTCGATTGGTTCAATTCCAATTCTCATTCATAGTCAATACGAGTCTTTTTATTTGGCAAACTACAATAGTATTTCAATTTCCATTTAAATTCCATTTCCCTCAAAGGAAAGGAATCTCTCTCCCTCAAAGGAGAGAATTCTCTCTTCCAAACGGAAGGATTCATTTATTGTGGAAATTATCAGAGTCCGGGCCAGGGACAACTGATATTACCACGGAGCTCCGGAACACTCCCACATAATCTGCTGCAGCAGAATCAACTCAATGAGTTTATAGAAATCACTATGTAGTACCAGACTCACTAATCAATCCAATTATCAATTCATTTCACATTGGTTAGCATTGTCCTCGTTGGCACAGGGCGGAAGGGCACACCATTCATGACCCAGGCCTTCCAAGGATTCATTTCATTTCATTTAATGGAGATAAGTCCATAAATAATTAAATAAACGACTATTACCATCCATTCAAGTGTAATCCCAGGTGGTCAAGGTATGTGTTATTCTCGATGACATTGCAGATAGAGAGAGATTGTACCTTGAAATTCCTTGAATCTACACTTATGGAGATATACAGAATAGAAACAGTCTTAATCATGTCCTAAACAAAAAAAGGAACTCAGAATAAAATTATGTTTGTACAATCTACTAATGCATGACAACTACCACTAGCTGTGTCAGTTGCCATTAACTTCTCCTTACCTTTAAAGAACTCCTTGTTCAATATATAAGTCACTTAGTCAAAGGCTTTCACCCACATGGACTAAACTCAGCAGTCACTTAGTCAAATATAAAACAGTGTATAACATAGACTAAAGCCATTCTTCCTTGTATTATATGGACTGACAAACAACTCTAATTCAAGTCAGTATTCATTCAGTCACCTCTATTAAAATCTTAAATTATATTGAAAAAGTCAGAAGCTATCAAAGATGCACTAACGTGCCTAAAAGGCCAAATCTTAGCATTACCTTTTAAGGAATTCTTGTTAAACATATAATTCAATTTGAATTAATAGTCAAAGATAAACATTGTATACAAACAAGACTAAGCTATTCTTCCTTAGGTAAACATTGTATATAAACCAGTAAACTCGTCATCAAATTCTGTTACAGAGAGTCACCCCTGTAACATTTGAACTTCCTGTCCACTCATTTCTCACATCATTTAAACTCTTACAACACTTCTCTTCATTCTTCCATTAGCTTTAATAAACTCAAAAGCTTGAAAAAATGTACTAAAGTATCAGAAGAAAAATTCACTCAAGTGTCATAAGGTCCTGTTCCAGCAGAGGCTACACCAATTCTGTTACAGACTTCAAATTCTGAATTCTGTGTTTCCAACTAAAACCTGCAACAAACTTGGAACATTCTGTTCCCACCTCAAAACACTTCTTTTTCCATCATACACATCATTTGAATACCATTTACTCACTTCTTACATCAAATCAAAGCCATGTAAACAATCTACAAATCAATTAAAGTTCCAAACACAAAGTAATAATCATTGTTTATACTTGCCTTTGTGCTGTGCTTGAACACAAAAAACCCCTTGTTTTAACCTCTATGTATGGAAATCAACAGTACCCAGCTCTAAGAAAACTCAACCCACTTGATCGATAAGAGTATGATGGGAAGATGAAAGCACTCAAAATCCTATGAATTTTCCTTGATTCAGCACTTGAGAGCTAAAACGAAGAGGAAACCAGCTACTGTATTTCTTTTTTCTCCAAGTTGTTGAGATGAATACACCTCTTCACATGCAACTACATGCAACATAGGTTATTGACACATAACCCATGTATTTTGCATCTTAATCCTATGTATTATGCTTATTTCCAAGTTGAGTCAATTCACTACTCATTTGATTCATGTTAAGTCAAATGAAAAGGTGTGTATTATGAAAGTTACCGTACTCATCGAGATACACACGATGGTATCAAAGTTCACCTCATTCGACAAAATACGCATAAATTCACATTTACAAAAAAGTCCTTACTTTCATCAATTTGAGTTTAATTTCAACTCAATCCAAAGGAATTCCTTTCAAATTCATTCCATTATGTATAAATCCTTCATAGGAAACTAATGTGATCCATTTTAATATTTAATCTCGCTTAATTTAATTAATCACGCTTAAACCATGTTAATCGCGATTGATTAGAGTTAATCTTAATTAACTCGGCTGTAATGTAACACTTAGCCTACTCTCTCCTCAAATAGTTCTCAATCTTGCTCTCACAATACCTCCTTTATAATGCTCTCTTGTTTTCCCTTGCTTGCTTTTGTTCTGATCTGATGTTCTATCTTACAAGGAACAACCCTAGAGAGTATATGTAAAGAACTAGCCCTAATTTACTTTGGGCCCCAAGAGAACTACTCATCAAGGCCCAATGGACCTTTTGAGCCAAATCCAACAACATGCCAAATTCCAAATGTTGTTGGAACCGCATATCCTTCCTCCAGGTTGAGTTCTGCATCGTCACCTAACTCCACTCAATTGGACACTATTGTGTCACATGATGCTGAACATGATACTTCCCATATGCTACATGGTTCTCATGAATCTAATGAGCTGGGTGCTGCCACTCTCCAACATCCAAGTTTGGGTGCTGACAATACAAGTATACTTGCATTGCATTTACCACAAGAACTTCCCATTTCTAATAGCTGCCAAGAGCCACAGCTGGCCCCCACTACAGATGCTGCCACACCCATTGCTCAAATGGGTCACTCAATGGTCACAAGTTGGAACTAAGCCTAACACAAAATATCTGTCAAAGGACTATACATACCTTGCTGATAGCATCTCACTTGAATCCAAGCATGTTATGTCCTCTCTCAAAAATCATAGTTTGTTAACCACACCTGAGGACTCAGCTGAACCCATCTCAGTTAAACAGGCTTTAACTCGTCCAAATTCGGTACTTGCGATGCGTGAAGAGCTTGATGCTTTGGAAAGAAATCAAACTTGGGTCTTAGTATCTCGTACTAATGGCATGAATGTTGTGGGCTCAAAAAGGGTATTCAAAACAAAATTAAAATCAGATGGGCCTGTTGATCATTTTAAGGCACGATTGGTCGCCAAAGGGTTCAACCAAAAAGAAGGAATTGATTATGATGAAACCTTTAGCCCTGTGGTTAAACCCACTACCATTCGAATTATTTTAAGCCTTGCCGTGGTGAGAGGTTGGCCTATTCGCCAGTTAGATGTGAATGATGCATTCATGCATGGTTTTATAAAGGAAACAATATTTATGGAGCAATCGCCTAGATGTATAAACAAGATGTATCCCTCACATGTTTGTCATCTCAAGAAAGCAATTTATGGGTTGAAACAAGAGCCCAGGGCCTGGTTCAATGGGTTTAGTTTATATCTACTGCAAATTGGTTTTCTCTGCAGTCATGCAGACCCATATCTATTTGTTCTACATTGTCAACAGGGCACTATACTTCTTCTCTTATATGTTGATAATATCATCATTACCGTTGATAATCAATCCCTTTTTGTCACATTTAATTGCAAATTTGGCCATGGAGTTCGCAATGAAGGACCTTGGCCCGCTGCATTATTTTCTTGGTATTGAGGTCATTCCATATGATGGTGGGATTTTCTTTAACTCAAACCAAATATGCTATTGAACTGCTGACAAAAACCAAAAATGATTCACTCCAAGCATGTTAACACTCCTTTAGCTGTTAACCATAATCTCCATCTCACCAAAGCCACAAAAGTTGACGGGACCTCCTATCGCAGTGTGGTTGGAGCATTGCAATACTTGACTCTCACAAGGCCTAAGTTAACACACGCCATTAACTTGGTGTGCCAATTCATGGCTAACCCAAATGCGGGTCATTATGATGCTGTCAAAAGAATTTTGTGGTATATAAAAGGGACTATAAACTATGGACTTCGAATTATCACCCAATCTTCTACAAATCTCTATGGTTTTTCAGATGTCGATTGGGCTGGTTGCCCGCTCACCCGACGCTCCACTACAGGATATTATGTGTATCTTGGTGCAAATCGTATCTCTTGGACAGCCAAGAAGTAGCCCACAGTGGCCCGGTCAAGTATTGAAGCAGAATATCGAGCTCTTGCTACTTCTTTAGCCGAGTTGACTTGGATATGTTACATATTGAGAGATATAGGCCTCTATCTCAAGCAACCTCCTGTTCTTTTCTGCGACAATGTTAGTGCTCTCTATCTCACTGTTAATCCAGTAATCCATGCACGGACAAAGCACATTGAAATCGATTACCACTTCATTTGGGAGAAGGTTGCAATTGGTGCACTTATCACGCGGTTTGTTTCCTCAACTGCTCAACTAGTAGACATCTTTACAAAAGCACTTCCAAAAGATGTGTTTCAACATCTTAGGGACAAGCTAAAAGTTGGACCTCCTCACCTTTTAGCTTGAGGGGGAGTGTTAAAGATAATGGGTCCAGGTCAGGTCATGGGCCAATGTGCAACAACCCACCTCAGGAAACAACTGCAGAAGCACGGTCAAACAAAGACCCTTTCAAACTGAAACTGCTCACTTGAAATAAGGAGTTTCTCTGCCACCTATCAGCTATTGTTGAGCATAAGGAAACTACTACACATGGATCAATTCTCTTGTATATATACTAGTAGTACTCTATAAATACTCATAGTTCTGTTAACCAAAACCCGCTGAATTGATAACAGTGAATGTCTGGTAGTGTTCTCTTCACATGATTCTCTAAAGTTTTGAAACGTCTATCACTCATTATTATATGTTTCTATTTGTTATTTTTTCTATTTTTCCCCCTTTTTCCCAAGTAAAGCGTGACGCAACCAACAGCGGAACAGTAGGGTATGCAAAAATTTTAAATAATTTTCTTCTTTATCACATAATCCTCTACTACATTTGGAATCCTCTCATACATTTGCACCCTAAGCATTTCAACGTTTGGGTCCAAAGCAGCCCAATCCCGACTGTTTGGTTCAGTAGCATGTACCTACGATTAAAGAATACTCTCAAGGTAGACTGCAATGGGTTGTTAGGAAGCTGAGATCCAACTGGACCTAACCCAGAAAATTGGAACTAGGACCATGTTTTAGACCAAATAGACCAGGTTCATGGCCGAACCCAAATAATCTATTGGAAGACACAATTTAAACCATCAGGGTCAGGGCCCAGATAGCTAAAAAGTGGTTTAGGATCCCACAGGCAATAAGAGGCCACATATAGCATCTAAAAATAAGAACCAGAAACCTAAATAGTGAAACAAGGAAACGGATCTTTATTTTTTTTTTACACAAAATTCAATCAAGAAGAAAGAAAGATGGGGAGGAACAAAACCTAAGTGCCTACTAAATTTTATGTATCTTGGTTCAGCTTCATATGAAACTAGGTTAGGAATGTGCTGGGTAATAATTGTCCAAGTCCAACCCGTTGAGTAATTTGGCGTAATATTTTAGCCTTACCTAATATGGGCCTAAAAGTCAGGCCCAGCTGGAACCAAATAGAAACCCCAGCTATGGGAAAAGTATCCTGAACCTGCACAAAGAGAATTTCAAGCCTTCTACCCAAAAAACTTAAAAAGAAAAGAGAAGCTCCATCCAGTGTAAGGATGGACATCTGGATACCTACTTGATTAGATCCTCTTGGACCTCTTCCATATCTAGTGTTGCTATGGAACTCTTTTCTGTATCAGAATGGTTCAGATCCGGATTCATGGATATAGGATCCAAAGCCTAATCATTTTGTATTGGATGAGGATCCAAATTGAGGATGATTAGAATTGTATATTAAAAACATGGATTGGTTTTAAAAGCCTAAATAGCTTAGATAATATTCATATTTGAGAGTCTACTTAGTTTAATCATATACCATTTAATAGTTTCATTTATATATTTATTTAAATTTTTTGAAGCTTTTATCCAATTTCACTAGTGCACTCTGCATCTAATTTCGGATCTAGATTCGGAGCATGATCCCTTCGTAAAGTTCATGTAGGATCCAAATACAACATATAGTGTTTGGGTCAGATTAAATAACCGGACTGTAAAGACTGATTCAAGTTTGGATCAATCATGGTTCCACTCCAAATCCTACCCATCTGCAATTCTACCCATATCATTGAACGGAGCAAATATTCTTAAAATGGTATACATTATGTTCCATTAAAAGCGTAATCTTGGTTAGTAAAGTATATTAGTATTTCTCACTTGGATGTATTCTAACGACTAGGGTTGCAAACGGAACGGTTCCAGATCGGAACGGTTCCAGATCGGAACGGTTCCAGATCGGAACCATAGTGGATCTGGACCCGTTTTTAAATAACAATTTCGATTCCGGATCCGGTTTTGACTCGAAACTTATTTTGTTGGTTCCAGATCCGGTTCCGATAGGAAAACCCGGATCCAATTCCGAAACCGGGTCAACTTAGAGAACTGGAATCTGGTTCCAAAATCAATTCTAATTCCTGTTTATTTTTCGTTTTTCTTAAAAATAAGCATATCATTCAGCTTATAACAATGTATCAAGTCTACTACTTCCAATATTATAATAAAAATGTCCAAAAAAGTTGATTTTGATGTACAATTTGCGATATCAAAGGCTTATATGCTGGGTCTCGGATCCATCGGTCGGAACCTATATGGACCCGTTTATCAATCGGAGCATAAATTAGGTTCCGGACCCGGACCCGTTTATGAATAAGAACCTAAAATAGGTTACAGACCTGATTTTTATGGGTCGAGACTTTCGAGTAATAAGAGAATTGAATACTCATTTACAACCCTACTATTATATATATGAAGCGAAGTGGCTCGTGTATTTTTAATGACATGGTAAAAATTAATCTGGTTTGTGCCGAAACTCGAACTCAAGACAATATGAATTTTAAAGGAACAACCCTACCATTACACCACAAAGCATCTTTTTACTAATAGTTATCAACAAAAACTTAAAATTAGTTAACGAGAAAGGGACCCAGTGCCCCCACTTTGGAAAATTGACCGTAAGTTGGAATTTATCTATGAGGTATTTATAAAAATAACTATATTTTTAGAATAATGACCCCTATAAATACTGTTGTTATTATTTTCATACTTATGCATTGTACTTTAAGCATAGATGATCAAACTTTTGAAACAACTATTTTATATGATTTTCTATATAGTCATTAATTTTCTATGACAACCATTTTACAATAAAACTAAACTCAAATGAATATATAATATATGAATTAATTAACAAAAATAATAAGTTTCATAGTTAATAAGAAAATGACAATATCATTGAAAAAAGAAAAACTCGCGATAACAGCATGGAGTTAAAGAGGAGGCAGAAAACTTTCTATGTAACTGATGTGCTATAATGCACGCTTGCTGATGGAGTAAAGGTGAGTTTGGTTCTTTTCTTTTCTTTTTTGTGTGTGGCTTTAAATTTTATAAATCGTGATGTAAATGGAGTGAAACACTACGATAGACCCCATCTATTAAAAATCATAATCATTAAGGCAAACATCCTTGCTATTTATGGGATACCGCAAATTCTCAACTCATTCTGGGTTATTTCCACAGTCAAATTCATTCTTTGATAAAAAAAATATAAAATACTGGAGTTTTCCAAATAAAGTTTTTTTTTTTTTTTTTTTTTTTTTGTGATTCGGACTCTCCATCATGCCTTTTGTCTATTAAGAAACTCCCAATATCATCATATTTCTATCAAGCAATAGCATTTGAGTGTTAATGGGTCCCAGTGTTTATAAGTGTCAACTAATTTAAGGAATTTCAAGTATTTTTGTTTCTTCTGATTAAATGATTTTTTTTCTTTTTTTTTTTTAGAATGTGAAATGCCGATTTCTGGGTTGTCTGGTTTATTTAATCCTTAGTCTTTTTTATTTAATTTACTCTCGATTCTTGGTTGTCTGCTTTCTTTTTTATATATTGATTTTGATTGTACACTTTTTTTTAAGAATATTTAACTAATGGTAAAAGGAATCTCCAATAATATTGGTCCATCTAAGTAAAGAATTGAGCTCATTCTTATTATCATCATTTTCTACTTTCTCCAATATAATTCTATTTCTCTATGTCAATAAAGAGAACTTTCATTTTTTCCATGCATTTACTTTTAAGTTCATTGTATTTGTTTAGAGCAACTTTAATAATTTTTTTATTTTCTTTGTGTCTCTTTTTAGTACCGTCTCATGTCTCATTTGCATGCTTATTTTAGATCAGTGTTCGACTCATTTTAAAATGTGAGCACCTTAAGACAATTGATGCTATTATTAAACATTTCAATTTGAAGGGTAAACCTTTTTTAATTCATTTACTTTTGAGTTCATCATATTTTATTTTAGCAATTTTAGTTATGTCATTTTAATATGATTTATACAAAAGAATCATCATTTTGAGATTTCTATAGATTTGCAATATTTTTATGGTTTGTATTTGTATGGTTTTCATAGATTGTGAGTTTCTTTTTTTCCCTTTTTTTGTTTCAACTTTTGGGTATTGGGTTCTTCTTGGTTTTTTTTTCTTTTAAATAACTTTTTATCATGAGATTTTCTGTGAATTCTCATTTTTTTTGTTTTATTTTTTTAAATATTTTTAATGTTTATCATTATGAGTTAATTATTTATTTTACCTCCATTGGGTTCTTTAAGTTCTCTTCGTGAAATCTGTTTATGGATTTTTCTTATTTCTTTTGTGACTTCAGATTTCCATTTTTGAGTATTAGATTATCATAAGTTGGTTTGGTTCTTCTAAATTCTTTTTATCGTTGTATTGTTTATGAATCTTTGTTTATATATATTTTTATAGCATTTTTAATAAAATTTATTTCGTTTTATTTTGTATTTCTTATATTATAATTTCACACTTGTGATGGGTTTTTAGGTTTTTTTTTCTCATAAGTATTTGATTATTTTAAATTGCTTATATTATTGAGTTGATTATGGATTTTCATTTCTATGTTTTATTTCTATGTGTCTTTCAAATTTCATTGGATTTGATTTGTAGTTTATATTGTTTGTTTGTTTTGATTTTATTTTTTAGTTTTCTTTATCATTAATCTTCAATTTTCATGGGCTTGTGTTTTTTCTTTAATTATATGGTATTTGGTATTAAATTCTTGTGGACCTTTTTTTTTTCTTTTCCCTCTCTTTCAGACTAAAACCTTTTGCATTTAATTTTAAAGAAACTGATCATAGTTTTTTTTTAATAAATTTTAATATTATAATTATATAGCACGGACGTGTTTTTTTAGTCTATACTTAAATAAAATAGTATTATGTAATGCATGATACAGATACCACTCCCAAAAGTTCCAAGCAATCAGAGGTTCCAATCCTCTACCGTAACTCCTTTTATACTACTTAATGCGCCTCACACTATATATTATATAATGCTTTATGCAACCATCCAGACCTATTCTTTGAATATTCAATGCTTGTGTGAGGGAATCATTTGATAATGATGTGTACATAGGAATGGGGATGTGCCCTTCGACCATCTTCTGATTGTAGTTGGAGTTTGGACTTGGTACTGTTTTTACTCTCCTCAACTAGCAGTTCTGTTTAAGCTTAAGAAACAATGAGTCCATTCTCCTGATCAGTCCTCTCTTCTTTCTTTTTTGAGAAATTAAGTTATCAGAAAAATCTTCTTATGTGTGAAGCACCAACAAGGCAGTTATAATTTTCCTGTAATAATAAAGGTCATCTACTTATTTTTCACTTTTATTTGAGCGACGATATTTTTGCTCGTTTTTAATTAAGGAAGAGGAGATGATCGACAGTATCATTGCTCAAACAAATGTCAAAATTGGCTGGAGAGCATTTACTGTTACATAGGAATAGTTTTTCAATACCACCCCTTTAGTGCCCTTGATGTCTATTCATAGTTTTTCACCTTCGTTTTTTGAATGTTAGTTACTACTAGAATACATGCTTTAGAATTTCATGGAAACAAAAGCACCCTTAATTAATTTTATTCATTTGATCTGTTTGTTGCAGTAATTTCTAATTATACAGTATACAGTCTTATCCGACAAGAGGATGTATCTCGTGTTTGTTGGTTGGAAATGTGTTAGGAAAGTGTCAATGTCTAGAGACTCAAATATGCCACGTTGCCAATTTGTTGATCAGTGCTCTGTTCTCATCAAAAGTGAGATTTTTACAAAACTTATCCAGCACATTCCTAAGTTCAAATGTAGTGCTATTTTCTTGTAAAACCATCACAGGTATTTTAAAAACACAGCAGGATAAGAAATTAAGCACCTATTGGTCCCATTAATTCCACAACAGGAGCAATTAAGCACCACTAAACTTAGGCAAGTTTTCAATACCACCCTTTTATGGCATTTGCATTTTTGTTTTTTTAATATAGGATCCCCATATGATCAATTGAATCCCCCTTCACAAGTATCTAATTTTGTTGAATTCTTTAAATAAAAGAAAAAGAAAATAAAACACTCTATTGAATTCTTACTCAATCAAATTAAAGACTCATCTAGGCATTACTCACTATTGAATTTTGTCATTAATAAGCTTTTTGGGTGTGCGGCTTTAACATTGAAGTATCATTCGAGTCTCGCTTTACACATATCTAACTTTGTTGAATTCTTTAAACAAAAAGAAAAAGAAAATAAAACACTCCGTGGAATTGTTACTAAGACTAATTAAAGACCCCTGTAGGCATTATTCTCTATTGAATTTTATCATGATAAGCTTTAGAACGGGCGGCTTTAACATTGAAGGATCTAAAATTAAAAACCTTGATATTTTGGGTACGTTTGTGTATACACTTTTATATGAAAATGTCACATAAAAGTTAGATGTTTTTCTTTCGATTTTTTTTTCATAGTTTAAAATTTACTTTTATTTTTTTGTTCAAATTTGAATAAACTTATCATATTAACTCTCTCTATTCATGTCCAAATAGCTGCTTAGGGAATGAGGGGCTGGCTAATTAGTTGGCAATCCCGCCTCTCACCAAGTCACTGTAGTATCGATCCCCAATCCATCGGTGTACTCTCTATCTGGTATATAGGTGATTTCTCTCCTTGCATGTGTGGGTGTCTTTCCTTGTAATGTAGGTATTCTCTTCTAAACGGTGTGGATGCTTTCATGGGTCCAGCTCTTGTGGCTAAAGGGAAAAAAAAAGAATAAGAAGATAAATTCTTAAGTCCAAACATAGGAAAGAAAAGTAACCATATAAAATTGGTATTTCATCTCTATATTCTTCCTCATTTGTTTATACAGTGTAGATTCCCCATTTTGCTATTTTCTCTTCATCCATAATGAGCAATGACCCTCAGGGGCACTAATCGGATGCTAGAATGTAAGTAGTTGATTTTCAATAGATGATCCACACGCAACATGAAAATTCACCATCATAATCAAGAACATATGAATGGTGAATGGTGAATGGTGAAGGAATCAGTTTTTCACTCTACTACCTAACTACTAGGGATCTGTGGGTAGGGCTGTCAATCGTACCGTATTAACAAATTTGGATAATGGGTTAATAAATTTGTATTAAAATCACTTCAATCTGTACGCGATCCGTTAACTTAACGGGTCAAAAAATCCAACCCGAATACGACTTGTTAATTTAATGAGTTACTCGACCCAACCCATTAAGTAATTAAGCCATTTCAAAAATTAAAATAAAATCCATACAAAAATATATAAGGAGAAAATTATATTAGCCACACGAAACTGTGAGGATCTCGAGTGAATCCCACCTAAAATCCCTCAATAAAACAATAAATCTCAATTTCTTCTTTATGAATATAAATCAATTTTAGCTATACTTAGGGACTTAAAAAAATTTAATTGGTTAAGCGGGTTGTTAACGAGTTACTGACTTCATTCGTACACGACTCGTTAACTTAACATGTTAAAGAGTTTGACATGTTAATCACCTGAACCCATTACGAGCTCACCCGAATCAGTTAATATTGTGCGGGCTCATGTCTTGTTAATGGATCGTGTGATATTTTGACAGCCCTATTTGTGGGGCAAGTTTGTACAACTCCTATTTGGGCAAAAAAGGCAAGAAAAAACTAGATGCTATCCACGGACAGTATTTTCATCTTTTAAAAAAAAAAACCCATAAAATCAAGTTGTTTTTTTGCTATTCCACGCAAAATTATTTTCGATAATGGAGGTAATAAAAACTTATTATGTTTAAAAATATAAAAAACTATAAAAATAACTTATATACGGACACTACATAAACATAAACTAAAATATATTTCTAAATGGACATCTTTTCATCAAGGCAGGCAGGCAGGTAGTTTTTATTTTTTCTTCTTCTTCTTTGGTTAGGTTGAAGTTTAGCAGGTAGAGTTAATGAGTCACGTGGACTATGAATCAAATTCCAAACATCCCTACGTGTAGGGCCGCGAGAGTTTAGCAAGATCTGAGGCTACCACACTCACAGATTCCAACGACTGCTACAAAACCCCAAATCGGAAACGCCACGACAGACAGAAACCGAGATAGAGACATTCAACTTCGTATCGGTTTAGCTATAAAAGGAAGATTTTCGTGCCTCTCTGTTTCTGTATATGTATCTCTCTGCAACTTCCTTTCCTTATCCCTTTTTCCTTTCATAGAACAAAAACACCATATCCCTCCTCTCTTCGATTCTTCTCCCATTCAGACCCATCTCTTGATGAGATGAGAGAAGGCGTGTTGACATGGCGTCCCATTCCTGGGTTCCAAAAGCCCCAGAAAGGAAGAAGTTGGAGAAACGAAGCAGATACAGCAGAGGAAGAAGAAGAGAAAAGCAGAAGAAAAGCAATGGAAGTTGGGAAGAAGAAGGATAGTAGATGGCCCTTTGCTTCTGTTTCTGTGGAGAGGAGAGAGGAGAACAACAAGGAGTACCCCACCACAGAGCAGTTCCTGAAGCACCCTCTGGCCTTGCTTGCCTTCGTCCCCAGGGAAGTTTCGCTTTTTGGGGCCGGAGCGCTCGCGGGCGCCGCCGCTAAAACCGTCACCGCCCCTCTTGACCGAGTCAAATTGCTCATGCAGGTATCTGGTTATTTCTCAGAGTTCTTCAGAATCAAGCTCTAATTGAATCTCTGTATATGACCCATGTCTCTGTTTTTATAGCAATTTTTTTGGATTTTTGGGTGTTCTCGCATTGGTAGTTTGTAGCATTTGAGCAGTGAGAGATGATGTTTTATTTGTTGTTTGTGGAATTGGGCTTGCTTCAAATTGGACTATAATGCTTGTTTTGTATTAGGTTTATTTTATTTTATTCCCCTGAATCCATTTTAGACAACCCATCTGTTTGTAGCATGTAATTAACAAAATCTCAATCAACATGGTCATAAGATTTCTCATAGGAAATGATTGCATTGTTTGCAATTACCACCCAATCTAGTTTCTGTCCATATTTAACAAGCCCCTGGGTCAGCCCTACATTTCATGCCATGACCTCCCTTAATCTCTTAGACAGAATCTTTGATAACAAACAACTTGTATGCACTTCCCAGTTCCCACCAGAATGATGGACCTATTGTGTCCTAAAGCCCTTAATCTCTGTAGATCTTCAGGTTTTGGAGTCGATATGAATTTGCAATTCAGTTGCTTGCCTTGGATGCCTCTTGAGTGAAATTCTTGAAACATATTAAAAAGAAATTCTTTTCAAGAAATTCATCCTGCTTTTATGAAAGAGAAGTTAAACCCCGTTTGGTCTTGCACCTTTTCACCATCAATCTTTATTTCTTTCTTTCTCTTTATGTCTCTGGACAAGAGGCTTTTTCCATAGCAGTTGCTTTGAAATCAGTGCCATCTAATTTTGTGGGTGGGTGGTGCAGCAAGCTTTTCTTTTAATATAATTAAAGAAGTGATCTCTAATGTCTCCTTTTATTTCATTAGGGTCTTCAAGAAATGTTTCATCTATTTTCATTTTTGTGCAATGTGCCAGTATGTCCCTTTGGATTGGCGTTCCCATTAAAAGTGCTTGTGTATTTGTCAACTGCCTTTCTTCCTGGCAATATTCTGTAGTTCTTTTATCGGCTTTCCCCTCTATGCTCTATATATGCTAGACAACTCTTTTATGGGCTTTCCCCTCTATGCTCTATATATGCTAGACAACTCTTTTATGGGCTTTCCCCTCTATGCTCTATATATGCTAGACAACTCTTACTTTCAACCTATCAATATCACTTTTCTTCCTTCTGATGTTCATATTCACGTCCACCTCATATGTGTGTGTGTACAAATAGATAGATATATCCTTATTCCATAATTTAAGCTTATCTTTCAACAACTGTAGCTTCTTAAATAATCTGTATGCTGAGTCCTTACCATCCCTGAACCTAAAACTGCCCCCACCACTCTTCAACCATAGTTTTTATAAGTAATATGACAGGCTTGGCCTGCATCAAGACAACTGGGTTGGGTTCATTGTTTTTAAATTGGAAATTATTGGATTGTGCTTATTAGCTAAAGGGCCTAGTAGGACATGCTCTGATCATCTCTCTCTCTCTCTCTCCCCTTTTCATTTTACTATTATTAACTATTAATGCTGTCTTCATCATCATCCTCATCTAGCTATTCCCTATATACTGCTAAAAAAATGAAGCAAAGACTGAACCTTAGAGAATCCCAACTGTCATAGATCTTGCATGTAGCACTGATTTTCTAGAGCTATATTTGACATCATATTTTGCAATGTCGCAGCCAACGGCAATGAACTGGTAATGGTTGTTTGATTTGACAACTTTGTTCTGCAGACTCATGGGTTGCGAGTCATGGAAGGAGGTGCAAAGAATGCAATTGGTTTCATTGAGGTGTGTTTCTTGCTCATTCTTTTTGTTTTTTTTTCCTTTTCCTTATGCTGTCTACTGTGACTTCAGATGTTTATATGAATGTTAACTTGTGATTGTTTACTATGAGCAAGTTATTACATTGTAGTTTCAGGGCTTACATATAATCCAGTCATTGTTGCTTTTGAACTAGTTAGTTTGCCGTTTTGTTTCAAATATGTGAACTATTTTGTTAAAGCATTTAGGTTATTAAACTTGGATGAGACGGTTAGCCCACTTTGGATCACGTCATAATATTTGCTTCTTTATCCGTCAAGTAATAATGATTGTGGAACTCATTCAAATATAATTTCAATAACATTTGTTTTCAGACTCATACATTTCATATATTGTGTTTGTTTTGTTTTAGAGTTGACGATTTACATTTTTGAACTCAGGCATCATTCAATCAATCCAATGCATATATATCATAGTATTAGAGATAGAGGATCGGTTAGGATATGGTTAGATATAAGTTTCATACCTTTAGGTAAGGATTATTTTAAATTTGAATATTGTTTGTAGGTTGTATAAATTGAGATCATTCCTCGATGAATCTCATGGTGATTTTATCTCAATGAATTCATTTCTGTAAAAGTTATTATGTTATCAGTGCCATGGCCTGGTGTTGATCTCGTAATCAAGCCAGTCACGGTCCTGTCCTTTATTATGCTTACGCAATCACCACCTTCACTTTTTTATTTCAATAAAATCCTCTCATATCCATTTGATTATCCTAACTTTACACGATCTTGACATCTTTGTTTGTCAAATTGCACGATCAAAAGTAAGCTTCTGGAAGAGATCACGACAGATCTGATCTAGTGGGCCACTAACATCGATAGACTCAAAAGGAGCGGGTCGCAACAATGATGGATCTACACATAAACGATGATCACCAAGAAGACATGATTGCTTCTCCAAGAAATCTTTCGTGCTATTTTTCAAAGATCAAAGGGCTTGTAATTTTTGTTAACAATTGCTCGTCCTTTCCCAAAAGGACATGCAAGTGCGGGAGGGTAGTAAAGATAAAGGATTAGTTAGGATGTGGTTAAAGATAAGTTCCTTATGTTTAGATAAGGATTAGTTTAAATTTAAATATTGTTATTAGGTTGTATAAATTGAGATAATTCCTTGATGAATCTCACAGTTATTTTATCTCAATGAATTCATTTCCTTAAAAAGTTATCATGTAGTGCCTGATTTGCATTTGATTTTGATTTGTGTATAGTTTGCAATTCATTACTTGTGACATCTGAGTTCAATGTTTCTTCAAGTTCCCAGTGAATGCAGTTTTCTTAGTCATATTTGCTATCAGTTTGTCTAATTTGTGTACTTAATTTGCTAGCTTGACGCATTTAATTCATCTCATTTATTCACTAAGTTCATGGGCTACTTCACTAAGTTCAGTTTGTTAGTATTCTTTTAATTCTCGCCCAAACTTAAATTGGGGCACTGGATTAACTAATTTCAAAGTTTGATTTATATGATTCATGGCTTTGATTTACTTCCTTACCATACTAAGTCTGCTAAATTTATGGTCAAAATCTGCCCCTAGATTTGGCAGACTATTTAATTATCTGTGAATCAGTTGATTGACTGGGTTCTTAGTACATGGGAATTCAACAAATATTTCGAAAATATTTCTAAAATATTTTTCAAAGCACATATAGGCCTTATCAAAGTTCTAAACATATGCATGTGGCCTGTTATTAGCTACTTGCTAGATACACATGGATCAAAACAATAACAGTCCAACTTAAAAAAAAAAAAAAAAAAAAAGAAGTATCTGTTTGACACTTCTTGCAACAGAGGTTTGTTGAGAAATGACTCAATTTCATCCCTTCTTTCTTTGTTGCCTTAGTACAGTTATCACTTATTTGCATCATAGGACCTTGTCTCATCCATCTTGAGTCAACTTTGTGAGTTCTACTTTCCCACTTAACCCCATTTGAAGCTATGTTATTTTAAATTTTACAACATATCTTTTCTCACTCTTTCAATCTAGATCATTATAGGTCTCTCTCATTAAGTTCTAACACCTGAATACTTCATCCAAGGGCTGTTGATAATCTTCTATGAACATGCACAAATCATCTCAAGTCACATTGCGTCACTCTCTTTTGTAGGGGCCACTAGTAGACTTTCTCATATGTACTATTTTCTAATTCTGTCTTTGAAACTCCACATATCCAGGATAGAATACCCATCCCAGCCGCATGTACTTTTGTTTCTTATTGTTTCTTCATTGCTCAACATTCAGTTCCATACAAGAAATTATAGCTAATGGCCATCATACAAAAATATCCTTTTAACCCACTCAACTTTTTCAACTCTTGTACCTGCTAAAATTGTACTTTGTAGATTCTTTCTTTGTGATACTAACTGTAACGAGTAATGACTCGGGCCCATTATCCATATGATATTGTCTGCTTTTGCTCATGGGGTTCCAACCCAATCTTGCCGCACGGTTTTAAAAGGCCTTATGTGGAGTTAAGGACCAAGTCACACATTAGAAGCCTAGGGTCAAGACTTGGATATTTCTGATGTGGAACTTGGACAAAGCCTCACGGTGCTAACCGAAGCACTCCATCCTTACCCCTGTGGATTCCCCTTTTTTGGCTCACAAGAGCACTTGACCTAGTCTTGCCTCAAGGGATTACCCAGACAGATTGGGGTCTCACACATTCACACTAACTTTCTTAATTGCGTGGATACAATCTTGTGCACTGCTCATATAATATTGGTGGCTTTTCTTACATTCTTCTTCTTTGATTTGATATTACTACAATAATATTTTTTTGTGATAGACCAAATTACCAATAATATATATATTTTGTGATATATTTGACCATGTTACCATCTCATTTTTTTTTCAACAATCCCATGGTATGTTTGACACCTCATCTACATCAGGTGCCTACACACATATTTTAGTAAAAACAATAATACTCAGTCCTGAAATCATACAATGCTGTTCAATAGAAACATGTTGAGTTTAATAAAAACATTAACTTGTAGTAGTCGTTCAGTGGAATCTACGCTCATATTTCTTAGCAATATTCCAGCATCGAATCACTATCTCATTTCATGTATGTTGCAGGCCATGGCATTGATTGGAAAGGAAGAGGGGATAAAAGGTTATTGGAAGGGCAATCTTCCCCAGGTTTTGCTCATCCTCCAATTTCTAGATTACAGTCAATCACTTGTACTCTTTTTTTTTTTCTCCTTGTCTTGATGTTTTTGAACTTCACCTTTTCGTGTTCTTGAATTTTATTTAGGTGATACGCATCATTCCATATAGTGCTGTGCAGCTGTTCGCTTATGAATCTTACAAGGTACCGATAGCTCGGCATTGTAGCTATAAGATATTTAATACAATCTCACTATTTTGCCTTTGGCTTCATTGTTTCGATTGCAATATTTGGGACATGCAATTTTGTACTTTCTAGTTTGTATTGTTCAGTAATAGAATCTTTATAGAATTCTGGTGTTTGCCTTTGGGATATATAGTTAGAACAATATTTGGTTGCTTGACACATGCTCTCTCATTTGCATTTTGGGATGTAGAAACTTTTTAGAGGAAAGGATGGGGAGCTATCTGTTGTTGGGAGGCTGGTGGCGGGGGCTTGTGCTGGCATGACCTCCACTCTAGTATGTTCATCTTGAGTCTGGATTTGTTAAGCTGCCTTTCCTTTTCAATACTGTTATCTAATCACTGTTGCACCTCTTTGTAGGTTACATATCCTTTAGATGTCCTCAGGTTAAGGTTAGCTGTTGAACCTGGGAGCAGAACAATGTCACAGGTAAGAATTATAAGGCTCATTACTGAAAAAAATAAGAAAAAAGAAGGAATCATTTGGTTATGTTTCTAATAAGTGGAATTACGAGATTGTGAGGCATCTTGGCCTGTACATTATCCTGGCGTGCATAGTTCCATGAAAAGTGGGACCATGGCTCAGCGATAAAGATTATTAATTTGATGGTAACCAGGCTGGTCATCAGGATTTTTGGCTAGCGCCACCTTCTTTGGGCTGGACTCAGACAACTCTTTTAGCACCAAGGCCAGGTAACCCTTTATCACAACGGAGCTAAGCCCAGGATTTTATCCTCAAGTATGTTAGTCTGGGACTCCAATTAAGCTCTTTGTTGGAACAGAGTCATTATGTTTCAGAGCCTGGACTCTGGTTAAGACCATTTGAAAGGCTGTGTTTAAGCCTAACTGTGGTGCCTGTAGGCCCAGAGAGGCTAAATTTAGGCCTGATTATAGAATGGCTGCCCCCGTGAGTTCTGATGACCCAGCCTCAGTTGTGTCTAGAGTACACCTGATCATGGTACTCTCTGTGGATGTGGATGATGAGGAATTCTCCTAAAGTTTCTGGACTGGAAGGGGTACTATCCATCCAATTTGGGGCCTCTTTCCATATCATTGGTGCCTTTCTTCATGACCTTCGTTGTTGGACTCTAGTATATTCAATCTGTCAAGATCTTGGCATCTCAACCATTCACATTGAGTCAATCAAACAAATTTTCTGGATCATGTAACCATGATAACTGCTAGTACAAATGTGACATCAGGTCTAAGATACTGTATACATCCATGATCAAGGTACATCTGTAACACTAATTCTGTTCCTGACTGTACATTATTAAACTAATGAGTGTTAATGGGTTATTTTCAGGTTGTACTGACCATGCTAAGACAAGAAGGAATTGCTTCCTTTTACAGTGGTCTTGGTCCTTCTCTTATAGGAATTGCACCTTACATTGCTGTTAACTTTTGCGTTTTTGACTTGTGAGCTTTCTTCTTGACGTCTTTTGTAGTTTATAGAGATTGCAACCAATAAATGAAGCTGCAACTGAATGGCTGTTTTTGTTATATGAAATGCCAGGGCCAAGAAGTCTCTACCGGAAAAATATCAGAAAAGACCTGAATCATCCCTTGCAACTGCTTTGTTATCTGCAACTCTGGCTACTCTAATGTGTTATCCTTTGGACACCGTGAGACGGCAGATGCAGATGAGGGGTTCACCCTACAGAACAGTTCTGGATGCTTTTCCAGGTAAAATTATAACAATATTACAAACTTGCCAAGTGACTCGGTCTCCATATAATGAACATTCTGACTTCAATTCTTTGAGGCACTTCATAGTCAGCTTGATAAAATCAGTTACATAATTTTCCGACTCCCATATAATGGACATGTCACATGTGTGCTTAGTGTTAAAAATAACTGCTGACTAGCATGAAAGCCCCTGCAATGCAGGGTTAAATATTATTCAAATGAAATAGTTAATAAATGTTAATATTTAAATTAATTATCAACTCAGGAAAAAGGGATAAAATCATTCAATTGATATTCAATAAAAATGAGAAAGCCATGTTTGACGCACAGTTAAGTCTTGCATAAATTGATTTATAAGTTAAAACTAATATCTAAAATAAATAATAATTAATAATATGGTTAAGGCACACCAAAAATTAGTTTAGCCCACGTCAAATACTAATTTTATTCAATAACCCAAAAGGCGCACACAAAATTAAAGAGAATTCAGAAATATGGAATTGCCCTTCAAACCAAAATAAAACTAAACTAGCCGAAAGCCCTGTGCAACGCATGGTTAAATCTTGTGTAATTTGATTTATAAATTCAAAATGCACGGTTAATATCTAAATTACGTTACAAATGGTCTCCAAGAATGGGCACATTTTATTGAAAAGGCACATGTGTTTTTAGAAAGACACATTCACAAATGGGCCCCAATAAGCTAACGTGACTTCTCTAAGGCAAGAATTGAGTTTTTTTTTTTTCTAACCGCTATCCATCTTTAAAGAGAAAGAATTTGGACGTGCAATTCAAATTCAGGAACTTAGTTCTACTTCCTTTCTTGTTATAGTTTCAGAACCAATATTAAAAAAAAAAAAAAAAGTTTCAGAACTATTTTATATTACTTCTATTTATACAATTATGTATTTCCACATTGCTGTTGATAGGTGTATATTTGGTTATGATTTACTATAGATTTATGCATTCTACTTTCAGTTTATCATGGCTGTTCACATTTTCAGACTTCTTGGGTTTTCTAAGTTTGAAACTTGTCTCCCTAGATTGTTAGCTATGTAATCTATTAGACTCTATAGTTGAATGAACTATTCAGACCCAGATAATCCTTGAACTAATGAAGGTTTTTACTGTTAAATTTGATTTTTGAACTTATGTTTGATTATTCTGTTCATTAGAATCATTTAACCTGGGGTTGAACCTGAGTCCACATCATATCAGTGAAGCACTATCCAAGTCCCTACTCCCTAGAACTTACACCTGATACCTACCCAAAGAAATTGCACTCACATTTAATGTCAATCAAACTAAAATGCAATAAGAGATGTGATATGATGAAGTCGATGTTCATGTACCTCTGCTAGAGCCATCCTGGGCCTGCAATTCAGAGGGAACAGCTGAAATGTGGATTAAACCCTGAAAAATGGCTGGAACAATGGGTAGTTGGAAAACTTCTCCTTGCAGGATTTATTTTATTCTTAAATATCAAAATAATGAAAAAAAGACAACCAACACATCTACCATTTCAGAAAAAAAGAAAGAAAAAGGAACATTATATTCCATTCTAAGTTAGATTCTGCTAGTTTTCTTTAAGGGCCTTTTTGTTGATAGGGTGGAGTAAAATAAAATAGAATTGAGTGTCAAATCAAGAAGCAAGAAAAGTGGAGGGAAACTCTTTTTAGAACCACACTCGTGATAGTTTCCAATCAATGAATAATATGCACAGGAGATATTTTTATATGAACAATGTATTGTTCATGATAACTATGACTCCCATTATTTTCTGTGTTACTGTTGATCCTGAATCCCCCCTATAGAAATTGTTTATCCTATGATTGCCAAAATTCAATGCAGGCATCGTGGCACGGGATGGTTTCATCGGTTTATACAGGGGTTTTGTACCCAATGCATTGAAGACCTTACCAAGCAGCAGGTTTATTTCCATCCATTTGCTGCACTCTAAGTTATATATTATTTCATCTCTTGTTTCTAGTTGAACACATCTTCTATCTATGAACCTCTTGTTCATTAACACATTGAGTTTTAAATTGTTTCTGCAGCATCAGGTTGACCACTTTTGATGCTGTGAAGGGTCTGATTGAAGCCAGTCAGAAAGAGCTTCAAAGAATCATGGAAGAGAATAAAGTAAAACTTGATAACAGAGCAAAACTAGATAACAGTGCAAAAATAGATGACACAGCAAAATTGGTGAGCTGACTCAGGGTTTGTTTAGTATTATTCCTTAGCTGAGAATATTTCTATTATGAGAATAGCTCTATCCTGAGTATGTATGTTTGCTTTTCATCTGGGTGGTTTTGATCATCTCAATTTTTCTCTCGAACCGAACCGGAAGAACAAGTTCGACGAGAGTTTTTGTACAATGGCGACGATCTAGACGTGCATCTGATTCTTTGTTTCTAAAATTGGTGAAATTTTGTAATGCCTGAAACTTTTGCCTGTCCCCCAGTTTTCCTTTTTTTTTTTGCGGTGGTGAGATTTTGTGTATACACAGTATCTGGTGGAGTCTGCTTCTGTCACCCCAGTGAATCAGGTTGGTTTGGTGTCGGTCAAAAATGGATGGTAAAGAAAGATTGACCGATTGAACATAGCGCTAAACTTAGAAGGCCCAACGACCAGAGGACCTGATGAATGTCATCAATCTACTGTAGAGTTTGGTTCTTGTACTCATACATACCCGAGTTAATAGGAGAGATACTCTGGAAAAATACTGCATTAATTAGAATAAATTAAAAATAGAAAATAATGTGTGGATATACAAGAATAAAAATAAATTAAAACATCAGGTAGGTTAAAATCACAAAAATATTTCATTGCTTTCATGATAATATCATATTTACTATATATATATATATATGGAAATATTCATATGCATCTATCCCTCATCATGGTATGATGAGGGACGATATAGTAGGGTTGACTTTATAACACATCTGAATCATCCACACACATGGATCCCACTTAAGTATATTAGGCCCATTGAATTTTCACCTATTCAAATAGATTGGACCGCGCGTGTGTCTATATATATATATATATATATGGAAAATATTCATGTGGATTCATCCCTTACCATGTTATGGTAAGAGACAACATAGTTGGGCCTACTTTATGATACATCCGAACTATCCACGCACATGGAACCCACTTAAGAACACTAGACCCATTGATTTTTCACCTATCCACGCACACTAGAACATTGCTGAAATAATGCAGTACCTTTTTTTTTTATTCATGATATTTTTACCCTTTTTCCTTTTTTTTTTTTCTTTTGTTGTATGCCCTGCATTTTTGTTAATTGTATGAATCTAATAATTTTAAAAAGCCTGTTTTATTTTACTGTCAAACTTTTCCTGGCTAGGTATTTTTGCAAATTGTGTTTCTTTGAAAGGTCAAAATGTCCAGAAACAAAGTATAATTGTTTAAATGAAACCAGATTAAAAATTATTTTGAAAAAACTAGCTTCTTAAGAATCAACATTTTGGATGGTGCCCATAAAAACTGAAAGAATTTGTGGTGGGACACGGTAAAATAAAAACGTTAACCAAAATCCAAATATGATTAGTTTTTGAAAAAAAAGAGTAGATGATCTATTATCTACAAGTCAAAATCCCCAATTAGAAGTGGCATGAGTCTAAATTATATCTGTAGGTCAAAAATTCAGTAAATTTCCATGATTCTAGGGGTATGCTAGCGTGTCAAATGTCAACATGATGGCTAACATTAATACGCATGATGCGAGCCTAACAATGAAAAGAATATCAAGTGGAAGGGAAAAAAACAGCTTGGCCTTGCATAAGTTGAGGGCACACACAAAGGAAAATAAAGCTAATCGGCCTAAAACGACTGGCAAATGTTCAAACGAATGTGAGACAACATTTTTTTTTTCCGGGAAAAATGACCCAAGGCTGTTTGGATCTTTTTAACCGTACTATGATATCCTCTTTTTCGTCCTCATCGTCAAAGCCTTGCCCCAACTATATTAAAATCGGCTATGTGAATTTTATTTTTCCATGCCAATCTATCTTGAGAGTGAAAAATATCTTAACATGATTTATTGTTATTTCATAATTCATGTCTAGGTTGTGATAAAATTTTACTTTGGCTGTCAAACTATCTAACGGAACCTTCGTTTACCCCAGTTTGGGACCGATGGTAAAAATTGGTGGAGATCGAAGAAATATCATTAGAAAGGGGTCTTACAATGAAGCTCTCAATATCTGAATTGATGCCGATGTGGATGCTTAACCCTCCGTTTAGCTTTCTCTAATTCTTTCAGATGCTTGAGATATTAGTACTGTTGTTGAATCTCCTAAGTGAATTTCTTGGTGTACATTCATTTATCTTTAATATTTTTCAAAATAACTTTTCCTTTGTTTCCAAAAATAAGAGAAAATTCTCAGAAATGGAGTGAGGATATTTCAGTTTTTTCCAGAAAAAAAATGCAAGTCAAGATTATGCTTAGAATTTTGACGGTTAGTGAACAAGCTTTTTCTTTCCTTGTTTTTTTGGTTATATTTTTTTTATTGGTAATGGTAAATTAAATTAAGGAAAGAACAACACTACAAGAAAAGCTCCAACATAAAGTAAAAAAAAAAGAAGAAAGAATTAGCACAAAAGCCTTATACCAACGCTAAAAAAAAAAAACCTAAGCAATATGGGCTACAAGCAGAAAAACTCTATACAATCCTTGTTTGGCTAGAAAGTCTGCATATCATTTGTTGACCGGCAAATATGAGAATGAAACCTTAATCGAAGAAGATAAAGTCTTAATCTCATTGAGATGAAATTGAAGTCTATAAGGACCCCTCTAACGAGTTTTATTTGTTTAATATTTTTTTGGTCTTTCATTAATTAAACAAAAGCCAAAGGCTTCTAGAATGAGCCATTCCATTTGGTCAATTCAACTTTTTAGTTCTATGAAAACCAAGACCTCTCTCTCTCTCTCTCTCATATGTTGTTTATTTATTTATTTGTTATTATTGTTGTTGAAGTTGAGATGATATGAGCAATGCGTGACAGACATTATTGAGAGTCGAGAACTCTTTGATAATAACGCGTGACATGCATTCCCTACTTTCTTTATAATCATGGAAATGAAGATGCCACGTGACATGATGCAACTTGGATCAAAAGTCTACACGCTCCATTGCAGATACTTTTTTGGACTTGAGCTCTACTTACAATGGCCGTAAATATTATATGATGAAGTAGATTTGGTATTACATATCTTAAACTCGTTAAGCAATCATCTTGGTAAATATTCATCAGTTGGATTGAGATTGAGTCGAAAATTTCAACCCAATCAAAGGGTGAGTAGTTTGGTTGGATTAGTGCTTACTCTCAAATCCTAAGAAAGTCAAGATTCAATCTACATCTTTACTTTGTATCCTTCACTGCTCACCCCATATCCTTCGGCCATTGCCTCTTTAATAATTCTCAGCTCATTTCATCATAAATTTTTGTTTATTTAATTTCTATATATTTCAAGCTAACAATATGCCTTACATTATAAACTTTATGGTCAGTACATAACTGATTAAGGATATAAAAGAAATAGGCAGTCTTTATCAACTTTGTTGTAAAATTTGTTCTTTAGTGTGACAGTGCCTTCATTGCTTATATTCCTTTTAAAGAAATTTTATGTCGTAAAAAAAAAAAATAATGGACTTGGTAAGTAGGATATGCTATAATTTATAGCCTAAAAGTATCAGTATAGTATCAAGTATCGATACAAATATCGTAATGGTCCGAAACGGATATGCTGGGGCATGTACAAGTATCCGGGTATCAAACACACCAACACATGATGACACCAACGTGAGAGCAAAAGATGAGGTAAAATTCCCCTCCCCCACTCTTGTTTCTCCCGCCGTGTTTAAGCAGGAGGTGGGGATCTATCCTATAGAACAAAATGCACATTACAGCAATGGATTCTTGTTTAATCTTGGATTAGCCATCAAAACCAAATATTAAATTATAAGATTTGCATGAGAAGGATCCCATTCACATCTTCCTCTTTGCCATTTGCAACTTCTCGAGCTGACCCAATATTATTGTAAAGCAGATGATTACACCCCCAAATGGCAATTAGATTAAATTGATTGAAAACTGATCTTTATTAATTCAAAGATTTCCTTCTTCCGCATCCCCACTTTCTAGGACTTCTTCTACATTGGTTTCATTGCCAAGCAACTACTAAACAATAAAACAAGCACAAGAACAGCTCTTTTTGTCTTGGTGGCACCTCAATGACCTTTCATCATCCAATATTAAAAGAGAAGTGTTGCTCAAAAGATATAGCAAACAGAAACACTCCCTTCAAAAAAAAAAAAACTATAGAAGGGAACACACGGCCCACGCATCTAATAACCTATTAGTTTGTGTCCTTTTGGCAATCTGGAATAGTAGCTTTCTTAAATTCCATAAGATTCTATATGGGTTTGGAAAACTATCTCAAAGTTATAAATATACAAGTAAAATATATAGGTAAATCAGTTTTGAGATCTTTCTACTGCAGCAATGGCTGTCTGTAATGGTTGGAATGGGCTTTTAAATTGGCTAAGTAAGAGCTCGGCCCATTTATTAATATGGCCTCAAAAAATGAGAATAGTACAGCCTGGGAGACCCTCAATTCATGATTTCTATTTTATTTTTTTTATCGATTCATAATTTAGTATTAGATTAGATCTTATCTGATGAAAAGTTATAATCCAAATCTGATACTAAATGGACTAGCCCATTGGACCAGTGCCAAACAAGCCCAGTTCTCCTGTACTAGGTTCATAAAGCCCTTTCCATCCTTAGCCATCTACCCTCCTTTCACTTATTAGTTTTATACCAATTTAACATTCAAAGACCTGAAATAGAAGTGAAGATGTCACAACAGTAACAACCCTAACCAATTAAGGATTAAATAATAGCATACCAGATGAAATCATCTAAATCTCAAACTCATAAAGGTTGTTTTTGTCATCTTTCCATTCCAAACTTCATACTTTCCCCTGGTATGCAGACAAGGAGACCATAGATTAGGTCATTTCTATAGGTTTTGCTCAATATTATAGGGACATGGACTCACTTACCACTTCTTCCCTGGGGTAAGAACTTAGGGTAATGGTGAAATTGCAACCCCCTTAGAAAAACTATTATAAATATCATGGGAGGAACTTGAAGGAATGCACACACACAATTAATCCTCATCACTAGATGAGAAGGGAGGAATTGGCTAAAGAGTTCCTTCCATAACAAAAGAACTTTTAGCCTAGGGTGATGGCGCCGGCCCCTGAAAACGTTGCTCTTATCGTTGGTGTTACCGGGCTAGTCGGCAAAGAGCTTGCCCGGCAACTGGCTGCAAGACCTGAGTGGAAGGTGTATGGTCTTGCGCGCAAGCCAGACAACCTCCCCCTTCATGGCCACCATTACCAATTCATCTCATGTGACCTCCTAGACCCCAAAGAGACCATGGAGAGGCTCTCCTTGCTGGAGGATGTGACCCACATCTTCTGGGTCACATGGTCAAGCCAGTTCCCCTTGGACACCCAAGAGTGTTGTGACCAAAACAAGGCCATGATGTCAAATGCCCTCAACTCCATCCTCCCTAGAGCCAAATCACTGAAACATGTATCTCTTCAGACAGGAACCAAGCACTACATATCCCTCAGTTACCCTTTCGACACCGCCAACAAAGCCCAATACTACGATGAAGAGACCCCTAGAGCCATTGGAGGGCATAACTTCTACTACACCCTTGAGGACTTGCTCAAGGAGGAGCTACCCCGCAATGTTGGATGGTCAGTGCACCGCCCGGGCTTGCTGTTAGGTAGTTCTCGGCGAACTGTCTACAACTTCATGGGTAGTCTTTGTGTATATGGAGCAATATGTAGACATCTCAATCTTCCATTTGTGTTTTGGGGTGCAAGGACTTGTTGGCAACAAGTGTACATGGATGCATCAGATGCTAGGCTTGTTGCCAAGCAACAGATATGGGTGTCATCATCGACGAATGAAGGCTTATCATCGTCAAATGGCCATGCCTTCAACGCAATCAACGGTCCTGCATTCACATGGAAAGAGATCTGGCCAGCCATTGGAGCTAAATTTGGAGTTGAGGTGCCTGAGGACATGTTTTCATCAAAATCAATGTACTCAACTTCCATGTGTGATATGGGGAAGGTTTGGGAGGAGATTGTGGAGAGAGAGGGCCTGCAAAAGACCAAGATGGAGGATTTGGCTAACTGGTGCTTCTTGGACATGGTGTTTCGGTGTCCTATGAAGATCCTGGCAACTCGGGGCAAGGTGGATCAACTCGGTCTCACGACCAGGTACAAGGCCCTGGACTCGATCATGTATTGGGTGGACTGCATGAGGGATGACAAGCTCATTCCTTGACTTTAATTTGGGATTGAAGGATGGAGCTAGGAAGGAGAATGTGGCACACACCAGGCTCTCCCGAACTCTCATGAAATATATTTTTATATGTGGATACTAATACTATACTATAGTTTGAATATTTTTGTATTATGTAGTGGAAGGAAGTAGTGGTTGTCATGTGTGATGGAGAAGAGGTGGGAAGAAGATGGGCTACCATGAAACTCATTTTCTATTTTCTATATGGAAGAAACAGTTGTTACATACATGCCTAAAAGTGCAGAACATTTTATGTTTTTTTTTTCTTTTTTTGGTAAAAAGAACATTTTATTTTTTGTTAGTATATGAAATTCATCTGGTTCCCCATTTTAGTCATGAACAAGTTCCTATAAAAATTTGCACAAAATTTTATGTTAGCAATTTTTCATTTCATATACATCTAAATTGCAGCCGATAGCTCAGCTAGTAAAAACACATCAAAATCCCTCCTGGTGGGACAAAGGAGTGATGGGGGAGGTGTAGGTTTTGTGCTTTGGGAAAAATTTAGGTTTTCTTTCCATGACACAGTCACAAGTTTTCATAGATAGTGATCTATAAAAATTATGGTTAATGACAAGGAATTCTTACTTCGGGTAAAGAATTTTGTGTCATTGTTTCAGGGCTGCGACTTTGGGCTGACTAATAATACATTTTCAACTTGATTATCTCTAACTTTTAAAAAATCTTGCACAAATAGGGTTAGATTTGTGAGAGCCCAACATTCATAAGAATCCCAAAATTTGTGCAAGCCCTTGAATTCCTAGAACAAATGAGCTAAATAAGGGCCTATTTGTTTCATGTGATTGAAATCCAAGAATTTGTATGACTTGTATTTCTAAAACTAGTGAAAATTGAAGATAAGAAGGTGAATATTTAAAAAAGGCCATTGAAAATGAATAAGTGGGGTTGGTAAATGAATACTCAGGCAGTACCCTAGCAATTTAAATCTAGTGTAGTCAAGGTTGTTCAATTTACATCTCCACCTTATATCATTCACCATTCACTTCTTTGTTATACTTTGTTGACGCTTTTATTCAATTTCATGCAAACAAAAGAAGCCAAAGGCATGTTATATTGCAAGAATTTGGAATTTTTCATATGGAGAGAATTGAAGTTCTTTTGGATAATAATTTCAAAATAGCATTCAGAATTTGTAAAAGTTTTCAAAATCCCAAAAGCTATTTTGACCACTTTACCGTAGCAAATTTTTTGTGCCTTCCAAAATTAATCCCACCAAACAGGACAACAATATATAACAGAATTTTGGAGTTCCTTGCAGCCAAAACTGTCATTAGAAATTCTGCTCATCAAGTAAGGCCTAAAGCAATATCTCGAACCAAAGCCTCACACTTCATATAATAAAAACCTTAAACCAAGGTCTCCCAACTAAACACGAGTTGAAATTGCACCTATGTATGCATTGTATATATAAAAATTCAAATGTACAAAAACTATAGTGCATGAAATTAAAGATTTTCGTTGCTACTAGAGTGCTGATCAATATATAGATATTATCGTACACCAAGATTTTCTCCTAAGAGAACCTGCGAAGGTGAGGCAGTGAGTGAAATTCAGTCTCCTGTAATTGATGCAGCCCCCTGCATTCACAACCGGCATTGAATTTCTCTCAGTGTTAGGTCTCGTCCCGAGCTAGTCCCGAGTTAATCAAGATTAACTCTGATTAATTAAAATTAAGCTAATTAATTATGTTTAATTAAGCTAATGATAGTTTATAGCCTAATGGAATTGAATTAGCCGAAAATAAATGATTTAAACGTAAGGAAATGATAAAGAAAGAGATTAAATGAATTGAATGAGTTTAGACTCAAACTAAGAGAATTAAGGACTTTTTCGTGAATACGAGTTTATGCATATTTTGTCAAATACGGAAACCCTGGATACCAATACGTGTATCTCGACGAGCACGTAAACTTTTATAAAAGACTCGAGGTCATTCGACGAATATTGGATCAAATGGACTTTCATTTTACTCGAATTGTAAATGAATGGAGATTGTAGACTTAAATACAAAAATAGCTTATATATGAATGAGATGAGTTCATTCATCAGCTCCACCAACCTTAGGTTCTTCATTTTTTCTTCTTCTTTCTTTCATTCATCTCCATCAAGCACAAGGCTGAAGCGTTGGAGTGATCAAGGTGAAGAGACTTCATCTTCTTCACCTTCTTCATCATCTTCTTAGAGTTGTCTTGGAAGAAGACCTTCAAGTTGAGGAGTTTCTACCTCAAATCCAAGCTAGGCAAAGGGTTTTGTGGATTAGTCTTCAAATAGAGGCAAGTATATACATTTCTAGTGATTTATGATCTTATAGAACTTGTATGAACTCAAGGAGTTCAAAAATATGAATTTTGTTCAGAACTTCTGAAACTCGGAAATGAGCTTTTGGGTGAAATACGGCTAGCCGCAAGACTAACCGCGGGACTAATCGCCAGAAATCCGCAGTTTGGTCAGTCTCTGGAAAGCTGACCACTTGCTAACCGCTGAATTTCGGTTAGCTGAATTGGAAATTTCGGCTAGCCGAAAGGTAACCGCTGAGCTGACCGAAATCGAGTTAGAAATCCCTGTCGGAAAGTCAGTCTCTGGAAAGCTGACCGTAAGCTAACCGAACTTGGTTCGGCTAGAAGCCAGCCAACTTGCGGCTAACCGCCAGTGCAATTTCGGCTGACCGCCAGGTAGCCGCTGAGGTAACCGAACTTGGCCGAAATTATTAATACTGAGTAAAAATTTGGCCAATCGATCGGACCGAGTCCAATGGGTTTTGGATTTTTAACGTGTACTAAGATTGCTTCTACGATCATAAATACTTCTTCAGTTTAAGTCGAATCATGAGATAGATTGGGACTGATCCAAATTGAAAGCCTAATCAGTGAGGTTAATGGTAGTGATATCTAAACCTTCATAAGTGTTAGGTAAGGTTATCTTAATGCACAATTTAACTAAGTAATGTCATCTGCAGTAATACGTGTATTGATAACGAACGTTTCACTCAATTGTTTGGTTTAGATAATTGTTTAGAATTGGAATAGTATTGGATAGAATGATTAATTCGATTTGAGTTATGAGTTTGGCACTACATGGTAGTTTCCTAAGCTCAACATTTAGCCACACTGGATGAATAATCAATGCAATATTGAATGAATGACTGGTTACTAAATGTAACAGCCAATTAATGAATAATCCTGCTGTAGCAGATGGATGGGGTGTTCCGGAGCTCCATGGTGATATCAGTAATCTCTGATCAAGACACTGGTAGATCCCACACACACATATATTAGACTGAAAGTCTCACTTGATAAGCTACCTAATAATACAGACTGTAAAGTCAAATTGGACCAAAGAGTCCTACTGATAAGCCATTGAATTGAAATGAAACCAATACTGTGTTAGTTGCCAACTCAATTACTGTTATTACTTGTACTTATGGTACATGGCATTATTATAGATATTGATTGTCTAGAATTGTTAAGTCAATGAATTGACAGAAATAGCATGTATTGTCATAGAATTGTACATACATTGTTGAACCGTCGTGTTCACAGTATTATTGATGATATTACAGGCCCAGTTGCCCATGCCGGTCCCGCAGAGACCGCGCCGCCAGCGGAGATTGCTCATCCGATACCCCTAGGAAGTTTAATCGAATGGTCATAGATCGGAGTGCCAAGAAAAGAATGTTTTAAAGAAATGTTTTGATAGACACTTGTATATTCATTTTGAATAGTAAGTGGTGGTCACCTGCATTGTATTTAAATATGCAGTGGTTAACTTGTGAGATATGTTTATTGACTTTACGTTTATGTAAAGAAGTTGTTTAATTTTTAATGGTTGTCAATGTATACATATATATGTTTCCGCACAATTGTACATTGACAGGTATGTATGTAAGATCCCTTGTGGACTTCGACTTAACTTCGGTTAATTCAGGGTTTACGGGAGTAAGTATGATGCATCGCGACTCGGGGTTTCGCCCTAATGACTCTGATCTCGGGCTCGGGTCATGACACTCAGGGACCCAATTAATCACAAAATGCGACAACCACATGTCGGGCCGTTAGAGCTTCATATTTATGAAAAGCTGAGTATTCACGGGGATTTAGAAATGCATAATTATGCGTATTTACGAATATGCTGAGAGTCTTGAAATCTCAAGATTCCAATTAAAGCGCTAGAAATTTTAGAATTCATGTTAGAAATTCCAGTGAAAAAACAATCCTTGAACAACTACATTGCCAAATGCCAATCCTTAAAAATAAAATTAAAAAGGCCCCACTATAGAAAGAATCCCACACAAAATAAAAATCTCACTTGTAATTCTTGGAATCCTTCCCTTAATATGGACTCAACTGTCTCTTTTATTCTTCAGTCTTCATAAAAAAAAGTGCAGCCAAATGTTGAAATCTTTGAGCCAAGGAGACAACCTTTTTAACTCCTCTCCTCTGGTCAGCCTTTTGAATGAGTCAATGCTGGGAACCATTTTTCTCTATGCATCAAAAACAGAGCAGCCGAACGAAATTCCCAGGAAACGAGAGAGAAGAAACGATGAAATGAGTGCAGTGCAGTGGAAAGAGAGAGCATTTGGAAAACAAATCTAATCGAAATTTACTATAATAAGTATGGTAGTAATAATACCAAGACACTTGCTTGTATACCAAGAATCAGCTCCCCTACTAGGTGACAAGCCCAAACGAATTTCAGCCCTCGATCTCCTCATCTGTATCCACAATCCAAACGGCATAGATTAAGAATAATCTAGTCTCAATTCTTTCTTTTTTTCTTTTTTTTTTAACGGAGGGTTTCCGACCCTTTGGACTGGACTAATCTCTGTGGCCCCAAGGGGTAGCACAAGTGGACTCAATCTTCAGTTTCTGAATGAGAGTCGATACCAAGATCTCTAACTCTGAAAGAGAGAGAAACCGTGGTATTAACAACTCGGCCAACTCCTTGGGGTTAATCAAGATTAACATAATAACACCCACAGAAAAGGTTGTCAATGGGCCCAAATCCAGCTGATACCCAAGTCTTTTTAGGTGGGCTGAGCTAAGTTCAGCTTGATTTTCTTCACAATATGACATGTAATCTAAGAATATACGTTCATTTGTGATATGCGGGCCCATTAAAAAAAAATATTGCATGTATAAAAATAAGGGGTTTTCTTACAGATAAAACCCCTTGAACCCAATTGCATTGCTAATATTGGTTATATAAAACAGAGATATAATACAATTGTCCACAATCGAGTGTCCCTCATGCTCGAGGCCAAAGGTTCATAAGCTGGGCCTAGCGGGAGATATCCTGGATTATAAAAAAAATACATATATTACAAAAATCAAACGAGCCGAGCCCTATCAAATGGGCCCAACTCCCCATATCACAATTCACAACTGAGAGGACTCGAATTCAAACACTGGGGTGAATACAGACATGGAACTGAATTGGGCCTGGACTCTTCAACTGTTGCTAGGGCTTGGGCACAGGCACACAGCTTCGCAGCTGATTTCGGCCCAAATCAAGTGTGGTGATAGCCTTACACACAGCTAAACGGGCTGAGCCATCATGAAACAATATAAGTTACAAATCACAATAGAATTTGTCCCTCAAGGCTCATATAATAGGATTGGTGAATCTGCTCATGCAATTGTTTTTATATTTTCCAAACTTCTACTTACCATCCCTAGGTGGGCCATGGAACAAATGGCTATGGACTCCCAATCGCCATAATCTTATGGCTAAGGCTTATCTAAGAGGTGGTGCATTGTTGAGGGGTCCAGATAATCGATTTCTTCAGAGAACCCAGTCAATCTGAGTCAGCTTGATATTGATTCATAAAATGGTCCACAGTACATGATGACTCACTGGGAATCACTAACCAAATCAGTCTTTTTATAACCTGTGTTACTGAGGGTAGTCACTACAAGTTGTTAGCAAGTCATTAGGCATGACTTAGCTCATTTTTAGCACACTGATTAATTTACAGCTGTTTATAGTTTAATCCCTCTATAATCATGACTAGGAGTTGATATCCTGTCTGTATCTGGACTCTGGAGTAACTGATGTAATCAGAGTTTACATTGCACTTCAATGAATTTAGATTTCTGGTTTGGTCAGCAAATCCACCTCAAGGAAGGAATCAAATTAATCAATGTAATCATAGATTCAATAGCTGGGTTTGAAGATTGCAAATCTACTCAGAGTTTTGGTTGACTAATTGCGCGGGTCCATGCCTTATTTTTCGCCCAGTGGTTTGCTCCAGCCTTCAATACTAAACCCATTAACAAAATAGGCTGGGCTTTGATTAGATTCAGCCTGGCCCATCAGCAAACCCACCCTGTTGACATGCTCAATGTCATTAATTTATTTATTATGACATGGTGAGGTCAAAGGTTGTCCCACACTCAGTGAAAAATTAGCAATATGGATGGGGCTTAGCTTATCCAATTCCTTACCATTTCAATATTGGGCCTGATACTTAGGCCTGGACCATCCACACATGACAGTAAGGACAATGCTATATGTTTGGTGGGCCAGATAATTTCATCTTGCCTTGAGGCAAACATGGTCCTAGCTAGCCCATTTTGATAGGGGACAGACAGAGGCCCATTCTCGTCCAATAGGCCTATAAGCAAAACACAAATCTAAACCAAAGTGCAGGAAGTCCAAAGTTGCCTCTGCGGCCCACTTGCTCCCCCCAGTTAGGAGAAAGAAAAAAAAAAAAAAAGTAAACTAGTTTGTTTTACTTTTTTTTATACTATCGGAGGATTCCCAACCCTTTGGGCTGGACTAGTCTCTCCGGGCTCAGAGGGAAGCCGGGTAAACTCCCATGTAGCCCCAGTTTGGTAGTGCAATTTCAAACCTACAACCTCCGAATGCAAACCGTGGTCCTAAGTCAACTGAGTTACCCTTTCGGTTTAACTAATTTTTTGTACTTGTATATTATAATAACTTGAAAAGGTTACGGTTAGGTATGAAAGTAATCATCCAAATTATTTGGACTTCTAGGTGATTAGAGCAAAGGGAGGGACTATGGAATAAATATCTCTATTGATATTAACACCACTATCACAGTAGACCATGTCAAGGGAGAGGACTTGCAAGTGGGCTCTGCAGTAACAGAGTTTGGGCTGGGGCTGTATCCAGCTGATCAGGCACAGTATCACAGTGGTTCCACTTGTAAGCCCACAAGGGAGTTGGACCTAGGGGTTGTGATTCTTATCTAACCTGCTAACCCAATGCAGACCCAAACCTGGCCATTTTAAATTTCAGATTGGTTTCAGGTGACAGAGTTGGCTCAACTCACAAATAGGTTAGGCTCAGGTTGAAATACAATAATATTTTCGAAATATTTCACCAATTTTTGCTGAGTTTTCTTAAAGTAGTTCAAACACTTACCTATTTCTATATTTTTCTAGTTTCATTATTCAAAAATCTCGTTTTTCGCTACCGTAAATCTTTTAAGCAATATTCTAAGAAGAAAAATCCCAATTTGATCCACAAATTAAATTCCTATAAACAAGCTTAGCAACACCATGGTGGCCCACTATTAGTATAATGGGCTTCAAATTTCAATTTCAATCCTTAATCATTTATGAAGAAGTAGATAAGAGTATTAAAACCAACTAAGTTGGGCTTTTAAGCACAACATAACAAAGAACTCTTTTATATATATATAAAAAAGTTTTAAATGAAATATAAATCAATAAAAGGGGTTGAAGATGATGGTGATGGTGACCTGATCACCAAAGAAACATGGTTCCTTGTGCTGATGTTGATTTAGCAACCAACCATTCATGTCCACTGAAGTTAAAATAAAGAAAAATAAAAAGCAGCACTTGAAGAATCTTATCGTGGAGGCCTGCAAATATGGTTATGTGGGAAAACCTTATCCAAACATGCCACTATCCAAAAGAATCATCTTTGTGTTTGACCTTATTAGCTGTAAGATGGCTCTTAATGACGATAGAAAAAGATTTTTGGTTCTTTCCCTACTTTACTCACAGTTGAGCCTTGGGTGGAAGTGGGTTGGGTCCAGTTGGATTTGGGTTGCATCGATCTTTCAATGTAAACAATATGTGCCCAACCCTAACTCGGTACGTTTGGTAATTGGGTTGAAAATGTCAGCCCGAAGGTGAAACATGAGATTGGGTTTGGGTTGATGGATATAGTAGCATGATTGATTGGATTGAACCAGACCCTACTTGAATTATCATGTTTGATCAAGTTGGGTTGGAGGGTCTGGTCATTACCTATAACAAACCCAGAAATATGTAATTGGATCTAGGCCAATTACAGGATTCATGCAAGAATCAAACTGAGCTCATGGGATTTAATGCCCATTCTAGATCCACTAACCATTTTGGATCTGGATTGGATAGATGGATTAACTTACTTAACTTTGGAAACTACTATTAGGGCACCCATTTACTGCAGATTTAATATTTGATTTTGTCAGTTCCTGAGGCAATAGATGATGAGATTTTGTTTGGTATCAGGGTTAGTATCAATGTGGATATCTCTTACATTAATGTATATATTATGATTTGGATAAGCGTACTGTGGTGTTGATGATGATAATGACAACAATGATATATTATTATTTGGGCACTGGTCTTCATACCAGAGTAGAAACCTGTGGATTAGCAATCAATTCCTTCGGCCAAACTTGAATCTAAAATGATTTTTTTTTTTAAGTGTGTTTCCTAGTCCAACCTGACCCCTTTTTTATTTTTTATTTTTATTTATATGTCGTATTTAGTTAGGGGGGAAACACCACTCAATCGTAAGTATGTTAGTGTTCAACCTGAGTGTTTAGAATAATTAGAATATGAGCATTGTGAATCAGGTTGGTTAGGTCTAACTCAATTTTTGCTGGACAGCAAACTCATTCTAAAAAAATGAAAAATCCATCAAGAAAGAAAAAACAGAATAATAGGATAAGAGACACAAATACAAGATGCGGCTAGCAAAAGAAAGGCTACAACCTACAACCATGGCATCAACTCTCCCTAACTGAGAACAGCCACTTACCTCATAGGTAAGTATGGATAGTTTTTATCTGACTGTCCAAGGTTCGAATCCACTTATGCGGCCTATTTTTTTTAAAAATGAGAAATCTATCAAGGAAGATAAAACAGGATAATAAGATAAGAAACACAAACACAAGATGCCCCTCGCAAAAGAAAACCTACAACCATAGCATCAACTCTCCCGAGCCGAGAACAGCCACTTACCTCACTTACTCGTAAGTGCGGACAGTTTTTATCTGGTTGTCCAAGGTTCAAATCCTATTACACCACCTTTCCCCGCTTGTGCAGGCTCATTTTTCACTTGTATAGCCTATTTTCCGTGTGTATGGGGGTTTCTCTTCGGTCCCATCCCGTCGGCTGGATTTAAAAAAAAAAAAAAAAAAAAACCCTTCCGTACCAGCCTGGGAAAGATTTTGACCATTCAACATCACATTTGACTAGAATAGCAAGACTTAGCCATGAGATGAGCCGGCTCATTAAACCACCGAGAAATGTGGGAAAGGAGATTTTATGGAAAGTACTCAAAACTATAGAAATGTCCAAAACAAGTGGGCGCAATGCCCGGTATCTAGCATCACGCAAAATCTGGGCTATTTGAACAATCTTCTCTTTCACTTTGCTTAAAGCAATAAGATGGCTAATGTCATTGTTGGAAGCCTCAGATGCTCTGTACTATTTCTCAATCAATCGGAGGAAATACTCTCCAACGCTTGTAGGATTTTGCCTAAGGTGAGGTCTATTACTTTTTCTTTTCTTTTCACCCCAGTCAATTGAGTCAAGGGGCCGGAACTCAAGTGAGAGGCCGCATACACATGAGAAGACCGTCCACTTAAGTTGAGAAGGAGCCCGCACATATAGAAAGAAAACTCATACGAATGAAAAGAATAACTCGCACATATATGAAGAGGTGACGTACCAAGGGTTCGAATTCAAAGCAGCTAGGTTAAAACTGTCACTCATTACCAATTGGGTAAGAAGTCATTCTCAGGTAATACGCAATGCTGGTGACCAATTGGACAACTCAAACTTCTCTACCATTAGCCTTTTATGTATTCAAAGTTCTTTTATTGCTGCTTAGTCTTTTAGCTTTCATTAGTGCTATTTTCTCAAGCTAATAGAGAATAAAAGTCACTTACCATAATAAATGAATCTTAATCTATATAAAATCTGCTCTCCTATTCATCCCCCCTGACCATTTTCCCATTCTTTGAACTAGCTCTGCCATCCTAGGCCCCACACAATCTATATAATCAATTCTTGCTTTAGCCAAAGTTTTTCCATAATGAGAGCTTCCATCCAAATCCACACCCAGGATTGGATGGCTATTTCACTTTTGGCATCTCAAGTTCTAAACGCAGTCAGCTCCTATTTTTACCATTAGGGGAAAAAAAAAGGGCTGTGAGTTGCTACCATACCATCTGTCCTTGCAAAATGACAATAGATAATTGACAATAATGAGGCCTCCTTTTGTCACTTGCATTAGGTTTGGTCTGAAGGCATTATAAGTTCAGTTTTCAATTAGACACCAATGACCCCACTAGCAGACCAGGGGTGATTATGGGCCTCTGCACATTGAGCTGAATTTGTGTTCTATTTTAGGCCCATGGCCATCACTGGGCCTTTCTGTCCGAATTGATAAATGGTCTCCGAAGCCCAATATATTTTGCACATTAGGTTGTATGGGCCGGTTTTTGCAAATCAGCCGCGCTTGGTCCGACTTTCGGTCCCATGGCTGGATCAAGTCCTGAACTAGGCCCAACAATAAATGGGCCGGGTTAAACAAGCTCCAGCCAAACCCAATCCAATCATAAACGCAGCTAAATGAGATATATCAGCTGTCAAATATGAGTTGAGACCCTGAGTCCCTAAATCCATCAGTGGGCCCAACAAATTAAATCAAACCATTCAAGATACAGTCCCTCTGTACTGAAGTTGGGCCATGTTTCTCTCCTTTTTTATTGGGCCCACTCTCAGATCGATCATGTGTTGAATTGAGCCCAGTTTATTGTACTGCCTGAATATATGAGTGGTTTAGATATAAGATATGGGGCCACATATGGAGCTAATGGGCTAGCCCAAGGATAAATGTCCATCGAATTGGCCAATCAGGACCCTCTTGAAGTGGCCCATCAGAACATTGGACAGTTCAGATATACAATTTTATGGTGCCCATGAAGGACACCATAAACCTTTCGTTATCCATTTCTTCTCCTTGTACCCACTTTTTTGAAGACAAAGAGACAAACACGCAACCTAATGAATGCACATTTACTATTTTTTTCGATCCCATTCCCACGTCACCTTATCAATTGTTCACGGATTTCGTGCCCTTGGAGCCCACTTTGGCACATCAATCGAAAATATAAAATGGTGGGTCCCACTTCAAAAAAAGGGCCCATGATCCTTCTTGTAGATTAATCATCAATCCATTTCCTAGGCTCTTGATCAACGGCCACAATTCCCCCCTCCCCCCATCAAATTGATGATTGACATCCCAGATATACACGTGGGTCCCATCTTAAAGTGGCACTTCATAAGATTGAAAGAGGCTCACGAGGGGTAGCTCAGTTTGCATAGAACCACAGTTTATAACTGAGGGCTATAGGTTTGAAATTGCACTACCACATGGAAGCCATGAGGCGTTTACCTGAATTCCTTTTGGAGCCGGAGAAAGTAGTTCAGCGTGGTTGGAAACCCTGCGACCGAAGGAAGAATAAAAAAAACAAAAAAAAAAAAAAAAAAAAAAAAAACCGTCATGAGACAATGGATTTATGATCACTGAGAAAAACATCCATCTTCTCTCTATTGACTGACTTGCTCCTGTACAGTCTTTGTTGGTGGGGCCAATGAATGAAGGGTCACAAATATCTTTCTGGTGGGCCACGCACATTGCTGAAAGTGGATGAGAAAAATATTAAGTTGATCTTATCTTTGCTGATTACCCCAGAAACATCTCCCCCTCTATTTTGTTTCCTAGGAGAAGTTGAACCGGCACCAGGTTTCTCTGCCGAAACCGGTTTTGTAACAGAAGCTTCAATAATAAAAGACCCTGAAAGTTGATAGAATTACCGGCCTAGCCCAGCCCAAACCTGATATGATCAATGAAGATTGGCCAAGCTTTTGGTTCCTTTGCTTGATGGATAACCTGTGGGCTGTGGTCGGTGAAAGGACCCAAATTAGATGGCCAAGCCCACTTTGACAATTGGCTGAGCCCATTGTTGACACGTCTTGGAAAGCCATCAGGCCATGTTTATCTGGGGACTTTTCATAATAATTATAAAGTTTCAAAAAGAATATTTTCTTTGTACTCTTTTTATGAGTTGTACTTCATCTTCATCCCATCCCACATAATCAAGCTTTTTAAGTTTTGAATTGAGTTAATCAGTCTTTTGCCGACCCATATAGATAAGGCTATCATGTGATGATAAAGAGATCCAATCAATAAAAACTCAACCGAAAAAAAAAAAAAAGAGTATTAAGACTATTTGAATTATTAAGATTTGAATTGGAGTTTAGGATATGCCATAACTCTAATTCAAATCTATCTAAAATTATAGTTAAAACTGTTTAATCAAATCTTATCATTTGACATAAGTTGAAATATATATATATATATATATATATATATCTGTAGGGTAATATTCCAATGGGATGTGGGAATTTTTTTGTGGGGCCCAATTGTGGGCCCCATTTGGAGATAGGATCAGGAGGATGGAAAGATCTATGTGAGACTACCCCAAGTATCAAGTTTGACCCCAAACTCATGTCTAACCCCTTCATTTGTGGCCCACAAATTTAATGGCTTTATATTCAAAAAAAATATTCAACCCTCAATCCAACAATTCAGTTCATTCAGATATGTGGCAATCATTGGGATTAGTGGCTATCAAGGGTTTCCTATTGTGGTTTGGATGGGTTGCTAGTTGGGCCCCACAAAAAAGTTCTCATAGTTCTCACTTGAATATTTCTCATATATATATATATATATATATAGAGAACTCTCTTTCAAATTCACCAATATTTTTTTTATAAATACATTAAATAATTGAATCTTTTGAGACTTTTAGGTAAAGGAAAAGCCTTTGAGGAGCACAGGTGCTCATGTAATCACGAGTACCACATCTAATGGGCCCACTTTATAATTCATTGAGTGGACCATAATGTAGGGACCCCCTTGATGGTCACCGATCCCAAGTTAGGCACCCATCTGAATGGATTAAACCATTAGATTGATTGTGTACTCATTTGGATGGTGGAAAACTTGTGTTCTATTGATCGAGTGATTTAGATGATGATTTGATCCTCCAGGGCTCCGGGTGGGCACCACAAATACCACCAGTGCTCTCAACAGAGGAGTTGGGGGGCACTTAGAGAAACTCTAATAAAGATGAAGGGAAAGAGCCCATCCAAAACAACACTCACTTTCCAGGCCCATCCCAAATAGGGCCCAATCCAACAATATAAGAAACTACAGAAAGGGCAAAAGAGTAATTGTGGCTGCATGCGTGCGGTTCAAGGAAGGAATATGAAGGTGAAGTGAGAGCAGCTACATTTTCAAGTTGAATGATTTGGGAAAGGCAACAGTAATAAGAGTCTTCCTTTTGAATCCCACCTGCATTACTACAACTTTACTTTCCCTTTTTTACCCAACTACCCTTCAATCCATTCCTACAGAGAGGAGAGAGAGAGAGAGAGAGAGTGGGTTTTCTCGAACCGTCGGCGATTCGTCTTCTTCTCTGACGTGTTATCTTTTATGGGTTTCAGGCCTGAGACTGTAGCGTTTCAGCTACGTGTGTGAGAGAGAGGAGAGAGTGGGTTTCAACGTTTTTTTTTTTTGGTTTTGGTGTGTTTCTGTGTGAAGTGGAGGTTTTGGGGTACTGAGAGAGGAGGAATTGGAGATATGAAGGAAGAGGAGAAGAGCTGGTGTCCTGAAAAATAAGAGATAGCTGGGTTTTTGCTTTCTGGGTTTTTTTTTATCTTTCTGGGTATTTTAATTTCTGGGTATCTTTCGTTTTTTGGTAATCTTTAGTTGTTTGGTTGTGGGAGAGATTTTCTGGGTTTGGTGAAGGAATTTGGATTTCTGGGGTTCTGTTTTTTCTTGGGTTTCTGTTGTTGGATGGGACTTAGTTGTAGAGGAGAAAACGGCCATGCGAAAATCATTTAAGGATTCTCTCAAAGCGCTTGAAGCAGATATTCAACACGCGAATACTCTGTAATTCTCTTGTTCTCTTTGTTTCTGTCTTTCTCTCTTTGTATGCCTTTTGATTTCCCTTTTTGTGTTTGTGTAGCTCTTAAAAGGTCTGATGTATTTAAAAGTTCTGATGTTTGTTGGTATTTTTTTTTAAGGTTTGTTGAATTATGCTGTATAACTGCTGGTCTATGCTTTGTTTGATTTCGGAGTTTATCTTGGGTTGATCGGAACAGCACGAATTCCTCTCGGATTTGGACGGATTCGTTGATTTTTACTATTTTCGGATATGGATTTTGGTTTTAATTGGAATTACTTGATTCTATCTTTGTTCTTCAGCTACTTTTTTTTTTTTTTTTTGTATTTCTATTTCCGCTATATTTGGCATGCAACCAGGATACTGTTCAAGCGCATGCTTCCTATCTTAGCAACTCTCTCCCTATCTTAGCAACTCTCTCTCTCTCTCTCTCTCTCTCTCTCTCTCTCTCTCTCTCTCTCTCTCTCTCTCTCTCTCTCATGTTATATGTTTTTGCCTTTTGGGTCTTTTACCAGTTAAAGTAAAATGGCCGGCACGTCTTTTACCTTTCCAATGCAAGTTGTAACGGAAAACTTAGAATGGGAAATGTGTTTCAGAGAATAGGTTGGTTGGATTGTCTGGTGTGATTTTTGAGGTGTTTTTGTAATTCTCTGAATGGATTGTTCTTATTGTTTAGATGGTTCTATGTTTGTGTTTTAGACTGTATAAATACCAACTGAATTGATTCAGGGTTTATAATCAAAAGCGGAGTCTGTAGTAGTTATCTTTTTATTTGATGTCTGGCATGGCATACATTGTTCTAAAAAAAAAAAAATTAGTTGATGCCCTCTTCTATTTTTTTGTCAGCATTAAAGTTTCACACGCACGCACACACACATCTTCTCTGTTTTATTTTGGGAAAATGGTCTTACACAGATCGAAAATAAGTTCTTGATCCAGCCTTTTTATAAGGACCCACTCACCCAAATCCCTCACCATCAGCACTAGAGCGAGGGATTCAGAGTTGATTGGTCTTGGAATTGGCATTTAATTTACTTATGGTTGCAGTTACAATTATCCATGCATTTACCATTCAGATGGAAAAAAAAAAAAACTGTTTTATGCACCAACACGTAACACAAATTTCGGCGTCAGTGCCTTCTAAAACTCCACTTTATTGATGGGAGACTCTCACGCTACTACTTGAAAATTTATAAATGAGGGTACTCCGCATATAACGTTCGGATATCCTTGTGGGGCCTCCAGTGGAGGCAGGAATATCTTTTGAGGGGTTCACCTTCTATGCAAATTATCAGTGAAGCAGGGCCGCCTATCACCAATCCAAGCCCCCCCCCCCCACACCCCCTCGCTGAAACATGGGGAGGGGTTTGCATGTCCACACCTATACCCAATCCACTCTCATTTACAAATTTCTATATACATGCCTTCTAAAACTCCACTTTCAAGCGCAAGCGCATGTGCCTCGTTCCTGAAAATTTATGAATGAGGGTATAAGGTAAAATGCAAATGTCTTTGTGGCACACCTATGATGAATCCCTTATTTACAAATTTCCATATTAATGCCTTCGAAAAATCAACCTTCATGCATGGGTGCATAAAACTTCATAAATGAGAGAAGTTCCTATATAAGGTAACATGCATTTGTCATTGTGGGGCTGCCTGGGTCCATCTATGACCAATCCAATCCACCACTCATGTACACCTATTTAAGAAGGGAAACAAAATTGGCATTTTGACACTCATCCAACCATATTCAGCAGTGGCATGAACCTTAAAAGAACTTATAGTTTAGAAACTGTTTAATTTTCAACTCCTTCAACCAAGGGTTAAAGACAGTCTAGTGAGGCTGATGCTATGTTAAGCCCAGTCCTAAACCATGATGAGACCTTTCTAATTTCTACTCTTATTTGATTGGCATGCCTCCAGGCGGACTCCATGGGGAAGTTGTATGCATTGTTGTTGTGGGCTCTGTTTCGGCAGTGCTAATTCATGACATTGTGTTGATGTATACAGATCATGATGGACATGGACAGGGAATGGAATTATGTCACTATTTACTCTGATCACCCTAGGGGTGTGGTCTGTACCTCACATACCTATTTACAACTGTCTAAAATAAGTTGGGTCCAGATCACAAGTGTAGGGTTCTCAATGGACTTGATTTTTCACACAGCACCTTTGGTCCTCTAAACATTCAATCTACCAAACACACCAGGAACAAGCCTAATCTCTAAGGGTGTGTTGGAACATGGTATAAAAGGATCTCATCTAAGTTATCCTCTACAGCTTGCATTGTATGGGTAGATGACATGGCTGTCATTTTACCTTAACTGGTGCAAAAGTACAACCAGCATAAATAAATCAGTGCAGAGGTCACTGCTTATAATGGCATTGATTTAATTCAGTTTCTTCTTGAACAACATCAGGGTTGCATGCCCAAATATACAGCTGAAAGGGAAACACATTCAGTTGTTTCATATCTCATTTTTTGTATGTGTTTCTTCCCCCAGCTTTTCTGTTATTGGCACATGATCATGTTGGATTATCCATTTGTTGATATTGTTTGCTTTCAACAAACAGTCTGCTGGTGATGTTATTTATTCACTCATCTGAATGTCTTTTTGTTTATAAAGGTAGGAGTTCCTGTGTTTATCAGCTACTGTTGTTTCCCTCATCTTATGTCGTAAATTCCAGGGCTTCGGATTATCCAAGGGAATATGATGGTGCATGTCTTCAGATGAGATTGGCTTATAGCCCAGCAGCACACTTGTTTATGTTTCTTGTACAATGGACTGATTGTAGCCTCGCTGGTGCTCTTGGATTGCTTCGAATCCTCATTTACAGGGTAAATTGCTGATGTTTGCATCGTTCTCTGCAAATGCTTACTTTGATTTCTGATCATATCTAGTATGGTTTTCGTTTTGGCAGGCATATGCGGATGGCAAAACGACCATGACTGTTCATGAAAGAAAAGCTACTATTAAAGAATTTTATGGTATGTTAGCGTTCTGAGGTTTATAATATAGTTTCCTCCAGTCACCTTCTGGGTCTTGTTTCTAAGACTATTTCAGCAAAAAAAAAAAAAAAAAGGTAAAATAAGAATAAAAATTGTTGTCCTGCATATTTCATATATGTTGTATCCATCTCATTAAAAGTTGCCATTTAAAAAAGGATAAAAGTATGTTTGCTTTCATTACAAAATGTTAGTTTCTCCTTTCAAAGTATGTTGATCTTCTTTTTATCCTTTCTTTCCCCTTGTTATATGAAGAAAGGTTAGGAGTTGATTTTTAATCAATTGGCAGCTGTAATATTTCCCTCGCTACTGCAACTTCAGAAGGGAATCACTGATTTGGAAGATAGGAAACAAAGAGAAATTTGTGTACAGAAATATAAGAAAAGGGGTGATGAAGACAAGGGAAAGCTTTCTGAACTTGATATAGAAAGAGAGGAGGAATGCGGGATCTGCATGGAGATGAACAGCAAGGTCGTCTTACCCAACTGCAGTCACACATTGTGTATGAAGTGCTATTGGGATTGGTATGCCACCTTTCCATGTTCCATTTAGATGTTGTCTTTTGCAACTGTTTCTATTTCTGGTTATGTGGCAGCATACATTGTTTCACCTGCTTCTGTCAATATAAATTTGAGGCGGTCATCCTTCTTGCATTGGGTTGTTTCTAATCCTGTAAGTGGTACTTAATGATATATGCTTTATGCTTGTTCTGTAGGCATGCACGTTCTCAGTCGTGCCCCTTCTGTCGTGATAGCCTGAAGGGGGTGAACTCTTCAGATCTTTGGATTTATATAGACAGTCGGGAAGTCATTGACATGACCTCAATCACCAGGGAGAACTTAAAGCGGCTATTTATGTACATAGAGAAGTTGCCTCTTATCGTTCCTGATTCTGTTCTTGTTCCCTATGATACTCATTTGAGGTGAACATTGTCAGTTCACCAACAGTAGCTGCGTGTTTTATTCACTGATTGGTTGGCTTCTCCTTAGAAATTGGTTGCAGTGTCTAAAGAATCAGGAGAACAAGAAGCCCCTGTATAGAAATACATGTCCAAGTTCTAATAGTTGTAACTGTAAATCCTTTCTAGATCTTCCATTGTTGACTGGATGTTGATGCTACAGATTTTCGGATCTTCCTATGCTTATATTTATAGATGATATTCAGCTGTCATTTGTGTTTATGATTTCAAAGGCTTAAATGATATAGATTCTTTCTTGCTTGTGTTCCTAAAGTTTATGCTGTTTTTAGCCTTGCGTGCAGTGTTATAATTGCTTGGTGATTAATGTGTATAACACTGCAAATATTCATCCTCCCCCAATCTTATTTGTGGCTCTATGGGCTAATCAATAATTTGTCTATACTGTGTTGAACTGCCATTTGACCTATGCTCTTGCATTGTTTATAAAATCTGGTTTGCTAATTTGATCAGTCCATCGTAAATCAGTGAGCATTATGGTTTTGGTGTTGATCATACACATTATGCTCAAGCTATCCTTGCGAATTGACTTGCGTTACAACTTACAAGTGTGGTTCCTACTGTATTAAACTGCATTGTTTGGTACAACTCATTTGCTTTACACAAACTTTAGCCAAATTGGTTGTTGGAGATAGTAGAAATGTTACTGTAGAGAAGCCTTTTTTATTGTTTGTGCTTCCACCTTTACGCTACTTTGTGCAATTATTTTCTACATGAAAAGAAGGAAAAGTTTGGAGTACTATTTCAGAATAGTGGAGAATCATTTTCATTCCCAAATCAGTTGTGGATGCCATGAAGCTCACGATCTCTCAAACATGGATCTTGGACTTTTCTTACAATGTAACTATTATAAAACTTTTGTGTGCACATTCTTTTCCACTCGCGGAAAGAGGTAATTGTCACGTCAGCAAATTTCATAAAAATGAAAATATCGGAAAATAATTTCTGTAGAATTTAAAAATTCATATTCGGTGCAAAAAGAGTTTCCTTATTGAATTGGTACAGATGTTGTTTGGTGTAGCTGTGGATTCTTTATAGAAAATCAAAATTTCTTATTTGATGATATAATTTTTTGAATAAAAATAATATAACATGTATATTATTTATTTAATATTAAATAATAATTTATATAAAAAAATTTAAAAAAAGGAGTTATAGGGTTTTTAGGTTGAAATGGACAATAGTGAGGAAAAAAGAGAAGTTTTTCGAGAAAATCCATTTCTCGTATTCCCATAGGAAATTTATTTTCACAATTATCAAGGAAAAAGCTGACGAGATAGGAAAGCATTTCAGAGAAATTGTTCTACATCAAATATTGAAAAAATAGGTTTTTCGTAAAAAAAAAACCATTCACTGTTTTTGCAAAAAAAAAAAAACACACAAAAAGAAAGTACACAAACGTGCCCTTGGAGGTGACTGATGGACTCGGGCTGCCTCATATGACGTTGCATTAAAAAAGAATATTTAACTGCTACAGTGCTGTTGCTGTTAAAACGTCAATTGAAGTTTATTTTAAACTCAGTTTTGGTGGAGTTTTTAAAAGGCCGAGCCAGTGCAAGTAAGAATGAGATATTAAAATGGCGCTTTCTTGGGTTGCGTCCAGTGCCAGTGTCATGTACGGATGTACCCCACGGGGTCACTTTTTTTAAAAAATTTCTCCCTAACCTCATACCTACAAAATCAAATGGAAATCAAGTTTGGGACCGCTGTAACAGTTAAACTGTCTTAATTGAAATTGGCCTAACCCAACTCTGATGAAAAAAAAAAAAAACCTTTTGTAAATATCAGAAACCATAATGCAGGGACACCACACAACCGATGGAAAATTTGGCCCAATGGTTACTTTTTATTGTTATGTATTTAACAGTAGCTATGGGTTGATAGATTTCTTTATACTCCCTCCCATTTGGCCAATAATTCAGCCAAATTGAACAGTAAGGTTTTCCTTTTTTTTAATCTCCCTCTCTGAGGTTATGGTGAAGCAAATGAAGAACCACAAGCAGAGAGGACAGATACTACAGTAAATACAAAGGTAGTTTGTTAACATACTCAAGACTCAGCTTCCGATGATGTGATCCGATCACCAACACACAGAGACTAGGGAGTCAATCGTATATACATTATTAGTCTACATACTGGTGTTGACTTGCGAACCATCTGTTTCAATTAATAGGGATTCAGCTGATCGAACAAGACGATGGTTTTGTCTTTTTTTTCCCCTTGTGTGTGCCGTGAGCTCATTGAGCTCATAAAAAGATTCAACTTCAACCAAGTCAAGTCAAACATTTATGTTGATCATCAAAAGACTCCGCGCAACGAGTGATAGTTAAGTTAGGCAAGGACTATGTGTCTTAAAAAGGGGAGACAGCTGTCCAGAATCTAGCATTCCTCGGGCTTAGGTTCAATGGCTCTAAGACTGAGATGGGTGGAAGATACCTTGTTATAAAGAAAAAAGAAAAAAAAAGAACTGCTCCTTGCCTGGAGATCTTCATAACTCAAGCCAATTTAATGGCCTCTCTTGCAAGGGATGCAGTAGCCCGCGCCAATAGCGGACCCAGGACTTCTACTTGGATTAGGCTAAATTTTTGCTAGAAAGAGAAAATAAGTACTTTCACCGAGATTTTGCGACTTGAGGCAATCACAATGCCCTGAAGCTATTATTTATTATTTCTATGTGTACTGGTGACCCATTCAAATCTCAGTTGACTTTGAAAATGGACATGGGGCAGTAGCCTCACGTCATTCATATGTAGGTCCGCCTGGCAGGCGCCATCATTTTTTATTGATTTTTTTTTCTCCTACACCGGTCGCTGCTATACAATAAATGGGCTCTTTACCTGCCACTGTTTCACATTAAATGGCCCCATAGGGTGCACCACGCTCTCATTACAAAAAGTCAACTCACCCTGGCTCTCAGACCCCAACTGAGAGTCATGGGAGCCGTTGGATCCCAGCCGCCCCTGGGATCCAACGGGCCCCGGGCTCTCAGTCGGGGTCTGGGCCGGGGTGGGTAGCACGACTGCATTATAAAAAGTCTACTCACCCTGACTCCCAGACCTCGATCGGGAGACATGGGGGCCCGGTGGGCCGGGGTGGGCAGCATGACTGCTTTCATTATCAACTTCAATCTAATTCATATAGCCCAAGAAAAAGTCTACCCACCCCGACTTCCGACCCAGACTGGGAGCTCAGGGTGGGTAGCACCGCTGCCCAATTGCCTTTATGCAAATATTACTTAAACAACCTCTATTATATCCCTACTGTTGTCCAAAAGAAAAGGTTGGTGGTGAGGTGGGGATTAGGGATAAGGTTGCAAATGGGCACCCAATTATTATCCAAAGTCTTGAAGTCATCGATTTGGAAGCCCAACCAAAGCAACAAGGCGGACTAGGGATAATCTCATAATCCTCATTTGAAGTAGATTTCCTCAAAATGATGATTTGGATAAGGCAAGAGAGATCGACCTGATTTCATCCTTTAGATGAAGGATAAGTATGAGCTATTATAAATTATCTCTTTCTTAGATGTAGGGATTATTTGATTTCGTTTCCATTTTGTTAATTGGCCTTTGGCATTAGCTATTCAGTAGGAAAGAAGGAATGAATAAAATCGTCAACAAAATTATGTCAAATTGTGCTTGCACAAGGAGGCTGTCCAACTTCAAATTGGATGTCAAATTAAACACCATTTTCTCTTAAAAATAAAGATGAAGATAGTGTATTATGACATGGTGAACGTGTTAAGATTGTGAAAACCCAAGTGCAGATGGATTAATTTGGAGAAGATAAGTGCGGTTAGGAAACATGGGTTGGATATTAACTATTAACAGCACTCACGTGTTTTGTTAACTCATTGACGAGGACTCCATTTCAAACCACCTCTAAAACTAATTAGTCCAAAAATTAGGGACCATCTTAAGGATTTTCCTTTTTCCCCTTCCCGGTAAAATTGGTGATCAATGTAGTGGACGCAAAATGAAACAATCCTGCAGTCGAAGTATTGAGCAATGACATTGCCACATTACTCTACTTTTACAAGGGAATCACATTATATTTCTACAATGTCAGTAAATATTCCACACACGCATGCTCTAGGTGCAGAATTTGTAAATATGAAGAAAATACACAATCAATCTAGCATATAACTAATTAACTGGGTACCTACATATTTACCAACAAGCAACTGCTTCCCATGTACCCTCATAAAATAAGAGAGATGGGACTGTGATACTCCCACCTCAATGCTAATATATCTTAAAAATATCATTATAATTTGAAATTTATGATGTTTTTACAAGTTCTACCTAAACTTAAAAAAAGAAAAATAGATTATTTTAACCAGGTTTTAGCCTGAAGGTCCCCCAACGCATTGCTGTCCTAGAGATCTTTCTCCAATGGACAAGAAGTTGCAGACATATTTAAGCCATGTAATTTGCTAAAATGATTTAAGGGACTTACCCTTTGACAAATTGAAATCTCCTCAATGTTCCCGTAAGCCTTGAACTTTGTAAATGAGTTGAGGATCATGTTCTCGGAAAACAAATGAAAACAACCGACCAGAGAAAAACTAAGAACTATTGCCCCATATTCTCCTCCTCCTTCTCATCACATTAACAAAAAAGAAATTCCAAGAGTATGACCATAAAAAGCCCAGATTGATGACCAAAGTTAATTCTATATTTTTGCCCTACATACAACAAATTTCAGTAAGTTGGAACCATCACCATCATTTTCTAATTCCGAAACGGAACGCACCACCAAGAAGAGCACACCTATGTATATTCCCTAAGGCCCCATATTTGTATTCTTTAGCTGCTGTGAAAGCACAGTTAAGGGGCACATTTTAAGCATGCTATACCAGCTGAATTACAAAAAGGGAAATACAGTGAAGAAATATACAGTAATCTAACATGGAATATATAGCAGATGCAACAGCTGTATGATTTTCCAAATCTTAGAAGGCAACCACTTATGCCCTAAGGTATCATCTTACACACCATATTGACTGCTGAAGTCAGCGGCCCCAAAATACAAAAGATGTAAGCTGAGTTTAATCATCCTCCTCGTCATCGTCCTCCTCCTCCTCCTCCTACACACAAAGTGGAGGCAAAAATCAGTAATCATTGGGAAGGAAGGTGGGAGCACTTGAAAAAGGGCACCAATAGAAAACAGTCACTCTAAAGCTACTTGTGCAATGTACTAACAGATCAACTCTGCGTGCATGAGATGTGAGTGCATCATGAAACTTATACAGGGAACATAATATCAGTTAAAACAAAAGGGCAACACTCCAGCAGGAGTTTCTATTTTCCTACAACACACATCTGATAATGCACCACACAATATGGGACAATAAACATCACCATCGCATATCATTAACCGCTTTATCTAGTGTTGGCTTTGTGAATTACCACGACCCAATCAAAGCCATGTTTTCTGTGAGACCCTCTACACAGTTCTCACTCATTGTTACCCTTAAGCATGCCTTGTATAATTACAACATAACCTTTTGAGATGCAATGCTTCTTCAGTATTCTCCAAATTAATTGCCTTGCCACCCTACTGTAAATGTTCTCTCTATCAATAAAAACCATGGGTAAAAGTTTTCTCAAAACTCACTTAATGAAAAGATGTCTTACATAATAGGACATGAACCATAATTAGTTCTCTAAAATACTGATACTTCTTGCAGGTTTACATACAGCTCATAAACTGTCCTCAAAATTCAGGATAAGAGTGTAAACAAGTTAAGGTGGCTCACCAGCTACTTGCTCAGCTTGTTTGAGCTCAAGTTGATCGTCTCGTGAGACAACCAAGGTACTGACCATCAAAAAAAAAAAACCCAAAAAAACCAAGGCACTTCTCATGGAGTCAGCTCCACTTGAACTCAGCTTGTTAAGGGGCTCAACTAAATCTCGAGGAACCATTGTAACAGAAAGTTGTGAAATCCAGTGGTTCATAAAATGGAGAGCTCCTTTATCTGAACAGAGAGTCAGCTGGAAGTAGTTTTCAAAGACCATTGTCCTACTCCATCTTATACTGATATGACTTTTAAGACAAATAATTGCCCGACTGTTAACTGCTAGATTGCTAATTCTTTTAGTGTTCTTGATGATTTTTCATGAATCACTATTCCAGAAACTAAAAGATTAGCGTCCTATTTCTGTACCATCCTCAGCTCTCTGCTTTCTTTGGTGTTCTCTTTCCAGGAACACAACAAATGCAGTACACAATTACAGGGAAGACTAATGGAATTCACATGTCATTAATTTGCAAGAACAACTTAAGCAACCAGTTTGCAAAATTCAGATTGCTCACCTCTTCACTATCCTCCTCGTCATCATTGACTTCAGATTTTGACCGATCAGATTCTTCTTCACCATCATCGGCCATGCTTTCCTGAGTTAAAAAGGGCAGTGCTAAAATAAAAGGGCATGATGGAAACATGATTTAGCTACATGCTGCAGAAAGGGTGCTGTTATTTGCTTGCCTGTTTCTTGTTGTAGGCTGAAATCTGTTTTTCATAGTCAGCCTTTCTCTTTGCAGCTTTGGCTTCATATGGTGCTTTCTCCTGTCAAAACAAGCAAAAAGTTAAGAAATTGCCAGGGCCTCAACTAGAAAAAGCACATCAAAACAATGCTGAACTTAAAGCTAAAATTAATATAGCCGTTGTTAGCTGCGATTTTAAGGCCAAATTCCAATTGCCCATTACTTTTGGAAGTTCTTCACATATCCCCAACTAAATAAAATAAGACGAAGCAAAGTCACTTGCAACAGACACACTTTCAAACTCACCAACTATCACCCTTCATCAACAACAGCCACTTACAAGTGGATTTCTTGACCACTGTGAGTTTGATTATTTTCCAACCTCACAGAATATATTTCCAAATCAATGTATCAGGCTCAATAAGGTGCTAGTGCTAAGTTAAATATAATACTATAGTGTAAGACAGTAAACTTTTTTTTTTTTTAAAGTAAAGAAAGTATTTGGTGAATTGTAGACACTAGAAAGAACTGCTTTGATATGTCTAACACTCTAACCCAGAGAGGGGGATGGAAAAAATGTCAGAACTCAAGCCAAGGATAAACTAAAACAACAACTACTACTGCTACTACTTAAAAAAGCAAAAAAAAGGGAAAGGCCTCAAAACCATAATATGTATAAATATCCCCCAAAGAGCCCCAAACCTGTGGGGCCCACTTATGGGCCCTCTTCTCATCCCATCTCCCACCACCCATCCCCACCCCAAGGCCACAACCACCACTTTCCCAGGTGACTAGGATCGAGCTCTCCTGCTGAACTTTTTTAGCACTCAACAGAGCTTCAAGCAGACTAGCATTGGGCTCTCATGTGCCCAACTTGAATTCTTGAGTAAGAAATTCTAACACTGTATGCGCTGATGCTCCTTTCCCCAATGCTGTATGAGGTTGTTGATTTTTGCATGTTCGTAAAAAAAATGGAACAGAAAAAAGGAATAGGAAAAAAAGTGAGACAACCATTGAACTGTTCTTAACAGATTGTCCCACAGTTTCCTGAAGAAATAGCATACTTACAGCATCAGACAGTGACTTCCACTTCTCTCCACCAGCTTTCCCAACCTACCATTGCCACATGTAATGCCCAAATTAATTAATTAACCCAAAATTGAATTGCTACTACAAACAACTTAAAACCAACACACTACTTACAACTGAGACAGCCTTCACATTAGGATGCTCTTGTTTGTAGACCTTTCTAAACTCTTCTCTATAAGATCCACAAAACAATGGTAAAGATGATCTTCCATATGAATGGATACTACTAGAATAAAATCCTCATTTCCCAGCTGAAAGGTGAGAGAGAGTGTTACTCACAGAAACACAAAGAAAGCACTAGGAGGCCTCTTTGGTTTGTTGGGATCCTTCTGGGCTGCTTTCTCTTTCTTGGTTAGTTTTTTACTACTCTTATCTGCTTTAACAGCAGCCTTGCGCTTCCCAAGCTTCCTGAAAGGAGAGATACATACATTACCATCACTGACCACGTTAAAAAACTGCTACATTATGCTCAGTGTCACACAACTGAATGGTACAGTTCCATCTAATGAAGTATGTATCAAGGGCACTCTAATTAAAAAATTGTACGTCCACTACCATATCGGACACATCATGCATGCCAAATGGATCATAAGAAATCTTAATTTTATATCAATTCTCATTCTTCTAGTAGCAATTGGATTACAAATTTTCAGACCTATCATCTCAAATAATTGCAGCAACTGATCATGCCTAAGATTAAGTAAGTTTATCTATCAAAAGAATAGATAAACTGAAAAAAAAAAAAAATTTACCTGTCGTCAACTGGCTTCAACGCTTCCTTTGTTCCCTTCTTTGTAGGTCGCTTCTCCTTTGCTGACTTCATTGTCAGGAAAGAAACTCCCTACATAGGTAGAGGTTTAAAAACAAAAGTTCTTTCATTTAAAAACACATTCCAATCATCACCTATTTCATAGCCACAATACAAAAAACTGACTTTTAAGACTCTAATCATGGAGTAACTTCAAACCCCAAATTCATAATTAAAAATCTAATGCAGCTAAATTTTAAATTCAGTTCTATACGACTCCACTGGGTTATTTACAAGGCAAAAAGATATCAAAACAGGCATCAGGCATGAAAAGCTACGTAGTATAATCATCTAGTGAATGATTGATCCTAGCCGTCTATCAAGAGCATTAAGATGACGGTTCTGCATCCATTTTTCTTTTTTCTTTTTTTGCAGGGTCTTTTTAGATGGCATGGATCACACAATCAAGGACACATACACGGTGGGCCCCGCACATCCAACGGCTCTTTTGGCCATCTATCGTCGTTCCTGTGATCACTAACCAGTTGATAGATGTAAACCATGGGGAAAAGAAAAGCATGCGTTACGAAAGAAGAGAACGTACAAAAACATCTACAAATTGGAAGAATTTCCATATCACAAAGAGGAATTCACCAATTTCGAATGGTCAGCTAGCATTTGTTGTCTATTTGGAACAAATTTCTTCATCTAGTCAAAATCATAAGGAAAGAACAAGGAAAAACAAAAACCTAAAAAAAAATCCTAAGAACAGGGAATCTGAAAAGAGAAACATCACAGAAACCAAAAAAAAAAAAACACAACTTTCAGATTCTCAAAGTCAAACCAATCCATAAAAAACACACACACAACGAAAAAAACACAATCTTTTTCTCCATCCAAAGCAAAATTCACTAGTAAAATCCAACCGGACCAAAAAGAGAAAGAAAGCTCTCAGATTTCTTGAATCATATCAGAAATCCTCATCCATGACAGAAATCCTACAGAAGAAAAGAAAGCACACAAACGCTTACAAACAACTCAATCACACCAAAACCAGGAGTCTAGCCATTTCGCAGCTCTCCGATGCGGCAAAACCTTCAACAAATCGAGATCCTGAGCTGAATTCGAAAGAAATTGCAGAAAGTGGAAACCAGATCTCCAGGCAAATGAATTCTTCTCGAAACAGAGAGAAACGAAAACGTTGAAAAATCGTACTTCAAAGCCGAATTTGAGAGAAATTCAAGAACAAGAACACCAACACTTCAACAAAATCAATGAAAAGAGAGAGAGAGAGAGAAAGAGAATTAGGGCAATATGTATATACCTAAGCTAAGCTAAGCAGAGGAGAAGAGAGAAGCGTCTGCAATTCCTGTTCAAGCTTACGATGAGAAATAAAGCACAAAACAAGAGGGAGAATATCTATGTACGACCGACTCAGTGGGGGAATTTATAAGGTGACCGATGAAGCCGGTGGCTCTCTCTCATTTTGTGCCACGTAACTAGGGATGTAAACTGAGGTTAAAAACCGGATTTACGTTTATTTAGTCCTGTGCTTAAGTAAATGGGTCTTGTTCTGACTTTAGATGCAAGATCGAAAATATTAATTAAACTTTTGAGAACTTTTTCGAAAAATTATAATTTTTAACTATCATTCTTTATTTAATTTCGCATCCAGATTCAGATTCGGATCCGTCTCATATTTTTTAGCCAAAAAAAAAACAATAGTTCCCAAACAGTTTGGAGACTGTGCCCCGGCCTCGAATCGAACTGTTGACAACCCTACACGTAAGAGGACTGGTGATGACGTTGGCTACGGGCTATTGCCGGTTACCGAATGGGTCTGAGGTTGTTTCCATGTTGAGAGGAAACGACAGGGAGATATTTTTTTTGACACGTTTCGGGGAGTGGGGACCACGTGACGTTGACACGAGGTTGATTGCTGGGCTTCGACGGGATTTCACAACTGAAAGTGTTGCGGAGTGAGTGGGTGAGGTTATTGGGTCTTCGTAGACCTGACCTGTTTTAGTTTTGTTTGACTTGTGCTGGGCCCAAGTGGGCCCCAATTATCTGGGTTAGTCAAACTCGTGCTTGGCCATGGTAAAATTGATGGTCAAACTAGTTTGACCGGATGGGCCTTTTATTAGATTTCTTTTTTGGTCTTATGATTTTTTTGTCATCATAATGATGTCATCATATTTCTTTTTTAAACCTTTATCAATCCTACCCTAAGAGAGATCACCTCTATAATTTGGAGAATCTAACAATCAAATAAGGATAGCCAAATGCGAAAAGGACATGTTACTAACATGGTGCTAGAAATCCCTAGCACCAAGAATTCCCAGTCAAGAACTCTCATAGATCAAACATGCTGTTAGGAATCTATCATTCAAGATCACTGTCCCACCTTGTCTTGATTAAATCTAACTTAAGTATTTTCACCATCAATTGGTTACTTGTAAACTATATGATTTACTAGTAAAATCCTTACTAAAGAATCATTGTTCTACGCTTTATGATGCGGAGAGGTCTTATGTTCAACACCTATTTTCTTAGCTACCTCTCATAGATTTACCCGGTACATGGTTCGTATATGCCCTTAAGAGTTAATTACCAGTTGTTTAAAATCGATTATCCCTCGAGCTTAGGGTCAAAGGTTCTTAGGCTGGACGGGAGATATCTTGGATTATAAAATTAAAAAAAAAAAAAAAAAACCATCATTATTGTAAGTTAGGGCATCAATCCGAACCTCCCCCTCCCCCATGAATTAGCATCCACCCAAAATACGTCACTCATCCATTTTTTTATAAGCATTTCAATTTGGTGCTTATCCAACATTATCTAATGAATAGAAATAAGAAAAATATAGATATTTTCAAAATTATACCTTCCTTGATCACGTAATTATAATTCTATATACAAAAGTAGGTCGTGAAGAGCCCTTAGTATCTCGTGCATTTCTATCTATTGTCATGCTTATAGGTGTGTCTCACGTGCCAAAAACCCGAAAATGAGTGGGGGCATTAAAAAAGCTTTGAGATTGGACGTGGGTCCAGTTCAGAACTGGCTGGGCCATGAGGTATGAAGACCTAACTTGGGCTGCACCATTGATTAGATGATCCTGGCCATCGGCATCCGGATGTATTGAGCTGCAGAGCCTTATATAAACGAGCAGGTAGGCGAACAGCATTTTTCAAAGCGGACTCAAAAGATGCTATTTTACAGCTCATAAATTGAGTAGTTGAGTGACAACTTCATAAGTTTTGCAAAAGGCAGATATTTATTGCCTTAGGTGTCATTTTCTTTTGATTGAGACAGGGACAGAGGAGAAATTACTAACCAACCAAAGGGAACTATAAATAAAATCCCTAAAAGGGTGCAGAACTGGGCCAAGAGCCAACTTTGCCCCTGAACCCAAATAAAGGGCCTTAGAACCCAGACCTGAATTGAGACCCACATTTTTCTTTTATTATTATTATTTTTTTTGCTATTAGAGATTTTTTTTTTTTTTTTTTTGGCTATCGGAGAGTTCTCAATCCTTTGAACTGGACTAATCCCTCCGGGCCCAGAAAAAACCCATGTAACCCCAGTCTGGTAGTAAAGTTTCGAATTTACAACCTTCAGGTGCAAACCGTGGTTTTAGGCCAATTGAGCTACCCCCACATAATTGTACAATACACTCAATATCTTTATATAAATATATGCGATTTACATTGCTCGCATCAATAATTTGGTTCCTTGGAAATGAAATCCATTGATGTTTGCGAATCTATTGTTAGCCCAATTGCGAGGAACTTCCCTCTCCATAACAACGACCAGGGTTCAATCCTTGGGTATAGCACTAATAGTTAGAAACTTGGCTAGAGTGTCGCATTTTGGCCCAAAATTTATATCGGTTGATGCAGTGGACCCCAACTCTCGTCCAAGTTAAAAAGGTTCAAATCTAAACTGATTTGTCTCAATTTGGGTCCTTGGGATACTGGGGACCCATTTTCATTCTCAAATCCTAAATTAAAGAATTTGTCAACTGGCTCATTTGTGCAATGCAAGGATTCCGCAGTAGATAGAAAATGAACCCATCCTCTGCATAAATTAGCATTCTAATATTTCATACACTTAAGTTTTCACATAAAAAAGGTGCCTTTATGAACTTTATTTCATGTAATTGAGAGGAAGCTGAAATCCCATGATGCAAAAGGAGGAAGGAACATTAATGAGCCCTGAGGCTTATTAGTTCCCAATGGGGGGGCTTAAATGGGATTGGACAGCTTCCAGTGACATTTCACAATCCAACATTAGATGTAAGAAGATGCAGAAGGGCAGTATCCATCAGTATCAGGTAGAGATGCTTTTATTCAGAAATTCAAGAGTGTGTCTATCACAATGATGTATGAGATTATCACAACCATAGAATTTTCATGTTTATTGTGTCAATGTTGGTAAGACATGTGGGTTTGGGCTGGATGAAGGCCTCACTTTGGGTCTAAAAGATCCACATCTTTTGAGTCCTTTCATTTGGACAATCAATGTGGTTCAGTGCAGAGTATGTTCCTCTACCTAAAAGAGAATAGTAGAGAAGCAAAAGCAATTAACAACTACTAAACTTTTAAATGAATGATTAATCTCCAAGAACTCGATAGAAACAAGCGAAAAAAGGTTGATTTCATTAATAGAGAAAATTATTCAATTCATCTCCTTTACATCTCTTTTAGAAGTAGGAGGAAAAACCTACTTCCACATTTGCTTCTTGCATCATTTCCACCATTTTTCCAATTTAAAGATATGTCACTTACTATAGGGGCCACTGCCATTTCACTAGACTTGGACTCAACCACTAAAAGAACATTCCAATTCTGTCCTTCTCCAAATGAGGAAAATGATGCCTCATTGCTACAAGATATCTCCATCTTTCATCCCTTATCTTTTACAACTCTTGCCTCTTATAACAGTCATCTCTCCCAATGGTGGACCCAGGGTTACCGTTTGGGTGGTGCAGTATATGGTCAACTGAAGAAATTAAATAATAAAAATCAGAGTCTTTTAAGATATTATCTAAGGCGGTTCTCGAATTACACGGGTGCGACTGACCCGTGTGCTAACAATTGGGTCCACCCCTAATCTCTCCCTCGGTTTTATAAAGAGAAACGGAGAAAGAGGAAAGGCATATCATATTTGCCCACTTCGAACACATGAGAAACCTGAGGAAACAGAAAAGGAAAGTGACTACTCAAGAAACTATCTCAAGCCCAAGGGCAGGGTGATTTCTAGTAAATCTCCTTCTGGCCTCTCGACAATACAGGATCTCATACAGCAAATAGATAAATTACGTATATTATAGAGGACATATGGCACTTGTTCTAGAGCTTTTGCAATGCTTTTCCACCAACACTATATTTGAGGTGAAAATGTGGTACTCAACACTAGAAGCCCTCCCATGTCACTGACTTCTATAATTTTCCTCACGGTCTAGGAGTGAAATGTAAGCCTGAATAACAAATTGGTCGCAAAATAAGAAAGAAAGAAAAAAAAAAACCATCTCTCATAAGGGTGAAGCTAAAAGGGATGCATTCTCCAACCTATGAAGTCTTAAATGTTATGAAATAGTAATGCAGCGGGTCAGCACCCATTGTAAGTGAGTTTTGACAATTTACTTCCCATCAAGCTCTCTTGTGAAATGGCAAGTGCTTTTCTTTTTTCAGTGTTCTTTTCGGTGGCTAATCTCCAAATCTGGAGGTATGTGCATTAGAGTGCCAAAAGAGCATCTATATAAACCAGAAAGTGAAATATAACATCCTCTTGTATAGATTTATTGCAGTTACCCAAATTATGGTATTTGGGTGCCAAATGCCACAAAAAGGGGAAGAGGGGAGTTCTTTTTTTCTTTTTTCCTTTTTTTTTTAAACGGGAAAAGGAGCGTTAGGCAGTTCTTATCCTCAAGCACTCAATATTTTCTCACAATCTAAATATGCAGTATCAACCTACAATTTGAAACCAGTTTTATGGACCGAACAAAGTAATGGTCATTTATCATTACACAAATGTATTTCACATGAAAACCACATTTAACAAGGTTCTGTTCTTTCCTGTAAATTCTTTTACCACTACGTCCATGGAATCGAAAGATTCATAAAACAAGATAACTCTTGCAAAAATCATCTACAATGAGTGGGATTTGACTACATCTGATCCATGGTGGTGATTATTGATAAGAGGCAGTAAAAGTTGGACATGATGAATTCATTTAGAGAAAAGCATACAAACTTTCATCAATTTGAAGTGGACAGGATTATTCTGCACTGAAAAAGACATTCAAAGGTGGAAGGAAGGAAGCAATATACAATTTCATACTTCCCGTAAATTCTTTTACCACTACGTCCATGGAATCGGAAGATTCATAAAACAAGATAACTCTTGCAAAAATCATCTACAATGAGTGGGATTTGACTACATCTGATCCATTGTGGTGATTATTGATAAGAGGCAGTAAAACTTGGACATGATGAATTCATTTAGAGAAAAGCACACAAGAACTTTCATCAATTTGAAGTGGACAGGATTATTCTGCACTGAAAAAGACATTCAAAGGCGGAAGGAAGGAAGCGATATACAATTTCATACAATTTCTTTATTACCTAGACTGAAGACTGCTTCTCCTCTTCGATCTTTGTAAGTTTGGATGCAGTTTCTTTTGCCTGCTTCTCTTTTCTCAGAGCTTCCATCAGCCCCATTACAATGAATAAGTTGGTCAGAGTGAGCAGTGATTCTGCACCGCCATGTAGCCAATCGACATTGGATAAAGAAGTTCCATAATGCACCTTCGCTGGAAATAATCAAAATAGTGATATGCAGCACCAAAATAACAGTAAGAAATCAATTCTCGGTGGTTGACGCTGACAATGTATATTCTGATTAGATCATAAGGAAGGCAGGGAATTACCGTAAATTCCAGCAGGGACTGCTCCAAGGATAGTTGCAGGGCAGGAAAACATGAAAAGAATCATCAGATTTAAGCATGGAGAACTAGAGGAATTGGAAAAAAAACAAATACAAAATAAGTTCCATTTGTTTCATTGAGTTATTTACTAGAACTCTGAGAAATATATTTCTTTCAAAGAAATAAAGATGAATCTCTATAAATGCTATCAAATAATCTCCTCTTAAATGAAAAATGAATTACTAGGGTGATGGCTGGGTCATCATTTTCCATAACTCTTTAATTCATTTTTCATTAAAAAAAAAGAGCTATTTGATGGCCATTTAGATATTCACCTTTACTTCTTCAATTTTAACCACTTCTATGAATACATTTCTTTTAAGTTCCTAGGATTTACTTTCATGCAAAAAGGGGCCTTAACATATATAAATATATATCATTTGATAAAGGAGGAATCAACATGAGATCCCAATTGGTGGATTTTTTCCCCTCCACATTGGGATCTCATACTTAAGCTTTCCAACTCACACACTTATATCCCTTACCAGCTGAGCTACAGTTTGGGGACAATTAGTGGATCTTTTATAATGCATAAATGGGTCTTCTTGCCTTTGGAAACTAACATATTAACCCTCATTGACCAACATATAAATAAACCCATGATTGTTGAAAACTCCCAGAGTCACCAAATAATAATAACAATAAAATTCAACTAAGTTGCAGCACCTATTAACAACACAGAAATTTGAGTGCACTCCTGAAGGGTTTCTGCACCAATTCAGAAATGCAGAGGCACTTCCATCACTTTTTCCTAAGGAACCTACAATAATAAGAAAAACCCATCCTGCTTGCTTGCAAACCCAATGCACAGCATTCCTATACTGGTGCCGAATTTGAAATTGAAATAAGTCCAAATTAGAGCTAGATTTGAATTAAAATTCCAATAGATTTGAATTAGAGTTTGGATTACATCAAGTCTCCTACTCAAATGAAGTTATTGCAAGTGAAAATGTATGCAGTGAATTTATGAAAAAATTGTGTCCCAAATTTCTTCATGGTAATAAATAAGTTCTACTTCAAACCTAAACAAATATTAATAGTAACATGGAGAAAAGGGTTGAAAGGAGCATATATTACTTGTAGCACCCACAAAAGCCAGCAAGAAGTAGAACCCAAAGAGAGTGAGCTTTGGGGCTGATCTGGATTTGGTGATGAAGTACAAGAAACCCAAGTAGGGAAGAAGGGAAGCTGCAAAGAGCTGTGATGCTATGCTCTGAGAGTCTATGGTGGGTGCCCAAGGGTCAACTGGCAAAATCCCACAAACAACAAAACTGCCACTACAAGGAGGGGAGGGGGAGCTTGGCCTGTGTAATATTCTGCTTCTGCCTCTACAGGAGGAGTTGAAACCTTCACCTATTGTGGGTAGGTTTCTTGAAAGATCTTGTGGGTGTGGGTTACCAAGAAACTGGTAAGATGAGAGAGGGAGATGGGCTTTACACACAGATGGAGGAAACAAGCAACTTATCATCATGCACCTCTCTCACTTTCCCTCTTGCTCTAGTTACTAGTTAGTGGTGAGCCCAATTTCTACTGCCTCTGCATATTATCTGTTCCATGTGCCTTTAGCCTGTGATTACCTACACATGTTGATGATCCGAGTCCGGATCCCCTGTCCTGTCTGTTACGGGCTTCATCCTTTCCCAGTTTTCCTCTACCAGCTGCTTCATGGGCCCACATGATTATAATCCGGGCAGCTTGTCTTGAATCCTATGCAGATCCTCATATTTCAATTTTACCAGTCACGTGTTCAATCGAACAGTGGGGAAAACTTCAATAGAAATCAAAATCGAGGGCATGTCCTTGGAGGAGACCGAATTCAAGATGAACAGTTTGGATTATTGCCGGAGGTGATAGGATTCAAGTGAACGTTACAAATTATCATCATGTAGGCTCCACAGTGAAGTTATAGGCATGAAACAGAAGCATGAATGATCCACATCATGGGCCTTCTCTAAAATGTGGGCCTAACTACTGACACATTATGTCATTTCATATGATCATTTTTATGGTGGGACCAACAACTGCTAGAGTGAAACTTGCAGACATCCCATCCCCACAAATTGTGTTGATCTTATTTCGACCCCACTGAAAAGTTAAAATGATTGGGGGACGAGTATTAAAGAGAGTCCAGTTGCAAGGGGAAAAAAAAAACAAAAGCATCTACCATCTGGTAAGGGAGCAGCGTTTCTTCTTCCTCCCTTTCATGCCCTCTCTTCTTCTTCTTTTCTCTTTACTCTTCTCGGTGTGCCACTTTTTTTTTTTTTCTTTCCTTCTCTCTCGAACGGCCTACCTATCAGAACGGCTTAGATTTTTCTTAGATGGGTTGTATTGTAGAGTCCCATAAAGTCAAGACTTCTTTTAATAATTGCACCCCTCTAATAGGACCTAAGCATGAAAATCGAAGCCAGTAAAAATGAAAAAAAAAATACTCTATCTTCAATGGAGCCTCAAACAAATTTTACTGCAACAGGGGCTGGCCATTAGATTGATCATCTATAAGACATGTGAATATAATTTTAAATGTTTTGTTGTGGGCCTAAGTCTAGAGGAACTATAAAAAGAGAGAGGCATTTTTCAGGGGCAGTTTCAAATCTCATAAGAGGGCCACACTAATGAGCCACATTAGTTTCTTATGTTTTAGCCTAGGAGGATCGAGCTCTAAGGTAACAAGAAGTTTTATAGGTCCCACTATATGAAAGAGAAATTAAAAATATCAGATCAACTAAATCCTACCAAATATCCATCCAAGTCATTTAATGGATAGGGAGCAATTTTTCTTTTTTAAAACCATCCATTCAATGGTCAACTAGCAACATTTGAAAGACCTAATTTCTTATAAATGGTCAGAGCCTAACGTCATGTACCTTATAGGCATTCTAATCATGTGACACTGTCAACGTGCTGGTGAGTTCTCCTCTACCAAGATCAGCAAATATTATAAATCAACATTCTTAAAAGCTTCTTGAGGAAAAATAATAAAATTTATTCATTAATCCAGCCTACCATAAATTTTTATTTTTTTACATGTAAGAATATGAATCATGTTATGGTTTCCACCACACTATTTGTTCAATAATTTCAAAGGCAAGTCGTACAGACCAAACCAATCTTGTAGATAATCCATTCAACTTGTCTTATACTTGGTTTATAAGGAGAAGAAGATTGTTCCCAACAAACCCAAGCTCAGTCCCTAGCAATTTTAATCGGCATCAACATAGGTATTTCACTACAGTTTGTACCATTCCAGCCCTTTTTATCACACTTAAACATGTCCCATTGTTGTTCATGTATGCAGTATCTTTTTCCCACGAGTTTCCGGCTGTCATTCACTCAAATTTGATTCAAGTGTACAAATTGTGGTCTCAAATATTTTTTTTTTTTTGCTGAGTTGGCTCAGTGGGGAGGAGAGGAGACGGTAACCCAACCAGTACCGGCCAGGGAGTGTCTGGGAGTGGGAGTGATTCCCAATTGTGGTCTCATTTGTATGGTCCGTTGATTCAGCAGAAAAGTTTATCAAGTAAAACTTTCAATTTGTGATATCAGTTAAGTAAATTCATTTGGCAAATTCTGCTGATTTGATAACAAAATCTAGATATTATGCGGCACAAGCTAGGCATGCTAAACTCGTGGGTCAAAATCAAGACACAGTGAAAATAGGCAGTTCATAACTAAATATGGAAGTCAAAAGTGAAATTCTCGGGCATGATACAACATATATCCAAATGATAACTAGAAACCGAAGAGGGCATATAAAAATTATTTGTACAGATTGTTCAGAAATGCTATCATGCATCAACCAAGCAAAAATGTTCCCAGCACTTGAGGGTATATTTCAGAGAACATTAATTCATCGTTACAAAGCGACTCTTGGCCATCAGTCATCACTCCCTATATACAGGCGGCCCAGCAATACTCTCAGAGCTTTGCACACCACTCAATACAAGGTAAGATAATAAAAGGCTAACTTAATTTTACAACGCTGCAATCTTTCCAGCCATTCTTTGCATGCACGATAGAGATTATGCTTGAACATTGGCCTTGTTCCCAGCAAGGATAAGGGAGATCTCCAGTCCCCGGCTAAATGCTTGGTTGAAGAGAAGGCGAGATTGGAAGGTGGAAACGAATGGAAACCAAGATAAAACTGCAATTGGAGCAAATATAATCATACCCATTCCAGCATCATACAACCGGGCAAACTCGCGCACTGATTCCCACATCCCTAGAGTTTTAACCAATCCCTTCCACGCGATAGCCAGCTGCCAAGAACAAGAAGTCAATGACTAGATATGAAAAGTTCCATGTGGTATGAGATCATGCTGTGTCGAGTATTATAGGATGGATGTACATGCAGTGCTATCCCCCTCTACCAGTACACATTGGGGCTCAGGGTATCGGTCTTCTTGTTTCTTGGCAATAGTTGCAAGCCACTTCAATAAATCTCATACAAGACAAGTTTCTGTGGGTCCCCGTTTGAGAAAACAGTAGCATAATAGTATTTCGTGATCATGCAAGTGAGAGTGCAGCCTCTCTCCAATTAGATAAAGCAGGTATTTGTGGTCTTAAAAATGTTCCATGGTACTTTATTTATGCTAAGATAGTACTTATTTATTGACTAATGGTATTTTTGTGTTGTAGGATTTTATGCAAGTGCATGCAGGAAAACATATAGAAACAACCATATCAAATCAACTTACACAAAGAATAGCCCAGCCAGTAGGGATAAATGCTAGAACACTTGCAAACAAATCCGTGATTGAAAGATCGGTAAATGCAACAAAGAGGACAATCGCAGCAATCAGTGTTAAAGCTATGACACCTTGTATGAACCTCATCATCAGCTGGAAGTTTGTAGACTTTTTTGGACTAAAGGTGAAGACCTGCGAAATCATTCAAACGAACATAAGCATGAGCTGAATAGAGGAATGCCTAGGTGATAAATTTTAATTCACGAAAGACAATCTTTCAACCGGATGGAGCCAAACCTTAAATATCATAACAAAGCCAACCAGCACAACCCATGAGAAGCCATAAATCTGAACAAGAGAGGCAATCATCAGCTTTTGCTTAAAAGACATGAGGAGAAAAAGAAAGACGGGGAATTCCTGTCCACCTTATTGTGAAAAGATTTGTAATTATGAGGATTGCAATGATGGATGACCATACTAGCTCACAACAAAACATGAGTTTCAGTCTCCATGACATTCCATTATCGAGATAGAGGCAGTCATGCCCTATGATGCCTAGATACAGGATGGATATGTAGGGACCTATGATGCACGGATACTTCGAAATGGGCAACGTATCGTATCCGATACTTCACTTTTTATGTGTAAAATCCTTGTCATTGCCCTGTCTATGGCGTATCCTAGCCGTATCTGGGCATCATAGGTAGGGACACAGATTTTACATACAGAAAATGAAGTATCAAATACAATACGACATGAAACATTGCCTACTTTAAAGTATGTGGGTATAGTAGGTCATGTCCGCATAATACACCATAGTTGGAGTCTCGGAGATCTGAACCCGCATCATAGTCCAGATTCTCAAACTCATCCATGAACAATAAAAGTCCAATTGAGGAAATGAAACCCTCGCTCTCCCTCTCCCTCCCTCTCTCCTCTCCCTCTCCTCTCCTGTTGGATATGGACAGAAGCCAGTGTCTACAAACTGGCAGCCTATGCCTAAATCTATTCTCTCTCTTATTGATTTAGGAGATTTGCTCCCAAAATTACAAACAAACCCATTACCCCAGAATTGCAAATAAGCCCAACTAATTTTGAGCGCTCTGCAACTGTAAAGTGGAGGTTTTAGTTGCTTTCTGACACAGGTCCCGATTTACGAAACGGATTCTCGTGTGATGCCCAAACCCACAAAAACCAGAATTTCAGAAATATGCAACAAATTACAAGGAAAGGAAGTAAAAACAAATTTGCAACTAATCATAACTCTTGATTAGAAGCAATAATCTCAATCCCAGGATGACCTTACTCGATCCAAAGGAGAGAGACACCCAATATCACTTTACTGATAATGTGCAGAAACTGAATGAATGATGTCCTCTAGGACTGTCGACCATTATAGGCATATATAGTTGTTGGAATCTCCATAAAACCGTAATAAAACTATCCTAAATTAGTTTTAGACAAATGCCACTAACTTTAGTTAACATCCCAAATCTAATCTTCTAATTACAAAGAATTTGCTAAAATAAGTCACAACTAATCAAAACAGGAAAATTCCAGAAATCCGAATGCCCAAAACAGTTGTGAATGTTTGTTCTCTCTGTGGGCCCAAGTGGTTCACCTCCATCATCTTAAGAGATGGAACCCACCACTATTTTCTCCACTCATGAGTGGCCAAGAGACCATAGGCCTTTCATGGATTTGGGCTACATGTTTGGCCCATTTAAACAAAACCCAAAAATACGCAGTTTCTGTTTGCATTGCAGATTTTTTTCCTGCAATTTACAAATAATCCCCTGTAGTTTTCTGTTATATAAAAACAGAGCCTGACAAGATTTTACTATATATTTGGGCCCCAAATATGATTAACTCTTGATACAACCCTTGCAGGCCTTCTTGGTTTCTCATATTGCTCCATGAATGCTTCGGCCATTGCAATGAAGTGGAGATTTTGGCTTATTCTAGAGGGGATGCAGATTTGTTCCCTTTCTTTTCATAAGATGCTCAAATGTAGAAAGCACCTCGTCTAATGCTATCACTTGTGTGTCAAGGTCGGTCGATGGTCTCTGGAAGTTTCAGTACATTCTGAATGATATTAGAGTATTATCATCTTCCTTTCAGTTGGTATTTAGTCATATTCTTCCTTCCAAGAATGATGTTGCAGACACGTTGACCAAACAAGGGATTGATGGGGTAAGGCCTTCTGTCGACCCTTCAGTGTAGTCATGTTTGCGTCTTTTGCCTTTTCATTTTGTAGTGGTTTAAGGTTCTTATACCAGTACTTTGTAATCTTTTCATAAATAGAATTCATGTTACCAATTTTTTTTTTTTAAAGCATCTTACCGCCAATGACGTGTCTTTTCCTGTGAGATGCAGTTTGTAGACAATGCCATACTGAAATATGAGAAATCTAAAGCTTAGGATTGTCTCTAAAATACGTCCTCTTATTGTCTGGATATGCATCTGCAGAGAGAGAGAGAGAGAGAACAATAATTATAGTCTCAAAGATAAAGGAAATAGAAAGAGGAAAGAGGCTAGCAATGAAAAAAGAAGAATTTTCAAATCATGCAAATCCATTAAAGTCTAAATTGCATATCCAATTGTGAATTTCTGCTAAAAGAAGTCCATTAAATCATTATAAGCTTTAGTTTGATTTATGATGATTTAAGGAGCCAATACAGATGGCCAAGAAATAGTAATACACTAAGTTATGATTGTGAAGATTCATCCTACTTAAAAGCACTGCAATTTTGATGAAAATCTTCAAAAGCGGTTATTGCTGCTGATTCTAAATGCAGCTTAAGTTAAAGCATCGTAAGTAGGACGTCAAAAGCTTGCTAGGTTGGATTCTATGACTTGAAGAAATTGAAGGGTATTCCACTATCAGTCAGTCTCTTGACCTCTTCTAACGAGCATCCATATGGCAATTAGCAGAATGGATGAAGGAGATTTGGCCATTGGTTTTTGAAGGATGGTGTGCCTTTTTTAAGCATTTTCTTCGAGAAGCCAATGTTGTCGCTGATAGTTCAGCTCAAGACAATGAATCTCACGCTAATTTTTGTATGAAGTTCAGTTTGCACTGTTCTGTTTTTGTCTTGTCTTGGATAAATCAATTTACTTTTCTAAAAATAAATAATTAAAAACTTTATATATATTTATGGAAGCAGCTCTCCTAAACTAAAGCTTAAGATAAGGTAAGCTCAAGTGTGTGGTGGGGCCCACCTAGGGACCCACATGGGGATGGAGATGGGGGAATTTCAAGGACTCCCTGGACCCTCTTCTTTGCAAAAATCAGCCACAACCGTGGTTTCTATCATCTCCATCTGGGCCCCAAAAGTTTAATGGTCGACAATCCATTCGGATGGGTACACAATCGATCCAATGGTGTGTTGACCATTCGGATCGGTACACATTCAATCCAATGGTCCAATAAAGTCAGATCTGACCGAAAGTTGGTGGACTTGTGCAATTTAGGGGGGTCGTGTGTTAGGTCCATTTGGATGGACCATGGGTGGGCCCCACAAGTGTCCATTAGGAGAGCCATGTAATATATATATATATATATATATATAGAGAGAGAGAGAGACGACATCACTTGTTGTGTAAAGTTTAAATAGAAGAAAGAGATGATCTCACGTATGACATGAAAGAAATCACAGAAATTTTGGATGTCACGTCGTCGTGGTGGTTTAAAATTAATAGATAATATCCAACAGCCCAAATTTTTCAAAGAGGATCCTTTAAACTGGAAATGTCATGTGGTTACAGGATAGGAACACAAAAAAAACAAAAAAAACAAAAACAAAAAAAAAAAAAAACATAAACAAAAACAAAGAAAAGAAAAAAGAAAAAGTATTTGACCTGCTCTTCATCCCACCAAGATTCCCAGCTATTTTCCCCCTTCACCCCAACACCACCTTTATAAAGAAGCCAACCGATCCAATTATCAAAGTCCTCCACAGTCCTGTTTATTCCACACAAAAATTATCTCACCAACACAACATGCAAGTATAATCTTATACAGAAAGATGAGAGCATAGATGGAGAATAAGGAGAGGATAAGACTGGAAGAAGGAAGAAGAAGATCATGATAATGATGAAGATGAAGATGACCCATAGTTTGCAATAATAATGATGATGATGAAGCAGAATTGTCTGTTTTCTGCACAACGTTGACCATGGAAATGGTCCTGTTAAATGTTAAACTAACAGCAAATATAAAGCAAGAAATGAATGTTATATTAATTGTGTTGTAAAACTTACTTTTGCCACTCAAATCCCGATGGATTAAAGATATAAGGTGCAAAGAGCCATGAAATGACAAGGAACCAACTACTGATGGTAAGTAGGATAAAAGAAGTTGCGCCTCCCCGTGTATAACCATATGCTATATAAACAATGAGAAGCAGTGCCACTTCAAGCCTGTATAGATGAAGATGTTAAGACTCCAAAAACGAACATTATTGGTCAGAAGATAGTTACAATATTCAACAATCCATAATTGGAAAGAATTACTCACGCCTTCACAAAATGACTTCGAGAGTACAGCCGATAATTTTCAGCAAACTTTATGTGCTGGACAACAAAGCCTCTACCAGTTGCTTTGTACTGTCAATTACTATTTAAATGTAAATACCAGTACTGCTATGTGAAGTTGATAGGACAATGAAGAAAAGATCCAGAAAAAACGTACTTTTGCACCTCCGTGGAGAATAGTTCGGCCAAAGTAATGTGTTCTAGTTCCTAGAGAAAATGTAAAAAAGACGGAGCACAATTGCAGCTGCATGGTGATAAAACTAAAGACTGCCTGTAAAAGCAATAAGATAAAATTAAACTTAACTGGTAAACGAACAGTCCATGCTCATTTATAAGAATTTCACAAATATAATACCATTGGATTTGACCAAGAAAATGCATGTGTCTCTATATCATCATCATCATCATCATCATCATCATATATATATATATATATATATAGCTTTTCACCTGCACACCTTTTACCATGCACACCCATGTGCACGTTGTTGTGGGGCCCAGCTGGGGTCCCACCAACCAATGGGACCAAGGGGGGTCGACAGATCTGGATGGGCCCTACCTTTGTATAAAATTTGAGGCCCATCAAATCATCCTAACCCATTCTTCCATGGTCAACAAGTTCAACGATTTTACATCCAAAAAAAAAAAAAGGACAGTTGAAGCAATAGTCCGGTCCATTTGGATTGATGGTAAAAAACAGAAAAGAAAAGAAGGAGATCAGTGACTATCAGGGGAGAGTGTGTGGGTTTTTTTTTTTCTTTTTCTTTTTTCTTTTTTTGTTTGTGTACCTCATAGTAGGGCCTACTTGATGACCCATCTGAATGGATTAAATGCATCGGACCCCCCCTTGAATAACAACAGTCCCTTTTTCTTACACCCACCTCAATGAACTGCGTTGGATTGATGGGTCAATTTTTTACGGGGCGAAATTTGTTGGCCGTTAATGAAGTAGTTAGATAGATCCGATGGGGCTCATTTTTTTGTACGCGAGTAGGGCCCAACCAGATGAATAGATTCCCCCCAAGAAATAATAATAATAATAAAAACAATCCCTAGGTGAGGCCCGCAACGAGCGGTGCTTACGCGGTATGGTGAGCACCACCTAGATGGGCCAACTGGAAGCGGCCCACTTTGGGCCCTACGGCTCATAGGACAAGGTGGGATGCAAAGATCCGAGTGGGACCACCATAGATATGAAGTTTGAAGCCAATCCCATGCCTCTTAACACCTTTGATCTATGACCTGCGATTTTAACAACTTTATATGAAACAAATCAGTCCCTCAATCCAACAATCCACTCCATTCAGATGGTATAAAATACAAGGATCAATGATTATTAAGGGGGGCCATTGTTTCTGGTCCACTCGGATGGATCATAAGGTGGGCCCCATTAGGTGGTGCTCACCGTAATACCGTGAGCACCATACCATGCTCCCATTGTTTTTAGCCCACTCGGATGGATCATAAGGTGGGCCCTATTAGGTGGTGCTCACCGTAATACACACATATATGAACCACCAAACCATCTACAAGTGCGCGAGGGACCAAACACATGCCCCCCCCCCCCCCCCCCCCCCCCAAATTACACATGTCCACCAATTTTCGGTCAGATCCGAATCTACTGGACCGTTGGATTGACTATGTATCAATCCGAATGAACTGCTGACCATTAAACTTTTGGGCCCAAATGGAGATGATAGAAATCACGGTTGGGGCTGATTTTACAGATAGGAGGATCCCAGGGAGTCCTTGAAATCCCCCTCAATCCCCATGTGGGTCCCCAGGTGGGCCCCACCACACATTTGAGCTTACCTTATCATAAGCTTGAGCTTAGGAGGGCTGGCCCATATAAATATATATATATACATCCGCCAGTTTTTTTACTAGAGGAGGGTTGCGTTAGGTAGGTTGACAGCTAGCGTAAAAATTTGCCACAACCCAAACATGAATTATGAGATTACAACATTCCGAGATCATGCTAGGGCGTTCCCCGCTTTAAGCGACACATTGCGGCATCGCCCGGTTGCATTGGAAAGTGGGCAAGGGTTACCCCACCATTCTAGACGATTGCGGCTAAAGAAGTTAGTCCAACAGCAGGATAAGAGGAAGATTCGTCTTGCTACTTGGAATATAGGAACCTTCACACGCAAGAGCATGGAGTTAGTCAAAGTTATGAAAAGAAGAAGAATTAGTGTAGTCAGTCTACAGGAGACAAAGTGGGAAGGGGGATAAAGCTAAGGAGCTCATTGATGGTTATAAACTTCTTTATGCAGGAATGAACAACACAAGAAATGGAGTGGGTATAGTTGTCGATAAGAATTTTAAAGAGAAAATTGTGGGGGTAAAGAGACTGGGTGATAGAATTATAACAATTAAACTATTGTTAAAGGAAGAGATAATTCATATCATTAGTGCATATGCTCCCCAAGAAGGATTAGACGAAAGTGTCAAGAGCCAATTTTGGAAGGAGATGGATAGTTTACTATGAGAAATTCTAACTAGTGAAAAGATTTTCCTAGGAGGGGACTTAAATGGGCACATAGGAAAAAATAATAGAGGTTATGAGAGTGCATGGAGGACCAGGATTTGGAGAATAGAATGAGTTTGGAGACACTATCTTAAGACTTTGCTTTAGCATTTGACCTTGTATAGCAAACACTTGCTTGAAAAAGATAAGAGGAGCATTTTATTACTTATAAAAGTGGAACTATCAGGAGCCAGATAGACTTTTTTCTAGTTAAAAAACATGACCGATTGGATTGTAAAGAATGTAAGGTTATTCCAAGAGAGAGTTTGACCACACAACATAGGCTAGTAGTTTTAGATATTTGCATTAGAAATAGAAAAAAGAAGCGTGGAGGGATTTGAAAGGAGAAAGGGCGACAATATTTAAGGACAGAGATAGATGAAGGAGAATGGAATTTTGAAGGAGAAACTATAGCGATGTGGAATCAAATGGCTAATTGTATTAGGAAGTTGCTAAAAAGGTGCTTGGAGAATCGAAAGGGAAGAGACACAATAATAAAGAAACTTGGTGGAGGAGTGTAGAGGTTCAAAAAGTTGTCGGGAGGAGACGTTACAAAGTTTCGCAGGGTACTAGGAAGATAGAAAACTATGAGATGTACAAAAAGGCAAAGAAAGAAGCTAAGAAAGTAGTAAGTGATGCAAAGTGCAAAGCATATGTTGACCTATATAATAGGTTGGGAACAAGAGAAGGAGAGAGATATTTTTAAGCTTGCAAAAATAAGAGGAAGGAAAAGTAGGGACTTAGATCATATCAAATGTATTAAAAGCAATGACCAAAAGGTTCTAGTGAAAGACAACGATATTAAAGAAAGGTGGAGGGAATATTTTACGTACTTTTAAATGAAGACTATATAGGAGACAAAAGAATAAAAGAGGATCCTTCAGTAGCAAAGCATACCTTTTTTTGTTTGTGTGTGTGTGTGTAGAATTAGGGCGATGGAAGTGAGGAAAGTATTAAAACAAATGAAGACGGAAAAGGCTACGAGCCCAGATGACATTCCGATTGAGGCTTGGAAATGCTTAGGAGACGTTGGGGAGATTTGGCTAACTAAAGTTTTCAATAAGATAATAATGACAAAGAAAATGACGGATGCATGGAGAATAAGAGTTGTAGTACCTATATATAAGAACAAGGGAGATGTGCAAAACTGTACCAACTATCGTGAGATTAAATTTATGAGTCATACTATGAAGCTACAAGAGAGAGAGAGAGAGAGTAATGGAGAAAGACTTAGACAAAAGACTAAGATATCTGAAAATTAATTTGGTTTTATGCTAGGCAAGTCAACAACGGAAGCTATCTTGTCACCTAGGCAATTAATGGAAAATATCGAGCAAAAAGGAAAAATCCGCATAGTCTGCAATGATCTAGAAGCCTACGACAAGATACCTAGAGATTTAATTTGGTGGGTCTTAAATAAAAGGAATGTTCCATAAGGTTATATTGAAATTATTAAAGACATGTACGAAGGAGCAATAACGAGTGTGAGAACTAGTGGGGAGATAAGGAAGTTCCCAATTACCATAGGTTTGCATCAGGGGTCAGCCCTAAGCCCTTATATCTTTATACTGATTATGAATGAGTTAACTGCTCATATTCAAGAAGAGGTACCTTAGTGTATGTTATTTGCAGATGATATTGAGTTGGTAGATGAATCAAGAGATGGTGTTAATGCAAAACTCAAGAGATGGCGGGAGGCTTTAAAATAAGCCGTACAAAGACGGAATATATGGATTGTAACTTCAGTAGACATACAAAAAGAGCTGAAACTATTATGAGAATTGAAGACTATTGGATACCACAAATTGATTCTTTCCACTACCTTGGCTCTACAATTAGTAAAGATGGGGAGATTGATGAAAATGTAGAACATAGAATAAAAAGCGGGATGGTTGAAGTGGAGACTTGCTTGTGGAGTGATGTGACCAACGAATGCCTACAAGATTGAAAGAAATTTTTTACAGGTAATCAATTAGACCAACTATGACCTATGGAGTAGAATGTTGGCGAATCAAGAAACAACATATGCACAAAATGGATGTAGCAGAAATGTGAATGTTGAGGTAGATGTGTTGTAAAACTAGAAAGGATAAAATTAGAAATAAACGCTTTCGAAAGCATTTAAGGATCGCAACAATAGGGGATAAAAATAGAGAAATCCGTTTGAGATGATTTGGGCATGTCCAACATAGGCCGGTAAGGGCGCCGGTAAGGAAAAATTTAGCCATGAAGGTTAATGGCCCACCAAAGGGAAGCGGTAGGCCAAAGAGAATGTGGATAGAGGTGGTAAAAATGGATATGAAGAACTGTGACTTATCTGAGAATTTGTCTTAAGATAGATCGGAATAGAGAAACAGAATTCGTGTAGCCGACAGCAGCATAGTTGGGACAAGGCTTTTTTTATAATGATGGTGATGATATAAAGGGGCAAGGAAAACAGAAATACACTAGATCTTACTATCATGAGCAAGAAAGTGCTGAAGTATTTGCTTTACTATTCTTTTAAAGAATTCTTAACATAAAGATAAAAGATCAGATGTCGAAAATGATGACCTTCAGCAATCCCAGTTCTAAAATGAAGCCCATTATCATCGGCACTGCAGTAAAAACACCGATCTGGACCAAGAACTGAGCATTTAAAGCTGCATCAAGGGCAGTGTTACCCAACAACCTAGCTTCTTGTGAAATCCCACGATCAAGTCCAGACAGGGCCTGAAGGATTTGGCAGCACTTGAAACTAAGTCAAAATTACACAATGAAAATACAAGTAAATGGTCACATCATGTGAATCAAAATGAGATGCTAGGCAAATAAGCTATGGATCTACCAGATAAACCCTCCCATACAAGAAGATGTACACAGTCAGAACTGTCATCTGCATCAATAATCATTGTCAGAAGAAACATATATTTCTCCCTGGAAAACCATAGTTGAAGAATAAAGAGATGAAACATATACCATGGTGCAAACATAATATCCAACTGTTGTAAAATAGAAGGATAACATTCTAAAGAAGTCAAAAAGTTGCCCAAGCCGATATACATCTCTACTCAAAACCTGCTCTCCATTTCCACCAGCCACTTTACCCTCAAACAGTGCAATTTGGTTCAACCCAACATCTCTCCCTTTCCCAACCTAAGAAAATCAGAAGTCAAAAGTCTTATGATGGGATCAAATATACATAGAAAACATCTAATAATTTCAAAATAGACAAGATCCAGTGATACAAATATAGGGAAAAAAGGAATTGACAGATGAAAACCTGAATGTATTCATGGTGCGTGATGTTACCCTGACGTAATGTAGAATTAAATCCTGCAGCATTAGTTAACCTCTATTAACAATTATAAATAAAGCTTCACCAATCATTAGGAAACATACCACATTTATCAAGGTAGAAGTGCTCTGTTGATGACTATGAAGTTGTAGAAGGCATACAATTTTTGGACATTTTTCTTGTTTACCCTTTTTTCCTCTAGAGGCCAATGGTAGCTATCATGGACTATATACCAAACCTCACACTCAAATAGACATAGACCGACTAAGTCTTACTCCACCAATAGACAACCTCACCCTCAAGTAATGATAGACTCTTAACAGAGAGCATAATTTCCAGCACGACAATTTGGGAGATTGGGCCACCACACTAATCAAGAGGATGTGAAGGTCCTTGCATGGATAGGGATAGACCAAAACTCAGCCTGATCGGATTTCGTTTAGCGAGAATTTGAGGCATTAATATCAATGTTAAAGAAGTGTTGAAAAAGAGGGAATCTGAATCCACCGGTGGATGTAAGTCAAATGAGTGCCAAATCAGAGTGTAGTCAATTCATCGGAGATCAAGTAGCGAGTGTAAAGGGTTTCTCCTGATCATAAGACATCTGGTGGGCCCACAATAGTGTAGTTCATCTAATTTACAACCTGGCCCACAATAGTGTAGTTCATCTAATTTACAACCCACCCACCCACCACCCCCCAAAAAAAAACACCCTCCTCTCTTCCCCCTCCTCTCAAATCCAAACACACACACAAGAAAAAGGGGTAAAAAAACATCTGAATTTTGATACCATTTGATTGATCATGCAGAAAGAAAACACGAACGGAGTTCATCCAACAGTTTAAAAGGAAAAAAAAAAAACTAGCAACTTTGAGAGCTTTAAATCTAGCGTTAGAACAAGCATATAGTCCCCAACTTTTAGCGCACACGACATTTCCAGAGTTCTTCTAACAGTTAAAAAATTTGCAACTTTGAGATAAATCTAGAGTTAGAATGACCACATGATCCCCAACTTTTTGGACACGCCTAGGCCAAACAAAGGCTCATCAATCCCACTACCCCGCACGATTGTTAGCATGTATCAAATGGGCCCCATATGAGAGAACCTTCTTTTGCTCAAGAACCATCTGCAAGGTTTTTATGTGCAGTCCACACTATTTTTTGGTCCACCTGGCCCACCTATAAACAACCCCCCACTACCCAACCCCATCCACACACCAATAATTCGCCACACTATCCAATCATTACTCGCTGTTGGACAAAAAAATGATGCCTTCTAAAACCAATAAATAGGAACACCGTAGATCATAGGGTTAGGATGATCTAATGGGATTGATATTTTGGATACCCCAAGGTAACATTGAAATCTTTCCACATCCCACCTCCCAAATGATTGGCATGGCCCAAAATGGACCCCACAAACAAGTTCGAACCGTAATATGTGCAGACATTTGTAAGACCCCGGTCCTTAATTAATCTTGTTTAGTAGATAATTAGATTAGTTTTATGCATTAGATTAGTGGTTGGATAGCTTTGGAGGGTTTTGGACCAAGTTAGAGAACTAGAAAGACCTTTTTGTAATTTTGGGCGAATGTGAGGGATTGTTTGTAATTTTGGGATTTCCACGTTTTTTGGCCTCAATGGATAGAGTGTGTCGTTTCCAGAAACTTTAGTTTTTTACAGAATACCCCTTTGTTGTCTGGAATTCCTTGTAAACCCGTTTGCCTCATGTTTTAGAGGCAAGGACTGTTATGTAATATTGGAAAACACACACACACACGCAACAGTGTCCAGGCCTTTTTTAGGAGAAAACGCCCCTCCTAGTTGGGCCCACTGGGATTTATGATGATCATAAAAGTCCATTGGATGGAAAGATCAATATGAAGCCTACCTATATGCAAAATCTTCTTTTAATCCATGGCTTAATGGTTAAGAGGCATCATTTTATTATGATTTCAATCCAACGGTGAGGAAAAGTTAGATAAGTGTCAAACTTGGACTTGTACTTGTGAATATTGTGTGTGCGCGCGCGCGTGTGGGGGGGGGGGGGGGGGTTGAAAAGACTAGATTGACTCACATGGGCCCATGACCAAAAAAAGAGGGGTGGAAAAAGAGGCATTTTTAAATTGGCGCATTTTTTAGAATTTCCATATATATATATATATATAAACCCTAGCCATTTCATCCTCTCTCTCCTCTCCATCAATTCTCTATGTCGTGCGGGTGCATGTGGAAGCGCAAGTACCTGCGATCAACAATCAAGCCACACACAAGAAGAGAGAAAAAACACACGAGGCATTTACGTGGTGCGGCAATATGCCTACGGCCATGGCAAAGAGAACTCAGTATCTCTTTACTATTCCACTCTTAGGTCTAGGTTACAAGTTACATGATATATGTAAGTCCCTCTTTCTTAGCCCCTACAAAAGCCCAAAATACCACGGACCCAAAGCCTGGTCCCTAACTAACCCAATGGACCAATCCGGTTAACTCAGAATATAAGACATAAACCCAACACTCTTAGCTCCTCTTTTCTTCTTCTTCCTTGCATGCAAATGACCAAGAGACTCCATCAATTTACAACTAGAGATTGACTAGTTCAAGCTCCTCTCTCTCTCTCTCTCTCTCTCTCTCTCTCTCTCTCTCTCTCTCTCTCTCTCTCTCTCTCTCTTCTTGTTTGATCTCAATTGATAAGCAATCTCCTCTCCGAATCCCTTCCTTGGTTTAGTAATGGGTTTTAATTCCTAGGATATTTCCATACAAGCCCTCTTGGCCCCAATTCCCACGGCTTGTTGTGTAGGAGCCCTTTTTAGGGTTAGAATTTGGGGATTTTGGTGGATAGTTGGAGATCTAGTGTGGATTGGAGGACCAAGGCTCCTCCTAGAGTCCTGGCGTTTGGTTGGTTAGCTCTTCGAGGCAGCATCCTCACTATGGATAATCTTCTTCGGTGAGGGGTGGTTCTAATCAATGCTTGCCCACTATGCCTATCGGCGGAGGAGACTGTGGATCATATTTTGCTAAATTGTAAGTTCGCTCAAGCTATTTGGACTTCTACCCTTGATTGTTTTGGTTGTAGCTGGGTCCTCCCTCATTCCATCTCGGAGCTCTTTGATGCTTGGAAGTTTGGATTTCAGTCCAAGAGAGGAAGGCTTCTCTGGCGGTCCTCCTTTCTTGCTAACATCTGGCCAGTTTGGAAGGAAAGGAATAGGCGTTGCTTTGAAGATTGTTCTTCCCACTCAGTAGTTGTTGCTTCGAAAGCCAGAATCCTCACTGCCTCTGGGTCTCTGTGTCGCCAGATTTTTGGGGAGTGCCTATTGAGGTTATGTTGTTTAAATGGAGAGAAGTAGTATCCTCTTAATTTTTGGTTTCTCTTTTTTTGGGGCCTTAGGTCCGCTTGGGAGGCTCTGTTTCTCCTCTTTTGCTGTTTTGGATGGTTTCTTTGTCTCCATTGTTTTTTCCCTTGCTTTTCAATATATATCTTTTGTACTGCTCTGCTTTGATTAATACAATTCACCATTCAAAATAAAAAATCAAGTGTGGATTGGAGGATTTTCAGCTAGAATCAAACCTAATGCAAGTAATCATTTATAATTACATGACATGCATGCATGACTTCCATGATTGCTCTATTTTAGATTATTCAATTCAAGCTCATCTTGTGTTTTGGGTCAATTACATGCTAACTGGAATGATTAATCTCTAAGACAGTAAAATTGTGGGTTGCATATTCTGATTAGGACTTGTGATACCTTAGAAATGGTGGATTTCTGTACAATTTGATGCATGGGAAGAAACTCCCCTGAACCAGACCAAGTTTTGAGACCTACAGCCAACTGTGAGTAACCTATGGCCAGCCGTCAGCTCATAGACAGCTACCCATAGGTCTTTATTGGTTACAATTCCAGAGAACCAAGCTTTAGGGTTCTAACACACAAGCTAACTGTAAACCCGTTCTCGGCTAACCGAAGACCCTCAAGGTTCATTTATCTTTAAGGGGACCTTGAACCTACGATTTTGGAGATAGTTTTGGGACCCATTGACCTTGCCTCATCTTAATTGATTACGGGACCTTAGTAGGTGATGTTTGAACTAATGTTTACCTACAGATTGCCCATAATTTGCGTAGGGCAATGCTAAGTCAAGTGTGTATTGGTTTAGGACCTCTGATGCCAATTAACTTTAGGAACGCCAAGATTATGATAAATTATGGACATCGGAGATCTTAGGGCTACATGGTGTCGAATAGCATTGTCTTAGGGCAATCTAAACCCTAAGTTCGAAAATCGTAATTTTCCTTGACTTGATATTAATCTTGTTGGATGTACCTTTAGTGTTATGTTTATTCGCATGGCCTGTACATGCATCCTTATTTGCTTGCGTCTTGTCCATTGTGTTTTATGTTGGGACTTTATCATTACCTAGAATGGAACTAGTTACCCCTTTTGCAATGGTCTTGTTCTAATGGGCTAAGATTTAGGAAGGTCTTGTAATGGTGCTACTTAATGAAGTGTGATGTGTTAGCTAGGCTTGTTTTGGAGTCGTCTTCCGGTTGTTACAGTTTTCGAGGTAGAGTCTAGTATACCCTCGTCCTTAGACCCCTCGTGATAGTCACCGATCCAAGGTTTGGCATCCATCCGAATGGACTAGACCATTGGATCGAATGTGCACTCATTTCTTACGGTGAAAACCGTGGACCATTGATCAAGTGGTTAGGATGATGATTCGAGCCTCTGTCGCCAAACACAAGTAGGTGGGGGAGAGATCTTTTGACCCCCACACACCCCTCCAAATCCCTAGGTAGGGCCCACAATAAGTGCACTCACGATAAGGTGAGTGCCAATGCTCAGCAGAGTGTCATATATATATATATATATATATATCGGTAATATTTAGGTGAGAACTAGTTCTCACATATTAGATGAGAACCTTTTTTTGTGGGGCCCAATTGTGGGCCCCATTTAGGGATGGGACCAAGGGGGATGGAAAGATATATGTGAGAATGAGACCACGGCCCACAAAAGTCTAATGGCTTCATATTAAAAAAAAAAAATGCTCAACCCTTGATCCAACGGTTCAGTCCATTCGGATGTGTGCCAATAATTGGGATTAGTGAATATTAGGGGGTTCCCTATTGGTTGCTAGGTTTGGATGGGTTGCTAGTTGGGCCCCGCAAAAAAAGTTCTCATATAATAGGTGAGAACTAGTTCTCACTTGAACCCTATATATACACACGCGTGCGCGCACCCGCGAAAGTAAGGGGGTTATAGATTGATCAGGATGTGTGTGTGTGTATGAGAGAGGGAGAGAGCGCTTAATTGCACTTCCACAAATCACTATTGTTTCACTAAAAGCTCCAGGCTACAACCATGAATGACTAAACCAGTCGAAAAAGACGCAATGTGACGAATAAAAACCCAATAAAATGTACCTGCATAAATATCTTCACTAATATTGATCACACGAGATGCCTTGCTGATGCCACCACGGGTTATATGAAATATCCTATCAAAGACGTCGGGATGCCCATAGTGCATGCGAACTCTGTAAGATAAATGACACAAAGTAAAATCATTTTGATAACCTAAAATAGAAATTTAAAGGAAAACTAAATATCCTAATATAACAGGATTTAGCAAGAAAGAATATTAACAAAATAAGAAAAATCTAATTAATCAAGAAATTTTAGTACATATATGTTAACTGCAAACAGGAATGCACCCTATTATGTGGTGAGAGACAATTAGGGATTAAATTATAATGTTGTAGTAAATATGGGTTAAAATGTTATTATGAGGATAAGGTAGTCTCAGATTTGGATTTAATTAAATCTGCATTGTTTTAGGTTAGAATTATGATGTGAATAGAGTTTCCCATTATGATGTAATTACATTTCTCGGTTGAGGTTAACACGTGAATATACTCTGTAAATAGCCACTGGCTATTCTCAATAAAGTAGAATGCAGAATTTTGCAAAGCGCAGTCCCTTAATTTTAACTCGGTATTAGAGCTTAAGGTTAGGGTTACGGTTAGGGTTAGGTTTTCCAATGCAGGCCCTTGGGTTAGGACTTGCGTGGGTGCCGAAACACGTGTCTGCAGACACTTCAACAAGTCTCAGCAGAGACGATAACGAGTACACACCTCATTGGAAAAACCCAACTTCTATTATTCAAACTTTGACAATCATTTCTACAATGCCATATAAATAGGAAAACACAATGTAGGGCCTAAGAAACCTAATTAAACTAGGAAATTAAATAATATTGAAATCGAACTCTAATTACAATTCTATAAATAAAAATAGAAACTAATCAGTGAATAAAAAACCCTAAATCGACTTCGGCCCCACACGTGGCCTGAGGTCGATATGCATCATTTTCTTATTTTATCTTTTCTCTCTTCATTCGTTATAACGAATATAAGGCTACCAAAAGCTACTCTCAATCCAATCAGCAGAAACACCATCTACAGTCTGAAAGCCCCATTAGAAAAAACACTAGAAGATGGCCGAAGAAGACGACAACATGAAGTGAAGAAATCCAAAAGAGCCATATTGTGCTCTTCTCTCATTCTAGGGTTTGTCTAGGTTTTGAATACTAGGGCATGAAGAAGAAGAATACAAACCCATACTCGTCGGTAGATGTCGCAAAAAAGGGAAAAAGAAGCCAGAGAATGCAATGAGACCACAGCCCCACCACCATTGTCGTCATCCTCATCCCCCTCATTTGTGGCCAAGTCTTCTTCGAGACTTGTTGAGTTAGGATCGAGCGAGGCAAGCTTTTGGTTGATGCGAAGCCTCTCCTGCCACTTGTTCTGACAACTGTGAACTTCATTTATGAAGTCGGAGACGGAGAGCCTTACTGGGAATCAAATGTAAATGGCCCCACTTTTATGTGAGGGACCACAGGGGATTAAGAGTTCATTAAGGATTAGGAGTCTTGCAACACTACTACATTATTTAATAATAAAAAATAGAGTATGGGGGCGTGGGTTTGAACATGCGCTGCCTCCAATCTCTTCAATTTTGGCATCTGAATTCTACTTGGATGTGAGACCTAACCATTAGGAGCTTCAGATTTTGAGTTTATGTTACTTTGACATAATCTCCGACTATAACTGGGCGATCTCCGAGGATGAAATCAATATGGGGAACTCCCATGATTGGATTTTCTTTTGCAATCTCCCAATTAGTAGCCTGTTCTTCTAATGATGCAATTTGTTCAGGAAGTGGATTTACAATCAGATCCATATGTTGTTCAGTTGGCTCCCTACGCATTTCCAATTCTCCAATGCTCATATATTCTCCTTTTGCTGCCTGCACTTGTTGATCAACATTGTTCGAAGGACAAGGCTCGGTTTCTTTTTCTTCGAAGTCATTTGAAGTTACATCTGTATCAGGAGTTCCACATGCTATTTCATCTGAATTTGCAATGACTTCCTTCTATTCTTGTTCTTGCTTTTTATGGGTTCCTATTGTGCTCATGGTGATCTCCATTATTACCTCAGCGGGATCTTACAAGTCCCTTAAGACGAGCCTTGAGTTCCTCAATTTGCACCTTTTTAGAATGTTGTAGGGCAGCCATCTGCGCCATCAATTCTTGCATGTTCTTGGCCATCATGACTTGCAGGTTTTTAGCCAATTGTCCTAAGGTAAGAGTGGGCTGGGAAGAACCTCGAATCAGCCTCACAAATCAGTCTTGATTTCCCCTGCCACAGTTTCCACAACATTGCTTTTGTGGTTTGTTGAGAGTTTTTCGCAGGCGATAATACCATTTTAGCATGCCTCAACATGAATTGCTTCCAAATATCCTTCATGCATGGTTTCGCAGTCCTTAATATTTTTCAATATGTTCAATCATAAACCTTTGATAAAGTGATTGAAATCATGTATTTCGCTCTCCAATTTACATAAACAGTGTAGCCTATCAAATTCGTTGGTATATTCAACCACAGTCAATCTTCCTTGTCTCAAATTAAGATATTGCTCAAAGTAAACTTCATTCTCATAATACCATTTTCCAATTGTACATTTCAGTTCTTCATCAATTTTAGCGAGTTGCAATTCTATGTTGACTTGCAATTCCTTATTAGCTTGGAAGTAAGGACCGAAGATTTAACGCTTATAAAAAAAAATCAAACTAACCTGCAGATTGGATTGCCAAGAGTATGCAAGCGAAGACGGATAATTGATCAGAGTCCGGATGGAGAAGATCTTGTTATTTGAAGATGAATGGATAAAATATGACTGAATTTGGGCCTACACTAATATCTGCACCCGGCTATCTTTTTTTTTTTTTTAATATTGTCGCTGTTTGGGTTCAGACCAAGCTGAAATCAGACCCAACTAGCTGTGGGCTCAACACGGCACTTGTCTCAGGGACGTGTGAGGGAGGATAAATCCTGTTCTCATCTTCTTTGTTCTCAATTTCTGTGAATGCAAAGAAGAAAAGGTAGTAGGTGAGGGCTTCGACTCCGCTTTGCTGTTGCTCTTCAACAAGAAAGAATGGAGGGGCGATGATCATGATGATGATGTAGGCAACGAGGGAGATACAGGCTGTAGTGAGGAGCAATTTGGAGATGACTGAGACTCATCTTCTCCTTCTCTTTGCTGTGGCAGAAGATGAAAAGGAAGAGAGATGGAGACAATGCTGGCAGTGGCCATGACTGTGAGAAGGCTCAACGATGGTGCTGGTGCTCAAAGATGATGCCGATGAACTCTGCAATGGTGGTCCCTATTGTAGAAACAATGCCTACGTGGTGCAGGTGACTAACCGAGGTGCCAGGTACACGAGTTTCCTTCTTTCTTTCTTTTCTCTAGTCAAGGTATGGTTTAAACGAAGGAATCTGAAGGAGTTTCATGAGGATCAGTTTTAGGGTTTTGATGTGGTATGGAGGCTTGACAGAGGTGGGAATGGGATTTAGGGTTGCGGGGATTCTGGAAAATTGGAAATCGCGGTTTCGGTGGTTTGGGTTTTAGGGGTCTCAAGAAATTTGGGGTTTGAATTGGGGCTCGAATTTTGGGTTTTTTTTAAGACAAGGAATTGAGATCAAGAGGTTTAGGGGTTAGGGCTTTAAGGAATATGGGGAATTTTGGTTTAGGGTCTGAAACTAGAGATTTGAGATATTAGGGTTTCGGGAAGTACAGAAATTCTAGGGGTTTTGGGACGATGACTAGAATTGGGGAGATCTAGGTTTGGTTTGGGGTTCTGGAAGGATTGCTTTGGTGGGATCTACAGTTTAGCAAGGTATTGGAGCTTTAGAGAGTTTCAATGGATGGATTTGATGATGGAGGCTAAGGATGGGTGATTTGATGTGCTCGGTTGAAGGTGTCAAGGTTGGGAGTGGGGATTAGGGTTCACGGTGTTCGGCCGATCTGATGCAAGGTGGTTCGGCTGATTAGGCCATGGAAAGATCGGTTGTGGTGCATCTGGAAATGATAGCAGTGGAAGATTGCTTATGGTAGGTTGGGTGCAGTGCTTGGATCGGATGACGTGGGAATGGTGAAGATGGGTTGTGCCAATTTTCGAGTCCGGGGTGGATCGATCTTCGGCTCAAATACCAAATAATACGGAGCAGGGTACTAGATGCAGGCAGTAATGCGGAATGGAGGGGAGATGTGGGACGGGCAAGATAGAGATGGAGAGATGGGGACAAGTTCAGACGAACCTGAAAATTGGCCTTGCGCCAAACTCTAATCCAAGTCACAAAAGATAACCCAAGAAAACTTGGGAAGATCCCACAAGCTTCAATTTCCATTATCATTAACCATTATCAAAGCCAAGAGGCTTTACATCATCATATAAGAAAAAAGTAACCCTAGAACTAATCGAAACCATCCAAACACATTGATGGTAAGGATTAAAACATCCTGCTACTAAAACAACTTTAAACATAATTATACACTGTCAAGTACACTCTCATTACAGACTGTCCAACAATGGTCATTTCATTGTTTCCATGCTTGTTGATTATTGTTTAAAGAAGGTCCAGTCTTCAGGTAAAGCCCATGGGATGAAAGGCAATACCACGTCAAAGTTTCTAGTCATGCGAGAAACCCCTTACCTTTAAGTAAGGCAAAACGTGTCTGGCCATGTCACTTGGAGAAACAGAAACCCGATCTTCTTACTCGATTCCAATCTCGCAATTTACAGGTGGTTCGTACATATCATCTATCCCAATAAACCCTTTAATCTTTCCAACATGTGAGAGGTTGTGTAAGTCTTTCAGATCCCTTACCTCACACACTTCAAGTGGAAGTGGAACATTCATGAACACCTCATAAAATTAGTATACAGGCATGTTTCAGTATTTGAGATAGATTCTTGTGAATGAGACTACCTCAAATTACGGCAATTTGCTTTAGTGCATTATGTTCAATGGACCTACCACAATAAAGTAAGAAGAAAGAGCACTTTCACATTTTGTGGTGGCATTTTGTAGTACTATCAGTGCTCCTCCTAGAGGACATAGAACTTCAGCGGTCACTAGGGACACTTTGTGTTTCTTGAACAAGTTTTTGGTGTGCAGTCTCTGGGAGAGTTTTAAGTTGATTAGTTGGACAAGTAAACAGCAATGTTAAAAATTGAAGAGTGATTAATCTTTGTTGAAGGCATTGTTTTGTGATAAGGGGCAGTAACTTATTTGAACAAGACGGGCAGCAGAAACATGGTGTGCTCATTCCACAGACATGTTCAGGACTTCGGATTTGTCTGTGCGTGGTATTTTCAGATATCAGGCCTTACAAGGCTGTTCAAAATAGAGAGAGAACTTTATGAGTAACCCACAATTTTTTGGTTGAATCTAAGTAGTCAGGTGAGTTATGGGTAAGTGTTGATCCATTGAAGGATTATATATAAAACCTACCCAACCACTCTGAAAGAACGTTACGTCGTTAGTACTGCAGTGTAGCATTCTAACCTCTTCGGATATGCAGTGTAGCATACCAAGGTGCAGTCTAAGTAAGCAATGTTGCTGATTGTGCGGTTTATGTTGTGGGTCACAAGAAGTTTTACATCTCCTTCATCAATCAAGATTGCAAGATAGATAGAAGATCATCACAAGTATTGAAGATCAAGCTGACAAAGTTCCTCGCCAGAACAGTCACGAAAGGAAACAGATTTATGATGTTTATCCCAAGCGGGTCATAGTATCTATGTACCAGCATGAGGGGGAGTGTTGAGAAGCAGTTAAAAGAAGTCATTTTCTGATAAAAATGGTTAAATTTTTTTTATGAAGATAAGATTGCCTTAGATTTGGATTAGATTAATTTTTCGCTATTTTACGTTAGAATTATGAAGTGGTTTGGTTTCCTAATATGATATAATTTGGCTTCCTAGTTTAGATTAATATTTGTGATTGTAATCTTTAAATAGTCATATACAATTATTAATAAAACATAATACAGGACCTCGTCAAGATATTAAGTTGCTTGCTAGAAACAATCCTTCACAACAAACATCAATGCCTTACGGGTGTTTTACGTCAGTAGTCATGGCGTGTACCGTAAGAATGAGAAGGAGATGAAAAAATAGAAGTACCAGTAAGGATAAGGTTTTTAATGGCCTATTGTATTCATATCATCCCAAAAAGCAAAAACTGTCAAGAACAGGAGTCATGCAGAATGGTACTAAAAAAGATGATTGAACGTTAATATAATCTGTAAAGATGAAGTCAATGTTAATATAATCCGTAAAGATGAGGTTCTCAAGGGAAACCTAACGTAAGCATAACAAAGGATTCTGATCATTACTGTTATTGTAGAAAGAAAGATTCCATGGAATAAGTAATGCATAGGCATAATGGAATAGGTCCTTTTGAACATAAAACTCAAAATACAATTTTACTTACTTGAGAGGGTATGCCAAAACGCGTTGACCCAAGGTGACAAAGCTAGTTTCTTGATTGGACATGAACCAAGCTAGCGATGAGACACTGAACATTTATTGTAAACCCATTAGACCATGAAACAGAGATTCCACATGAAAAGAAAAATAAAGAGGAAAAATGAGGGGGTGAAAAAGAGGAAGGCAGAGAGCAAAGAATGGCCAACCTTCCAGTGAAGACATTCTCTCTCACACCCAGAATAGTTGGAGGTCGAATACCATGATTTCCATGGAATTCCTCGAGAAGATTTCTCATTTTCATAGCTTCTTCAAGGTAATTATCCTACAAACCACAAGATCAGGGCAGAATCACAGCATAAGTGCAGATAATAGTGAATTGCTTCATGACACAAGCACTAACAAAGATTAGTTAGAAAACTGATAGATTTGTCTATTATACAGACAGATAAATATAAGTGCTGTAATTCAGTTTATGCACACTCATCTTATATGTCGTCTGAATGTATTTTATAGTATTCTAGAATATTTGAAGAAATCTCTAGGGCGAGGAGTTTTATACTCAAGTCATGGCCAGTTGAACGTAGAAGCATATACAGATACTAATTGGGAAGGTCAAAGTCAGACAAATCTAAAACTGGCTATTGCAATATAATTAGCAGTTATCTAGTTTTGTAGAAAGGACAGGGAAAAAAAAAAGAAAAAAAAAAAAAAAAAAGTCGTAGCAACCTTATGTTTCAAAGTCGAATATAAAGCGAGGGATCATTGGGCATGTGAATATCGTGACTAAGAATTCTGTTGCAGAAACTGAGATTTACAAGTAATGTCCCAATGGTGTTACATAGTGACAATTCAGCAGCACATCACATTGCTTTTAATCCATTTTCTCATGGTCAAATGAAGCGCATTGAAGTCAAAGTTACTAAGAGATAAAACTGGACAGTATTGAAGGGGAGTATAGAGAAACAGTGAGGGATTATTTGTAATTTCAGAAAACTTAGGGCTAATTTGTAATTATGAGTCAGATGACGGTTTTTGTATATTCAAAAAAATTATATATATTAACATATATATTGGGCTCTCCCAATCCTAAGAAGTATGACCAGCATCTTTCTTCGCTTAAATTCTCCTTCCTCAAAACTCTCTTCTCCGATTTTCTTCTTTTTACCTGACTTCTTTGACTTATATTTATTTTTCTGAGCATTAAAGGTTCCAAGTTGCTTCATTTGCTGCTGCCTTTGTTTCTTGTTTCTGAGGCCCCGTGATTTCTTACTTTTTTTTCAGCTTATTTCACTAATGGTGTTTCAATTGGCATGTTTTATTGTTTAATTTGAAGCTTTATAATATTATTTGTTGATTGCAAATCACCCTATGCCCCCTCGCTTGGGAATAGCGACATGAATATGGGGACTATAAAGGATGCAGTTATCCTATCCAAAAGTTACGGTTTTAATATGAGTAGAAATCAGCTTCTGCATTAAAGTGAGGCACATCCTAAGTGCCAAGGAAGCATGCTTTTGTGATAATGAGATAAATGTAATGGTCTCCTTAAAAGGTGACTTCTGCATAACTGAAGGGTATGAATGTAAACAGCAGATGCCCAAGTGAAAGCAGAAGTTTTGCATTTGGAGTTCATAGTAGGAGATGTATTGCCTGCAGTAACATTACTTTTTCTTTACACTCTCCCTTATCCTGATTGACAGCACTTCCTTGAACATATGGTTGCATCTTCGTAATGGCCGACTCTTCAATAAAATTATTGGTGCCTCTTAAAAAGTGTTGAAACTGTTTGTTATTATAAAGGCATAAAATAATCATTTATCAAGCTTCTTATTTCAACTGGTTGTTATGTTAAATAGCCAGCAACGATCATTGTTTTTTTATAGCTCACATTTGCAACTTAGACGTTCTCAGTTCAAGTCATATTACCAATAGAAAGAAAAATCATTGTTTTTTATAATTATATAAGAAAATAGTTAGTGTGAAGCTTAGCCAATCGATATCATAAAATTAGAAAACTCAACTAATGATTGCGGAGTTGGATAAAAGAAATTGAGCAAATATAAATAAATAAAACTGACAGACATTTGTAAAGGGGAAACATTCAGAAAAAACACCTGATTCATGTCGATAGTTTGAACAGCTTCGCCACGTGTGAAAATTATAGCGTGATTTTGGTTTTCAGGTTTCCCTTCACCAAGTTTGGGATCTCCAGGTAGCTTGATAGAATATATCTCCTACATTATAAGACAATCACATCTACCACATAAGCAAATTATAAAAAAGAGAGGGTCCACATGAATTTATGTCAATTAACTAAGACAATCACTGTACTGGGCCAGTTTGTGTCAGGTTTCAGGATTCATGTAGCCACAGGCCAAGGCATGGAACTTCCCTTTAGGCATAAGTGCCAGGACTGGACATTTTCAAATCGAATTAACAACCCAGCCAGGCTTTCAGTTGAGGCCCAACCCAAGCCAAAATCTAATCTCACTTTTAGTGCTCAAACCTGAACCAATGATACAAGTCACACAACTTAAACCCCAGTTGCCCGTAGCCACATTACATCATTGATGACATCAGCTGATACATATAATACTTGTGTTTGTTTCATGCTACCATCCACTATTAAATCACAAGCCAAAGACCTTCATGGCATACTAGAAGTCTCAATTTTCTTGGGTATGAAAAAGAAAACCTACAAGCTTTCCCCTTGATTTACTTTATCTTACAAATCATATAATTCATGGAACAAAGACTGCCCAATCATTGAAAATTAGGACAATAGACGCAGACCATCCTCTCGAATTTATAGCTCCACGAATTATTGCAACTCCACAGACTGATGCTGCCCAATGCTTCAATAGAGGATTTACCACGAAGAGAATCACTATCTCCCACCAGGAGTTACCAAAACCAAAATATGCTCCCTTATCCTCAGTAGACATGGACTGCTGCTCTTCAGCCCATACCACTACAAACCTTAACATAAACCAACCCACATTTCATCAGAGTCACAGGGCACTCATTATATTTTCTGGTTGTTCTATCAACCAGCAAGCCTAAAAGTGCATTTATTTAAAGTAGGAGTTTGTTTTTTTAATTTATAATCTTATTTGAAAGCCATTTTAAATAGACTTTTATTCAGTTGCACAATATTATTGACATGCTTGAATCATAAATTTGGTATGAATAAAATAGTATAGTGACTCTGGACTAGAAAACATTGTAGGGGGCTGTGATGCCAAAACAATCCCAATCAATTCATTAGTTGTCAACTAAAGAAATCTACCTGATCTTTTCCATGTATATCAGCTTTAACAAGCTTCGAATAAAATTCCTTTGAAACCTTCCCGTCAGCCATAATGTTCTCCTCAACGTGTATGAAAGCAACTCGAAGTGCCTCATTTCTGAAAATGAGTCGAAACATAAGAGAGATCAATATAAGGGAAGGGAAGGTGGAGGGATTAGGGATGTGGGGATCCATAAAAACTAAAATCATGGAGAAATACTAGCCCACAAAGGAATTGAATAAAAAGCCAACAAAGGCATAAGTTCAAACAGAGATCAACAAACTTGGAGTCCCTTATGAGTCCTAATTATAGTAAAAAGAATTATGAAGGCATGAGATATAATTACAAACATAATCATCTTACCCTTGTCCCATCAATAGAGTTCTACTATTTGAGCTATGGAGACAATGAGATACAAAGTAACCAACCTCTGCAACAAAAGAGCAATATCTGCTGCCTCTGGAACCTTTTTTTGTTTTTGTTGCCCATAAATTTGGCATGACACCACATATGTAAATTTTAGATCTGCTTGTGCCCGAGATTCAGGGGATAATTCATACCCTTGTGTGCTAGTATGATCAACTCCTGAATAACCATCCTCAATGTCTACAAAAAAAAAATTAATAATAAAAAAATAAAAAAAAATGGAAAGAGACTAAGAGTAAGTATAAAACATACCTTGCCAACTCACAAATCTAGCTCGACCCGGCAGGCTTAGGAGTGGAGTCAACTTGGCAACTTGGAAAGTTTAACTCGGGGAATCAAGCTATTCTCCATTTAATTTTCAAAAATAATTTTAAATTTTAAATATATATATTAAACATAATGATGAATTAATATATTGGTGTGCCAAAATGCAACAAAATATAATAGTACAGGAGTTATCCATCATATCTAAGGATTATTTAAATTTCTGACAAAAGGTCAAAAAAGAGTAAAGATGATTCAATAGAATAAAATTTGGAATTTACGATGAATATGATCTTTTAAAAATTTTGTTTGGTTTCTACATCTTACCGGTTAGCTATAGTTGGGATTACAAGAAACAGAACTCAAGCTCAAGTCTTCCATCATCTTTTTACCAATGACAAAACATAAACAGTCAATGTCATTACTCAGCCCACTCTTGAGTACGGAGTAGTCACCTAGGTGACTCAACTCTTGCACCTGACGAGCCAAGTCAACTCCGACAAGTTATCGAGTCAACTAAGCGAGTTGGCAAGCTATGGTACAAAAGAATTCAATAAAGGAAAAAGGGAAAAATAGAACTAGATAAACACCTCCTGATGCTCTTCTTTCCAGATAGCTTTGCAGCATCAGGGCTCTTCTATAGTACATCATGCCGCGGACTAAATTTAAAGCCAGTGAATAAATACAAATAAAAATGAATATCACAAAAGAGGGAAAGAACAAAATCAAAATAGTAGCAGGCCACTTAAATTCCTGACCAGTTCTGGCCAAGGTCTGGCCTCGATAAGATGCCCAAAATCGCAGCTCCAAGGCATCACTAGAACTTTCTTGGAGATCAGCATCCCCAGTAGACTGACCACGACCAATTCTTTCCAAAAAGTTATCCCATTCATCTGAAATGAACAATGTCAGCCATCCAACAAAGAATAATGAAAGGAATGAGCTGCAGCATAGACAAGGCACAAAGGAAAAGATGCTTAGTGCACAAAGCATCTAAAGTTGCTGTACCCATGATGTAGTACACGACTTTAGATGCTAAAGAATAATTTAAAAAAACAGCCGTTATGAAACAACAACGGCCTATACCGTTACGCTATTTACAATATAACAGTCAAGTTAACAAAAAAAAAGTGAAAATAACAGTCCATAACAGCCAGTATTTTGAAAATAATAGTTGAAATATCGGTCGGTGATGATTTTTTTTTTTTTAACTTTCTTTCCTCTTCTTTTTTCATTTCTTTCTTTCCCAAACCATTTGTAAAGTTTCTCAAGACTATGCTAGAGCTTCCTAAGATTCTTTTTTCACCAAAACTCAAATGATTTGCAAGATTTTGGTGGATTCTCGTATGATGGTTGCTTCCCTTCTCAACCACAATACCCCTTATGTTCATACTCTGCTATTTTAATTAATTAATTAATCTTGATGTAGTAGTAAATGTTACTTGAAAGCTGAAATTCATTCTCAATTCACTTGGTGAATGAGTAATTGAGTAGTGTACAACTATACTACTCCTAGTTTCTAGACTTTTAAGTGTTTAACACTAATGATTAGTTCAAAATTATGGTTGCAATGCATACTGTAAAATTTGTGATATTTGAACGTATTTTAATATATACATGTAAACCTATTTAATTCAAAACTGACTTTACAAGTTTCAGATAAGACAGCGATACTGGATGCAAGGACTTATGGGGGACCGATATTTTGCTTTAAAGTGTTTGCTAATGAAAAAAAAAATATTGTTTTCTAGCATTTTGGAATATTCTGGGTTTTTTGGATATTTTTTTGGATTTGTTTGGGTAAATTAAAAATTTGCACCGCAATGACCGCAAACCGCAACACAATGACCGCAATACAACGTGATGAATGCGATGGCGACCGCGATTTTGAACCATTGGACAAGTAAAAAGGCACCCCGCCGATCATGAAGGTGATCGATCCCAAGTAAATGCAACAAAGTAGCTTCATGTTGTATTGTGGTAGAATGGGATAGTAAGAATGTTGTAAAATGGGTAGCACACACACATAAGTATCTATGGTGGCTACTCTTCCTGGTGATAAAAGTTGAGCCTTTGAGCCAAGACTATGAGGTTTTCCCTCCCACAGGTGAAAGAACCATGGTCGCTGACTGCCAAAGTAGCAATAGGAGAGAAGGGGATACTTTTATATACAATTCTTATCCACAGCTCAACACTAATTCATCACAATAAGAGAAGCTTCTCATCATTCCTAATTTTCTAACCAATAGGTCACCTATTTGACTGACCAACATCGTCATAACCAAAGCCTCAAGGAGCAACTTCGTGAGTTCTATTTCCCTATTCATCCCTAGTTTATAATAAGTTATCTGTCACTCTACAACGTAACAAATAACTTATACATTTTGACTCCTTTACACAGAGGCTAGATACATGCACATGACCAAGCAGCCAACACTCTGGCAGAGTTGGTCACTTCTTTGATTGACATAACACAGAGTTTGTACATAGCAAAGACCCTAAATGTCTTATCAAACCGTATATATGGATAAGTGCACCATGCCAAATATTGTGCAATGAGGATACGTTCAAATCAATTCAAACCACTCAAAAATATTAGATGATGACAGACAAAACAAGAAATTTCATGGATTGGCTGACCCTCACCTTCCATAAGAAAGTCACCCATGTCTTCATCAACCATCCAATTTTTAGGTTGGTCTGATGGAGGTCAAAGGTCATCAAAATCCTAATTCAAATATCACATTGATAAACCAGTTGCTTAATTTTGTCAAAATATCAGTATTAACATTGTTTATGAGTCTGACCACTATGAATATTAACATTGACATGAAGAGAAATAACAGATTACATATGTAGTATAACATACCTATATCATAACATTATTAGCTAACTACAATAGCATCAAATTGTGTTGTTGGAAACCCATTGTCCTGTTGCATGGTTGTGTCCAAGTTTTACACATGTATGTTTGGATCATGTTCATGCAAATTTCTGAGCAACAAGAATGCCAAAAACAAATAGCAATCTTTTGAGTTATGATAAAGTTAATAAGATCCATTTCTTCAGTGAACAAATGAGTACATCAATCGTACTGACTATTCTTTTTGATGGAATAAGCACAATGTCATCCCCTAGACTTGCACAGCCCACTTTCAAGCACCAAACAATAAAATATAAAAACAGAACATAAGTACTGAATCAGGATAAAGATCTTGGAACAGCAAAAGATTTTGCTACTAGCATTGCGCTATCTTCCCTGCAGCATGTTAAAACCCTGCGGCCTAACTATATCTCATTTGTTATATTAAGTATCTGTAGCAGCTTTTTTTATCAACTGGTGCTTGTAGCAGATGTATTGCAGATATCTGCTTTATTGACAAGTTTCTTAAGAATCTCCACTTAAAATTGATTGCATAGGCAATCATGTTTGGATTGACCAAAGTGCTATGGACCCAGACAGAAAATCAAGACTGACAGAAGTTGCACTTACCTGGAAAGATCTTCTGAAGATAGAAAAGGGTAGAGATCCCATCCTCATTTTCAACCCGTAGCTCAGAGGAACTATAAAGTACAGTCTCGCTGTAGTACGGTGTAAATACACTGTAATCAACAAAATAACTTAGTTAAATGAATGAGCTAGGAATACATTTTAGAGAAACCCTCAGGGAAAACAATTAATAGAAGCACCAGAATGGAATCATCTGGCGAACAAGCTTTGCTGAAGGCATGTCCATGAATAAAGAATTTGTGAAAAATTCGAGCCGCCTTCTTGCTTCTAGATTCTTTGGAATATTAGCAGCAGAATCCTTTACAGTGAGAAGAAGGTATAATCGCTTTATCTGCTCCTTCTGTGGTAGAAATTTAAAAAATAAAATAAAATAAAATGATCAAATTAACTTTAATTCAACCAAACAGCATCGAAATAATTCATGAATAGGCATACAATTTCTGGTTCTTTAGGCCATTCTATCCGAGAAAAGAGGCGCCGTTCATTCCTTGCTCTTGCTAAAATGTTCCATGTGTCAAATTCCTCCCTGTGAGAAAACTTTAGCAATCAATGAGATATCCAGAAGTTAAACAACATTTAGTTGATAATTTGATATGTGCGTGTCTATACGTACCTCAAACTAGATGAGAGCAGTTCATGAGTGACAACTTCATACAGATCATACATAGCTTTTGCAGCACCTCTTGCAAGCTCAGGAGTTTCATTTTGAGTCTGAAACAATTTTTTATTTCCATAATTTTTGTAAAATAAACAACAGCAGCCAAAAATTGAACAAAATTATGATGTATGATTTCTAGAAGATTTGTCAAAATATTGATTATGACAGGAAAGAATATCCTGATCCATGTCAAATTTAATGCGAACATTTTATGACAACAATGGCACAGAGATACCATGGTCCTTGATAACAACATACAGATACGACAACTAATACTACTTGTACGTCAAAGAAGGGAAGAATGGGGAACTGTACAAGACAGAGCCAAAATGAAGAGAATACAGCATAGCATGTTCCATTTGAAAAAAAAAAAAGAGAACGAAAAACAATAGTTAATAGACAAAACAGAAAAATAGTGACGTAATGAGAATAAATAGCCAGACAAAAGTTAATCAAAAAAATGAAGACAAATACATAAAAAGAGAAGTTCTAGAAGTCGGATTTTTTTCTCTTTTTTTTTTCTTTCTTTTTTTTTTTTTTGTTTTTTTGTGCTGAGTTGGCCTAGTGGCCAGGAACAGGGAAGGGAACCTGCCCTACCAGGGATAGATCCCTGGAGGGTGATGTGAACAGGTGTCGCTATCCACAGCAACACCCTATGACACCCATGTCAGATTTTCTTAGTTAAGCACGGATTAAGCAGGTTCGATCATGAGATGCTCAAGTGTGAGATACTCTTAGGGCATCAGGCAAGGTTCTAAAACCCAGACTGGGGAATGACTTCCCTCAAGTCGCATGGCACAGGCCCAGTCAGTCCAAATCGCACCTAGGATCCAAGAACCTTTATACCTTTTTTTGTAAAAATGATAAAAAAAAAAAAATCTTTAATTAATAGAAAATGATGTCCCATGAATCCTAAATCTTAAGATGTGTTTTGACCATTAAGAATGAATTTGAGTAGTAACAAGTGGTCACATTTGTTTCTTACTAAGTAAAAGGAATAGTACCTTCAATCTTTGAATGCAAAAATCATCCAAAAAATGAATTGTGTGTTCCAAAATCAGTGCACAAGGACCCAAAACCACCATCGTCTCACAACATGAATCAGAAAAATATCAAGTTTGCCCTTTTTCCAAAGGAATATGTCAAACTAGGTAGACGCCCACACCATGGATCAAAATAGCGTAGTGGCCTCTATATCGGGCATAGCAATCTAAATGGTATTTAGCACTGCTTTAATTCTTAGGAGCCACTACAAGGCCACTACAGTTCGCTACGGCCTGCTACAAAGTGAGACTGACAGCTACTTTCCAAAAAGATTTAACATACATAGTAAAACTTATTTCTTTTTATTATTCTCTCCAAACAACATTGCTACACAACTCGTTTACCCTTCTCTGCAATTTAACATACATAGAAAAACTTTTTCCTATTCTTCTTCTCTCCAAACAACATCTCTACACAACTCATTTACCCTTCTTTGCTTTAAGGAACACCAAAAAACACAAGATCTCGCCAAATTGAAGCTGATTTGTGAGTTCCTATCAAGGGCTCTTCTCTAGGTATATCCTGGCAAATGCCCCTATATAGTAGAGGTATTCTTTTCTCTATCTCGACAAAAACAAATGGTTTGTTATGATGAATGTTAATTTGTTATTTGGTTTGAACTTCAAACTTTATTTAAGCATTCCTTTATAATTTATATATCCTTTGTTATGTACAGTTGTGCTAAACTACTTATTTGAATTATGAATTTAGAAATGCATAATAGATTCTTAACTTATTTAGGTAACAACCATGAATGCATGGGAAAAATTAGATCAATATTGTTATTTTATAATTAATCAGTGATACAAAACTCCTACGCACCGAAGGGACCACTAGAACCCTCTCTCTCTCTCTCTCTCTCTCTCTCTCTCTCTCTCTCTCTCTCTCTCTCTCTCTCTCTCTCTCTCTCATATTCTTAGTCGTTATAGGAAAAGCATCAAATTCTATCATTTTCCAATATTCTGGATTTTTTGGTATTTTTTTTGAAATTCTTTGACAACTTTTTCAAGTCACACCACTACATATCGCCGCTACCATTATGTAATGTTTTGGCCACCGGCCGCTACACCCGCCATTTTGATCCTTGGCCCACAGTCATAGCTCATAGACCCTTGGACACTAAGCGGACTCACTGGGGTATGCAACCAACCCTTCCAATGGAGCACACTGATTTTGAGAAATGGCTTAAAAAAACAACCTTTACCATTTCATAACGGCCATTAAGAAATGGTAACAGCCTGTGCTGTTAACGTTATTTTCAATTTAACGGTCATGGTATCAAAAAATAACTCTGAAGAAATCGGTCCATAAAGGTCATAACGGTCATTATTTTGAATATAACAGACATATCGGCCGAATTTTTGAAAGTAACAACCAAAATAACGCCCGACGATGGTTTTTTTTTTTTTTAACTTTCTTTTTCCTTTCACTTCTTTCTTTCCCAAACAATTTGTGGAGCTTCCTAAGACAGTGCTAGAGCTTCCCAAGCCTCTTTTTTCTCCAAAACTCAAGTCATTTTTAAGATTTTGGTGGATTCTCATACGAAGGTTTCTTCCCTCCTAAACCACAATACCCCGATGTCCATATTCCACTACTTTCATTAATTAATTCATCTTGATGAAGTAGTAAATGTTACTTTAAAGTTGAAATTCACTCTCAACTTACTTGGTAATTAAGTAATTGAGTGTTGCACTACTACTACTACTAGTTTCTTAACTTCAAGTGTTTAACACTAACGGTTAGGTCAAATTTATGGTTGAAATGCATACTGTAAAATTTTTTATATTTCAACCTATTTTAATATATATATACATGTAGATCTACTTAATTTAGAACATACTTTACAAGTTTCAGATGAGACAGCGTTAAGAGGATGTTATGACTTAGGGAAACCGATATTTACTTTAAAGTGTTTACTAATGGAAAAAAAGAAAAACATTGTTCCTAGCAATATATAATATTCTAGATTTCTTAAGCTTTTTTTTTTATTTTTTAAGGTAAAATAAAATTTGCACTGCAATGGACCGCAAATCGTGACGCTATGCCGAGTCATGGAAGTTTTCAGAGTCGACGATGATGGCGACCACGACTGCAATTTTGAACCATAGTTTGAGGACAATTTCATAATTTCTTTTTTTTTTATAAATGATAAAATTTTATTCCACCAAACCAGACAAAAACAAAGACAATGAAAGCTACAACGAACAACAGAAAAACACTAGAAATTTTACATCAAGAGAAATAGAAGTGCAAAGAACTCCATCCCTAGCCAAACCATCCTCATAGAATTAGCCTCTCTTAAAATATGATGGAAAGAAGCACCCAATAGACTTGAAATATCTTGCACCTCCTCCACCCAATCCACTAGCCTCCAAGGATGAATAGCTCTTCCAGAACCCCATTGGATAGAAGAAAACGAATCACCTTCAAGGATAGGATTAAGACATCCAATTCCACGCAGCTCACGACACCCAATTAGAAAGGCAAACAACTCTGCTTCATAAGCATCAAAAGAATCCACTGGCCCAGAAAAGTCTCTACTAATGATTCCATTCCCATCTCTGATGACGCCACCAATACCTCCTCGTTGAACACTTTGAACAAAACTACCATCGAAGTTTTAACTTTAAAATACCAGGAGGGGGATGGTTCCAAACTGTTCTATATACGATTCTAGAACGCCAACCCTCCTTTAAAAACACCTGCCCAAGACCGATTAAGGTCTTCCAAAGAGATACCAATAAAGTCCTTACTATTACAAACCCATTCTGACACTGTCCAAACAATGGACTCAACAACTTCCTCAACAGATTTACTCTTGTTTATAAACACTCTTCTATTCCTCTCCAACCACAATTTCCAAACTGTAGCTTAAGCAACTAACTTCCACAAAATACTGCCACGAACAAATTTACTTCATAAACGCCATTGAAGAAAAAGATCCTCCACATTATTAGTCATCACCCAACTCATGTCAAAGAAATTTAACATAGCCATCCAAACTTTATAAGCAAACTGACAATGAATTAATAAATGATGCACCGTTTCCTCATCCCTTAAAACACATAGGACACCCATTTACTAAGATACGCTTCCTTCTTCGCAGCTTGTCTATAGTCAGAGTTTTATGCTTTTTGCCGCCCAACAAAACACCAAAACCCTTGGCGGCACATAGGGATCCCAAAAAGATTGCCAACCTTTCCCTTAACCTGAACTGTCAGCCAAGACATTATAAAAAGACTTGACTAAAAACTGACCTTTTACAGCAAGTTTCCAAATCCTTTCATCATCTCTGCCAACTGACACATATACCTTATCAAGGATGCCAAGCAAAACAGCAAAATCACAAATTTCGATGCCAGTTAGGTTTCTTCGAAAAGAAAATTTCCAAATTACACCTCCACTAGAACCACTAAAATTTTCAGCAACAAAAGCCTCTTGCCTCCGATCCACCAAAAATAAGTTTGGGAATTGATTTTTCAAAACAAACTGCCCACACCACTCATCATACCAAAATTTAATACAATGACTATTATGAATCCTATAGCGAATCCAAGAAGCAAAATCATCTTGAACAGAAATAACAGACCTCCATAAACCTGAAACCATGTAATCATGTTTTGGAATACACAATAAAGCAAGGTTACCCAACTTATATTTACAGAATAAAAGCCGCCTCCAAAAACCCTGGCATGGATCCCCCACCCTCCATAACCACTTTCCCAACAAAGCTTTATTGACCTTTTCAATAGACCGAATACCCAAACCAACATGAGCTAAGGGTTTACAAACCTCCTTCCATTCAACCAAATGGTATTTCCTCTTTTCAGCTGAATCATTCCAAAGAAAATCAAGCTGGATTTTCTCAATTCGACGATAGACACTTTTAGGACATTTAAAGCAAGAAAGAAAATAAATCGGAATGCTTGACAAAACTGATTTTATGAATTTCTTACTATTTATTGCTTTATGGTTAAAGTCAATAAATGGGTAGGAAAATAACTAAGATTGAAAGTTGAAACTCTAGAAACTGGTAAATATGACAAATAGTGGACATCCCCAATTAGGACATTTTCTCTCTTGTTTTATTCAAAACCCTAGCTCAAGTTCTATAACGTATCATGGTTATGGTTTAGATTTTTTTTATAACGTATTATGGGTTAGATGTTGGAATTTGGAGCGGAATCACTTGGATTTAGGGGTTTGTTGCATTGCTAATCGTGATGGTAAGCACAATTTCCCTATTGATTCATGTTCAAAGGTTAATTTTGTTTGGGGTTTTCATTTAAGGTGCTGATCTAGAGGATCTAGCCTAGTGTTTTTGCCTTTTAGTTAGGGAAATCCTGAATCTGCTTTTGGAAAAGCATCAAGATCTACAAATGGGAAACAAAAAATTATCATTTGATCATAAAAAAATGTTACACATAGTAGCTTGTGAGCACTAAAAACTATACTCACTTTTCTTAGTGGGAGAACAATACTCACATTTAACACAGTTGTCAATTCTGTTCTATTCCTGCCAGCGTTCCAGATTTGGAATGGGGCGAAACAAAATGCCCCCCAAAAGATTCGGGTCCCACTTCCAGCCCATTGTAGTCATTCTAGGCCCAATATCAGGCCCAATTCAAGAACAAAAGCCTGCCCATTTCAGATGTAACAGAATGCCCCCATGAGCTTCAGTTTATTATGTTTATTAAGTAGTTTTAATAAGTTCAGATGTATACTTTCATTTAGTAGTAGTCAAAACTAGAAAATAGTCAATTGTAAAGTATAATTTAAATTAAATTATGTAAACATGCATTTTAGTATTATTTTTGCATTCTATTTTTTTTCTTTTTTCAATTTTAGGTATCCTTTCAGTTTTTTTCATTTTTCATTCGTCTTTTCGAGAACGGAACACCAGAATTAATCGGAATGTCAAAGCATTCAACTACAAGTCCAAACTGGAACGGGACCGGAACATAATTGACAACAATGCATTTAATTCCCTTTCACTGACTACTGAAAGGGCACACAAAATACACGGGTATCACCATTTTCAAGGGAGAAAAACTTTCCATTAGAGGAAAGGCAACAGTCCTAGTCAAACAACTGCCATTTTCCTAGAAAAGTTATGATGATAACATTGTAGCTAACTAGCTATCACTGGAGCAACTCGCAAAATAAGAAGCCAGTTCAATGTTGTGAGTCGTGGCAAGAAGGATAACATTGGAAACAAAAAGACTTACAAGGAGTCCAGTCAATGCCGTGAATTTTTTCACCACCAGTGGAAGCTTTTTAAGTTGCAAATTCACAAGAATTGACCCTTCCTTAACACTGTCGTCAATCTTATGGAAAAGCCTTTCAACCCTGCAATTAACAAGGTTACATACAGACCATGTGGTTACAGACATAGCAAAACATAGCTACAAAACGCTTCCCCACCCCTCATCCCAGCCCTTAACCACCACACCCCCCCCCCCCCCCCCCCCCCCCACCAAACCCCACCAAAAAAAAAAGAAAGAAACCCCACAACCCAGACCAAAAAAAAAAACACTTCCTTTGTCCAGTAAAGATATAGAAAGCTTAATCTAATGCAAGAATTTATGAAGACAACCGCGCAAGTGTGAGACAATAATCTATAGGGGGTGTTCTGGACAAAAATGCCCTCTTTGATGATTTCATTACTTAGAGAAGAGGGTCATTTTAATAATTTATGTTTTCCTACATTTACAGAAACCGAATTTATTACTATGGAGGTCAGTGAATTCACCAAATAAATGACAGCAAATTTAAATACATGACAATTAACTTCATTCTAATTGGTTCTCGAGCTCATGTCACAGGGCCCATTCAATTGTGAAAACCATCCTTTAGCCAGCTAACAATGAAGAAGTTGATAGGATATAGCCAATAATAGAGACACAACCGACCCATCCAATTAATGGCAATAGTGTGATATTGATCTTTGATAGCCCATTATGGTTCTTAAAATTAATGAGCCCCAACAGCATTTCAATCATTAAAAGGGCCCTCTGATTCCATCATAGGTTCCACTTTGTGTCCAATCATTGAGTGGCCTGGTTTGATGATATCATTAGATGGGTCCTACCATAATCACATCATTAGATGGGGCCCATCAAGAGTCATATCATTGGGAGAGCTCATTGTGATTCCCATCATAGGGTGGTCCCATGACACCACCGTGATATCATCGTTTGAGTGGGCAATACCATTGCTACAAAGAGCAAATTTGGTACAAGAAACGACGAGGCTCAGCAGATCTTATGGCACTGATGCCAAAACTGAACACACAAAAGCCTGAAAGTTGCACTTATTCTCTAGCATGAGTGTCTCAAGACTCCACACCATAAGAGGGGCAATGGCATCACACCATCACTCAGATAAGAGAGCGGAACCCAAACTATAACCAAAATAAACACACTTATTCTCTAGCATGAGTATCTCATGACTCCACACTATGAGGACAATGGCATCAGTGGCGAAATGGAAATATGCATTGGAAGGGCCACTTTGAAAAAACAATTTCCTTGGGTGGGCCAAGGTGGAAAAAATCTAAAATTCCCAATAAAATTAAGGGGTTTTCTGAAATGGCCACTTCTCCAGAACAGATCCCCCAAAACAGAGTCTGGATCCTCTATCGCACCTATTACATGGGAACCGTGTAACACTTTGCCTAGAACGTCAGTTTGGACCAATGTATAGATAATCCGGACCGTTCATGATGAATCCCATCTCCTCCACTGACAGATCCCCCAGTAACATATCAAAAGGAGTGGGTCCCACCATCCCAATGGTTTTAAAAGCGAGAGGCGCATCAAGGCGCGAGGCGAGGAGCGGGCTTCATTGAATCAAGGCGCACATTGTAGATAAAAAATAGATATTTTTAGTATAGACAGATAATTCACAAATTAGAACAAAAAAGGCAAGGAATATTAGAAGAATTCTAAAAGTCATAAAGCATCCAAGATGCAGGAATTGATGATGATCTTATTTTTGTTAAGGCTGAAGATTATTTGCAACATTGGGAGCATTCCAAGATGGCCCGCAAGGGTCCCGACAAATTCTGATGGAGAACTTGGGCCCAAACAGTCTACTTCTAAGTCAAAAATATGTTTCAGGCACTGTTTTATTATTACAGCAAATAACAGGAGCTGTATGGTTAACCCTTTTAAAGAGTAAAGAAATTACATTTGGCCCCCTCCTCAATTTCTTTTCTAATTTTAAGCCATAAAAAATTATGTTAAAAGATTTTTTTTTCTAATTTTCATCCAACCAATTAACTGTAAAGAAGCTCACGCTTCGTGCGCCTTGTGCCTGACTCCAAGGCGCACGCCTCGCTTCGAGGCATTTAAAGCCCAATTGCTAGGCCTCGATGCGCCTCGCGCCTAGGCGCGCCTTTCACAACACTGCACCATCCGATTGAACACCATGACGGAAACGTTACTGGGCATTGACGTGGAATCGCTGCAAAAGTGGAGTTAATCACGTTTCCATCACAGTGCCCAATCAGACAGTGGGGCACACTCCTTTTGAACTGAAACTCGAGGATCTATCTTTGGAGATGGGATTCATCTTGAACATTCCGGATTACCCCTATGGGGGCCCTAGAATGGAGTTCCAAGCAAGTGTTACACAGTTTTTGTGTAACAGCTGCCACATAGAATTCACACTTCCAAAACAAACCCCACAGACACCACCCACACACAACCCCCTCTCTTCTCCACCCCTCTAGTTCTGCCCCTGAATGGCATCCCACCATCACCAAGATAAGAGATGGGAAACCCAAACTCTTAACAAAAATAAACTTGTATTGCATTGTTGTTGGGAGTGTATGTGTCTTCATAAAGATCCTGGACAAGTGAAGGGTTTTGGAAAAAAAAAAAAAAGCTGTTACAACTGAATTGCCACTTTGGATGTTTCCTGGTTTAGGAAATATTTCTAAAAGCTCAAAACTTACCTGCTCCCAACTTCTTAACATAACATAACACTTGGACCTACCCCTGCATAATAGGTGCTGACTGGACACTAACTAATAGCAATTGTAAAAAAAAATGATAACTCAACTGGTTTTGGATTGACACAACATAAAACCTAAAAAATTTGTAAACGACTGTGGCGGGCCCATGCTCGGTCATCTCCCCTCTTACCCTCTCTTCTAGGATCTTAAATGCTCAGATCGGATCAAAAACAGTAGATAAAAGAATAGTTCATACCAAAGTCCCCCTTCTTCAACAACTAAAGAGTGTAAGATCTTTTCAATACTGTAGTAACACTCCTTTACAGCATATGCCATGTATTCATCTCTAGAGATTCTGTCCCAGAGGTCAGCCTGTGTATCTTTGCAGTCCAAAGCTAAATCAATTGCCAACAAAATCTGAAAGATCACGAAAAGGAATATAAGCGAAAATGGAAGAAATCTCTGAAAGAAGGCCCCAAGCCATCATAAGGACAACATATGTATCACAAGGGATACCTTACTACTCAGAAGAAACAAAGGCCATTGCACTAGTCTTAAGCTTCCAGTGTTGCTTGGGATTTTCAGCAAGTCCATTTCCCTGTAAGTAAAGAAAAATAAGAATAAATAAAAGAAATAAATTCAATAATATCAATCATACAAGTAACTAGAACGACATAAAAAAGATGAAAAGAATATGAATGTGATTCCTAATAATCAGAGACATGATTTAAAGATAATTTTACCGGTTACTAATGTAGTCCTCTTCTCGCAAGCTTTTGATTATCTCATTCCAGAAAGGAGAGAATATGGCTGCATGCATCTTGTTCATTTCTGGAGAACCCTGAACTAACTGACTAGTAAGCTACTGTTATTACTAATTCAATAGATATATAGCAGATAAATCATCAAAATCTTCATAAGGGACGTGTAAGGACCCAATCACAAAAATGTTTGATTTTTTTTTGTTAAATTCCAATTTCAATTTATTTGAATTTTTTTCAATTTTAAGAATTAATTTAAAAATTAAACGATTCTATATTCTTAGCAAAGAAAATATATTTGGTTAGCATAGTTTGGGTCTAATAATTCTGGAAGTCATTATTTGCTTAATCTGGAAAATAAAAATATATTAAGTGTCGACCAAGATTTATACACAAACCACAAATTTAATAATTATATTTAGGTACCAAAAGTGTGGCCCAATCGTGGGCATACTTGAGGATTAGGGGCTGTTAGGTTTGGGCTTATTTTTTGTTTAATAATAGTAGATTAGGGGCCCAATTAATTACCCTAGAGGATTTGGAAAATTAAGAGATGGTGGGGCCCTAGTTGATGAAAACTAATACCAACATAACCCTAAGGGGGCTGCACAACCACACCCCTCTCTCTCTCTCTCTCTCTCTCTCTCTCTCTCTCTCTCTCTCTCTCTCTCTCTCTCTCTCTCTCTCTCTCTCTCTCTCTCTATGCACACGACCCCTTTCCCATTCGGATACTTCTCCCTCTCAGCTTCTCTCTCCCTCTTGGCCACTCTCTTCTTCCCATTTAGTACCCCTCCCTCCCTCCCTCCCTCTTATCAAATCTACTAGTTAGAACCACGGATGAAAATAGCGGCCGCTACACTATATCGGCCGTAGTGGCCGCCACCGCCACGCTACGACCGATTTATCGGCCATCGCACCCATAGCAGCCGCTACGGGGTGAGAAAAATTCCTACTTTTTAAATTTTTTTTTCAAAATGCATAGTAAGACTTATTTCTTTTCTTCTTCTCTCCAAATAAGATTTCTACACAACTCTTCTACCCTTTTATGTTTAAAAGGACACCAAAAAGCACATGATCTCGCCGAATTACAGTCGATACAGAGAGTTCTTCTCAATGATTCTTCTCTAAGTGCATCCTATTAGACAGCCCATTTGGTAGATGTATTTTTTTCTCTAGGTACTCTTAAGTCTGGACTTCATGACATAGTTTTTTCTTTTATAAACCTTTCATTAGTTTCTAAGTTAGCATAATTAAGCAACATGAACACATGTGAAAAAAATGATTATTACTATTATTTTCTATTTTTACAGCGATACAGGACCTCATACAGTGAGGGGACCGCTACGCCCTCTTACCTTAGTTACTTTTGCAAAAAAACAATACATTTTCCAATATTCTAGATTTTCTAGAATTTTTTCATATTTTTTGACAATTTTTCCGAATCGCACCGCTACGCTACGTAGTGTTTTGGCGGCAAGCTGCTACACCCGCCGCTACCGTTATTTTCATCCTTGGTTAGAGCCCTAAACCCTAATTCTTGTTGTTTGATTAGATCAATAGAGTACCAAATATCACTTGCACGATGTATCCCTAGGAATTACTCAATTGCGAGGGGAGATTGTGCTGGCCAAACCCCTTTTTTGAGTGTTTTGGTCCCCAACCACCATATAGTGTAGAATTTGGGGGTTTTTAGGGTTTTCATGTTAGGGACTTTTAGCCTTTAGAGTTTTATAATATTTGATAAATAATGATGCTTATTAATTCATGTTGATCTCCTAATGCGATTTAAATCTGAAATTAAATCACATATTTGATGTTTAGGATTTTAAGAAATCTGATTTAGATGTTCATATTAGGGGTTTCATAATAATCATGCCCTACGGGGTTAGGTTGAATATGATTTAACCTAAAAAGACTATGAATGGTGAAGAAGAAAATGTGTGGCCTAACTTGACAAATATGGCCTGGCCATGAAGTCCATGTGGGCTCCCCCATTGGCTGGCCACTATGGGAGTCATTTTCCTTAGTGTGTTGATCAACTTTTCTTCGTATGGGATAGCTTTAAGATTTATCACATGGAAATTGCTAAAGATTAGTTCTACTTAACCATTTCATTCTAATTGATAATTTTACATCGTCTAATTGGGTTTTGAGTCTGAAATTCAGCGTTCACCCCAATTAAGTCATGTTTTCTCTTGGATATCATCATACCTTGGTTGATAGCGTTTAAACTAGGGTTTCGCACTTCCGTTCAATGATAATGTATAATGGGTTCTATTTATTTAAACATGTATAAGCTAAGATATTTGCTACCCCATTGATTATATCTTTGAATTCGTATTTCCTTAGAGTTGAAATGGGGACATTAAGCCCCTGTTTGGCATTACTACTTTATGCCTCTAATTTTCGAAATCTCTAAAGCGGGTAGAGATTTTGAGAATAGAGGCGTTTGGCACTATGTTTCAGCCTCTATTCAATGTAGAGAAGTAAAGGCAACGCCTCTTTTTTTCACAGCCCCAAAATGATGGTGTTGAAAAGTAGAGGTAAAGAAGTAGAGGCGGGTGAACAATAAACAAAGCCCCACAACACCCCAATCCGTTTTTTTATGTTTTTTAAAAAATCTGAGTGTAAATCAATATCCAAACCGTTGGAAATGTTCACAAGATAAAAAACGACCATTAAAACAAATTTCAGCCGTTGGATCATCACCAATCTCGAGATATGAGCAAAAAAAAGTGAGCCATTGGATGCAATTTTCTGGATTCTGTGGGCCCCAAACACAAGATCGAAACCGTTAAATCTCTTTGGAAGGCTGAACATGGCTGTAACGTCAATTTTCAAGGCTTGATACCTTGTGGATCTCGAGATAATTTCAAAACAATATCAGCCATTGATGTAACATGCTCAATTTTGGCTTAGTCCATAAGCAGTCGTGTTTTTCTTTTTTTTTATTTCTGAGATAGTAAATCATGATCCAAACCATTGAAATTGTTCTTACGATCATGCCCAAATATAGTACCAAATTGCAGTCGTCGGATCATCACCAATCTCGAGATATGTGCAAAAAAGTGAGTCATTTGATAATATGTTTTGGATTATGTGGGCCCCAAACACAAGATCCAAACCGTTAGATCTCTTTGGAAGGCTACACACGGCTTTGGGGTCAATTTTCAAGGCTTGATACCTTGTGGATCTCGAGAAATTTGTGGAAAAAAAATTTCAACCATTGATTTAAAATAGATCCTTGCATTACCAAACACCCCTTTTGATTCTAGCCTCTTTTTTATGACTTTTTTTAATGGCTTTATTTTGATGAGTCTATCCAAAAAAGAGTAGAGATACCAAACAAGCCCTAATTCAGTTTCAATAAGACTACTTATAACCCCTTTGGATTGACTAGTTTTGTCACTTGTAACCTGCCCTGAACATTTTGCTTATCCATGGCATACACTGGGTTGACACCCTTATAATTAAATAGATCAACACCACTAGGCTTGTAATTTGTCATATGAAGGGACGCTCTTTGTGACTTAATTACTTTCATTTTGTTATTAATTCCTAACCTCAGTCTAGTTTTAGGTGAAGATGACCACCAAGGTACAATTTGATATTAAATGTAAATTGAAGGTTACCGTAATTGGAGACTATTTGATGTACCATTTTGTTTGTTACCAACGGAATACTACCAAACGGGGTCCTATCTAGCAGGGCTATAATATAAGACTGGCCTTAGCTCAGGTGGCTGCCATTTTGGATACTTTACGTTGAAATTCTCATTTTATTGGTTTACAGAATTTACCTAGTACGGTTTATTGAAATTGTTGTAGTTTAGGATTTCTTTAAATCTGACTTACTGCTATTCAAATTGTTTACATGTATGAGATAATATGTAAGATTTCTATCTTACTAAGTGTCTTATCTTACTCACTTATTTGGGGTATTTTCGAGATCCTGGGGTAGGACCTAACCCGAATGAGTTAGCATCAGAGGGCGAACCACAGTGAACTCAAGCGTGGAGCTCCGATAATATAGTCTAGACGCACACTATTTGTCTTAGTTTCTTTAATGTACTTTGGGTTATTGAGTTATAGACTTGCTAATTTAGTTGATTGATTATGGGTAATAAGACCTTTGTTGGCCAAGTAATTTCTTATTGCTTCAGTTGTGGTTTGAATATTTGATTAGTAATTGCATTTGAAATTAAATAAAAGTTTCTTAGAATTTCCTTAATGCTCTGACAATTGTGATATTGAATGTATATGTAATGTTTCGCTTCAATTGATTTATGTGTTTGAATCTCATATTGCCGGCTTAAAAATATAACTCACATTCTGAGAGTCGGATTCTATGAATTCCAGGTCTCAGACATGACAAGATAAATATCAAGTTGTCAACTATGAAGCTCAAAAGAAATTAACACAGATAATTTGAAACAATAAAATATCCAAATAAAAAGATGCCAACAAAATTTTCAGGCTGAAATTAGGAAAAGTTCAAAGGCCCAAGACACAAGTACACAGAAGCCTAAGTGTCAGCCAAAGTTGCATGAGAGTGGGCACATCACACATGCACCGAAATTTGAGATCAACAAGTCCCAAAAGTATATATATAATCAGTGAAATTCGCATAAGACTTAATTAATTAAAATATGGTACATTTATAAATAAAAAATGACAAGTAACACTAATACCAGTGAAAAAATATATGGAGATAACTTATTGTAAGCAATCAAAAAATAAACATTGCGATATTTATTTAGAATCCAAGAGAAGAAGATAATTGTAATAATATATTGTCAACTCCAAAACAATGCTCAAACTAGTACTAGAAGAATACAGTTGTCATGAAGAATTCATCAGGAATACACATGTAGATACAAAATACACGTTGCTCGATTAAAAGAATCCAGGATTTACACTGGAGTTTTGAAATTTCAAAAAAAAAAAAAACACACACAACTATAAGAAATGGAGATGCTCACTGAAGTTCAGTCAGTTCATGACATATTCATATATACCAAAGAAATTCATCCACTTAATAGAAAACAAGGAATTGTTCCTACACAAAATTAAGAAATCTTGGCACTGCTGAAGACTGATGAAGCAAAAGTCTTAGCAATTCTAGAAGCTCTCCGTATTTATCACTCCTCTTATCATCATAATCTTATTGTGGAGAGTGACTCAGTCAATGCTATATCCTGGGTGAAAACGTTGAGAGGACCTTGGAAAATGCAATTCTTATTCAACTTATTCAATGAAATCATTCTTTTGGTAACTGAAAAGCAGGTCACGTTTCAGCATATTAGTAGATCTTCAAATGAAATGGTGGATTCTTTAACTTAGCAAGGAATAGATCGCTCATGCAATCTAAGTGCTCCTATAATGTAGTTGGGCTGGGTTCAGTGGCTGGTACATGTCTATTGTACTGGCTCTCCTAAAAGTTGTCTTTATGGTGAAATCATCAGCAAAATCATCTCCATCGTAAACTGCCTCAAATCATCGTCTCCAAAATCAAGATAAATCTAATCATAACCCATCGTAAACTGCCTCAAATCATCATCTCCAAAATCAAGATAAATCCAATCATAACTGGATTTTCCAGTTCCATCATGCCAAAAACAGAGATAGTCGACTTTCATTTGTGAGACCAGTACTGCTTCAGCTTAGGATAACATAAGTTGTAGCTTAGGTTAGCCCTGCTCGTCTTTATGTATGATTTTATATTTCTTGTATTTGTCTTCATTTCATTAAATTTTTTAATGTTACCGATCACAACAAAAAAAAAAAAAAAATCCTTGCCACATCCTGGCACTAAACTTATAATTGCAGCCATGTCCACGAAGTGATTTTGTTTATGTTCTTGGCAAGAATTTTTTAAAGGTAAGTTAGTGGCAGAAAAATTTTACATTTTTCTCATTAAAATGTACTAAAAGAAAATCAAAGTACTCGCAGTATCAACTATCCTAGAAAATTGGATGAATTATAAGGTAGAAGAGGACTGACACGGCTTCTTTTGGTAAGAGTTAGAGAAAAGACTCCTTTCTCTAAACACTAAGTGTTTGGTAGTAGCGAGTAATACCTTAGGGGTACATTTTGGATCTCCTTATGGATGGGAATGATCATCTAATAGGCCAATGAATGATTTATAAAAGGGCTGAAGGGTATAGGGTGGGGATCTATAAGCAACCATTAAATTTTCTCTCACATGCTTGAACTGACTTTCATAGGGGCAAGGGTGGATACCCATTTTTCCTGAAGGAAAAAAATAATAATTACTATCCATTGCCCTACTTCCCTTGCAAAGATTGCCCGCGTCCTATGAGAACTCCACAGAAACCAAACCCTGCACCCCCAAAAAACCACCACACACACAAAAAAATTTGAAAATAAAAACCTACTCAGAAGCTTTTTTTTTTTTTTTCTACACATACAAAATAATAATGGTGGTGGTAGTACCGTAGTAGAAGTAGTAATAAATCCCTTGGAAGCCTTCTTTCTCATAAAGAAAATACCAAGCTTGCCCAAAATCATCTGAGCAGTGTGCAGAGATGGGAACAAGGTTTTGAAACTCGAACTTGAGCGGGGATTCAGTCACCCTCCTCAACCCTCAAGTCCAAATCACATTGCTGATATTGATACAACTCAACTCAGCCAAGTCGGACCAAGTCTCAACAAACTAACCAAGCACATCAGAAAAAAGAGAAAAGAAATGGAAAAAAACCTAAAAATGAAAACTAAAATATTTAAAATATATATATAGAGAGAGAGAGAGGAAATCAATGTCTTATACTATTGAATACTAGGACTCGCGGTTAAGTATTTGAAGGAAGCATTGTTTGGTTCTGACTCAATTAATTGTTCTTTTGAATGAATGATAACCTAAATCTTTTGAATACTTGGATCTCGCAAGAAATGTGGTCGGTACCTGAAATCAGACTACAGCCTCCTACACCCTCAATAGCAAAAAAGGGAGGGAGGGAGAAGATTAGAAGAAACACCAAATACAGACTTTCTAGAGCCCAAGATTTTATTAAGAGTTCATCTGAGTCAACACTGGTTTGACTCAGACAACTCAGGCAATACGCATAGGACTCAACTGAGGCTTATACAATTTCAGTGTAGTAACTCTACTTGTTAGGTGTCGAATCACACAAGACTCTGACTCTGACATTTTTTAGAATCACGTATTAGAGAACACACCAAAGCATACTCAAGCTCACCTAAAAGTGGAGGACTTCTCAACTTACCTGCCACTTTTAAAATCTAATCTCTAAAACCTACAGGTGGACTCCACTTGTATATGATAAAGTTTATGAACATTTTGCCCCTTCCTCCTTCATGCTTTATCCAAACATGTAACAGCTCCATTACAATGGATGCAAAAACTAGGACATTCATAAGATGGGACCTCTGTGCATACCATAACCAACAATAAATATGATAGTCCACTACTCCCCACTTATCAGATGGGCCACCTGTGTACATTGAGAACGAATAAAAATTGCCATAATTATGCCCCAAATGTGACCTCTAACTAGTTGGCAGACTGACTGAAATAGCTAAAAATATAATTTTTAAATTTAAAAAAAAAAAGAAACTTTGACTAACAATCAATCCATGAACATCAGAATTTTCACATGGATGCTGCCAAAAGCACTATTAGAACTGGGGAAAAAAGGATGGAGCACATGCTCACCTGAGCTGCTTGTACATCGGAAGAGAACCTGTGAAAGAATATTCGCAACAGTATCCAAAAGTCATGTTTTGTTCACAGTGGAAGATAGGAGTATTAAAAGGAGAGGTAAAAGTGTTTCAACAAACACCTTTTTGCTTGGGAGGACACCAGATTTTTCACAAAAGCTTCTGGAAAGCTCTCAAAACGCTTATGCACCATTTCAATTGTGCGTATCTGCCATAAAAAGCAAGCTTATAAACATTCTTTTCTAAGGAACTAATGAAAAAGGGAAAACTTCAACAAAAGTAAAACTTTGCCAGTTTGTTACTACCGGTCCCAAGCCCGGACAAAGAAGGGGGCTTGCATTCGGTAACCCAAAACATGAATTCTGGGAAAACAATCTATGATGGCTCGGGATAGATCGGAATGGAGAAACAGAATGAATGGAGCCGACCCCAACATAATTGGGACGTGGCTTTGATGATGATTCCACTTAGCATTAGAACTTCATACAAGTAGCAAAAACTAAGCACCTTCATACAAGTAGAAAAATCTAAGCACCAGAGTGATGCAGGCCAAGCGGAAGCCAGCGATGGAAGCCCAGCCCAAAACACTAGGCTCAACTAGCCCATCAGGCCCAACTTATTTTCTTATCTGTCATTTTGTCTTCGTCTTAATAGATTTTTTGAGATCAGTTAAGATACTTTCAGTTGTCATTTAGTATCTTCTGTGATATTTTAAACTTTTTCTAGTTTCTTCCTTTACAATTTGTTATTCATTAGGCAGCAATCATTTAAGAGTTTGTTATTAGACTATATTTCTTTAACTGTGTAGATTATGTAGAATAATTTGATAGTTTGTTTCGGTTTAGGACTGTTAATCTTTAGGCAGTACTCAAGTGAATGTGTGTGTGTCTATACAAAAATGAGAACTACGCTTTTCTATTATTATTTCATTTTGGGATTAACCTCCCTTAAGTTGGGTCCCTCTAATCAATGAAACAATGGGCTAGGCTCGGCCAAAGATTCCTGAGTCATCAATTATCGATGGCATCTCTACCAAGACCAACTACCAACAGACGATATTGACCTGATCAATGCCTGATTTATGATATGACGACATTGGACCCTCACTTAAGTGACTGGCACGACCAATATTGTCCAATCTACACCAGTGGCCTTAATCCAAACATGTAACGTAGACATGAACCTAAATACTCGATATGCATTAAAGTAATGATGAAGACACGTACATTGATATCGTGTCCCACCATAGTTATCTCCAATTGAAACATGAAATGCACCACAGAATACTCTCTATCTTCATTAATTAAAGATCCATATATCAATATCCATTACTTTAAAGATCTATAGGATCCAGTCCATTCACATGATTCTCACCATCGATTTATCCATAATTTGAATATACAACATTGGATCCTGATACACTGGGCTAATTGGATGGATGTTTTACAAATATTTTGCAAATATATCATCTGTCCACAAGTTCAAGAGCAGATATTTTCAACAAGTGTACAGGAGTAAAAATGGTTCTCCTCAATCATCGATGCGGAGTCGAATTTGGGGACAAATTATTACCTGTTTGTTAAGAATGATGCAGCCCAAAAGGAAGCCCGCAATGGAAGCTCAAGCCCAAGCATGAGCCTCAAATTATTTAAGCCCAATAGGCCCATCTTTTATGTCATTTTACTTTTATCTTGGTACATATTTTCAGATCAGTTAAGATATTTTTAGATGTCATTTCATATCATGTGATATTTTAGAATTTTACTACATGTTGCTTTCTTTCCAATTTTTTTTCCATTAGGTAGTAATCATTTAAGAGTTTGTTATTAGATTATATTTCTTTTAATTGTTTAGATGATGTAGAATCATTAAATGTTTTTCTCTTAGGATTGTTACACTTTTGGCATTATTCATGTTTAATATCAAAACAATTAATGAGAAATAGAGCTTTAGGATTATTATTTCACTTTGAAATTTATCTCTCTGAGTTGGGTGTTTCTCCTCCCCTCAATTAAGCCATTGGCTTAGCTCAGTAAAAGATTCCCGAGTTATCAGTTGTCAATGGCATCTCTACTGCGATCAATGGACAACATTAACCCGATCAACATCTGTTCCATGATATGACCGTATTGAATCCTATCTTAATGGATTGGCACAGTCAACAGATGCCTAACCCGCCCAAAGCCAAGAATAAATTCCATAAAATGTTGTATAAATGCATAGAATACCTCCCCTAAACGAGCTCGAGCACCCATCACACCACCAACAATGGCAGATAAGACTGTATACCAGATGTGAATGTCCATGATGTAAATCTGGAAAACATAAAGTAATGGCCATTAAAGATATAAATATTTAAGCAGAACACTCTGTACTGGATGGCAGCAGCATGCATATCTAATTTGGAACAACAGGCAAAACTTAGTATAACACGTAATTGACCATTTCATGAAGGTTAATTACTAAATCTCCCAACAAGAAAGTTGAAACAACAGAGAGGAAAATACTCACAGCTACAACAGGTGCCCATAGACTAGCAATTGCCAAGGCATTATCGTTTCCTGCCGAAAATCATCACAAACATAAATTAAAGGCAACAGAAACACTCGTTTTCTTGGAGAAGCTAGTCAAACATGTTCATTACAGCAGTGCCTTTATAGCTAATGGATGATAAAACATAAAAGGGAGGTGAGCACTATTCCCTCAAAAGCGAATAAGCCTGGTCATTGGTCAATATACATTTATATATGGGGCTCTTATCCAGATAAATGTCATGGAAACCAAAGAGGCTGAAACAAGTAGCTTAGAAGTCCAAATGGTATAGATCTGCCAAATGCAAAAACCAATCGGTTTGAACAGTTGAACATCTTGAACCACAACTCATGCAGACTGAATGGTGAAGCAGTTCACTATTCATTATTTTTAAAAATAATAATAAAGACTAACTACTATCTGATAATTTCTATGCTTTACGACTTTCCCTTTTGATTATCCATATCAAAATAGTAATGCAAACAATAAAACCTAACCCATTCCTTTAGCATACCCTAATCTATTCGTCCGCCTTCCCCCCGTCAAACTCTCTACTCTGTTTGCCCATTGTAGTTATAGGCTTATAGCGCTGGTTTTAATGGTACTACGCCAATAACCATCCATACCACATCTGAACGATTATTGAACCATAAAACAGTTTAGACTGAATGGACAAATGGTTCGCTGTCACTGATTTTAAAACAACTTAAAATTAAAAAAAAAATAGTAACTAGTATCTAGTAATTTCTATGATTTATAGTAATTTTATACAAAACAATAGTATAAAATTAAGTAATACGAGTCAACCTATTAATTTAGCATAACCAAACTCCCTGTACCAATCATCCATTGTATTTTATGCCCCCAACAGCACCCCATTCCAAAACTCAACCAATCCCCCCCCCCCCCACACCCCAACACACACACACGAAAAAAAAAAAAAAAAAATCCACCGACCAAAACCCAAAAAAAGAAAAACCACCCACACAGAAAAAACCATCATCACCACACACACAGACACAGTAAGAGAGATTCCAATGCTGGCCAACAAGCTAGTACATAGATACTATGACCAGCTTGGAATTAACATCATAAATGTGCTTCCATCTGTGACTGATTTCATGAGGAAGGAACATTGTCAGCTTAATTTTCGGCACTAGTTATGGATCTCTTCAATCTGTTCTTTCACCCCAACTGATGAGGAGATAAAAACTTCATGCGTGATACACAATAAAAAGACAGTCAGCAACATTCCCGATTAAAACTGCACTTTGGTATGTTGCACTGCATATCTGAAGAGATTAGAATGCTACTGTAATATCCCCAAGTCAAATAGAAGTTAAGATTTTGTGCCTAATTTATAATTTAGTTCATTTCCCTCTGTTGTTGATTTATTTATATATTTATTTATTTTATGCCAAGAATTAATGAGTATTATCGGGATCCTTTTTATGAACGACTTATCATTTGTTGAGTTGGGCCAAGCTAGTGGGACCCTTTAACAATTCTAGTAGAACTCAAATTGGGATGATGGGATACGTCCCATGTGGGCATACACTAATGTAAGAGCACAGACTCCTTGGAGGACCCAAGTTGAACTTAGAGCGAAGTCTTCCCTTAGTAGCATGTTGAGCCTACGAAGGAGTCTTCACATGGTAGTCTTCGATCATAATAAGAGCTCAAAAACTATAAATACAGGAGCCGTGTAAAGAAACCCTCAATCGACCCTTCCTCCTCCACTTTATACTATACATATTAAGTCCAAAACCCAACCTCTAAGCAGAATCAGTACATTGAAGATTTGCTTGATTTCCTTTAGCAACCTCATATAGCCAGAGCCACTGTTGTCTACCAGAGGTGAGTAGAGTTCTTCATCTACTTGTATATGATGATAGTTGTTGTCGTGGATGACTTTGATGTCTATATACTTGATTTCAATCTCTAATCTCTGTTGTTTTGATTTCCCCAACTCTAATCTAAATTCTACATGCTGAGCGATTGAGTTTTCCTCAATCAAGTAATTGCTACAGTAACCTTATAGCACTGTTGACATTAGTCTGACAGGATTGGTGATCTAAGTTCAAATTCCGGGGTTAAAACTTAATGTATTGATCTTTGGTAATGGTTAGGCGGCCCTCTTGGACAATGGTTTTTACATCAAAAAGAGGGGATTCAGCAACTTAATCCAACCTAGAATTGGGATTTTCCAATTCCTGTGCGTCATGGAACAGTTAGGTCGACTGTGTTTCTGGGGCCATATGGCCCACCTAATCAAAGATCAGGTCCATCCATTGGATGGAGGACTGATGGGCGACCCTAGAGGTCGGGTCCCTTTATGGGCTAGGTCCAGTGGGGCTCGCTATACAATTGATCAAAAGAACCAGGCGCAATGCTCTTTTCTGAGAAGATTAGGTTCGACCCTGTTGACCTGTATATGAGTTTTAAAATTTCATTTACGCCCTGCTAGTTTATATTAATCACATTCAGACCCGTTTATGACTATTTCCTAAAGAACACTTAAAGTAGAATATCCTGAATGCTTTAGAATTTCGATGATGGCTGACTTAGACATTATATTATTTCCTTTTGGTCATAAAATAAGTGTTGATCTCCAGTTAAATAAATTCTAATCGCTAGAACTACATGCGAATACTTTGTGATATGCATTAGGAACCTGATCAGCAAAGTTAAAGTGCTGAATTCAAGTGTTTTCTCTTACCCTGTGTTTGGGAAGGGGGGAGGGGAGGGGAGGGAAAATTTGAGGGGGAAGGAAAATGAAGGGGAGGGGAGGGGAAATTAATTTTACCTCCTCTTGCTTGGGAAGTCAAAAAGTAGGGGGAAGAAAAGTGAAAAAGTAGGGTTTTGTTTGCTTGATATAGAGAGAAAATTACAATTTTGTCCTTACTTTTGCAAAAACTTCAAAATTATATTTTACAAATAAAGGGCAGTTTAGTAAATTCATACTTTTTCCCCTCCTTTCCCCCTTGTTTTGGGGGGGGAATTTTTGCACCCCCCCAAATTTCCTTCCCCCCTTTCCCAAACACCCTCCAAAAAAATCTCCCCCCCATTTTTTTTTCCTCCCCCCCATTTTCCCCCCTTCCCAAACAAAGGGTTATAGTCATGTGTTACTGACCTGAAACTCTAATTTCGTTGGATGTGTATAATTTAATTATGCTTGCACATTATTAGTTATGATGAACAAGGATGCAAGCCTTTTAGTGGAGAAATAGCTCAAACCTAGTAGGGTAACTATGCAATTGCTCTTACATTGCTGGGTACCGATTATGGATCGGAGTGGGGCACATGAAACCTGGAACTTGTGGGAACAATTACAAGTTGCCTTGTTATGGGTATTGAGAATAATTGTGAATTTGTGATGAATCAAAATCACTTAATCTCTATGATGAATGATATCTAGTAAGTAAAGAACGGACTGGACCCACCCATTAGACACCCCTAGATGCACCAGCACGTGAGGCTAAGACATAAATTCCTGACGTGGCTTTCAGGTCATCCGCGTAATGTCCTTGACTTTAGGTCAGTTGCGTTGTTTAATTGGCTATAGGTCAGCCGTTCAACTAACTATATTTCATCCCTTATGTTTCAAGAGGCACCCATGAGGTGTATGATTTTGGAAGCCTATGCATACCGTGGTTAGTTGGTTGTCCCAAGGCCATAGTTAGAAACCTTAACTGGATTTAACAAACATGTCTCCTAATTAATTAATGACTACGCTGAATATTTTATTTATTATAGTGTTATTTGCACACATATTTGTAGATGTAAAATTATATTCACTCAGTGTTACCGATTTGTTTCCGCTCTAATCCCATGTAACCAGAATGTAGAAAGACAGGAGGATCCTGACAATGAAGGAATAGGATTTAATATCTGTGGTTTAGCAACATGGGACTCACAGATCAAATGCATTAGTTGATTCATTCAAACTACAAAGGCTTTTTTTTTTAATTGTATAATTTATTTTTCATTTTGGATGTTTCCATAGACATTGAAATTTGGATTATCTTTTTAATTAAAGATTGAGATTTTAGTCAAAAGCCTGGATATTTATGCTTCCAATGATTTAACTCATGATGGTGTTGTGCTACTTGTTGGTTACGATACGGAGTCTGACAAGGCCCCGGATTCCGGATCGTTACAATTACACAATCATTTTTGTTGTTGAGCAGGTTTTACACAAAACCCTTCAATGGATGAACACTCACATATAACTCACCACAACAATGGATGAACACTCACCCATAATTCAACAGTTACTTGGATTCACATTACCAAGTTACTGTTTACCCAAAAAAAAGAACATTACCAAGCAAATGTGGAGTCTTCACAAAACTCTCTCCCCTTAATTTGAACCTCATAAACCCTTGATTTAACTATCTTGACTTGTTTTTATGAAAACACAACCAGATATTCACGCACGACTAGATTTTAAGTCCTGTAGAGGTTAATGGGCTATTGCGACCATCTCCCCAAAACTCATAGCTTCAATTCACTGCAATAAAAAAATAAAAAATAAAAAAAAAATGTATGTTGTCGTATACACTTAAAGAGTAAAGACAACAAAAACAAAAACTCGTCCAGATCCAATCGCACCTCACTGTGGGGCACATGCTGGCCCACTTTGGGATGGGTCCGGGGCGATTTCAAGATCTGGGTGGGCCCCTCCAACTGACAAGAAAATCAGCATCATCCGATCATCCTAACCCTATCATCCATGGCTCACAAGTCCAGTCCATTAGCATGGGTGTACAGTTGATCCAATGGTCCAATCCATTCTCATGGGTGCAAACCCCATGTGAACTATTGTGGTGGTGGTGGTGGGTCCACTCAGATGGACCGTCAGGTGGGCCCCACTCTGGGTATGCACAATCCACACCTCATGCATAGGATAATTTTCCTATATATGGATATGAAGATGCCTTTGATTACGAATGAGGACTTCCAGCATATTCTGGATTAATTGAACATGAATGTCTAGGGCTCACTCACTCTCAAAGTCACCCTAAAAAAACTAATAAAAATAAACCGCTATTTCTCAACGATATTTTTATCTAGGAAGCGGGCAACAGCTTAAAGGGGAGTGTTAACACACGAGGGAGGAACCCTTTTTTTCTTACTTTTTACTATTTTCGATCAAATGTCCTTATATGTCATTCTGTCATTTTAGAACCCTCCTTGATTATATAAAAGACAAGGCTTTTTATAATTACCAAAAATTTAGTAATAAATAAAGAAGTGCACAAGTTATCCTTGGGACTTGCGCACACTACCCAAATTATATCCCCATTATTCCCAGGTCCCCATTATTCCCCCTCTAGAGTATTGATTAGTGACGCAAACCCAATGATCAACTATCGTAGGTTCTCAGGCTTGGTAGGCCTTCAGGTGATAAATGACGCATAGCTATTCGCATTGCTCAATGAGGTTTAGAGAGCTATCCAGTTGTGCATCCTTCCACTTATTGTCGAAGGGTACCCCAGATATGAACCTAGGATGGTTGATGTACTGCAGTGTGGAGACTGGCCAACATGATTAATGAACTTTACGATCTTTCAGAAGGTCCGTGTCTCCTTTCTTATACTCTCGGATTGGCCAATTGTAAGCCAGATTCTCTTGCGAAACAGGGTGTTTGGCATCTGGCTGACAAAGTGGATCCTCTGCATGATCTAGGAGCCTTGAATTTAGTTTGGCACCCGAATGTTTCTCTGTGCTGCTTTTGTTGTTGTACCATTACCTTTTTCCTTTGTCAGTTACCCTTTTCCCCACCCAAAAAAAAAAAACACAAAACAAAACAAAACAAAAGGAACAACAGAGTACACTTGCAAAGGGTCTAAAACGTTCCCAACATGTAGATGTCCTGACGAAAAAAAATAAAAGTAAAAAATTAAACTGACTACTATTCTAATAGGCCACTATATAAAACAAACAAATCATTGAAAAATTGCAGCCACCAATCAAACATTCAAGGTAGGTCCCACATGGTCAGGGGAGCTGCCCATATCTTTACATGCATTGCAGATGGATGAACTGGATGTTGCATAAACAACACATGCTACACATCACCATAAGTGTGGAGTGGAATGGCCATGGAAAGAGATATGCATGATATGGGTGACGCTCCTGCTAGTTATATGTAAAGTAACAATTGCAACTCATAGATAAGAGCAAAATAGCAAGCACAGATTACTTGATGAAATAAAATTTCTTTACCCTTTGAGACAAGATCATGCCATGAATACTGTAAACCACGAAGCTTCACAATTATATTGGTTGGTTTTACTAGCGGTCTAATCTGCAATAGGACAACATAATAAAACATGTCAATGAACATTAACAACAGGTACAGAACACAGTACATGAAGAAACAAGGCACTGACGAACTGATGGATAAAAGGAAGTTACTTACCTGAAGAAAGTATGCAAAAGAGAATTTGCATACAAAAATCACCAACCAGAAAAGAACATATCTGCAATTTGAGCCAATAGGAACATCATTACAAAATTAAGAAAACTAATAAACAATTTACCATCAGAGAAGCATTGCACAGCCCCAACAATAGTACTCATAAAATTACATTCTATCAGTACTTATATATTGCTTAAATCTCTTAGTACCATTGAAAAAGATACATTCAACACTTGTATATCACAAAGACATGACAAATTCTATTTTTATTTTTTTGAATAGCAAGACATGACTAAAATATCATTAAGGCAACATAGTACCAAATCTGAAACCAAGATTAAACAGCAACAAAGCTCAGAAAGTGAAACCATTGCAGCAAACCTGAAGTAATCACTCGCTTTTTCGTAAAGACCACGCCCAACAAAGTATCGCTCCTGCAGATTGCAACAAAAATTATTCAGTTAGGACACTGACAGTACTAATATGAAAATATGCTTGACCTTAACAAAGTAGTTTGCAACACTAGACAGAAAAAAAATTTAAAAAAATTCAAAATCATGCGCAGCAGAAGTACCTGATAAATCCACTTAAAAAATTGAAAGAAGAACCAGCGATCGGACATCTCTGATAGAGTGTGACATGCTGGAAATTTAAGTAACAAAGCAAGGAATATACGTATCCCAGCATATACACCCAATACCAGAATATAAATGCGAAAATAGTATGAATCCGAGTTCCGGTTATTTTTTTCCTCCAGAACCTTCCTGTAATTCAGTTAAGAAAACACAAATTTAATACTAAAAATAAAATAATTACCACAAAGCAATAGCTAATAAGGGTCAGTTGCATAGTTGCAAGCTAATGCAGGAAACAAAACAAGACATGAATCTATAGAATGCCTCACTTAGCAAAAATTCCTTGGAGCATATAGTGCCGGCTAATGCAGGAAATGAAGCAACAAATGAATCTATAGAATGCCTCGCACTTGTAGCATTTATGGAGAAGTGCAAAACAAATTAAAAAAAAAAAAAAAGGTCATCACCAAGTGCAAGTCCCGCCGAAGCAGGGTCCAGACAGGAGACAGACCTAACCTTTGGCAATTTTGCACAAAGTGGCTGCTCGCAAATCTTGAACATGTGTTATTATGCATGGCACCCGAGACTTTTACCATTGCACCAAAAGCAATGACCCTAGAAGTGCAGAACAAATATGGGAAACAAAATGAAAAACATATGTATTCGTGAAGGGAATTTCCCAATAACTATGGTCCATTTGAAATGGAGGATTTTAAATGGTAAATGCACGAGGGGACTCACAGGTAGACGTAAGTGACAAATACCGAACTGATGCCAAACCAAAAGAATCTAATAAATAGCCTTGAGATAGCCAAGCCTCTTGCTGTTGCATATGCCCCAAACATGAGAAAGACATCCAAAAAACCTGATAATTCAATGAAGGATTTCAGGACAAAGGCTTGATACAAAAAAAAAAAAAGGAAGAAAGTATGGCATTGATTCAATTAAAAGGTCGTATATACAAATACACAAAACACAGATCAAGCTTAAAAGCTTTACAAGGGAAAAAAGCAACATACTCTCAAGGAAGTTCATGATAGCAAATGTTGGCCCAACACTAAGTACTTCTTTAAAAGTATCGAGATTAATGGTTTCCTTGTTGAAAGCTATGATTGTCAAGCCCTATGTAAATACAAGAAGCAATATCAGTTATAAAAGTCATAACTGGACAATATGACGAATACCATAATGAATCTATTGAGGTACACCTGAAACATCAAGACCAAGAAAATCCAAAGACGATGAAAACTTCGGTATAAATGAAGAAATGTCCGGTGTTCAACGAACGAGGTCTTCCCTGTCTGCCATTTTTTTAAGAGACAAAAGAGAAAAAGTGAAACAAACTTTCCATGAGATATTGTGTACCAAAGCAGAAAGTACTGAAGTCTGAAACCCTCACAAAAGTAAATATATGATAAAAATTATGTAGTGGTGAAGAGGGAGGGAGAGAGAGAGAGAGAGAGAGAGATCCTTACACTTTTGCACTTTTACTATTAATTACAATGAAATTTAAAAAAAAAAAGAAAGGAAAAAAATAGTTAATCACAGTTATGGATGCACTGGAAGTCAACATAGTGACAGTCTTGTTATACGTTAGCAGACTTATGACCAGCCTCTCTGAATACAAGAAAATCATAATAATGCATCATATCATGTTTGTTGTTCCCTATTCTTCCTCCTTTGTCTTGCAAACATTTATGGGCATACTTCAATGCAGCTATGAGTTTAGGTCTACAAAAGTGTAATTTCTGATCCAAAATCTCAGTACTGCACAAAAAGTGACTGCCGCATAATGGGCTTCAAAAAATGGGTCAGATGTAGCCCAGATCCATTGGGCCCAAGGTCCACAGTTGGCCTAGCAGGACAAGCTAGTTATAGCAAGAAGCCAAAGCCTTTCAATTAAACAATAAGTCAAATACCCTATAACATCTTTGTTAGGATTATTAAGTATCTTCCTCAATTTAGTTTCCTATTTTATTAGGGCCAAGGTTCATTGAATATTATATTTTAGGGAAAGAGAATCAATGTGGGCAAAGGAAAATACACTCTTTAGATGTCAAAAATGTATTCTTAAAATCATTCAATAACGTCAATTATATTCAAAACTCCTCTCTTTAGGTAGAACCCTTGAGTAATATGTTGCCTTGAAGGTGCCTACATTCGGGCGGACCCTTGCACCAATCCAGCTACGTCATTGTGGGTTCGAGTCATGTTATAATTAAAGAACAAAAAGACAAATGACTACAATTCCATCCCAAGTTTAGTGAGTAAAAGCAAAGCAATAAAATTACCAAAATTACCAATAAAATCATTCCCTTCTTTCTAACAAAAGTAAACTCGTTTCCCTTGAAAATATGCCTAGTTTTCTTACCTCTGATAAAATATATTGGAAACAAATTTGAATACATTATTGGACCATACATAGGTGAGCACCACATATCGTACTGTGTCCATATTACTTTTATCTCTCAACAACTTCTTAAATAATTTTCATCTTTAGTAGTAAAGTGAACAGCATGACTATGATCACCAAGTCAGAAGGATACAAGAACAATTTTATACATTCACTTGAAAAAAAAAAATGATCTACTTGAATAAGAGCTATAACTCCCTATAGGAGGTTCCAAATAGAAGTATCCCACTGCTGCCTCTGTAAAGGACAAATTAAACACAGTGCGCAAGGGAACTAAAAAAATCTAGAAACTACGAAAAAAAATAGACAATATGTAGAAAATATGATCATAAATATATAAACTGACCTTTTTCCTCTTCTTTGGTTTCAGCAAAAAAGGAGACCCCTCCCGCATAGGCCATCGCAACTCAAAGCAAGAAGGCGACCTATAGATACACAAGGAATGAGCAGACAAAATGTGTTCCCAAAAATCAATTGATGCACCCAAAAAAAGAATCGCTAAGACAACAAATATTGAACCAGAAATATTCATTGAAGTCGTCGTAATTCCTCCATGCTGAGTGTGCAGCTTTCCCATTGTTATTTTTAGCAGCCTCCTGGAAATATGACAGGATGTGGGGATGAAAAATGTAAACATGAAAGCAGACAATTAGAGAAGACATAAACGATAGAAAAAAGTCAAAGTCAACAAATGATTTACAAGAATTATGTAGTTTTATGCTTAACATGACAAATCTACCATGGTTTCTGCACCTTATTTTAGTCTATACGATGCTCAACTTCTGAATGTGTTAGGCTGTGTTTCTTCGCCTCAACCATTTTCATCCAAGATGAGTACCTTCTGAGAATGTTTGTATTTTTCTGACTATCTGACTATTTTCATTAAAGATGTATCTTAAAAAAAAAAAAAAAGTGATTATATCACATAGGATATTCACCAGTTATCATTTCAAAAACAATTGCTCAAACTAAAGAACAGGAATGGTCCCATTTTTAAAAAGCGGCATGCAATATCTATGTTTTGAAACGCCATTCGATAAAGATACTTCAAAACTTAGTAGTATTGATGCACATAATGCATCCTTGAATTTGAAAAGGCAATCATATGTTATAGCCAATAACCTCAGACCAATTTTTGAATGGCCAAGAGAACGATCGCCTTAGACTTGCTCCTCACATCTTAAATCATGGTCCTATGACTTTTGCGCTTTGCCACCAAAATTAGCCACTTAGATTTTATCTTCATCACAAGGCAGGGCAAGAGCAGCAGGCCCTCATAATTCCAACCATCCTACACTTGCTTTTTTTTTTAATGATATTGATAATATTTTACTAAGGCAAGTAGGCAACACATCTGTACAAGAGGGATATACAGACGGCTACGAAAGAAACAAAGCAACAACAACCACACAATAGCCCAAAACAAAGGAAAGCATTAAGAGATAGAAAACATATAATGCACAATTGTCAGGCTTGGACAACCAACTCCCTCCTCAGCCAAGGAAGCCACCGGCGAATTGGCACTTCTCTTAACATGCACAAAGGATATTAAAAGCAAAAACACAAACATTTGCAATTCAAAAAAAGAAAAATACAACTGCATTATGCCAAAAACAAATGATGTGATCCAAAGCAATCCGATGACATGGGAACTCCTTGAAACTAAACCAACAATAAAGGAGCAGCGTAAAAGATCCACTAACCTCCACTATTGTCTCATAAATGGGACAAATGACTTGCTGAAGATAAGAAACAGAACCATTTGCATCCCTACAACTTGCAGCTGGCTCAGCTTCAGTCTTGTCTAAAATCAAATCCAACTCCTTCGCCATCTGCATGTTAAAAAATATGTTCAGTTTAATTATACACCTGAAAGCATGCATATGCATTCTCTGTGTGTATACATACAACAATTTATTGCAGATACGCTAGAAAAGTAGTCGCCAAAACATGACATACTTGCAAGATGCTGAAAGAAGAAGAAACCAGAATAAACAGGTAAAAAGATTGGTGTCCTAAAATACTCACGTTGTGAAATATATAGCAAATGCACTCAGGAAGAAAACGAACATTGGCTGCTTCACCCCAGATGAGAAAGTACAAGGAAACCAAAATAAGCTTCCTGTCCCTGTTGATCGCTTCTATGCTATATAATTAAGTTATCATTTGTCAGTCTAGGCAGATGGAAGATTTTCCTAAAAAAACCTTTAAGTACAGTAATTACCTATTCCATGCAAGGCGAATGCGCAAGTATCTGCACCATTTGATGTAGTTATCCAACACCTTTAGGAAAACCTCAGTTATAGCTTTCTCATCAATTTTCTGCAGATAGAAAAAAGGAACTATGAAACTGGATCGCACCTCCACATCACAAATCCAATGTATCGAATTATAATTGCATATTTACATCTTCGGCGGTTGGCCAATCAAGAAGCAACATATACACAAAATAGATATAGCAGAGATGAAAATGTTGAGATGGATCTATGGTAAAACTAGGAAGGATAAAATTAGAAATGAGAGATTTCGAGAGCATTTAGGGCCCGTTTGGCAATGTAAAGCCTCCATTTTTCAGACAAGGGTTCACACACTCACATCAAAACTACACATCTTCAAAATTCCCTACTTAAAAATAAAATAAAAAAAGTCAAAAAAGCAACCCCTTTTCTCCACGAAAAGACAAAAAAACACGCTATTTACACAAAAAGTCAAAAAGATTCCCTACCAATCCACTAAAGACAAAATACCATCATAACCCCCTAATATTTTATTCTCTCTTGATTTGATGTTACATTGCTACATCACTTTTACTTTAATAGTAAATTGCCAAACGGGCCCTTAGGGGTCGAATCAATAGGGGATAAAATTAGGAAAATCCGTTTGAGATGGTTTGGGCATGCCCAACGTAGGCCGGCAACGGCGTCGGTAGTTTGGGAATGCAGCATAGTTGTCAATTCCGTTTAGTAGTCATTTTGGTCTAGCCTCCAAGATGAAATATTCCGGTATTTCAAAATGTTGGCAAAACTTTTCAGGGTAACTTTTTGGAATAATAAGAAATAAAAAAATGTATAAATATATGTAAAAAATAGAAAAATATAATAAATTATGTATGTTTCTTGATATGGATATTGAGAAGCAAATTTTTTAAAAAAATAGTGAAAATTGTGCTACAAACCGAAATGGACCAGAATGGCCCAGAATTCAAACCGAGTTTTTTTTACCCCCCAATCCCGTTTCGGTCAAAGGACCGGAACGAAAAATTTCGGTCATTCCAACCGAAACAAAACGAAATTGACTAATATGCTATGCACGTTGATGGCCCACCAAGAAGAAGGGGTAGTCCAAAGAGTCCTCATATGCAAGTAGTAAAAATAGATATGAAGAAGTGCAACTTATCTAAGGATTTGCCTCAGGATAGATCAGAATGGAGAAATAGAATTCTTGTAGCCAACCCCAACATAGTTGGGACAAGGCTTTAATGCTTATGATAATTTACATCTTTAAATCTTAGTAGGAACTACTAATAAAAAAAATAAAAAAATAAAAAAAAAATCTAAAATGGCCCATAAACAATGGCCCTGGGTTGCTAATAGACTTCCATCCATTGTTAACTATGGTAGCATGTTTCAATGTCGTTCCTCCAAAATTTCACCATCTCATCCCCAAATCTTCATCATCCATCACCACTTGGACAATGAGAGCACAATTGGGGCAGCCCCGGACCTTAGATCGAGTAGGCCAACCTCTCAGATGAGGTTGATCGAATCCAATGAAGGGATTCCACACAAAAGAACACTCGAGACTATATACTCCAGAATAACTCACGAAGGTTTATTGATTGAATAAGCATCATAAAAACAATATATCTCTTTTGTTTATATAGAACATTCTATTTCTAAAACTAATCATAATATTGGAATTAGTAACATACCTATTCCTAATCAAATTAGAATTTTAAAAAGCAATTCCTATTAAGTAACTAATTGATATTACTAATTTAGATGGATAGGGATCTCTGATTGAATCAGGGATCATGTGGACCCCATTGGATGATCCATCAAGGGGGCCTGCGGGCCCTAGTCTTCTGTCAGGCTGCATCAACAATTGACCATAGTGTCTTGGAATATGATCTAGAAACAGAGAAATGTCAGAGAAGCTACAAAATCACGCCTCTTCTTTTCTAGCATGAGTGCTCTCTTGACTCATGAGTCATAGCTTCACGCCATTAGGAAGGAGAGGACTCCACGCCATTTCCAAATAAGAGGGAGAATCACAAAATAAACAGTAAGATTTTTGGGGTGGTTGTCAGTTACAATATGAAAGGTTGCCACATGAAACAAGGCAGAAAAAAGAAATCCCTTTTTACATCCAATAAATAGTTAACCACTTCAGATTCTTCCCTAATCTAAACACTATCATAACTTCTCAATAAAACACTAACTAGAACTCTTTGGAATAAAGAGATCAAATTATGCCGCATAAGAGATTACATGGATAACAGCTTTAACTTTATCAAAACGAAGGATGAAAATAGCGGTAACAGCGGGTGTAGCAGCCTACCACCAAAACACTACGTAGCGGTGCGCTTTGAAAAAAAAATCTGAAAAAAAACTCCATAAAATTCAGAATATTGGAAAATGATAGAAAATGTTTTTTTTTCTAAAAAAGTAACTAAGATAAGGGCGCGTAGCGGTCCCCCCATTGCATGAGGTCCTATGTCGCTGACAGTATTGAACCACTGACAATTTTGATCTATTTCTCTAGATATATTCACGTTCATTTATGATTAGTTATACTATACTAAGTTAGAAATGGATAAAATGCTTATAATTAAATAGTATCTTCAAAATTATATCACTATTATGCATTTCAAAATCCAAATAAGCAATTTAACACAATTGAACACAACATATTACTATCGAAGTGAAATTTGGTTAGGGATCTATTTCCGATTAGAGTAAAAAGCAGCTAGGCTCTATTTTTTTATTAGAGTGGAATTTATTGTTTCCATCAAAGTGGAATTTGGATAGGGCCCTATTTCTTATTACCGTGAAATTTGGCTAGGCTCATTCTTATTAAATTGTCATTTGGCTGGGGCTCAATTTTTTTTATTGAAGTAAAATCTGGTTAGGGCTCTATTTTTCTATTAGAGTAAGATTTGGTTAGGCCCCTGCCTATTAGAGTCAATTTAGCTAGGGTCTTGGTTTCAATTAGGGCCAAATTTGGCTATGCTTATTTTGGATGGACCCATTTAATTTTTTTCAATAGTTTTTTAATGGTCTTTTTAGTGGTTTTATAATAAAAATTGGATGCTTTTTCTGAATCATTATTTTTAATGATTTTTAATAGTTGTTTTTTTAATGGATTGATTTTTTAATGGTTTTTGTAATGGTTTTTTTTTTTATTTTAAGGGCACATTTAGTTTTTATTTAAGCATTTCATCAGGGGAGTCATCGTGGGGCCCAGAAATTCACTATAATAAAATGAAAGAGGGACCATAATGTTGCCCTAGCCCCTCTCTCTCTCTCTCTCTCTCTCTCTCTCTCTCTCTCTCTCTCTCTCTCTCTCTCTCTCTCTCTCTCTCTCTCTCCCTTTTTTTGTTCTTCCTAAAAGTAACGAGAAAACAGAGAAGAAAAAAGAAACGGGGGGGTTGGGAGCGCTATGGAAATGTGGCGGTCGTAGCAGCTGCTACGGGCTGTTAAAGTTGTGAGCGGCGATAGATCAGGTTTAGCGTAGCGGTCCCGATTTATCAGTTTTTCGTCCATGATCAAAACTTGACAATTAAATCCCCTTCGTTGACACGGACACCTAACTTAAAGCAGTTTCTACTGACAGGACTCTCAACTAACAGGATTTCAGCTGCTTTGCATCGAATACTTGACTAGAGTAACCTGTGCAAGTGACAAACCCAACTTTGAGTTTTCAAAGTGCAAAGGGTGGGATCGAAAGGTTTACCAAGCCCATATTGAATCGTACATATGTAAATAAATAAATGTGTATGTATGTATACAGAGTGAGAGAGATATAGACAGTGTGTGTGTGTGTGTGTGTGAGAGAGAGAGAGAGAGAGAGAGAGAGAATGGAATAACATGAGACCAGGATCAAAAGGAGGAGAATAAGCAAAACCATGAATGCTCCCAAGTAAAATCAAAGGATTAAGAATTATAGGAAAATGTGTTCATCGGCTAATCCTCAGCAAATTTGTAATTTTTGTACAAATCTTAAGTTACAGGGCTCATAAGTGTTTCTTTACATGGTTATTGTTGCTAATTACCTAAAAGTTTAGATGAATATGACTAAAGTTTTTTTCTCTTTTTTATCATTCAAAAAAAAAACACTCTCTCTCTTTTTTTCCCTCTTTTTTTTTAGATTCATGAATGACTAAACTTTGCAACCATTGAATGTACCATAAAAATGCAGTCCAAACAGTTCTTTGCAGGTAGGTAAGAATGGTGCAACAGCAAAGCCATCCCTTATGAATATACAAACTACAATGCAATTAAGATGTAGTGCCGTTTTCTGTTAGGAATTTTGTGTTTTGCAATTTGATGGATGCATTATCATATTAGCACCATTTGAAGTTTCACACTTGCATTGATTTATAAAATCTTGAAATCTTGGTTTATACATGCATTGTTTTTAAGACTTGTAAAAATATTGTTTTGTTCATGTTTTGTTATTTAAACTTGGATGCAATTAGTTTTGAAAAGATTTCTTTTTAATCAAGCAAGCCATTGGTTTTAAAGTTTCGAATCTTTTTTGGCTTTTTATGTTTCATGTTTTAAAACCCTTATAATTATTTAAAACATGTTTTCAAGCTTGATTTAATGGCCCAAAAATTCCCAACCAAAAATACTTTGAAAAACACATTTTAGGGAATTTTGGTCCCAGGCCCAGGTCTGTTGGGCCGGTCGACCGAGAAAGAGCCGTTGGCTCCTGTCAAATGGTCAGTTTTATGACCATTGTGAAGGCCAGGTCGACCCGGGGGTCACGGGGTCGACCGGGGACTAGCCGTTGGGCAGTTTTGGGCTATAAAATGAAGTTCATTTTTGGAGCACCGAGAATCTTCACAACTACATTTGAGGTTTCTGTATGACAGATTATTAAGAAAGCACTACCTCAAAATATGAGTACTTAAACAAGTACTTGAATATTAATCTTCTAGTTAAAACATGAGAATGCAACTCACAGGTTCAGCGTCAGCCGGTATGCCAAGATGAGACTGCGCATTCGCTAATGAAAGAACCACATGTTCACGCTGGTTACGGATATTGTCTTTCTGCAAATGACAAATTCAAACAAATAAGCAAGTAATGATGAGGAGTTGCATGCAAAAATCAAGATATTGGGAGGAATAAATAAATAAAACACAAATGTGCAACAAATCTTACTGGAAGCTCTGTTTCCAACGTGATGTGATAAATGTCTTATCATTTACATTTTCTTTTCTGGTCCAAAATCAGTTTAATTCCATACGAACAGTTTCAATTAAAAATTGTGAATAAATAATTAAACCTAACCTCAACATTACCAGCATTTCCTACGAATGGTAAGTCAAGACAAACAAACAAACAAAAAAAAAAAGGAACATCTGAAAAACAATGGGCTAAAGCGCATATACTCAAACCTGAAAACCAAATACATATTGTAGGAGATCAAACATGTCCAAACTGTGCGGATGGGAAACCTCAGGACGAACAGGAAGTCGAGGGAAGTCAACAGTGCAACGTATAGCAGATATTGCAGCTCTAACCTGAACAAAATATCATAAATAGACCATTAAAATTAATTGAATCTTCCAGCAATACTCCATCATGTGGCATCTAACCCTAGGTAAAGGCAGTCTGCACCAGACGGAAGGTCAGTTATATATTTCTTACAAAAAAGAAAAACTATACAATAAGTTGTAATTCAAGAACATAATTAATATTGACAAGACTCAATGATTATACTCGTAATTATCAGAACATAGAACAACTAAGTGGTCATTCTAGGTATAATGTTGTTTACTAGGAAATCAAATGACAACACATATCCAAGTCAAGGAGCATGGGAAAAAATTCAAGTAATTTATGATATTCTTCATAATTTTAAATGAAAAAAGATGTAAGAAATTACTTCTGGAAAGAATCCAATAGCATTGGTTAAAGCCGGTGCATCTAGGGGTACAATATTGTATGAAGTAAGTTCTCCCACCAAGGCTGCATCAGATTTCTTTATCCTTCTTAACTGACACAGACCAAAGAAAAGAAAAGGATAAGTGAGCAGACTCAATTATCTCACATTTCAGTTAGTAGCAAGTATGAGTCGGCAGTTACAAGTTAATGCGCAGACAAATAGCTTCTCATGGAAAATCAAGAAATGGGAAGAGTAAAGAGCCCTCATCGAATTGCAATACGGGAAAATATGGTTTAATGGGCACTGTGAGTTTTTAGCTCGTAGGAGAATTCATGTCTAACTCCAATAAATAAGTTAAACGATTTATGACTATGGATTGATGAGAAAGCATTTAATTAAAAGGTTTTGATAATGCATTTGAGCCTTGCTATTCTATAGGTGGAAAGAAACCTCCCCAAGTTTCAAGGGTTTTTTTCCCCTACAATTGTAGGATTTCAAAAGAGAAAAGGAGAAATTTAAGCTTACCTCCTCAGCAATCAGTCTGCCTACCCTATCTGTGGCCCCATCTTTGGAAAGAACCTCCATAACCTCAACTAAGGCCCTCAGTGTGGTATAAACCTTTTTCATGTCTAAAGAACTCAGTTCCAGCCTGGCATAAGAAGTACAACATAAATAAGCCAGCTTCTATACATGACGTTTCAGCATACGAAGAACAGCAGAAGCACTCTTTTTTTATCAGTAAGGTAAAGAATCGCATTGAAAATCAGTTATATGTCATTGAACTACCTGTAATGGGATTTGTACGTTTAGAAAATTGAAAATAAAAGAGAATGATGCACGTCAGCTGATGTTCTGGACGACTACAATAGACATTTTTAAGTAGACCCAAAAAAGAAATCTCTGTAAATTGCAAGGAATATTTAAAAAAAATCCAATCCCATTGCATCATCTAATAAATGCATCCTTTCCAGGATTTAGGGTTTCAGTTCCATTGCCTGATTGAACAGTTAAACCCAAGTGAGTTTCAATTTTAAAACAATGCAAATAACCTGAAATGAAATAAAATTGTTTGCCATTGGGTTAAATCAACATGGTATTCAAGGGCTTCATCGAAGAAGCCATTTTCATTTTCCCCGCCACAATTCCCGGATTCAACGAACCTAGTAATTCATGTAAAGCAATATACCTAACCCACAGTACTTACTCTCCCAGCCTTGTGCTGAATGTTCCAGACTCCCTCCATCTTTCTTCTATTTTCTGGAAATCATCTACTCTGTGCTGCCGTTTATAGTTTTGGTAAAACTCCCATAGCCGTTCAATATCGCGATTTCGATCAATTCTCGATCCATCCTTCTTTGCAAGCTTTTGCTGCACATTCATCCAGCCAACACCCCCATAAACAGTTAGAAACCCATGAACAGCCAACTTCAACAAAAATGCCCACTTGGGTGCCTAAGCAGATTCGCTTCAATTACCTTAATTACAGACATTAGACCAGTCTTGAACTGGAGTACACCTCTCCCAATGCTGTTCGGGTCCAGATTCTGCGCCATCGTATACGCCTGCTCGCACACTGTAACAGACATCAACAGAACAGAAAAAAGGAAACACTAAGTCACTGCGGTTTTCAACTACCGGGAGAAAAAACCCTAGATAGGATATTCAACAACAATCAACAGTGCTTGTATCTAATTCATTCAGAAGTGACGAAGGATGAAATGGAAGTGAGAAATTTACGGATTCTCGCAACGTTGGGATCCTCATCTTGGATCTCATCTGCTGCTTGGAGGATCGCGTCGATGTTGGTGGTCTTCTCGAGGGATGGAGGGACGGCCCCGGCGAGGCCGCCGGAAGTCCGATCGTGGCCCTTTCCGGCGTGCCGGAGCTTCTCCTTCTGTAGGGTCGCGCGGACCAGGCGATCCCAGTTTTCGTAGGCATCTCGGCGATCTCGCATCTCTGCGAACTCGAAGCCCTAATTCTGACGAAATGGAGCCCGGAAGGCCAGATCTGGAGCGGAAAGTTCAAGCCTTTGAGCGAAGAAATCTAGGGTTTTTGAAGAGGAGGATGAAGAAATGGAGAAGTAAAAGGAGTGTCAGAGAAGAAACGCGGGATTGGAGATATAAGAAGAAGAGATGAGAAGATCCTGGGAAGAGAAAGTGGGAATGGGAGAGGCTAGAGAGCAGGAGCTGACCCGACCGCCTCGTTGTTTTAAAAACACACGGTTTCGGATATTTGAGTGCCACGTCCGAAACGTTACGTGCTGAACGTTTCAATTTGGATTCCCAGTGGCCTTTTTCTCTGTATGCAGAAATTTAATTCTCAAGAATTGTGAATATTTACGGACAAAATCTCTTTACATCCTTGTCAATTGGTTCAAACTCACCAGTAGATATTAGTAAAAAATTATGGTAAATAGAATTTCCATATATAGCATCAGGAATATATATATATATATATATATATATTAATAAATATAAAAATTTCAGTACATGTAGACTACCATACCTAATGTAGAGACATCAATATGTGGGTCCTCATGAGGTCTGATGATACAGCAGTTCCACGTAAGCCAGTATCTATATCTATACCCCTTATATAAAAGAGTGTAACTTGACATGCCTTTTCACTACACCACCCTATAAAAGAGAGTTACTAGACATGCCTTTTCACTACATCACCCTTGTGATGGGCCCAATAATATAATATTGTGCTGGTTGCCAATTTCTATATCTATACCCCTTATATAAAAGAGTGTAACTTGACATGCCTTTTCACTACACCACCCTATAAAAGAGAGTTACTAGACATGCCTTTTCACTACATCACCCTTGTGATGGGCCCAATAATATAATATTGTGCTGGTTGCCAATTTTTCTACACCACTTGGATGCAAAAACAATGCAAGATCTATATCCTTATCTACTAGAAAAACAACTTCCTTACTTCTCTCTCCAGCTCCTGTAAGAATCCCCATAAAAATCGATGCTCCAAGGTAAGATTTTGCTACGAAAATCCCTTATTTTCTTCATTGCTCCATCTTCATCAGCTTGTTATTTGATTTTATCAATTTGAGGAGTGTCCGTGAAAAAATCCCTTCACCATTTTATTACTCACGCAAGGGTTTTTTGCATCGGCAAAAAGATTTCTATAAATCCTCTTTGCTCGCGTTCTGAGCATCGGACAAGGTTTCATTTGCTTTTTCCCATTCAACCCCTTATATAAAAGAGTGTAACTTGACATGCCTTTTCACTACACCACCCTATAAAAGAGAGTTACTAGACATGCCTTTTCACTACATCACCCTTGTGATGGGCCCAATAATATAATATTGTGCTGGTTGCCAATTTCTATATCTATACCCCTTATATAAAAGAGTGTAACTTGACATGCCTTTTCACTACACCACCCTATAAAAGAGAGTTACTAGACATGCCTTTTCACTACATCACCCTTGTGATGGGCCCAATAATATAATATTGTGCTGGTTGCCAATTTTTCTACACCACTTGGATGCAAAAACAATGCAAGATCTATATCCTTATCTACTAGAAAAACAACTTCCTTACTTCTCTCTCCAGCTCCTGTAAGAATCCCCATAAAAATCGATGCTCCAAGGTAAGATTTTGCTACGAAAATCCCTTATTTTCTTCATTGCTCCATCTTCATCAGCTTGTTATTTGATTTTATCAATTTGAGGAGTGTCCGTGAAAAAATCCCTTCACCATTTTATTACTCACGCAAGGGTTTTTTGCATCGGCAAAAAGATTTCTATAAATCCTCTTTGCTCGCGTTCTGAGCATCGGACAAGGTTTCATTTGCTTTTTCCCATTCAACAAGAACAAGGATCGAATCTAAAACCCTAGCTCTTGCAACTTCCTTCAGGGATTTATAGCTTCCTTTCATAGCTTTCAAGCAATCAATCATCTCTTTCTTTATGTGAAAAATCTGTACAAACATGCAAAGAAGACTATGATTCTCAAATCATCTTCTTCCCAGGAGGAGTTACAGAGGAAGATCTGAATTGGGAAAATATTGAGGGGTTTTAGCTCTTGCTGCTGTTGGTGCCGGCATTGCATCGTAGAATGATCACAATTTGAACGGAAGAATAAATGGTCCACAAATTTGAACTAAAGTAAAGATTTTGATTGTCGTATCAATCCAACAAAAAGCTTTGACACTTGAAGGAACAAGCAAGAACCAAATAGGTTCCAAGGGTAGGATATATATAAATAAATAAATAAAAATATCTATGACCCTTATTATAAAAGGGAAGAAGATGTCGTGCCTGCTTTGCATGCTTGTTGGTGAATTCGCTACACACCCTGGGCCCACTTTAATGCTAGGTGTCTCATTAGATGCAAGGTGAGTTTTTTTTATTTTTATATGACATCTGCCCATGGACTCATATGATGGAAGGGTAAAATCACCTACTGTTTTAACCTGGTTCATGAATTCTCTACACAACCTTGTGGGCCACTTTAGTGATAGCTGTCTATATTCATGTAAGGTGTCTTCTGTTATGACATCTGCCATGGACCCACATGATGCAGGGCAACGTTCACCAAAACATGCATGTCTGGCAAATGTATGATAAGTTCCAGCAAAGAAGTCTCTCGATTTGTCCCACTTGTTCATCACTCATGAAGCAACCATTGAATTTGGACGGAAAATATTAGGCTTTTCCAGGGCTTTTGAGGACAGATTCCATGGCAAAGACGTGGAAATCCGATGCCGCTCGCCTCGACGAACTCGATCGGATTATCTATTGCAGCTCTCTACACGCAGGTCATGAAGCAACTGAAGCTCGCCTTTGTGATCTTTACTTTCATCATAGAAGAAACGAAAGGTTTTGTTTAATTGATTTTTCTTTCTATTTCTGAACTGTTTACCTATTGTGATTTTTTCTCCCCATTTAAACTGTGCAGGTCCTCCATCAGGATCAAATGGGAAATCAGATTCATTCATGTGAAGTAACGGTTTTGCTCTCGTTGATCCAGCAGGTATGAGTCTAATGCTCTGTTTTGATTTATTCTAGGATAGATAAAATTTCCATGAAAGCATGAATGAAAGAGGTTCTCAAAGAATTTCTTTATTTGTTACATGTATCAGCTGTTTGATGAAATGGGTATGCAGAAACTGTTGGATGAAATGGGTAAGTAAATTTCTTTTATGAAAGAGGTTGTGATAGAATCCCATGATTTACATGACTATGCTCAAATTTTCATGAAAAGTGCTGTGAAATTTTATATTTCAAGATAGGATGTGAATAATTTCTTAATTTACATGATGAAGGAGTTGATATGTTTTGCAGTCCAGTCCCACTTATTTATAATCTGACTGGGACCATTACCACTGTTACCAATTTTATTGTTAATAGTTTGAAGCAAAACTACAGCTCTAATAGTTAGGTAAGTCTAAACACAATGGCATCATTTATAATTTTTTTTCTTGGGAATGTCCGATAAAGTAGATTGCTATTTGCCTTGCGTATCCTATCATTTTACCTGGGCAATGTCTGATATGAAAATTGCAATTTTAATATAAAAGTAGATTTAAAATTTCATTCCTCAAAATTTTTTATTTGATTTTCTGCTAGATATAAAATTTGTTCTTTCTTTCTTTTCTAATCTTGAGACTAAAACATGCTTTACATTATAAACCTATTCAGTTTTTATTGATTTGCATTAGAACTGTTTTTACAATAATCTATTACTCTCAGTGATGGATGTTTTTTTTAACATCATTGTGTCACTGAATGTTAATTTCATGTAGGGTGTATAGATGAAGATCTGCAACAAATTAATAACAAGTATGCATATGACCAACCAGCTGAAGTTTTGTCCCTCAAACCACATCTTCTTGACTACATAGTTTTCTTCAATGTCTAGAAAAAACTTCAGCTAAAGTTACAATAAGGATTGTACACATTCTTGCCTGCTCTATCCGATTTGGACAAAGCTTTCACATTCAATTAGCACATTACAATGATGAACCCATTAATGGTCATTGTACCCCCACCAGCCCAAAAATTGGAGACCCAGCCATCAAATAAACACAAAATCACATACTTCTGAGTTCATTACTTGCCTACTTAACAGGTTAACTCAAAATATGGTTGCCAAGAAATAGAACATAATGAGCAGGTGGGAAAAATTATAACTTGTTCGACTTTGCCAGTTTGATGTGAACCTAGGATCATCCCATGCATGTAGCAATGGAAGTGGTGCCAATAACAAATCATCCCTAAAGGCAAATGCTATAACCATCAAGCATTTGAAAAAGTGAATGCAATTCCTCATTTGCTGATCATTTTAAACGAGTATGTTAGTAGTTCGTGGCGTATCTTTATTTGCCATGAATATTGAACCAAACCGAATGTATGTAATGACAGCTTCTTTGAAACTTGGTGCTATACAACAAGGCAGAGTTGGGGGAAGCATATTTAACATTTTGCACTGGATAAGTTAACATGAGCCTTTTCATCAAACAAATAAACACAGAAACCTGACTTTTGATCAAGAAGACATATTCATTAAAGAAGACATATTCATTAAAGTGTTGGAAGCTGCTGCTGCTTCTTCAAACACAGGAGTTTGACTTCTAAATAGAAATACATCTTTAATGGTAATGGAAGAACTCCTAGACTCTCAAAATTTTGTCCACCATTGTGAAAAACAAACCACCCATCCATAAATACAAAAACAAAATAAATAAATAAAGAGAAAAAGAAGCTCAACCTAATAAGCTCAGAAGTTCCTCAGAATCCACTGATGTTGCTGGCATGGCTTCATTTCTCATATTTTTTATTTTTTTATTTTTAGGCCTAAAATTCTTTATTTAAAATAATCCAGTTCGGATAATTTTTAGTGAATCCCTCATCTATAGATAAACAGTACCCTTCATCTACTCTCTACAGGATTGGTGGTTTCTCAAGTGGGCCTCATAAAGTGTCCCTTGTATTCATATTAGAGATCTCCATTGAGATTTACCTATATCGCATAAGGTGCAAGTGTGCAGGAGGTTTACCTGTTTAATAGTATCTTATACTATCTTAACAGAATTTGTGGGTGAAGTTGGGTTTGGTTTGACTCAAAACCATATATCACCTACCCACAATTGCAACCTTACCTGTCATTGAATTTAGTGGTTAGCCCATTACGTCTGATGTTTCACTATAATAGTATAATGTCGATATTTCCAAATTCAAGATCAAATCAATTCAATCACAAATCCAGCTTTGGCTCATTCTCGCAGGGAGTTTTACAGAGTAACTTTCTCCCCTTAGCAAGTTGTTTAAACTTTACTCATGAATGATATACTTTTTCCTCTATTTATAACAACTACATCAACAAAGATAAATTGCTAGCTAATGTGACAAAAAACTAAATCAATAAATAAAACACCAACATCAGAAACTTTTTATCTATGTGTAATATGCAACTCCACATCCTCACCAAACAAGTTCTATATTTCCTCACCAAAAAAGTTCTATATTTGGGTTGTTTTTGTTTACTGATGTCAAGGTTTTTGTAGTGATTATTGAATTTGTTTAAAATGATCAAAACCCATAAAGTCGAAGTACATCTGCATGATATAGTAGTTTTTTTTTTTTGGGAGAATGTGGCCCCTTCTTTTTGAGATTTTTAGTAATCTTATAGCATTTTATTTATGTATTTATCTTTTTTACAGGATTTAAATGAATTGAGGTTTGAGCTACTAACTTGGATTTAAGGATTAAAACCAGTATTTTTTTGGAATTTTCCCTCTTTTTTAAATATGTCTTTGCGTTATTTTGATGTTCTAAATATTTAATATATATATATATATATTGATGTTATAATTTTGATTGTGTGCTTTTTGCAGGATTTGCAAAACTGGATGTCAAAATTTGACACACAAGTTAAGGTCTACTGTAATGTGAGTGTGTTTTTCTTTTTCTTTTTGTTTTTTTTTTTTGTTTTTTTTTTATCTGTCTGCTATTTCATGTTGAATGGTCTTTTTTAAATTGCATTTTTTTTATTATAGTTATTGTTGTTATCTTTCTTGTTGAAGGATCTTTCTTAAATTCATTTTTATTGTAGTTGTTATTGTTTTTTGTTATGTTTCATCCTCGTAAATTTTTGTAATGAGAGAGTAAAATTATTCAAATTCCCATTGTGGAGGTTCTTGTAGAATTCAGTTTATACTGTCTACAATGCTGGGGCAATCCTCCATGATCCCTACTCCATTTTCATTCCCCAACCAATTTTTTCCACTCTCGGCAACCCTTATATTTCATGGTAGAGGAGTGATTTATTGGGTCTTCAATAGAGTATTGCTAAATGTTTATTAAAAAAAAAGGGTTCCAACTCCACGGCATAGATGAGGTTGGTATATGGGCTACACTTTGATTTTTTTACTATTAAGTGTATATGAAGCTAATGAAAAAAAAATCATCATGCTAATTCCTTGATTGGAGTTGAATTCCTTTCAACTTGCATATATTTCCTGTGAGATTATGTAGAGATATTGGGTTGTAGCTACCCAACTACTTAACTAAAAGAAGAAAGTTAATTGTTTCATTGCATATCATATTTCAAATATGTATATTGCATTTTTATTTCTCTAAAGCAACTAGAAATCTTATCTGTCTTTTTCTTCCTGCAAAAAAAAAAAAAAACAAAACAAAAAAAAAGTGAGAAAGTTGAGTGCTTGAAATTATTTTTTTACTCTCTTACAATGATTTTTGATGGGTTGTGACTTTTACTCAGATTTTTGATGTGGTTACTTGTTCTTTTTCGTCTTACTTGTTCATGATACTTTTTTAAAGCATTCTCTTTTGTTTGGTTGGGTGTTCTTGATATTTGCTGATTCAGATGAGATTTTAATAAATTGATGGTTTTAATATGTGATTTCTGCTATGGGTATTCATCAAATTTCATGTTCTATGCTTTTGCCTTTTCCTATTTTTGATGTTGTTTTGTTTTGGATTCTGCTAAGATTGTAATCGGTCTCTCTCTCTTTTTTTTAAGAAAGTTATTAATTAATTTATTTATATACTTATATATGTATGCCTTTTATTTATGATTGGATCCATCCTTCGATTGAGTATGTTAGTTTTCTTGTCCAGGTTTTAATTACTTTAACCATATGCTTTATGCATGATCAATCAATCAAGTTTACTCTTTTGTTGACTTTTTGTGGGTCTAAACAAAGAATTTGATTTTATTGCATAGGTCGCAAAAGACCCAACTGGGAAAGAGATCAGTGCTCTTCAGCAACAACCTTAGATACTTGTGAGACAAAAATCAAATAGCAGCTGATCTTTGGCTTTGCAGAAAGCTCATGAATTGCATGAGTACATGTGCTTTCAAACTTCATCATTTTATATGAAAGGATGGAATCATACAAGACCTATTCTTATGACCATTTTGGTAATACTTTTGTTCATGTTTAACTTTTTCCAATATCATTCACCGCACCATGGTATTCTTTATTTTTTTTCCTAACTGAATATATATAGGCTTTATTAGTGTTCTATTCTTCTATTTTTGGGCAAAGGTCTATTCCTCATATGTTGTATAAGGAACTTATAAAGAGGTTGAGCTTATTACATAATCACAATTTATTTAGATATTTCTAAAATCCTTCTTTATATAAAAAATAATCCGATTTCCCATTATTTGTCACAGAGAAAATTAATCACATTATATCAATGTAAATGTTAAACTATACAAGGCAAAGCGGTGTACAAGATAAATAAAACATAATAATGTCAAACATATGTTCTTAGCCTTTTGCATATTGTGTCTTTGTGATTACTGTCAAATTTTTGTTGGCCAGTTCGGTAGATGTTTAGTACATATTGGAATTAAATCAAACAAAATATCTCAAAAAAAATAAAAATGTCAAGTATGTTTGGATGCACGTGCCTTGCACGTGCAGGGCCTAACTAGTTTATTAAAATGCTTGATTTTGAGTGTTTGGGAAGTACAAAAATTCCATGTATTGTCAAAATCCCACATAAAATTCAAGAATTCTAGTAAAGTATTTCATAAAATCCATATAATTAATTTATATATAAAAAAATTAAACTACGGACTGGGCCAAGCGAGTGCAAGATTAGTCTCCAGAAAGACCTTCCTTGTAAGACTTATTTTGCACTTGTTGGACTCCTCTATCTCCAACCTTTATTTGTCTAAGCAATAGGTTTGAAAAATAAGAGCGTTTGGCATACGAACTTGTCTTTTATCCGCTTTAGAGAAGTAGATAATCAAATCCTCTTAGAATGAATTGCTACATTTTTTGGGGGCTTGTGAAGAGTAGGAGCTTTAGCCTTCTTTTTTTCTTCTCATTTTGTTGTGCTTTGTTTTGGATGGCTCTATCAAAATACTAGTAGAGAAACCAAATAAGGTGTTGAGTCTATAAATTGATATGCACATTACTTTAGCATTGACTTTAGTAGAAGGCCCCTGTTGCCGGCTGGTGGCCTTGATCTTGCTCATTTCCTGTGAAGTAGAGGGATGATAAAGGAAATGAGAGAGAATAAGAAAAGTATATTTGTATTATTATTTTTTTAATTTGTTTTAATGTTTTATGTTAATGGTTGTTGTTGCATACCTTGGGCCTTAGAGTCCGTTTATTTCCTATAATTTATGGAATTCATGTCTGGTGGCTGTCTGGGATTTTGAAATGCTGGAATTTTGAAATGCTACTGAATCCTGTCATTCCTGAATTCCTTGTTTCATTGATGCCTGGATTCCTGTATGAGAATTCTTAAATTTTATGAATTCCCTGTTTCATAACTAAAATGATTTATGACTATAAATTTACTCATGTATGCTTTGTTTATATACCAATTGAACCCATCAATATATTTATACTAGTACTGCTACCTATGAATTGTACTTATTGCAACAAGAGCATGAAATAAGAAAATTGGGAAAAAAAAAAGAATATAAGATTTGGAGTGCAAAAAATGTGATGTGGAAATGGCTTATTGTGGACATAATCTCAGCATGACACGTTCATATTTCTGCATATGCTAACTACAATAGTAATCAACATGCTTTACAGTGCTTTTATTTAAAAGATAAATAAACCAAGAAACTCTCTAGTTTTTAACTAAGACATTTCATCAAACACTTTACCTCATATACAACCTGCCCTTAAATCCACTAAAATCATATTAAAAAACAGTAATAAAACTTTCATGTTACGTTATTTCCCACTCACTCTCCTAAAAAATCCCAAACATTCCCCTCTACATCCATAAAAATCTTCCCCTACACGTTGTAACCCAAGAAAACTGCAATATCTAGCCCTTGAAATCCTGTCAAACCAATAATTGACTATCCTAAATTAGCCCCAACCCTTATCCAACCAAAACCTTAATTTAAAAAAAAAAAAAAAAAAAAAAAAAAAAAAAAAAAAACTTCAATCCATGCCCTAACTTTGTCAAAAACCAAGGCCTTATCTTAAATCCCCAAATTTTAGAGCAGTTCATCAATTTCTGCTCTTCATCTTATATAGTCCCAAAATCCTACCAACCCATACCCATATCCAAGCTTATTCCAACCGCCCCAAAACTGTTCCTCGTTTCTGCCACTGTTGGACTGAAACTTGAGTAGATTGTACTCAAATTTTAACCCAGCCAGTGGATAGTTCCCTAAACATCAGCATTACTTGTTGTTCATGTTCCACATAGCTGCACTAACCCATCCATCGACAAACTCAACAGTTTCAACCCTGATTTGCCTGCTATAAAGCAAACTGCAATATTTGTTAAGTAATCCGACGCCATCCAGCACTTTATTCAATCCCCATTCAGGTTCAAAAGTCCTGTGTCTTTCATTTCATCAATTTCAAAAGGAAAAGGAAAAAAAACAGATAGGTGGTTGAGATTTTTGACAGGAAATGGAGCAGGAAAAAAAAACTAGATCTGGTTTTGGCCTCTCATGGGCTCTCAAAATATGGTTTTGGCCTCTCCAAAAAAATAAACTAAAAGATTTGATTCTCCTTCGCCATCTCCATCTCCAAAAAATTCCAAACCCTCTCAAAACAAATACAAAAAATAGATGATAGGAAGAGGAAAAACACCATAGTAAAATAATCTACAAGTGTTGAAGAAGCAGAATCTAACCTCCTTTCTCCTTGCCGTGGCTTGATGATCAAGATACAAGGTGACCGTTTGGGTGCCGGAGCTATTTTGCAAGAGACCCCGGAATTTCTACCATCTGCATCTTTTGGAATGCTCGAGGAGGTGTCGGATTTGGGAATACCAGGGTTTTAGCATTTGCAAATGCTGGAATTCCTAGATGCCAAGAATTTCACTAAGGGTACGTTTGGCACGCATCCTCGCCGCGGATTTCTGCGATTCCGTGGAAAACCCACGTTTGATTCAGCATGGAAAAGCCTTGAATGGATGCGAGGATTCTTCGTTTCCAATTATTTTGAGCGTTAGACACTCCCCCTCGGATCCGTGGAATCCACGCACATGAGGATTTGCGGAGCTACAATGATTTCAGGCGTTAATTTAGATCAGACTGGTTTTTTGCAATTTTTTGGTTTCTATGGGCCCCACAATCAAGATCTGAACCGATAAAAGTGTTAAGAAGGTTCAAAACGGCTATATCACAAAATTTCAGCCGTTGATTCATCATAGATCGTGAGATATTTACAAAATCATCCAAACCGTTAAAATGCCAATTTCTGTGATGCAGTGGGCCAAAAAACGGGATTAAATACAGTCCCTTGTTTTCAATTTTCTGGTTCCTGTGGGCCCCAAAATCATGATCTGAACCAATAGTTATTTCTACAAGGTCAAACACGAATAGTTGACCAAATTTCAACCGTTGATCCTTATCATAGCTTGAGATATTTGCAAAAAAATCTAGGTACTAAAATATTAATTTCTTATTCCTATGGGGGCCCTCTTTGCACGATCTAAACCGTTCAGATTTTCTAGATGACCACAAACAACTTTAAGGTGAAAGTTGAAGTCTTGATTTTTCATGGATTTTGGTAATTTTAATAAAACATATTTATAACCATTGAATCATACATTCTACAATTTGTAGGAATCCTCATTCCATCCAAACATGGAACTTTCTTTGGAAATCCTACTTGAGGATTGTGGACTTCTTTGGAAATGAAGAGAATCCACTAAATAGAGCATTCTACTACGTTTACCAAACGTGCCCTAAAGAAACATGGAATTTAGGAATTCCCAGACAACAACCGAAATTCTTGGCAGAAATTTCAGGAATGAAGCGGGCCCTTAGGGTAGGCTTTTCAAATTTCACAAATTTGATGGTAAAAATGAGGTTATACACAGCGTTCTTTTTTTTTTCTTCCTTCCACTGAGGCAATCGAACACCTTTATTTTTCTCATTCCCACAAGCCCCCGCATTTTATAATTCTAAGATCTTGAAGCTGGTTATCTTAAATCTTCATAGGTTTTAAGTAATTCGTAAAAAAACATCAACTTATACTGAACTTCTATGGCCTCCTAATTCATATTTTGAAACTTTCAATATTAATGTATCAATGGTAAACACGATGATCTAAAGTTTAATATCTCAAAATTTATGGATTTTGAGAAATTTGTTAATGCATGATAAGTTCAAACAAATGCAGATTTTTATAGGATATACTCACTTGCTCATTGATAATGATGATTTTGACAAACACGTAACATGCCTCGCACGTGCAACACTTGCAAACTTAACATACGTATTTATAGTACTAGCAACACCCGTGCTATGCACGAACCACGGAACCATTAAACGTACATATTAAGATATATTATTTTTATTAAATAATTTATTTAAAGGATTAATGGCGGTTAATCATAATTAATCACAATTAATCATAACTAATCACAGTTAACCATAATTCTCAAAACTTCACTTCATCAAAGTAAGAAGTTGTTCAATATTTCTACACCAAAATCCAGGTCTTTCTCAATTATGAAACACTTTTCAAAACTAATCTTAAACTACAAAACATAAAATAAACAAACAGTTTGTGTTTGGACCTATTAATGGAAAATCCAATGGGTCCCACTAGAGCAAACCAATATCAGACATAATATTTAATGTCACCCGGAAATAGACTTTAATCTTAATGGATTGGATTTACCATCAGACATCTTTATTTGCCACACAGTCTCAACAATACTAAATGAATTTAAGACTTATGATTAACAAAATTGAAACTTCTGGATATCTGGGCATATGAGGCCCAGGCCACATGGGACCACCCCTTTTCTAGGTGTAGGGTTCAAAACTTTGATTGACTTAGGCAGTGAGTCCCACAACATATGTGGACGTTCAACTCGTTTCCGTTAAATTCACGCAAAAAACAAGAAAATCCAATGGATAATGGCCCATACAGGGCCCACCTCACTTTGGTCCAGGTTCTCCTTGCTCGACCAGGAATCTTCGCTGGGGTTTGTGGTCTTGATGTTTCATCTAGTGGGCCATGGGGTCCCACAATCCCCCATCATGAATATGTTCCTTGGACATCAGGCCCCTATCTTCACCAATTGGTCATCTTTTCAATAGATGTTCAATAATTTACATGCCATATTGATTATAACATTCTCACACTCATTCTTACATGATTTTCTTGATTCAAAATAAAATTTTATGCATACTTCTTGGTTATAGATAATCACTGTATACATGGCAATACAGAATAATTGAATCACATGCTATTATTTACGTTATCTCTTTATCTCTCTTTCTTTCCCTCTCAGCCCGCTTTTCGTCTCCTTGCAGCCTCTCCATCTTCTCGCTCCTCCGTCTCCCTGCTCTCATTCTCTTCGTTACTCCCCACTCCGCCACACTCTCAGCTCATTCTCTATCTACTTCCCTCTCTATCTCCACGCTCTCCATCTCCTTGCTCTCCCTCAACCCACCGATAAACTACATTCCCTAATGAATCAAATGCCGATGTTCCATTACTTTTGGCCTCAATCGAGGCATGGCCTCGTTCTATGTTCATATGTTCATTTTTTCAATGCATTGCAGTTCATCTGTTATTCTATAAATCATTTCGGGGTCAAAAGTAATGGATCGAATCATGTTTCACTTTGTAATATTTCTACCATTCTCTATCTCTCTGCATCTCCTCTCTCACAGCCAACGTTCCCTCTCATCTCTCTCTCCCTGCACACCCATCTCCTCTACCCGAGCCCACCCCACCGATATACTACGTTCCCTAAGGGATCAAATGTCGAGCTTCCGTTACTTTTGGTCTCGAAGGAGGCATAGCCTCATTCGAGGTTCATCTGTTCATCTTTTCAATGCACTGCAGTTCATCCGTCATTTTATAAATCATTTTGAGGTCAAATGTAATGGACTAAATCATGTTCCACTTTGTAACTCATTTGGTGGAAGGACATTGGGTGTACGTGGTCCTCTGTTAGTCATTTCTTTGTTGTATCCATACATGGGTGTTGCTAAACAGGAGGTTCTGTTGTGTAGCATGAAAGTAAGATGCAGCAACAAAGAAATAAGTTATATGTGGTTCACTTAGTTTGATACAACTAATATTGAAATAACTTCTTAATATGGGTTCACTTATGCAAAACCCCGTGCACAGACTAATTAAAAAAAAAGGAGTATCCACTTGAAGTGCATTGAGTGCCTGATTTCTCAGAGTGAACTCTTTATTGGGGTACTTTAATGGTTCACTAAAAATGTTTCAGTAAAACATAGAAAGATTCAGACAATCTAATATCATATAAAGAATAACATAAAAGACAGCAGAATTGAAAAGCTTATCTATGACATAATAGACGTTTCACTGCTTCATTTCTTTCGACGAAATGGTAGAGAAAGAGAAATGACTAGTTAGGAAGATTATTTGGAGAATAAGTGGAGAGTGGAGATGTTTTAACACTTCCTTTCTTTCGACGAAATGGTAAAGAAGAGAGATGATCGGTTAGGTTTCGTTAGGAATATTTTTTTGAAGAAAAACTGGAGAGTGGGGTTGATGTGTTTATGCATGTAGGCAGACACATGTCACAATATTAAGGAAAACTACATTCCCTCTGAATAATAGATTTTACATATATGCCACTCAAATGCATAAAATTACTAATGGAGATAAGTAAAGTAAATATTATTTTGAATAAAGAATAAAATATAAGTTGAGTAGTTACGATGATATTTTATTTTAGTTGTTTGTTATTAAATATTTTTGATTTTTTTTATAGAGAAGTGATTTTTTTCTTACTTTCTTTATTTTAGTAGAGATGTTTTTTTACTTTTTTTTTTTGAAAAATTTAACAGAAATTTTGAATTAAAATGCATTTGACAATTTTTTTTTTTTTATAGAAATGGGGTTTATATTTTACTTGACTCAATTAGTAGAATTGGCAAACAACCACACAAAGGCGTATTTGGCAATTAATTAGTGAAATTAAAGTAAATTGAATCTAAATAAGAAATGACAAGAGATCATATCAAAATCACATAATTTCAAAATTCCCTTCTAATTAAAAAAAAATCATAAAAATATATCCTTTATCCAATAAAAGACAAAAAAAAAACCATACACTTTCTCTATATAAAAAACCTAAATACTTTTTAAGGGAAACTACCTAAAAAATCCCCCTATGACGCCCGAAGTAAGGAGATAAGTCAGCATTATTTTAGAGACGGGAGGGGTCCTTTGGGTGAGTTTTTTTTTTTTTTTTTGTCGTTTAGCGATGTTGTCGATATCGACAATATAGTTGTCGATATCGACTAGTATGCGAAAACCTTTTATACATCGCCCCATGTATTCATTTCTTTGTCATAACTTTTTCATCGTCTGCAACAAGTGCTCTGCCGAATTTCCTTATAAAAAAACAGGTCAAAAATTACTCCAAGTGGTGGTTCGATTCCATTAATAGGTTGGTACCCACATTAAACACCTTCCTATATTGCATCATCTACCCTAAAATGCCATAAGTTTGATTTCTTTTCAGTAATGACTTCTTTCAGTTGTGTTCTGAACCCTAAAAGGAGCCATTTGAAAACTGTACCGGTTGTGTAAATGCATATCTGTATGTAGCTTTGCTTGAAGATTACCATTTGTGTGGTAAATATCAATTTCGTTTTGTGCTTGGTTAATAACATTTTCGTTTTGGGTTTTTAGGTTTTGAAAAAGGGGTTTCTTTTTTGTAGGCACTGTTTTTCTCTATATTGCATCATATACCCTAAAATGTCATAAGTTTGATTCCTTTTCAGTAATGACTTATTTCAGTTGTTGTATGAACCCTAAAAGGAGCAATTTTAATACTATACCAGTTGGGTAAATACATATCTGTATATAGGTTTGCTTGAAGATTACCATTTGTGATGTAAATATCAATTTCATTTTGTACTTGGTTAATATCACTTTTGTGTTGGGTTTTTAGGGTTTGAAAAGGAGTTTATTTTTTGTATGAACTGTTTTTCTCTATTGTGTTCTTTCACTAAGCGACACTTAGTATAGTTTCATTATGTTGAAATAAGGCACAGCATGGGCATTTTAACAGTGGCTAATGGTTTAGAAATATATACTTGCTCTGTCTTTAAAAATGTTTTTAACTTTCGTATTTCTCTAACCAAAGTTCTTGTGATTTGACGATAGCATGTCAGTCAACGAGGTGTTGGTCATATTCCACTATGATGGTGACTTCCAATTCGATATAATCCATCCGGTGTACAATGGAGGAAATCAAAAGATGAGATATTTACCGACGGATATAACATATGACTCACTGGTTAACGAAGCAACTGAAGCATCTAATTGAAATTCATCCATTTGGAGATTAAGCATACAATACCTTTATCACAATGGACGGGCATTTTCAATGGCAAGCATCGACGACGACAATGATGTGAAGAAAATGTTCAAAGCATCGGGGAATGATGTGAATGAGATATATCTACATGTCTTCAAAGAGCCTAAGAACCGGCAAAGTATAGGAGGAGAACAATGGAGGTACGTGCATAGGTTCTATCGGTAAATCAATAGATTACCAAATACTAAGTACGTCTTCCTAATTACTTATTGTCCTTTGTTGATTCATTGTAGGTACGAAAAGAACGTTCGAGGTCAAAACTATGTAGAAAAAGTGAGGACCCCGTTAAGAACTTGTACGAGAAACCATGCCATAGAGCCAACACCTGCTACAAAGCTGCCTACCGTTGATTTACATGAAGACAAAGACATCAATTTCCCTTATGTGAGTAATGAATGCAGTCCACATCAGGCTGCAGTACAAGATGATGTTATTGATGATATTGACGTTGGAACAAACAGTCATGATGAAATTCATTCAAATGAACATATTGCCAATGGACAGATTCGTCGTATCCCAAATGTGAAGGTCGAAAGCAATGGTGTCGAGGTCAATCTAGTTAACACCGCAAATTGTTCAAATTAAACTTCAGTTGTTGATTTTGAAGACAGAATGGAGCTTGAGGAGGTGAACACGGAAGTTGGTAATAACTTGGCTCAGAAAATGTGGATTGGCCGTGAGTTCCCTGATCGTCAGACATTTCGAAATACTCTTGCCAAGTTTGCAATTTATGCCAACTTTACTCTTAAACACCTGAAGACCAACTCGACAAAGGTGACAGCTGGCTGCAAAGATCTGGGTTGTCCTTGGCGAATCCATTCTATTATAGAATTAGGACCACAATTTAAAGTTAGAACATACAATTATAACCACCGATGCTCGAAGCCATTGATGGGCATGGCACATCGACAAGCAACTTCGGCCCTTATTTATGAATTCATCATGGATATAGTCCGACAGAACGTAGATTTATAGCCGAAGGAGATAATGAACAACTACCAAATGGAATTTGGGTCGACCATTAGCTATAAGAAGACACTTATAGCAAAGGAGATGGCTCTACGTATAGTGCGAGGATCATACGAGGAGTCCTTCCAGCTTCTGCCTCTCTACTGTATTGAATTGAAGAATACCAACCCTAGCAAAATAACAAACATAGACACTACGTCTGATGACCGTTTCAGAAGATTTTTTTTTTGGAATTTGGACCCTGTATAAGGTCATTCACGTCTTCGCTGAGACCGATGATTGCTGTAGACGGTACACATCTCCGAGGTAAGTATCATGGTGTCTTGCTTGTAGCGGTGACATACGATGCGAATCATAAGCTACTACCCATCGCCTTTGCCTTTGCGGAAGCAGAACGATGTTATAGTTGGGAGTGGTTTCTTGTGAACTTATTCAAAGCGCTTGGAGAACCACCCAATTTGACCATTGTTTCAGATCGTCAAAAGGGTCTTATTCCAGCTCTCCAAAACACTATACCCTCCGTAGTGCACTGCTACTGTTGCCGTCACATAGCTGAAAATATCAAAACCGCTTTCAGTGACGGCGCAATCGTTATGAAATTTTAGCGTGCTGCAAAGTCCTATAGGCCTTATGTTTGTGAGGCATACATGACAGATATACGTGCAGTCAGCCAAGAGGCTTTCAGCTACATTGAGGCAATTGGGAGGCAGCGTTGGGCAAATGCATACGTACAAGGCCGTCGATATGACATGCTAACTAGTAATGCGGCTGAGTGTACTAACAGTCTGTTAAGGGACACAAAGGTACTGCCTATTGTAAAACAGGTTGAGGAGATACGTGCCAAGTTAATAGAGTTCTATCAGAAGCGTCATCTTCAGTCAGAGACTGTAACTACTCGTCTAACTCCGTATGCGGAAAAAATCTTGAGCCAAGAAATGGAGGAAGCTCGCAAGGTTCATGTAGGTGTCGCTGGCCTGGTCGAATTTCAAGTATAGTCCGCAGAGTACGTGGACGTAGTTGATCTCGAACGCAGAACTTGTACATGTCGTAAATGGGAGATTTTGGGCCTCCCATGTTGTCATGCACTTGCATCAATGAAGGTAAGGAACTATGATCCATATGAGTTTTGCGAGCATTGGTACCTATCAAGCGTTTATCGTGCAACGTATAATGAAGTTCTACATGCTACCCGGGACAACATGCAATGGGAATACACAATTGAAGAAAGAGTTCTTCCACCACGAGCAAGTAAACAACCAGGGCGTCCTAAAAAGAACAGGATTCGTACCGAATCTCGTGGCCTCCAAAGAAGGGTAGTTACCTGCTCCAATTGTAAAGAGAGAGGGCATAACCATAGAGGTTGTCGCAATCCTCCACGTGATGTGATATGCTGATTCAAGATAAATTATGTAAATAGGAAGTTCAAAACTTGAACAGTGCATTGCTTTTTTCTGGAGATTTTGGTGTAAATGGGTTCCATTGGGGAATTGAAGATTGCAGGGGTTTTTTTTTTTTTTTGTACGATTTGTGATGTAAATGGGTTGTTTAAAACTTGAACTGTGGAGTGCCTTTTTTTGGGGATTTTTGTGTCAATGGGTTCCATTGGGGAATTGAATATTGCATTTATTTTGTTGGTACGGTTTGTGATGTACATGGGTTGTTCAAAGCTTGAACAGTGCCGTGTTTTTTTTTTTTTTTTTGGATTTTGGTGTAAATGGGTTTCATGGGGAAATTGAAGATTGCAGTTATTTTTTGTGGTCCGGTTTGTGATGTAAATGGGTTCCATGAAATTGTTGGAATGTGAATGAATGGTGATATAAATAAGGTTTATATACATATAGATTATTGTATCCATGTTGTTCTTATTAAGTAATTCCTAATGTTCAAAATTATGAAATGTAACTATACATTTACATTCCTACAGCTGATTACATACAACTTTTAATACATCCACTGACAAAACTAGTCGATACTGACAACTTTAAGCTGTCAGTATCGACAGATTTTTTACATTCCAACAGTTGATTACTTACAACTTTTAATTCGGCCACCTGACAGAACTAGTCGATACTGACAACTATAAGTAGTCGATATCGACAGATTTTTTACATTCCAGCTGCTGAAGACTTACAACTTTTAATTCAGCCACATGACGAAACTAGTTGATACTGACAACCAAACGTTGTCGATATCGACAAGTTTTATACATTCCAATCCTCTGATTACTTACAACTTTTAATTCGGGCACCTGACGGAACGTGTCGATACTGACAATGAAAATAATACTTACAACTTTTAATTCGGCCAACTTTTTACCATATCCCCGATAGGGTTGCTAGTTGAACTGCATACGACATAATTTACACCAAATTAACAAGTTTCTACAGTCAGTATAGTATGTATAAAAGAATACAACAGGATTTCAAAAATGGAAAAAAAAGAACTTTTTACATTACCCCATCAGCCTTCAGATTGTTCAACTGCTTTCTAACTTCTTTTACTGTTGCAAGAGCTGGTTGTTCTTTAAGCCTCTTCTGCCAGGTCTTAAACAATGGAAACTAGATATCCTTTTTCCACGTTTCGGCCGGTTTAGGACATCGCCCGATCGACATCCTAGTGTAAGCTCATAACTGAACCATTCCAAAAAAAAATTATAGGTTATATAAGATTGAAGAAAATAAGCTACAAAAAAAACCTCCAAAATGTAGTTGTTTAGATGGCAGACTGGAGAAGGTGTTAAGAATGAGAACAAGGACATGTAATAGCTGAAGAGGCCCAATGGGTGTCCTGAGTTGGTGTCCCTCTTCCTCTCCGTGTACATTCTTCCCCTCATTTCCCTGTTCATCCTTCCCCTTTTCTTTTACCCCGATCTTCTCCTTATTCTACCGAGTAGCGTTTGCCAACATCCTATAAAGATTCGCAATACAAGCCGGTGCCCATGCGTACGGTTTAAATTCTTTAAACAACTCTAGCAGATAGGCAGAGCCTCGGGCACCAGAAGTTTGCGATATGATTTGACCGGACACCAAGAAGAAGAGGTAGGCCCGTGTAGCCTGAATCTCGTAGTCCTTGTATTTCTTCTTCTTCTCCAATTCTTCAGCCTTGAAATTGTCCTCAAGCCACTTAAATTTCAAAGTCATGCCGACGCAATCAATCTTCTTTTGTGGGGTAATACCGAGCAACTCCTGACATACTGTTTGAAGTAGCCTCCCTGGGAAAGTTCGACTGGTACTAGGTCCCCATCAATGGATAGACCGTATATATAAGCCACGTCCTCAAGTGTTATAGTGGCTTCTCCGGATGGAAAATGAAAAGTATTTGTTTCAGGATGCCACCTCTCTACCAATGCAGTGATTAACGCGTGGTCTATGACCATACGACTTATCTTTGCCAAATGATGGAGACCCGTATGCCTAACATATTCCTTCTGGGTGTTTGTAAGCCCCCATATTGCTGCGTCCGGGTTTGTTGGGATGCACCTGAGGCGACCAAACTCCTGCTAGTATCAAGTATTACAAGGCTAGTTATGAATCATACACTAAAATGAAATACATTACTGATTGATAAAGTTAAGGAAGTAAGTCTATATGTAGTTACAATATACCTCTCCCTAACGAATTCCTTCCGATATATGATTTTGTTGGTTATATAGGAGAACTTTCGGAGCCTCGGCGGTCTGTTCTGCTGTCGTCTGCAAAGTAACAAACGTAACAATTAGTACACTGGAGACATGACGATAATATGATTTATGGATATAATTAATAATGCATAAGCATACACCAAAAGCATAAGCACCCACCAAAATGTATAAAACTACAGAAATCCAAATTGGCTTTTCCCAATTTGAAACAATCACAGTACCCAAACTGCAGCCACCACCAGCAAGTGAGGTACTAGTCAATATATGTATCGATTTCTTTTTTTCGGTCATATAGGTTTCATAAACAATATTAAAGATGTGATGGAGAAACATAAACAGTAATATAATGCAAAGACAATCTGTGCATGGACTCTTTAACCTTTTTTCATTCAACACTCTGTAAATGGACTTCTCTCTCCAAGTATATCAATGTATAGCCAATCTAAAATATATCCACGCCAATAAAGGTGTATTGATACAGATCTTTTCCTTTGCATGCAATTTCTCGCTGGATTCCGTGGTCTTGACTGAGTCTCTAAACTTGTTAAGTTGTTAGATCCCACGTTGTATTCAGTTGGAACCATTTGTTATCAAGTGAGCCTCTATTTTAGAAATGTTAGTTTCTTTGTGAACGTTGTGTGATTTAGCCATTGGCTTTGTACTTGGTATTTATCAAAGAAAGTCATCAATAAGATCCATTGATTAATATTTATACAAAAATCTAGTCAGGTGCAATCTCCCTCATGAGATTTTATCTTCTAATTTTCATCTTTGAGCAGTGAAGATCTATTCTTCACCATAACTCGGAGTTTATAAGAAACTCACATAACAATTTGGTATCGGAGCATGATATTTGGATGGTAGAAAGCACATGTGTGGCCTAAATAGATGAGCAACTGCGCATTTTAGAAAGTTCTTAGATAGAATTGAAAAATATCTTTGAGCACAGTGGCAAGTTGCTAACCGAGATACTACAATGCCTGGACAATCTTCAGATTGTACAAAGCTCAACTAGGAAGACAACTCAAGAAGACGACATTATTGGTGAGCATGGGCTTTGGCCCTGTTCCTTCTGTACCAATGACGATGCAAAAGCGGCCCATTTCAAATTTGATAGATCCTCTGCAGATACGGTTTCTGCTGAGATGCAGTCTTTTGGGACAATGTTAAAAGCCAAATCAGCTTGGGCGTCACTTTCCAAAGTTCCATCAAACACTCGCAAAAAGAAAAGCGCTGTTGGTGTCCAAATTCAACCACATCAAATGAAATATTCCAATGAAAAAAAGAGGATTTTATGGCTTCAGGAATTGAAACGGCAACGCGAAGAGTTGTTGTTCACCTTAAAAGAGGTAGAAAGGCAGATTGATTTGGTTCGTTTTGGTGATTTGATGTATAGGGCATTTCAAGAGATTGATGTTGCAAGAGCCAAGATTGAGTAGAATACTAAAGAGGACTTAATGCCCACAGAAATTGCTTGACGGTTGCAACATCCTACATGGTCATTCCTGCTCTTGGGCCCAACACGAGTTCGCAAAATAGAGCTAGCTAAGGCACTTGTTGAGCAGTTGCTTGAAAATGGGAGTCTTCTTATGCAAATCTCCATGTTGGAATACATGGAACAACATTCAGCTGTACAGCTCGTGGGTGCGCCTGTAGGATATGTTGGCCATGAAGGGTGGCAGCAGTTCAAGGATCAGCTATGGCTTACATTCTGCACTATTGCACTAGTTTTTCTCCTAGTATTTGTAGTATGAGCACTCATTAAAGTCGGGCATCAGTAAAGGGGTTGATCTAACTGTAGAGGTGCAACAAAAAGCATAAATTCATTGTGTAATTACAAAGAAAGATGCAGTGATAAAGGTCGTCTTGGACATAATAGTTTGTGTTGATGCGGATGGTCCTTTGCATCACTATCCAGAGGCCATTATTGCAAGAAGACTTGTTGTAAGAAGGAATACTGACATAACAGAAACCTATATCTAGTAATTGAGTATTAAAAGGTTTTGAAAAAAAAAAAAAAAACGAGTTGAGTCTTTAACATCTCTGTGCATTGAGAGGGTTTGAAAAAAACAAAAAACCCTCTTCTCAGTTGGGTAATAATGCCATACAACCCCTTTTTTTCTTCAGAAAACCCAATCAACAAACTTAATCAGTCAAAATCACTATGGGTTCGTTTAATATGGGGATTGGGTTTCATGTTAAAGAACAGTGGAAAAAAAAAAAGAACTTGCATTCTCGAACCAATGCAGGAAGAAAAAAAAAACGGAATCTCTGTTTAAACCGAATGCAAACAAGAGAAAATGATTAGAATACATACCTCCATGTGCTTGCCAACTGTGTATAACCTTTGAAAGAAGGCGCCAAACAATGCTTGGGACCACTACCAGGGACCAGCGAAAGGGAAAGTTGTTGACAGCGACTGTAGAAGAGGGAAAAGGAAAAAGGAAGATGACGAAATGGGAAAGAAGGGGATTTATTGCGGTTAATGGAAAACCGCATTTATTGTCGATATCGACAATACCAAAAACCATCTAAAAAAAATAGGAAGGGGCTCAAAGGGCCCCTTCAGTGTATAAACTCCTACTGGGCCGTCCAACTGCACCTAACTCACTATGGGGCTTTTTCCCGTAGTTTCCTCTACTTTTTAATACCAAACAACAAAAAAATAAAATACAACCTTCATATCCCAGCTTCTATTTTCTTTCACCCTACCTACTTCAATTCACCTCCAAACGAACGAAGGGACAAACTGAGAGAAATCCCCTAAATCGAGTTCTCTTACCGACTGAAACTATCTTCTCACTGCTCATTACAGGTGCTCTCTCTCCCTCTCTATCTCTCTCATGTTCCAGTGTTTTAGCTGATTATTTTAGATAGATTTCCTCACTGGATGTCTGGAGCCTTAGTTTTTGGGGCTTTGTTTCTCCTCCTTCACTTGGGCTTTAATCTATCTGTTCATTTAGTTTGCAGCCCAACTGTTTGTAGAAATTACTGAGAGGGGTGTGAATGTTCTACATGCGTTGGTTAGTTAGACTCATTACAATGCTATGTCCATTCGAGTAAAGTTGGGTTTTTTTCCCGCATTGAAAAGGTTATGGCTGCACATATGAGGGTTTATAACACATGGGATTGTGTTTGGTTGGGACAGACGAAAGCCCACCTGAGAAAAGCTGGTTACTTTCACCATTTGAAGGCGTGCACGAAGTTGTAATTTTACCCTTTTCCTTTTTGAATTTATATCAGTCTCATAGGTTTGTTGGAAATTATTGATGAATTGGGTGTTGGGGATGAACTCTTAATTGGGTTTTTGGTGGATTCTTCAGAGGGGTCTTGGGTGGTTCAACGGTATAAATTGAGGGGTGAAGTGGCTTCTTGGAATATTTCAAGTCCCCAATACTGTTATTTGTTTGCATTCAAGTTACGACCTGTTTGTTTGATTTGTGGGTGCGCGTGTGTTTTCTTTTATATGCTTTGCCCCTTTTGTACGCGCGGAATGAAGAAAACAGATTGTCCTTTTTTTTTTTTGTTATTTATCTCCCTTCCAGCACTCACTTTTGCTTAAAGTTCATGTTTCTCCAGATGTTAATTGTCTCATGTCTGGGTCAGGATCTTAAGTTAATTCAATAATGTATGTTATTTTACTACTGTACAATGGTAACTACAGTTATCAGTGGGCTATTAAAGCTAAAGCAAATAAATTGAATATGCGCGTGGCCCATGTTATTTCAAAAAATTTAACATAATAAATTTATTTTTGATAATTTATCTATTTATTTATCTTTTTGTGCAACATCAGTCTTTTATTACATCACATGATATCAAGTGATCTCATTCCTTTCCAATCATGGCATCCGTGACGATGCCTTTATGAACCATTTAGATTACAGTTTAAATGATAGTTTTAGAAACTTGATTTTATAGGGGTCCAGTCCATCTGAACCATCCAAACAATCAATAGATACCCCTACTCAGTTTGGAAGACATCTGGGCCCAGCTCATTTGCAAAATATTGGCCTGTTTATGATAAAGATTTTGGTCCATGCCAGGCCATCTTGTTGGATCTTTAGGCATGCATGGGTTCAAGTCCAGGCTGCTTCTACACCGTATGAAAATGTAGGCCTACACCTTGGGTCAGGGGCGTAAAGTGTTGGCCCAAATCCAATCCAAAGTGCTCTTGGCTGGCCATATTCTACTTACATCAGGGAGAGATGTATGATAGGATCTTCAGTTGTAGAAAAAGGGCCATGAAAAAAGGAATGTGATCTTATTTAAAATGAAGGTAGGGCAGCGGTCTGCTATAAAAATAGAATTCAAGAATGTTAGGTTCGATGACTTAAAACTAGGTTGTGAGGTATTTGTGTTGTTTTCACCATCGTGGTGCCTATATTTAATATAATTAGTCCTTCCAAGAGGGAAACCAAGACTTCTTGATATTAGGAGAGGTGGTACTGCAGATTTGGTAACATTTTATTCCCCTCTCTGGTTTAGTTGGGATAAGAGGCACAAATGAGTTTGGAATTCTGGTGATACAGAAGCACTAATTATCTATAAGATACTTGAAACAGCACCGGGTGTGTCATTATAATCTGCATGCACAAGATTGAAACAAGCTTGTGAGATAGCATCAATCAGTGGAGGAAGGTCGAGTTTTACTTCTCGCAAAGCAACAACCAGCACAAAAAAAATTGTCACAAGAAGAAGAAAATTAAGACTTTCTTGGGAGTTAAAACTTAAAACCATAATCCAATGCAACCAACCATTTTCAAATGCTGGGCCCTACAATTGAATACTAAGGCCTTTCAATCCCTGTTTTCTTTAAACTATTGATGGTGAATCTGTTATCAATACCTGTTATAAGAGAATGCTTTCAACATCTCTGATTTGCAATGCCATTCTTGCATTTATTTTCTTGGTACTAATCATTTGGCTAGTAGATACTGGGGCTGATCTTGAAATGAAAAATCGATTGAACAGATGAAAGCATGATTCAACATATGCTTACATTTTGAGCTCTGTGGTTCTGAATCCAGCAGCACTACAATTTTGTTGTATCTATCATCTTGAAAATGGCTTCAGTTGGAGGCCCAACACCTTCTTTGAAGAGGCGGGATTCATCTGTAACAAGAGAAGGAGATCAGCTTATCATCACGCCGCTGGGAGCAGGGAGCGAAGTGGGGCGTTCATGTGTGTACATGTCCTACAAGGGCAAGACTGTATTGGTATGCTGCCTGTCTCAATAAATGATATTTTCTTTTTTTGATTTCTTGATCTAAATATTTTGTCATTGGATGGGATCCATTCCGTTTCTTTATTTGTGATTGTAGTTTGACTGTGGAATACACCCCGCGTACTCGGGCATGGCTGCGTTGCCTTACTTCGATGAGATCGATCCATCAACCATTGACGTGCTTCTTGTTACACAGTATGTGTGCTTCTTTTTTAATCTTTTTGCTATACTTACTGGCAAAATCTATATTTTTATCCAATATGCTTTACTAATGTGGATTGTTTGTCTTGAGCTGATATCTATGTAAATTTAGTAAACATTTTGAAGTAATCTATTCATTTGGACATTAGATGGTTATGGCAGAGTATTACCCATTTAAAAAAGTAAAAATGGGCTGTCAACAGATATTACGTATGATTAATGGGTTTAAGTCCCTTTATGATTGGCTTGTGATTGCAGTTGTTGTTTTGTTTCGTTAGTACCTTCGGTGGTTCTTATACCTGTCATGTTCATTGGATTATTCATGAGGCTCTTAATTTTGCAAAAAAGCTTCTCAAGTATACAAGATCTTTCGAGATGAATGCTATTTTACACCAGAAGATCTGAATGTTAATCCTTGAGGAAGCTCTGGAGAGTTTTCTGATTTTTTGTAGACCAATGTTATTTTTGTATTTGTAACTTTTCCACTGTATCTTCTTGAAGCTCGAGAGCTGAATCTTATGCCTTGCCATTTATATTGGTAGGACTTAGGCTGAAGGCATTCATGGGCAGTCTACTCCTTTTATACTTTCAGCAACTAGTCCTTTTATTTTATGGATAACAGTACCTAGATTCCACCTTTTATTAGACAATCTTTTTGGTGTTAAATTTTGAAGTTTTATGTTGTATTACTTGTTGCGACTGACTCTCAAGTTATAAGGACTTTTTTAAAGGCTTATTTCTCAGCTTTAATGTTAATTTTAGTTTTTAAAACTCAACTCGACCGAGTAAACTTAGCTAGATCAGATTAACTTGCTTGAGCTTTAATTTCCATGACTTGTACATGGCGTGTTTTAAGAAAAATGAATATATTTTCATTGTGAGTTTCCATCAACAGGACTTAACAATGGCTTAAATATCAACAAGACTTAACAATGGCTCTGTCAACTCGGCTTGTTGATATTTCAAGTCTACTTGGTTTTGTAGTCCTCCAAACATTCACATCAACACCCCACTAAACGTAGCATCATTGGGGGTGTCAATCGGTTTGGGTTTGGTACAGGCTAGGATGTATTTGAACCTGTGCCGACTCACACTTGCCCCCCTTACCTGATCGAACATGTGACGGTTTTATGATATGCGATACCAAATTTATGGCATGATAGGTATGATTGGGTTGGGTTTGATACAAAATTTTTTTTTTTTTTGGTAATTAGGTTTGATACAATTATCCTTTACCCTTTATTTTAAAATACAAAAAGTATTTTATTATATCTCATGCACCGAGGAGGGTTCAGACCTTTGAACCCAGTGATCATGAGCTCCAAGTGTAGAGCCGCGATGTAGTAATAAACTGGTGAGACCAGGTCGATCCACAAGGAGCAATGTAAACTAAGATTCCTTCTCAACTTGTACCTACCCTAAATAAAATCTAATTTTAGCCTAAAATCTAGAAAAGTATATTCTTCATTCCTACTTTCCAAAAATTAAATTAATTACAATCCAATGAAAAGAAAACTTCCTAAATCTAAAAATCTTAAACTAAAAACTAAAATTGCTACAAAAGAACACACAAGTTAGAACATCAAGAATAAAAAATACTAAGAACAAAACTAAGAAACTAAAGTAGAAACAAAAGAAACCTAAGTTAGAAAGTTAGTAATGCAATGTATGCCATGAGATGTTGAAAAATTCTAAGTCTGAAAAAACTAGTATGCAGGGCTGTTTCTATGCATGATTTTTTCCTAATCTAGTTCAACCTAAAACTGAGTTTAATGGCTGGGTTTTGAACTACAATGATGCATGAATCAACTAAAAAAAAACGGAAGTGAAAAATGTTTTAAAACAAAGAAGATATGAATGCGTAAATATGACCTTAAAAACTAAAACTGTGCAAAAATTCTGCACGCAGACAGCCTAACATGCCATGTTCAAGCCACCGGTTTACAAACCTCCTGAAATCATTTGGATCTGAAATTTTGGGATGTGATAGACCACATGCTGAACTTTAATTTCTCCAAATTTCACAGAAAAATGTCATGGTTTGACTAGTCTACCCACTTCAAACTTTTTGCAAAAATACTGTTTCTGCAGTTTTCCTGAAACTGTACAGAAAGTGGGTTGTTTGGTCGTCCAACATAGGTTCATCAAAACTGATTTTTAATTTCTGTCTTAAAGATCTGAAGGCTCCAATTTCCAGCCACTTAAACATGCACTAGCCATATGATATGAAGATATATGCAATGAACTCTAATCCCAACCCTAAACTATGCATAAAATTCACATAATTGCATAAAAAGCATAAGAAGAAAAGAAAACAACAAGTGTTTGAATTTAAATGTATGTAGTGCAAAAACATTAAATGTGTGGATTGCAATAAAATTAAATGTGTGGCATTGACAAGAAATTAAATGTGTGGATTTTTCAACAAATGTAAATGTGTGGGAATTGCAATAAAAATAAATGTGTGATAAGTGTGCTCTTCTTTTGATAAATGTGCTCTTCTTTTTTTATTCTCACTTATTTCATGTCCTTAGGATCTTGGGTTGTCAATCCAAGAACAACAAGAAGGAAAACACATTTCAAGCATTAATCACCTAAGAAAAAGAATAAAAAATCACACTTTTACTAATATGCAATGTTTTTACATAAAAGATGGAGAAATAAAATTCCAAAAAAAACAACTACATACTAGGATGAAAGGAACCTCTCTAGTTGAAGCTTCAAGTTGGGATAAGCCTTCTTGAAGAGAGATGAGCTATATGGTAGAGAAAGGAGATGGGTAGAATGGTGGAGGAATTACACTAGTGAGGGGGTCTTTTCTTTCACGAGAGGAGAGGGATGCTTATGCCTTTAATTTATAGATTTTTGCCCTCTTTCTTTCCTTCTTTGCTCTAAGTTTGTAGCATGCAATCTTCTTTGTATGGCAAGTCCCTTCCTTGGCCAACAAGTCTTCAAAGAAATAGCAAGGTGAGTGAGAGATTTTTGGTGCTTTCAATGTGCAAAAATTGCAATCCCGAGTAGAAATTATAGCACCAACTTCCAGAGGCCATATCTTTCTCGTTTTAGTTCCGATTGACACAATCTTGGGTTCTAAAGATATCTACTCGAAAAGAGCTTTCCAACAGTGTATGGATTGCACCAATCCGATGACTGGATTAAGAGTTATGACCAATTTAATACTGCTGCCTCTGAAAAATCTTAAAATAATTGTGCACATATGGAATGATAGTTGTGCAATGGCATGTGTGGGACCCATGTGGATGTCGTAAGGGATCTTGACATATTTCTTTCCTTGTTTCTTGACTCCCCTTCCATCTTTGGTTTGTTTCCAAGCTTCTTTGATTGACTAGTCAACTCTTTTTGCACACTTTCCTTTCTTAAATTTCTTTCTTGATTTTTGAGTTTACAAACTTAGTAAGAATTAGATCTTACCAAATTTGAAATTTCCTTTCTTGATCTTGAAATTACAAATCTAGTTTTCCATTGTTGACTTTTCAAACTCTCCAAAAATACCAAGATATGTGGGTCCACCTTGAAAGATGTCCTACTCTTGATCTCTCTCAAATTTCACCAATGTAGGTCCCATTCTTGATTTCTCCTACACAAATTAAAACAAATGGATTCAAGAATAATTTTATGTAAGGAATTTAAATGGACAATGCATGAGACCCTACTTAATACACCCAAAATAATCGACTTTCCAAAAATAAATCTCCAAAAATGGCAGGTTTCATGAATTTATGCAAAAAGTGTGATTTTTGAGCAAATTATGCATAAATGCACTACAATGGACCCTAAATGCATAAAAACATGATTTGACACTAAATAGAGTTCTTTAATATCAATAAGCCCTTAAAATGGTCCAAAATGTGTATGAAAATGTGCACTTTTCAGGACTCATCACCTAGCATTATCACTTTTACAATTATTTATTTATTTATTTATCGTTTTTTTATTGTTAGTCACTTTTACAAATGTCCAATACCGACTGATCCGAATAAGTGCTGTGTATTATGTTGTTGTAACTTGGTCATAATCTATGATGCCCAAAAAAGGCAGGGACACATATTTTGCACCAAAAGTGAAGTATTGTATTTGAAATGAGTATGGCATTTTACTTTGCCTAGTTTGAAGTATATGGATTTCATATGTCACAAGTGTGGCGGAGTGGACCAGGGGCGCTAAAAAACACCATGAAACTTGATTTAAGTCAAAATCTGCCAATCTGAACTTGAGCCGAACCCAAAAAGACCATTACCAAACATGTCCCTAACAGGGGTGGGTCACCCATTTTACCCAATTCGTTGCCATCCCTAAGAATCATGGACAAGAGATGATGATGATCTTCGTCATCATCATTAAAGCCTTATCCCATTTACTTGGTTGACGCAGCGCGGGTAAGGGAAGAGTAGCCAAGGTCTATCTCCAATCCAAAGCTTAGGGATAGGGATCTGTAGGGATTAAAACTATCTTGGTCTCACACTAAGGACAAACCATCAAGAGAAATTCTCGATGAAAGAATTTTTTTATTAATCAACCAACTTCTTTCAAATTCGAGGAATTACATCTCTTTATAAAGACTCTAACCAAAATCTATTATTGGAAAAAAAATCTAATAATAAAAGTCTAAAGCAAGTAAGATTCTCTACCATAAAACTTTCTAAATATTCTTATTTTCATCCCTAAAATTATGCTATCAGTAGGAAATAGAAATAAGACTGCATGTTGCATGATTTGGATTTCTCCTTTTGCCTTAATGGGCTTGGGCCCTTGGCTGAAACTTTTGGGCTCATGGCTGGGCCCAATGGTTGGCAGACCTGGGGTCTTGCCTGCCTCATTGGTGTCGGCCCTGTGCATTCTTCTTATCCGCTGAACCCCATCTAAAACCATATTCTCCGTAACTCCACAATTTGGCATGTCCTTACTACACTTAATCCAAAGGTAGAACGACGGCTGCATGATGATCTGATGGTAAATTTTGGTTTTATTTATTTATTGGGAACTGAAAATTATTTAAATTAAAGTGGAGGATACTAGGACATAGAACAAGAGAAAATGGAGGGAGATCAGAAGGTATATGAGAATAACACCCTCCATCCAACAGCTGAAAACAAAGTAAAAACTAAATAGGAAGAAGCAACACAAAGAACTACTCTGCAGCCCCTCTCTTACCCAACACATCCGCTTCACTTGCAGAACTATGCTTAAACTTCACCTCCATTATTGAAGACACAAACTTGATTTCGCTGAGATGAAATTAGAACTCCCACCTGTGTCTAAGTAAACTGCCAGGAGTTAGCATTGTAAGAATCACTTTCCAAAATCAAAGGCTCACGAAACAGCAAACTGAACAACCTCGATGCTTCAATGATGGCTAAAATCTCTGCTTCATTGGAATCTTTGACTCCAATGAAGAAAGAAAAGAAAAGGAAACAAGACCTTTCTAATTGCGAACAACTAGGTCGAATTGACCTTAATGGTAAATTTTTGTCATCAATATTAATCAGCGAGAGTTGAGTTATTGGCTTTTACTGTTATGGAGAATCTCGCCCGGGTTGTTGAGATTACTACCCGTTCCTGCGAAGTTTTATTAATCATTATGTATAAAAAAAGAAATAGTAGAAGAAAAAAAAATCTATTCCTTAATGTTGTAGAGGAATTTTGTTGTTTTTTTTCATACAGTTATGGACGCGTAAAACTGTATGGCTGCTGCAGCAGAAGTTCCTTGTCTGAGTTAGCTTGAAATGCTTTTCGGGCATTTGAAGGCTTTGAGTTAGCATTTTAGAAAGCTTCCACTCAAGGATTTAGTGTTCTCCAGTGTTTTGAAGGATCAAATAAAAAAAATTGTTGAGATCTAAATCCAATAAAATTTCACTTCTTAGCTGTAAAATAATTACTTTCTATAGCTAACCCCATTATAGTTGTTGGGACAAGGCTTTGACGGTGATGATGATGATGAGTTAACCACTTTCCGTAAAAAACCCAAAGAGAACATAATGTAGTCTCTTGCAATGTTAAAATATTGACCATTAATCACAATGGAAATATTCTGAAGATGGCTATCTAAATCACGTCGGTAAACCTATCTTTAAATGTGCCATAGCTTCCTTGGTCCTTGTACAAATTGCGTGATCTTAGTCTCATTGGGATGCTAATTAGTAACCTATATCCATTGTGATACATCCTGGCAATGAGACTTTGCTTGACAAATTTATGATCTTCAATTTTGGAAATGAAAATCAGATCCCAATCTTTTGAGGCCCTGCATTAAATTCAATTATTGTTGAACCATACAAAACAACTAGCTATGGTGTGCAAATCTTCCTTGTTTATTTTCCAAAACCTTCAAGTTTAGACTACATCAGGAAAACTAAGGCTATTAAGCAGCTTTTGGAGGGCATTGTACAGATGGTAAGAGTTCAGGTGCCCCAAACCATGAGCAGCTGATGTCCATTCTTTGTATTCTGAGCCCCTACCATTTTTCAGAGGGGACTCTTGCCACTTTTATTTTATAAATCTTTTTTTTTTTCAAAAGTAAAATATAGCATTTGTACTTCTGTTGTACAATCTAGCTGAAGTACTATGCTACTGGTGAGTATTTATGTTGCCAACATAGAATTTTTTTTTTCAATGCAAAAATGAAATGAATTCTTTAAATAAGATGTTCTGGTTTTAAGCATTTGCCTTTTTTTTTTTTTCTTTTTTGCAGCTTTCACCTTGACCATGCTGCATCCTTGCCATATTTTCTCGAGAAGGTATGACCTTATGGTTGACCATTTGCATATTTCATGTTAGTATTGATTATACTGAAGGATGCTAATTTACTTTTCAGACAACTTTCAAAGGGCGCGTTTTTATGACCCATGCAACAAAGGCTATCTACAAGCTGCTTTTGTCGGATTATGTGAAAGTGAGCAAAGTTTCTGTGGAAGATATGCTGTATGATGAACAAGATATAATGCGGTCTATGGACAAAATTGAGGTGCGTTCATCTGTTTTATGGAGCAGGAACTTTTCTGAGGCTCAATAGTTCATCTTTTGGGCTATCCCATGAATTTTTAGAATTAGTTCAGAAAACTTAAACAAAGTATAAAATTAGATAAACATTAGCTGTTATTCCAGCAGCATCATAGCTGGTTTGTGTGATACAGGCATCTGATCTTACTCTCTCCTTCCTGCATTTTCAGAGTAGGAGCTTCTTATTTACCACATAATTATAATATTTCCCTCCCTACTAAGCTTGAAATTCGCACTACCAATGATCCAAGAAACAGCATGTTATTTGAAGTCCTAAAATTTGAAAGTTCATTTATTTTATTTTAGTTGAATCATACATCATTACTTCAATTGCCATTTAAAGAAGTTATTGATAATTACTATTAAAAAAAAAGGAAGTCATTCATAAATTTTCAGGCAATGATTACACAGCTGGGCTTTTCCCTCTGCAGGTTATTGACTTCCACCAAACTTTAGAAGTAAATGGTATTCGCTTCTGGTGCTACACTGCTGGCCATGTCCTTGGTGCCGCCATGTTCATGGTTGACATTGCTGGAGTCCGAGTGCTCTACACTGGAGATTATTCACGTGAGGAAGACCGGCACCTTCGTGCTGCCGAGACCCCACAGTTCTCCCCCGACATCTGCATCATAGAATCCACCTACAGTGTCCAGCTCCACCAGCCCAGAGTTGTGCGAGAGAAACGCTTCACTGATGTTATCCATTCGACCGTCTCTCAGGGTGGCCGTGTCCTCATTCCTGCTTATGCCCTTGGCCGAGCTCAAGAGCTTCTCCTCATCCTGGATGAGTACTGGTCAAACCACCCTGAACTCCACAACATCCCCATTTACTATGCCTCACCTCTTGCCAAGAGGTGCATGGCTGTCTACCAGACCTACATAAATGCCATGAATGAGAGGATCCGGAACCAATTTGCAAATTCAAATCCCTTTGACTTCAAGCACATCTCGCCGTTGAAGAGCATCGAGAACTTTGATGATGTTGGCCCTTCAGTGGTGATGGCAAGCCCTGGTGGGCTGCAGAGTGGGCTGTCCAGGCAATTGTTTGACATGTGGTGTGCAGATAAGAAGAATGCATGTGTTATTCCTGGGTATGTGGTGGAAGGGACGCTCGCGAAGACAATCATCAATGAACCGAAGGAAGTTACCCTAATGAATGGTCTCACCGCTCCTCTTAACATGCAGGTCCATTACATTTCCTTTTCAGCTCATGCTGATTTCGCTCAGACAAGTACATTCTTGGAGGAGCTTATGCCTCCTAACATAATCCTAGTCCATGGAGAAGCCAATGAAATGGGAAGGCTCAAACAGAAGCTCATCACCCAATTTGCTGACCGAAACACTAAAATAATATCCCCAAAGAACTGCCAGTCTGTTGAGATGTACTTCAATTCTGAGAAAATGGCCAAAACGATTGGGCGGTTGGCCGAGAAGACTCCTGAAGCTGGTGAAACTGTCAGTGGTCTACTTGTAAAGAAAGGTTTCACATATCAGATCATGGCCCCAGAGGATCTCCACGTCTTCTCACAACTATCCACTGCAAACGTTACACAGAGGATTGCCATTCCTTATTCCGGTGCCTTTGGTGTGATAAAGCACAGGCTGAAGCAGATATATGAGAGCGTTGAATCCCCCGCTGATGAGTCTGAGGTCCCAACATTGCACGTGCATGAACGGGTGACAGTGAAGCAGGAGTCAGAGAAATACGTCTCATTACAGTGGAATTCAGACCCAATAAGTGACATGGTTTCAGACTCGGTTGTCGCTCTGGTTTTAAATATTAACCGGGATCTTCCTAAGGTAACTGCAACAGAGACGAAGACAGAGGAGGAGATGGCAAAGACAGCAGAGAAAGTGATTTACGCACTTCTAGTTTCATTGTTTGGAGATGTCAAGGTGGGAGAGGAGGGGAAGCTGGTTGTGACAGTTGATGGGAATGTTGCACGTGTGGACAGCAAGAGTGGAGATGTTGAGAGCGATAATGAAAATCTTAAGGAAAGGGTCAGGACAGCATTTCACCGGATCCAAAGTGCCGTGAAGCCAATCCCACTCTCAGCATCGTGAAATGGTAAATGTTGAGTTGGATGAAAAAAGGGGGAAAAAAAGTTGTGCATCCTTCTCTTCAGGGTTGAAAAAGAGCAACTTTGTAATACATCTTAGATTTGTTATGCCCGGGAAAGGATTCTTAAATTGCCTTGCCGTTCCGCTAAGAGTCTGCTATCTGGAGGAACCCTGTTTTGCAGACACAGGGGATTCACCAAGGAATGGCTGTGCCTGAGAGTTAGTGTAGGTGCTCTAACTAAAGCTGGCATCTGAAAAACCTTGGCTGGTGACTGGGAGTTGGTGCGACAATTTTTCTTGATGATGATTGTTGCATTTATGCATGCTGTAATCTCAATTTTCATGAACTTAAACGAGTTTGTATTGAATTATTGCCTAGATATTATGGAAAGATTTGTAGACTTGATAAGAATTTCTGCACAGGTAATTAGCATTCTAATTTCAGCTTTCAACATTTGAGTTCCTTTGGATTTCTAGATCTCAATGTGAGAATCAAAGTTATTCTGGAATTATAGAATTTTATGTGCTCAAGCCTCACAGTCCTGGGATCTGAGATATATCCTCTTTTCAGTGCAGTCTCAAATGGTGGAATTCCACTCTACAGATCTATGAAGGGTTCATGGTTTCTCATTCTAGGATTGAGTAGTGATGGGGTATTACTGGGGTAAAGCATGTGATAGATCATATGATGGGCTCTAGTCTTTTCACGTTTCATGGAGAATGCACCTTAAAATATTTATATTGTATAATAGGGAGGTGCTCTTGTGAGTGACACTCACTTTACTATAAGAGATAAAATAAAGGTGAGGGTTCTCACATTTGAATTGTTGACATTGGAGATCCATTGCCTTATCGTCCAACCACACAGAGGTTCTATTCAATCATGCCTCACACAGGTTCTATTCAGTCTTGCCTCAGAGGAAACGAAATGGAGAACCTTGGCTCCTGCAGTTGATATATTGCTAACTGCTACGGCTAACAAAGTTTGTATCGGTGCTGTCAAGGGGGTGGCTTAGTTGGCTTGAGCCTTGGGTTTCCTCCCCAAGGCAAGGGGTTGATTTCGACTCTTACCCCTTGCATTATGTGTGTACTATGTGTGCGGCTACGTATGTACCCCTCAGGGATAGTCTTTGCTTGTCAGAATCAGATAACCCCCGGCTGGTTGGACTTGTCAGAATCAGATAACCCCCGGCTGGTTGGACTGACCCCCGGCTGGTTGGACTGACTAGGGATGCCCTGGGTTTTTGAAAAAAAAGTCTGTTTGGGTTTTAGGTCATTGGGCATATGTTTGAATAATTCATGAAGAAAGTAATTTAAAGCAAACGTCATTGAATCAATGCATAAAATAATGGTGGCATAAAAAATGTATCTTTTGATAATGTAAAATTATAATGGTTTTATGAGATGAAGGAACTTGAAGTGAGGCAAGAAGTGAACAAATGGTAAAGTACCACTTGTGTTTTATGAAATATATATATTTTTTTGGCAGGTAAAATAAAAGTAAATTTCTTTTAAAGCTAAGTTCTTATTTGTTTTATTTTTATTTTTATGAAGGGCAGTTGGGACGTACTTTTCTACATTCTAAGTAAAGTAAAACTTTGACAATTGAAAACACTTTCTCATGGATTTTACTATATCTCTTGGAAAAAGAAGACATTGACAAGTTTCAAGAAACTCCATTTCAACTGAAGTTTGACTCAATTCCAATGCAAAAATCTTGAGTCCGATCATACAAAGAGTTTGGTTTCTCACATAGCCTCTTACGTGTTTCCAATGAGTGGGATGTGTGCAACTCATGACGGGGCCCATACACTGATGATATAAAATGTTAAAATTGAATGGTACCCCCCAGGAGCATATCCTCAAAATACTTCAATAAAGATTTTTTTCTTAACGTAAAATTTAACACATGATTGATTACGTGGGTAGCACAATCTTATGCATTATTGTTTTTTTTGAAGAGTAAAATTTTTTTTTGAAGAGTAAATTTTTTTTTGAAGAGTTAAATCTTTTTTTGAAGAGTTAAAAATATTTTTGAAGAGTTAAATTTTTTGAAGAGTAATTTTTTTTTTTTGAAGAGTAAATTTTTTTTTTTTTGAAGAGTAAATTTTTTTTGAAGAGTAAATCTTTTTTTTTTTTTGAAGAGTAAATTTTTTTTTTTTTGAAGAGTAAAATTTTTTTGAAGAGGAAAAAGTTTTTGAAGAGTAAAATGTTTTGAATAATTCTATGCATTATTGATCACAAGGTTAGTGCACTCTATCTTTTCCCCATCCATCACTGCCGAGGGCAGTTTAGTCATTTTGATTTATTTCAGAGCCCTAAGTAGGGCACAACGACAGTTCTCTTACCGACTGAAACCATCTTCTCACACTGCTCATTACAGGTGCTCTCTCTCCCTCTCTAGCTCTCTCATGTTCCAGCGTTTTAGCTGATTATTTTGGATAGATTTCCTCACTGGATGTCTGGAGCTTTAGTTTTTGGGGCTTTGTTTATCCTTCTTCACTTGGGCTTTAATCTATCTGTTCATTTAGTTGGCAGCCCAACTGTTTGTAGAAATTACTGAGAGGGGTGTGAATGCTCTACATGCTTTGGTTAGTTAGACTCATTACAATGCTATGTCCATTCGAGTAAAGTTGGGTTTTTTTTTTCCCGCATTGAAAAGGTTATGGCTGCACATTTGAGGGTTTGTAACACATGGGATTGTGTTTGATTGGGACAGAGGAAAGCCCACCTGAGAAAAGTTGGTTATTTTCACCATTTGAAGGCGTGCACGAAGTTGTAATTTTACCCTTTTCCTTTTTGAATTTATATCAGTCTCATAGGTTTGTTGGAAATTATTGATGAATTGGGTGTTGGGGATGAACTCTTAATTGGGTTTTTGGTGGATTCTTCAGAGGGGTCTTGGGTGGTTCAACGGTATAAATTGAGGGGTGAAGTGGCTTCTTGGAATATTTCACGTCCCCAATACTGTTATGTGTTTGCATTCAAGTTATGGCCTGTTTGTTTGATTTGTGGGTGTGTATGTTTTCTATTTTATGCTTTGCCCCTCTTGCCCGCGAGGAACGAAGACAACAGATTGTCCTTTTTTTTTTGTTATTTATCTCCCTTCTAGCACTCACTTTGGCTTCAAGTTCACGTTTCTCCAGATGTTAATTGTCTTATGTCTGGGTTAGGATCTTAAGTTAATTCAATAATGTATGTTATTTTACTACTGTACAATGGTAACTACAGTTATCAGTGGGCTATAAAAGCTAAAGCAAATAAATTGAATATGCGCTTGGCCCATGAGATTTCAGAAAATTTAACATAATAAATTTATTTTTGATAATTTATCTATTTATTTATCTTTTTGTGCAACATAATTTTTTATTACATCACATGATATCAAGTGATCTCATTCCTTTCCAATCATGGCATCCGTGACGATGCCTTTATGAACCATTTAGATTACAGTTTAAATGATAGTTTCAGAAACTTCATTTTATAGGGGTCCAGTCCATCTGAAGCATCCAAACAGTCAAGAGCTACCCCTACTCAGTTTGGAAGACATCTGGGCCCAGCTCATTTGCAAAATATTGGCCTGTTTATGATAAAGATTTTGGTCCATGCCAGACCATCTTGTTGGATCTTTAGGCATGCATGGGTTCAAGTCCAAGCTGCTTCTACACCGTATGAAAATGTAGGCCTACACCTTGGGTCAGGGGCGTAAAGTGTTGGCCCAAATCCAATCCAAAGTGCTTTTGGCTGGCCATATTCTACTTACATTAGGGGTCACTTGTTTTGTGTGAAAATGATTCACATGAGTAAATGCTTCACATGTGAATCAATTACGTGTGCAACAGACTCACATGAGATTCAAATTCCAATGTTTGTCAATTTCACCTACTTGCACATGTGAATTTATGTACATCTAATGGGCATCAATGGTTATAATGTTTTTCCCAAGTTTCTCACAGATCATGAGGATTCATGATCTGAAACTTGGGGGGTCTAGCTGTTCTCAGCATTTTAGAGCTAATCAACTGTTCGGATCTTTCAAAGGGGGCCCACAGAAACCCAGAATACTGATATAACGGTCTGTAATTTTTCTCAAATTTCTTACAACCTAGGATGATCCAATGGCTGAATTTTGATGTGAGAGCCGTGTTGGACCTCCTAAAGATGATTACCGGTGTAGATTATGGTTTTAGGGCCCGCAAGAGTGAAAAAATTAAAAAACACGGTGCTTCCTTCTTGGATGTCCACGGTTACTGTAGCTCCGCATAGTAACAATAGCGTGTGAATCCCTTTCACACCTACTGAGATGTGAAAATGAAGGGCACTTTTTGAGTTGATTTTCATACCATTTACATGTGAGTTTTACACATGTGAATCAAATTCACACATAGCAAACGTGATATATGCGTAACGGAAATGCATGTGATTTAATTACAACGACCCCTTAGGGAGAGATGTATGATAGGATCTTCAGTTGTATAAAAAAGGCCATGAAAAAAGGGATGTGATCTTATTTAAAATGAAGGTAGGACATCAATCTGCTATAAAAATAGAATTCAAGAATGTTAGGTTCGATGACTTAAAACTTGGTTGTGAGGTATTTGTATTGTTTTCACCATCGTGGTGCCTATATTTAATATAATTAGTCCTTCCAAGAGGGAAACGAAGACTTCTTGATATTAGGAGAGGTGGTACTGCAGATTTGGTAACATTTTATTCCCCTCTCTGGTTTAGCTGGGATAAGAGACACAAATGAGTTTGGAATTCTGGTGATACGGAAGCACTAATTATCTATAAGATACTTGAAACAGCACCGGGTGTGTCATTATAATCTGCGTGCACAAGATCGAAACAAGCATGTGAGATAGCATCAATCAGTGGAGAAAGGTCAAGTTTTACTTCTCGCAAAGCACCAACCAGCACAATAAAAATTGTCACAAGAAGAAGAAAATTAAGACTTTCTTGGGAGTTAAAACTTAAAACCATAATCCAATGCAACCAACTATTTTCAAATGCTGGGCCCTGCAATTGAATAGTAAGGCCTTTCAATCCCTGTTTTCTTTATACTATTGATGGTGAATCTGTTATCAATACCTGTTCTAAGAGAATGCTTTCAACATCTCTGACTTGCAATGCCATTCTTGCATTTATTTTCTTAGTACTAGTCATTTGGCTATTAGATACTGGGGCTGATCTTGAAATGAAAAATTGATTGAACAGATGAAAGCATGAATCAACATATGCTGACATTTTGAGCTCCGTGGTTCTGAATCCAGCAGTGCTACAATTTTGTTGTTTCTATCATCTTGAAAATGGCTTCAGTTGGAGGCCCAACACCTTCTTTGAAGAGGCGGGATTCATCTGTAACAAGAGAAGGAGATCAGCTTATCATCACACCGCTGGGAGCAGGGAACGAAGTGGGGCGTTCATGTGTGTACATGTCCTACAAGGGCAAGACTGTATTGGTATGCTGCCTGTCTCAATAATTGATAGTTTCTTTTCTTGATTTCTTGATCTAAATATTTTGTCATTGGATGGGATCCAATCCGTTTCTTTATTTGTGATTGTAGTTTGACTGTGGAATACACCCCGCGTACTCGGGCATGGCTGCGTTGCCTTACTTCGATGAGATCGATCCATCAACCATCGACGTGCTTCTTGTTACACAGTATGTGTGCTTCTTTTTTAATCTTTTTGCTGTACTTACTGGCAAAATCTATATTTTTATCAAATATTACTAATTTGGGTTGTTTGTCTTGAGCTTATATCTGTGTAAAATTAGTAAACATTTTGAAGTAATCTAGTCATTTGGACATTAGCTAGTTATGGCAGAGTGTTACCCATTTAAAAAAGTTAAAATGGGTTGTCAACAGATATCACGTATGATTTAATGGGTTTAAGTCCCTTTATGATTGGCTTGTGAATGCAGTTGTTGTTTTGTTTCTTTAGTACCTTCGGTGGTTCTTATACCTGTCATGTTCGTTGGATTATTCACAAGTCAGACTGAGGCTCTTATTTTTGCAAAAAAGCTTCTCAAGTATACAAGATCTTTCCAGGTCAATGCTATTTTACACTATAAGATTAATCCTTGAGGAAACTTTGGAGAGTTTTCTGATTTTTTGTAGACCAATGTAATTGTTGTATTTGTAACTTTTCCACTATATCTTCATGAAGCTCGAGAGCTGAATCTTATGCCTTGCCATTTATACTGGTAGGGCTTAGGCTGAAGGCATTCTACTCCTTTTATACTTTCAGCAACTAGTCTTTTTACTTTATTGATAACAGTACCTAGATTCCACCGTTTATTAGACAATCTTTTTGGTGTTAAATTTTGAAGTTTTATGTTGTATCTTGTTGCAACTGACTCTCCAGTTATAAGGACTTTTTGAAAGGATTATTTCTCAGCTTTAATGTTAATTTTAGTTTTTAAAACTCAACTCGGCTGAGTAAACTTGGCTAGATCAGATTAACTTGCTTTAGCCTTAATTTCCATGACTTGTACATGGCGTGTTATAAGAAAAATGAATATATTTTCATTGTGAGTTTCCATCAACAGGACTTAACAATGGCTTAAATATCAACAACAAGACTTAACAATGGCTCTGTCAACTCGGCTTGTTGATATTTCAAGTCTACTTGGTTTTGTAGTCCTCCAAACATTCACATCAACACCCCACTAAACGTAGCATCATTGGGGGTGTCAATCGGTTTGGGTTTGGTACAGGCTAGGATGTATTTGAACCTGTGCCGACTCACACTTGACCCCTTACCCGATCGAACATGTGACAGTTTTATGATATGCGATACCAAATTTATGGCATGATAGGTATGATTGGGTTGGGTTTGATACAAATTTTTTTTTTTTTGGTAATTAGGTTTGATACAATTATCCTTTACCTTTTATTTTATAATACAAAAAGTATCTTATTATATCTCATGCACCGAGGTGGGTTCAGACCTTTGAACACAGCATTATCACTTTTACAATTATTTATTTTTTGATCATTTTTTATTGTTAGTCACTTTCACAAATGTCCAATACCGACTGATCCGAATAAGTGCTGTGTATTATGTTGTTGTAACTTGGTCATAAGCTATGATGCCCAAAAAAGGCAGGGACACAGATTTTGCACAAAAAGTGAAGTATTGTATTTGATATGAGTATGACATTATACTTTGCCCAGTTTGAAGTATATGGGTATCATATGTCACTAGTGGGGCGGAGCGGACCAGGGGCGCTAAGACACTTGAAACTTGATTTAAGTCAAAATCTACCAATCTGAACCTGAGCCAAACCCAAAAAAACCATTACCAAACATGTCGCTAACAGGGGTGGGTCACCCATTTAACCCAATTCGTTGCCATCCCTAAGAATCATGGACAAGAGATGATGATGATCTTCGTCATCATCATTAAAGCCTTATCCCATTTACCTGGTTGACGCAGCGCGGGTAAGGGAAGAGTAGCCAAGGACTACTCTCCAATCCGATGCTTAGGGATAGGGATCTATAGGGATTAAAACTATCTTGGTCTCACACTAAGGACAAACCATCAAGAGAAATTCTCGATGAAAGAATTTTTTTATTAATCAACCAACTTCTTTCAAATTCGAGGAATTACATCTCTTTATAAAGACTCTAACCAAAACCTATTATTGGAAAAAAAATCTAATAATAAATGTCTAAAGCAAGTAAGATTCTCTACCATAAAACTTTCTAAATATTCTCATGTTCATCCCTAAAATTATGCTATCAGTAGGAAATAAAAATAAGACTGCATGTTGCATGATTTGGATGTCTCCTTTTGCCTTAATGGGCTTGGGCCCTTGGCTGAAACTTTTGGGCTCATGGCTGCGCCCAATGGTTGGCAGACCTCGGGTCTTGCCTGCTTCATTGGTGTCGGCTCGTGCATTCTTCTTATCCGCTCAACCCTATCTAAAACCATATTCTCTATAACTCCACAATTTGGCATGTCCTTACTACACTTAATCCAAAGGTAGAACAACGGTTGCATGATGATCTAATGGTAAATTTGGGTTTTTATTTATTTATTGGGAACTGAAAAATATTTAAATTAAAGTGGAGGATAGTAGGACAAAGAACAAGAGAAAATAGAGGGAGATCAGATGGTATATGAGAATAACACCCTCCATCCAACAACTGAAAACAAAGTAAAAACTAAATAGGAAGGAGCAACACAAAGAACTACTCTGCAGCCCCTCTCTTACCCAAGTCATCCGCTTCCCTTGCAGAACTATGCTTAAACTCCACCTCCATTATTGAAGACACAAACTTGATTTCACTGAGATGAAATTAGAACTCCCACCTGCGTCTAAGTAAACAGTCAGGAGTTAGCATTATAAGAATCACTTTCCTAAATCAAAGGCTGAAGAAACAGCAAACTGAACAACCTTGATGCTTCAATGATGGCTAAAATCTCTGCTTCATTGGAATCTTTGACTCCATTGAAGGAGGAAAAGAAAAGAAAACAAGACCTTTCTAGTTCGACCTTAATGGTTTGTTTTAGACAGTTATGGACGTGTAAGGCTGTATGGCCGCTGCAGCAGAAGTTCCGTGCCTGAGTTTGCTTGAAATGGTTTTCGGGCATGCGAATGCTTTGAGTTGGCGTTTTAGAAAGCTTCCACTCAAGGATTTAGTCTTCTCCAGTGTTTTGAAGGATCAAATACAAAAATTGTTGAGATCTAAATCCAATAAAATTTCACTTCTTAGCTCTAAAATAATTACTTTCTATAGCAATCCCCATCATAGTTTTTGGGACAAGGCTTTGATGGTGATGATGATGATGAGCTAACCACTTTCTGTAAAAAACCCAAAGTTAACATAACGTAGTCTCTTGCAATGTTAAAATATTGACCATTAATTACAATGGAAATATTCTGAAGATGGTTATTTAATCACGTTGGTAAACTTATCTTTAAATGTACCATAGCTTCCTTGGTCCTTGTACAAATTGCGTGATCTTAGTCTCACTGGGAAGCTAATTAGTAACCTATATCCATTGGGATACATCCTGGCAATCAGACTTTGCCTGACAAATTTTTGATCTTCAATATTGGAATTGGACATCAGATCCTAATCTTTTGAGGCTCCTGCATTAAATGCAATTATTGTTGATCCATACAAAACAACTAGCTATGCTGAGCAAATCTTCCTTGTTTATTTTCCAAAACCTTCTAGTTTAGACTACATCAGGAAAACTAATGCTATTAAGCAGCTTTTGGAGGGCATTGTAGAGATGGTAAGAGTTCAGGTGCCCCAAAGCATGAGCAGCTGATGTCCATTCTTTGTATTATGAGCCCCTACCATTTATCAGCAGGGACTCTTACCACCTTCATTTTATAAATCTATTTTTTTTTGGGTAGAATCTTCCCTTTTTTGAACCCCGAGGGGTAGCTCAGTTGGCCTAGGACCGCGATTTGCACCCAGAGGTTGTGGGTTCGAAACTGCACTACTACACTAGGGCCACAGAGGAATTTTACCCGGCTTTTTCTCCTGGGCCCGTAGGGATTATTCTGGCCCAAAGGACTAGGAACCCTGCGTTATAAAAAAAAAAAAAAACTTCACTTTTTTACTATTGAGATTTTTATTTTCAAAAAGTAAAATATAGCATTTGTACTTCATTTGTACAATCTAGCTGAAGAACTATGCTACTGGTGAGTATTTATGTTTCCAACATAGATTTTTTTTTTCAATGCAAAAATAAAATGAACTTTAAATAAGATGTTCTGGTTTTAAGCATTTGCCATTTTTTTTTTTTTTTTTGGCAGCTTTCACCTTGACCATGCTGCATCCTTGCCATATTTTCTCGAGAAGGTATGACTTTATGGTTGACCATTTGCATATTTCATGTTAGTATTGAGTATACTGAAGGATGCTAATTTACTTTTCAGACAACTTTCAAAGGGCGTGTTTTTATGACCCATGCAACAAAGGCTATCTACAGGCTGCTTTTGTCGGATTATGTGAAAGTGAGCAAAGTTTCTGTGGAAGATATGCTGTATGATGAACAAGATATAATTCGGTCTATGGACAAAATTGAGGTGCGTTCATCTGTTTTATGGAGCAGGAACTTTTCTGAGGCTCAATAGTTCATCTTTTGGGCTTTCCCGTGAATTTTTAGAATTAGTTCAGAGAATTTTTAGTCATTATTTCCATTAAAAAGAAGGGGCAGGGATGTTCTTATTCTATTACCAGCTATATTCTTCATCTAGCTTTACCAGCTGTCATTTCAAGAAGAGCCTGGAGCGCAGTTGGAAGGTTCTTATTGTGACATGAAACCACAAGGCTGTGAATTTGAGTCAACTTACCTATAAAAAGAGTTCCATTCTCTGAAAACTTAAACAAAGTATAAAATTAGATAAACATTAGCTGTTATTCCAGCAGCATCATAGCTGGTTTGTGTGATACAGGCATCTGATCTTACTCTCTCCTTCCTGCATTTTCAGAGTAGGAGCTTCTTATTTACCACATAATTATAATATTTCCCTCCCTACTAAGCTTGAAATTCGCACTACCAATGATCCAAGAAACAGCATGTTATTTGAAGTCCTAAAATTTGAAAGTTCATTTATTTTATTTTAGTTGAATCATACATCATTACTTCAATTGCCATTTAAAGAAGTTATTGATAATTACTATTAAAAAAAAGGAAGTCATTCATAATTTTTCAGGTAATGATTACACAGCTGGGCTTTTCCCTCTGCAGGTTATTGACTTCCACCAAACTTTAGAAGTAAATGGTATTCGCTTCTGGTGCTACACTGCTGGCCATGTCCTTGGTGCCGCCATGTTCATGGTTGACATTGCTGGAGTCCGAGTGCTCTACACTGGAGATTATTCACGTGAGGAAGACCGGCACCTTCGTGCTGCTGAGACCCCACAGTTCTCCCCTGACATCTGCATCATCGAATCCACCTATGGTGTTCAGCTCCATCAGCCCAGAGTTGTGCGAGAAAAACGCTTCACTGATGTTATCCATTCGACCATCTCTCAGGGTGGCCGTGTCCTCATTCCTGCTTTTGCCCTTGGCCGAGCTCAAGAGCTTCTCCTCATCCTGGATGAGTACTGGTCAAACCACCCTGAACTCCACAACATCCCCATTTACTATGCCTCACCTCTTGCCAAGAGGTGCATGGCTGTCTACCAGACCTACATAAATGCCATGAATGAGAGGATCCGGAACCAATTTGCAAATTCAAATCCCTTTGACTTCAAGCACATCTCGCCGTTGAAGAGCATCGAGAACTTTGATGATGTTGGCCCTTCAGTGGTGATGGCAAGCCCTAGTGGGCTGCAGAGTGGGCTGTCCAGACAGTTGTTTGACATGTGGTGTGCAGATAAGAAGAATGCATGTGTTATTCCTGGGTATGTGGTGGAAGGGACGCTTGCGAAGACAATCATCAATGAACCTAAGGAAGTTACCCTAATGAATGGTCTCACCGCTCCTCTTAACATGCAGGTCCATTACATTTCCTTTTCAGCTCATGCTGATTTTGCTCAGACAAGTACATTCTTGAAAGAGCTTATGCCTCCTAACATAATCCTAGTCCATGGAGAAGCCAATGAAATGGGAAGGCTCAAACAGAAGCTCATCACCCAATTTGCTGACCGAAACACTAAAATAATATCCCCAAAGAACTGCCAGTCTGTTGAGATGTACTTCAATTCTGAGAAAATGGCCAAAACGATTGGGCGGTTGGCCGAGAAGACTCCTGAAGCTGGTGAAACTGTCAGTGGTCTACTTGTAAAGAAAGGTTTCACATATCAGATCATGGCCCCCGAGGAGCTCCACGTCTTCTCACAACTATCCACTGCAAACGTTACACAGAGGATCGCCATTCCTTATTCCGGTGCCTTTGGTGTGATAAAGCACAGGCTCAAGCAGATATATGAGAGCGTTGAATCCCCCACTGATGAGTCTGAGGCCCCAACATTGCACGTGCATGAACGGGTGACAGTGAAGCAGGAGTCAGAGAAATACGTCTCATTACAGTGGAATTCAGACCCAATAAGTGACATGGTTTCAGACTCGGTTGTCGCTCTGGTTTTAAATATTAACCGGGAACTTCCTAAGGTAACTGCAACAGAGACGAAGACAGAGGAGGAGATGGCAAAGACAGCAGAGAAAGTGATTTACGCACTTCTGGTTTCATTGTTTGGAGATGTCAAGGTGGGAGAGGAGGGGAAGCTGGTTGTGACAGTTGATGGGAATGTTGCACGTGTCGACAGCAAGAGTGGAGATGTTGAGAGCGATAATGAAAATCTTAAGGAAAGGGTCAGAACAGCATTTCGCCGGATCCAAAGTGCTGTGAAGCCAATCCCACTCTCAGCATCGTGAAATGGTAAATGTTGAGTTGCATGAAAAGAGAGGAAAAAAAAAAAAAAGTTGTGCATCCTTCTCTTCAGGGTTGAAAAAGAGCAACTTTGTAATACATCTTAGATTTGTTATGCCCGGGAAAGGATTCTTAAAATTGCCTTGCCGTTCCGCTAAGAGTCTGCAATCTGGAGGAACCCTGTTTTGCAGACACAGGGGATTCACCAAGGAATGGCTGTGCCTGAGAGTTAGTGTAGGTGCTCTAACTAAAGCTGGCCTCTGAAAAACCTTGGCTGGTGACTGGGAGTTGGTGCGACAATTTTTCTTGATGATGATTGTTGCATTTATGCATGCTGTAATCTCAATTTTCATGAACTCAAATGAGTTTATATTGAATTATTGCCTAGATATTATGGAAAGATTTGTTGACTTAAAAAAGATTTTCTGCACAGGAAATTAGCGTTCTAATTTCTGTTTTTGACATTTGAGTTCCTTTTGATTTGTAGTCTATTCACGTTTCAGGGAGAATGCACATTAAAATATCTATATTGTATGATATTAATATTTGACGTGCTATTGGAGATCCATTGCCTCATCCTCCAATCACACGTGGTTCTATTCAGTCTTGCCTCAGACAAGAAACAAAATAGCGAACCTTCTTGGCTCCAGCAGTTGATATATTGCTAACCGCTAAGGCTAACAAAATTTGTATGGGTGCCGTCAAGGCGGTGGCTCACTTGGTTTTGTTCCTTGGGTTTACTCCCCGAGTATCGAGTTCACTCCTGCCCCTTGCAATATCCGTGTACTATGTGTGCGGCTATGTATGTACCCCTCGAGTCTCTGCTCGTTAGAATCCTGCCCCTTGCAATATCCGTGTACTATGTGTGCAGCTATGTATGTACCCCTCGAGTCTCTGCTCGTTAGAATTGAATAACCCCTTGGCTGGCGGTCAAAGGTTTGAAGGTTGGACTGACGAGGGATACCCTAGGTCATTAAAAAAACATAAAGTTTGTTTGGGCTTTTTTTATAGGTCCTTGGGCATGTTTGAATAATTCATGGAGAAAGTAATTTAAAGCAAATGTCATCGAATCAATGGATAAAATAATGGTGGCATAAAAAATGTATGTTTTGATACTCTAAAATTATAATGGTTTTATGAGATGAAGTAACTTGAAGTGAGGCAAGAAGTGAACAAATAGTAAAGTACCACTTGTGTTTTTTTTTTTTGGCGGCATGTAAAATAAAAGTAATTGGTTTTTAAAGCTAAGTCCTTATTTGTATTTTTTTTAATTTTTATGAAGGGCAGATGGGACTAGCTTTTCTACGTTTCAAGTAAAGTAGAACTTTAACAATTGAAAACACTCTCTCATAGATTTTACTTCATCTCTTGAAAAATAAAATAAAATATTGACAAGTTTCAAGAAACTCCATTTCAAATGAACCTTGACTCAATTCCAATGCAAAACTTTTTGAGACTGATCATACAAAGAGCTTGGTTTCCCCGCGTGGCCTCTTTGCATGCTTAAGATGAGTGGTATGTGTGGAACTCACGGTGGAGCCCCTATATTGATGATATAAAATGTTAAAATTGAATGTAACTCCCACTTGTAGCGTATGGTTAAACTACTTCAATATAGAATTTGATCTTACTATAAGTTGAATGCATAATTGATAATGTGATTAGCACAATTAATAACACTATCAATGCCTGCATTTACCCCAACCTTGACTTCAGTTACCCCATCTTCACCTTATCTCAAGGTTCTTGTACTCTATTTTATCCCCAAATTGGACTCTGACTAGGGTCCAAACCATCCAATTTTTTCCCATGCCGTTTCTTCACTGCCGAGGGCAGTTTAGTCATTTTGATTTATTTTAGAGCCCTAGGTAGGGGACAACGACAGTTCATCCTTTCTACTTCGCCCTAGCTCCTGGCAAAGCTCAAGCTGGAGCCCATCCAAAAGGTTCTTATGGTCTGTTGGTCTCTTCTTCATCTTCCTCCTCTTTTTAATCATCATCATCATCATCATCATCATCAGGGTTTGGGTTTTCTCATGGTCTGTTGGTCTCTTCTTCATCTTCCTCCTCTTTTTAATCATCATCAAGGTTTGGGTTATTGACAATCCAGCTCCTAGCCCTAGTAATTTTGATTTTCAAGTACATCTCTATAAATCCATCCATCAGTGGGCTATCTTGAAATCCAAAATGCTGTTTATCCCAAGTTTTTAAAGGATTTGTTTAATTGTTGATTGGGTTCTTTTAAGCTTTAACATTGATGATTGCATTAGAATTTCACTCTCTCATTAACACATCATGGCTTATAAAATCTTCATTTTGGCATGTTTGTTCTTTCTTTTTCCCCCCTCTAGTACATACTCCCACTCTAGAAAACAGGGAATTAGAGAATGTCTTTGGGCGGGCGTGCATGGGATGTATTGAGCAAAAGAGACAATCTGATCCATATTTTTTTGGGGTGCTCCTTTGTGGCACTGTGCATACGATCAGTGGGGCAGCAAAATGATATAGAGAGCCTCCAAGCCGAGAAAGAGCAACTCCAGAAGACAAACAAAGCTATGAAGAAAGCCATCTGGGATTGGAAGCAACAGCTCTTCCAAGAGGCCTCCGCAGATGCGACTGCCTATCCAGTTCCCCTCTCTAGACTCAAAGCCATCTATGGTGATACTGTATCTCAACAAGGTACCCACTCAGATGAAATGCCCTTTCTAGTTCTTAGTCATGTGTTTTTTGAATTCGCATTTAATCTGATTTCTATGCAAGCCACTTTGTCCTTTGTTTTGCTGGGAATCAGATTTGTTGTTTCTTGTGTGGTCCTACTATTGGTTGTGAGCTGTAGCTTCTTATATTTGCTTGAATGAGTATTTGTGTAAAGAGATGAAATTCCCTTATCAATCAAAGGGGGCCTCATCCATTCAAATTTGCCCTTTCTCTAGCTCAAGAATTTATAACTCCACTCGACCAAGTTGGGCCAAGTCTCCCCTTGAGCTTAATAACCTTTATAGAAATGAAAAAAAAAAAAAAAAGCCAAGACTTTTATGTCTTACTTATTAATAATAAATTGAAGTAGCAATACCTTTCAAAAGAAAAGAAAAATTGAAGTAGCAATTGGCAGCTACATTTATGTTTCACTCAATCGGATTAATGGCACCTTCAATCCTTGAATGCTTAAATCTTCGAAACTATGTTATTTGAATCCCCTAGAATCAATCCAAAATGTTCCTAAGAGCCTCCACAGCTTCATATCATCAACATCATTGCATTGTCCCAACTATATTGGGGTCAGCTACATGAATTTTGGTTCTCCATTCCAATCCACCCCGACCCAAATCCTCTGATAGGTTGCACTTTTTCAAATCTAGTATTACTACTTCTTCCATCCATGTCTTCTTAGTCCCCTTAATGGGCCATCAACCTGTATGAAAAAACTTTTCCTCACCGGCGCCATTGTTGATCTGGGTTGGACATGTCCAAACCTCATCACAAACGAGTTTCCCTTATTTTTCACCTGTTCATGCTACCTGTAAATGCTTTTGAAAGCACTTATATCTAATTCTGTCTTTCTTTGTTTTACCATAGCGACCTCAACATTCTCATCTCTGCTGTACTCATTTTGTGCAAGTGTTTCTTTTTGCTTGGCCCACATTCTAGAGGTGATTTGGCTTGGTCCCCATTGCATCCAAATTGAATCAACGAGTCGACTTGCACAACTAACTTTTAAAGCCATGTACTTGTTGGGATAGGAAATGATTGTTATAGATGGATTGTGTTAGTTGACTTGACAAATTTTCCAATTACTAAGTTCAACCACTATTACTTGATAGAGTGTTCCTAGACTTATACTAGCTCTCTTGACGTTTAATATCTATTTGAAACATTCATTTGCCTAAGATGTTACCAAATTTCCTTTGTTTTACATTTCTAGTTGTGATCATCCATTTTCAAGGTGTGTCAATTACCATCCTAAAAACAAAAATGGGTACAAAAGTCTCAGCTCATTCTGCATTCATTTTCAAAGATAGTGTTGCCTGTTTGCCCAGGCCACAGTAATTTGAATGTTCAAAGACATAGTTTTTTCCTTTCTTATTGTTGAAGTTATTTTGAGTACCCAATATTCTTTGTTGGCACTCATTTATACTCCTATTATGTTGCCAGCTATTTCTGCACATATCGTTGCACCGGGTAACAGTAGTAGCATGATGTTTTTCAGCGAACTGCAGTTATTTGGCATTTTCAATTATAGAAGTCTGCATGAATTGATGCTTGCAGATTCTTGTTATCATGTTGGAAAATCTTGATTTGGGGTATTTGCTACAACACAATTGGGAATTTTGTTATTTGTCTCCCCTAATCCTTTTATTATTTTAAAAAAGAAGAAGAAAGAAATGAAAAAAGAGCTATTATGTTCTTCCCTAATATTCTTCCAACATAGTGAAAAATATGCTCACTACCCACTCCCATGATAAACTGCATTCCACTGAACTAATTTGTTTTCTGCTTTCAATATTTGGTAACTGGTTTCCTTGTTTCAGGTGAGGCAGGGGAGACTGTGACAGCAAATTCAACTTCCGCGGGAACAAAGTTTGTAGTTTGAAGTTGTCTGTCTTATGTCACTGAAGAACATTTCATTTGATTGAGATGGGCAAAGTTAGTTGTTGGTTTTGAGGAGGTTTTTTATTCTGCAAAATATGGTGGTGGCAGAGTGGGACCACCCTTATAGACAATGATGTTTAGCAAAGTTTTGACCATGTGAATATGGATTTTGGTAAGCTTATGAGCAAGTATATTTTTACATCTAGAATCCTTTTGATTGTGAAAGATTCAAGTAGGTCGCATGCAATAAATGAAATACCATCCCATCAAGATTATTACAATAATTTGATCTGAATGAGCTCAGGATATGTGCAGTTGGATGGCATTTCGGATGCTCCCACTTTTTGGGTTTTGATTCCCAATCTCCATTGGGGAAACTTCTGAACAAGAGATTTAGAAATAAAAGTGTCCCTTTACAGGATACTTGTACAGGGCGGCTGCATTTGCCCGACCCCACACATGGATTTCAAGATCCAAACAGTACATTTGTTCATCTTAGATTGTTGTGGCTTGAAAATCAGGTTCATCCAGGCATCACATGCACCACATTGCAAAAAGAAATTGGCTAGAAAATTTATCCATGGTCGAGATTCTACATTAGTGTGGGCGACAGGATGACCAAACCATCTGTTCCAATGCTAGTATGCTTTTAAGATGGCCCCGACCGGATAAATGGTCTGGAATCTGGATATCACATATGTTCATGCATGGTGCAAGCCTCCATGTATAATGAGTCTTCTTTTTGAAGCATTTGATGGCAACTAACTAAACAGTTATTGTGTTCTCTCACTTGCATTCTTGGCTTCTTTTTTTGTTAACCTCGGAAGAAAATATTTGCAGGGTCTTGCTTTGAGACTTGGATGCCATAAGTGACCTGTGCATTCTCCATTAAATTTTTTCTTTGATAGCCCCAGTAAACCACAAATATTTGCAAATATACTGATATCATTGGGAGATGAGAAGATTCTGAGAACTAAGTCTGTGACACTGCCCAAGATAATAATGATTATCATTAGTCAGTAAACTCTCATTCTTGTTGCCAAAATAGAAAACCACAACAGATGCAACTTTTCAGACAGGTTTATCTGAAGGCTGCTAGATTAATTTGCTGGAGGGCTACACATTTTATTGATTTGGGCTATACATCTGCTCAATTGCTTTGACAGTCTACGTGATGGTTTAATTTCCAAGTCTGGTCCCGGACGATGGGCCTGAAAGAGCTGCTGTCAGAACCCAGTTGAGCCTCTACCTGATCCCAACCTGACTTTCCTGAACCTGGCAAACCCATTCCAATCAATACACGACCAATTAGTGTTTGGACCCAAATTCTTTCCATCATCCCATTTCTAGGACTCACGGAAATGCCTCGGGTAGTGCCGCAATTTGTTCTAGGTACAACAATGTGTCGAACTACTTCCACAAGTCTACCCGTGAGGTATCCAGCATCTGATGTTCGTTCGACATGTTTTGCACCTGCAATTGCTATGATTGAGATTTTGGAGCTTGTAATTGAGATGATTGAGAAATTTTTTACAGAGAATTCAAGAGTTCCGACTCTTGTTTGTATGCTTTCCAATGAATATTGGCTAGTGATTGTAAAGCCTAAATTCTTGACTAGAAGGGACACCCAAGGCCTCTGCCGTTCCATCCCATGGATAGATAAATGATGTGCATCATTTTGTTGACCTCTTCACTTCATTGTTGTCTTCTAAGAAGTTCAAATGAATTTGCTTTGCTATATCACTTTGTAGTGTTTCTAGGCTATAATCTCTTTTGACAGTGTCACCCAGATAACATTGTTGAAAAGCCATGGTTTCTAATGCGATTGTTAGAGAAACAGTTGACTATAATATGCTTCATTATAGTTGTCTTTCCAACATAGTTAGAGAAAGTCATGCATGTGCTTCATGAAAGTTATCTTTCCAACATAGTTTTTTAGATTGGTTACAAGACACGATTTTATTAATACTACACCACCAAACTAGAAAATAAAACAAGGCTATAAGATTTTATACTCACCAAAGCCAGACACAGTCAACAACTACAATTACATTATATGGGCTTATCTTTTGTCCCACATGACACACTAGCTTCCCAATTAGATAGAATGTCAAACGAGTTGAAACTAGCAACCATCTTTCTACTCTTAAACGGATATCCGAAATAACCTTATCAACTGAAGACAAAGAGCCTCTAAAAATTCTCTCATCCCTTCCTTCCAAATGAACCATAGGATAGTGAAAGGAACAATCCTCCACATAATAAGTCTGTATCCATGAAACACTTCCAACCTCCAATAAAGAGCTAGCTTTCAGATAGTACTCTGGAGAAGCCATGACATACCTCACCTCCTAAGAAAATTATGTCATATCCTGGATACAGACTTACAAAGAAAAATCAGGTGATCAATTTACTCTTTAGCTTTCCTTCACATCACACAAATATTGAAGATGCTCTCTGACGTCAGATCCCTTCTCCACAGATTATTGGATGTAGACACTTTTCCTGTGATTGTCAGTCAGCAAAAAAACTCAACTCTAGGAGGAACCAAACCCAATCAAACTAATGCACAAGGAGTAGTAGATTGAGGTGGCCCCTATAAAAGCTGAATACAATGTCTTAGCTGAAAACCTCCCCAGAGGAGCGGGATTCCAAATCTGAGCATCCTTGGCTTTCCTCAAAAGAATAAAAATGCTAGAAAAAAAAAAAAAAAAAAAAAACCCAACAACTCTCCATATTGGTCTCATGCTGATGAAGGGTTCCCCTAAAAGACACTGGCCAACACACGCTAGTATCCATCACCGCATAGCACTCACTGGCGGAAGACTCTCTATTCGACACCACTTCGAACACTGATTGAAAAATGACACAAAGGACCAACCTCCACCCAATCACCCAACCAAAACCTAACTCTTCCCCTACAATAAAACCCACCCCTTTCGAAAAGTTATCCCCCTACTATTAGCCCATCCCAAAAAGATGTTATAGAACCCTTAAATACCTAATTCTCTATACCTAGGTACTGACTTAGGAGCCCCATTTATTTTCCCTGTATTTTTTAGCAATAATCATTCTCCAAAGAGCATCCCTTTCTTTTCTAAACCTCCACCACTATTTCACTATCCCAAATTTTATTATCGAGATAATCAATACCTAACTCACCACTTAATTAGTTTTATTACCTTGCTGCATTTTAGAAGATGCAACTTATTGGAACTAATCTGACCTTCCCACAAAAAATTCATCATGATGCGATCGTATCTAGCAATCATTGACTTAAGCATTTTGAAAAGAGAGATATAGTAGACCAGTAGATTAGATAATCTGGCTTTGATCAAAGTAATTTTGCCTCCCATATTTCGGTATTTCCTTTTCCACGCAAACAATTTCTTCTTATTTTCTCAATAACAGGATCCCATAACTCCTTCGATCTCGCCTCTGCCTCTACTGGAAGCCCATTATACATCAGATGAAGCTGCCTAGTTTTATATTTCAGAGGGTAAGTTAATTCCATATTATCCTCCTCTTCACATCGAATCCAACCAAGGAGCTCTTGGACATGTTAACCTTCAAATCCAAAAACAACTGAAGAACAAAGTAAAATTCTTCTTAAAGCTAGGTTCTCTTCCCACTTAGTGGAGCTGAATAAAATAGTATTGTTTTCAAATTGAAGGTGGGTAACAACTTCCCCATTTTGTCTAGTCTGAAATCCTCCAATCATACCAACATTCTTCGTCTTTCCTAACAATGCACCCAAAGCTTCTGAGTTCTGCCACAACAGTGAATAAGAAAGGGGATAGACCGATAGAGCACTAAAAGCTTAAAAAAAAATGGGAGGGAGAAGCATTCACCAAAGTTGAGAAAGAAGTAGAGGAAACGAATTCCCTCATCCAACCGCACCACTTCTCACCAACTAATGAAGACCCCTTGATAAGGGATTGTTTATAAGAGCAAGAACTTGCTTCAATCTGTTAGGCATCACCTTATACACTCACCCTACCAACTAATAGGCTTTTATCTCGAAGCTTTACCGGATTTTAGACCTTGGGAATAAGCATCACTAGCTAGCATTTTGCTGGTAAGGCTTAGGGACCGAATCGCGTTGAAGGGTGGACAATGTAGCGGTCACTAACTCCTAAGGCGAGGTGTTTCTTAGGGGTCGTTTGTTTCTTGTGAAAGTGATTCACATGTGTAAATGACCCACATATGAGTCATTTGCATATGTAAATGACTCACATGTGGATCAAATTCCACCGTTTGTTACTAACATAACATTTCACATGTGAATCTATGAATAAGTTGTAGATTGTTTGATGATATCTCAACATCCAAGCATCATCAATGGTTGAAAATTGGACACATGATCGTGTTTGAGCTTATGAAGAATATGAACGGTCCTGATTTTACAGGTAGGGCCCAGAACATTAAAAAAATGATAAAAGGCGGACTGGGTATGTGAGTAACAATAGGTTGTATATTGTTTGATGATATCTCAACCTCCATACATCATCAACGGTTGAAAATTGGACACATGGCCGTGGTTGAGCTTCTGAAGAATATGAACGGTCCTGATTTTACAGGTGGGTCCCAGAAAAATAAAAAAAATCATAAAAGGCGGACTGCTATATGTTAGTAACAGTAGATTAATCGAACGACTGTGATTATGTTGATCATATCTCAACCTCCATGCATCATCAACGGTTGAAAATTGGACACGTGGCCGTGTTTGAGCTTCTTAAGAGAATGAACGGTTCGGATATTACAAGTGGGGCCCAAAAAAATTTAAAAAAATAAAAGGCGGACTGCTCAGTGAGGCACTGTAGCAGTCCGCCTAGTAACAGTAACGTGTGTAAGTTTTTCACACCTCTTGAGGTGTGTAAGTTTTTCACACCTCTTGAGGTGTGAAAATGCAATGCATAAAAAGGGTCATCTTTCACACCATTTACACAACTATTTTACACATGTGAATCAAAATCACACCAAACAAACATGATTTTTGTGTATCCATTATCCATGTGATTCAATTACATATGTAAATGGAAAAAACAAACGTCCCCTTAGTGTATTTGGATAATAATGAAAGGGACGGATTAAAGGATGGATTTGAAAGAAAAAAAATCGCATATGCAGATAAATCTTTTCCAAATTTCAATGCATGCATGAATCAAAAACAGTCTACCCTATCAACAAGAAGCTAAATAATGGAGATTAGCAGAGGTTGGATGCAAGAGAAGACAAAGAAAATCATTTTTGGGATGATTTGGATGATATTCTATTTCTTTGGGTTTTTGAAATCATGGGTTATAAGGGCCGCCTAACGATGGGAATGCAAACTTTCATCTTCTCAACATTTTGGCGCTAGATGGACTGACCTCATGAAAGGAGTAACCCATCCAGTGGCGGAACTGTGTAGAGGCCCGGGGGGGCCAGCCTTTGAAAAAGTTTTTTTTTTTTTTTTTTTTTTTTTTTTTTTTTTTTTTTTTTTTTTTTTTTTTTGAAAAAGTCTTTTAAAACACCAAAATGGCCCCCCCTCCCAAGGTTTTTGGATTTTTTTTCTAAGTTAAACCCCACCCCACCCCGGCCCCCACTCCCAACCCTTTTAACTTTCGAAAACCTCTCCAGACTCCAATCTTAAGCCCTAACCCTCTTCAGCTCTTCCTTCTTTGTTTTGTTCGTCTCCTCTTTTTTTCCATTAATCTCTCATCTTCAGTGTTAAAATTTTACACGCCGTCTTCTCTATGTCCAGCATTTTCAAGGAACAAAATCATAGTTGAACTTATAACTATGTCAAAAAGGAAACTTTAAAATATGATAGTTATAATAATTGGTGAAATAAAATTTTATTCAAGTTTTGCCCCCCCCCCAGTGGCGGATGGAGTTCTTTGTCACTGGGGGCCTGGGCCCCCAGTGACTTTTTGGGGAAAAAAGAAAATGTATAATAAGTTAGGCCCCCAGTGACCTTTTGGGAAAAAAAAATGTATACTAAGTTAGGCCCCCAGTGACTTTTAGGGAAAAAAAAAATATGTATACTAAGTTAGGCCCAAATCAATTAGGCCCCAGTGACATTGAACCAGGCCCCCTAATGAAAACTCGTAGAGAACAATTGTGATAAATAAATATGTCTTGTTTTATTGCTTGAAATTATTATATTATATTTGTTCCATATAAAAGGTTTGGGGTAAATCTGCACACTATTTGTCCTTGCTAGGCATGATTTGCAATGCAGTGGAAATCTACAAACTATATGTCTTTGAATGCACTTTTCTGTGTATTAGTTACTGATAGTGTATGCAAAAGGTACACTACTTTTTTTGTGTATTGTTTTTTCTCAAGCATGAAGAAAAAAAGAAGAAAAAATCATTTGCAATCATATAAATAACCCAAAAAAAAATTCCGGGGGCAACACTACTTAATCGTGCCCCCAGTGACTTTGAATCCTCGATCCGCCACTGGCCCCCCCCAAAATAAAATCCTGGCTCCGCCCCTGAACCCATCTACCATTGCTCCCATAGTCCCAGAAAGACTAAATTAACGAAAATGAATGACGAGAATGAGCCTAGCGCTAAGCAATATTATTAATGGTAAATAGGTATGTAATGATGACTAAAGATGTAAATGCAGCAATGCCAATCTAAGGTGCACACAATCCAAGCTAACTACGCCAGAAACACAAGCAAATTAAAATGAAAGAATTGAAGACACAAATGGAATGATCTCACCAGTATGCTGTTTGAAATCCCGAATCTGTTTGTCTGAGGCCCTGCTCTCTGGCTTTGATTTCCCTCGGTGCAGCAATGTGGGGCCTTCTGAATGTTGGTCCTCGAGTTGGCTCACCTAGAAGATGGGTGCTCTCTGATTGATGATGATGAGTGAGGGAAGAGAAGAAAGTGAATATGGAGTAAAAAACAAACAAGTCTTGTCGCCCATGCAGGTCTAGAACCTGCGACCTTCGTGTTATTAGCACGATGCTCTGACCATCTGAGCTAATGGGCATAGCCCAAAAATATTTGACTTGATTTTCCAACCAATGTTAGGAATTTTTTTTTCCGGCTATGAGAGGGTTTCTAATTTTTTGTGCTGGACTAATCCCTCCGAGCTAAGAGGGAAGCCGGGTAAACTCCCCTGTAGCCTCAGTGTGGTAGTGCAGTTTCAAACCTATAACCTCTAGGTGCACACCGTAGTTTTAGGCCAGCTGAGTTACCCATTGGGGTTTGACTAATGTTGGAGTTAGTCCACTCCATATGTGATAGGATCTACCTCCAATCCTTAAAAAAAAACGCCTTCCTTCTTAAGATTGACGACTTTCGTGAGCTTCTCAACATGAGGTGCAAAACTATAGCGTGAGATCCAACTCTGTCCTTGAAGTTGAAGTCCCTCTTCTATACTCTGCACTTCATTTTGAGTCTTCTTAACATTTCGCAGCCATAATTCTACTTCCCTCTTTCTCTTTTTTCCTCGTACTACTTCTCTACGTATTTCTTCTTCTATATCCTCCATTTTGCATTTCAGACTTTCCATTTCACTTTTTAATTTTTCTATATTCTCTTTTAGGCTTCTATAAGTATTCCACTGTCCCCAGGCTCTGTTCATGATGATGTCAATTATGATTTGTATGCCTACCTCCTTCACTATCTCAAATAATACGGAATCCATAGCCACTTCAGCAACTCTGAAACAAATTTTTTTTTTTTGAATGAATAGACAAATCATATAAAAGAAGAGAACAGAACTTACAAAATCATATAAACGCACATACTAAAGTAATCTTACAATACCAAATTAAACATTAGTACAAAGTATAATGTACACATAATCAATCACCTTTGAGGGTCCTCACCTTATCTCTCATAGTAAGGTGAGAGATGCTCTATTTTTTTCTACTTTCACAATACAAGTTTGTACAGTGGAAAGTTTTCTCTACTTGCTTTCTTTCTCGTACAAAAGAAACCCATAAATGAGGATGAATATGACCAATTACAGACCCAAGTCTAAGCCTGTCATTGTCGAGCCTTGAGTTCATATAGGTGGGGACCAAGGTCTTGTTGCTCCAAACCATTCACTTTGTGATAAATTATATATTGAAAAACCCAAGCCTTTTAATTTTATTAGTTCTTAAAATGGACAAAAACTAGGGACGTCAATAGCTTTATCAGTAAAAATAAAGGGAAAGAAGATAGCAAATGCTATAAGGCCTTTTTTTTTTCTTTTTTTTTTTTTCCTGCTAACAGGGTTTCCAACCCTTGGGTTGAACTAATCCCTCTGGGCCATAGAGAAGCCGGGTAAAACCAAGTGGTAGCACCGGTAGACTCAACATTCGGTTCGTAAAGAGGGGGAAACCGAAGATCGATACCAGGACTACTAGCTCCGGAAAAGAAATGAACCATGGTATTGACTATTCGGCCAAACCCCTATAGGCGCATTGTTCCTGGTCACCGAAAGAACTTAATCACAAAAGAGTTTTAGATATGTGACCTGATCACTTTGGACACAATTGAAGCATGGATCCGGATTTGGTCAACTGTTTTGAACTAGGTGGTAATCAAGAGGGGTGCGTCCATGCCAACTTAATTGTTAGTTTAGACATTTAATTGGCATGGGATCCACGTTTTAGACTGAAAAAGATAAACCGGGGATGGCAGTGAATAATCAGCATCTCCTATGATAATACATGATGCATATTTACCCCATAAAAGTAAAATATTGGACAAGATACAATATGGACACTGTTCCTTAATCATCATGATGATGACAATATGAATGCCTTTCCCATCTTGAAGTATCCGACATCATGGCCCAACTTAAAAATAATAATAATAATAAAAAAATAACACTTATGGTGATTGTAGGTTGGCCGAAATATCATTCTAATGAGATGATTCTAACCTTTGATTTCAGGTCCGTAGGTGCATGAGTGATGGTATGGATAGGTCATAAGTGGGCCCTATTTTTATTTATTTTTTATTATTTATGGAAGATGGTGGAAAGCAGAAAAAACTTAATGACACTGTATCAATTCATTTTCCTCAAAAAGATAAAATAAGGCAAATCTGAGATATGTAAATGCCAAACGAGCTAACCTGGTGGAAATGCTGAAGTGCAGAAGCACTTTGCAGAATTCAATGGCCGCTGCTAAGAGGAGGACAAGACCCAACTCTTCAAGACCAGCGGCTTTTATCTAATGGTAGCAACTATAGGAAAGAACGTCAAGGCAGTCAAAGTCAATTGATTTCTACTTTTCCCACTAAGGGGAAATTTTCTCCAACGGGCAAACTGCAGGTGAGCGGAGCATCATAGGGCCCACTTTTTTCTTTTCTTTTTTTTTTTCCTCTAAATTCAAGTGATGTTCCTTTGATTATAGGGATTTCTACGAAAAAATAATTTTAAATTTTAATTCAACGGTTTTCTTGAAGAAAAATCATAAAATGACAAGAGAGTTTATCATGCATTTTTTGGACAAAATATCATCGACTTCTATTGCAAAAAATTATGTGTTGCTTCATTTTTCTTTATCTAGTAATGAAAAGTTTGTGAAAACTATGGTATTCTGTGTTTCGATTGTCGTAATTAGGTGGTCTTGACAATCTTCTTCTCAGGTGTGTGGGTTTCATACTTGATTTCTACTCATTATATGCCCTTATTAAAGTGTATTCTCATAACTTTTAAGAGTGTTTGATAAAATGTCAAAATGAGAATTTTCTTTCAATTTAGTCGGCGTAGCTTTGAGTGATGTTGGAGGGAATAGAATTATAAGCCCCCAGCTCTTTAGCTCTTTCTTACATCTAAATAGGTCCCCATCATGAGCTAGAGCGCTTGTGGGCAATATGACCGTTGCCTTCCCCTCCACTAAAGTGCTTTGGGTTAAAGGGAAAGTTCTTATCCGGTGGCCTTTTAAAAGGACCTTGGATCCAATGGCTCAACACGTATCCACAGTAAGTTTTGTCTGCAGGAGAGTAACCACTTTATTTTGAATTTTTTGAATGAGTTCAACGTGGCGAATTTTTATTTTGAACTTCTTTTAAGGGATACTAATAGGGAATACAAGGCCTGCCAAACTTGGATTTCACATGCAAATGATAAAATACTCGAAAAGTCAATTCATGAATTTACATTTTCATGCATGAAAAACCGAATCAAGGAACCTAGTTCTCACATTAACACATCAAGGAAGGACTTGATTTCCTCTTTTCCAATAAGAATAAGGTTGTGTTTGGCAAATCTGATTCTTGCCTCTTATTGTCTAAAAACTGTATGAAACAGTTTTTAGATTGTTTGGAAACATATGTTGCAACCTCTATTTCAAATGATGTTTAGATGATTTGCCTCTTTTTCAAATGGGCTGGAAATTGGGGAGATTTGAATCAGAGGAATAAGTCTAAAGCGGGTAGATGGCGGAGCTACAGTGAAACGGGTGTCATTTTTGGACAGTCCTTTTTTTATTATTTTTTTCTTTCAATTTCTGGGACCCTCGTTGATGATCCAATCCATTGAAAGTATTAAAAAGGCTAAAAACGGCTAGAGGTTCAAATTTCAACCGTTGATCTATCTCGGATCTCGAGATATGTGTAAAACAATGTAAACCATTTGATCTCAATTTTTTTTATCATTGTGGAATCCATAATCACGATCAGAACCATTGCTCCTCTTTACAAGGCCCACAGCAGCAATGAGACTAAAAATTACTCTCTAATTCCATGTGGATCTCAAGAAACATGCTAAAACGTCTTCCACCGTTGACATACTATGCATGGGTTGACTGGGTTTGAAATGGCCACAGGCAGTCCGATTTTTGTGTTTTTTAATAAATTTTGGGACCATAAACCATGATCCAAACCATTGGATATATTAAGAAGATCAATTATGACCATGAGTCCAAATTCTAGCCGCTGGATCATCATAGATATTGAGATATTTGCAAAAAAGATACAAACACTTATATCTATTTTCAACACCCGTGGGCCCCAAATCCAAGATCCATACCGGTCATTAAAATGTGGAACATGTGTTTGAGATAAAATCTCAACCTATGGATGGTCGCAGATCTTGAGATATTTGCAAAATGTCCAGACCATTAGATCTATTTTTACATGTGTCTTACCAAACCGTCTATTTTTAAAATATCAATGTCTTACCAAACAGTCTATTTGTAAAACATCAATTTCAAACCGCTCCATTTGATATAGATCTATATCATACAAATCTGTTTCGTAAAGATAAGATTTTCCAAACAAGCCCTAAGTGATCTGCAATCGGTGGTCACTTAAATGGAAAGTTCCTGCCGATTTATCCTTTCTCCAAAAGTGATTTCTCGAGTCGGTAGTCGGTGACAAGGAAAGTTCCTTCTTAGTGGGATCAAGGATGCCATGGCCCAACCCTACTTTTGAATAGCAGTTACTGTCTTTGCTCCATGTGGTCTTCTAGAATGTGGGTCCATTGGCCATTGGCTTTTCAGATGCTCCGAGGAACTTCTAGAGCCTCGTGTTCTCCTGCTTGGTGGTGAAAATATATATTGACCTTTATCTTAAAAAGAGCAAAAAACTAAAATAAAATAATAAATAAATAAATAGAAGAGATTTTGACAAACCCGTTTGTTGCACGATCTGAAGAGACCCTTTACGATGAATGTTCAAATCCAGAAAAACTTTCTATAAAATCCTAAAATAAGGAGGTTACCTATCATGCCACCCGGCTGCTGATAAATGTAGAGTCAGGATTTGTATGCCCTCTTTTTATAAGAAATTTTTTGGCGAAGATATGAATGCCAAAGAGACCCTTGTTTCTTTACTAGAATTCCTGAATTGAATTCTAGTGGTTGGGGTTTTTGAGACATGATGTGACATCATGTTCCCTTGCATTTTTAAATCCCCTATTTCTTTATAAGAATTTATGAATTCCAGCACGTGATAAGTCCCTATTAGCCTTTTGGAATTTTTGAAATTCCACCTTCTTTGCATTTTGTGGAATTCTAAAATACTCATGCCCTTAGGAGGATTTTGGAATTCCACATTGTCTAGGAATTCCAGAATTCCTCATACAAGAAATCTTGAAATTCTAGTAAATGAAGAGGCCCAGATTTTTGGTGTCCAAAATTGAGGTCATCAAGTCATCACATGCACCACATTTCAAAAAGAATTGGCTATAGACTACTATCCACGGTCTGAGATACTAAATTAGAGATGACCCCCAACTTTGAACAGTCTGGATATCATGCATGTGCATGCGTGGTGCAAGCCTCTATGGATAATGGCTCTCCTTTCAAACCCCAAGTAAACCACAAAATCTGAAGAGTTCATTCAACAGAAAAGGAACAACAGACAAACAAGGACCCTACAAAACAAAAGATCAAAACATAGAGGCTACTTCCATCTGCCAGAACAGAGCATACTAAACCCAAAAGGCCTAACCAAAAGAGCTTGAACAGCTACAACCTGGCCCAAAACATTACCAACCAAAACCCCTCCAGACCATCAACTCCTAGAAATCAAAGGAAACGGTAGAACTGTACAAGTTGGTGTCCGTTTCCCAGATTGGAAGAGATGTAGGTAGCATAAGATGAACGGTATAACTCATTATCCTGAGAAGGAGATTATGCACTGCTCAAGATAATAATAATTGTCATTAGTCAGTAAACTCAAATTCCTGTTGCCAAAATAGAAAAACATAACAGATACAGGTTGTCACACATGGGTTTTAATTATCAAAAGGCTGTGAAATTCATTTACGGTATGGCTAGAAATTTCATCCATTTGGGTTATACGTTCCGCTTAATCGCATAAATGGTGAAGGTGATTTCTAAATGACTTAATTTCTAAGTCTGATCCTAAACCATATGCCCGAAAGAGGTGTCCAAATCCAGTAGGATGCTGTGGATGAGAAGGGTGCAGCTTCAGCTGAGCCTACCTTGAACCCATTTGGTCCAACCCAAAATGGGATATGCCTACAATTATTCAAATCGACCGGAGCCTAGGTTGGCTCTGAATCTGGCAAACCCATCCCAATCCGACCTAATCCATCTTGATCTGACCCATCTCAACCTCCCAACTGAAGGGTGCCACTAGTGTGTGACAGTAGAACTACAATGCAACTAAATATTCTCTCAGACAAAATAATTGGCTGCAGAAGAGAAACTATTGTTTTCCATACAGGCGTGCCATTTAAATTGATTTGGTGGGGTGCCATGTCTAGAAGATGCAGCAAAGGGCTCAAAACAATGTAATGAGTGCTTGGGCCCAGATCCAAACTACAGATTTTCTAGGCAATGCAATTCTATCTCTACTGAAAAATGATACCTGATGAAACCTTCACAGCCATGTTACACTGCGTGGGACTTTACAATATAAGGTATGCCCCATGTTTGATGCATAAGAACTACTTGATAGACATTCCATTTTGTAGGCTATTGATGAACTGCTTGGGTTCATCCGGTAAAGAAATGAGGGACACTGTACCAAAATCCAAGGCCTAAATGGTGCATAAATTGGTCCCTGTAGCCTAGTGTGAAGGACCTTTGGAACCGGCATCTACGCCGTTCTTGTGGGGCCCATCAATCAGTGTTCCATGATGTTAGTACTTAGTATGGTGAGACTAACCACAAATGGGAAATGCCATAATGAGTTCATTCTTGGACAATGACTGCCATTTGATCATGAATGGTTTGAAAGCTGACAGTTTAGAAAATAATTAATAGAAATGGTCTGGATTTTCCTGCATCACATATATTTGTATGCCACGATGGTGGCGCAGCTCATCATTCAGAGATGCAGGATGTTCCGGATCATGGACCCCCCAAGAATTCAGTAAGATCGACCTCCAGACACGCATAGCCATCTGAAATTCTGATATGCTCATTGGCTTGCAAACTGACGGTCAAGGGAAAACAGTCACTGATCTGAATTCACTTGTTACCTATGATACCCAGATATGGCCTGAAAACAGCAGGGACACGCCATGGACATGGGAGGACACAACTTTTACGCATAAAAAGTGGAGTGTTGGATATGATACGAAATGATGCATTGCCCATTTTGAAGTATCCGTACATCATGGCATGTTACAAGTTTTCCCATGCCATGCTGAAGGGGGCTGGGCCGGGGCTCATTGTTCGCTGATCCAAAATCTTCATATGGTGGGACCTCCTATGAATGGGTGAGATGCCGAAATATGGTTGCCTGCTGGACCGCTGTAATCATCAGATCATTGGCCTACAAATTCACAGTTAAAATGAAAACATAGTCAAAAGGTAGTTGTTATCAACACAAGTTTACAATGGTAAGCTTGTGGTGTAAGGTAGATGATCCTTTCACATGCATAAAATACTTGAATTTATCTGAAAGTTCTTTAAGATCTTTTTACACAGCAAACAAACATGTAGTCTCAGATCATGAATAGGAGGCGTGATCTATGTAAGGGCCCTTTGGTTCAAGAACTAACAGGAATTCCAGGAATTAAATTTTCGTGCGTGATGAGAAATTGGAGGTTTATGTTAAGAGGGATTTTCTTACTCATGAATTCATGACACTACATTTTGTTGGTGGAATGTCAGTCTCAGAAATTTCTAGATTCCACAGAATATCTTTGTAAACTTCAGGCACGTTTGTGTGGCACTGTCAAAACCAGTTCCATGGAAAAAACTCCATTTTCCATGCAAACCTTTTCCAACCTCTCCCATTGGAAATGATTTTCCATAGGATCGCTTAAAAGTTAGTTCGTTTTTCTGGTTTTCCTAGAATAAAAGCGGTTGCACCAAACATGAAATTTTAAACACCGCGGAAAAGGTTTTTCACTTTCCATGCTTTTCCCGCGGAAAAGTAGCCGCACAAATGCGCCCTTAAGTTTCGCCTAATTCCTGAAACCAATTTGACCAGCGGCAGGACTTAGTCAAAGGAACGCCAACTTGGAATCAGGAATATACAATCAGCCGCATGAGTTCATTGACCATCTCTTTTCATTAAATAGTGAGGATTCTTTTGTCTCCAAATTGGAAGGATTTAAACAAACCATCTCCTTTTATCAATTAGTAAGGGTTCTTATGTCTTCTTTTTTTTTTTTTTTTTGGCTGGGGGGTTCTTATGTCTTCAATTTGGAAGGACTTGAACCAAAAAATGGGTTCAGACCTGTGGAAAATCCAATGTGTGTGTGTTTTTTTTTTTTCCTTCGTAACTAGACAGCCCAAAGTGGTAGGAAGAAGGATGGTTTTCTGTTCTGCTAGAGTACCAATATCCAATGTTGTAAAAAAAAATTACACATAAAGGTGCTCCATCCCCACTATAGTTCATATTTGTCATCACATGCTAAATAGATTGGCCCTGTCCTAATGGTGAAGGTGGATAACTGGAAAGTAAACTGCTACTATTGCCTGGATCTCTCAACACCCTCCATCCCAATGGGAAACTTCAATATCCCTTACATGCTGACCTAGCAGCCTGTGACAGCATATCTTGTATTTTACTTACGCACTTCTCCTTGTGATATTTTCTGTGTTCTTATTTGGAAGAATGAATGTTTATGCAAGTAGGATTTTAGCATTTATGTATAAACTGCTGGAACTCTTTCAAAATATACATGACTCATGGCATTTGCCAACATGGAAATGTCTGCAGGATTTAAGTCACCCATCGGCAGCCCCATCATGTAGATGCACTAACCTAAAGTTAGGCAAGCCTCCTCATCTATTTTGCACTCATTGGATCTTATTAAAAAAAAAAAAACCCTAGATTGTATCTGTGATTGCTATTATAACCAGATTTATGCTCACTTCAACCCCACTTGTCACCTGGCTACCCAGGGATCAATCCATGGGATGCCACTCTTCCTACTTGTGTGGGCTTCCTTCCCACTTCTGTGGGCTATCTTGGGTCCTAGCTCCCTAGGCTGGGTTACCTATTAAAAAAAAATCTCACTTGGGAATTCCATCCAACAAGTTGGTGTGAAAGGCAACAAGGGAAGAAGAGACAAGATCCTTTGTGAATTCGATGATCCCTTTGAGGGTCTCGATCTTTGATTATATAGATTAAAGTTGCTATATGTGTTACAAGAATTGAGGCAATTAGCTAAATTACAGTCATTCTATTCTAATCAGATCTCCTAATAAGGCAGGAAATAAATTACATAGCTGTACAACTGATGCTTGTTTTGACCCACAAGTTGGGCCTTTTCTGCCATGGGTTGTGACCCACTGACCCATTGGACCATGACTCAAGTGGTCATGGTCCAATGGGTCAGTGGGTCACAACCCATGGTAGAAAAGGCCCAACTTGTGGGTAAAAAAAAGCATCAGCTGTGTCAAGTGGGTCATGGTCCAATGGGTCACAACCCATGGCAGAAAAGGCCCAACTTGTGGGTCAAAACAAGCATCAGTTGTACAGCTATGTAATTTATTTCCTGCCTTATTAGGAGATCTAATTAGAATAGAATGACTGTAATTTAGCTAATTGCCTCAATTCTTGTAACACATATAGCAACTTTAATCTATATAATCAAAGATCGAGACCCTCAAAGGGATCATCGAATTCACAAAGGATCTTGTCTCTTCTTCCCTTGCTGCCTTTCACATGGTATCAGAGCTATGTGTGTCTGAGTGAATCTTCTCCATCTTCCAAGTATTGGAAGTTGTCATAGTCTCTGAGAGACTCTCTGGGTATTTTTTTCTTCATCTTCCAAGCATTGGAAGTCGTCAGATCAAGGTGTGATCAGAAGTGGCCCACCCTAGATCAACATTATTAAGCCAAAACATTGCAACCAATCTGGTCGTCTGCTTCCTCTGGTGATTGAGGACATTGGTTGAGGATTTCTTCACACAGATCAAGGATCTGTGCTCTGCAAAGGCATCTCGTGGCTGTTTCTTCATCTGATCAACTAGTGGCCCACCTACGATCATCTCACAGTCCACAAGTTTCACTCCAGCCTTGGTCGTCCATCCCTCCTGGTTATTTTAGAGATTTTTTCAGCAATTTTCAGTGAGCAGAGGTAGGCGGTTTGCTCCCTCTTGTGATTAATCACTTTCTTTAAATAGTTTTCATCACCACCGTACAAAATCTTTGATTCAGATCCGATCTGGATAAAACTTGTACTGCTGGAAAGGAAATTTACTCCTAGTCTCTAGATACTGGTCTGATCACCATTCAGATCTTTCTGTGGGTCCCACGCAAGGCTATCACTCCAATTTTTTTGGTCGCCTGGGCTGTTTTAGTGCAACTTTTTGCACTCTGTGTTCTGGTTCTACTTGGAATCCTCTGTTACTGCATCTGCTATCTTATATTGCTGCTGTGTGCTGTCTTAAGGGATCTGATAAGATTACTGACATGGATAAACCTGAAATTACATTGATCAAATTTAATGGGAAAAATTATACTTCCTGGTCCTATCAAATTCAAGTATATCTTGAAGGAAAGGAGATGTGGGGACTCGTTGCAGGATGGGATCCACGACCTAAGGAGGATGAGAAAAAAATTCTTTCTTGGAATACCAAGGATGCCAAGATAAAAACATGAATTCTTGGTTCTGTGGAACCACAATATATCTTGAACCTCAAACCGTACAAGACATCCAAGGAGATGTGGGAATATCTGAAACAAGTGTATCACCAAGGGAATTCTGCCTGACAATACCCACTTGAACTGGAGATTGCTCAATATTCCCAAGGCACTTCTTCCATCCAGGACTATTATACGGGTTTTCTTAATCTGTGGGCAGAGTATGATGAAATCAAATACCTCCATGTCTCTGAGGCAGCTCTTTCTGAAATACAACAATTACAGGCCACTTCTCATAGAGATTAGTTTCTCATGAAATTGAGATCCGAATATGAGATCATTCGTTCTAATCTGATGAGCCGAGTTCCATCTCCATCCCTGAATGAGTGCCTTCATGAACTCTTGCGAGAGGAACAAAGTCAGCTTACTCAGCATGCTTTGAAGCAACAATTCTCAGGAGCCTCTTCTAATGTCGCATATCCTGCCATTGCCAGTTACACCCCTGGTGTCTCCCACGGTCCTGCGTCTACTGCTAAAGGACAACCCCCTGCAAGGGATCTTAGCAAAATCCAATGTTTTGGCTGTAAGAGTTATGGACACTATGCTTCACAGTGTAAGACCAAGTTTTGTAATTACTGCAAATCAAATGGTCATGTTATTAGTGAGTGCAAACGGCGACCACAGAATCGCACTCCACGGGCATATCATGTCAACACTGCCGATGCTTCTACTTCCAGTGATAGTCCTTCAACACCGGTCATGCCTTCACCACCTACTGCCTCTAATACTGCTCCTCAGATCACCCCTGAGCTTATTCAACAAATGATCATCAATGCCTTCTCTGCACTTGACATTTCAGGTAACCACCAATCCTCTTCCTCCATATGGTTTCTTGACTCTGGAGCTTCCAATCATATGACCTCCTCCCCCACTCATCTTACTAACCTGCAACCATACAATGGCAATTTGCAAGTTCATAGTGCTGATGGTCAAAAGCTTCCTATTACTGCCACTGGTGATATCATTCATTCATTACCTCTCACAAATGTCTTTCTATCTCCTCATCTCACCACGAACCTTCTGTCTGTTGGACAACTTGTTGATGATAATTGTAATGTTTCCTTTTCTCGCTCTGGTTGTGTTGTGCAGGATCCAGTGTCGGGGACGGTGATCGCAAAGGGGCCTAAGTGTGGACGCCTGTTTCCTCTTGTTATGCCTTTCTCTCAGAATAAACAGATTTATAAAAATGCAACTTCTTTTAGTCGTATTTCTGATGAGTGTTCTGTTTGCAAACTTGGAAAAAGCAAAGTTCTTCCCTTTCCTTCACACTCTACTATGGCTTCTAATTGCTTTGACATTATTCATAGTGATGTCTGGGGGATTACTCCTGTAATCTCTCATACACATTTCAAATATTTTGTCACCTTTATTGATGATCATAGTCGATTCACATGGGTATATTTCTTGCACTCTAAATCTGAAGTCTTTGATGTTTTTCAAAAATTTATGGCATATGTTAAAAATCAGTTTTCTACTCGCATAAAAATTCTCCGATTTGATTCCGGAGGGGAATATATGTCCCATCAGTTTCAAACTTTTTTGCAACAACACGGTATTTTATCACAGCGATCGTGCCCTTATACTCCTCAACAGAACGGAGTTGCAGAACGAAAAAACAGACATCTTCTCGATACTGTTCGTTCTCTTCTCTTAGAATCATCAGTTCCCGCGAGATTTTGGCCCGAAGCTTTAGCCACTACGGTTGGTTCACTTAATCAATCGCTTACCCTCCTCTCGCCTCCACAATCACACACCATACTTTCGTCTCTTTCGTAAGGATCCTACGTATACCCACATGCGCATCTTTGGATGTGTGTGTTTTGTTCATCTTCCTCCTACTGAACGTACCAAATTAACTGCTCAGTCCGCCAAATGTGCGTTCCTTGGCTACGCATCTCACCAGAAGGGGTATATATGCTATGATCCTGTGATCAACCGCATTCGAATTTCTCGAAATGTTACTTTTTTTGAAAATCAACAATTTTTTTCTACACATTACTTGGATTTACCTTCATTTTCTCATCTACCAGCTTTTTCTGATCCAATCTCTTCTCCACTAATTGTTTATGAACGTCGTCGTCACAAAGATGTTCCACAACTGCCTCCCCCTCCGGATCCCTCGCCGGCACCTGATCTTGCCCCCGCTTCATCACCTGAGGCTGCATCTCCACCTCCACTTCGACGCTTTGCTTGTGTCTCTAAGCCTCCAGACAAATATGGGTTCACTCACACTTCCTTGCTTGCTACCCTTTCTTCCATTGCTATTCCTACTTCTTACTTACAGGCGGTTAAGCATGACTGTTGGCGAAAGGCTATGCACGAAGAATTAGATGCACTGCAGCAGAATCATACTTGGGATATTGTTCCATGTCCCTCCTCTGCAAGACCTATCGGCTGCAAATGGGTTTTCTCCGTCAAACTTAAGGCCGATGGCTCGTTGGATCGTTATAAAGCACGGTTAGTCGCATTGGGCAACCGACATGAATATGACATCGACTATGAAGAAACATTTGCTCCAGTGGCAAAAATGACCACAATCCGGACTGTTCTGGCCATTGCTGCTTCTCACTCATGGCCTCTTTATCAATTTGATGTTAAGAATGCTTTCCTTCATGGTGATCTCAAGGAAGAAGTCTATATGCGGCTTCCTCAAGGAGTTACGGGTGTCTCGGCAGGTGACTGTGCGCGCTTACGACGCTCTCTATATGGTCTTAAGCAAGCTCCGCGCGCTTGGTTTGAGAAATTTAGGGATGCTCTCCTTCATCTACAGTTCTCTCAAAGTGCCTCAGATCCTTCTATGTTCCTGCATCGCTCCTCAAATGGGATTAGTGTCCTCTTGGTGTACGTGGATGATATCATCATATCTGGGACAGATTCTGGCATGATCACTCATCTCCAAGCTTCCTTACATGAATCTTTTCATATGAAACATTTAGGGCCTCTCACATACTTTTTAGGTCTTGAGGTTCATCAGTCAGCGAAAGGTCTTATCCTCGATCAGCACAAATATGCTATGGATCTCATTGAGACGGCTGGCCTTCAAAACTCAACTCCTGTGGCTACTCCTGTTGAGGCCAATCTTCAACTCGCACAAGATACGGGTGATCTTCTTCCTGACGCCACAATGTATCTCCGCTTGGTCGGCAGTTTGATCTATTTGACTATCACTCGGCCTGATATCTCATATGCGGTGAATCTGGTTAGTCAGTTCATTACACAACCACGCCATCTCCACCTTGTTACTGTGCGGCGCATTCTTCGCTATGTTCTTCATACACCATCTCGTGGCCTGTTCTTTCCTATGGGCAATTCGACTTCTCTCATCGCTTACTCCGATTCTGACTGGGTTGGTTGCCCAGATAGTCGACGGTCTACCACGGGCTGGTGCATGTTCTTAGGGGACTCGTTGATCTCTTGGAAGTGTAAGAAATAGGATAAAGTCTCCAAATCCTCCACAGAAGCCGAATATCGTGCGATGTCGGCCGCCACTTCTGAAATTGTCTGGCTTCGGGGTCTCCTTTCTGAGCTTGGATTTCCACAATCTGGACCCACACCTCTCTATACTGATAATACCAGTGCCATACGGATTACTGAAAATCCTGTCTTCCATGAACGCACAAAGCACATTGAAGTGACTTGTCATTACATACGTGATGCATTTGTGCGTGAAGCCATCACTCTTCCTCATGTCCCTACCAGTCTTCAAATTGCCGATATTTTTACCAAGGGACTTCCTCGGCCAAGGCACCAGTTCTTGGTTGGCAAATTGATGCTCGTTGATTCACCCGCATCAATTTGAGGGGGGGTGTCAAGTGGGTCATGGTCCAATGGGTCAGTGGGTCACAACCCATGGCAGAAAAGGCCCAACTTGTGGGTCAAAACAAGCATCAGTTGTACAGCTATGTAATTTATTTCTTGCCTTATTAGGAGATCTGATTAGAATAGAATGACTGTAATTTAGCTAATTGCCTCAATTCTTGTAACACATATAGCAACTTTAATCTATATAATCAAAGATCGAGACCCTCAAAGGGATCATCGAATTCACAAAGGATCTTGTCTCTTCTTCCCTTGCTGCCTTTCACAGTTGGTGTTGGTGGTGGTGATGAAGAAAAATACCTTAGCTCCATCTGGTGATGGTGGCGGGAAATGGACATGCAATCATGTTAGAGGAAGACACTTACTTTCTCAGCAGCTTTGGATGAGCATAAGAAGGCTGTAAAGATAAGGCGAGATGAAGTGTTCACCAACGAACAACCCATTGCATTCATTAGAAGAAATGAGCAAGACTGGAGAAAGAGATAGGGGAGAATGTTGCAGAGAGACGACACTCAAGGGGTGCAAGAGAGGGAAACCAAGATAGCAGAAGCCGAAAAACCCATTGCATTCATTAGAAGAAATGAGCAAGACTAGAGAAGAGATAGGGGAGAATGTTGCAGAGGGACGACACTCAAGAGGCGCAAGAGAGGGAAACCAAGAGAGCAGAAGCCAATCAATGTGGCACCCCAATTGTACCATTTTGCTTCTATACTAGAAAGTTTAGGAATGGGTAACACTCATTTTATTCTATCCTAACATAATAAATCTAGCAACAAGCAAAAGGACATGCAACTATACTAATATTTAACAGACAGACGAAAGTAACATGTCTCTCAGGGGTTTTGAACTCGTTACCCCTAGCTTTGATACCATGTTAATAACCAGTAACACCAAAAGCTCAAGCTGTTAGTGAACGGCATAACAATTTATATTATCAATGTTCACTGTGGTCTATCAGTCATAACAGCTAAAAAACAAGTAAACTCAGTGTGCTGACCTACATCAAGAAAAATTGAGAATATATCAGACCTGAATACAGCCTGAAATGGCTGCTTATACTGTTGCTATTGGCTAATTGCAAATGAAGAAGAATATGAAAAGACTGACCTGACCTTGCATGACTGACCCTGCATATTGGTGGATACAACTCCGTTTGTTCCTATTCTTTGTCATCTTTAAGAAGAGGTTGGAGGAGCTCTTTGGTGTCGAGGTCAAACCACTCCAAGGCATTTAACCACTCTGTTTCTCCTGTAATATTTCCTTCGAGAACAGATGACCGATTGCTAATCGAGAGAGGAATCTTGTTCAGTTTATAACACCTCGATACTTCTATGGTGTGCAGAGCGTCACAGATCAATACCCCTTTGCAAATGCTCTTCAATTCTGGTAAATGTGTCAACTTCAACTGTCTTAGTTTGGGAAGCATGATAGTCCTGTTGATGTTGTTATTAGCTTCACTCTTCTCTTCTCCTTCTTCTGCCATTAATTTCTCCATGTGCCCACAATTTCTGACTGTAATTTCTTCGAGGTTTTGGAGGTTGAGCAACAACCCAAGTTGAAAAACATATTTAAGTTCAGGACACCTACTAATTTCTATCACTTTCAAGCATGCGAGAGTGCCCAAAGGCATGACACCTTCGCAGAGAGTTGTTAACCGTGGTAGGTTGTCAAGAACCAATCTCTGTAAGGTGGGTAGTAAGGTGTCCTCTTCTGCCTTCAAAATGCATGTGATACCAAGACATTCTGTGACGTGACATTCTTCCAGCTTTGTTACATTGGACAAAATGACTGAAGGTTGTGATAGTCGATAAATATTGTGGTACTCTATCAAGTCCAACCGAAGAGTGTTATCTGGGAAGAAGAGAGGGAGGTTTTCATTTCCAAAAAGACCACCATCACGGGAAATTTCTATGAAAAACTTGGATGGAGGAACATGGTAAGTAAACCTTGAAGCTCTTATCACAAAATGGAAGCTTTTTAATTCTTTCCACATCTCTTTTTCAACATACTTTGAGAAGCTGCGCAAGTCTTCAAAGACAAGCTTGAGATTCACCAACTGCTCCATTCTTATGATCTCATCAATTCTATTTCCTTCATTGTTGTTGCATGACCATTTACATGAGCTACTGTACATTGAGAAGTCCTCAAGAAAGGACAACTTAGGCATCACACCAGCTTGGAAAATCATCAAATCAGTAGTGTGAGAGAGGTCTAGGCATTTCAGGTTGACTAGCTGCTCTATCCCCAATGGCAATTCTCTGATAGAAGCACCAGAGAGATTTAACACTCGCAATTTCTTGAGCTTTTCCAGTGTGGGCACCAACTTCAGTTTATAACAACCTTCTAATAGCAGTGTGTGGAGGTTCTCTAAATCAGAAAGTGATGTTGGGAGAGTGTCAATCCCGGTATTAGATAGATTGAGAACTTTGAGACCAAGCATGTACTGAAAGAATGAGTTGTTGACACTAACTAACTTAAAGTTTTGATGCAATAACAAGGTAGAGAGTTTTGGGCAGTTGGGTTGACCTGAAAGCCTTTTGAGGTCATTAGACATCAAAGAGACGCTATCAACATTTTGAATCCATTCATCATCTTTAGGTTCTTCTTTTAGTTTGACGCCAGCTTTGACTATGAAAAGAGGGTTCACTCTTGTAATGGAGATGGCCAGGTCTCTAATTAGGTCATGCATCTTGACACGATTAAATAGATACTTTTCAGCTGATTCCAACAAACAACTGTCTATCAGCTCTGCCAATATAGCTTGTCCCTTGTTGATCCCTGCTTCTCTGCTCCTTATTTCATCTATGAATCCTTCTCCCATCCAGTGCTGTATTAACTCCTCAGTAGAAATCTCATAATCCTCAGGATATAATGCACAATATTGGAAGCAAGCTTTAACCTGGTCATTTCTAAGGCGTTCATAACTGAACTTAAGGAGTGCAGTGACATCACCGTCCATGCCCTTGATTTCTGCTGATGAGCATTTCAATTCGTATAATGCGTTCTCCCACACCTTGACATTGAAAACTTGTCGTAGAGCCCGCCCAACTGTAATGATTGCAATTGGCAAACCACCACACTTTCTAACTATGTCCTTTGCGATGCCTTGCACATCTGGGGAAAGCACCTCATCACCACCAACTTTGTCTTTAAACAAGTCCCAGGCTTCTTCATCAGAAAGCACCTCCACTTTAATGTTTATGTGTGACTCCATGCATCGGCAAACTCCTAGGTCGCGAGTCGTGAATACTATTTTGTAGCCATTATCCTGATTAGGCTCAGGAATTCCTACCCTTTCAAGAGGAAATGCTTCCCACATGTCATCAAGGATGAGAACGAACTTTTTCCTACGCATTAATGCTGCGCACAATTTTGCTGACCTCATCACTTCGTCGTCATCTTCTGAGAAATTCAATTGAATTCCCTTTGATATATCAGTTTGTAGCCTTTCTAAGCTAAGCTCTTTTGACACAGTCACCCATATAACATTGTCGAAAAGTTGGGCTTCTTTAAGCTTTAGGCGATTGTTGATGTGCTTCATGATAGTTGTCTTTCCAACTCCCCCCATTCCGTAGACTCCAATCTTTCCAATCTTCACATCCTTTAAGGAATTCCAAATTGTTTCAAGGGCTTTCTTTGCTGTAGTTTGACCAACTAATGGTGTAGTGAGTAAGTACACTCCAACATCTGTCATAGGATCTACTACCAATCCATTGGAAAATATACCTTCCTTCTTAAGATTGACTACTTTTGTGATCTTCTTTTTAACATGTGGTGCCAAACTATAGCGTGAGATCCACCTCTGTCCTTGAAGTTCCTCTTCTATGCTATGCACTTCATTTTTTGTCTTCTTAACATTTTGCAGCCATAATTCGACTTCACTCTTTCTCTTTTTTCCTCGCAGTATTTCTTCTCTGCGTAATTCTTCCTCTACATCCTCCATTTGGCAACTCAGCCCTTCCATTTCGCTTTTTAATTTTTCTACATTCTCATTGAGACTTCTATAATGATTCAACTGTCCCCATGCTTTGTTCATCATGTCAATGATGGTTTGTGCGCCTGCCTTCTTCACAATTTCAAAGAATAAAGAATCCATAGCCACTTCAACTCTAAAAAAACAATTGAATAGAGAATTCATATAAAGAAGAATTTATGGAAGAAGAAAAAAACAGCACTTAAAAAATAAATGCACAAAATAATCTTACTGAATCGAATTAAACATTAGTATAAATTAATTAGGACATTTAGACGTGGAGAAAACTGTCACTATTTAAAAGTTTAACTGTGGACAGTTTTCTCCAACTCCAAAGTTCAAATTTGTCTCCGTGGATAGTTTTCGCTTTCCCCACGTCCAAACCGCTCATAAAGGAGAATGGCTGTGACTTTATAGGTGGGGACCTCCAAACCATATGAGCCTTTTGATCTATTAGTTCTTAAATGGACAGTTAAACATGGCATGGCGAAAAACTAGAGATGTCTATAGCTTTATTAGTGAAAAATAAAAAAGAAAACAGAAAAAAGGGAAAGAAAAACTGGATAGCTAATGCTATTATAGACCCATTTTTCCTGGCTACTGAAAGGACCCAATCCAGAACAAAAGAAGAAAAAGGATATAGGCCCTTACTTTGGACCCATTTGATGCTGGGATCCAGATTTAGTCAACTGTTTTGAACCAGATGGCAATCAAGATGTGTGCGCCCATGCCTAGTTAACCGTTAGTTTATACATGTAATTGGCATGGAATCCATGTTTTAGACTAAAAAGATAAGCCAGAGATGGCAATGAATAACCATTTACTGGACTACCCCATCTCCTATGATGCCACTGTATTGGATGGATGCCACAATAATACATGATGCACATTTTAACATGTAAAAATATTGGGTAAGATACAATATGGCCACTGGTGTGTGTGTACAGGGAGATGCTCCTGTGAGAGTAACTCTCACGGTACTGTGAGATGAAGGGGTGGGGCCCCTCACATTTAGGCCGTTGGCAATGGATATGGATGTGAGGGCCTCACTACTATGAGAGTAAGGGGGGACCCATTGGATCCATATCTAATGCCAACGGCCTAAATATGAGGGCCCCCTACTCATAGTAGTGTGAGAGTTACTCTAATAGGAGCATTTATATATAAACAAAAAAAAAAAAAAAAAAATGGCATGGCCTTGTTTACTTGGCTAGATTCAATTCAAATCACATTGTGAATGTGTACTTAGGGAAGGTATGAGTCCACTACTGACCAAACATAAGCCTCAACAGACATGTTTACATTCCCAAACCTACAGTGCAGGCTGCTCATAAATACGAGCCTGCTTCCTGTGGGGCTCACTTGTGGTCAATCCAACCCCATCACACTCATGTGGTCAATCCAACCCCATCACACTCATCTACCCCATGTTTACAACGACTCCAAACCATGATCCTAACCAAAGCCATATTTATCGTCAGATTACAACACCCTAAATTCAACCCCAATTAAACCTTTGGTCTTCTTAAATCTATAAATTTCTTCTTCTTTTCCCCCTATGCAAGACCCTCAACGCATTTAACCACGCACATTACTGACCAGGTAAGTAGAGCCCGGGACTCTTAAATCTATAATTGTTGTCGTTCAACAAGGATGGTTGCTTTGACAAACCAATCCAAGATGAGACCTTTCTGTCCCACCTCAAACCATGGTGGGTGTGGTGGTCCCAAGTAGGCCCCACAACAAAGGCCCTTTGTTCACCACATCATACCATGAGAGAAGTTAAAATTTTGGACAAAGGTAGAATCTTCAAACTGTGGTTATTTCCTCTGCATTCTCTAATGAAGTCCATCACGTAAATTGAACCAAGGGACTCAGAGGGAATGATTCAAAAAGGCCGGGTTAGCCTTTTCAAGGCACACCCTAGGCTGAAATGGGCCAGCTGGATGCATGCATGAGAAGGTTATGGTGATTATAGGTTGGCCAAATTCCAAAATATCATCCTAATCAGATGACCCTAACCCTTGATTTTAGACCCATAGGTGCGCAAGAGCGTTTGGATCGATCGTGGGCGGGCCCCTTTTTTAGATCGAACATGGTGGAAAGAAGAAACAACTGAAAGACACTGTTTATATCTTCATTTGCTATATAAAAGATAAAACCAGCAAAAACTGGTAGAGATGAAAATGCCAAACAAGCTCACCTAGTGGGAAATGAGAATGCCCAGAACTAAACAGCTCCTAGACTTTGAATTCCAGATGCTTCGGCCTTCGGGTAGCAATACCCAGATTGCAGAACAAGTGGTAGCAAAATCTCTTTGGAAGTATTCAATGGTCTCTTGGAAGAGGAAGACAGAAGCCCTAGCTAGACCAAATGCTTTTATCTAACGGTGGCAACTAGCAATGAAACGGAGCAAGTCAAAAGGTGTGAATGTGATTCCAGTTAAAAGGAAAGTTCCAGCCATGCGGCTATATGGTTTCCATTGAATATCACTATAATATTCAATGGAAACCATATGGGTTGGCCAAAATTCTGGCCAAAAAGTTTGTCCAAGTAGACTTTTTGCTTTGAAAAGAGTAATGCTACTCCCATATGGGTGTTGGATACCATGGTAAATAAAACCTTTGAATACTAGTTGGTTTTGGTAGGATACTAACGGTTTAGTTTTTTATAACAAGTGACATCAAATACAGTGACACATACTGTTTCATACTTCGTATTTCATAGGGAAAATGACCGTAGGGAGAGGTTCCAAAACTCTACATTCACACCAGATCAGATGAAAGACTACAAATTTCTTAAGAGAAAATCATACATAAATGATGGACAGTTTTACCCTTTATCCTGCGATATCCTAGGCCCGTAGTATATCGCACCGTTCAATATCCTGCATATAGGATATCTTCATAAAATTTTCACCATTTTCCTTTCAACTTAGGTGAAACAGGGACGGAGATAACTCGGTAAAAACCCCTTTTTACTGTGATCATCTTCTTCTATCCTCCAATGGTTTTTCCTCTGTGTTTTTCTCATCTTTTTGATATTGATATTGCAGGAACACACGTACAAATTCCACCCATTCCATCCAATCACACCTATAAATAAACCACATATTTTCATTTTCAAGCCTCCACGTGTTTTCCATCCATATAAAATGCACATGGTTGTATCCAATCACTACTCATTTCACATGCCAATTGTTACACCTGTACAAATTCCAATTCCACTTGCACACATGCACTTTGTGTTTTGTGTTGTTTTTTATTTTTTTATTTTATTTTTATACACTACTTCACCACTTCCAAGCAAACCCACAAAAATCCAAACCATGTGGTCTCGCTATAACAAGCCCAGACCCTCGCTATAGCGAGCTTCTGGCGAGATTTTCCTCCCCCGAGGGTATTTTCATAAATGGATTAATGCGCTCTGATTTTCTCGTAAATGGATTAATGAGCTCTAATTTTTCCTACCCACTCCTGCTCCCTTTCTCCTCTCTGAATTTTCCTACCCACACCTACTCTCATTTTCTCAGACTCAGGTATGATCCTCTTCTCTTCTTCTTCTTATTTTATTATTATTATTTTTTTATCTTAACCACGCAGTTTCGATTTTCTTGGGTTTTCTTGGATTTATCCAAAACTTTATGGAATTAGCATTTTTCTTTACAATGTGCACGAGGAAGGAGTTCTCTTGAGATCCACTCATATCTGAACATATTTTGAATCTTGCTAAAAGCAAAAAAAAAAAAAAAAAAAAAAAAAAAAAAAAAAAAAAAGGGAAACAAAAAGAGGTTCATTAACAAGATTATTCAGGGCATAAGGCCCAACAACCTGTTGCTCTAACAAAAAAATTAAGGAAAAAGGAGCTTTCGAAATTGAATGAAGGTTGGGTGGATGCATGTGATTCCATTTTAGGTGTTCTCCATTTTAACGGTAATGGTAATATCCTATCAAAACCCACAAGCCAAAACAGAGAAGATGGAAACGGAGATCTTCAGTTCGGGGAAATGAAGGTCTTCAGTTCGTGTTATTCGGTTGGGTGGGAGTAGGTCATGGTGCGATATCCTACGAGCCTAAGATATCGAACGGTGCAATATCCTACGGGTTTGGGATATCGAATCCTGTGATATCCTATAAAGGGTAAGATTATCCAACTTTGGACATCCTTTATGTACGATCTTCTCTTAGGAAATTTGTAGTATTTCATTTGGTATTAGGTAAATGATGAGTTTTGGAACATCCGTACTGTAATTTTCCCTATTTCATATGCAAATGATAGCAGCTGCATATGCAAATGACAGCAGAGCTTCCGGTAATTTATTTTCAGATATTACCACTAACCCACTAAAATGTCATGGTGAAGGTACTTAATATATATGGTCGTGAGTGTGTACGTTGGAACGTGAATCACCATGATCGACAATCAATCAAACCATATAAGATATGATGCACGGATACTTTAAAATGGGCAATTTATCGTGCCTTATCATATCTGATATTTCTCTTTTTATGTGTAAAATCCGTGTCCCCGCCGTATCTATAGCGTGTCTTTGCCGTATCTACGCCGTGTCTGTGGCATCATAGCATACAAGTTAAAAAAATCACGTGATTTGACAAACTCACTTATGTGACATCAAATACAATTTTATCAGCTCATTTTGGAGACCACCTTGTTTTATACTTCGTATTTCTTATTCACATGAGGAAATATTTTAAAATGACATAAATTTCTTTAGCTAACCATTCTTAGCAAAATTTTAAGGCGTTAATAGAGGCAGCATAAATACTTTTCAATACCCGCTCTCGAGTGGAGCCCACTCCTCAAAAAGAGTAATAGTAACAAGTATTTTATTTTCAAATCTTACCCCTAACCCACTAAAATGTCATGGTTAAGGTACTTAGAGTCTGTTTGGATGTTTATGGATAATGTTTACATATTTAAATATTACAAGATTAAAATAGTATATAGTAGAATAGTGCAATATTAAAAATATTATAAAATTAAACTTTGTTCCACGTGCATATGATAAAATATTTGAAAATGACACAACAATTGCTTGACTTGGGTCCCTTTTTTTTTTTTCAAGGTCTTATGCCTAATTCACAGCAAAAAAAAATTTTCAATTCGTATCCTTTGTCAAACATAGACACGCTTTTGGAACACAATCACATGGCTCATGTAGAGATCATCCAGACTGCTCAAGATTAATTTCATCTCTTTGATCACATATTCTCAAGTTTCAACTCAATAAGAGTGGTCCCATTGTACAATTGAGTATCATGATAGAAATGTGATTAAGATCACGTCTGCAATGATGTCGCATGAGCACAAAGTAGGTTTTCATTATAATGCTCAATTGTGCAGTGAAACTCACTCCATTTGACTTGATCTGGACACTACATCATTAGAGGCATGCTATCTATCTAAAATGGCCCAGATTTTCCATGTGTGGGCCACGTTGGAGTCCAAAAAAATGTCTTACATAGCTCCCGTGTAGCAGCTGCTCTATCGCAGCTATAGAGGATCCAGACTCTTCTTTCTTTTGAAGCGAATTGGTGAAAGGAATGCATCTGAAAAATGATCTTACTTTATATACAAACCATTGTAATAAAGGAACGTGTACACATAAAGTGGGAGAATGATCTCCTAGAAGCAAATTACACATAAATTATAGGTAATTCAGCTTGTTGTGCTCACTTAGATGCATGTCTATTAATTGAAGAAGGGCGGAAAAGCGAAAAGGTCTTCTTATGCACAAGGGTGCTAAAAATTAATCACACCAAATAATGTCAGCCCTTGATTAGACAATCTTAAAACTCAGTGTTTTAACGGTACATCTCTTTAACATTCCATCAAACAATAAGCAAAGGTTGAATGATCGTAAAATTGAGCACGGTGCCATATCATAAAATGACTAGAGTATAAAAAAGATTGCACTAATCAATAAAAGTGGGCTCAAGTGAGCCAGTAGTGCTGGACTATTGCAATCTGCCTAAAAGAGAATATGTTTCATTTGAAGAGAAGCGGAAATGATAAATAATTGAAAAATGGGGATAGCTGATACATCAGTTGGGATTTATATGCCCTATTTTTAAGAAAGAAAAAAACTTTTTGGTACAAATGGTGATGAAAATATTGTGATTCTTCATCTTCTTAATTGTTTTTAAGATGTTTTAGATTAATATATAAAATGAACAGAGGAGAATTGTGCATTAAGTTTTTCTTACCTTAACTTGAGGCATAAGTAGAGAAATCATAAATACTTTTCCTTTTTTTTTTTTTATGGCGGCCATCTCACGTGAACTCTGTCGGCGCACTTTTTGAGATACATATGTTTTTGCCCTAAATTGTTCTTTTATGGGGTTGGAACTTGTGATTAAATTGGCTCTTATACACCTTAATCTTTCTTTTTTTATCAAAACTTTTAGTTTAACAGGAACAACATAAATAGTTTTAGTATTCTCTCTCAGCACGTCTAGGCACCCCGACTGGGGTGGCCCGGACGTTGGATCCCGGACGGAGTCCCGGGGTCCGTCCGGGGCACCCCGACTGACTTTCCCATTCTCTATCGGCGTGGAGCCCACTCCTCGACATTGTGTTTCGGACTACATGAATTTTAACTTGGAACATATGGACAATTATATTAATCATGGCCTCACACAACAAGGGCATGGCTAGAAGACAAACTCTCTACGTCGTTGTCCTCTGACCATCCTATTCGAGTTTGAGGCCTGATCATATGATCTAAGATCATTGAGCACGTATTATCTTTCCAAAATCTGATCAAATGTTCTATGGATACAGGTATTAAAAGAATTGGGATGACCTAAAGTCACCCTCATTTGATTACAGTCGGGTTCTACGGTGGATATAAGTGAGTAAAATGAACAAGAAAGAGATAATCACTCATCATCCGTTCAAACCACTATCAATCATTTGTAAGTGGTGGGCCAAACCTGATTGCATTCAAACTCGAGCCAACACGCGACACTTTGGAGTCATCATTCCGTGCACTCCACCATTCATTTTAAGTGGGACCCACTGGTGGATTTATAGTCCTGGTCTCAAGAATCAAGATTCTCTCATGCCCTAGCATCAATCAATCAAACAAACAATTTCAGTGAAAACTTAAATGTGATGAGCCTCTCATAAATCTCAAATCTGTTCCGTTTTCTTATATCTTGCATCTTCTTTTCTTCTTTTTGTATTATAGATTCCGTGGAAAGATGTCGCTCGTTCTAACCCGTTGTATCAGCAGCTTCGACTCTTCCGGGATTCGAGCGGCCTATAAAAGGAGAAGCGTCAATGGTAGAAAGCTCACACCTCATTCCCTTTACGATCCATCTATGATTTCAAAGGATTCTGCCGTACACGTGTGATTGAAATTGTTGGGATTACTCGTGATATGTAAAGATGAAATTATATGTAGAAATTCTCAGGGGCTGTTTGGCTTGTGGAAAATTACATGGAATCGTGTGAAATAGTGATTCTCACATGTTTGGCGGCTGTTTTGCACGTCTATTTTCACTTCACGTGGGACGGGTGTTGAAGTAAAATCAATATATGCAGTAGAGAATGCAAGTTTTTGATAGAAATCCAGGATTTCTTAGTTCCATGTATTTCCTTCTAATTCAAAAAGCGCGCTATATAGGCGCAAAAAGACCTAAAAGCAAAGAAATGTGCAATGCTCAGTCATGGGGAGCTTGAATTAATGCAAATGTTACTGTGGGTCACACTATATTATCATATAATGTAGATTAGGAGTACTTGTTTATTGATTTACTGTTTTGCAGAGCGGAATTGCAGAATTCAAACATCTTCCTTGCTGAAGGATCATGGTGGAGATGATGCTAAATTGTCACTGATCAATCGAGGAAGCATCATTCAACTTAGTTGCATAGCAAGCACTATTGCAGGTGTGTGGTTACTTTGAAATAAGAGGCTACCTTTTCAACTTACTCAATTGATTTTGTATTGTTCATTGTTTCCATCGTTTTCAGATTTAGATATGAAGTTTGTTTCTGTGAACACAATGACTAAAGAAGTTATAATTAGTACCATATTCAGGAAAATGGATTTTAATTGTATGTACAGGCACTCCGAGTCTTGACTTTTGCCCCATGGGTGCTGACATTTAAAAAATTATTGCAGAATGGTTCGTACAATATAGGGCGGTGTGAAAATGACAAACTTGCCCTGATACCATGCGATATTTGGGCATCTGCCTCGGCGCTCAAGTTTTTGAGGCATGGGTTGCATTTGGGGTGTACTTAATGATAACTGTATTATGAGGCATATTTATAGTGTGCACCCTAGATGAAGCTTGCACTTCAGTTACATTCCATTTGAGGGGCATTGGCCACATAAACCATCTTGTTTAAGGAAAAAAAAAGAAAGGATGGCAGTGTTTTCACTTCAACAACTTAGAGGTACTTTTTTTTTTAATGGCTTTTGTAACTAGGTTTACGTAAATTAACGCTGGTTAACTAGCTAAAATACTTGAAATACCCAAATTATGATGGTTTTCTGTCTATATTAATGTTTTTTTAATATCTGTATGCATAATTATTTCTTCATTAAAAAAGGTGCACTCATAATGCTTGTGTCTCACACATGAGACCTACGGGTCATGCTTTGGCAATCTGAACGTTACAATTCATCTCTGCATTTTACAACTTTCTCTAGTCAAATTCTGTGAGTACAATCACTAAAGAAATAGTATCCTTGCATCTGTAAGCTTTTCTTATGGAAACTTAGATGCCGACATATGAATAAATTACAAAAGGTCTAAAAAAGAAAAGAAGAAAAAGTAGATGTGACAAAATTACTACATATTCTCATTTGGAATTTTCGTATCATACTCGGTTCATTTTCTTGTTTATAACCCTCTATTTACATTATATGAAATCTTACTTGGTATGCATTTATTTCAGTGGCAAGCTTGGTTACGACTGATCCGGCAAATGCGTTGTCCATGGAACATTTCATGGTGAGACAAGAGAGTAGTTTGTCACTTATATGCTTTGCTCAGTTACCTTTTAATTTGAACTTTGAAAAGTGTTTTCTAAATGCCCCTCTTAGTTTGAGAACTATTTCACAATAGTTTGAGATCCAGGCTAGCTTCTAATTCGACTTCTTATGAGTATTTTTTTAAAACAATATTCCACTTAATGTTATTTCTTATTCCAGCACTGCCTGAAACACATGGGTAGTATCATAATGGATTAAGGATGACGGAAAATTTTCTGTTTTGCCGAAATACTCAAACTAATCATGTTTTCATGTAAATTAAGTAGTTTAAAGTTTAAACACATTCTCGTTTAGCTCAATGTGATCATTATCTAATTTCTACCACTTCATTACTCATCCTGGGCGCTACTGGAGCTGGAGTGTTTGTGTTTGTCACAGAAATGCCCCTTAAAAAAATTAAATCACTAAAATCTATTTCTTGTGATATATCTTATTTCTTTGTGTGGAAGGATTATTTGTTGCATGTTATAGCGGGTTGATACTTTTTCTGTTCATAATTTGGTTATACCTTCAAATTCCATGTGCAAATTACTTGGGAATGTTAAACCATCTTTTTTTTCTCTGTCATACTATTCTATATATATTTTTTTTCTATTTTGGTCTCGAAGTAAAAGACTTTGTTTGTTTTTTTCTTTTTCTGTAGACATCCTTAGTTATCAGTATTTCTAGTTTATGTTATTATCAAATGATGCGTGCAAGCTTTACTTGGCGTCGATAACCTCAGGAACTACCATTCTTTCCCTTCAAGTCAGGAAGGAGCTCCTTTGCCAATTTTGGCTGACATGAGCATTGGAGATTGGTTTGGAGGCTTCTTATTTTCGGCTGGACAGCAAGCTAATGAGGCTGTTCAGGACCAGTTGTCAGCTCTAAGTTTCACTAGGTTTGGTGTTGTGTCTTGTGTGCATTGTTTTTCCATTCACACTGAATATTGCAACTGCAAGTACTTATGTCTCATTAGCGTCCTGATTGCTATCTTTTTGCCCTCTTGTTTTGCAGTTTAGCTGTTATATTTGGTGCAGGGCTTGTAACCAGCCTATCCCCCTGTACACTAAGTGTTTTACCCCTCACTCTTGGCTACATTGGTATGCTTAAAATGTTATGAATATTCACACACACACACACGCACACACGCACGAACAAAATGGAGTAGTGATCTAGCCCCTAAATATTGAATAACTGAGAAAAATTGTGGGGCTCACCTGGGCAAATGAAAAATGATGGGGTTAGGGAGAAGTGAAGGGGGCATTGTGGATTGTTGTTCGGTTGCAATCCCAGATGTTTCCTTTTCATTTATTGAATGAGTGATTTTTTTCCCCACACACCAACACCTGATATCATATTCATGGTTAATTTGATTTTATTGGAATATGACAGGGGCTTTTGGGTCTGGGAAGAGCAGAGCTGAGGTAAGCAGAATTTGTCAATATTTTTGCTCCCTATGCCTTACTTTCAAGATAAAAACTAATTTCCCCCTCTGGCTGGGAAAAAGGCTGGAAGCAGAGAAATAATTAAAACTAAGGTCCAATGGTCATTTGCTGGGGCCCTATAATAGAAAATTGACCAAGAAAGTCCTTGACCTTGGCCGAAATTCCTATCTGACTACTGAACATGAAACTAAGGTCTCTCTCACTTATTGCTGTATCATACGTGTGCATGTGTGTGGGTATTCGTGGTTTTGTTTTACTTTCTATTCATTCTTGAAATGATAACTGATTCACTATATCGAAAGGAACATACAGAACTGGCACACCGCAAATTGGCTTATGCATACATAGAGAATCTAACACCAACAATGTTCCTCCCAACTTCTCCATAGATCAGAGAGACAAATATGAAACACTGTTTTAAGCATGGTCACATGATAATTTTTGCCCGAGTCTTGACTTGCAACCCCCATGGAAGAAACTATACATTATTGAAGACATGATTATTTCTGTCTAGTCATATAAGCCAGAGAAAATCTACTGGGGAACAATTACGAAGAATAACTGCTTGCTGATATATAAGACCAAAGCGTCAATTCTCTACTAGGTCCACTATTCTGAGCCGTTCTTACTCATACATAAAACTTCAAGAGAGCCTATTAGCACCGTCTTTTTCCAATCTATCTGTGTCAGCATTTGACGTAGCCAAATCAATTGATTTCCCAGTGGGTTGTGAACTCCGAAACCCCAATCTTCCATCAATAGAAATTCACACATAATCAAAGAGAAAAGTAGGATTTGCTTACCAGTGATCATGAAACTCCACCCCAAGAGATCTTCAATCCAATGGGAGATGCTCAAATAAGGGAGAAGAAGATCTATAAGTGCAAGGAATGCAAAGTTTTATTAAATATATAATGAGAAATAATCAAGATGAGTTGGTTGACCCTTACAAAGCATATATACAATATTCAAACCCTAAAAACATCTTCAAGGCCTAAAATAACTCTCATCCATGCATCAGTGCCTTGTCGTAGTAAAAGATTGTCTTCTACAATAACCCCTATAATCATAATGCCATTACTGTAGCTACAGTGGACATGACATCTAGCAAAGATCCTAAAAACCACTCTACCCAATGTCTCCATAAATTAGAAGCCATAATAACCTCAAATTCCTTATGGGATAAGGTCCATAAGATGATCATCCCCCTAGCCTAACTTCCCACTTTCTTCAGGCCTGCTACCACTTCACATCAATCGAACCATTCTTGAACTACGATTTTAGAATTCCATGCTTATAGTTGTTTGAGTTACTCACTTTTTAAGGTCTGAATACTTGGCTGATACAAAATCACTTGTATTAGTTACAATCTCACCTTAGTCGGTTGCCGAGTTGGCAATTCTTGTCCTTCAAAATTGTAAACCTTTTTAAGTAACCGAGTCTACCGTTGTGAAATGGCTAGTTTTTATCTTTTGTATACTTGAGGTCTGAATACTTGGTTGATACAAAATCACTTGGATTAGTTACAATCACCTTAGTTTGTTGCTGAGCTGGCATTTCTTTTCCTTCAAAATTGTCATCCTTTTTAAGTAACCGAGTCTACCATTGTGAAATGGTTAATTTTTATGTTTTGTATGCTTAAGAAACAAAGAAATATGAAAACTGGCCATTTAACCCATTCTTCACGACTCAGGTTAGCACACAAGTTCTTATAAAGACTCAGTTATTGAGTTGTCCCTCATGAATGACTGCTGAAATGATTTTCGTTACTAAATCAGTAAATCGTTCTTTAAACAGTCACTTCATGCACTATTTACATTTATTTTCCAACCTGTACATGGTTCTTCTGAGTCAGTGACTCTATATCAATTTTTTTTATTTTCGAGGTATAAATGAACAGCTCAATATTTATTTATTTTTTACTTTGCCCTCTCTTTTTTTGTTCCTTGTTTTAGGTTATTTGGGATTCACTTGCTTTCTCTTTGGGACTGGCGACTACATTAGCAATCCTTGGCATTGCTGCATCCTTTGCTGGGAAGGCTTATGGGCAGATAGGACAAGGACTTCCTTTGGCTGCTTCTGGTTTGGCCATTGTTATGGGTTTGAATCTTCTGGAGGTAATTATACGATTTACAGGAGTTGATGAATTTCACAATTATCACTAATATTCTCCATGTGTTTTTGAGCATATCCATCGTCAAGTGACAGGACCCGCAGTGACCTATTTTACAGTGTAAAAACCTTTTTTTTTTCTTTTGCAAAGGGAAGCCGTTGGGAAAGATTTTGTGCTTCTCTACTGAAAGAAAAAACCAAGGAAAAACCCTGAGTCAATGTTCAAAACAAAAATTGAAGCCGATTAGCAAATCCCAGCTCGAGGGTCAACTTTGGTGTAAGAAAAAAAAATCCAAAAAAGAGCAAAAATTTTGGGTGTTTTTTCTTTTTTTTTTTTTTTTTGTAGGAATCGGATTTAGATCATTCAGGCTGCATTTTTAGTTCATAGATTTGCTCATACATGCAACATTTGGGCCATTTGATTTTTTTCCTCCTAAATATCTATGGATTTCTGGGGACTTATTGAAAAGTCGGAATTTTTTTTAAAGCCTTGTCTGATAGATCATATCATTAGCATTTCACTCGTAGTAACTTAGTACCAATGTACAACATACTACTAATATGTAGCGAATACTAAATACTAATCAAACTCTGTTTAAAATGCTTGTCCATTGACATTTTAGTGGGTTAACTTTAAGAATTAAGACCTAAGTACCATGAAAATAAGTGAACAAATACATCAATTTAGTTCTTTCAAAAATATACAATGATATCAGACCTCTATGACATTGAAGGGTTTGATATGCATTTATTTTAGCTGACAGTAAAAATAAACATCAAAATCTAACACTTATATTCTTCTTTTATATATATATATATAAAGATTTTTTGGATTCTTTTACCTAAAACAATAATATGTATTGTTTTGAGGGCTGGCCAATATGCCCTCTGCAACCAATATCTTATCCTTGTGACAAATATCTTTATTAATAGTTAAAACCATAATTCTAAAACTCGACCGATTCCAAGTCAACTCAGACCCGGTAAGTGGCGAGTTAAGTCACCCCTGAGTCTTAGTCCACCTACTTGGCTGAGTCCTATAGTTTTTGGGCCTAAATGTACTTATTTCCTTTTCTTTTTCTATTACAAAAAGTTGTAGGAGGCTCTTATAAACGTTTTACATTGATTCTAGAATATCAAAACCATCTTTTTTTATTTAAAAGATCCAGGCATTTGAAGATCAGTTATACCATTCATCCGACTGAATGAAATACAAATTTGATCAAATATTCATGATAGTCCATCGACTGTTTCTCTCAAACACTTTGTGACTTGTAAATCTTTGATATTATTAATAAATGATCAACAAATCTTAGATATAATGAATAAATGATCAACAAATATTAGATATTATTAATAAATGATCAACAAATATTAAAATTTTAATATCATAGATGTATATTTTCTATTTTTTTGGACCTTTTTATAAAAAGAAACTTTCAAATGTTATTGGGCCTAGGGTGCGAATCAGTCTGGCTCAGTCAAGACCCTTGCAACTAGGCTCCAAGCTGTCTTGAATCGAGGGGCCGAGCCCACCTACCCTCCACCCCAAACAAAAGCGGGAGTGTTGGAGGAGAGTACACTAGTATATTATCGTGTGGTATACGATACTTTTTCTCTCCTGTTTACTCATGCTCCATTTTGAGAAAATTTTAAATAAAATAATCTTGGTCCATTTTGAGAAAATTTAAGATAAAATAATCCACCCTAGTTGAATAGGTGAATGGTTGTGCTCAATTTTTTATTATTATCTTGTCACAGGTATTGATATTTAAAAGTTTACATGCTCTCTTTAACTTTAGTGCAATTTCTCGTACTATGTCAATGGGTTACTCCTTTTGCTGCTCCTTTTTTGCAGATAATTGAACTACAACTTCCCTCATTTTTCAATAATATTGATCCCCGTGCTGCCGCTGCTAACTTTCCTTCAAGTAATTTATGTTTTCCTTGAAGAAAGATTTTTTCCCTTTACAGTTTTTTACATAAATAGCTTCCAACTGTTATGGTTTATTTTCTAGTTATTTCATCTTTCTTAGTTAGACTGCATGTTCTAGTTTCTAATATTTGAGTTTCAGGTGTGCAAGCATATTTGGCTGGGCTTACTTTTGCCTTAGCTGCTTCCCCTTGCAGTACGCCAGTGCTTGCTACTATTCTTGGATATGTGGCTGCATCCAAGGTACTCCAACCACCTGAAGAAGTACAAATCCCGTGGTTGTGTGGAACTATGTTTGCTTATCTCCTTAATACTCTGTACGGTTATTTACTAATAATAGATTAATATCAAGTTATTGACATCTGGAAATCCTGCATTCATATGGATTCTATCGACACTTTACATTATTTAGGAGTATTTGCTTCTCAAATATAATTTATTTTACTATAATGGAACACAACTTATCAGCCTATTGGGTTCTCTTGGTGACCACTCCCATTTATTTGCATAACGCTAAAAATTTACAGTTCTAACTCCTAGGATATTCAGACTCCTATAGACTTGGGGTACTGGTATCCTACTGCATTGAATGTTGATACAGATAATGGTACTGGGCCATCATCAGGCAGTCCATTTTCTTTTTATCGGTCAATGGGTATACCATGGATACATGTTAAGTTATGCCATGTCTCGTATTGTGTAATGGTTGTAATCTTCTAGACTGCTAGCAAATTTAGTGGTGGGGTTGGAGGGGATATACATGTGCCTTTCTCTGTGTCCTACACTTGGGAAATGTAAAGTTGCACCCTGTTTATTTTGTCAGTGTCCATGTCTGTAGTTCTTGAAATGAGAATCTATAACAAACTTATATAGAAGATCTAAAAAGGTTAATCATAATTAAGTAGCGCATTACAATGGAAACAATTGCAACAATTGCCCTTTCTGTGGTTGAGTTCAAACCAAGTTTGCATTGTAGTTCAGCTTAAAACACAACTCAGTTCACTTGGCTTAAGTCTCAAAATTGTGGGTTCTTGAACTATGGTTTTTGCTTGTTTTTTCTTCAATGGATTCCAATTTTCTTTTGCTCCTCAATCGTTTAATGAACCCTTTTGACTGATTTATTTAATAGACCTGTTAAGTCGCCCATGTTTCTTATTGACAGGATCCAGTTATAGGAGGCAGCTTACTCTTGACATACACAACTGGCTATGTTGCTCCTCTTCTACTTGCAGCTTCCTTTGCTGGCGCGTTGCAGGTAAGCAGTTAACTCTAATTTAACTAATATGGCAATATCTTTCTTTCTTTCTTTTTTCGTTTTTTCTTTCTTTTTGAATGATAGCCTATGACAATGCCTATATAAACATGTTAGTCTATACTGTATTGATGCTTGAGTTATCAGGCTTAAATGATCATTAAAGATCTTTGAGCTTTCTTTCTTCATGCATAGAGGAACTTTGGGTCCCAAGTATCAAATAAGTAACAGTTTCCTGAGTTGTCATTTCCATACTATGATGCCCAGATACATCATGGACCCAAAAAAGACATCCTGGAAATCACATGGACAGATTTTACACAAAATTTAAGTATGGGAGATGATATGAGGCATGTAGTTAACCTAATGTCAATTGAAGTAACCTAATTTGAAGCATATGGCTTCATATATTCCATGCATATGAAGCACGGAAGTTAGGATTCAAGGTGAGGAGGAAAATTTATATGGCAAATCTCATTTATGGAGTCATTTGGAAGGAGAGGAATAACCAGTGATTTGAAGGCAAATGCTAGATAAAACTTCTGTGGCTGCAAAGGCCAATTTTCTCATTGCCTCCTGGGTCTCGTTTTGATGTTTCCCAAGGCATTCAGGCGTCTTCCATTGGGCGTTGTTGGCTTCAGTGGTGAACTCCTCTAGCATTACGCCCTGGCTCTGACCAAGGTGGCAAGCCTCTACAGGAGCTTTGTTCAAGCTCATTTTCAATGGGAGTGCCATGGTAACCTAGGCCCAGATGTGGGGTAGGTGGGCTCATCCATTACAACTATATGTTGATTTTGAGAAGATTCTCAAGGTCTATTCAAAATTGATGACTATTCAGCTGCTAGTAACCTGAACAGCTATCATATGAGAGTTGAAGGTGACTCAAGATCTATGATGCACGGATACTTCAAAATGGGTAACGTATTGTGTCGTATCGTATCCGATACTTCACTTTTTACATGTAAAATCCGTGTCCCTGTCATGTCTATGCCGTGTCCCTTTACCGTATCAGTGCCGTATCTGGGCATCATAGCTCAAGATTGTATCATTTAGTGGGTGACAAGTTCTTGTCATGCTTCTTGCCACTTAGTGGATGTGGTGGAGGTGCTAAATCTTGTGAGAGTGTCTAAGGCCTGATTCGACCATTTGTCTCCCATTGCCAACGAGGAAGCAGATTTGGATAAATAGGGGGTCAAGCTAATGGTTTATGGCAATGTGGTCCCTCAACCAATTTGAGCAGAGCTCCCTGGTTTTTTTTGCCTTTGGTTATATATGATACTAATATAATGGGAAATCCTAAAGTAGCCGCCCTTATATGGGGCAATGTTCTACAAGCAGACTGCTTATTGCTTATATGCAGTCCAGCTCATGGGGCCCACTTAGAAGCCTTTTGATTATTGGTGGTGGAAAACATATAAAAGTCTCCTAATGGATAAGGGTCAACAAAAAAAAAATCAGCTCGGTCAGATCATCCTAGCCCTTGATTTAATAGCCTTAATATTTAGTGGTCTTTTAACTATAGATTTCTTTGAGATTCAATCCTATGGTGGATAAAGGTTTAATGACAGTGAAATAGGGCATGGTACCTGGTCACGGAGGGATGAGAGTGTGAAGGGGCCTGCATTGATCAAAGGTGGGCCTGAGTGGGCCCCTCAAAGCTGAATTGCATATGTTGGAGGTCATAGGAGAACATTACTCCCCTTATATGAGCACAATCTGCAAGCACCCTCCTTTTTTAGCATGTGGGACCAATTTCCTTTATTCTTGTAGAAAGGGTTGTGTACTCAAAATTTATGTTGTACTCAATTTTGTATCATTCATATTGCCCCGCGTACGCGTCTTCCAAAATTGCCTATTTTCTATCTTTCCTTTGATTGGTAAATTGGCTCTTTTATGTCGCCCTTTTCCCATTCATCCTTCAGCGGAAACTAAAATTTGCTATCAAATATGGAATACCTTTACCCAAAACATGTTGGTGTTGAACTTTTGATTCCTCATAAACCTTAATTGTGACAAGACTTACAGTAACAAAATTTCTATGATGTGCAGAGCTTGCTTTCATTCCGGAAGTTTTCAGCATGGATAAACCCAGTAAGGTATGATTTTACAGAATAGTGTAGTGTTAACTATATAAGAAGAATATTGTTTGCATTTGAAAATTTCCACATTTCACAATCAGCTAGAAGTTTTGATAAAAGTGGAGGTTGCGCATTCCTATTTTCATTAGATGTGGCATGGAAATCTGAATTTGTCACTTTAGTTGGGATACTTTTCACTTTATTTTTGTTCCTTGCTTCCCTTCTCTATTATGAATTCCACAAATTGCCCAGATTATAGTCATACTATGGATTCCTTTGTCTATTTTCTAGTGTGTAAGTTTTCTTTGCATCTTTTCTCTTGCAGTGGTGCTCTCCTTTTGGGCGGTGGAGTCTATACTATGTTGGATAAATTATTTCCAGCAACAATGGTAATGTAGCTGTGTAAAATGTAACAGATCATTTGTTACAGTAAATTACAATCTCGTCTTGGTTTTATTACATATATTTAAGTAGTACACAAACCATATCCATTCCATCCCCTTTTCTATTATGATATCATGTCAAACGTTTTAGTAGCTTGGATGCGGATAAAACAGGTTGGAAAAACAAGTAAACATAATCCAGTCTCCAAAGACACAAAAAATTATATGTTAGGCCGTCAAATTCCCCTAGTGATGAGGAACGATTTGTGTGATTTTATGTGCCTTTGCATTGATAGAAATGGTCCACCGTGGATGCCTTAGATCTCTACCATTTTTGTTGGATGGTCAATTGATCCACCTAGACATGCTAAATTGCCTAACCCACAATGGGAGGAGACTTGTGTTCCAAGAGCCAGTCTGCAGGACCCACCGCGATGCACGCTATTTTATGTTACGTTGGGATTTGGAGGCTTTAATATGGATTAAAGGTGGGCTAGATGTCAACACAATCAAACAATTGTAACAAATATTTAAAGGGCCCTCAAATGGTTTCATAAGTGCCTTTATAATGGTGAATCAAAGTTCAAATGCTCTGTAAATTCAAGGTTATGACAAACTGAGATTTCCAGTTGGTGCTCTAAGACCCTCAAACTTGCACCCAGTTGCTTAGGGCTAAGTGAGAAGAATCCAAGAAACATTAGGCCTACATGTTTTAGACCCCCATTAAAGTCATTCATAAACCTTAATTGTGACAGACCAGCTAGGCCTTGTGACAGATTCTGAGGGTGTAAAGCAGGATACCCTCGAATGCTTTGGAGCTGTTAAATAGGTGGATACGGTCATCAGATCTTGATAATTCCATGGACACTTATGATTTACCTTTAGACCTTCAAATCCCTTTCCCTATGATTGAAGTGCGGCAAGGTCGCCTTCTGCAGACGGGGCCATTTCTTTAAGTATGCTCTGCTTATCCATTTTGTATTTGTCTGATAGATTATTTGGAGGCATCCTTGATGGGTGCACACAGCGAGAGATAGTAGTAAAATAATTAATCATTCATTCACTAACCACTTACACATCCTTTTTAGTTGAATACCACCACTCATGTCCTAACCACATTGACTACTGGAGGCACAGGTGAGGGAAATTTGCATTTTGAGGGACTACTTGCCTTGAAATAAGGCTACCTCGGGAAATGCACTTGTCTCACTTTTGAATTGCAACTGCTCTTTTTGAGTTCATACAATACAAAATTTGGATAATAAAATTCAAGAAAAAGACTGTCCACCACTATGGCTATTATTCTACAACATCCTTTAAATTGAATTGCTATCTTTACAACATATAGCATTGCAAATCCTGATGTAATAAATAAATAAATAAACAAACAAATTTGCAAGCTCTAAAACCCGGGCAGAACGGATAGATCTGCTATCCCTTTGGGAAGATCTGCAATTTTCTTGAGGAGTGTGAGCCTGTTTTTCCTTACTCTTTCATCTTCCTGTTCACATGCACATAGCATTTCTGAATCACTTTCTCGTTCATCAAGTCAAGTCTAAACAAGAAACTAGCCATGCAGGATAAATAACAGAGAACATATGAAAGCGGGACTCTAAGGTGCAAGAGATCTGATTAGAGTGTGGAACAGAGAACTAGAGTTAGATTCCAAATGCAACAGACATTCCTTAACAGGTATGCCAATAGCCCAATACTGCATAGGATATACACAGTTTAGAAATATGTCAGAGATAATTACTGAGGTGCTACTAAATCTTGAGAGGACATATTCACTGCTCGAGTCTTAAACGATGTACAGAAAGAGTATAACATGAATACAGCCAAGTCATACTTAAAATTGAAGATCAAAACAGGATATAACACAGATTCTTTGCACCTACGAAGTTAATAGACAAATATGTACAGTTTGCTCAGTTTATGAGTTTTGTAAAGTGCACTCAAATAAATTATAAGTCCATAATTAATAGGAAAGTGCCAACTATAGGATGGCTACAATCTTTCAATCTAGATTCTTGCATAGGCCATCCATGCTGATGCCCAGTCAGTCTCTATTTTAAATCAGTAAGTGTGAGATCCAACTTTATGAAATAAAAGCCGGGGTAAACTACATGGATTTTGGTCAAATCTGCCATCACCATCATCTCTCTGAAATCGGCCCAAATCTTTATCTCAAATACTCAGAAATTCAACATCCATAATAATGATGTGTGATCTCATCAAGCCAACCCCTAATTGGAATTAAGACGGTGATGTGAGGTCATAGGTTTTTCCTTTCATACATCTTATCAGTGAATCACCTCCATATGAAACAGCAAACCTTATGTATAATTTGCATACATACATTTCCCTCTCTACGGTAGAATAATACCCTCTTCATTTTTTTATCAGATGTCATCTTCTCATCATCTTAGGGGGAAAAAAAGATGGAGCTAGTAGGGTATTTTCTATCACTGAGTGCCACTTGATTAACTAGACAGGCATTTATACGTGCATTGTAATAAGGAGCATTATGTTGAAATTACAAGACGACAAAGGGCATATTTTGGGATGCACAACCTAAGATGGACATGTGGATAAACATGAAAGGATAAGATATTGGGATTGAAACAAATATGAAAGAAATGCTGAATGAGATGGTTCGGATATGTACATATATATTTTTTTAAAAGGGATAAGCTTGTAGGGTATTTTTTATCATTGAGGCGCCACTTGAATTAATTAGACAATTTTATAAAATAGAATTTATACCTGCATTGTAATAAGGAGCTTTACGTTGAAATTACAAGAAGACAAAGTGCATGAATGCACAAGCTAAGATGGATATGTAGATAAACATGAAACGATAGGATATTGGGAATGAAACAAACATGAAAAGAATGCTGTATAAGACGGTTCAGATATGTACATCATGGTTGTCAATACCACTTAATTTTGATGAAAATTACCGAAAAAAATCATTTTGGAAGGCACTTCTAAATGAAACACTAACAGAATAGCTTTGACAAGGATCACGGCCTCTTCTTGCAAACTAAGTATTGTGTTGAGTGTAAATGGTCCTACCATTACCCTATCAAACAGATGCACTTAAAAACACGCAGTGATTTGGGAGAAAGAAATGCTTTGATAGACCATATTCATTGCAAATCTTTGGTGGTGTCAGGCTGTCAGCAACTTCCGATGTCCTTTATAGCTAGATCAGACCAACCCTTTTCAAACCTTTTAGGCATTTGGAGAAAGAAGAGAGACATTTTTAACTCTACTGATCATGTATTCCCTTAACGGGAATGCCAAGATGGATGTACAGTTAAAGACAAGACAAAAATAGGAGTTAGTACTTAAGAAGAGAACTTACAGTAGAACTCAACAGAACATAAAATCAGGAATGCCATATCATATGATACGTGCACACATACAGAAGATTAGAAAGAGAAAGTACTAAATAGTTTGCATGTTCAAACAATTACACCAACAAAGACCTTTAATGAACTAGTGATTTTGTTCCTTCTTGTTCTTTTTGGTTAAGATCTTAAACACATTTAATGCATGGTAACTAACTGTATATAGTTCTATGCTTACTTTCAAACATACAAGATATTCAATATATACTTAATAAAATATGGCACAAATTCAGGTATAAATCGGGTTTGGTTGAGGGGCTCATAATGAATACCTGGTCGGTCTATGTCGGGACACCATGGGCCCAGCCCGAACCCAACCAGCTTTCATACTTAGTTTTAACCCCAACCACTAAAATTCAATTAAAGCAATAACCCCTAAAATGCCCCTTTGCCCATATGTTGGGGATAAAAGAATCATAGGGCTGGCTGTCCACTTGTACTGGAGATGTAACTTGGTCATGTGTGAATGTGCGGCTGGGTCAACTCATGCACCAATTAATCTAATTCTAGGGGTGGCCTGATCCTTCTCTAACCTTTCAACGACTGATTCACATCAACTAATATGGACTGTTATACTATCACTCCAAACATTGATAAAGATGGATCTTTTTGCTTGATTATTGTATTTCTGACCTTCATTTTCTGTTCTGAAGTTTCCATCTACTGAGTTGTTCTTTGGAGGAAAAAAAATGGTAGCAGAATCACTTAATTTGGTTATTCATTATCCGTTTGACATCCTGTGAAACAATTGCTATACCATTGAAAACAACGGAAAGTAGAACACATACCACCATAACAAATACATTGTTAAAGAAATCCTCGAGGGGCTGTATCAGTTGTGATGATTCTTGGACAAAATCATCAACTTCCACACCTAAGAATTAAATAATGTAAAACATTAGAATATAATGCCATCAAAGAAATCTAAGGGAATGTTGAACAAGATTAGAAACCAACAACAGCAACAAAAAAAAAAAAAAAACTGATAAGTACCCTCATCAGATTTAATGAAACGTGCACAAGCTGGAGATCAAGGCTTTTAAAACCAGATCGGAGGCCAGAAACTCCATTTTGTATCAGATACAGACAGACTAAACTGGTCCTTGGATGGTTTAATCAAAATTGAACTTTTACCAGGTAAATAAATGGTCAAAACCATTCAAGCTGGTACAAACCACAGCAGTTTGATTGGTCTTCACTAGTATGAATATATATATTAAAGATTTTTATTTAACTGTTTTCTTATTATGACAGCACAGTCAAACCAAATCGAAGTTCTGGACTCACACCAAGACTGGCTGATACAAATGAGAATTTTTAAACTATGACTTCTACATCATGCATTTTACAAAATTTCAAGAGAGAAGAATGTACCAGGGTGAATGTTGGCTTTGACTGCCAAGTAAGAATTCCATAAGGCTTTCTCTTCAACAGTCTCAAATGCTTCTTCACTTACCTATAAGAATCAGTTTTTCAGATGAAGTTACAAATGACAGTTACTCTGGTAACGATGAATATAAGTATCACTTTAGTATCCAGTAAGCATGCTAGTAATACAGAATGTAAATGATAATTTAACGACAAGATTGACTTCAACAAATCACAATTAAGAATAAAGTCTAATCATTTACAGCTTTGAAAGAAGCATTTGATCCCCATTTCCAGAAAGCTGCTAATAAAAATAGTCACAGTTATATGGTCCTTTCCACTCCCTTTTAGGATTACTGCAACAATGCAAAATTCAAGGTCGCCAGTTTGCTAGAAATTGCAAAACAGGAATTTCATGCCATTTCCAGGAACCCTATGACCTCAACAGCATAAAACAAAATAACCTTCTTCAACCAACAATTTAATATGATCCTCTAGAAGAAAAAGTTACAAAGAAACTCCAAGTAAATTAGGATGAGAATACTAACCTGAAACATTTACAAAGAATATCATAGTGAACTAAGACGGAGGATTCTAACTTGCTTGTATAAAACCCTAATCTAAATGAAGTTTCATTTCCTAAAAGTAATGATGAATGCAAACTTCAGATTCTCTCTTTAAGACGGCTATGAGGCTGATAAGTTCATTGGCCAGATCTTAAAGGAAGCTAATTTGTCTTGAATGAGAGAAGAAAGCATCATCATCATCATCAAAGCCGCGTCCCAACTATGTTGGGGTCGGCTACATAAATTCTATTTCTCCATTCCAGTCTATCATTGGTCAAATCCTTCAATAGAGAAGAAAACATATGCATTCAAATATGTCCATTAACCGGCATGCCAAGTTAACCATACCCTATAAACAAGGACTATTAGAATGTTTTGACTTCTGATGCTCCACCATGCTTCTTCAAACTCATGCTACTTCTAGCAACTATTGACAGAAAGCCAATAGCATTACAGCAAGTGAGCAAACAACAAAAATAATTTCATTTAATTTTTTCTGGTATTTATTCAACTCTTACCACGAAACATTCTTTTGTGGTGTGCTCTTTCTTGGGACTTTTCTTTTGGTTAATAGTAGAAATTTATAAAAAAGGAAAAGGGAGGTACAAAAGAAAAGGACTGAATCAATGAGATGCCACCAAACAAACAAGAAAAAAACACCCTATAGTCCATATGCTTAGCCAATGATTGGAGCCTTCACCACAATCATTCATGAAGGAAAACCTGAAGAACTCTAATTCCTTGGTATTTAACCTGAACTCGCCCTGCCTAACTCTTTGTTATTGCTTTCCATTTCCAATGCACCAAACCCCTTAATGGCTTTAACATTATTTTATTTTATTTTTTCGAATGGTGACATTTATTAATTTAAGCTAGCCAGTACGAGAGGTATATATCAACAAGCCCTGGGAGAAAAATACCCCAAATACATACAGCCCACGTGAAAAAAAGGATAAAAGTGATACCAACAAAAAAAAAAAAATTAAGAAAGCCACCTCCCTCCACTTAAATTTGGCTTCAATGAATTTATGGAGCCATTTTCAGAATATAACCTTGTTTTTTTCATGGAGGAATGTCTTCAGCAGTATGCAGACATTCAGATGTACATGAATGGAACTGTACATGTGAATATGTAAGTCAATAGTGTTACTGATGCATTGATGCAGATTCACATGGTCATATATTAGATGCAGAGTCATATGGATGCATTGGCTTCCCTTGGCTGCTTGTTCAAATGATCATTTAAGTGCAAATATTCAAAATAACAGTTCCATTGTATGTGTGACACAAACATTGAAATAAAGAATCCTTACCAACTCATTGTGTCGACCAAAATCATCAATTAGGAAGTTGAGTTGACCAGGAAACTCAGCTAATTACCAGGCCGATTAATAAATTAATTTTAAAATTTTTGTTATGAGCATATATACATTTATATTAACTTAAATATAGAGAAATGTATAAAAACATATTTTTCACCAGAAAAATCTACATAAACTCATATGAATGTAATTTCAATCCCATATTATCATTTGAGCATTTCTTATTTTCCCATTTTTTCACTGTAAGCTTTATATACACATTTCATTTTGATTTTAACATGTAAAAGATGAAGATGCCCCTTTATGTTGATGCAGCATACTCAATCAATCCAAGAGTCAAGCCGAGTCACGAGTTGATGAGGCGGGTTGATTGGATCCCGACCAAACCCATCTAAACACGAATACTAGTTCGACAAGAATCATGCATAAACTATGATTGAGTTGGCCCTAGTCGACTCACCAGGTTGGAAAAACCATGATTATGAAGCAAGAATTCTTATAGTGTAAGTTACATATACACACCCCTCTCTTTTTACTACAATATATATATATATATATATATTTGAATGTTAATGCTTGAGAGGGCAAGTGTTTGATATTTTGGCCTTGATTAACCAGAACAGTGAATGGTGTACATCAAGAAAATGCTAAGATACAGCAAACTAAGATGGTTGGTAGTCATATCCGCTGATAAGTTACAAGGGAACACACACCCCCCGACAACAACCCCAAAAAAAGAAGAATAAGAAAGATAAAGGAAAAAAGAAAAAAAACTAATGCATGCAAATAGTTCTTCCAAAGGACCATAACTCATGTAATGATTTGAATTACCTCCCAGTCAGCATCCATGTCTTTCCCGCGGATAATTCTTGTTGGTCGAGAATACGCTTCAACCACTTTTGGCAAAAGCTCATCCTTGGACAAGGCATCCATCTGCAATGAAAATAACAAAAGAGCAATGCCTTAAGTAATTTTCTGGGGCAGTTTTTAAACTTGCAAATCCTTCTGGGGCCCATCTTGATGTGTGCAAATCACAGCCACAGGGTCCAATTGAATGCACTTTATCAGTATTATATGATGATTGTACCCATCTCTCCAACGGCCGCAAAGTTGAATGGTTTTATAAATGTCCATATAACCACCAAACTTTGGGGGCACCAAATAGATTGTCACGATGACAAGATTGCTGATCTTTTACGTGCCCCTAATTCACTGCAAATGCTTTCAGTACAGCTCTAAATTCATGATTGGCACATACCAAGGTGGGCCCAACAGCAAGGTTAGCGAGTTTCAAACCATATGGTGCCTGTACCTCTTAATGCATTGCGGGGCCCCCTTGGGATGTATCAAATACTCTCTCTGTGGCGCACTCATTCAAAGTTATAAACCTATCACTGCAACCAAGTGGTGGCTGGACCTTTTTAAATATGCCCCTATTGCAGGGGCCACTTGGGATGTAGCAGATTCACAGGATTGAACGGGTGTGCAGGAGACCTTGAGGACAGGTGTGCATTGCTTTTATTCCTTAAGATTTATAATACAATATGTTTTTGTTTCTTCTCACTAAGGAACATGAAAGGTCACACACACACACACACAATCTTACAGGCTTTAAATAACTCAAAACTTCTAAGAGGGTAAAACATAGAGAAAAGCCTCAATGTTTGGATCCATTCTCTCTCTCTAACCCATCCAAAAAATAAGTATCAAAGGTACAATCACTCAATCAACACAAACTTTACCAGGGGCTTAACGAATGGAAATACTACATTAGATCAAGATAATGTCCTTTCTCTATGCTTTAGAGCAGGGGGAGTGGAACATTACTAATGGTTATAAACTCTTTTATTTCTAAGAAAGAAAATGATTAAAAAAGTGGAAGAATACGCACATAATTCCTTTAAATGGAAATCCTTTTGCACTTCTAAAAAAGTAGAGTTAAGCTTAAAAAGAGCCCATACTTGAAAATTTTAGATGGCAATCCTTTGCACAGTTGCACTTCTAAAAAAGTAAAGAGTTAACCTTAAAAAGAGACCACACTTGAAAATTTTAACATGACATAAAGAGAATTTTAAAAAACTGATGGGAGATAGAAATATGAATCACTTACTTTCACTGCTGATTGTGCTGCCAAGCACGGCCAATTTGCACGCTCAGCAAGAATAGAACGGACTATTTCAGAACTAATGCCCTTATCCACCTGCCATAAAAGCATTAATAATATGCATAAAGCCATCTGGATGATTCCATAGAAAGATGGTCATCGTTTCTAGGATTTAATCCTAACAAAATAAAGTCAGATTTATTGAGCTGAATTTTATCATCAGACTTGGAATGAAAGTTTTATGCAGGATACATACTATAGGAATTTAGAAATGTCCTGAAGATCAGAAATTTTTTCATTCCTGTGAGAGGCATGATCACACAGAACTAGTTCTAACATACAACTAGCATCATCAAACAATCCAAAAAGATTTTATCCAAGTTTCTGTAGAGCTAGTGTGGTACATATTGCTCAATGTGTCAGCTTTGTAAGTCCCTATATGCTGTCTCTTTGCCCGTTATATCTTGAAGCAGTTGAAACTGTATTTATGATCTTTAGAAATCTAGAGGACCTCCTGATCGCAGTCTTCTTTTTGTTTCACAAAGGTATTTTCTAACTGCTTCCTATAGTACTGCTAATTCAGCCAATCATCAGTCTACCACAGGCTACTGCAATGGTGAAAACCTAGTTACTTAGAGAAGTTGAAATGCTGTGGCAGTCATGGATGAGATTCATATTTAGCAAGGTGCCACATAAAAGCTTTGCAACAACCAAGCAGAAATTCACATTGCTTATAATCAATTTCCATAAAATAACAAAGCATAGAAGTTTCGATTGTTGTTAGTGAATAGATGACTCGTGGAGAATGATACACTTATGTTGGTTTGCGACTCTGCAATGCAACTTAGAAACATCTTTACGAAAGCCATGGGAGATTCTTTGATTAAATCTGCTGATAGCAAGTTGGGGATGATTAATATCAATTCCCTGACTTGAGGGGGAGTATTGTTGGTGTACAGAAGTATATTGATGACTCGCTGAGATAGAGAGAAATTTCACTATCTTCTTCCCCCTAATTTTTTTAGAGAAATTTCACAATCTTCTCCCCCCTAATTTTTTTTTTGTTCACTCCTAATTTTTACAGCTTTCTACTCCTAGCAAACACTCAGAGCATAACACTCACTTCTTGTTTTTTTTTTTCTTAAAAGTGAAGGACCTCAGACTTCAGAAAAGGTCATGGACCTTGACACATGGAGAAAGTTCAGGTATCAATGACACGAGTTTAGTGAAAAAGGAAAAGGTCTAATGAGACCACATACATGATACAGCAGACTGTCCCCCAGATACTTAAGTATAATTTTGTGTAAAGCAATCCATTTTGATTGCCAGTTTACACCACTAATGAAGATAAAATCAGCAACTGCATTATAAAAAAGTGAAGTGTAAAAAATGGATGCTTGCATTAAACTGCCATTCTAGTAATGACGTAAAAGGTATGTAATAATGTAGAACATTTTAGTTAGTGTGGGAAACATACATACCAGAAGTTGTTCCAGTCTCCGAGTAACAAATTGATGCACCTAAGAAATCATAGTGAGAGTCAGACACGCCAACAAGTAGAAGAGATTTCCTTTTTTTATAGAAAAAAGAAAAAGAAAAAGAAAAAAACCACCTCATTGATAACATCAGTGTCCACTTGTATAGGTTGAACCTCTGCTGCCAGTTTCAAAGCATTTCTTAGATCCAAGTTCTTGTCATTTTCCACTAAAACTTGAACCTGGAAACAAATCAAAGAAGCATTGAACCAAACCAAAGGCATAGAATCAATCCTTATTTAGAAAGATGAAGCTCAAAAAAAAAAAAAAAAATGCGTACAAGCCCATAAGAGATTCTTCTCAGGCCAAAAGGATCGTTTGTGGAACTTGATTGACAACCTGCTCCAAATAAGCCAACAAGACTGTCTAATCTGCATGAAATGGAGCATTATTATGAACCTTTAATAATGTTAAATGCATAGTGTTTAAATATGAATGAATGTTAAATGCATAGTGTTTAAATATGAATGAAAAGGCACAATAACATGATAAAGGCCAGAAAAAGAAGGATGGCAGACATAATAAAGCCAAAAAAAAAAAAAAAAATCAATGAAGACCAAGTGATCATTCTGGGTCAAGTCATTGCATTTTTGGAGGTTTTTGATCAAGCTCATGGAATCCGTAACCATGTCAGATGGGTTTAGACCCAACTGTAAGCCCCATGATAACAAGACAGTAGGTCTAGATGGACTGCATAGCCCAGCTGTCCATTTGTAGACGAAGCAGTCAGCAATCCACCTGGATGCAGTCAGATGGCCAACACACCTAGCCAATCCCTTTGGATCCCTCCACAGTTTCCACCAGGCCTATTTAGGCTTTGCAACCCAATGGTTTGGGCCCAGATCGAGTAGGCCAGTCCAAATGGGCCAGCTGACCACCCAAGTGCTGTGGCAGCTTTATACTTACTTCTTTCATACACAATTTGGGTTTTCTTTTGTTTCATTATCTTCAGGTATGCCAATGGCTAGGATTAAATTATCTTGGATGCTTTAAGTTAGATCAATGGACTGAACTTCCTTTAGGGTGTAATAGAAGCTTTAAAACATTAAAAAAAAAAAATAAAATAGCTATGAAGCAGTTGGCAGGGAGTGCTTGAAAATTAGCCCCTTGAGATCAAGGTTTTTAAAACTCGGACTTGAGGGGTGACCGGGCCACCCCTCAGGACTTGAGGGGTGACCGGACCACACCCTAAAGACCTTAAACCTAAAAAAATATTGAAGATGATTAAAAAAATTTAATATCTAAAAAATGCTATCCTATGAATTTAAGCAATGCGTTTTTGTTATTTAAAATGAATTAGTAACGACAGGCAGTCACATTTGGTTTTCGTTCAGTCTGACAAACAGATCTAGAAAATGTGGTTTTAATCCTCCCAAATTAGTGCAATAAGAGTAGGGGACCCGATGGCCTCAAACATCATCTCACAACAAGAAAATAGGAAAGAAGTACCGATTGTTAAAACCATGATTGGGAGCTGAGTAGGAACCCCCTAGGGTTTTGACCTTACAATCTAGTTTTCTTCTTTTGGGGTTGATCTTCAGTGATATCTTCTCCTTTCTCTATTATGTTGTCTCTTAGCATATTTAGCTCTCGAAAACCCTTGAGGGACAATTTGGTAAAAAAATATTGAGTCTCCCATTCAGAGAAGAAAGAAACTTCGAGATTGTGGCTCTATTTGTGGGACTTCTCAGGAGGTATCAACCCTGTCCTACATCAGTAACCTATAGAGACTTCTCTAGATTGTTCCATGTTGAAAGATTGTTATAAATTTCTTTATTTTACATTCTTAATCAACTTATTACGATTTCTCCTTTACATAGTTTTAACTTTCAAGAGCAAAACATGCCGGAAGATTGCCCAAGGAACATAAGAAAATCCTAAAAACAATAATTTGAATGGTCATACACAGATAGAATTACTTAAAAAATGGCCCAAAGGTTGAGGCAACTGCAAAATACCAAAACGAAAGAGACTGATAATCGACCTGTCAGCAATTGACAAGACAATTCCTGCATCAGTTTTTGGTAACACATCTCCTGAAAACCTTGGAAGTGTAATCTCAAATAAAGCCTCTGCAATCTGTAACATCAATATTCAACTTCAGGTCCAACTGAGTACCAAGCAATAGACATATATTTATAAGGGTAGATGACATTATTACCTAAAGGCAACATCAGTGTTGAACAAACTGAGGTAAAAGGTACAAAAGTTAACCACGGGCACTCTCACAACTATAACAAGCAATCTATTTTTCCTTATGCACATAAAAACTAGTTGACAATGTAGAATGGAAAAATGCATTTCATTTTTCATATTGTACTGTAGTCGCGTGAAGCAAGCATTGTAATCATACAATATTATGTTTAATAAGATACACTTTCCCATATTTGGAGGTAACCTCCTACTTGCGGAAGATGCAGGTTGTTCTAGATGCGACTGAACACATGAAGATGATAAGGGTTTATGGAAACATCCTCAGGTATACATGAAGAAGAGTCAATGTGAGGAAGAACACATTGTCACTTGAGAGGAGTCCCCTTGAACTTGAGGGGACATGAAAGGTGTTTGCTTTGGGTAAACTAAAATGAAATGTTTAAAAACATCACAGAAATAATGTCTTTCACTGTTACTGGATATATAGAACTTATATCCTTTCTAGAGCTGGAATATCTAAGATTATGCACTCGACAACCTTGGCATCCAACTTGTCTAGACAAGCACTAGAAACAAGCACAAAACAAACACACCCAAATCCTGAAAACATGATAAGCATATGATATGACTAATATGAAATGCAGCAGTAAGAACAACATGGTCTTGTGTTATTAAGGTTAAACACCCTATAAGAGAAAACTAGGGTAAAAATACTCATGGTTAGAACCTGAAATGGCTAATTGAGCCCCGTGACCATGAGAATAGGAGAGTCCCATAAACCCCATAAAATTTTTAAAAAACAGAGGTAATTGATAGAAATAGACTACAAGTTGGAATGAAAACAGGTTGGATCCAGGGGTGGAACCATGGTGGAATTAGACCCGGTTCGGTCTTTATAGATCCAGTTCCAGATCTGAAACCGACACAGGACCTATGTGTTGTATCTGAAACCAACATCAAATTAAAAAAAAAAAAACGGATCCAGTTCTAGCTCCATAAGATGCATAGTGCATTAGTATAATTAGATAAAAGAGCTTCAAAAATAAATTTTTAAATATACAAGTGAGACTATTAAATGGTAAATAATTAAGTTAAGTAGACTATCAAATATGAATATAACTCAAGATATTTAGACCCTCAGAACCTATATATTTTAATATGGGAGTGCAATCTTCTTGTATCTGGATCCTCAGATCAGAACATGCAAGGATTCGGTTCTGGATACAAATGTTATGGATCTTATATGCATGGTCCCAGATCTGGATCCAAATTTCTCCAGGATCCAAAAATAGTTTCCATGCCCACTTTATTTGCAACCGGAGACATTGGATCCTCGGATAATCAGATGCACATTTGCAACCCTAATAAAAAGGGTCAAATGGGTAACTTCTCCACCAAAATTAGTAGGTTTTGGGCTAAAGTAACTAAAGTTTCCCACATGGTGGTGGCCCTGGTGGGTGACTTTCTAGTCCAACTTAGATTAAAAAATGGCTATTTTTCATGCCAACATTGATAACAGACGCCTGCCCCTTGTGAGAAGATTCGCTCATGTTCACAAAGTGCCATTGCTGTATAAGAATTTCAAGCCTAAGCTAACGAAAGTAGTCATTCAAACACGCATGCACGCACAACATTAAAAAAAAAAATGAATCAGTTACTAGCTAAATACCTGTTCTGAATAACCGTCCCTCAGAGCATAATGGCGCGCCATTATTCCAGAAAGGGATGTGAACTCCATAACAACAGCAGTAGCAAGATCTGACCTGGCCAAAGCTGCGGCATCATGAACAATGGGGAGCACATTTTGGTTTATGCACATAGCCAAGCTTAATTTATTAAGAGTCTTTTGGATGCGTGTCATCTTGTCCAGCATGGTTCCTAGCTTCTCCTGTACAATTTCACCTTGTTTTCAAGTTGTAAGAGTCATAATAAAATATATTCATTATGGATTCATATGAAACAGCACTACTTACATGAAAGAGAATTCCATTCAGTTGACTTCGAAAATCAGAAAATCTTTTACTTGTGTCCATCTTATAGAAAAACTTGGCATCTTCATAACGTGCTCTGCAGTGAAAAGGTAAATGTGTTTGATCCACAGCATGGCACACATAGAAGTGTCAGTTCAATTTTGTAAATCCTTTCTACAAACATGTCAGAAGATCCTTTCAATATAGTTGAAGAAAAGATAAAACAACAACAACAAAATACTTCTTTGACCCAGGCAACAATAATAGGTTATTAAGATTCATGCCTAACCTAAGTACAGCTTCATTCCCTTTTCGTACTACCATCTCATTGATCAAACCATTCGCCACCTAAAGAAAATTTCCAACTTCAATACTCAATATAAGCAAAACGACTAGCAGATAATATAAAGGGTGTCCCAGTTAAAAGAGATTAAGTAGAATCTAAAAATGCTAAATTTTTTGTTATAAAATTTTGTAATGAATCAATTCTAAAAATTGCCGACCGCACAACTAGCACGGCGGAGAAGGCGTCCTTCAAGGGGACAACTCCCATTGCATTGGTTTCCATCCTGGCTCGACAGATTATATGGTCATCCAATGTTTTTAGAAAACTGCTAACAATAAAAAAAGATTCTCACAGTAATGAAGTATGGCAATAGTTTTCCCCTGGATTTATCAGTCAAAGGGAAATACTTCTGGTGCTTCTGCATAACCTGCACAATCAGTTTGAACAGAATGATCACATCATTTTCTGGACAAGTAGAAATGCAAGTTAGAAAGTTAAATCAAGCAGGAATAGTCCAAGGGGAAGGGGAAGGCTGAAGAGGGACTGGATGGATGTAGTAAGGTTGGATCGTGAGAAGTGCAACCTATCCGAGGTCTTGGCACAGGATAGGTCAGAAAGGAGAAACAGAATTCATGAAGCCGACGACACAAGGCTTTCATCATCATCATCATCAAAGGAGAAACAGAAGTCCTAACTCGTTAAATTAGATTATGTTTAATAGAAACCCCCCGAGCTATAAGCTCTCATGCCAATTATTTTATCAATTACTTCAGTTCCTCACAAAGCAATTGACACAGCCAAGAGAAAGTCAAATCCCAATTATGGTGAACCCAATGATACCTAATCTTCAATCAAACAAAAAATCCACTCACACAAGGAGATTAGTAGAGATTCGCCTACCATTGGCCACGAAAATCCACCACAGATCTTCAATCCAATGGAAGATGCTCAACCAATAGGAGAAGAGATAAAATTGCACACAAAGCAATTTTATTGAAGAATAAAAATATCATAAACAAGCCTCCTAGGAACGTTCTCTTACATGTGTATACTCTAAATAGACTTGAGAACCCCTAATCTAAGAATACATCATCACAATTTATTAAGAACAAAATCCCCAATTAAAGACTCTAGATTACACTCTCTAGAAAAAAAAAATCCCCAATTAAAGACTCTAGATAAAATAACAAAAAAGAGAAAAAATAAAGGAATTGAAGAAAAGAAGAAGTTGTGTACGCATATTTGGGAATTGGCAATGTTTTAGGTGCTCTGATGGGTCCCATTTGTTGACAGATTGAAGTTAATCTCCTCATCCTAGTCGGCATACGCAAATTCTCTCCCAAAGACAACTCTCCACAGCCAGTTGTCCCAATATCTTAAGAATTCTCTTATACATAAAATAAGGAGAATGCTTCTAAAAAAGCTGAAGCAAAGAAGGAAAGTACTTCAGAATTTCTTGGACATTCTGGAAAATCTGATGAGAATGGAATAGACCCCACTTCTGGCCCTTGGTGGGGCCAGCCACCTATTTCAGTGGTATTCCACCCTTGGACGACCAAGCTAGTACTGGCTTTGATGGGCTAGGTCCTCTTTTGGACCCACTTCAGGTGGGCGAAAACCTAGACACCTGATATCCACGTGTAGTAGGCCTGCTGAATAATTTTGGGCTGGATTGGGTTGTTTGATAATCCAAACCAGCCATTATGGTCTGATTTATATCCCTTTTAATGTTAGCATCTTCACGATAGATTTGGGATTTATTTTAGACTCATCATGACTGTCAAAATTTACAATTTGACTCATTACATCTAATTGGGCCCTCATAAAGGTTGATCGAGACCCTATTTGATCGATCAACTCGTTCTGAGTACTTTAGGTCCTGCTTTACCACATGATCCACTAAATCCAAGCTATCCGCTCCTGCATCAGCTATTGGATAGAATAAGCAATAGCTGGAATTACGAATAAAAAGGCAGTCGAAAAAAGCTAGTCATGACAATAACATTATGTCAAAATGTTAATGCTATATAATCTCTTAGATATCATTTCATAGTATTAAGCAAGGGCGGACCCAAGTACATCCATGTGGGGGCGGTCGCACCCGTGTCACACCCATTGGACCTTGGTCCGCTTCTAAAACCATAATGAAAATTCTGGCTCTGCTTCAAAAATTCACATAAAAATCCTACATCCGCCCCCAAAAAAACCCACATGAAAATCCTGCGTTCGTTCCCAAAACCCAATTGCCTGTTTGGGTCCGCAGTCCGCACCCCTCAAACAAAAATCCTTAGTCAGCCACTGGTATTAAGGATACTTGGTAAAAGGCAATGTCATTGAACAGTCACAAATCTGACATCTATCAAGGGGCACCTACAAGCATAAGACAATTTTTCGCCTATTTCTTTTGACCAAACCAATGTCGTTAAGATGGGCACCTCATGCTAATACTAGCAAACAAGCTACGTGAAGGAATCTTCAAAAAAACAAGTTCAGTAGCAGAAAGTCGGACAAATTTTTCACAACTTTCAACATAACAGTACCAGGAAACAAAGGTTGCATTGACAACTTGAATCATAGTATGATCAAAACTAATGAACTAGACCCAGTTAGGTAATGACTAGCCTCTACAAAGAGTGCAATATCCCACATCAAGAAATTAGAAGGATTTTGGCCTTAAATAAATTTGCAAAGTTGTTCCATCTTTTCCTTCTTTTTTTTCGAGGTAATTCTTTTTTCTTTTTCTTTTTTTAAAGTTAAGCCATCTAATCAAATAGATAAGTGTCATAAAGTGACTATAAAAGTAATTTTCGTCTCTGAGCTGAGTAGCTCAAATAGTTTTCCCCCATGGCACCCAACAACTGCGAGGCCAACATTCACAAATATCAATAGATGCTAGACGAAAAAATGATTAGCTAGTTGCTTCTGTACCAATGAAAAGGTATCATCAGCCACAAATTGGCTTACCATGATTAACAAATCTTTTGGAAGCTCCAAAAAGGACTCGTCAAACTTTCCAAGTATTGGTACTGGTGCCTCAATAAGATTCACAACCTGCATATTGTGGACTACATTTTCTCAGATGTCCTTATCAGGCAACCAAACTCACTACAAAAGAAAGTAATCCATACCTCCTCAAGCAAGCTATCCTGCATGATAAGTTGCCCACCAACACTTCCTGCTAATGAATTAGATCTCTGTAAAATTATTTTCTTGCGCTCCTGTCATGGAAGCTTTCTTGAAACATTAGATACAATTTGCCAATAAAAAAATTATATAAAACCCGTCATTTGCACACTGCACTGACAATGAATTTGTTGCTTTATAACACTTAAGTTATACATTAACAGGTACGTCTATTGTCAGATATGGCAGATTTTGACCTTTACTGACACATTATAGCATTATCAAGCTATAGATTATGAAGAATCTAAGGTGGTTCCATACATGACACATTAGATCACATAAAGAACAAGAGAAGTTACACCTATTTATAATATCCTTTCCGCCTAGATTGGGGATAATTACAATGTAAGTCCACTAATTTAGGATTACAGGTCATATATCCAAGATATCTAAGATAATATAAATTTATCCTTACAATGCCATTCAACATGTACACAAAGATTGTATGACCCTTCTTCATGTACACAAAAAACCTTTCTTGACAAAGTATCTATATCTGACTTTGACCCGTCGAATGTAATAAATAAAGATCAAGCTTGGTTTTTAATAATTAAAGGAATGTGATCTTCATGGTAACTGACAAAGTAATGAATTATTTTCAACCTATTGATAAAGAAGGAATTAAATCTAACTTACATCAAATCCAATGGTAATTCCTGCTTCCTTCATAATATCTACATAAGATTCTGCACTTTCTACCTGCAAAATTCAGGTAAAAATCCTATAAAGATTCTTTGATTTATTAACATAAAAACAAACCCCAATAGAATGCAATGTTCCATCATGAAAGTCGAGAAAGTTTTTTTCTTTTTAAAACAAGTAAAAAGAAAAGATCAAAAGAAAAGGATAGAAAAAAAAATTCTAGCATATTTAAACTCTTAGAGAAAACTAACCACAGTAAATGATTAAAAAAAAAAATTTAGGGCACGAAGGCTTAGTAATGATTCAAATGAAGTAAACCCAGCCCATCAGAATGAAATGCTTTCAGCCCAGAAGAACATAACTCTAGAACCATTTACATCTTCTTAATCCTTTAATAAATAAAAAGGCAAGGCATTTTTTACAGGATCAGGAAAATAAATGAAAAAGGTATTTCATGTGTACAAGAGGTGTTGAGCAGGGAGTTCCCAAATTCTTTTGGCTCTACATAAGGACTCCGTCATTATTGAAAACTTTTGTGTCTTAGGCAGTGAAGTGGTTCAGGGGTATTTTAATTCTAATATAATCTAAGATGATGAGAGTGATAACCACCATGAAGTTGAGACGAGTTCATAGTTGGGCTTACGACCATGTATTGCCAGTCCCCGAAATAAAACCATGATACACTTTCAATGAAAAAAGACATTCCTTGTTCTGATTTAGAAACCTCAATGCCTAAAAGGATATTTCAGCAGATTAACGTGTATGATATCAAACAGACAACATGGGCTTTGATAAGATTTGCAGTTAGTGCCCTATCATCTCTGGTGAGAATGATCATCAACCTAAATAACCAAGGTAGTAGTCCTTTCATTTTGTTACTTACGAATACATGTACTCAAGCCAACACGACTTAAAGTCCAATATCTAAGAAAGCACCATTGCACTACTAAAATCATGAATTTGGTGACTATTTCAATCTATATATGGCTATTTCTATATGACAGATTTTTATTACCTCCCCCTTATGAAGATGACATTTCATCATCAGATATATGAGATAATACCTCAATAATAGGTGAAGGCGAATTGCGAAGGCAACGCGTATTTTTCCCACTGCAATATAACATAGGCATTTATAAGTATACAAAATCTGCAAATGAAACTCTTTATCTGTTCATCAAAAACGGTAACAACGGGTTTTGGGTATGGTATGTGCACTGAGTGAAGCACTGACAATCAAGAATTTTTTTTGTCATCAAGTTCCCCTTCACAGATAAAAGGCCTCCAATTTGAACATTTTTAATCACTCAATTGGAGCAATTATTTGGCAACAGCCATCCAAACTCAATTCGACCTATCCCAATATCAGAATTGACAGAAGATGCATAAAAAGCTTCAATGATGGGATGAGGCTTAACGACAATGATGAAAACGTTGATTCATAGAAAGCTTCTGATAGCATATATGAAGAGATCTAAAAAAAAAAAAAAAGTTCCCAGAGTCCACGCAATCATTTCTCACTGAAACTCCTCTTTGGGATGCTGATAAAACCTCTCAATTTAAAAAAAAATATCATTGCATGGTTCCCAGAATTGGTTTCCTGGGAGATACTCTACACTCTACAGAGCAAAAACCATCTAGTCAGCACAAGGCACTACTCATAAGGCAAAACAAGGTTCCCAGAACAAAGGATGTGGTTACCTCTTAATTCCTGCAAACGTCAGAGGTACTATTGAATTTCCATAAAGTGCCAGAATCCAGCGAATGGGCCTGCTGAACATAACCTGCAAGAAAAAGGAAAGCAATAAAGCACTCAATTGACTTTTGCACTGAAATATAAATCCTTCATATATGATATAAGAAAAAGGAGCCAGGATGTTTCATAAAACCATAATGTACATAGCAAAATGAATAACAAAATCATTTGCTAAAAAACATTTTTTTTAAATAACAACAGATTTCATTAAGGAAACAAGTAGGGATATACAATATAAGAGATGAATACAATATGATTAAAATAATATATATATATAAAAAAAAAAAAAACAAATGACACACGACAGATAAAAACGGTGACGGCAACCCAACCCACACCCACACCCTACATGCCTCACAAATAGAGATAACCAAAATACGAACCCACTACCCACCCATGGCCAGGCCAAATAAAACCAGATCAAAGGGGCAGAGACACTACATTTCTAAACCACATTGGAACCCCCATGACACCCTGCTTTGCCAAAATACCAGCCTCTCCATTTACACTATGGATGATCTACCTAAACAACTGAAATATTTTGAAACAAGTCATGTACCTTTTTGATACGTCGGGGTGCCTATGTGGATGTAGGCAAGATTATTTAACTTATTCGATGGCAGAAACTGAACCTGATTCAAAAGATAGCAGTGGTACATTGATCCAATCGTTCCCATGAGACCCACCGCACCTTATCCTCCGCCTCATCTGACCCAACAATTCCTCCCCGTAAGAGGACCAAAGCACTGTCCCTAATCAGCCCCAGCCCCCATAGATTACTTCACACACTTTCATCAGAAATACTTTGAAAGACTCCCCCAGTAGGGGATCCTGGCAGAAGGCCGGGAATAGTTCTCGAACTGCTCTTACTTCCTATGGTCCTACAACACTTACCGTCAGAACTGCTCAACAGGTGAGGATTAGATAACTTTAAGTGACTGAGGAAGCAACATAGTGTCTAATATGGGAAACAAGACCGCTTGACCAATTGAGAGTTGAGACCCCTTATCTCCTATTTCTTCCTTTATCTACATGACCACAATAAACAACCCCCCACCCCACCAAAAAAAAAAAAAAACCCACACACACCCACACCCCAATCTCCATATTTCAAAAGTAAAAAAAACTGCTGCATAGCAAGCAGACCTCCCACCCAAGTGCTTTAATAGCCACCCACAACAATGGACCTCAAAGATGAAAGTCAACACATCACCATGAACCTCCGAACTGTACTGAAATAACGCCATCAGATAGCTGTGTGGCCTAGGCACCTGATCCCTGATTATTCGACTAAAAAACTAAAATGTCACTTTATGCATAAATATATGCTAAGAAGCATATTGACAAAAAAAATCTCAGCCTTCTTAAAGAAATTCTCCAAAACAAAAGAAATGTTCAGCTCAGATACAGGAAAGGGCAAGGAAAGTTAAAATATACAAGTGGACAAATTGATGCATTACAAGTGGAAATAATATGTACCTCAGAGTTCCAACGCATCGACTTTTGAAATGAAATTTTAGCAATAATGCTGGGCAAATCTTCTGCCAACACCTAGGACAATAAAGTTGAAAATAAAAAACAAAGAAAGCAATTTCCATGTTATTGTTTGACACTAGCGATCGAATCATATCCAATGCATTTTCATTGAAAACAAAAACAAAACTAGATCCCATGTTTAAACCATATTGATAAACAGGAAAGCGTATACAGCTGGTTCCCAAAAAAAAGCGAACAAAAAAAGGAAAGTCTATATGATATTGACACAACCAAGGACTGCCTGGTTCGGGCATATTGGTACTTCTACCCACAAAAATCTCCAACCAGCAAAAGCAAAGGAATATCTAAGTGATACTCACCAGAAAAAACCCACAAAAGTGTTCATTTTCTAGCCCCAATATCAACTCAAGATTCCTCACAGAGGAAACACAACATTGGAGAAGAAGAAAGTGGATTTCATAACATGTCTAATAATTCGCTGGCATTCACCCCTAAACAGAAGCAAATATGTGTTCTCATGAAAAGAAAATAAAAGGAATGAATATATCTTGCCATCAGATTGCAAATGGATGTTTAAATCCTGGCTTTTATAACTCATAAGAAAGAAAATATGACAAAGCTACTTGAACTTAAGCCTTAAAACAATAACAACATTAATAAAGCGTTCATTTGCAAATTTTAAGGAGATTTGGGACGTTCCTATGTTCTGTGTTCAGAACATCTGCCCAAACTTGGTCCCATGTAAACTATCTTTGCCATTTGCACATGGACTTAGGACTACCCATGATCAAGATCAAACCCAACCCCCCCTCGCCCTCTTTCTCTCTCTGCACGTTTTGCTCAATCCATCTGATCTAAGTACTTTTCAGCCTTAGAAAGCACTTGATCAGGCTCTATTTCATCCAGATCATTATCACATATAAAGAATATGATCAGTTAAATAAAAAAGAAGATCATTTTGTTCTTGATGCATAATATAGTAAAGGATAATCAGAGCAGAATCTTTTATCAGTAAAAAACTGATAACATGATAATCATTGAGTATAGATAATTTGAATGGATAAGGAGGATAACCTGCCAAAGATACTCATAATATGTTTGATGGTTGCTGGATTTCAAATAATTATAATATAATAACTAATAAACTTGAAAATGAATAATGCAAAGAACTCAGAGTGTGTTCCAAACATATCATTACTGCAGTCATAATTAAACCAAATTCTAAAAATACCCAAGGTTCTTTAAACATGCATCATGCGGTATTGACTTGATGCATTTTTCATATTTTCATAAAAAACTTGATCCAGCTAGCGACATTTTCCAAGCAGAATTGAGTTCCAAAGGATTAGAACTGGTTAGATTCAAACCTATTCCATTTCCAAATTTTTTGCCCAATATCAAGTTTAAAGATCCTGAGATTTGATCCAATATGCAGATTTTTGCCCTTCATGACATGGTAACAGAAAAGAATTTTTCTTATCAGTTGGTACTTGGTACAGAAATACTACTGCAAAGAAGACCAGAAACAAACAATAGCACAACCACAATAAGGCCAACAATTGACCAATGAGGCAACAACCCCTGAACTATGGCACCTCCTAGCTTAAAAACAGTACAAATAGCCATGGCTGTTACCTTCTGTGGAGTTTTAAATGGTTCGAGCCAGGAACTGAAGAACTTATTGCAGTAAACAAGATTCACATCTTAGCTACATAGTGATAACAAAAAATTCAAAGGGGAAAGATTCCCTTACATGAATATGCAAATCTTAAAACAATCCCTGCATATGAACTAGTTCTACTAATGGCCATAAGGAGGAGAAAGCTCAGACCTCTAAAGAAAGCCGTGCAGGTTCCTTCACACGAACATATACATAATCTGTCTTCCCTGCGACACAAATACACCCCCATAACTTCCACAACTTTAAATTAGAAGAATTAAATGATTTTTTCTATTTAATTACTTGTGCCAGCAACATCTCAAAAGTACTTAGCAAGACATTAACTTTTTCCGGGTTACACTGGCAAGTCGGAAAAGAGGGGGGAAAAAGTGTTGGGTAACATCTAGTGAGATCAAGATGGAACAAAAACAATGTCCACATCCGACAAAATCTTTGTAATCAGGGGTGGAACTACTTGCGCCCCAAAAAAAACAAAAAAAAAAAAAGTGAAATCTAACATATTTAAATACTGGCCCCCTCGAAAAAAAATCTCATTTTAAGTAGTGGCTTCCTCAAGGAAAATCTCGTCCTTCCGCTCTTGTTTGTAATCTGTTCAGCAAAAAATTAAAAAATGGATTTCAGGCTGGAGGAAGTGCTCTGTTTCTAGATGTGCATCAATCATCTGATCCTTCCGGACAAGATTTTAAAGCACTATAGTATGAATAGAATTCATCCTTCATTTGCGGGAAGGTACTTGTATCGGGTATGTTCTTTTCTTAGCAAAAATATTTTGTTAAAAAAAAATAGAAACATGAAGAAAATGTGAATGCCTGGTCAAAGGAATATGCGAATTAAGATGAAACAACAGAATAGAACTCCACAGACATTTCACTCACATTTCATCCAGAAAAAGAAAAATGCAATATAACTCCCTTGGAGAGAGAGAGAGAGAGAGAGAGAGAGAGAGAGAGAGAGAGATTTTATCCAGGTACAAGTATCCAGAGATTATCCAGGTACAACTATCCAGCATGAACAATCTAATACTAACCATCACCCTTCTTAAACATCAAGTTCGTTGGAACAGCATATTTACGGCAGAAACCCTCAGCAGCCTGAGAAATATATTACAAGGAAACCACAAAAGCATATCAATGTTGGCTTGAACAAGGAAATTCCATTCCATGAATAAAGCATTTAGGAAATTTCTTGAACTGTCTCATTTTAAAACACTTTATACAACTTCGGCAGAGAGAAAAAAAATTATCAACAAAAAATGTATCTTAAGCCCGTAGAATTTTATCCTATATATTAGAAGAAATCATCAGCAATTTAAAAAAATATATACCAAATTGAATTTATCTTAAGCATAAGATTTGGGCATCATAAAGTCCAGAACATACACAAAAATAGTAAGGAGACAGAACATACTAGAAGCATGAGTAAAGGCTCAATATTTATTTCTTAAAGAGGATGGTGACGAAAAGGGAAACCTGGCCCCTTGTGAAATGATTTCATGCCTCCCTGATTAGGAAGGCACCAACAAAAGGGACAGTTTGCAATATCAAATCCCTTCACCACCTTTTATGCCATTCCCAAAAAAAGGCAAACCTGATCCTGCTAGAATTGGAAGGGTACTATTTGATCGAGCACATGGGGTTAGGAAACATGTGTGAGGAGTTTTGCTGAATTAGGGGAACTCAAACAGCCCCATAATTACTGAGCTTTAGAGTAACGGAATGGAACAACATACTAGAACATTGCAGGGGGTTTCTTGTAATTCTAAAATTCAATTCAGAAAAAATAAAATAAAATAAAAAGACAGTAATAAGGCAACACGTGGGCTGGTTTTTCAGCCTTGATTAATGGGCTCAGATAGGCCCGAATCCACTTGGGTCCAAGATCCCTTGGGTCGCCCACAGGTGTACTGTCGGTAGTGCCGACCACAATAATAGGTGGACCTTGTGGGCCCCATAAAAAAGAACGTCCAGAGAGGTCTGGACATCCTTATCCAGGGGATTCTTCTGGAAATCATTGACTTTCCTCCCAATTAGTTGTTAATTTGTGTCAATTAGGATCTTCGATTAAAGCACTAATTGAGGGGAATTATTGATGTAATTGGATTTTATTTTTTGCAAAGCACAACACATGACTCTGACATTTAGAGCACAGTCGACAGTGATATCTAGAGCACAGTTGTTAATATATATATATATATAGAGAGAGAGAGAGAGAGCACAGTCAACAGTGAACAGTAGGAATAAAATTGATATTTCTTTCTAATCTCTGCACTATCTTCCTTCCCTCCATTGATTCTCAATCGATTGTGGTATTTTGAGATCTAGCATTTTGAGTGGGTCGCTCTCCTCTTTTCCATGTCTAAACCAAGTCCAAGAAGTTGCAATCCCTGTGTACTGCTGTACAGCAGTATTGAGACAGATTACATACTGTCTTGGGTTCCCTTTTGGTGCCCATCACTGCGTCAAGCAGCTATCATACCAAGGGAGTTAGAGCAGCATGAAGAATTTTCAATAGAAAATTTATTAATTTATTTACTTATATTTAATTTGGTAACTTCCCAGAAAGTACAGTTGGACCATTCAGCAAAGTTTTTATGACTTCTACCCAAATGATGTGCAATATCTGCAAATATCAGGTTATTTTTTATTACAAAAATCAAGTTTAATTAAATTTAGTTTGTGAGAGTGTCCAAGTCAGGGAGAAAAATCTTATAAGTACTCCACAGTTAGGGTCCCCAAGTTATCATTGAGTTATAGATGAATGTTGGTCCACTTAATGATTTTGTGTAAAACCTACTCAACCATTAAGAAGGCTGTGTTGTGGCAGTAGAAATGCTATGTAGCAGTCTATGTCACGAAGATTGATAGAGAATGATAGTTGTGGAAATATTGGATCCCTCAAATGGACGATCCTCTCTTCCTTTTATAATCTCATTTGGCCTTAATCAAGGCAATTTAATCCTAATACAATCTATCTGTTATGGAAACTGAGCTGTTAATAGATTTACAGTGATTTGAATATATCCTAACTTATCCCACGTGATGGGTTGATTTGTTACAATGAATGGGCCTGGGCCTGGTGGGCTTTGAGCCACTTGTGTTAACACCCCCCCTCAAATTGATGATGGTCAAACAACAGCAATTTGCGAATCAAGAACTCATGTCATGGCCGAGGCAGTCCTTTGGTGAAGATATCCGCAAGTTGCAATTCACTGGAAACATGTGGAAGACTAATGACCTTGCGAACATATTCATCTCGAATAAAATGACAATCCACCTCAATATGTTTTCTTCGTTCATGGAAGATTGGATTCTCAGTGATACGGATGGAACTAGTATTGTCCGCATGAAGTGGGGTAGCTGAGGTCCGAGGAAACCCAAGATCTGCAAGTAAGCCTCGAAGCCAAAGGATCTCGAAACAGGCAGAGGACATGGGGATATTCAGATTCAGTGGAAGATCTGGAGACCCTTTCTTGCTTTTTGCATTTCCAAGAGATGAGTGATTCGCCCAAATACATACACCAACCTGTAGTGGATCGGCGAGTATCCGGGCATCCAGCCAGTCGGCATCAGAATAAGCAGTTAGTGTGAGTGGTGTGCTAACTGGAAAAACCAAGCCTCGTGTCGAAGAACCAAGAATGTACCGAATGATCCGTTTGACTGCAACCAGATGGTGATGCCATAGTGCTATCATGAATTGACTAACAACATTCACAGCATATGAGATGTCAGGCCGAGTAATGGTCAAGTAGACTAGACTCCCGACTAAGCGTATGTAGGAGGTGGGGTCGGAGAGGAGGTCCCCATCATCTTTCTGGAGTTTCACATTGACTACTAAAGGAGTGTCTACAGGTGTTGCATCCTTTTGGCCAGCAAGATCAATGAGATCAGTAGCATACTTATGTTGATGTAAAAATAGTCCCTTCCTAGACTGTTGTACCTCAAGACCCAAGAAATATGTTAATGGACCCAGGTCTTTCATATGGAATGCAACTTGAAGTGAAGATTGAAGACTATGGATCATTTTACTGTGAGTGCCTGTTATGATGATATCATCCACATATACTATAAGTATGGTGGTAGATTGAGCAGTTGTATTCAAGAACAATGAAGGATCATAGGGACTTTGAGCACATCCAAGATGAAGCAAAGTAGAACTGAATTTCTCAAACCAAGCTCTGGGTGCTTGTTTGAGTCCATACAGCGAGCGACGGAGCCGTGCCACCTCGTGTTTAGAAGTAGTATCATATCCTTGAGGAAGACGCATGTACACTTCCTCTTTAAGATCTCCATGGAGGAAAGCATTCTGCACATCCATCTGATAAAGGGGCCATGAGCGTGATGCCGCAACAGCAAGAATGGTACGCACCGTTGTCATCTTGGCCACCGGAGCAAATGTCTCATCATAGTCAATACCATACTCCTGACGGTTGCCAAGTGCCACTAACCGAGCCTTATAACGTGCCAGAGTACCATCAGAATGTAGCTTGATAGAGTAAACCCACTTACAGCCAATGGGTTTGATGGACGGAGGACATGGAACCACATCCCATGTGTGATTCACTTTGAGTGTGTCAAGTTCTTCCTGCATGGCCTGCCGCCAACACTCATGTTGCACTGCTTGGGAAAAATAATTAGGAATGTGAACAGAAGATAAAGTAGCAAGTAGGGATGTATGGGTAAAGCCAAACTGATAGGGGGGCGAGAAATCCTAGATGATCGACGAAGAGGAACTGACTGGGAGATGTCTGGAGCAGGAGTTGGGTCAAGTGTCGAGGAAGCTAACAAATCAGGAGGCTCAGGTGCAATCGTATTTTCCCGCCGACACCTTTCATACACAAGTAAAGGCTTGATAGAGTCCATAGAAAGAACAAGAATATTATCACAAAAGTCAGGAACAAGGGAAAGCACAGTAGGATTATCATGATCTAAATGATGTTGGAAAAAATACTGATTTTCAAAAAACATGACATTACAAGAGGTCCTGATACGTTTCACCTTAGGATCATAACAGAAAAATCCTTTTTGGTCAGTTGCATAACCTAGAAAAAGCACACTTAGATGATTGAGCAGAAAGTTTTATTCATTCAACGGGGGGAAGAAGAACAAAACATATACACCCAAAAGTATGGAGATGAGAATAAGTAGGATGCTTATGAAATAAACGAAAATAAGGTGTTTCATTATCTATACGAGGGGATGGTAGTCTATTAATGACATGAACTGTTGTGGACAGACCTTCAGGCCAAAATTTTAGTGGAACAGATGATTCTAAGAGAAGTGACCTAACAATGTCCAAAAGGTGTTTGTTTTTTCTCTCAGACACACCATTCTGTTGTGGTGTATAAGGACATGATTTTTGAGAAATGATCCCTTTGTTTTGCAAAAAATTCTGAAACTCATTAGACACATATTCACCACCAGAATCTGTGCGAAGTGTTTTAATGGATGTGGAGAAGTGATTTTCCACATAAGCTAAGAAAACTTTAAAAGTAACAAATACCTCAGATTTTGAATGTAAAAAATAAATCCATGTAAAGCGACTGTAATCATCAATAAATGTAACAAAATACTTAAATTGAGAATGGGATATGACAGGTGCTATACCCCATACATCACTATGGATAAGATCAAAACATTTCAATGATAATGAGGTACTGTTGGGAAAAGGAAGAGTCTTACTCTTGCTCATTTTACAACTAGAACAATCAAAAGAAGCATCTTTAAGAGAAATTTTATTATCATTAAGTAAACCAGATTGAAACAAAGACAACAAAGTACTAGAATGAGGATGGCCTAATCTATTGTGCCATTATTGGCTTTTCTTTGAACTAAAAGCAGAAAACAAAGCAAAGGCAAACAAATTCCTATCTTGTGTAGAGAGTTGTAGCGGAAAAAGACGACCACACTTAGGTCCCTTCGCTATCACCTTCCTCGATGCTTGATCTTGTATCACAAAACCAGAACGGGAAAAAGAGACAGAACAATGGTTATCAACTAGTTGTCCAACAGATAATAAATTTGTAAAAAACTGAGGAGAAAGAAAGACATGACTCAACGGTAAAGGATAAGAGATCTCACCGATGGCAGTAATGGGTATACTGCCACCATCTGCGGTATTGATTCGGAGATTTCCATCATAAGGCTTTACTTGAGATAAATTATCAGAAGAGTGAGTCATATGATTAGAAGCCCCCGAATCCATATACCAGGTAGAGTTTGAATGTTTGGGTTTACCTGAGAGACCAAGAGCAGAAAAGGCATTTACTATCATCTGTTGAACCATTTCAGGGGTAAGAGATGATAAAGGAGGTTGAGCAGGCATGACTGTAGTGGCAGCAGGACTAAATGCAGAAGAGGACGCATCCAGGGTTGCCAGATTAGCCTTCTGTGAGGAAAACTGAGCACGGCGCCGACATTCCGGAAAAACATGGCCTTTGCGTTTGCAGTAAGAGTAGAATTTCTGATTGCATTGAGTGGCGACATGGCCATACTTCTTATAAGAATATTGTACTTTGGTCATGTCTCTGTTTTGTTGTTTGGGACAAGCAAGATAGGCAGCAGTCAGTGGTCCTGGAGATATGGCTTATTGAAGAGCAGCTTGGGTTGTAAGACGTTGTTCCTCACGAAGAAGCTCTCCTAAGCACGAATCAATAGATGGGGAAGGCACCCTGCTCATCAGATTAGAACGAAGTTGTTCAAATTCAGACCTCAGTTTCATCAAGAATTGATCCCGTTGACTAGTGGAATGAATGCTTTGAACCACCGCAATCGAGGCATCAGGTAGACTTGAGTAAATGAGCTCAGTATACTCCGTCCATAAACGAATAAACTGAGTAATATTCTTGAATGGACATTGTCCCTTGATTAAACTGGGATAACACATGTTCTAAGTGGAAACGTCTGGCGGAGTTATCTAGTTGATACACCTGTTTAAGATAGTCCCACATTCCTTTTGCTGTTTTATAGGGCCGGAGATTCAGATTGTACTGTGGATCCACCGACCCCAGAAGCCAAGTCATGATTTGGGCATCCTTGGTCTCCCATTTAGATACTGCCTTTGACATCCTCTAAAGGTTTAGGATCGGTCCCGTTAACATGTCCCCATAACTCTTTTTCCTTAAGGTATACTTGAAATTGAAATGCCCATGATGAATAATTTGTCCCATTGAATTTTATCAAGTAAGTTTCACTTTTGTCCATGATTATAACTCAAAATTACTAGATCAGCAGGCCTATTTTGATCAAGTAATTCCAGACAAGAAGAAGAGAAGTCTCCCCAGCAGTAAGTCCAAAAACAATGAACAGAAACCGAACAATTTGCAGAAGAAAGTGCGGGAATGACAGAAACCAGTAACTCCAAACACAATCAGCAGAATCCAGAAATGGCAGAAACAGATTTCAGCAATGGCAGAAATAGTGTAGAAATGGCAGAAACAGTGCAGAAATGACAAAAAAAAGGTCCAGACAATCCATAATCCAAGATTTTGTATGGCTGTGATTAAAACTATCTTAGAAAACTGGAAAATCACAAGTGGGGTCAGATGGCCTACCTCTGATCTTGAAAAAATGTTGAAAAAAACTCCAAAATTACCAGGAGAGGGAGTCGACCACTGCTGTAGTGATTTTGGGACACACCATGATGATCGCAGGTGGGCCACTGTTGATCATATCGTCACAGAAGAAGGTTTCAACGTCTGTCTGCTTTCAAAGAACACAGATCCCTGATCTGGTTGTTGCTAAGATTACAGATCCTTGATCTGTGTGCCTTTCCCAAGAGCTGTTTTCAGAACAGCAGGTTTTCAAGAACTTCCCAAGAGCTGTATCAGTGATGGCTCTGGTACCATGTCACGAAGATTGATAGAGAATGATAGTTGTGGAAATATTGGATCCCTCAAATGGACGATCCTCACTTCCTTTTATAATCTCATTTGGCCTTAATCAAGGCAATTCAATCCTAATACAATCTATCTGTTATGGAAACTGAGTTGTTCATAGATTTACAGTGATTTGAATATATCCTAACTTATCCCACGTGATGGGTGGATTTGTTACAATGAATAGACCTGGGCCAGGTGGGCTTGAGCCACTTGTGTTAACATTCTAGCCCTTAGGATATGTTGTATATAGCATACCAAGGTACCTCCTAAATCAGCAGTGTGGCTGGGTATGCAATTTAACACTGTGGGGCATATAAAATTTTCAACTCCTTTATCAGTCAAGTTGCAAGAACAGACGAAGACCCCATCAAAGGTTATGTGTACTGAAGAACAAGATGACAAAGTTCCACACCAAAGTAATCACAAAAGGAAATAGCTATATAATGTTTATTCCAAGCTAGTGCTGGTGTAGCACTAGCTTGAGGGGGAGTGTTGGGACTTGGGACTTGGGACTTGGGAGACAGTTAGGCTTATTTGTAACTTTTCAGTAATTATGGTTTAATTTTTAGTTACGAAAAACTTTGGTAAGGAGGGGTTTTTATAATTAACTATACTCAAAGTAGTGGATAAATGTGCCTTAGGTCAGGATTAGATTAACTCTGAGTTATATTAGGATAGTGTTGTGTTGCGAAAAACTTTGGTAAGGAGGGGTTTTTATAATTAACTATACCGAAAGTAGTGGATAAATGTGCCTTAGGTTAGGATTAGATTAACTCTGGGTTATATTAGGATAGTGTTGTGTTGTGATTAGGTTTCCTATTATGCATATGAGTTGTGTTTCTTAGTTTGAGTTAATAACTTTGGCAGTATAAGTAGCCAGTGGCTATTCTCTGTGAAACAACTCATAATTTGTCAAGATATAGTTCCTAAATTTCGATGATAGCTAGTGAAACTTTTCAGTGGGTTCTTCCCACTTACTTTTCTGCATTCCAAAAGTTGGCCAGGCAGATTTATTTACCAAGTTAGATGTGAATAGAGCAGAGATGGTAATATAGCTCAAATCTTCTTTCTCGGCGCTTCTAGTGAGGTTGGGTCATTTTCCCGGGTATTTTGCTTCTTACAGATACAAGGAAAAAAAGGTAGTATATATCAGTTATTCTTTAATGCATGTAGCTTTTCAGTTTCAAATAATTTTGTTGCCAACTAGAGGAAAGAATAATAAAAGAAATTTACCTCCTTACACTGCTAATAGACAAGTTAATTGCTCATATTCAAGAGGAGATGCTATGGTGTATATTGTTTGCAAAGAATACGGTGTCAGTAGTCGGTAGATGAATCAACAGACAATGTGAATGCAAAACTTGAGAGATTGCCGGAGGCTTTAAAATCTAAAGACTTTAAATTAAGTTGTACAATGACAAAAATATATGGATTGCAACTTTAGCGGAGATATGCAAACATCTGAAACTACTTTGAGAATTGAAGCTCAAGAGATACTACAAAGAGATTCATTATGATACCTTCGCTTGATAATTACTAAGAATGGAGAGATTAAGGATGGATGTCGAACACATGAAGAGAGGGATGGTTAAAGTAAAGACTTGCTACTGAAGTGCTTTGTGATCAATCCATACGAATAAGATTAAAGAGAAAATTTTACAAAATAGCCATTAGACCAGCTATAACCTATGAAGCAGAATGTTAGCCAATCAAGAAGCAACATGTGCACAAAAGAATGTCTAGGAGAGAGAGTAAAAAATGAGCGGCTTTCAGGAGCATTTAGGCATAGCATCAAAAAGTGATAAATTATGAGAAACTCGCTTGAGATGGTTTGGACATGTCCAATGCAAGCCTCAATGGAACCATTGAGGAAAAGTTTTTCTATGCAGATTGATGGCCCGCCAAGGAGAAGGAATAGACCGAAGAGAACATGGATGGAAGTAGTAACAATAGGTCTAAAAAAGTGCAACTTATCCGAGTATTTAGCCTAGGATGGATCAAAATGGAGAAACAAGATTCAAGTAGCCGACTTCAACATAGTTAGGACACAGCTTTGATGATGTCGCAAACGATATATGATAAAGGTCCATTAATTATTTCAAAATACATGGGTAGCAATGTAGCATGGCCAAAGAAGCAATAAATGAACACAAAACAAAGTAAAAGTAAATTTAAAAGAAGTTTAAAAGAAAAGAAAGGAAGAGGCTGGCCTCATAAAATGCAGAATCCTAGTTACTGAACATTAATATAAAAAATACTGCATTAATCAGGAAATGGTTGCATGCACCAACAACTGTTTAATGACCACCAACAATATGGACCTTAGTGGGATTTCCATTATCATCAAATGCCTTTGCCACTGGAGGCCCCCGAATCTCAAGCTCATTCTCCACTTGCTTAGAGCTAAGCTTCTCAACAAGAACCTGAAAAGGCAAGTCGAGGTAATTATTAGTGTTAGTTATGTGAGAAACAGACCTTTGGAGAAGAATTAGTTAAAAAGATTATGCATCAAATATATAATTAAAGTGGCACCAAATCCAGTCATAACTTGCTGATACAGATCAATATACCAGCACTATTAGGGGAACTCTGTCTAAAAACAAATGCTAACAAAATTCATGCACAGAATAGGATCACTCGAGATACTTATTAAATTAATATTTCCATGTAGTGTATCACTTCCCCATATTCAATTTTTTCAAAGGCATACAAACACACCAAAACCTAATCACAACAATTAAAGAATCTAAAGAGTTATAAAATTAAAAGTGCTCTAGGAATAATTGACGAAACACTTGGCTTTGTCGATAATATACCATTCAACCTATACCGAAGGAGATCAAATGTGAGGAAGATGTTCTAGCAAAGTCACAATTTCTACCACAGCGCCGTTGCCAACCTACATTGGACATGCCCAAACCATCTCAAATGGGTTTCTCTAATTTTTTTTTCCCGATTGATGCTACCCCTAAATGCTCTCGAAAGCGATCATTTCTAATTTTCTCATCTCTGCTATATCCATTTTGTGCATATGTTGCTTCTTGATTGGCCAACATTATGCTCCATAGGTCATAGTTGGTCTAATCGCTGTCCAGTAAAATTTTCCCTTCAATCTTGTTGGCATTCGTCGGTCACAAAGCATTTCAGAAGCAAGCCTCCACTTCAACCATCCTACTTTTATCCTATGTTCGACATCTTCATCAATCTCCCCATTCTTACTAATTATAGAACCAAGGTAGCAGAAAGAATCACTTTGTGGTATCTCATGGTCTTCAATTCTCATAGTAGTTTCAGCTTATTTCTATATGCCCACTGAAGTTACAATCCATATATAAAGAAAGAAATGCATATGAAATAGAAATAAATACCACTATTCGACGTGGAGTGCCACATGCCAACACCTCCCCATGGCTCACTCTTCGTTTTTCTAGCAACTGCACAATTGAACTTCTGAGCTGCCACAATCAACATTTTTTCATCAGAACGATAGCAGGAAAAAAAGTTTAAAATGCAGTCTAAGAGAGAGAGAGAGAGATCATGTCCATGCGCCACAGGTTAGAAAGATGGAAGGTATGGTGATAGCTTGTTCACTTTCTACGAATAGAATACATTCAGCCAACCCCAGATTGATGGGATAAGGCTAAGACAATGCACTGTTTTTGTTCAAAATTAGTGGAATGGTAGTCAACAACTAAACCCGTGATGCAGTTTTTCAAGAAAAATCAATAATGCAACAGCAGATTTAGTTAAACAGTTTTCGAGGAGCAACTAGGTCAACTGCTGGCAGTTCCTCAGGTAACTTACTTGTTCACTTGCATCAACTACATCCTGAGGTGGCAGCTCCTCGGTTCCGACTTCAACAACAAAGACCCTTGGATCCTCTGTTACCTGCAACAAAATCAAGCAAATGAAAAGATTATCAAGTACTTGACCATGCAAAGTTTATGACAAGAGCCAGCCATACAGTTCCAAGGCTTTCATTGAGGCAACCATGAGAGAAAGAGAGGGGGGGGCTTCTGCCCTTGAATTTTCAAACAAGCACAAGTAGATCTCACAACAAAATCCTGCCATCCAATCCAACAAGGATGGCATGAAGGCACATCCATTTAGCTTTAATGAGCAATGACAACCAGAATGCTACATGTAGAACAATAATAAATTACAAATTGCCCAAGATTAAAACTTAACCTTTGCTAACTCTGCTTGAAGAACTTCTTTGGAACAGATGAGATGATTAGGTACAGAATAAATGCCCAGTGGATGCCCAAGAGACTCTCGTGTCTTTACCCAAAGTTGTGCACATTGGCGGGCTAAACTGCTCAAGGAACAATACAGATTACAATACATAAGAGTTAGTTTCTCCTACCTTCAAATCAGACACAGCGGTAACTTCTCAAAAAAAAATTTAACCAGAACCAAGAATGCAATACTGGTGTCTACTAGGAGGAACACTGAGGGCATGTTTGTGCACATGGCGCGGAAAACCAGTTCTGCAGAAATTATCCTCTTAATAAAAGTATGAGATATAAAAGAGTCACATCTCACAACTCGTGCTCACAACAACCCGTTGAACCAAGATATACGTACATCTACTACGACTTTCTTTAAGTGAATTGTTTCTACAGAATGAAATATCAATAATAAACATGCTAATATAGCATGCTCTGATAACTATGGAAGCTCATAGGGTTTTTGTTTATTTATTTTTATAATAGATAAAGTGACTCTAAGTCACTACCTCATGCTTGCAAAGTCTTTTAGATTCAACCAGGAAAACAGTCTGACCTGCGCATGCGACCAAAATATCGAGCTCTTTCAGTTACTCCAACAAAGCCTCTAGAATCTAAAATATTGAAAGCATGGGACGTCTTCAGAAGCTGATCATACCTAGCAAGTTGTAGAGTAAAAGTCAACTTTGACAAAGACTGTAAATACTAACATCCCAAATACAAAATATAGTTCTGTCTGGTTCAAATAAAAATAAACGTACGCAGGGATCGCAAGACCCAGAGAAAGTAAGGAACGAGCTTCTTCTTCAAATATCTCAAAATGCCTCTGAATATGATTGACACTGGCATGTTCCAAATAATATGCACTCATTTCCTTCCTGCAACAAACAGGAATGAACATGATCTAGTGGTTACAAACATTAGAAGTTTTCTTTTCTTTTACCACCCCACCCTGTTTATAACTAAAAATATTTTTCAATAGGCAAGTGTAGTCCATTGGGTAGAGAACATATGGAAGAGTTAAAGGCTATGGTCTTCCTACATACAATAAAAGGGTTCAATGTTCTCCTACGAACAAAGTGGTGGTCCAGCTTGTGGGGCCCACTTAGATGCAAGTTTATCAATGGGAGAAGGGCAAATAGAAAGGTCTCGTCAAGGACAAGGGGATCCAAAAAAATCAGCCCCTTTAGACTATCCTAGCCCTTGATTTAACAGCCTTTAAGTTAATGGCATCTTAACCATAGATTTTCCGGAGATTTAATCCAATGGTGGGTGAAGGTTCAATGAGCGTAAAATTGTGCCTGATGCTAGATCATGGGATGAAAAGACTATCAAAGGGGCTGCATTGATGAAAGGTGGGCCCGAGTGGGCCCTACAATGCTGGATTCTACTTCTTGTTGCTCATAGAATATTTTCTCAATAAAAGTTATATAATTTAATTATAATATACTTATGATAAAAACTAATATTTAAACTATAAAATTTAGTATTAAACTGAACACAAGCCATATACATCATGAGGCAGGTATGGTACCGCAGATTATAAACCTATGACAGGTCAAGTCGGGTAGTAAGTGGGCAGGTAAGTTTCAAACAAACAAGAGGCAATTACTTCAACCACACTCTATAACTGGCCTCCTAGTGGCTAAAGTACAGATCGGTCATTAAAAAGTTGACCTCACCAATTGCTACCAGTGCATACACATCTATTTTCCCGAAGAAAATACTTTTCAGAAACAAGACAAGAAGATACGAGTAGGATATGATTAAAGAAAAATAATTCCAAAGGAGAATTTGCTTTACACTTACTCATTCTCTAAAAACAGCTCTCCGTAGGTAATTCCTTCAGCATATTGTATTTTCTTAAAATGATCAACCCCCTGCAAATTGAATTTGCATAAATGTCAGCTCTAGCTTAAGTAACATACTAGAGGTACAAAATGGATGTACGGCTTATTTTAACCAATTATAAAGTAACCTGAAGCAACATGAGGATACGCTCAAGGCCATAAGTTATCTCTACAGAAATAGGCAGCAATTGAAGACTTCCAGCCTGAAAGATTCAAGGGTAACAACTTATAAAAACATTTGGATATTTCTAAATAAGTTAACAATTGTTTGTCAATATATAAATGTTAAATGTGTAAACAAATATCTAGATTCAAGAGAATGTTTGACACAAAAAAAAAAAAAAAAATGCAGTACAATGGGATGATATCAGCCCCACTTGGAATAGCTGTCAGGTCCAATATACTGGAATAGAGGGGGGTCTATTATTTTCCCAGAAGCTTCGAAATGGTTGACATCCACATTATTCCAAGCATTTCCAATTAAAAAAAAAAGGTTTCTGCACTTCAGGAAATTCCCATTGCAGGAACCAATTTTTTAAGGTATTTCGTGGTATATGTAAATCCATATATCATTTTCATTTTCATAGTCTATAGCATCCATTAATCCCAGGACAATCACAGACAGGAAAGAAAGTCTGCTGAACAGCAACAATAAACTCAAACGAAGAAATCGAGTGACACTATACCACTATACCACCCAAAAAACATAAGTATCACAAGACAATAAACAAAGTAAGAAACCTGCTGGAAGTACGTGAATTGTGTAATCTCCATCCCATCCATCCAAATTTCCCAACCCAATCCCCAAGCACCAAGAACCTGACAACATTTCAATTTGGAAAAAGCTAATGAGCTGAGTGGCCAATATGACTAAAAAATGAAAAAGAAAGCCATGAATAGGCATGACTTTCAGAAGGCCTAGTATGCTTATGACTAAATTGAAAGAAAAAAAAGTAAGTGACCTCAAAATTAGAGATTGTAATGCATTAGATAAAAGTTCACATTATACTGAAAGAGAAGACATAAAATATACCAAAAAGTGCCACTTAAATCCACAAATTAATAAGTGTTACCGGACTTTCCCAGTTGTCCTCCACAAAGCGTATATCATGCTCGTTCACATTTATACCTGCTAAGAATATTGGCTTCAGATACTCAAGCCCCAAATACATTTAAAATATGCTCGATGAAAAAATCATCTGTTTTCTGATGGTGTGCATATTGTCAAACAAAATTGAATATTCCTTCTCCAAAAGCATATCGCAGATCATGATCCATTTAGAATTCTATATCTGAATGAACTAATTTAATCTTAATCTTAATCTTTAAAAATCACTAATTAACATTTTCTGTTTTATTTTCTTCTGCTGCTGATTTATCAATTCTATGAACACAGAAAATCATAAAAAATTCCTTTTAAGCAAAAGAAAAGAGACAGTTGTAAATTATTATTACGAGTGAGAAAAATCAAAAGTCTACCTTACCAAAACAGAGATTCAGTGGCTATGCAAGTATGAGCAATTTAAGATGCCATCCTACTGAGTGGATGTTTTCTTTTATTTATGATACCTAGACGAATAAGGAGCCAAGGACACAGTATGTGCATGCCTTCGTGACTTCATACTGACATGGCGGTCCTTAGAATAGCATGTTATCTTCTCGTGCTTGATATAACCACATGGAACGGTACTCATGGTAGCAAACATCAATAATAATTTCGCATGTCAGGACAACTTCAGCCATGCATGTGTCGACAAGACAACTAACACAAGACACTTCATATTCCTAGAAAAACTGAATATGTCTGCTCTGCCAATATTAGAAGGATATGATATAAGACACTGCATTATCTTAATATCAGGGAACGAGGAACTTAAGAATCAGAAAAGCCTAAGTAGACTCAGGCATGGTGGTGACAGAGTCATTCAACAGTACCAAGCTGTAGAACCATGAGAAGAACCAAAATAGAGTTAATGGTAAAATTGTGGTAGGCTGGTAGCTTGTTCACATGAGAGAAGTTACCAGAATCTGGTGGCACATTCGGAGTAGTCTCAGGGTAACAAATACTGACAACCATTAGAGAAAGAATAATACATTGACCTCTCCATGGAAGTTTCCATGTGGACTACTATTAAGCATTGGCTCATGTGGGGCGCATCTTTGCAAGATTTGAGCCATTTACCAAGCAAAGTATAAAAAACCAGATTCAGTGAGAATCGGCTGTGTTGCAGTCTGTGCTTTTTTTTTTTTTCTTTTTCCTGCTTTCTCCTTATGAAAATATTGTCTTGTCCTTTCGAAAATGATAAAAACGCAAACCATGACAGCTTTTCAAAAGATGAGTAAATGAATAAATGACAGCTCTTCTTGAAATGAGTAAATGACACCTCCTTTCAGTAAAATGTCATCTTTGTCCTTTTGAAAATGATAGCTCCTTCATCCTCTGGGATCACCTTTGCAGATGGCAAAGAGCTCACCTCCATTTCTCCACCACAATAGAGGAAATGCTCTTAAATTTGAAAATCTTGAGAGAGAGAGAGAGAGAGAAGGTAAAGATTGTAATGGGAAGGAGGGGGGTGCTGTTCTTTTATCACTGTAACTATTTTCCTTTCCCTCTTCCCTTTATCCACATGGGTTTATGAGTGGCATTCATGCAAATGTCTATACAACAGCAGGAACAAACACCCCAAGGACATTATTGTATGCAAGCATATAATTTAAATTATAAACCCAAGGAAAGTGGTTTCTAATTTGTCCACCTTAGAGAAAATGCCCACGAAATTTTTTTGCTAAATAGAGTCACCCAGAAACAAAAAGCTGTTCCAATCCTTACCTAATGCTGATAGGCTTCGGATAAAGAGGTCTTGAGAATTTCCAGGATCTGGCTTTAATATAACCTGAGAATGAATAAAAATGGACACATAAATTTGGAGGGAATACTGCCTGTACAGGCTTTGCATGAATTTCCTAGCATTGGTTGCCAGATCATCTAATCATTAAGATGGGGATGGAGAGTATGAAATTAAACTTAACCTGGAACTGAGTGTGTCGTTGGAGCCTATTAGGGTTGTCCCCATAACGACTATCGTCTGGTCGTATACTGGGTTCCACATACCTTCCAACAATAAATTAAATAAGTTACAAAAGACAACAATTAATAATTAGAACCTTCATGCAGATGTATGCACAAAGAAGCCATTGCTTTAACAAGCATGAGTCTTAGAAGATTACAAAGAATAAACAAGATTTGAGCAAAGATAATATGGTGCTTAATTAGCATTATTTTATAGTGTTCCAGATCAAACAAGGACATATATTTCAGCACAAACACAAAAGAAGTCACTTCATAGTGTAATTAAAAATATGCGAGTAAACTTAAATCATGATGTTTAAGAAATGCTCTTGCATTTACATTGGCCTACTTTCTCTTTCATTCTATATGAACACACACACAAAAAATCAAAATAAGTCCTTATTCCTACCAAAATGTAACATCAGTCACTAAATCTAGACTCATGAATGTTCAAATTTAAGATCAAGGTTTGTGCATTGCTGTTTCAGGGAATGAAGGGAAATAAACACAAGATGTGCAAGGTTCTGAAAGAATTTGCAGTTAAACAGGAACTTGCAAATAGATCTGAATAGTGAACTTTGAAACTTACACACATTTGAACAACCTGTTTGAAAACCACACAAACTAGTTTTTCAGCAGCTTTAGAAGACTACAACTTACAGGATATGTGGAAACAACTTCTGCACAAAGAAATCCTCAATGCTTTGAGCAAAAGAAAGGTTACTTAAAACAGAATAAAAGAACATATGAAGCCCTACATGCTGATTGATGCCATGTTGAACAGCTGAGATTAGGTTAAAAGGTGCTGATAAATTTCATAACAATAACCACACATGACAAAAATGATAAGCATCATTTTCATATTGATAATCGAGTATTGCAAATACGGCAGACGTTAACACCCATGTCAAACAGTTCCGTGTCAATTAGCATCATTCTCCTGTATCCACTCACAAGCGGAAATACTTGTGGGGCCCGCCTAGGGATGGGACCATTTCAATCCCCACTCCTACCTGTGTACAGTGATGGAGGGTTAAATGATGATCCCAACCATTTGATCAATGGCTGGCTAGTTTTCATTGTCCGAAATGAGCGCATGGTCGATCCAATGATTTAGTCCATTCAGATGAGTGTCAAACCCCGGGGTCGGTGACTATCATGGGATCCCTTTTTTATGATCCACTCGGATGGATCATCAGGTGGTCTCCACTGGGCATTTCCGCATGTGAGCTGATGAGTGCATGAGCTTAGGAGAGAATTCTCCATATATATGCATATAAACAAATTTTAAAAAAAACATATATATATATATATGTTCCCATCTAACACAAACCAAAGCAAGAAGAATAAATTACTTTTCTGCAAGAAGAATAAATTACTTTTTCTACAAGAAGAATAAAGGGAAAGTTGAAGCAGTTTTTTCACCAGGCAAGATATAAACATGCATATGTTAATGTAATTATGCATTCATCCCCTACTGGCATACTTACGCAACATTCCATGGTTCAGGGCCGAGAACCCTCAAGAAAGTCAAAGGATTCATAGTTCCAGCTCCAACCTAGAAAAAAAATATATCAACACCTCAAGTGACCATGGTCAAGAAAAAAAAGGGAATGATGAGTTGAAACACAAATATATAGCTGGACTGATCCTGTGTTATTGCGGTAACACAATATCATTTTTCATGAGTGTGCTCACTTTGATTGACCTGACCCACTCATATCACGTCTCTATCTGTGTAGTAATAGACCTAAATTTCACTTTAGCCTAGGTGATATAAATCATTGGATTGATCATGTATAAAAAGATAAGTTTTACACAAATTTAACTCGAGTAAAATTTGAAGAGAACCCAAAAATATGGAGGCATGTAATGTGAGTGGGTCAAATCAAGCAAAGGTGGACCTCACTCATAAAAAATCATGCATTATTGCCATCAACATGGTACTGACGGCAGAGTAAGATTATTTCCCAATATATTGAGCAACAAAAAATGAAGAACTGTAAAGTTCTCAAAATAATGTCAATTGCAGAGAAAGCGATTCTATGGAAATCAAGAAAAGCTGACATATTCTAGATCTAGTAAAAAAATTAATTAATTTTCAAAAAAAAAACTGAAATAATTCCCCTCTCAATTCAAACCCAATTTGAGTTGGATGAGATCAGCTTTTAGGCACATTGGCTGTATCCAGCCGATACATTTGGCCCAATAAATAGATGTGCTGGGCCAGACAAATAAATCTATGAAGGCTGAATGAGGTGGTACAACCCAGTCCAAAATACCTAACATCAATACTAAAGGGATGGTCATGGAACTGGACATCACTCTGGGGTCCATGAGCTGAACATAAAAATTAACCCCAGTAACTGAACAAGCTATACTTGGACAAACTTTGGCCCTTAGCAATACTAGATGTTTCATTTCCTACAGTATATTATAATAACTTACTTAGGTAAAATATTACCTCTGTGTTGCTGCATTGCATAACAGCACATCCAACCGAACCCCAATACTCCTGCACCAATTAAGAATATATATACATGTCAACAGAATTATACAAAGCGTTTTGTGATTTCTGTCCTGATATGCATTTTTTGTGGGTGGATGGCATATACATTGAAAAACAGAACTTTATCTAAGTTTTTTTTTACTTATTTTTTGAATTACATCCCTCAACAGCTAATGAATTCATAGAACTTCAACGTATCAGTAAAAGTAAACAAAGCAAATGGATACAGACTAAACCCATTAGTGCATACAAGTTCACCATGCAAGAATCAAAAGTGACCCAATGAATGAAGCTGAAACTAACAAAAAAGAATAAGACTTTTTCTACTGAGAACAGAAGCAGAGGAGAAATGATGCGTTGAGGGATGATGCGAAATTCCATGGAAACTCCTCTGAGCAAACGAAGCCTGGCAAAATTACCTGAAGGCGTTGGATGGCCTGTTGGAAAGTGGGAACGGAAGAGGTTTTGTTGGGACTGAGGGTCTCTGATTGGGGCTGAGAAGTGCTGATTGCAGAGGCTGTGATTTTGTGGGAAAGGAGGAGGAGAGAAGGGCGTCGCGGGAGAAGCTTGGAGAAGCGGCTCGTTGGGCTGCGTCGAGGGAGAGGGAGATGGGGCTTGCCGTGCCATTTCAGAGCCGATAGGGCTTTTGGAAACGCGAGCATTGCCGCGGGAATGATAGAGAGAGCGTAGCACCCACCAACTGTTTGTGAAAACGCGCGCGAGAGATACTCTTGCGGAAGGAAGACGGAAGAGGATTGATTGGGTCGATATGTTATCCCAAACGGGTCGACGTGTTTTTTATGTAGTTGAGAACTCGCGAAACCATGGGCCACATCACATGGGTGCGAGAAATCAGTGGGGCCCACCGGTGATTTGCCCATTTATTTGGAGATGGAGGCTCAATTTCATGCAATTTGGAAATGGAGTCCATTTTCCATTTGCATCCATTACATGTGAACTTACAATCTTTTTTATTTTCTGGAGATTTGATTTGGAAACCGAGGCTCAATTTGATGCAATTTGGAAATCAAGTCCCATTTTCCATTTATAGCCATTACATGTGAACTTATATGTCTCCGAAAATCCATCGAGCCCAATATAATGATAATCTGAATCATTTAAAATGAATGTCAACCTCTTCAATAACACATGCTGAAATTCCATTTCAATTAATGAGGATCCCACCATTCGACTAACCGCGTGATAAAAGTATAATTAGGTGGTAATGAACACGAAAAGTAGCTCTTTGCGTATATGGTAACTTGCAAGGCTCTTGAAATCTATCATGGGTCTTACGTAATGATAATCATAACCTTTATAAATGAATGTTAACCCCTCCAATGAATATGCTAAATTTTTATTTCGATAGACATGGATCCCCGCATTCAGATGAAAATGTGATTTGGTGGTGATTCAATCAAGTGTGGTTATCTACTTACATTTATTATATGTAAACAAGTCACGGGATTCTATCATGGGTCCCACATAATAATAATTCAAACAGTTCAAAATGAATGTCAACCCCTCCAATGACATATACTAAAATTTTATTTCAATAGATGTAGATCATACCACTCAATTGAGCACAAAATGAAAATGTGATTTGGTGGTAATTAAGATGAGAGTGGTTCTCAATTTGAATCTATTATATGCAAACAAGTCTCGTGGAACCTATTATGGGCTCACACAGTAGTAACTCGAAAGATTCAAAATGAATGTCAACCCCTCCAAAAACATATACTAAGATTTCATTTCATGAATTGATATTGGTAGTTACTATTTAAGGTTTGACATTTATTTTATTTTAAATTTTGGGAATCTTTAAAGTGGCCTCAAATAGATGGGACTTATCCTCTCACTCTCTCTCTCTCTCTCTCCCCCCTTAGGGCCCGTTAAGATATATGCAGAATATAATATTTTCATATTTAAATAACAACATAATAAAATATTGTAGAATCTACAAGTACAATATTTTAATATTGCTGTTTGGCAATTTTTGAAGAATTTGACCATTTTGTATTCCATTCTCTTGAAATGTCTACAAAGGTAAATATTGGTTGACATTGTTCTATGATTCGTGTTGTCTTCTTACATTGTAAGATTTTATCTTCTTTACTGTATCTTTATTTTTTTAGTTATTTGTAGATTTCAAGTAATATTTGATCCATTTTATTTACTGAACATCATTTAGTTTTGATGTTAGATCTTTAAATATATAAATTATAACATATAACATTTGATCTATAAATCTATATTTAAAAAAAAAAAGAGTAGACTTTTATAATTATTAATTATAACATTTTGCTAGCATATAAATGCTATACCCGAACCCAATCGAAAGTACCCAAACCCAAACCCAAATTGCCAAGTTGGGTTTGAGTCCGACTGATAGGCCATGAAGTGAAATGACTTGCCTTGGTTGGACTGGTTGGTCAACTCACAAGTATGAACCCAACAAAATCCGACCCATTTATTATTCAGGTTGGAAATGTCAACAGAATGACATAATACCACATGGGAATAAATAGGGACTAACTGGAGTCCATGGGTTGGGTTGAGGTCACCTGAGGAATTGCCACCCTTTCTTTACTATATCAGTTTTTTTAAGCAGATTTTTTTATTTTTGACATATAAAAATATGAAATTACACATCTAAAAATGTGAGAATTTCCTGTATCATATTCTAATAGCAAACCTATAAACACATTGTAAATGGGGCGGATTGGTTCAAGGCAGCGAAAAAAACTGAACTCGTCACAAACTCAACTGGAATAATTAAATAAAAAAGGGGTTTTTACCACCCTATGTATTAGGGAAAAAGTTGTAGCTTTAGTAAATGTGGGATTTCATCCACTCGTAAAAGATGAAAAGTAGCAAATGAGCTTTACCACCATATTTATTAGGATAGAGTAGCAAATGCAGGTTTTCATCTACTCTTAGCAGAGGTAAAGTTGCAATAGAGGTTTAGTAGCAAATGTAGGTTTTCCTCCACTCTTAACGGAGGAAAAGTTGCAAATAGAGCGAAAGGGCAAATGGGGACAAAGTAGCACATGCAGGTTTTCCACGGCTCTTAGTAGAGGAAAAATTGCAAACGAAGCTTTTCCTTCTTTAGGCAGAGTTACAAATACGTGGGGATTGGAATTTGAACTCACCCTGTTATGGGAGGCCAAGGCATTACTGCCATCAGTATCTCATATAACAATAGAAGCACCCCTGACATATTTGACTAGGATATAAGGGAAAAAAGCAATCGTTCGCATATTATAGCTGCATGATATGTTACATTGCTTAAAAAGTATCCAATACATTGAATCCTCATAAGAAAATGCAATAGCTTCCTATAAAATCCTATGGATCACCAGGCACCCAGCATCATTGCCACCACTGTCTCCCATGGATCACAAGCTAGACTTGCATCATTATGTTCACTATGCAGGACAATATAAAACTGCTAGCATGGCTCATCCACAAAAAAAAATATAAATCACTTGAAATTATTATTGTCATTAAAGCTTTGTCCCAACTATGTTAGAATTGAGTACATGAATTTTATATTTGCATTATGATCCAACTTTGGTTAGTAACTCGAAAGCTCTTACTTTAAACCAGTTGTGGGAAATTTTTTTACTAAATAAATGTTTGGTCCACCATTGGGTTTATCATATGTACAATAATATCATTCCATTCTAATGGATTTTAATAATTAATCAATTTGATAGTTGAACAAACTGAGATTGGAATAAAGCATGACCCAACACTAATATACATGACGATCTCGATTTTAAGCGGTTTGGATTTGATAGGATCAAAGTATTTAACACTTAAACATTCGTTTAAGTACAATGGCATCGGTCATTTAATTGCGGAACCGAGGGGGGTTGGCCGGTGTTAGACTACGTCCCGAGTTAATCACGAATAACTCTAAGCTTATGACTAATTAAGCCGGTTTAAATGAACTAATGGTGATTTATCGCCAAATGGATTGGAATTTGCCTAATGTAGGCTTAATGGTAAATGAGATTATGAAATGAATTGAATGGAATGGAAAATGAAGCTCAAATGAGCAAACCAATGACTGTTTCGGAAACACGGATTTGTACGTATTTTGTCGAATACGGAAAGTCTTGATACCCGCATGTGTATCTCGACGAGTACGATGATTTTCATAAAAGACTTGAATTGATTCGCCGAATATCGAATCAAATGGATCGTTAATTGACTTGAATTGTAATTAAGGTGACTTAATGGGTTTAAATGCAAAAAGTCCCCTTATATAATCTAAATGAGCTTCAGTGAGCTCATTCCTCTTGATTCAACCCTAGGCAACATCATGTTTCTTCTTCTTCTTCTTTCTTCAATTTTTCTTCATCAAGAGAGAGATTCAAGTGAAGAGGGGTTGTTTACTTCGTCTTCTTCATCTTCTACATCGTCTTTTAAGATTCTTCTTGGAATCCAAGCTTCAAGTAGAGGAATTTCATTCCAAAATCCAAGCTAAAGAGGAGTTTGTTTCTCTCAAGCTTCAAACAAGGCAAATATATGCATTTCTAGCAATTTAAGCTTTTATATAACTTGTATGAACTCAAGGAGTTCAAAAATGTGGTTTTTGTTCAGAGCTTCTGAATCTCGAAAATGAGCTTCTGGGCGAATTTTGGCTAGCCGCGAGGCTAACCGCAAAGCTAAACGCCAGAAAATCCGAATTTGACGAGCTTCTGGAAAGCTAACTGCCAACTTTCGGTTAGCCGAAATTGGAATTTCGGCTAGCCGCGAAGTGACCGCCAAGCTGACCGAAATTGGTCAGAAATCCCTGTCAGAAAAATCAGCTTCTGAAAAGCTGACCGTAAGCTAATCGAACTTGGTTCGGCTAGCCGCCAGCTGAATTTCGGCTAGCCGCCGGTACAGTTCGGCTAGCCGCCTGCACAGTTACGGCTAACCGCCAGGTAGCCGAAATTGACCAGATTATTCGTAGTAAGGAAAAATTTGGCCAATCGCGAGGACCGCAGTGAGTTTTGGATTTTTGCGAGAATTAAAAAGTGTTAACTAGGGTTATTTTAATGCATAATCAACTAAGTAATGTCATCAAAAGTAATACTTGCATTGATAACCAAAGTTGCACTCAATGGTTGGTTAGAGGCTTACTTTAGAATGAGAATGAGATTTGGCACTACCTAATGGTTTCTTAAACTCATTATTGAATTGCATTGAATGAATTGATAAATGAAATGACTATTCCTACTGCAGTAGATGAGATTGGGGTGTTCCGGAGCCCGTGGTGACACCAGTGATCTCTGATCAAGACACTGGGAGATCCCACCTTATTGGACCGAAAGGTCATTGACTGAAAAGTCATACACTGAAAAGTCATTACTGATGATATTACAGGCTCAGTTGCCAGTGCCGAGACCGTCCCGCCAGCGGAGGAGGCCCATTCGATACCTCCAGGAGGTGTAGCCGAATGGACGTGATCCGAGAGCGTATCTATGGAGATATTTTGGAACTTTTTAGAAATTGTTTATATATTCATTTTGGTAGTGTACGTAGTATCCCCTGCATTGTATTTAAATATGTAGTGGTTGATAGTAGGAGAATGAAACAATGTAAAGTTACTGTACAATCAGAGTAAATAGTCTGATTCATTTTGTTAAATGGTTGCAAAGTATATTCTTGTATATTCCGCATTGTACATTGACAGGTATGTATGCAAGATCCCTTGTGGACTTCGGTTTAACTTCGGTTAATCGGGGTTTACGGGAGTAAGTATGATTACATCGCGACCCGGGGGTTAACCCTAATGACTCTAATCTCAAGTCCGGGTCGTAACAGCTGGGGCCATGGCCCTCCCAAATTTCTGAAAAAACCTTTTTTAAGTTTTATAAATCTTCATATATTTTTATATACGCCCCCCCCCGCCCCCCCCCAATTCAAAAATGCCCTTATATATTTTGAAAACTATATGCATTCTTTCTATGTGGCCCTCCCAATATTTTTTTTTACAAAGTAGTCCCTCTGAGTAAGAATTCCTAGGTCCACCCCTCTCGATCATGAGGTGAAAAGAGAGTTGTGACTACTTTGAGATTTTTCTTTATATTTTAGGGAAAGGTATTTCGAGCAATGTTGGAAAACTCGACTCGTCCAATGTAAAAAAAAAAAATCTGACTCGAACAAAGTCAACGCGGAGACTCAGAAAAGTCATGCCTTTTTAAAAATAATTAAAAAAATACTTAAAAATGAATCCATTACTTATAAAATCCAATAAATACATTTATTTACACGATTCATAATAATCAATTCAAATTAATAATTTTATATATGCAAGAAAAGTACTATAATAAGGAAGATAAAGAACTATTGCATATTATATAATTTGTTAGTCAAAATATCAAATATAAAAGATCAAAAATATAAGTTTCAAATCACATTTCGGTCATCATTTTTTAATTGCCAACCCGAAGCCTCACGACAATTACTTATAAGTAATTTTAATTATTTTAAAATTAGATTTGCTTATTAAATGGTATGGAATGGATACAACCTATTACAATAAGTTGACTCGGCTGAGTCTCCCCTATTTTTGGCTTGGTATGTCAAAATGAGATTATTTGGGAGAAACAAGAGTCAACTCGAAAAGTTTTCCAACCATGACTTTAATATTTTATAATAAAAAAGGAGAGGACCGAGGAAAATAAAAGGAAGGGGAATTCCCTAGTCTTCTATCTGCGACTACCAAAACCCTCCCACATACTTTCCGTAAAAGTAAATTTTGTTTTTCAAAAGCAGAGTAGGCTAAGATCTGTCTCTTCAAAAAGTTGGTTTTCGCTTTTACTTCTTAAAGGACCATTTTTAAAATCTAATAATTCATTGATCTTTTTAAAGACTTTTACATAGGCAATAACCCACTGATCTTTTCAAAGGTCAAAAGCACAAAAAGTAGACAAGCTTAACAATTTGAATTAAGCATATCGAATTATATGATAACCAAGTTCGCACAACCCAGTTCTGTTTTTTTTGCCATTAATAAAAAGTTAAAAACCAAGTTGCCCTTCACTCAATTTACCAATAATTAATAATTAGGATTGTTGCTACTCCATTGCCTATATACAATATAACTATCACTCGAAGTAACACAAGATATGCAAATGCAAGAACCCTCATTTGCATGTTAACCCATTGCCTACGCTTGTTTGATGGATATTGGAGCGTAGTCTCGTAGATCTAATAGGTGTGTTTGTTTGGAAGCATTTATGATAGAAATTTCCTTTGTCCAGAATTCCTGATAGCAATGCAGGTCCGTCTCTTCTTGAGAATTTTGAATTGTGAGAATTTACAATTACGCCGTAGAAATGTCACTTCTGACCTGCAGAATTCTTAGAATCCCAGCATGCTGAAAGCTAGACAGCCCCCCAAGCATTCTGGAATCCTATTTGGAGAATCCAAATTCTGTAGATGAGAAATCTCCAAACGATTGCAAACAAACAGGCCTTAGGTTTTGTTCGAATTGTTGAATTTGAATTCTGTGGACAATGTTTCCCCACCCTTGCTCCTCATCCAAATAGAAACCAAATGGTTCGGAGCATTTCAACTAATCTGGAAAGGAACTAGAGCTTTGCTTCATTTTGCTGAACATGAAATTACCATCTGGCTACCAAAGCCATTTCAACATTCTGATGCTATTCAGATACATGAGTTGCTAATTCTTCCCACTTCCCCGTTTGAGGATTGCAAGAAGTTGCATACTCATGACATAACAGGGGACGAAGAAGACAGGAACATCACCACGTTTGCTCATTGGTTCTTTGCTAACAAGGGATTTTAGCAACCTATACAATCACAATGAATGGAAGTGTTTGTGATCCATGCAATCAACACTCCAAATATCTCAGAAGATTATAAAAGAAACAAAAAAAAAAAAAAAACACTCCAAATCTCTCCATGTGACCATTCCATGAATGAACCAAGCCTAGGAACGCACCACCCCGCCTTGCAATCTCAAATAGTCAGCATAGAATCGAGGATTGCCATCGTCGGGGTGGCTGGCATATGCATACCCACCATGGCTAGAGATGTCGAGCCCTGCGACTTCGTCAGCGATCGGTATCCTGAGAAGCCTCAGCTTGTGAAGAACATAGAAGAGAGGCCCCATGGTCACACTCACCCACAGCAAAATCGCTAGCACTTCGACCACTTGAGCTCCAAACAGTCCCCACCCACCTCCCAACAATAGCCCATATGGGCGTTTTGCACCAATCTCTCCTGAATCATATGCTTGAACTACAAACTCCTCATTGGCAAACAACCCTGTGAAGATAAGGCCCCAGGCGCCACAACCCCCGTGCAATTGAGCAGCCTCCAAGGGGTCATCATACTTCAGCTTGAGGGCCAGGATATTGAGCCCAATCAAGACCCAAGCCGCAAAGAACCCGCACACTATTGCGGCCCATGGCTCGACCACTGCGCACCCTGAGGTGATGGCAACAAACCCCCCAAGCAGCCCATTGCACACATCTAATGCGTCCCAGTGCCCCAATATCAAGCGCCTGCCAAAGAGTGTCACTAGGCCGGCAGTTGACCCAGCCAGCGTGGTGGTTACCGCGGTGCGGCCCACACCGGTCCAATTGCCTTGAGAAGTAGCATCAGGATAGGAAACAAGGATCTTGCTGAATGATCCAGGATTAAACCCGAACCAACCGAACCAAAGCAAGAATGTGCCCAGCACCACTAGTGTGGCATTGTGGCCACGCATTGGCACCGGGTGGCCAAAAGCGTTGAACCGCCCTACTCGCGGGCCTTCGATGAATGCCCCCCACAGGCCCGCGATACCCCCCACCAAATGAACCACACCGCTCCCAGCAAAGTCGATCGCGCCGGAGTCGAACAACAAGCCACTAGTGCAACTTGGGCTAAGCCAGCCCACACTGGACCATACCCAATGCACCACTACTGGGTACACAAACCCAGTGAGCAAGGATGAGTAAACAAGATAGGAGCTGAATTGGGTCCTCTCTGCTATGGAACCACTTGTAATCCCAGCGACGGCTATGGCAAATGCCCATTGGTAGAGGAAATAACTATAGTCATATGTGTCATTGGGCACATCTTTTAGTGCAAAGAATTCGGTGCCGATGAATGGATTGGAATTGGACCCGATACCGAATGCGAATGCAAAGCCAAAGAGGTAGTAGGATATGCTACCAACAACCGCGTCAACGACATTTGTGAGCATGATGTTCATGGCGTTCTTTGCACGAACAGAGCCTGCACAGAGCATGGCGAATCCTAGCTGCATTACAAAGACAAGGTATGCTGAGAAGAGGAGGTAGACAGTGTTTATTGAGTCTGTCACACTAGTCTCCCATGAAGTAGCCATTGCCAATATTGTTAGAGAGAGAAAACAAGAAGAAGAAGAAGAAGATAAAGAAGAAGAAGAAGAGGGTAGTTGGTATTGCCAATATTGTTAGAGAGAGAAAAGAAGAAGAAGAGGGTAGTTCGTAGTTGGTGTAGTGGGTGCAGTGCAGTGGAACCTGGTAGTATAAATGTAGTATAAATGGTGTAGGAATGGTAGATGGGTGGACTGTGACCAGTCGTTACAGGTATTGTGGATACGATATTTGCGCCATTCAATTGAGCAGTGGTTAGTTTAGAGAGTTATCTACTTATCGTTGGATGGTCAAAGACAAGTAGTATTGATGGGTATGTAAATGGGCCAGTTCGAGCCCAAGACTTTTGCTAAAAAAAAGGCAAAAACGGGTCTGATCTTAATGAGTAGGGACAGGGTCTGGGTCTGTAGAAAAATCTATGGGCCTGAATAGTATGATGAATTGATGATGGACCAAACACCTAACCTGAAAATAATGATAAATAAAAACATTCATAATATTTTGAAAATGAACACGGTGCCCCCTCCCTCTAAAACAATTTTCAAGCAATAAATCAGGGCACATAGAGACTAACTCCAAATTGATGGGATATTTATGCGTTGTTAGGCTAATTGGGTTCAGGTCAATTAAAAGGGAAGGATCAACAGTTTCTCACTAGGAGTTAGGCCAATTTGGATGCATTAGCAGGGTTCAAAGGGAAGGATCAACAGTTTCTCACTAGGAGTTAGGCCAATTTGGATGCATTAGCAGGGTTCAAAGGTCTCCTTTATGACCTACTTGTTTGCTAGGACTCCACTCAAGGGAGAATACTCAAAAGTATTTCTGCAGTCTCTACTAATTCCTCGAGCTTTTGATAGGAATGGCTAGTTGAAGAAATTCAAGATAGTATTAGAGCCAACTGGTTCTGAGATCGAATCCCAAGAGAAATGACTCGGCGCAAAAAAAAAAAAATGTATGTCGCCAAAATTGCGTTGGCAGGATTCCACTTGAGGGGGAGTATTGAGGAGTGGGCTCCACCAAAAGGGGAATATTAAAAAGTATTTTCATTGCCTCTACTAATACCTCGAGGTTTTGATAGGAATGACTAGGTGACGAAATTCAAAAATAGTTACCCTTTGAAGGGCTTCAAATTATCCAAAAGTTTCTTTTCTTTCTCTCTTTATTTCACAAGTTGTCCTAACTTAGCTGTTAGATAAAGCCAGGTGATAATTTTTAGTTGATCATTTTGGGCTCACAAAATTCGAATAAATGCCAAATTGGGCTGATGAGAAAAGACCAGGTGGAACCCACAGCTGGACCGTTTCTGCCCCAGAACGACCAGACTGTCCTCAAAATTTATTTTGGATCTGAACTCCAAATATGAATCTACCTTTCTAGGATTAAGCCCTGGACGCAACTAAAGAGGATCATGTGGAAGAAACCTGAAACTGAACAATTTACCACATATAACCTCTGGTTCCACTGACCGGAAGGATAAAAGATCACCACTGGTTGTCTAAAAATCTTTTTACTTGAAGGTTGGCAAGAATTTGTGCCACCATGAAAAGGTGCTCAGTACTGTTGCAGTCTATATGGTGTGGGTTCAAGTCCTTGTACCAATAAAAAAATTTACATTCAAACCAGTGATCCAGCTACTAGGAAGTCTACCGCAGATTTATAGGACGGTAAAGATGATGAAAAGTCGGTATGTAAGGAAATTTAATCAAATACTATCGTGGGGGTCTTTCATCTGAATTTTGATCAATGGTAAAAAGATATTCTTACAAAACATATATTTTGGGAAGCCAAAGGACATTGACAAAAAAACTAGAATGCTTATCAAGATTTGGTTCGTGATCTTGTTCTTCTGATCATGTACTCTGATGTTCGAGAATGCAACTGCTCTCTCTCTCTCTCACACCCTTTGCACTGGTACTGCAAAACTCTAGAGCATTGATGTTTCAACTCTTCCTCTAATGCAATAAAACTTAATCAAAACACGCTTAAATTTATCATAAGATACATACTGATAAAAATAAAAAGTAAAAAATCTGGACAGAATCATGGGTACACATCATGCCAAGACGTTGCTTGGGCTTCATCACCGAGTAGTAGTAAAAAGTACTATATATTTTTTAGTGGTTTTGACATATTGGTTCACAATAAATTCTGCTTTTCCAATTTCATGACCCAAATTTAAATAATGTCATGAAATTGGAACATCTGTAAATTGGATATAGATAAGGGGAATATGATATATTATATTGGTCAAACAACTTTACACCTAGTTTCAAGTCCTCCAAACAAAATGGTTATATGCAGTGCAATTTTTTAATGATAAGATTCATGTGCAAATAATGTTTTGGAATTGTGTTAATTTAAAGCGGAGTTTTGTATACGAAATGATTGGAATAATTGAAAGGGGACCCTGAGTATGAAAACTAGAGAAAGGGGCTTTCAAAAAGTGAGGTTACACATTGGATTCCACATATTCATCTGTGAAAGCACGATTGGACCGAGGTTAATTTAGGTTAATTTTTAGTAATATGGGCTACTTACTGAACCTAAGACACAAAGATGCTCCAAAAGATGAGTTTTAAAGAGGTGATCGGACAAGCATATGAGGTGGAGATGTATAAGGTGATAGCCACATGTTCATTTCCAATTTCAATTTTAATTAAAGGGAAGATTATCTAATAGTCATTTTGCTCACCTTTGATTCTTCATTGTTATCTACTTACACGAACACAATTATAGTTATTCAATTGCACTAAACAAGCAAGTCCTCATTGTTCATATATATATATATATATATATATTTTTAAGCAAAGCATATATAATCCAACAAGTCTAGGGATGACAAAGACTGACTTAGAAAAAAATGCTGCATTGCTTTCATTCAAAACAAATTGTTAAATTCAATAGACTGGTGTGTGGTTCAAGCATCAGCATTGAATATAATTTGATTTAATAGTAACTCATACACGTATAATAGATCATAATGAAGAAACAAAGCTCATCTAGCCGACGCTAACATATTCGGGACAAGACTTTGATGATGATGATGATACATATGATACTTAACCAAATATTGCATATTTAATATCAAACACTGAACACATTAAATACAATTTTAATTTCCTATAGTAGCACAGAATCATCTCATTGCATGAACACATATTTACCGTCTGTCAATTTCTTTTCAACCATCCAACTCATGGCCCACCAGTGGGTCAAGAGTGATATGATGCAGGCACTTGATTGGTTTGGAGTAACATGTGCATCTAGGGTTGTAAAATGGTCGGTTTCGGTTTGGGTCCATGGTAGACCCAGAACCGGAACCATTAAGGAGAAAGTGAAACCGGAACCAGAACCATATATGGGACGGGTTTGGATCCGGGTCGGGTCTAGGTAGAGAATGATATTAAAAAAACCATAATTTTTAGGAAATATTTAAAAAAATTTGAGGTAATATATCGGGTCTCGGATCCCTGGTCCACAAGTTTGGACCAAGATGGATTTGGATATGGCCCCAAAACCATTTACTTATTGGGACCTAAATAAGGATCCAGACCCCTTTTAACAGGTCAAAATCATTGGAGAAACGAATACCCATTTATATCCTTATGTGCATCCAATGTGCAGGTAGTCTTACTATCAACCCCCATGTACCGGAATCAATCTCGTGTCCCTATAATATATCTGTACGGCAGCCTAGATATATAAGTAGGAGGAGGGGAAAAAAAAATCAGTAACATGATCAAGATATTCCCACATAGGGTCCCACCATCCAATTCCCACCACAAAAAATCCCAACCGAAAAATCTCTGCCACACAAAAACCAACCAAACACAGCACAACATGAACAAGAAGGACCTATAGCGATAAGGCAGTAGATAAGACCGAAATCTCCACATCCGTCAGATGGATTCGCCTTTCACATCCAACGGCCCAAAATCAACCCAACTAGATAAACCACACAAAAGCCTTATATACAAGACACTTCCCTCCCACCACCCACACTCACCAGTCACCAGTCACCAGTCACCACACCAAATCAACTTGTAAACGATCCCCACCGAGCGCACGTTAGCCTCGGGACATGGCCAGCACGGCAGCAGCAGCCGCAGCCTCAGTTTCAACCTTCCTGGGCACGCCCCTGCAGAAACCCTATTCAAATGGCGGGAAATTCCAGGCCCGGTTCGGGTTCGGCAAGAAGCCGGGTCCGAAAAAGGGCCCGGCCAGACCCGTTTCGGACCGGCCTTTGTGGTTCCCGGGTGCGAAGGCGCCCGAATGGCTGGACGGCAGCATGATCGGGGACTACGGGTTCGACCCGTTCGGGTTGGGGAAGCCCGCCGAGTACCTGCAGTTCGAACTGGACTCGCTGGACCAGAACCTGGCGAAGAACCAGGCGGGTGAGTTGATTGGGACCCGGTTCGAGGGATCGGACGTGAAGTCGACCCCTTTCCAGCCCTACACAGAGGTGTTTGGGCTGCAGAGGTTTAGGGAGTGCGAGCTGATCCATGGGAGGTGGGCCATGCTCGCGACCCTTGGCGCGCTCACGGTCGAGTGGCTCACTGGGGTCACATGGCAGGACGCAGGAAAGGTACGTGACTCACTGGGTCAAATCATGGAGATGAGATTTTGAATTTTTTTTTTTTTTTATAACGTAGGGTTCCTAGCCCTTTGGGCCAGAATAATCCCTACGGTCCCAGGAGAGAAAGCCGGGTAAAATCCCCCTGTGGCCCCAGTGTGGTAGAGCAGTTTCGAACCCACAACCTCCGAGTGCAAACCGTAGTCCTAGGACAACTGAGCTACCCCTTGGGGTTTGAGATTTTGAATTTGATGGTTTGAACTTTGAACTCTAATAAATTTTCTATTTGAGAACAATTTTATATGGGACTCACACCTAGATGCATACCAGTCATTGAGGATTAGAAGAATCAAAAGGTTTTGAGCATGTTTGGTTACGGGCGTCGAGGAATCATAGATTTAACGATTCTTCACTAGCATGGAAACAAGATTTCTCCAAGGGCATTTGTATAGTTGAGAATTTCATATTGATATTGGTGTGCATCAACTAGATTTTGGTGCGTAAATCCACTTAGATAAGGATTTTCCCCTCTTATAGAAGGTGGTCGGATCTGAAGATCCTAATAAATGAAGATTTTCATTTGTCTAAATCGTCGGGAATTTACAATTGACAAATACAGATTAACCACAGCATCCGAGAAATCGAAAATCTATACCCTAAAGGTGACCCTAATGGTGACCTTTAACTTCTACCTATGCATGGTAGTGATGTTCTTGTACTAATCCATTTCAGGTAGAGCTGGTTGATGGTTCCTCCTACCTTGGGCAACCTCTCCCCTTCTCCATGACTACATTGATATGGATTGAAGTTCTTGTGATTGGCTACATTGAGTTCCAGAGGAATGCAGAGCTGGACCCTGAGAAGAGATTGTATCCAGGAGGCAAGTTCTTTGACCCTCTTGGCTTAGCAGAGGATCCTGAGAAGAAACCTAGACTCCAATTGGCTGAGATTAAGCATGCCCGCCTCGCAATGGTGGCCTTCTTGGGCTTCGCCGTCCAGGCAGCGGTTACCGGCAAGGGCCCACTTAACAACTGGGCCACCCATCTCAGTGACCCACTTCACACCACCATCATTGACACCTTCACTTCTTCTTAATTAGCCTCTTCTGCATATCCCATGAGGCTCCATGTTGTACTCCTTTGTTTATCAATGATTTTGCATCTAAGCTGCTTTCTATATTTGCATTTTGTAAATCGAAAAGCATTTGACAATGGTAGACCTACCTAATTAATGTTTGGTGTTGAATGTACTTTTTAAAGTAGTTCTGTGAATACCTCGCTCTCTATGCAATTATTCAGTTTAAGCATATTACACTCTTTGTGAGCACCATTATAATATATTAAGTTAGGAGATTTTGGCTTTAATTTTGACAATCAATGATAATTTTGACCGACGATTATCTAACTTCTCATGTAACTATTTAGTCATTTTTTTATTGAATCACTCACGTTTCAAATATTCCAATGTAACTATACATTTTTTGCTTCAATTTTTCTATTTCCATTTTATCCGACTTGTTCTATGGAAAGAGGTAAAAGAATTTAATTTGTAATTATATATTTTGCAGTACTGGGAGTACGTGCTGAGCACGGATTATTGAGCTAGTTTTTTTTTAAGCACATGGGACCCTCTATGATCAATCCAACCCCCTCACCCTTAATTATATCCCCATGTGAATTGGCTCAAGCTCAAATTTGGCATACATTAAACTGTCATTCACCATTGGATTAGAATCCAGCGAAAATGATGCATAGTAAAATATTTAAACTTATGTGTAATATGTCAGAGTTAGAATGATTAAATGGCTGGATTGATATTTTTCTATAATTCAGATCTTTCCATTCCCCCATTTTAATATGATTTGTATGGCCATAGGTGGTCCCCACACTGGGTGCTTACAGATGATGCTCAAAAGAGGTGTCCTGTAGGCCCTATATATATTTTGATGAATTAAATATCCTTTATGTCCTAAGTAGAATCAGCTGTTGAAATAGCTTGATGCTCTATTGTCGCAAATCAGACTCTTTAGCGTTGCAAATAAGACTCTAACAGAAGTTGGGTCTACTACCAGATTCACTGAATATGCAACAGAAAGGGAGAAATCATGGACATGCAAGCAAGCATGCAGCAGAAAGTGAGCAAAATCATGTGTTTTGGTCATGATTGATATGACGGTGGGCCAACTTCTATTGAATTGCAATTTGACACTGAACCACAGTCGCTTGGACCTTTGATTCTGTCAAAGAAGTTTCATGCTTGTAGTTATATTAAATACAAACTCTTGGATCTCTTAAAATAAGTGGTTAGTGTCTCACACTTCTACCTATCACAAAATACATTGTGTTCTGCTCGTGATTAATATTTGTCTGTCAAAAATCAGATGTGCCGTGATATCTTTCAGAAAGAGTCATTGTAAAATAGTGCAACTTGAAGACAACTATAATATGAGAGAGACCTAGAGATTATATATATAGAAAGAAAAAACATGTAATTGTGAGGCTTGAATGAACATAAGAATAAGAGGGAATTATAAGTCCCTCTTGTAAGGTTCCTGAAATCGAAATCTCCACTATAACAAGTGGATCTAAAAAGAAATTTGAAAAGCTAAAAATATACGAGCAACATATTAGTTGAGTCAGAAATGACAAATTTACTTCAGAATTTAAAATAATATGAAAACAGTTTTGATTTTTCATGTTCAATGGAGTTGGATTGGTGGGTCATATCCTCAGATTTAATTAATTAATCTTAGAGTCCTAATTTTACACTTTAATTTTTGGGATGGATTTAGATATTCAATTCTACCAATTAATAAATAGGTCAAAGCAATTTTCGCCATCCATTCATTAGATGAAGCCCATCATATACCTCCGTTTCCAAAATCTAGGTTTAGAGCATTCAGATCGTATAAGTTTCTTACTTTAAAACTAATTTAAATAGGTGTGCGAGTGCTTAGGCTGTTTAACAAAGTTTTTGTGAATGTCAATCATCTTCAAAACCTTTTGCCTATTTAATAAAAAAAATAAAAAATAACTTTTTAAAATAGATTTGAATATACAAAGCAATCAACTACTTTATTTTTAATAAATTTGTCCATATAACTTAAGAGGAGTTATTGGCACTACATTTTTACAAAAAACAAAAGGAAAAAATTCTAAACCCACAACCCCCCCCAACCCCCCGCCCCACCTCACATGCAATAGCTAAAAATATGAGCCCCATCCCCATCTTCATCTTCATTACGTTCGTTCACATGAGTGTAGACCGTAGAAGTAACCTATGATGCGATGGAAGCATGAGACGATCAGGGGATCCGGACTCTCTCGGACGCTGCCACGTGCACGGCGTAGTTATTACGTACGCCCATCATGTTTCCTTGGAATCAGTTCCCAACTTGACCTTTTCAATCTCTTCTTTGCCGCATGTAATTTCTGTGGAAATTAGAAATTGCCACATCAGCAAAATTTATGGGTTTCAAATTCTTTAGAAAAGTTTTTCCGTGAAAGTCAAAATTTTATGTTTGGTGCAAAAAGGTTTTCCTCGATGAATTAATGCTAATGTTGTTTGGTGCAACTATGGATTTCTTTAGTGAAAACCATTTTTTAGTGAAAACTATTGGGTGGGTGGGTTGGTATGTGTGTGGGGTGGGTGGGGTTGGGAGGGGAAGAAGAAAAAAGAGGGTGGTTGGGTGGAGTGAGGGTGAGAGAGAGGAAATTGGGGGGTCGGTTTTCCGTGGAAATGGACTTCCCATATCCCCCCATAGGAAGTCTATTTCCATGGTTAGGAAGGAAAAAACTGACGTGGCGAAAAAGCATTTTCGCGGAAAACTGCCGCACCAAACACATGAAAAAGAAGTTTTCCGCAGAAAACTACAACCTTTTCCGTGGAAATGGGCTACACAAACATGCCCTAACGTATTTTTACTTCATTTATTTGGGAAGGAGGTAAAATGGGGAACGAAAAATAAAAAGGGAGAGTAAAAATTGAGGGGGTTTAGAAAGGAGGGAGGAAAATTTGGGAGGAAAATGAGTGTGGGGCCCACTCCAAAAAATTTTCCTCAAAAGTGGGGGAAAAATGAGGGGCAAAGAGGAAAATTTATTTCAGATTACTAAAATGTCCTTTTGTCCAATTGAAATTTTTGTAAAAATAAGGATAAAAGGGTCTTTTATCTCTACACCTCACAAACAAACAAAATTATACTTTTTCACTTTTTTCCCCTACTTTTTTATTACCCAAACAAGATGAAATAAAATTAATTTTTCCTCCCCTCCCTCCTTCCCAAACGTAGGGTTAATGAAATGCTCATGCATCATTGATTCTCAATCCCTATCTCAGATTGGTGATCTCAACCATCCAATAGTTTACTTAACTATTAAGAGGTGGGGCTTGTTTGGATGTACAGAAAATTGAAGTGTGGTGAGGTGAAGCATTAAATCAAAAGAAAATAAAATATAAAGGGTTATGATGGTGTTTTTTTTTTAGTTGTTTTGTACAATATTTTTTTAACTTTTATATAGAAAAGTGGGGTTTCTTTATCTTTTAGTGAATGAAGAAGGTTACTTCTTTTAGTTTTTTTTTTAAATTTGGAAAGGATTTTAAAATTATGTACTTTTGATATGGCCCCTTGTCATTTCTTGTCTGAATTAACTTTATTTTAACTTAACTAGTTAATTGCCAAACACGCTGAAGCTTTCTCACAATATAGATTTGTACACCTTTTGAGGAGCGTGGCAATAAATGAAGGTTTTAATAGATAACTATGATTTAGCTTAGTGTCAAGATATTTAATAGCATAATCAAGTGGATTGAGTTGAGTGTTCCAAAATAGATTTTGACACTTTAAAATTTAGAAATTAAAATTATAAAAAATAGCTTTTAAGACTTGAGATTCTCAAATTTCCAAAAATTAATAAAAAGTCGAACCAAACACAACATCAGGTAATCTTGTGGCACTCATCTAATTTTATTTAATGGCTAAGTTCCTTATGAGCTTTGAGGTTTCATTTGAATAGATTTAAACATGGTAGTTTTGCTTATGTTTGAAATTTACAAATGTTAACCGTGTTTGTTTGCAAAATCAAATTTTATATTATTTTCTCTTGTGATTCATTTTACCAATGGGTTTTTAGCTGACTGTTTCACTTGTGTTATTGACACCTTGGTTCGGATTATGGATTGGAAGCCCATATGGTTTTGCATGTTTCCTGCTGGCGAGGTTTGTTCCGTGGTGGATAGAACGTGCAATTGGTGTGGCTCCTTTTTATGGTGTGTAATGAATTCACTTCATATAGACTGTCTTGACTATCATTTGCTTAAACCATGAACATATAATGCATAAAAAAGGAGGATTTCCGTTTTTTTTTTTTTTTTTTTGGCATAAAACCATAAAAAAATAGAATTTTATGATAAAAAAAAAAACATAGAGGCATGTTTCTTTGCTGGAATTCCAAGAATTCATATATGAGGAATTCTTGAATTTTCAGACATAGTGAAATTTCTAGATACTCATTTGGGCTTGAGCATTCAGGAATTCCACCAAAAAGAGTGGGATGTCTTGATTCCCAAAGGTCTAAAGAGACCTTTCATATTGATAGAATTAAGAAATGCTACTGAAGAAATGTGGAATTTGAAAATTCTAAGGGAGAACATGTCACATCATATCCAGGAATTCCTGGCAGAAATTCTACTAAAGAAACAGGGCCTAGATGTCAATGCACGAAGAGGGACCTTATAGTTTTTTTTTTTTTCACAAAAAGACCCTTCCGCCAATTTTAACATCTTTTTTTTACCTTTAAGTTGAGCGACAATTTTGTCGCTTGTTTCATTTGAGCAGCGACGATATCGTCGCTCGTGTCTTTTCTTTCCTCTTCTTTTTTTTCTTTCTCCATATCATCGTTCGGTGTAAAAGATAAATAAAATGTTAAAACTGGCGGGATGTCCCTTAGAAACTATAAGGTCCTTTTTTCATGCACGGGGCATTCAATGGTTTTTTTCCTGTAAAATCCTAAAAAATAAAAAAAGAGGAAAAATTTCAGATAGTGCCTTAAGTTTTTCCCTTATTTCAAAAAAGAACACAAACTTCAAATATTCTCGAATTAGTCTATAAGTTTTCAATAAGTTTTCAATTAAGGACATCCATACAATTAAAGCCATTTTCAGATAACTTTTTCTCTTGATTTGTTTAAATACTTAAATCACCATTATTTAAAATAAAATAATCATTTTCTATTTTTATATTCTCCTCATTTTCTTCAATATAATCCTTATGGAGATCATTTACTAGCGTCCTTACAGTGATCATTGACAACCGGCGACCCTCGGCTGTATGTAGTGGCTATCAAAACCATATATCACGATTTTAAATCAATGGTAATTTAGATATTTTTATAAAATTAAGAAGAAAAAGTTTTCAAAAAATACCTTTAAATGAACCTAGGTTCTTAATTGAAAACTAAGAGCAGAAAGCTAAGGTCTTATTTGGAGTTTTTCCTCAAAAAAAAAAAAAGCATGAATACGAGTGACGCAAGAGTAACTTATCATCCACGTTCCATGCCACAACAGGTTACAGGTTATCAGGGGAAACCTCTCCACTCTGCAAACTATTATAATAATAAAACATTTCCTTCCTCTCTCTGTCTCTCTCTCCTCTGCCTTTTCTTCCATCCTGTTCATTCTCTACCATTCCTTTTGAATCAATCAATCTCCATTCTCTTACTTAGATTGATCCATCTCTTGCTTTCCCCTTACTTTGAGTCTTTCTTCTTTATCCCTCTTTGAGAGATTGTAGACAGCGGTGTTGTCTATTTCAGAAGGAAGGAGAGGTTTTTGGGTGAAAAAAGGGGGTTTGATCGGAAGAGCAGAAATGGGTAGGCTTTATTTGATAAACCTGGAGGGAAGGATCTACAGCTGCAAGCACTGCCAGACCCATCTCGCGCTCTACGAAGACATTGTCTCCAAGGTAATCTTCTCCTCCATATCTGTTGCTATTGATGTTTTTTTTTCAATTGGTTCCTTGCGTGTTGTGTTGTTCTTGATTTTCTTTAATTGTGTCCTTTTGTGATGTGGGTTCTGTGTTTCTGTTTGAATTATGAAAACCCAAACCTGTTCATGTGTTTTTTTTTTGTTGGTAATTGGGGTATGGGGTTCTCTAAATAAATGGGTTTTTGGCGTTTTGTGATATTTAGAGGAATTCTTTTGGTCACATGGAGGAATTGGCGGAGAACCCATTTGGGGAATTCATTGTTTTTATGAGTTCTTGTTGTTGAATGAATTGGTGATGTGGATCTCTGAATCGATCAATGTTTCTGGTGATTTTAGATGGTAATTGGAAAAGGTATTGTAGGAGTGAGGAGGAATTCGTTGAAAATTCTACTGGGGTGCTGTGATTTATAAGTATTTTGATGGATGAATTGGCTCCACTGATGTCTCTTTTCCATCTTCATATTAATATGAGAAAATGAAGTTCTGGCTTCTTGTTGACAAACTACTGGAAAACCCGCCCGTATGGGGTTTTCGCCCCTTGGTAGTAGACTTGTTCATATTTTCTCACTTTTGCCTTCTTTTTTTTTTTTGTCTTCCGCTTGGTAATTAGATGCTTTGTTGGTATGTGCTTGTGCATGCTTGTCTTACCAATCTTTTAGTCTTAGCCATAGTTGCTAGAATAGAGACCAGATGAGAGAAACATAATAATTATTATAAAGCTATCCAAGAGCCAAAACTGTGAACTTTGATTCATGGATACTACATATTGATACTTTCACCTTTTACGTGTGAAATCCGTGTCCCTGCTGTATCCATGCCTTATCTGGGCATCTTAGCTGTGAAGAATTCCAGAAAACAAGGGTCTGGAAAAACTGGTTTCTAAAGAGGAAGCACACGCTTTGGTTTTCTTTTTTGTTGGTGTTGAATGGCTGCAATTAAAATACTATAATTATTCTTGAGGGTTTTGTAGGGTTGTTGTTGTTCCTTTTGTTGGTGCAGAGAAGTCCAATTAGCATTTATGAAATGAGAGATGGTTTATGGTTTAAAAATATCCCAATCATTTGAAAAAATGATTTTGTCCCTGAACATCATCAATTGTTCATGAGTAGATGGACTTCAGATCGAAACCATAAATATTTAGACCCGTGTTGGATTTTCATGCTCTAGATCTTTGTGGAGAGATCAAAGTGGCGAAGATAAACTTTTTGGGGGCAGTAATCGGTTTTGAAGCCTTCCATCTTCAACCAAAGAGTGGTTTAATAAATTGGTGTCACACCCCTCCTTTTACATGATGGCAACGATACACTCCTTTTACATGATGGTAACAATCCTTCTAATTTGCCTCTAGCAGTCAGTACTGGTTATGGGAATGAGAAGTTTCTTGTGTTTAGCTTCAAAGATAGGGTGCCAGGTAGGATAGGCTTGAATGGAGTGTCCTTTGGCCCGAAACTAAAGATGACTCAACTATAGAATCCAAGAATGCAAGCACATTGTATGCTTAGAAGCATCATCAGAAATCAAAACCATCTTATTTGCGAGGGTTACTATCCATAAAAATCATGACAGACATGTTCACCATCTGTCCACCCATCTGATATAAGTTAAATCCTCATTTTTTCCATTCTATTTATTCCTTTAGGGCTAGTTTGGCAACTCTACTAATATAGTCAAGTAAAGTAAAGTTGATTTTGTAAAAAGAATAAAATATAAGTGGGTTATGATGGTATTTTATTTTTAGTTGTTTGTTATGGAATCTTTTTGACTTTTTGTATGCAAAAGTGGAGTTTTTTTGTATTTTAGTGGATAAAGGTGGTTGCTTTTTGACTTTTTGTATGAAAAAGATGAAGGAAGTTTTAAATAAAGTGCATTTGATGTGACATTTTGTCCGGAAAATAGAGGCTTTACTTGACTTTAATTGTATTAGTAAAGTGTCAAACGGGCCCTTAATGACATTTCAGTAATTCCAATCTCCTTAATAGGATTGCTCACCTTATTATAGTTTTTTAAATCACCAATCTTCTGAAAGACATTTTTTATTATCTTCAAGAACACGGGGAAAACTTAACAGCGATTCACACTGCTGAAAGCAGTGCGAGAAATATATGATGAAAACTGATGCAGAAGGAACCCTCTAGAAGAAGACCTAAGTGTGATTCTGAGGCCTCCTCTTGCATTAGTATATGAAAAAGGGAATGCTTTACTAACCATGAAGGAGTGATGCAGGCTGCACACTAGTCCATGGCGTACTGGGCCTGTCAGTTTATCACGAGAGGCTAAAGCTCAATTAGTTGTTCTATTGGTTGAGCCATAACCTGTACATCCATGGGCCCCTTGCTCGTCACATTAGAAGATATTTTTTACTTTGTCTGTTTTCACTTTATTGTTATCTTTAGGATCCCCGATTGATAAGGATCTTATCTGGAGTAGTTAAGTTGCGTTCTTTTTTTGAATCCTTGATTGATAAGGATCATATCATGATGGTTAGAAGTTATCTATAGTTAATATCCTGATTAGTAATTTGGGATTGATCGCGAAGATTAAAAACTGAAAAGATAAATCACATCATGTGTGATCTATCTTCTAAGGGCTAAATAAGTGAACGTTTCCTCTCCCTCTCAAGCATTCAATGAAATAAAATGGTTCTTTCTATTTTTTGGTATTGAATGTCTGTTGGTGCGAGACTGACATTTAGTCGTGCTTAGCAATGGCTTGGAGAGTAATCATTGATCACTCCTCCCTGCTTTGCTGCATCAAGAATTGTTTGTACTAAAAAAAAGAGATGCTAGAGTGGATTTGGTTTTGTATTACAGTCCATCACCAACTTATGGGATCTTCTAGTTTATCATCTCCAATTTGAGTGCACAGAGCTTGCTGCCGCTTTTTTGGAAGATAAGTATAATTAAACCAACCAAATGGAGACAGGAAAAGACCTGTGATACAACTACAGATCTAGAGCTGAACCTAGAGATATCCCCACAGGTCAGGGAATGCCAACAGTGCTTATGCCAACTCAAATGAATTACTGAGAACACGGAGTACGACCAACTAACCGGCTAGACCAAATCCTGCAGAAATAAATTTGCCCTTATAATGCTTTCCGTGGAGGGGCGAAGTGCTGTCGACAATAACGGATAACCCCTTGCAGTTTCATGGAGCATATATATGTAGATAATAGTTGTATTTCTGAAGACAATTTCTATTACACTGGCCCCTCATGAGAAAAGATCAAGGTAGCGTGTACCCTCTGTTTTTGTTAAAGATTGGTTTTCAAAAGATGAGCCTTTAAGAAGAAAGAAAAAGAAAAGGTGGCATGGGGATCAAGGGCTAGGCATATGGAAATTATGCGCGGATGGTTTCTTCTGGAGGAATCCTGTTAGGTTTGGGATCCATTGGGCTGTAACTTTGGCTATTCTAAAGTATTAAAGTTGTATACTAGTCATGCCCCTTATTGTGGAAGACAAAAGTACCATATCATGGGTGGTGGCAAATAAAAGTTCCCTTAGGGATTTGAATTTGATTTCATTGTGAATATGATGAAGAAATTGGTCACATACATGAACCTTTCTTTAATAGAGTTGATCACCTGAAAATAATGATGCAGTATGCAAAATCAGAGACAAATAGCACATCTGTTGCATTTGCTTGATGTGGTGGAGCCTGCCATTCTGTTTTTTTTATGAGTTGTGATGCGCCTCCAAATGATGATGCAGATTTGATTGCAAAGTCAAGAGATAAATAGTACATTGTGCAGCCTGAGTCCCTTGTGTAGCTTTCTTATTTTATTTAATTACTAGACCGTTATCTGTATTAGAGAAAAAAAAATTGAAATGCTAAAGATTGTTAGATTTAGGAAATACACACACAAATCCATGGAAGTTTTTAGTGCACTACATTATTCCTAATTCAAAGCATTAGGTACACATTGCCACATTTAATTTAGTATAACCCAGAAAGCGCTTTTTGCACACTACAGAATACAGATACAAAATGCTGTGTGGATGCTTGTAACTTCTGGTTTAATAGTCACCTATTGTGTAAGATTGTTACATCAGATTGGATTCCCATACTTGTGTCCGTTTCCTAGGTGTTTGGAAATGCGGAGCCATATCTCCAACAGCAGTCTCCATGTTAGCGTCCGCATCTGTATCTGGATTCCTCAAAGCGTCATCTGAGAGATTGAGTAGCTGTTCAAAATATAGGATCCTAGTTGCTGGCAGGTCAAAATTCCATATTCAGCCGAGATTTTACAAGGCTAAGGTTTCTTACCCCCGCTTCTCTTCTTCTCGTGTTGGGTTTTGACCAATATGCCCTTGATCAAGGCTCAGTGTGCATGTTGTTTTGGTATTTTCCATTCAAAAGTAGGGGTTTTTAGCTCTATTCGGGCCTTATACAAGAAGTGGTTTCTTTCATTTGGGTCCTTTCACTTCTGCAGCAAGTCAGCTTCTTCTGCAACTTGTGGCTTTTTTCTTCTCTATTTATCTTTCATAATTACAAGATTGTGATTCATTTATATATATATATATTTTAGCATTTTTCTGTTGGGATTCGTTTATTTGATATATATCATATTAAATTGTTGATTTAATAGAATGAATTAAATATATAGTTTATATGGTCTTCTCACTTTTTAACATTTTTCATTTTTTTTCTAAATTTATTTGTTGTTATATATATACTTTTCCGAAACACAACTTTGAAATGAAACTTTTTGGCTGTTTCTGCATTTTTGTGTTTGATTCCAGAGTTCACCATCATTTCAGTTTGGAGTCAAACCTAACCTAACCGGAAAAAAATTGATAACTATGTGTAGGACGTACAAGTTTCATGCTTTCATATGGAGATTGCAGTCTTATGTTTTTCCCCTATTTTAGGCTGGTCATAGTGATTTTATAAATTAGTATGATCACATCTACATTGCATTTAACTTCTTGCTAAACCCAGTTAGATGCCCAATGTAAAGTTGTAAGCTGGCTTCTTAATTATGGAGCATAAATCATGTTTACTTCTACCATTAGTTGTGACTGAGACGGTGCTGATATTTTAAACTAATGTCATTTTAAAGAAAAAAAAAGTTTCATTCGTAACCACCTATCAATGAATGCTTACTTGTGATTTTTTGGACAGACACAAACTAGAACGATTTCTGCATCTTGTAGGATAGTTGGTGCTGGATTTCTTTTTTCTAGAGTCTCTTTAATATCTGTAAGTAAGAATATAGTGAAAGCAAGCATTCTGACAGAGATTTTTATCTTCGTTATTTTCTCCAGTCCTTCCACTGCAGGCATGGGAAGGCCTATCTCTTCAGTAAGGTGTAAGTTGCTTGATATTTTATTACTCTTTTATATGCTTAGAGGTCTGTAAAATAAATTCTTTGTTCCCTCGATTGCGATTTCTTTTCCTTGGCAAGAGCTGGAACTGTTCTTTCTTGTTGCATTATTGTATGCATGGTTGGTTTGAAAGTAAAAAAGATAAACATCAAGTACTTGCACCACTGAAAAATGTTACTGTTCTATATCTGATGCATTTGATATATTTACAGAAGAACTCGATCTATTAAAGTACAATACATTTTCTGGTGTTTTCTTGCTGATGTGGAAATTATCATATTGAAGCCTTATCTCATCATGAGAATGTGGAAATATATGTTATTTATTTGCCATACTTTTGGAATGGTTCTCGTGTGCTTTTGCTTAGACTCCCCACCTCATATTGGATCGATCTAATTTATGGTGATGTTTCTGTTAGAAATATCATGATTCCAAAGTTTTAGTTGTGTGTTGCTCCACTTGTCATGTCATTGTGGTAACCATGGTTCAACCTTTGTGCTGTTTCTCTTGCCTTGACATTTTCTCTATAGGAGTCCTTTTCCCTGCAAAACTCAACGATGGTATCTTTTTGAGCAACAAATTCACATCTATTAGATTGGGTGAAGTCCCAAACTCATGATGTTTCTTGGTTGTGCGATGTTAGTACAATGTTTTTGCTCCTAAGGTAAGTAGGGAACATAAAGCAAATGTCAGATTCTAGAGATTGTGAGCTATAAGAAGAGCGATTTACCATGTGAACATGCACTCCACAATAAATGCACATGCTACCTCCATCTGCCGTTACCCATTCAATGTTGCTTAATATGGACATGGGTAGGATGCCCCCACAACATATAAAGACATGTTGTACATTTGGCCTGTGTTTGTTTCAATTGCCCCGCAACTTACCTGTGCACCAGTGAGCAGTATTTGAAATGAATAACTCAGAATCGATTCAAACTCAAAGACAAGGTGTCAGAGACTAGTATCTTGGAAACGTGACATGTGAACATATTGAAACTCAACTCAACTACATTATGATATCCTCCCACCCACAAACACATACACAGCCCAAAGAGAAAAAGAGAGTTAAGAAGTAAAACCATACAAGAGATTCTAACTTATCAAGAAACTATACAGGAGATGATCAATTTCTAACGTTTCTTTCCTCATGCAAGATTGCCTCAGCATCTTTTCTGAAAAAGGTTTTGTATTGTGGAGTTTGATACATTATGCGTAGCATGTGCTTTCAGGCAACAACTTCATTAACGGGTTTGGGACTACACAGACTCTGTGGAGTTGGATTTTTTTTATTTTTTTTTCTCAGGCAACAACTTCATTAAGAGTAAGGTGTTCATGGATATGCATTTTTCCATTCGCTGGGAGATAGGAACTACACAGACGCAGCCCAATCTGTTTGGGACATTAGCTAACATTTTCTTTTCTAGCAGCTGCGAATGATAGCTTTCTTTTTTCCTTTTCGATATTATTACAGCGTCAATGTCACCCTTGGCGAGAAGGAAGAGCGCTTGATGCTGACTGGGTACCACACTGTAGCTGACATATTTTGTGTTTCTTGTGGATCTATTGTGGGATGGAAATATGTAAGGCTCTGTATGACACATGGCTTCTGAACTCTGATCTTTGTGCTTTTACTCGGAAGTGATCTGTGGGTTGATGATTTCCTTTCAGGAGACTGCTCATGAAAAGGGCCAAAAATATAAGGAGGGGAAGTTCATTCTTGAGAGGTAGTAAGAAGTCATTGAGTCAATTATTTAGATTCCTGTTGATGGTAGCATTAAAGCGTTACCGGTGCTGAGATGGGGTTTTGTTGTCATGCAGGTTTAAGGTTTCAGGGCCTGATGGGTCCAACTATTGGATGATAAACCATGAAAGTCAGGTTGGTGGAAGTGACGCTGACGATGCTTAATTGAGTATGAGCTAGTAAGCTCAATTGCCGTTTAACTGTACAGCTTCCTTTGATGTTCTTTCGAATTTGAATTCCAAGAATACCTTCATCATATTTGCAGATTGGCAAACTGCTCCAATAATATAGATTGTTGTCCCATTGGCTGCATTTTGAGTTGTTAGTCATGTTGCATGTGATCTCAACGTCTGGAAACTGCTAATTAGGTTCATATCATACCCTTGCTCTCTTATCTACACTCTGGGTATATGCCTCATCTAGTCTAGTACTAGTAAATGTTTGATGTTGCTTGACCTCTTTTATTGTTGGGAAGTCCCACATCGCCCAAGTCTTGAGTTGCCCAGGCAGGGTTGGGTTCATATACCTGTTTGGGCGCCTTCCACCTATAAGCTTAAGATTTTGAGTTGTTAAATGCTATATTACATGTCACGAGACCGTCGCTCAAGTCTTGAGTTGGACAGGACTTCGTATACCTGTTTGGGCCTTTCACCTATAAGCTTGAGCTTTTGGGTTGTGTAGATTTCGGCTCTGTGTATTTGAATACATAACTTCATGGTGCAGAGAGTTCCCCCATCAACTTAAGGTCCAAAAATGTCTTTTAGCAAGACATTTAGGGTACATTTGTTTTAGAAGAAATGGGTAAACCAAAGCTTCTAGTGCAGTGCACGATAAACATGAAAGGAAGTGGCCCTCTGTCAGCCCATGAAAGGGACCCAATTAAGTTCGGATGGTGGTGTAGTAAAAGAGTTAAATATCACATTTCCTGTGTTGCATATCATTTTTTTTCCCGTTCATAATACATTTCATAATTATCGTCATGTAGTTCTTGGTTTCTTTCATAGCTTGGATCCATGTTTGAATTCCAGAGTAGAAATTAAAGGGGAAGAGTTTTACGCCCTTCAATTCAAAAACGTGGAAAATAGTTCATGTTCCACTTCCTTGGAAATGCACCAAATTTTGAGTCGTGGACATTCATGCATGACCACCATTATTATCCTTTTAAAACAAGAAATACCCTTGGGAGGGTTATTGAATTCCTAAATTGATTTGACCCTTGGGGGCTTAGCTTTAACCCTATAATTTTAGCCCTCTGAGTTAGGTCTTAGGGCCGCAGAGGATCCTTTGTTACTTGTACTTTATATATAGCCCATATATATATATATATATATATATATATATATATATATATATATATATAGGGAAAGTTTCAAGTGCATCTATCCCTCACCATAGGGTGAGAGACACTTCCCATTTTTGCACATGAAGACAAGGAAGTGTACCTCACCCTATATACTTGAAAAGTAACTTTTGTACTTGAAAATGCCCAATTATAGAAGTGTCCCTCACCCTATGATGAGGGATGGATGCACTTGAAACCTCCCCATATATATGAGTGATGATTCTCTCGTGTTGGTCGTTGTGTGGGGTCAAGAAGAAAAACTGAAGAACCTACTACTACGCATGGCAAGTCCCGAAACCCCCACCCACCAAGTGGAAGAACTGCGTGTAGATCAAATCGGCTACAATTCAATTCAATTCAATCATAATGTCAACCGTTGATCATGTCCTCTTACCATGCGCTTTATTCCATCAATCGAACAGCTAGAATTGTCAAATCGGTGGGAGCCTTTTATAATTCAGTCCACCCTGGGAGATTACAGTTTCAACAGAATTATTATCTGATTAGAGAATTTTAATGAATCCTAGGCAGCCAGACCCCAATTCTAGTGCACCGGGGCTGACAAGAATTTGCGTGGTTTTTAGGGATTTCTAAGCACTTGTTGCAGTTTATCCCCTGGGAATTGCCAATGCAGGGTTTGGTATAGAATTCTAAATATCAACCCCACCAAAAAGCAACTTTTTAGCACTTTGAATTCTCATAATTCCAAAATTTCAGATGAGGGCATGAGCATTTAGAATTCTACATGGAGGCAGCAGCATCCGGAGAACTCCAAATTCCCCAAGAAATGACATCCCCAAATGCTAGGCCTGGGTCTCATACAGATTTCTTAAGAAGATTCAAGACAAAATTGTGTGTTAGGTCACCGTACACGTGTCTCTGTATGCATACACTGTTTCAAGTTTATTTCAGTTTTCCCTGTAATGAGTATTTAATACTGTTCCCTGAATGTAAAATTTCAAACTTAAAAGACAAAATGTGATTTTGCCACCTTTTTTCTTCAAAATTAATCGAAATGTTTTTTTTTTTTTTTCCCACTTCCATAAGACATTGTACGCATATCGTTTTCAAAAATTAACAAATCGCTCAACCTTGTTAAAATGGTCTGGATTTACAGTAACTGCCATAGTAGGAGAATGCCCTGCGCTATTGAATGAGGAACTCCCTCTGTATTTCTTCTCGTCAATAGTCCATTGCAGGCCCATTATATGATGGTCCCTAGCTGTTGCTCAGCTGGCTAAGGGCATGTATGCTGAGTCCTAGACACACACACACACAAAAAAAAAGAAAAAAAAGAGCCTACTGTGATATAGCGAACTAAGTTGTCCAATAAAATAAAAGAGACTCTTGGCCACAACTTCACCTGCCCTGGACCCCTAGGCTACAGGGGACTATCACTCCAATCTCTACTGATAGTTCAATGGTGAGGCATTTCTCTCTCCATGATAGAGGGAGTAGAGCATACCAGAGTGGAAAACAAAAGCAGCACGGAGAAAGGATCTTTCTCAGGAAGGGAAGGAAACAAATGGCCAGTGGCCTCTCTTCACAGCAGGCCAAGCACCCTGCAGTACAAAATATTCTATACAACTAATTTTATCTGATCCGGATAATTAAATGGTGGGTTCTACTATGGAGGGACAATACAGCAAAATTACCACACTGGACATGCCAAACATGATATTCAGCTGAGGAAAGGCAAAGGCAGTTCACAATGATTTACTCATCCAGAGATCCTGTCAGATGATTGGCCCTATGCCCCTATCATCAACGAGCCCACCTGTACATAATGCCTGATCCAAACCACCTGTTGATTTTCATTCATACCCCAAGCACTGTATTGATCTTATTTGAGTGGTCAGAACCACGGTTTCTCTCTCTTCCGGAGCCAGAGGTCCTGATATTGATCCCCGGTTCCCCCCTCTTCAGGAACCGGAGGTTGAGTCCACTAGTACTACTACCTAGGGGTCACAGGGGTTTTACCTAGCTTCTCTCTGGGCCCAGCAAAAAGGGTTAAGAACCGTCTGTTAGGAGAAAAAAAAAAATCACTTCCCAATAGTAAAATTGCATAACGTAATTTTTGTCCTTCCACAAAGTAACAATACTTATCTCAGGACTACTGTCTTTTAACCAGGGCTAGCTGAGTCCCATCCGTGAACCAGATACAGAACCCAACCATGAGTAATACTATATACTACGGAGTAATGCTTCCCCATAAACATAATCTCAAATAGAAAATACATGCACATGACGAGAAATCTGAAACAGAATCTCTGTACCTCATTCTGACACAATCCGGCAAAGCAATCACCACAGTAGATTATTTGGTCAGTGGGCTCCTTTTTACTCTTTCATTGCCAGTGATGAAAAGAGAGCAATTTCAGCTGCAAAAGGCACCAATATGGTTTTCATAAATTGCAGAAGTCATTATAAGGTATATACCATGCGATCAGCAAGTTCTGATCCCACTGCCCTTGCATATTTCTGCAACTGCTGCTCCAGTGAATCTATGAGGCTCTTTTGGCTGCTTTTTTGGCTGGGATGCACACTTTGTTGGAGTTCCTTCAAACAATCAGACCGCATCAGATGAAGGCATGGGACAAGAAAGTATCCAAAAATGGCAGTCATTATGCTGCTAAATCTTCCAGTTTCAGATCACTAATGGAGCTTAATATAGCTCATTCTCTGATCACCGAGTCAGATTCCTCGATGAGTTATAGGTCTGAAGCCAGTGAATTACAGGCTTTTCAAAAATTATTTGAATAAGTTGCTTAGCTAATTCCATGCTCCTAACTAAAGAGAATGTTACTCCCTTAATCCATAACTTCCCTAACAGCCTCCCCATTCTATCAACGGAAGACCTGTATAGGCAGATGCTAGAGATGTAGACCTATCATCTAGAAGGCTGTATATAGAATGAGCCATAGCTTTACCGATTTGTCAATTCTAACCATCTGAATGGATACATTAGAGGAAAGAAAAATTCATGGTTTAGACAGAAAAAAATTCAAAAGAAGTTCCACTGAGCATCTTTTCCCCCCAAAATCCTCCAGTTCTAAGGAATGTGAATTGTTGTTGTGATCAATTCAATTTCTAGGGACATTTCTCATCCTTCCTAGGACTCTTAATGTGCCCATTGCCAATGGGGGCAAGAATAGACACTTATAATTGTAAAAAGAAGTAAATAAATGAAAACTTGGGCTCAACCCTAAATTTAAATCATCCAATTCTGATTTGACTAATGTGTCAACTCAACTTCAATAGAAACTACTGCTAGACCGATCGGCTAAGCTACCTATAAAATTTATGTTGTCCAAGTTCTGCTATAGAATTTAGAACTTGTCTGAGAGATATTTCAAAACCATAGACTTGGCCTGTGTCTTAGATACTTTTGCTACTCATGCTACACGACAATGAGAATGAGCTCTGCAGATCTATGCCTCCTCCATGGTCACAGAGATTACCATCTCCGCATCTTCTCCCACTTTTGAGGGCTACTTCCACTCTAACTTCTGTTCCAGGTCGTACCTCAGCCTTGTATCCCTGGCCACTAGTGCAGCCCCTACCCACCCGGACACCACACCCCATCCAACCGTACCAATCCCAAACACCCAATCACAGATGCAACTTGCATGAAATCCAAGCCTCTCATCTAGGTCCTATATTGGATGGGCCATAGCACTAAGCATTTGACTGGAGGACTGCATTGGAAAAAGTATGTATAGTTTAGAGGGAAAATACAAAAGCAGCTCCATTGGCCTATTTTTCCCCAAAATATCATCCAGTTTAAGGAATGTGAAATTTGTGATTAACATGACTTTTGGCTATTCCCTGTTCATTAGGATCCCTTATCAATTCAAATCTCATACATGTGCCAACGGCCATGCATGCAAGAATAGGTTCGCTGATAACTTAATGAAACAAATTTTTTTTTTTTTTAGACTGCCTAAAGTCAAATTGTTCCTGAGTTCCTGTCAGCAGAGTGAAGGAAAAAAAACCCAACTGTTAATTAGGGGTTCAGCAACTCAGTTACTGGGCCAGATTTTGGAAAAATCAAGTATGGACAAAGTAGCCATAGTCTAGACTCAGCCACACCAGGCCAAGTAGGCAGCTCACCGAGTTGATTAGCAAGTCTCTGAGCATTGTCCTTCACAATAGGCAACAGCCAACCTACACCACCAAGAAAGTTGATGCTTTTCACTATATAATGATTAAAAAGCTAAGTGACTAAACTCTTCCCAATCAATAGGTGGTGGAAGGTTACTCACAGCAGTGACTCCCAAATGAATAATGAAAAGGAAAAGCACACAATATATGACACGAGAACATATATTTCTGCAAGCCGCTGTATGCTGGGAAGCTCAATGTCATCCTTTGGATGGGCTGATGTTTGACTTTGTAATATGGTTCAACTGCAGGAAGCTCCTTTTTTTAAGAATGTGAAACAGGCTCTGCAAAGTTCGGGCAGGTTCGTGTCCCAAGTCCTGAATGTTTTATGATGTGTTGGACTTCATGCATGAGTTCTATAATAGAAAGAGGTTGCCAAAAGATTTGGGCACTTCTTTTTTTTCTGTTGATTCGTAAGATGAGTCACATTGAAAATACATACAAGATTCTGAATAAAGTGTTCACAGGAATGTCTGGTGATGACCATCTCTAATCAGCAGGGTGCTTCTATTGAAGGAAGACATTTTTTATTTTGTTTTAGCAGGGTACTTATATTGAAAAGAGGCAGGCTTTAGATACATTTTTTATTTGAATTGCTCATGAGAGCATTGAGTCTCGGAAAGCTTATAATAGGATTGACTGGGGATGTACAAGCCTATACTGGAAAAGTTTGGTGTTAGATGGAGATCTTGGATAGAAGAATGCATATCTTCTGCTTACTTTCCAATTCTGGTAAATGGGCCTCTGATATGATTGACTGGAAATTCCTTGCTATACTTCTTGCTGAAGGCAAGATGATCCAGTGTCTCCTCTTTTGTTTGTAACAGTAAGTGAAACGTTAAGACAAATTGAAATCACAAAACTCCAGTTAGTAGATGACAAGTATCATATGTACTGATGCGAACTGGACTCAGGTGGAAAACCTCAAAATAGTGCTTCAGGGTTTCAAGGGATTTCTGGCTTAAAAATAAACTGCAAGTGTTAGTTCATTGGCATTTGATTTTTGCCTGTATTCAGATGCAGTAGTTACCTTCAGTATTTAGGTGTCATGCAGGTAGGGTTGTAAACGGGTTGGTTCCGGTCCGGGTCCACCGGAACCGTTAAGGAGAAGGTGGAACCGGATCCGGACCCGGAACCATTTCGGAACCGGTTTCTTGGCTCCGAAGCCGGAACCATATATGCGACGGGTCTGGATCCGGATCCGGGTCCGGGTTTATGTAGAGAATGATATTTAAAAAACATGATTTTTAGGAGAGATTTTTGAAAAATCGAGGTAATATGTCGGATCTCGGGTCCGAACCAAGGTGGAACCAGACCCGGACCCATTTACTTAATGGGGCCTAAATAAGGACCCAAACCCGGTTTATAACGGGTCGGAAGGTAATTAGATAATCGGGTACCCATTTACATCCCTACATGCAGGAAGTCTACCATCAACTTAGGTAGGTCCTCTATGTATTGACCATCCAACCAAAGCTTTATGGGACCCAATCATCATAAGAATGGAGAAGAAATTATCACCATGGAGTAGGCATTTATCCCTTGGAGGACGAATCGCTCTTCTTAAATATAGTCTTGCTAGTCTTCCTCTACATTTTCCATCATCTGTTGCCCCTCTAGTGTTGGTTAAAGAGATTCAGCAAGCTTTCCTAATACAAAATGCGATACATTTACTATTTAGTAAGCTAGAAGACAGGTTGTAAACCTGCGTCAGAAGGAAGTACCAATATTTGGGCTATAAAAAAGGGCAAACTCTACTTCATTAGGGACAGGTTGGCATTGAGGATGTTACCTATGGAGGAATCACTTATCCAATAGTATAACTTGAGTTATGATAATTGCTCATCCAGAAGTATAAAAGATTAAAAGCTCATCTAGCTTTTGGAAGGGATTTTGCTTTAGAAAGGATAAATTATTCCTAATATTTCTCATACCATACATGAGAGTGCTTATGTTCACTTTTGGTTAACAAGGGCCCGTGGCAAAATGGAAGGTGCTCAAGTCATGTTATTGATCCATATGATGCATGGATACTTCAAAATGGGCAACGTATCGTGTCATATCGTATCCAATACTTCGCTTTTTACATGTAAAACCTGTCCCTGCCATATCTATGGCGTGTCCTTGCTGTATCCTTGCCGGGCATCATAGATTGATCCAAAAAAAAAAGTTACACTTTTAGGAAGATAGATAGTTGTGTGTCGCCCTCTTGTAGATGCTTATCCTTTGCCATTTTCTATTGCTTCTAGTCCTAAAGAAATAGGTGATTAATTATTTGGAGAGGCTAGTAGGTAAATACTGATTGGCCTCCTAAGTTTTGACGTGATCTCCAAGACGATGACATTGATTACCTGGTGGACATTTATGGAAATTAGGGATGTTCATGTCAAAGCAGGCCCACTTACTGTAGTTTGGGAACAAGACGAAAATGGTGAATTTTCTGTGAAGTATTCGTATGAGAAGCTGGCCATTATGGTGAGTCATTTCATTGCTACCTATTTATGGTGGATTAAGGTCCCTACAGAAGTCCTTAGGTTTTATTTGTTGACCAACGATGTTCAGAAATGTCCTTAGGTTTTATTTGTTGACAAACAATATTGGGAAATATTCTGATAACTCACTCCCTCCTTCCCTCTCTCCCTGGTGTTCAGTGCATTATGCCTCGATCAATCAAAGCCCTAACATAATGCTGGAGTTCCGGATACTTTTCATGAAAGGGTCCATATTATGGCAATGTACTGTTGATGATCCATTTGGATAGAAAGGAGTAGGACGGCGTATGAGGACACAGAAGCATTTTCATATTACATTCCTATAAGCAGCCAGGCATCAATGTTCATAAGCATAGTTATCAGAATCCTACGATTCGTATCCCGAACCTTAAGGAAAACAATTCGTATCTATGTAATGAATCCCATTTACAAATGAATCTTAGGATTCATGTATGAATCCTACGATTCGATACTCGTTTCATTGAATCTTACGATTCAAGCGATTCGACTAAGCGAGAATGGCTATAGCCAATAAGCTAATATTAATAATCTTTTACCTTTTTTCTTTCTTTATTCTTTTTTCTTTTATCGCTTGTATTTTTAAAAGGTTATTTGATAGTTAACGAAACCTTGTAATAATTTTTTACGCCTTTGATAAGGTTTTAAAGATGAATAAAGAACATGCATTTAACTAAAGCATTCAACTGTCCGTATGGTGCTTGTTTATATCTTCTTCTTCTTTTAATCTATTTTGGTTTTTTTCTTCATGAATACTTTCTTAACTTTAAGTGATATCCTACCGTGTAAGATTGATGGTTAGGATTTTATTTTATTTTTATATTCTGATTTAAAGATAATAAAAAATCTATATTGATACTTTAAACTTATTCAACTATATGTAATAATACATGTCATGATGCTCTTGATATGATTGTATCATAGACTGTTATTATATTTATACTACTATAAATGGAAAAATGGATGGTTATGAATAATTACTTTTTTTCTTTTTCTTTTATTTTTTAATTATTTTCATTTTTATTAGAAAAATAAAAAATCCAACGATTCACGATACAATTCGCGATTCGATTTGATTCGATTCATGGGTATGAACGATTTACGATACGATTCTGATTTTGAAAACTATGTTCATAGGGATTTATGATTCAAATCTGTTGAGAGGTGCCTGGTATGGTGATGCTAAACTTTCTATTTCCTCTTGAAGTTGGCCCTTTGTGTTTGTTTTTATTATTTTAGTTATTATATTAACCCATTACCATCTAAAAATAATAATAAGAATAGAGAGGTATCTATCACATCGTCAAGTAGAACATTCCACAGAGGCAGGTCCCTTCTTTCTACAATCATTGATCTTGTGGGATCCCATTCGTCCACCAGATAATCATAGACATCTAACAATTAGCTTGAAAATAGATGGTTAAAATGTCAACTACAAAAGACCCACCTATCTTGTGCTTGGAAAATTTCAATTATGGAGAGTTCTATTCTCCCCACGCCTATTAAACATCCAGTTCCATAGGAATATATATATATATATGGAAATGCTCCTATGAGAATAATTCTCACACTACTATGAGAGTAAGCTATGAGTGTAAGGGGGGGACCCATTGGATCCATATCCAATGCCAGCAGCCTAAATATGAGGGTCCCCACCCCTTACTCTCATAGTACCGTGAGAGTTACACTCATAGGAGTGCGCGTGCGCACACACAGCTTGAGCTGAGGATAAGGGTGTCCTCTCAATGGTTTGAGGCCCACCTAGGGACCCACATGTGAATGGGGATAGAGGGATTTGAAGGACACACAAGGGCCCTCCTCTCTACAAAAAAAAAATCAGCCCTATCCTTGATTTCTATCATCTCCATTTGGGCCAAAAAAGATTAACGGTGTACAGTCCATTTGGATGGGTGTCACTCGATCCAACGGTCCAGTTTAATCGGATGGGGCCAAGTTTTGGTGGACACGTACAATTCCCACCCCCCCCCCCCCCCCCCCCCCGCGTCCCCGTGTGGTCCATTTGGATGGACCAAACAGTGGGCCCCACCCAAGGCAAAGGACAGCCCTTTCCCATCAGCTCAAGCTGAGGAGAGGGCAGCACGCGCGCGCACACATATATTCCAGTTCTAGCGTGAAAACGTATGATAAAATCAGTAATGATGAAGCCATGAGTGCTGCTCAAATAAACTACGTAAATGCGGTGAGACCCCACAAGCATAGATTCGTGGCAGAGACATCCACTCCCATAGGCAGTACCAGGGTCTGCCCATTGGAAATCAATTGAGCCAGCCACCTTGGCAGCTTACTCAAAAAGGAAAAAGGCAGGTAAGTACCTTGAATTTCAGACGAGTTTCCTTCAGATCAATCTTGATATTACCGACATCTCCAACTGTCAGCTCATCAGCAGATGCCACATGACTGTTTTCTTCTGGGCTTGAGTTCTCGTCAAACTCTGTGTCTGAGCCTTCAAAATCAGGTTTCATTTCTTCATCAGAATCACTGAGAGCTTCATGCTGTTTGTTTTGACTGGACTCGGTGCAATGCTGTTCAAAGGCATTTTCTGGAATCTGAGATGGAGTGGATACTCCATTTTGTAATGTTGAGAAATCTGATAAAACAACATATGGCTTCTTATCAAGTAAAGGCCTAGCAATATCAAATGGCACCCACCTGCAGGATAAATTTTTTTTTTTAAAACAGAAATAACCATTATCTTCAAGTAAATAGACAACTCTACTATGCGGTGCAAGCACCAGCCTTTAAGCACTCCTGCAAGGAAATACCCAATCAAGTAGACATAAAGAAAGAAAGAAAAAAAAAGCAATGGAACAATGTACTGGATACCCAAATGCTTCGAAACAGGCAAGCATAAAAGTGGTATTAGGTCTAAATGGAAATGGATCCCACAGTTACTAAGTACTACAAAATTGTGTAAAGGCCCAGGGTAGTAGTACAATTACGCTATTCAAATCTTTGCAAGATATTTCATTTATTCTAAACATATATTTTTGAAGGTTAGAGCAGAAGTGTAGCACCCATTTTGAAATTCAAAATTCTAGGTAACTTCAGACGTCGTAATATTTTGAGGGTTGTGGATGTGTCAAATGTTTTTTTTTTTTAGGGTGTTGGTTGGGGTTTTGGGTGTGGTGTGTGCGCGTGCGTGCGTGCGAGTGGGCGTGGGTGGGTGGGTGGGTGGGGGGTGGGTGTTTCTTGGTTGCAATGGGTGAGCATCCGGTTTTGGGTTGATGATTGGTTGGGAAAGGACACTTTGTCTCTTTCTTTTCCTAGGCTGTTTAGGGTGGTATCTAACAGAGACTCGTCAGTTAAAGAGGGTTATGTTGGTGAGGGGGGTTTGTGTCTTGAGATACATCCTTTAGAAGGGTTTTGCATCCAAGTAGTCTTAGTCATTCATTGTTGAGTCTCCTTTCCAACATTTTTATTTGCGAGGAAGAGGTCAACATTCATGTTTGGAAGCCTTGTCCCAGGGGTGTTCTCGACAAAATCTTTTTTTCCCAAGAGATGGAGGAGATGCCAATGGTAAAGCCCCTAGCATCTCTCACAAAAAAAAAAAAAAAAAAAAAAGAGCGGAAGTGTGGCACCCATTCCGAAATTCAAAATTCTATCATAATATTTTAAGGGTTGGAGATGTGTCAAATGTTTGCAACTCTTAGCAGTCGGTGAGTTTTTAAGTGAGGGAAGGAAACAAAGTCTGGTTTTGGGTTGATGATTGGTTGGGAAAGAGTGCTTTTTCTCTTTCCTTTTCCTAGGCAGTTTAGGGTGGTGTCGCGTCTAACAAAGAGTTGTCCGTTAAAGAGGGTTATGTTGGTGAGGGGTTTGTGTCTCACTGTCTTGAGATACTTCTTTTAGAAGGATTTTGCATCCATCTAAGGTTGGGCTCCCTCTAGGTGAAGGCATTTTGTTGGCTAGCAGGTAACGTGTTGACTGTGGATAATCTCAAAAAGGAGAGGTAATTCATTGGAAGCTATATTCAATGTGTGCTGTTGCGGAAAGCATGGATAAACAAAAAGATAACCTTTTTCTGCATTGTGAATTCTCTATGGTTTGTGGTTTAGATTCCTTATTCAGTGTGGTATCTTATGGTGGTTTTCAGGTTCTTTGATGGGCTTGGTTGAGGCACGGAAGATGAATCCGTTCTTTGGGTGTTGTATTGTTTTTTGGAAACTAGTTTCTTTTGCCTTTCATGGTCAGTTTGGAAAGAGAAATTGCAGGATTTTCAGAGGTGCATGGATGTCCATGGATGATCTTATGTTCATTGTAACTTGTAGAATCACTAAATGGGTGTCATCAGAGTGAGTTCAATAGCTTATGCAGGCTTCCTTTGTAATTGTGGTCCTTCTAAAATGAAGAAAGTGTTGTCTTTGTTGTTCTCCTTTAGAAGAAGTTCAATGTGGTGAGAGGTAAGCCTAGGCTGATGGATAGAAGGGGTGTGGTCCATAATTAAGCAAGGTATGTTTTGGAAATGTTTTTGAGGAGTGTTAGTATAGTGGAGTCAGATGAGGGAGAAGTTATTGAAATTTTATTAGCACTTTGGATTTGTGTGCCTCATTTCTTGACAAATTAGTTGAAGAAAGTGATTCGTGAAATGCAATTTCTTGGGTTCCTCTGCAGTTTCTCCTTAAAGATTTCAGTTCTACTTTAACCAAATTAAGTTTTTGTCTTCTTCGACTCAAGTGGAGCTTAATCATGTTGACTAGTCGGCAAACGCTTTGGAGGATTCCTTGGCTAAGTAAGAGGTCAACAGATCTTCTACTATGGTTGTTTCATCTATCTAATGTTGTTTTTCTGTTCCTCTAGCATAATGCTTTTATACCTCCTCAGCCAGTCGCTAGTTTAATTTGCTTCTGTGTTTTAGTTGTTTCTTTAATAGAAATACCTTTTTTTATAATACAGGGTATCTCCCGCCCAGCCCGGGAGCCTTTGGCCCAGAGCCCGAGGGACACTTGATTCTGGACAGCCAAGAAATAATCCCTAGGGGCACATGTAAACCCTCTTATCCGCAATTCCACATGCACCGGGTAAAACCATGGGAGGTGGCCAACGAAGGTAGGTGTCGAACACAAGACCTCTCCACTTCCTAAGGCACAGAGTCCTTGGCCAACTGAGCTAATAGAAATACACTGTTGCCGTCTTAAAAAAGAAGAGAATGAGAACTTACTGAAAACGAAGAGGGCATAGAAGTTCAGATGGACGGTAAGAAGCTTTGTATCTCATTTTGCTGCAGGAGTGAATGTAATAGCCAAGATAATAGTATTGGAGGCGAGGACAATGGACTTGGTTCTCCTTGACCCAATCTATTTCTTGCAATGCTGAATATTTCCCAAGTGATAAGAAAGCAAGGTCTGGGTCCCAAAATAAATATTTGCTTGACAAACATCTCGGAAGAATATCCACCACACCAACTGCAACAAGCTTCCCATCAATCACATATTGCTGATGGAAAGAGCCATACCCACAAGGTGGAACTGTGTTATCACCAGATGGGGGCACATATATTAAGGGTGTATCCACCAAAAACCTTCTATATGAGTTTTCCAGGACTTCATTTGGTTTATCATTATGCACTCTCATTTGATATTTTCTGTACAAATCATATTCTACAGGATCAAAGCTTGATCTTTTTAAATGGATCTCAAGTCGCCGCCTTTTATGTGGAGGAACTGCATGGTTATTAAGAATGCCACCACGTTTGGCATTTGCTCCAGTGACAGGTGCTTCACCAGAAGAATTAACAGTGACAGGTGCTTCGCCAGAAGCAGCTTCAGTGATAGATAAGTAGAAATTAAGGTGCCCATTGCAAGCTTTAATTGACAGACCAGAAAGTTCTCCCTGCTGATCTAATAAGCATGCTAGCTTCTCTGCAATGCCTTTTGGGGTAAGCTCAAAAAACTGGCCATTTCTGGATACCTCTGATGGAGATAGGTCATTTTCTTCTGATTGTGATCGTCTGAAGATTGCTGCAATCTGAAATGAAATACTGCTTGTATACAACAGATCTCCAGATATTTCGGTCAGCTTCTTCTTAGCCTGCGGTGTCACCTTTCCGACAGTAGCTTTGGGGAGTTGAACAGGAGGAAATTCACCTCTTGTAATGCATGCCCTCACGCTACTATCAATTTTGGTTGATAAATAATGAATACATTCTTCCAGCTTACTTTGATCATTGCTATTCTTAGCAGAAGATTCCTGTACAACCGATTTTTCATCCATTTCATCTGAAGACTTATTCCTGACCAAGCTGCCTAAAACATTTGAAGAGTTTAACTCATCCTTAACATGATCTGACTTTTTAGCATCGAATTGACCATCTAAGTACCTACACATCAACATACAACTATTGTGAGTCTTCATAATACATTTATCACATTTCTCAAGTGCATGTGGAACTTCTTCTTCCTTTTAATGAATGTGGACTTCTATTAAAATAAGAAGAGAGCTGCACAAGAAAACTCCAACAACTTAATGGAGAATTGGAGATGAGAGTAAACAGAAATGGTTTTCTCAAAAGGGGCTTTTATCAAATGGTTGCAACGATCTTAACAAGGAAAAAAGAGCTATAGTCGGTTAGAACATGGCATCTTTCTAAAAAGTGGATGATAAATTTTCTTACAAGTCATCCGCACTTCACCCTCAGAAAATTCAAACATACAAGGAAGAAGTTGGGTGGTCATATAGATTTCCACACTTTATCCCCTCTTCTTTTGATGAAATCTCCTTCCTAAGTAACACCACGTCGTCGAGGCATATTGTACCAAAAATATATACCATTTCTACGGTCCCCTAACGTGGGACTCTCTCTCTCTCTCTCTCTCTCTCTCTCTCTCTACACTAAAACAACTTAACATAAATTAAAAGCTCTAAATAATATAAACATAACATAAAATGTACTCTAAAGAGAAGTTGGAGACTTGGAAGATTAGAGATAGTACGTAATGCAGTACCCAAAAAAATGAAAAATATCCCAAAAGTAACAATAGTAAGCTCCAAATGCAGATACCAGGATGCACTGCTCACACCTAACTTTACACAAACTAAATAAACATCCCACCAATTTTTTTCAAAAAGAATAATAGAATAAAAAATCTAGCCATGGAAATCAAGCGCAGAAGATGAAATTATTACTTAAGAGTTGCGTAAAATAGCAATACATATTAGTTTATAGCGGACCTTACCAGTCTATATTGTGATTCAGACAATGCATTGACTAGTTTCAACCTAGCAGCAGCCAATATGTAGCGTATTGGATGCTATTTAAAGCCTCCAATGCCCTAATAGGGAAGACACAATTTAGGTCCCCATTATCATCCTTTATCGTTTCTCACTTCCTCCAAGCCCGAGAGAGCACAAAAATCACCTATTCCTAAATCGTATCCCCACCCTCCCAAAACCCCCCACCAAAACACAAACCCTCTCTCAATAAGGGGGAAAAAAGCAAAGGAGGAGGAGGCCACATGACTAATGTTTTAAGATTTAAAGGGACTTAAGGTAACTTTTTTAACTTTTAACAATCATAAACACTTGAGAAAGAGGAAAAAGAAACAAAGCATAGATAGAAAGCAGGAATTATCCAAATAATAAAAGAGTCCCACGCATACCTTTGCATTCGTTTATATACACGAGCTTGCTCCTTGGATGGAACAAAATCTTCAGCTTTAAGACGGATAGTATATGAGGGGCAGCATGTCTTTTCCATCTCAGGTCTGTAAAGAAACGAACCTGATCTCCTCCAGCCCCGGTCAAGAAGATCTGCCATAGAATTTATGCAAGGAACACAAATATTAAGGAAGACACTCTTGTTGCATAGTACTACTCATGCCAATTTAAAAAAAAATAAAAAAAACTACAACACAGGTGAAAATAAGGGTTTCAAATCAAAGGTTTTCCACAAAACAATTAAGGTCATGAGAATTACAAAACTATAACAGCATATGAGCACCAAAAATTCTAAAGAAACTCAAATGGCAACATAAGCGACAAGATCATGAGCCAAAAAATCAAGGAACTGGTATGTCTGCAAGCTACACCCTTGTAAATCGCTTAAAGGTACATCTAAAGTCAAGAGTTCCAGAAAGAATTCATGAGTGTGTTTTCACCAATCCAGTAAAGGTAGTCAACTAAACTTGGTGAAAGTCATGAATCACTGAATCATTCAGGGGAATAGAACCGTGCAGACTAATATTCATTTTTCTTTGGGTAAGCAGTAACTAATAAAAAAAGAGAGAATAGTACAGAAATAGGAAAGCCATACACTTTAAAAGGAGAATCTTCTACGAGTGGACTGAATAAGCAGTCCAGCACTATTGGGCGGCCCACTTGGGCCCACCTTTGATCAGAGCAGCCCCTTTCACATTCTTATCCCCACATTATCTAGAATCATACCCATTTTTATGTTCATCAAACATTTACTCACTATTGGATTGAATATGAGAAAAAAATCTATGGTTAATAGACCATCATTTTTAATGCTATTAAATCAAAGGCTAGGATAATCTGATCGAGCTATGTTTTGCATGATTCTTATCCATGAAAAGACCTTTCCATCCATCCTACCCACAATAATAGGAATCCATCCAAGTGGGCCCCACGAGCTCGACTATTCACAATATGCAGTCTACTTGTAGGAGAATATTGTCCACAAGGGATGCACAATGTAAACAAATAATGTACAAGAAAGTAGAAACTCCGACCATTTATTTAAAAAATTCACTCTGATGGGTAACATATGCACAGAACATCAAATCCCTCACTCTAAGGTGACATTACTCACATCTACTTTGATGTCTGTAACATCCTTATTTTTAATATTTCTTGTTTTATTCATGGTAACTTCAAAAGTATTGAAAAAATAATGTACAAGAATATACAATATTGAACATGCTGATGAAATTTCAGGGCAGCTCCACATAAAACAAGTTTCCAGTCATAACTCCTTGATTGGCCAACAGATCTGGACTTCCTGGGTTGGATGGTGTGGGTCCCATGTGCTCGAGTGAACATCTCCATGTAGGCTAAAGCATTGGCTGCATTTTAGACTTCACTGTCCTGTTCTAATGGTGCCGGCTGATCCACATCAATTGGCCTCTTGTAGTCTCGTCCCACTTGGAAAATATAAACTCCCTTGACAAACACAACTTTGATTTCATTGAATGTGAGCCTACATGGAGACTTCATCTCCCTGCCACACACTCTAGCTAAGAGGAACCTTCCACAATAAAAGAACCACCCACGTTTCCTTTGGCCCCTCACAGTCTCCATAATTATTTTTGTTGTTTATTTTTCGATGTCGCTGTAATTTTGTTAGTGCTTTCTCAAACAACCCTTGTACTCATTCTGTTCTTAATAAAGTTGGTACTTTCTTAAAGAAGAAAATACAGCAAAGAAATTCAAGCTTCATCAGTTAGGGGAACATGGACTTTTTCCTCTTCCATGCAAAAAAAAATTCCAACCCCAAACCCCAAATCATAAACGCATTTATGCATAATTGCAAAAAATTTAGCTCGTTTATTGTGTTTTTCCTCATGGAAAAGTGGCTGGCACCAAACATGGAAAATCTGGAAAGGATTTTGGTAAATATACCTTGGTAGTCATCAACTGTAAGGCTGTAAGCCGATAAACCTGCAAAACCATACCCAAAAGGAAATGTCAAACAACAAACAAGTATGAATGTAAAATTGTACATGCTAATTTCCATGAAAAAGAAATTACTTATTTGGATAATCTCATTAGTCAAACAAGTCATCAAAACTCAAAATCTCAACTTCAAAAGCAAGTATATTATTTCCAATTTTTGTTAGGGAAAGTCAGTGAAACACTTGGTTAAGCTGTTATAAAAATGCAGGTTAAGGTACACTCCGGTTATCAGACAACCCAAGCAAACATGGCCAGCATCCAAATTGACCACACAGAGTTATCAAAAATTGACATCACCTAACTAATAACAATGTAACGCCATATGAGGTGATCCAATCCAATTACAAAGCAAGACATCAACCTGACCCATAGTCAGTATCTGTCAGATCAGATGGTAATCCTTTCAGTTGTGTGCTTAGTTTAGAGCGGAGATCAAGAACCACATAACTCAGCCAAACAGAGTGAATTACCATAATCATACCAAATACTTCATTCCACAACAAAGAAACCAAATTCAACATGCATCGCATCCGCAAATAGGCAGATTCCTCATATCAACCTGAATTTTCATAAGATCTAGCCAAAAGATTCAAATTTCGAAGCAGTCAATAGCTTAAAGAGCATGAATTGCAATCATCGATCAACAATACACTCGCTATAGCTTCAATTAAACAACAATTCTCAAATTCCTGCAGAATCGAACCGTGTCGATCATCTTTGAGTGAAGATTAATGAGAATTAGAGAGATAGAGAGGAATCTGACCATGGGTGATACTGGTGGAAGCTTTCGATTTGCAGTATCCGCAAGAGCTCCGTCGATGACCATGATCTACGACGACGCTTTCGCCTCTGCTTCTACTACTGCTTGCTTCGTTCCGTCCTATCTTCTTTGCCATCTCTGAAATGCAAGGAATCTCCTCGTCCGAGCCTTGGGTTTTGGGGATGGATTAGGGTTTTTTACGAAGATTTGGGGGTTTTCTTCGTGACCTGACCAGACCTAACCTTCTCGAAGAAGAAAGCAAAAAATATTCGCTCTTCGCTTGCAGATGCTTGGAGCTATAAAAACTTGAGCAGGAAAGGACGTGGAAATTTTTGTTTTGTTTTTCAATGAGAGCGGAAGAAAGCGACTTGGGGAATGGCGGAGGATGAAGAGATCCACGTACACGCGTGCGAGATCATAGGTGGGGCCCACTGAAAGGACGCCGCGGTGGGTGGAGCAGTACATGCATGTGGCCGAACCGCAGTTGTTGATTTTCGGTCATCATTTCGGTACGCGTGCAAGATGAAAGATTCGTATTAATTTTTTGAAATAATAAAAACTTAAAAATATATATAATAGAAAAATAAAAATTATACATAATTCTTTATATGAATATTGAGAAACAAATTTTAAAAAGTAAAATTCGTGATACAAACCAAAATATTTCTAAATGTACAATCGATATTAACACTGAAATGAACGACCGAAATGAGCTAAAATAGACCAGAATTCAAACCAAAATTTTATTGGCCTCATTCCGTTTCGAAAAGAGAAATTTAAGCTAATTTGACCAAAATGAAGCGAAATTGACTACTATGAGCTAAACAGGTTTGTCCATGGAGCTCCACTATGTGGTCCACCTATTGATAATTTCAACAGTTTAAGATCAATATCATTCCCTACATATTCTCATATATTGATTTATTAGAATGTGGTCCCACTAATAGTCCTTAAGGTCCGGCCCAGCTTGGACCTAATCCGACCCAGCTCACTTTTGGGCCATTTTAATATGAATAGAAAGCCCAAAACCTTGACCCGACCTAGTCAAAATAAGTACTGCATGTGGTTGGTTGATTGGTTTGCCAAAAAAAAAAAAAGGATATAAAGTGATTAAAAAGCCCAAACAAGTGATAGAAAGATTGGAGTGGCACAACCTGCTTGACTACATGGGGGAGCTATGGCCTAACATGAATAAGGCAGGTGGGGCTTTGGTGAGCCTATTTGTTTGCATAATGGAAAAAATTAAAATGAAATAAAGTGTCAGATCAAGAAAAAACGATGGCAGAGGAAGTTAGTTGTAAAAGCACAAAAAGACCATAAAGTTACTTTTAATTGCAAAAGATAAAAAATAAAAGATGCTCTAAAAGGCATAAAATGACCATAAAGTTGCTTTTAATTGCAAAAGATAAAAATAAAAGATGCTCTAAAAGGCATAAAATGACAAAAGTTATACATATAAAAAGCATAAAATGATTAAAAAAAATAGTGTTTTTACTCCCAACTCTTTCCACTATTTTTTCTTTTTGATTTGACACTCAATTTTAGGGGGTGTTTGGAAATTAAGTATTTCTAAAGATTTTGATATATTATTTCATACTTTAGAATATAATCTACACATCTAAAACCTAGGTATTTGGGTAACTTATAAAGCATATTATAATATCTCACTTTCTTATAAAAACCTTCACATTATAATATTCAAGTTTGTGTTGTATAAAACAATATTTTGTTAACAAAGCTAACCAGTGGTCAAGAGTAGAAATTTATGAGAAACTACTACTATGGTGGCTCACTATATATTTTTTAATATTGATGGTTTCTATAGGAATCCTACTATGACTCTCAATCGTATAGGGGTCCTTTAGTGTTTATAAATTTTATATAGGTCCCATAGCCCTATCATAACTGCATAGTTTCTTTATTGATTGCTAATATTAAGTGGGTCCTATACATATCACATTATGCAATTTCTACCATGATTATCAACATTAACGGCCCCATGGTGATTATTATAATTAGCTTGGTTAATATGACTGTTAACATTAAATGGGTCTCACGCTGATTTTTCATAAATGGATTCTTCAATGATGTTTAACACTCGATAGGGCTCTGCTATAATCACCATTTGATGTATTACATTAAGTTATCAACATTTGGTGGACCCACATTGATTAAAATACATTGCTAGTGGTTTTTAATATTCAATCTAATGATTTCTAATTAGATGAGCCCTACCATGGTTACCAATATTAAATCACTCTAGTATAACTACTAGTTAGTGGGTTCTCATTGGGTTAATCATCCCAATTTCTATATTCATTTCTTATTTCGGTACATGATCTAGTGAAAATTTTATAAATTGCCAAACACTTCAAGATATATTGAAATTTGAAGAAATTATCAAGCACCATAAGTGATACAATATTATAATATCACACTATTTTATTATGTGATAATAAAATCTTACTATATTTAAACTTGGTGATATTGTGTTCTTCTTTTATCCAAACATCCCCTTATTTCACTCTGCTCCACTTACAAACAAACATGAAAGTTGGGCAAGGCTTGGATATATGCCTCGGCCCCACCTGGCTTGGCCCATGAACAACTATTATTAGAGGGCATATGATATGCATGCTTAGATTAATTAGAAATATAACCCATCTGAGCTAACGATGATTCATCCCATGAAGACTCTCATGGGCCTACAGATATAGGATTAGTCCTTAATTGTCCCTGACTGTAGTTGTAGGTTAGGGAGTGTCAGTCAATGCAGGAGTGCGAGTGTGAATTTGAATTCCCCATGTGTCAGCAAAACAAAGGGATTAGTCCAAATTAATTAATAGGCTAAAAGTAAGCCTGAGTTCAATGCACAATCGGGCAAACAGGGCCAGACCTAATCTTGTAGCCACCGATGGCATCATGTTTCTTCCTATAATGGCTGCTTCCCAGCCCACCTCCTGGTTGTCATCGCTGGATCACTTCCTTTTTCATTGGTGATTGCTTTGGACCTTAGCTTGCGATTTGGTTTAGTTTGCTCTCAAGTTTGGATCTTAGCACCCAACCCATTTGATACTTTACTAAATAAGTAAATGTCAAGTAAAGCTTCTATTTTCTAGATAAGGGGTCATATCAATAGTATTTTAATTCAAAATTCTCTCCATCTTTTTTTAAAAAAGTAAAAAAGAAACCTACTTTCTCCACTAAAAGACAAAAAAACTCCACATTTCCATACAATAAGTTAAAAAGATTCAATATTAAACAGCTAAAAATAAAATATTATCGTAACCCCATTATATTTTAGTTTTCCTTAATTTGATGCTTTACTACACTTTATTTTACATGTAAAATTACCCAACGGACCAAAAAAGTTTGTTTGTACAAATGATCTAAATCTGCACTCAAAGTTTCCCTAGGGTTGGTAAAGTGAAATGGGCCACCTTAGCCCATTGAGTGTTTTGGGGGTTTCATGCTTTAAAGCATAGGTTCTCTCGTGTGCATTTTTTAACTCAATAAGTTTTGGTTTACTACACCTATATTCAGTGGTGGATCCAGGATTTAAAATCACCGGGGGCACGATTAAGTAGTAGGGTTATTTATATGATTGCAAATGATTTTTTCTTCTTTTTTTTTCATGCTTGAGAAAAAACAATACACAAAAAAAAATAGTGGACCTTTTACATACACTATCAGTAACTAATACACAGAAAGGTGCATTCAAAGACAGATAGTTTGTAGATTTCCACTGCATTGCAAATCATGCCTAGCAAGGACAAATAGTGTGCAGATTTACCCCAAACCTTTTATATGGAACAAATATAATATAATAATTTCAAACAATAAAACAAGACATCTACGAGTTTTCATTGGAGGGCCTGGTTCAATGTCACTGGGGGCCTGGTTCATTGGGGGGGCCTGGTTCAATGTCACTGGGGGCCTAATTGATTTGGGCCTAACTTAGTATACATAAATTTTTTCCCCAAAATTCACTGGGGGCCTTATGGAAAAAATTAATGGGCCCCACAAAAATTAGAATTGAAACTTAGAAATCCACTGGGGGCCTGGTTCTACACTCCATCCGCCTCTGCCTATATTTCCCGGCCCATTTCTGATTTGTAGCTATTGGTGATTGTTAAACGGCTCACAGCATGTCTCTTGATTTTATGGAACATTACTACATGCGTCATAACGCGTTCCTACTTCCGTGGAAATAGTACTACGCCACTATCATGGATTTATGAGATTAACTACTTTCATGGAAGTAAGTACGTTATCTAATATCTCCATGGAATATTAGTTCTTCAACCATTTGAGTGCACGATTGCAGGGGCGGATCCAGGACTTCTAATCTGGGGGGGGCTGTACTTAAGTTACATTAAAAAAATAACAACAATGTCTCACCAAAAACTATAAAAAATAGCAACAATGTCCCACCAAAAACTATCTATGTATATTATCTTAAAAAATGTGATGGGTTAAAAATAATACAAAATGTCAAAGGGTGTAAGTCATATAGTCACCATCTCTATTAGACTCTATAGCTCTTGCTCTTTTGGTGAAGTTCAGAGAACATATTCTCTCCCCCACATCGTCTTCACTAGGGCTAATGAAAACAAGCATTAAAGCCTTTGAACCATCACTTAATGCAATGGAAGTAACAGGGGTTAACAAGTGCAAACTATAAAGTAAGATATCACAATTGTATTTCAAATTGACTGAAATTCAATTGTTTATAATGATGCCAGCCTCAAAAGGCTTAAAGTAAGATATCACAACACGGAAAAATGGAGCTGAACTTGCCACAACATTTTCAGCATTTAATGCATGCTTCATCATAACTACTTCTCCAAGCTCATTTTTTATAAATGGTAACCCCACTGAACACAAGACGAACTCAAATTGCCTTTTGAGTTTTGAAGCATCTTCTCCAAGTCAACATTCCTAGAATCTAAAATCTCTCTTTAGAGACTAAAGTGAATATGCACACTGGTTATATGGATGCCACAAAGGAGTTGTCCTTCATAAACAAAGCTCTTTTCAAACTCCGAAGGACAAAATTGAACAACTCCACAATTTACAGAATTACAAGGACTTCTAATGATCTATAAACTCATTACTGACCATGATGCTTTATCCCATACTCCAAAGGGTTGGATTGTTGAACTCTAAAATATAAGATATAAGCCTATGACCACTTGCATTTAAGGTGAGTCATGTGCCACATGTATTTATGTGAGTGCACGCATGCATCTAGTTGTGGCAATGGAAATGGATGTTCATAGAAGAGAAGACATAAACAACAACACTCCAAAAGAAATTTTGAGCATTGTCTCGCATGCTTCCTGCAATACATCTAACTAATAGTTCAAGATCACAAATCTAACGGTCCCATTCTTCAAGAGAAGGGTAGGACAGTAGTAGTGTAGCTGCTTATAGGAGTTATCTGTTTCAAAGTATGAGGACCTATGCTCCACCCAGAGGAGCAAATCAACATAAAGAGAAGCAACAAAGTCTAAAATGATGACTTGAAATAACATAAAGGATTGTACTGATATGATGGTCGCAACTTCTATATTACAGTTATTGTGGTTGGGTCTTTGAGTTGATGATAAAGAAAATCAAATTAGGGAATAGTTTTCACATCTTTATCCGTGCTTTTAACATGACTTTGATGGACTCTGCAAAATGATAACATGATATTCTCTAGACACCTCTCTTTGTTTATAGCAAGTGTGATGGCCTCCTAATCATTAAGTTGTCGAAGCTAAAAGGGATCGATCAGTTGTATATATTTATATCGTTAAAATCATAAAATGGCAGCCATGGTTCTCAAGAACTTTTGTAGAAAGCAAATAAGGAGAACAGAAATAAAAAAAAATTCACAAAACAGAAATCAATCTCATTCCCACAAAAGAAAAGAGGGAAGAAATAGGCGGAATGGGAAAAAATTGAAAAAACAACAAAAACCCTAACCTGACTTCTAGGGAATGAATCGGTCGGAAATAGATGACCGGTGGAGTCGGATGCTACAGCCGGACGATGGGAAGATGACTGAGGTCTACCGGTAATGCAGGTGGTCTAGAGTTTACCTTTGAGTCTATACTCGTTGCTGAGAGAGGGAGATAAGTGATACTATAGTTGCAGCAGCACAAATTCCGGTCACGTCCGGTCGCATCGACACACGTAGGATCGCCTTCCGTTGTACTAGGTCTGGTTGCCTCCTCCCCTAGCAATAGTAGGGGATGAGGTTGAAGACGAGAGAAGGAGAGACGGGTTTGAAATCCTTCTGCAACCTCTTCTGTATCCACTCTCAGAAACAACCTTTCCAGCAAACCAGCACCCCTGTTTGTTACAACAAAGGTGAAGACGGTGAAGCACTGAAGCATAAGAGGATGAGTCTATGAGAGGTAACAGAGAAAATGGACAAAGAATAATAAAAAAAAGGGTTTTGACTTTTTTGAGAGTGGAGTTGTGGGCCTTGTGGCTTGTGAGACCGGGCCCAAAATTCAAAATCTCAAAAAAAAAATTTGGCTGAAAGCTTGGGTGGGCTGCAGCCACCCCAGGCCCCCCCCCCCCCTTGATCCGCCCCTGCACGATTGGTAGAGATATCTGATCAAAATGTCATTATATCTTGAGGCAGACTTTCGCAAATCCACCCCACAATGATGGGGGGGAGAGATCCGTCTAAAGATCAATAGCATCGTAACGTGCTTCGGTTGTTAGTTGTTCGGCTTGTTTCTTTCCTTCCTCTAGAATTATTATTAAATTGATTAATTAATCAACAATTTCCATATATCTTTTTCTTACAATAGGCTCTATTGAAATAGATTTCGTGGAAAATCAGCTGCTTCAGATCTAGTTGGCCTTTCTCCCTTAGCCACGAGTCATCCCGTATTTTGCATGTCAAGCAAGGCCCGGCCACGTAATGAGCCTTTAGACAACCTCAACTTCATCCAATTCATTTATTTATTTATTAGTCTTCAAATAATACGAATGGTTTTATTAATATTTTAGGTGCATGGTGCAAACAATATATGCATGGAACGGGAAAATAGGGGCTCTTTGCGGATACATTTGTGGTTCAGTTGTGTTGGCAGCTCGCTATCACACACATGCCTAAAGATCTAGGCTTGGGTCTTTCTTCTTGCCATTGGGCCAACCTTGGAGAGAGAGGACTCGGAAGTCAATCTTATCTTTGCCGTGAAGGAATTATACACCTAAAAGGATCAAAGACAATCTTATCTTTGCTCGTGAATGAAATACACCTAAAAGGAACAAAGAGATGGAAGCAACATGGAGTCCCATAGAAGTGTCAGAAATGCCTGGAGCCCGGAGCCTGGAGCCAAGATGAGGAACAAAAGAAAAGAACCAAAGGATCCTCAATTTTGAAACAGTAGCTTTGATATGAATGTTTACCATACGAGAATGCAGCCATCTAATCCAACCTACTTGCGATCCTAATGAAAAATGAGAGGGATGATGGTGAGGAGATTCCTTGTAATTTAGTGATCATTTACAACAAAGTACTAGTCCAACCTCATATACGAGATAAGGATATGATGATTAGGGTTGCAAATGGATATTCGAATCTCCGATTACCCGGAAGTTCTGACCCATAAAAAACCGAGTCTGTAACCTATTTTAGGTTCCGATTCATAAACGGGTCTAGATCCGAAATCTAATTTAGGTTCCGATTGATAAATGAGTTGGGGTCCATATAGGTACCGACCCGTAGACCCAGGACCCAACATATGAGCCTTTGATATTGCAAATTGTACCTCAAAATCAACTTTTTGGGACATTTTTTATGTATGATAATAGAGGTAATAGACTCGATACATTGTTATAAGTTGAATGATATGCTTATGCTAAGAAAAATGAAGAATAAAGAGAAATTATAATTGATTTTGGAACTAGATTACAGTCCTCTATGTGGATCCGATTCCGAAACTAGATCCGGATTTTTTTATCGGAACCGGGTCTGGAACCAACAAAACAGGTTCCGAGTCAAATTCGGAATCGGAACCGTTTTTTAGAAACAGGTTCGGGTCCACTATGGTTCCGATTCGGAACCGTTCTGTTTGCAACCCTAATGATGATAGTGTTTGCTAGTACTTAGTTTATATGATATTCTGATTGGATCCTAAGCATTGGCTCAGCTATTAATATGTAGATTAGAGTGAGTAAAGTCAAGTCTTTAATGTAAGGAGGGAAAAAGGGGTTTCATCTTAATGTGGCTAATCAAAAGGGGGGAAAGTGAACACCATGAAAGAAGTGAGAGAGACCTAAAAGCAAAGAAATCATCAAGGAGATATTACTTAAGTTCAGCTTTTTTTTTCCCAACTGCATTCTGGTAAATCCACAAAGATCAAGAGAGACCAAACATGGAATGAAGAAAGGGATTAATAAGGAGTGAACCAAATTTCAAAACTACGAATTACAAAAGCTTTCCACTCAATATAATTTAATAAATCGATTTGTTAAAGACCTATTTATTTGCATGAAATTGTATTTTCAAGTATAATAAGAAATGTATTTTAAAATGGCTAAAATTTAAAACAAAAGGACAAATGTAAATAACTATCTCAAATATTCTCCTCGCTACATGTTGTTGTTCCCTTTGATCAACTAGCACCTAAGATGAGATCAAAGGGACTCACATGCATTCCACGTGCCCTAACTAAAGTAAGGCCCTGTTATTTGCCATCAAGACATATATATGTCCTAGCCTCACTAGCAACTGAGTTTTCTCGCATGGTTGATCGGGGTGTTATTGGGTCCGGGGATAGAGTATCTTCATAATGTGCCAAGTCTACGAAACTTGAATTCATATCCATTGTAATATATTCCGGTAAACCATCCATTGCCGGAGCCCATTTATCATCCCCTCTCGCAGAGATACCATCAAACAAAGCAACCATTTCTTCAAGGAAAGGAAGAGGCTTGGACTTAAATATTTTTGGCTCTTTATGTTTCTGCAATAAAGTTTAATGATAATTGTCAAAGGCTAGAATCATAGTTTATAAATACCAAAACAATTACAACTTTGACATACCTTCAGGTACTCCATCCATCGGTCCTGTGCCATCTCCACGCAACCGGTATGTGGATTGAATCCTATGCCAATTTGACTCTTCAAGTGTAGCCAAGCATTATATAGTTTCTTTAGATATTCCACTTGATTCTTCAATTGCTTTTGGTTAAAAATATGTCATGTTCTTTGATTAAAATTTTCTATTATCACCTTCCAAGCTTTTATGCTAAATTGCACTCCTGGTCAACCTCCAGATTTTACTTGATCCAAACATACATCAATGAGACATTTTCTCATGCTATCTGACCAATGGGGCACGATCAATGTCATCTATTTTGTTTGTCTTTCCCTTATCGGTCATTATTACTTCACCATAAAATTTATTTAGAACATTGAGGAAAAAGTACAGTATGCCTCACTAAACACAATGAAATAGAAAATAAACTATATATATATATATATATATTTTGAGGAGGTTAATAATGGATAAGAAAGTCAATAATGGAGCACCAAATAGTAACACCCATCAAATAAATATATGTATCTATGCCTTTTAGAGCCAAACCAAAAACACATTGTACACAGTATGGTTTCCTTTTTAAGAGCAATGAGACTATATAGAACTTGTGCAAGGCAATCTCTATTACCTATCGTGTTGCCATCCCTACCATTGACAATGACTGAAGAAAGAAACTACAGTAACATTAGATGCATGATGAGCAGTGTCCTGAATTTTTTTTTTTTTAGAGGAAGATCAAATAAATTTGTTTGAGATGAGTGGACCTCACACAAGTGAATTAGATGCATAGAGATGATATGTGCATCTTGGTACAAGATAAACCCTAATCATCATTAATTTCTACAAATGGTTTTGTTTTTAGGATTCAATTAGGAATTGTTTAACTACCACTTTCTTTGATTTGAATTAATAGGGTAGTGGTTGGGTATTCATTTCCCACCTTCCTATGATTCATTTTTCATTTGAAGGGAGATGATTTGAAAGTCATTTTTGGAAATTCACATATGTCTACTCAATTTTAACCATCCATTTTTAGAAATAACAGTCTTAAAATTCCTATGTATTCAATTACATGAAACAAACAGAATGAGAAACTACTTTTTATAAAGGTAGAAAATTTGATGGTTGCTTCCTTATAGTTACCACTGACCCTTCACTTAACCCCTTTTATCAAATGTAGACTATGAGAAAATGAACACCCCCTAAAAATAGCAGGTTGCATTTCTAATTTTGGGTGGACATTCTACAAAGAATTCCAAACTACGATATATCCAAACTATTCATCCGGGAAAGCAACCATCAATGGTCTCTACCCAATTGCCACGTCATTCAAATGATCCATTTATAGTCTTCGTAAATCTGAATTCCGGGGATTGATATTTTTTAATTTTCCTTAATAGTCGGTGCCTTATGTGCAAAAGTAATTAAACAGAGAAATCAAGATGTACATTCCACTGGAAAAAGCAAAAACAGAGACAAACAAAACCATTATCACCATCTTCCTTGCTTGAATACCTAAAGGACCCAAAAATGAAAACCTGGGTATGAGTCCAATATTTGACCCCAATAAAATCTCTGTCCAGGTCAATCGATTTCATAGCCAAGGACTTGATTATGTTATATACATGTATGTATATAGCATTACTACCCAAGTAGCTGCAGGTCCAGGTTTTGGATTTTATTTAAATTCGGGCATGGGTGTCGATCTTGTAACCTGGACGGCTGGATACCCCAATCATCACCACACCACAGTCTAAAACCCACAAAAAAAGAAAAAACACTTGTAGAAAATCCAAACCCTAGAACAATTCCTTCCAACGTTGAGGGAAACCCATCACATAATCATTGAAATTAAAATAAAATAAAATAGAACGAAAGAGATAAAGAAGAAGCATATAAAGAGAAAGAAAGAGATAAAGAAGAAGCATAAGTAAGAGAGAGAAGAAGGCATACCTCCTTTGAAGTTTTTCTCTCTTCCTTCTTTTCCCTTTGCAGAGCTCTCCAAACGAAACGAGGGTTTGTTTGAGGTGAAACAACGGGCTTTGAGGTTTTGTCCAAAGGACAGATAGTGCCAATAAAACACCGTATGAGGGTGATTTTGTCATTTAAAATATCTCCGCCTCTATATTTTGAAGAGACAAAACATCTATTTCTCATCTACTGGATATGGGAGCATTTGATTTTTAGAGGATTTGGCTCTAAATTTCTACAGCAGGCAGAGGAGAAAATTATGTACCAAACAGTCTAAATTTTGGAACCTCTGTCCGTTTTAGACATTTTAGAGAAATAGATGCTCACATAGAGATGCCAAATGGGGTCTAAGTGCAAGCATGCTTGTTTGTAAGAAGCAGTAATATCAAATAAAATTGAATGTCAAATTAATATTTAGAAGAATAAAAAGGTAGAGGGAGTTGGAGGGAAAAGTACATTTTTGTCATTTTATTGTTTAAGAGGATCTATTTTGTCATTTTATACTTTTGAATAGTATCTTTTTTTGTCATATTGTACAATTAAAAGTACCATTTTGTCACTCTTTTTTTTTAAACTTTCCCTCCAACTCCATCCATTTTTTCTTTTTTGATTTGACATCAATTATCTTTTTATCTTAAAACAAACAGGCGCGTCCAACTAACAACGTAAATGGTTTGAGTCGAGTATTTACTAACTTGGGCCAAGTGAGTTAAGGCACAGGTTGATATTGCAGCTATAATATGCACGCGATAGCACAAACACACAATCAAATTGGACAAAATTCACTTAGGATCTATTTGGGTAAATGAGGATTGGAGTAAATTGAAGTGAATTTCACGTGAGGAATGATGTTGAGGAGAAGTATGTTGAAATTAAAGTAGAGTACTTCACTTCACTACATTTGGATGCTTATTGTGAAGTTAATGTTTAAAGTATAATCCACTTTTAGTTAAGAAAATAAAGTATTTAGAGTTGAAGTGAAATGGAATACATGTGGCCGACAACATTATTTCATCTATCGGGCTAGACTCATCCAAACATAGTAGAGTTAAAATCATAAACTGTTATGGCACATTTAACTTCGCTTTACTCTATTATTTTTTTGCTTATCCAAACCAACCAAATTTTAAAATTAATGTTCCTCTAACCCGAATCCCCATCTTGATGTTACTGCGGCTTGATGGGGTGGGGCCATGCTGGTTCATATTTGCCCTGCCTCTCGAGTTTCACCCCTCTGAAAATCTCTCACTGTGCCGAAGTGTTTGTTCCACCTACAGAGCACAATTAAATTGACTTTGCACCCTTGACAAGGACAGAATAGTTGCAATTACATATCAATACATTATACATATAGCAAAATATTATAGAAAGTTTTTTAATCAGAACTGCTTCATAAAAATCAACCAATTCACAGTCCTAGTATCCTATCGACTGTGGGACTCACTGTATGAATGAATGATTGAGGATACATCATAGGAACTCATTCTTTAGGGCAAAGAAGGTCTATTCCTTTCCAGGTCCATGTCTGAGATGTCTGCTGATAATGACCCCATGACATGAACCAGAGAACACACCAACCTTTCCGCTCTCCCCTTAGCTATTGTTAGGTATAATTTTATTTTTACCTACAAGATGTAAGACACTAGAGAAAATTATTTTTGTGAAGCCTAGGTAATGCACTAAACAAAGAAAAATGATGAGCATGAAAAATCAGAGCCTTGTCCCTACTTTGAAGAATTCTTATAATTGCAAAATTGTATCCCAAGAGCGTATTTGTTTGCATATAATTGAATTATGATGGTTTTAAGAAATAATTTCATAAAAAAAAGCAGCTAAAATTGAAGAAATGGAGATGATAATCTACAAATGACAATCAAATAATATCCTCTTCAAAAACTTGTTTGTTGGCATGGAATTGAATTATTTAAAATTTTAAGGCATTTCTAAAAGCTATCAATAGTAAAAAGAATAAAATGTCAAAATTTATAAATGGTCATTAAATAATCTTCCTTTCAACGAAAAAAAAAATAAGGAAAAAAGAAAAATGAATACCCAACTGCCACTATAGAAAGTCACGTCATAGGAATACATCTTCGGCTTATATTTTTCATCTCCTCGTCTTTTAATATTCTTTCATTGAAACTCATTTTATTGCATTTAAGAAATTCAATTCCAATTAAGCCAAAAAATGGGCCCTAACTATTATTGCTTTTATTTGTTCTAAAGTACTTTCTTCTCATGCAATGTAATTTTCTGTTTTTAGCCCTTAATTCAATCAATTTATTATGCATTTTAATCCAAATTTTATATGTTCATTTGGTAACCCTAAGGGCGTGTTTGGATATGTGGTGAAGTGAGGTGAGGTAAGGTAAAGTCTCTATTATTCAGACAAGAAAAGACAATGGGTCATATCGAAAGTACATAATTTCAAAATTCCCTTCATCTTTTAAAAAAAAAAGTAAAAAAAAAATCATTTCTTCACTAAAAGACAAAAAAGCTTCACTTTTCTATACAAAAAGTCAAAAAATTTCCATACTAAATAACTAAAAACAAAACACCATCATAATACCTTATATTTTATTATCTCTTGATTTGATGCTTCACTTCACCATATATCCAAACAAGCATTAAGGGTGAATCAATTGGCCTATGACCACGGTTTGCACTTAGATGTTGTAGGTTCGAAACTACACTACCACACTAGGGCTAGATGAGAGTTTACACAGTTTCCCTTTGGGCTCGAAGGGATTAGCCCAGTGTACCTTTGGAGGATAAAATAAACCATATCCTTATAAAACATGAATCTTGAAATTCTATTGATATCAACTCATCGATATTACCCTCGAGTCAAAACAACTAAGTATGCGCAACACTGCATGTGAACCTACTTGATTGCTTACTAGGTATTAACAACTATCCAGTCAATCTAGGATATTACATCACACTCAATTAGGAGTAGTATGGAATATTAGGTACACAGGTTCACTGTAGATTACAAATAATTTCTTGGATGTTGTCGGAGACAACTAAAGATTGCATTCAAAGGATCATATCATGAGATCTCCCTGAATTTGCGACGTGCATTTCAAGGATTCCTCAATGCAAAATGATTCTAGAGTGAGAGGGAGAGAACATATCAGACCCTACATTCATATGAATGTACTACCTTTTGTAAGGCTTGTGCGTGGGGTCTATTTAATCTACACTCCATGAGTGAGAGAGAGAGAGAGAGGGATAGAGAGAGAGAAGAAATAGTTTTCTCCTGTGATACCTGTCCTTCTCTTTAAGTGATCCAAATTCAAAAAATTAAATGCCTTTGATAGGGATTGATTAAAAATAGAAAGCAAATATTTCTTACTTCTAGGTGATGGTTAGAGTTGTTGGGAGAAATTATTCTATTCTATCTCATCTTGTGCATCACCCTTTTCCTCCCTACTCCAGTCTACAAAGGTGTTCACAAGTGTTGGATTTATCATGTATTAGAAACATGATTTGTTTTATTATAGGTGCTCGCATGCTTTAAACAGTATAAATTCATCACCAGGCCACTAATCAATTCAATGTTAAAATGCAATGTCTGCCACTGATTGATATTTGACTGATTGACAACTCACGAGTATGGTTTGTGTTTGTGTAAGTTTAATTGAATAACGATGTGCCTATAAGAAAATGGGCACTTAAATGGATGATCCATCGCTTTTTTATCCTCCACTTTCTACATGCTATCAATAGTGGGCTATGGGAAATGGAGGCATTATCTCTACTTCTCTGAAAAATAAAAAAAAGAGGCCATCAATTGCTGCCAAACGTCTTTATTTTAAAAATCTCTACTTGATTTAGAGATTTTGAAAAATAAAGACAAAATTAGTGATGCGAAGAAAGGGGGTTGTGTGAGATAGAGTATAAAAAAGAGTTAATAGGTGTTGGTATAGCATATAGTTTCACTCATGGGTGTTTAAATGAAAAATTATAGTAAATTAACTATTAATATAACATAAAGTCTTACCTTCGAATGTCCCGGTGGCTGATATAAAGTAGTCACTCTACCCCTTTTCTCAAATTTCTTTTACCTAGCCAAGCTATTATAAAGTGACGTAGAATAAATATTTGGACTTTAGTGGATTTTACCCCTCACGCTCTCATCTTTATTTTTTATTCTTAGGGTCTATTTGGTTAGAGTCATTTCTGACAAGGATTTGAGCTTGTTGGGGATTTATGACATGATATGACATCTAGTCACCTATACATTCTAAGTGCTTTGTGTGTTGCAAGAATTCAAAATTACAAACCACATGAAAATCCACTTTTATCCTTGTGAATTTTATGAATTCCAATATTTCAAATGCTAGAGGGGTGTTGAGCATTTGGAATTCACTTTGAAATACAACATTTGAAATTCTCAAAAATTTTCCATACATGAATTATCACAATTATTCCAAACAATGTGACCCTAGCTCCTTTTCCTACTCCTCTCATGTAACTAAATAGGGGATTAATTTATTCTTGAGATTTCAAGATTTTAGTTTTAAGTATTGTTGCTATTGACTTATTCTCAAATATTCCAGCTTCCAAATTATTAAGAGCAATTTTCACTTTCCTATTCAGAATTTTCACCACGTCCTGTCAAGAGAAAACAACTCTTTTTCAAATGGAGAGTTCTATTGGCACCTCAAAAACTACTCTCCCCACCGCACAAAAAATAAAAAACTTTTCCTAAACTACCCCTCCTCCCTCCCTCCTCTTCCCTTCCTCCCTCTCCCACCCTCCCAGTCGCGGCGGAGAGGGAGCCCCGGCCGGCAGCCTGCGGCGGAAGCCCCTGCCGACCGGCCGGCCACCCTCCCCCCTCTCCCTCTTTCTTCCTCCCTCCCCCTCTATTTTCTTTCCCTCTTCTTCCTCTCTCCTTACTTCTCCTTCCCTCCCCTATTCTTCCTCTCCCTCCCCCTCCTAGTCGCCGGTGGGGAGAGAGATCGGGTTGCAACGACTAGGAGGCAGCCCAATCTCCCTCCCCACCGGCGACTGGGAGGGGGAGGGGGAGTAGGGAGGGAAGGAGAGGGAAGAAGGGGAAGGGAGAGAGGGAGAAGATGAGAGGGAGGAAGAAAGAGGGAGAGGGGGGGAGAGACCGGCCAGTCGGCCGGAGGGTAGAGGCTGGGAGAGGGAGGAAGGGAAGATGAGGGAGAGAGAGGGAGAAAGGGGAGGGGTAGTTTAGAAATTTTTTTTTTTCTTTTTTCTTTTAGTGTGGTGGGAAGAGAAATATTTACGATGCTAATAGAAGCCCCGTGTACAAATTTCTCCAGCATTGTCAGTTTACCGGCACATGCAAGTGCAATAAATTTGAACGGGGAATTACCCGGTCATTTCACAGGTTGATGATGGTCAGAACCGTGGTTCTGTAGTGTTAACAAGGGCATTCTCGTAAAGAAAATTAGTAGCGGCACAGGCATTTCAAACATCTCGGTTCACGGGGTCACGAAATGACCTCAGCCATTTCAAAAACTTGTCTAATAAAGACCGTCGGATTACGAGGTAAAGGCCCATTGGGAAATCAATCGGACGGACAGGAAGTCCGGTATGGTAAAGTAGCGAAATGATTAAATATTTGGAGGGATTATTCAGCCCGGGCGTCTTGCTGCGCGAAAGTCAAGAACCGAACATGTGCGCGCATCTATCAGCGACTGAAATTTTATCCCTATACGTTGCGTATATTTACGAAAAGCCCATCATCAGTCTCTAAACTCGTTCGATTTGTGAGGCCCACCCTCCTGAAGATCCACACCGTTCATATCACAACCTCATAGTTGGCCCAAAGTCCACTTAGATTCATAATTTCCAACATCAATCCATTTGTGTAAATTATTGATAAGTGAGTGAAATCAAGATCAATCTATTTCAAGTTCAACCCATAGTCCGGCTCCTTAACCCATGTGAAAATTACAGGTGACCCTCAAAACTCAAATGAATAATTTGAATTTTTCAATTAAATTTAACTGCGTGTTTGGATTTCCCTTGAAATGAAAACCCTGGGTCTGCTTTCCCATTAGTCATGTGTCACTTGAGTGGATTTATCATGTAAGAGTAGATTGGGCTTCCCATAATTTAGTCGGATCTATGATCTCCTGCGTGCTTTTTCTTTGAGTGGGATGTGTGGAAATCCATCAATCCATTGACAATGAACACCGTTCTCTCTAGTGACATATTTTCAATTATTTCTTCAATAGCAGTTTGTCCCTTTTAAGATTGAACATATAATTGATATGTGATTAATGCACGAGATTATGCTAATTATATTATCAGTCATGTTCGCTCATTTTTTGGTGAAAACAACTCATTCAAAAAGTAAAAGTTGATAGCGTGTCATTGGAATTGATGGCTAGTTTGCTCCTGTAAAATATATCGAACTCAAGGGGTTGGTCGAGTGGTCATGACCACAGTTCCTTTCTCTTTCGGAGTTAGAGGTATTGATATATATTCTCGCTTCCCCTCTCTTCAGGTGTCGAAGGTTGAGTCCACTAGTGATGCCACATGGGTTTTGTCCTGCTTCTTTCTCTCTGTTCGAAGAGATTAGTCCAGCCCAGAGAATTGGAAACCCTCCGTTAGCAATAAATAAATAAATATATATATATAACCCATATTCCATAGACTGCCCAAATGATGGATTGGGAAATTGCCAACCCATTATCAAGTTAGCCGGTGGGCCTCAAAATTGATGTTCAGTTTCATGTCCTTTTCTTCCTCTTAGATTAATGTCATTTTAATGCATCTTGAGATTTTTGTGAGTTATGTCAAATTGGTTTGTTTTGTTTATAATTTTGTCCCGGACCATTAAAGGATGACTTGGTCATTTGTTTGTCTAGTTTTGCACTTGGTACTTCTTTCTTTTTATAAGGAAAGCTTGTTTGGGGACCAAAGCACCAAATTGAAGAAGAAAAGCAAGCTTTCAATACTTGTGCCATCGCTTTTAGTGCCGAGGGAAGTTCAATCATTCATCCAGTGAAAGATCTCTTCAACCTTTATGAAAACATGAAGTATTACAATAATGTGAACCTAATCAACGTACAGTATTTAAACCCACCTTATGATCCGTATGGCTCCTGTGTAACTGTGGATTCTGATAATACAACTGCGAGTGAAGAGTTAATTAATTAGGAGAAATTGAGAGGATTTAGTATTCTCTAAACACTAATTCTTCACGTTATTCTTAAGTTTTTCCTATCAATATGTTTCAATAAAAATCTGCTAGTCCCGTATGGAGTCAACATCAGCTCTACTCCATGTGTTTTTGGTTATAGTCTGCTAAGAATGGCCTGCTAATACTAAGATGACATGGGTGCTCTTGAAGTCTGTGACCTAACGAGAATGAATCCACCATGTGGCACACGGTAAACCCTCGTAAATGCACACCAGGTGAATTTGAACAAAAGATACAGAAGCAAATTTATTCCTTACGCCCCTCCACCAACTACGAAGTAAGAAGCTTTTGTGGTATAGAAGCTCATCATGCATTAAGTTTTTACTTCTAGTGTTTCAAATTTCACTCCATTTGACTTACTATATATGTTAGATTTCAAAATGCAAAATAAGCAATCATACTTTCTATAGATACTCCATTCAATATCATTAACTTTCTAAAAGCTTATTATTTTTTTGAGCTTAAAGTACTATAAAATAGAGATCTTTAAGGAAACATATTTTTAAAATTAAATAAAATAACGAAGGACCCAAATTCTTCAAAATGCTGGGAAAGGACCTCTCGCAGGTCACCAAACTTGTAGTCTCTAACTTGATTTTACTCCATTCCAAAAAAAAAATTTACATTCTATGATCTCATGGAATAACACAAGAATGGCATGGCCTTATCATGGAACAAGGGTAGAAAAGCGAAAAAAAACAATATTATATTTTTTGCGGGAGGTCCTTTTCCCATTTCTCATAAGTTTGGGTCTTTTGCCGTTTTATTTAATTTTAAGAAATACATTTTTATTATCTCACATGTATAAATTGTGTTTATTCTCCTCGCATCTGTGAGTTTTCATCACCTTATATGTCTGAGTTGTGTGTCGGTTTCCTTGCATATATAAGTTTCCATCACCTTACATGTGTGAGTTGTGTGTTTGCCTCATTGCATGCGTGAGTTTTCATCACCTTATATGTGTGAGTTGTATCTATCCTTACATGTGTGAATTGCCTTACTTTATATGTGTGAGTTGTATCTATCCTCCTTACATGTGTGAATTGCCTTTCGCCTCGATGAAAAATAAAGAATATATTTTTAAAAATTGCTATAATTTTTTTTTAATAAAACACAGGTCACAATCCCATTCACAAATATTCCTATATTATTTTAAGGACCACAATTTTACCAGCACAATTTTTGTGACACGGACACCGTCCTACCCACCTTCGTGGCGAACAGCATGTATGAATGTATGATATAGGTCGCGTCCGTCAATTCAAAAATACAAACACAAGTCCCTCAACCTCAAGTGGCATTTATCGTAGTTATCCTTGGGACCACGGGCATGTTGTTAGTTCCACAATTTCTCTCCCTCGAAACGTAGCCTTGACGAGAGGGGCAAAAAAAGACTAGAAAGAAAGAGTGCTGTGCCTGCGTTGCACCGTCGCGTCATCGCTCATCATTCAATAAAATCACAAACAAAGAAAGAAGAGAAGAAAAACAAATCCATCCATCTCACTCATCTCTCCCTCCCATTTTCTTTCCCACATTTCTCTCCTCTTCTAGTTCTAAACGGAAAGTAACAAACCCCCCCCCCCAAAAAACCCCCCCCCCAAAAAACCCCCAAATGTTGCTCCGTTTGATTCCATATTTGCACTTCCTCTTTTAAATACCCATTCCAGATCTCACCACTGATTCCATCCAACGGTCCCGATCGAATCTCTCGGAGCTCTCGCGTACAATCCAACGGCCGATCTGCGGAGTTGCGGATCTGAGCTAGGTTAAAATCAGAGATCTCTGTTTCATTCATTCTTCTTCTATTTTTCAGCTGCTGTTATTGAAGTTTTGATTTGAGAAGCTGAAAATGCAGCTTGGTTTCTGCGATTTGCTGAGTTTGAGTTTTTTTTTTTTTTGATCTAACAGTGTTTGCGAGTGAAGCGGAAGTGATTTGGAGGAGTAGATGAGAGTGTTAGATTTTAGGTCGGAGATCGGAGGGGTTTTTCGGATTTTTGTGGTGTAGAGCTTCGATTTCGTTGTGGTTAGGCGATGAATCGAAGTTTTAGGGCTCCGGAGTCGCAGATGCAGGCGTCTGTGCAGCGGAGGCAAGGGAGGAATCTAGGATCGGTGATGAAGGAGAAGGATGAGGAGCTCGCTTTGTTTCTGGAGATGCGGAAGCGGGAGAAGGAGCGGAACAACCTCCTGCTTCTTCACAGCTCTGACGATTTCGATCCTCCTTTAGGTAAAAATGCACTGATGCGTTCTGTTCTTGGAACGATTGAGATTGATTGATTTGGTCCGTTTTGGATTTCTTGAGATCAGATGAGGTTTTTAGGTTTCTTTGAAATGCTGAAAGATTTCTTTGTTGTTTCGTTTGATCAAGTAATGAAATTTCTTGTCTATTGTAATTGGTGATTTGATGATATTGATATATTTTGGGATCTTGATTTGTTGACTACTTTGAAATATTTCGAAAAATTTGAATATTAGACTATGTAATAAATAAGGCTTGCCTGTCAGTCTGCTGGCTCCGTACTTCCATATTTATTTGAGTTGGTGATATTTTTTTGAAATCTTGAGTTTTCATGTCAGTATGTCCCCCCCACCGTCCCCCCCGCCGAAAGTGTCTTTTGCTAAACTTCTTGTGCTGGATCGGGTAAAACTTGTTGGTAGTGTCAATACTTTCTTCAAATATTGCTCAAGAGTAGGTTTTTGTTATGTTGTGTTTTCTCTCACTGTCAATTAACCTGCTGATGTTTCTCTACTGCAGGATCGAAACCTGGTGGTTCTCCCATATTTAAGATAGTGTCATCCACACCGCGCAAGACTGCTACTGATGATTTTCTCAATTCTGACAGTGATAAAAATGATTATGATTGGTAATGTTGACAATTTTCATCTTGTTGCCAAAAAAATAACTGCTGAGGGTGCTTTTAGTAGTTGGACAAACCTAATATTGCAATTATTTTCAATGTTTCAATTTCGCATAGTCATGGGAATACATAAATTTCGCACCGACTTGGATGATTCTGCATCAGTATGCAATTCAAAATGGAATTCCATAATCCTGATTTTGGAGTTGATTCTGACTGTCACTTGACAGCTGGGTGTTGGGGGATATAGAATTATGTATTATGGATTGTTTGGGCGAGGAGAAAGGAGGAGAAAATGAGGGTGGAGGAAAACTCCAATACAGTTCATTTTCAAATTGGGACAGTTTCTCTACCTTCCTATTTTCCCTCAACCCAACGACTCCCCTCAAGTAGTCAAGTGGACCTTTCTTTCTGAATAGAGGTTAGTTGTGCACTTAGTTGTCAATTCCATTCAGGGGCCATTATGTTTTAGCCATGATATGGAGCATTCGAGCATTCAAACCATTCGTGCATTTTTGTTAAAAAAACACTACCAAAATAAAGAAAAAAATTGTAAGAAAATGAAAATAGCATAATGCTAAGACAAGTGACACTGATTAGAATAATTATTATCCATGGTTAATCATGTAGGACTCAAGTGCATGTAGGACTCGAGTGATCTTCACAGGGAGTTGTAGAATAATTAGAATCGGCCCACACTTCAATTGTGAGCACTTAATGAAATTCTTTTCGAAACACATGACGGCATTGTAAGCTATGAAAGTTTGTCAAAATCTAGCAATGAGTTGATGTGGGTAAATCTCCATCGTTATTGGGTTCTTTTCTCATCATATTGAGAAGCCACACATGGATTGCATTATAGCTTTCCAAAGTTTTTCCAGTAGTTTATGCATTGACTGGAAAGAGTTTGGGCTCTGCCATGTCCCAGAGGATTAAATCCATCTACTGTTTCAGGCAAGGTGTCCAATAAAATGTTTCATACTGTGCCACTAATTTCCAGTCAGTTTGCTTTATAATTGGCTTCATTGGCTGTTATAAATTTCACAACACCATCAGGACTTGACACATGCAACAATATTGAAAATCAGAAACATTAAACAATGCATTTGCAATTTTTAACAATTCCACTTGCACATACATAATCCTTTTCGAACAATACAGTAGAAATTTGATAAAAGTACTTCGGTTCCCATCTGTCCATGGGTCAGCCATAATGGAATATCCAGTTGTGCTCCAATAATCCAAGTAAATTGGCATAAATCATTCACTTATGTCATGTTATTGCTCAAGTGATTTTCCATTGAATAATGACAATTTGACATTTTATATTTCAACCCTATCGAATTAATTACATAAACCATTCACTTACAAAATTTGGCATGAGCCGCAATAAAGGGAATATTGTCATACCCCAATAACCTACTTCCTTATTCCGATATCCTGCATAGATTTTGATAAATTTGTTTTAGAAGTTCCTTTTTGCTAAAATGTTCTAAAAGACATCTCGTGTGGTGCAAAAGGTTGCTTCCTTTGAGGATGGAAATGTATTTCCCCTTTTATGCCTTTGTCATGCATTCATTCTTGCTTTGCAAGTGGAATCTGTGCTTGTTTAGAAACATCTATATTGGTTATTTGTTATGTAAAGCTTTGTGTTCTTGGAATGTGCTCTGCCTGAGTAATATGCAATTGCAACATCATTCGTCTTCACTTGTTTAGAGTTCACCATTTTGTTTAAAGCACTAGTTGATAATTCTTTTCTTTTTCCAGGCTTCTTACACCACCTGGCACTCCTCTTTTTCCTTCTTTGGAATTGGAGTCTAACAAACCTACCATTGGTCAAATTGGAACTCCGAAAGCTCGACCCACAGCATTGAAGTCGAGGGTGAGCTCTCTTTTGAATCTACTATTTGGATCGTTTTGTATAAATTCTTTCAATGCAATAGCTTTTGTTTTAGGCGGTGTCATTTCAATTTTAACTTATGCACTTGATGTCATCTCTAATAAGATGCAGGTACTTATCTATTAGCACAAGCTCTTCTGCTTTGTATTTTATCTCGTCTCCTGTATCATTCATTGGGTATTTATTTATTAACTTACTTTGCAGAAAAATAATACTACAAGATTGTGTATTACATAGGATGTTACCAGGTGTCTGGAGGCTTATAAAGGGTTGTTATGATATTCTAATTTCTAGGCACCACTTCTATTTGTTTTTTAAGTTCAGTATCATTCCAATCATTTTAGCAAAGTAGGAAGACTTTCTTTTACTTGTCTATCATCCACTTGTAAAGCATTGTATTATTTTGCAATTAAGGTAGGTGGATGGTTTTGAAGAGTTTGTTTTTCTCCTCATTCTCTCTCTCTGAGCCAGAGCATATCCCATGAACTTAACCCTAGGACCTTTTCTATGGTGGGTTGATACCTTGACCTTCCACAGCTCATATGGTTTGCATGGCTGTAAAGTACTATTACTATTACTATTATTATTATTGTTGTTGTTGTTAATTAGTGGCTTCAAAATTATTTTTGTTAATTTTTATATAATTATGAAAAATTATTTAAAACTTAAGCAGTTAAAAAATAAGCTGGAGAGGAGATTCCCCAATAAACACAGAAGGAAATAAAAAAAGCCTTCTAAACCATTTTTAGTCTTGTGACAAATATTTTTAAAGTTCATAACATTCCTACCAAGAAACCACTATTATATATACTGGGTTTCTTTCTGCTAAGATTTTACCTCCCACGGCTTGCATGAAACTGCTTGCTTTTATAGCTTTCCAACAACAGTAGTACAACAGTAACAACAACAACAAGAAGAACAGCGGCGGCAATTGAATAATAATGTTCATTGCTACTCTTTGTGTAGTCCTTTTCCCCCCCAATATCAGTTGTTTTAGTTGTGGATTGGATGAAGAAATGGTGGATCATGTGCTGATTCATGGGAAACATCTGCAGCCCTTTTATGCATAGTCGTCAATTTTGTTTTCGAGGAAGTTTCAGTTGCCTCTAAAATGGGCCATTTTGGAGAACACAGTGATGGGGAAAATAAAATACTTAGAACAAATAAATAATCTTAAGAGAGAACTTGATTGAGGGGGGTTTAATGAATTTTTATCCATTTTCCGAGCTTGGTTTGGAGTCTGTGTCTGTGTGTGTGGGTGTTTTGGGGGGTTTAATTGTAGTCAAAATGGAACATGTTTTGTCTGAAATTCTAGCTAAAAAGTTACGAGGCTGTTTCATTTCAGAACTCCAAGTGAAATGTTTCTGCTGAAATGAAATTGACTACTATTTGGTGTTCCCCCCCTTAAATTATTGGGGTTTTCCTCATTTTTGTTAAGTAACTATTATAATATCTAAATGTAGGGAAAATGCTTCTGAATCAATAAATGTGAAAAAAGATTTTAATCTAATATTTGAATGTGGGAAAGAATTGAGGCTAACAAGTTGAATTTGGCTTGTTGGGCAAATAAAAGGGAAATGCTTTGGCAGAGTTTGGATGGAAGACTTTGTTGGGACATCGAAGAAGATTAGTGGATACTGGATAGTAAAGGATCGAGGAAATGACATCGAAGAAGATTAGTGGATACTGGATAGTAAAGGATCGAGGAAATGTGTATATTAGCACAGTTGGAAGGTGATCATTGCTCCAACCATGAGGTTGGCAGGTTGCAGTTTTGAGTCATGTTGCCATCAATAAAAAGAAGATACTCTTACCATTATAAAAGAAGGAAAAAGAAGAAAAAAAAAAAAAGAAGGAGAAGAAAAGAAAACGAAGAGAAAGGTGAAAACTGGATCCTAAGGTTTTAAAACTAAGTCCCAAGGTTTTGATAGATGCTCAGCAGGGTTGAAGATCCAAGATTTTAAAACCAAGTGTTGATACATGCTCAACGTTGATAGATGCTCAATGGGTAAATCCAGGTGGTTTGGAAGAACCCATGGAGAATGAGTTATGTTTTCATTGTAATTAGATTTTATGTTCTTTGTGTGTTACGTTCGTTTGTTACAATTGGAGGGGCATGAATGTTATTGTTGCCTGTAGCCATGCTAGGAAAACAAGGTCTCATTAGGGTCTCTATTAATGTTGATTCTAATTGTTGTCTATGCAGCAGGGTTTGGTTGAGTGTAAATATCTTTTCTTTTGAAAGGTTAGAGAATACTTTATTAAAATAAATGAAAGAGGATACAGGGACTCCCAAGGCACAGATCCAACTGGGAAAAGGTCCAGCAAAGGCCAGGCCAAGCAAAGAAATACAAACCAAACCCACAATGGAATAGTGATTACATCCTCAGAGCACATAGGTTGATACAAAACTACTCTTTGTGCAAGAACAATGACCAAATAATTGTCACTTGTAAGAGTATGGTTGAAGGTAATCTAACGATGCTTAGTGAAGTCCGAAATCTAAATGAGAATCCTTTCTAACTGCCAGAGGGTCACAGATGCACTGGATGCTAGCACATGGAGAGTGGCCCAGTGGCTAGCATATGTGACTTGTATATATCACTATATATGTGTCCTTTATATGCTTTTTTAAGAATAAGAGAAAATCTCTTTGCTAATTACGAAAGCTTTGAAGAGATATTCTAGTTCATATAGGAAATGTTTGTGTAGTGCAAGGATTTAATCTTTTCTGTAACCCGGGAGCACTGTGTACATGTCAGGTTCAGCATTTGCACCGTAAGTGTTGGACATGGGTATGGGCAGCAATTTTTAATGTCTGGGCAAATAGCTCCATACTGTAGAAGGGGTTTTGAGGATAACTAAATGAGCCTCATTCTGTTCAGAAGTGGAACCATGGAAACTATCTTTGTTGGAAAAGGAATTAGATGCCTCTGTTGCGGATTCTCTTGCTTTCTTCTTTGTGCTTTTCTTTTTACCTTTTAATTTTGTGATGCATTTTCTCCTTTCAAAAGAAAATGAATTATTAAGCAGAAGATCATCAATATATATGGAAAACTACTGAATTTCTTGAAAATTGATTGCTTAAATTTCTAAATGCATATCTCATGTAGTCAGGCGCACATACTTCTATGCTTCATTTATTATGCAAGGGATATTTTTTTATTTTATTTATTTGTTTTTCCTTTTTCATTTGCAGATTGGTTGAGTTCTTTGCACACTTCTCATGCCTGATGTCTTTTAATCTTAATCGATGAATTTATTTCAATTTCCTTTTATACCCGTGTGAGTGGTGTTTTTTTTTTTTGGAGGTTTCTGTTTCTTTCCCGTGTTATACGAGTGACAGGCGACGAAGTTTATTATGCTTCTTCCTTTACAACCCCTATCTACTCACACACAAAACTGTGCTTTTCAATCGAGATTGTTTTAGTGCCATTTGCCAGTACAAAAGAATCTGAAAGCCAAGTGCACATTCAGTGGTTCTTCAGTCACCAAGATTATTTGAAGTCTACTTTAGACCCTTTTTTTTGGAGAGTTCTCCAACTGAGGTTGTCTCATGTTCCCAAGTAATGATTCATTTTATTGAAACAGTTCTGGTATTCACACAAGTTGAAAGGAGCTATTGGTCCTTTTGATTTTGAGTAATGTGCTTGTTAAATTATTATTCTCTTTCATAATACTTGTATTCTCTGCAGTTGGCAAACCCTCAGATGGAGCCTACATCAAGAGGAAGCTTAGCATCCAGGCAGTCTACGTTGTCTTCCGGCTTGAACTCCAATGCGGGAGTCCGCAGGCCCTCGTCATCTGGAGGCCTTGGTTCAACTGCCTCTCGACCTGCAACACCAACTGGACGGCCCACATTATCTTCCACAAGCAAACCTTCCAGACCTTCAACACCTACATCAAGGACCACCATACCTTCTTCAAGGCCAGCAGCAGCTCCTTCTGTAAGATCATCGACACCTACCGCTAGATCTTCCACACCAACTGCGAGGGCCTCCATAACTGCAACCAAGCCAGCATCAAGGTCGGCGACACCCACCAGACGCCCTTCAACACCATCCAGTGTGCCCAGCAATTCAGCTCCTCCTGGCCGTTCTTCTTCAGTTACCAAGTCAGCACCTGCTGTAGTGTCTAGAAACCCAGCTCCACCACGCGCCAGTTCTCCATCAGTGAAGTCAAGACCCTGGCAGCCTTCAGAGATGCCTGGGTTTTCCCTCGATGCACCCCCCAATTTAAGGACATCAATGCCTGAAAGGCCAGTGTCAGCCTCAAGGGGCAGGCCTGGAGCCCCCAGTGCTCGCTCATCTTCTGTTGAGGCTGGTTCGAATGGTAGAGTGAGGCGGCAGTCATGCTCTCCTTCAAGAGGAAGGGCTCCAAACGGTAGCATTCATGCTAGTGGAAGTTCTGTTCCAGTAGGGAGCCGATCACATTCAAATGGCGGCGACACTGTGAGCCCAGTTTTAATTGGGACCAAGATGGTTGAGAGGGTGATTAACATGCGCCGATTGGCTCCGCCTAGACAAGATGACCAGAGGTCTGCCAATGGTAATCTGGCAGGAAAACCATTGTCTTCCCCAGACAGTACAGGCTTTGGAAGGAATCTATCAAAGAAGTCTTTAGATATGGCTTTGAGGCATATGGTACATTCTGATAAACTTCTTTTTCATTTTCAGGAATTCGTTTTTATTTTTAGAATGGTTACTGTACTCGGGTTAATTTTGCGTACTTGTGGTTTTCTCTATTTTAATTATCAATTTCCTTTCAACCAGGATATTAGGCGAAGCAATCCTGGTAGTTTACGCCCATTGATGGCAAACATCCCAGCGTCCTCTATGTATAGTGTGAGATCTGGGCCTGCCAAAAGCAGGACAGTAAGTGTTTCGGACTCACCTCTTGCTACAAGCAGCAATGCCAGTTCTGAGCAGAGTGTCAATAACAATATTCTCTGTTTGGATGGGATTGAGATTGAGGATGACGATATTGGTAGCGAGAGAGGTCGGTGCTCCCCGGCTAGCCATCGTGTTAGATGATTGTCTTTTGTTTGATTAATGTGCGCCTGCCTACCTTGTGAGTGGAATTGAGCAGCAATTGTTGTAGTTTTGCAGAAGTATTTTGGAGGAGAGCTGATGGAATTCCTGCTTGCTTCTAAGATTCATTCTTGATTATAATGGATATGTTGGCTGTGAAGTATATCATCAATGGCATTTTGCTGTACTAGCAATACAGGTGATTAGCTACATGCAAACTTCATCATTGTAGTACTATAACTAATTGTGAAGTTTGGCACCGTTCTATACGAACTCAAAAATGTTTTAGCTTGGCCTCGTATCTGTTGAAATTTGGGGGCTTGTATGGTGTCTATGCTTTGGGAGCTTATTTGAGGTCTAGACGGAGCATAAGCCAAGCTCGTATTAATTAATTGTCTGTCGGACTTGATTTGACCACAATGAGTTTAAATCCTGCATGGGTATGGTCATGTTGGTACACAGATGCACTGGGAAGACTTTAAGGTAGGTGGTCTCTGCCTATGCATCAAAATGAGAATCATGTTGGTACATAGATGCACTGGGAAGACTTCAAGCTAGGTGGTCTGCCCATGCATCGAAATGAGTTTTCAGTATGGAAATGCGGTTCCTCTCATGCGCCATACACACCCTTGTTGGTGTTTGTTTTGTTTCTGGTAAAAGTAAGGTAAAGTAAATGTAAAATCATTATATACTCTGCCAAAGTAAATATGCATTTGTTTTCCCGAGGTACCTTAAGGTAAAGTGAGATAAGATGTCAATAAGTGGCATCTTTTGTGAGAGTTTTTTTTTTTTTTTTTGTTTTGTTAAAGTAGAAGTAAACTTTTTTGCTGGCTGAAACTTTATACTTATTTTGACCAATCAAACACGGTAAAGTTAAGTGAAACTTAAAACAACCCCCACACGCATAAATAAATAAACCGGGGTAGAAATGGACTTGCATGTGAAAGGTTTTCTAGTTAACCCAAGGTTGTATGCCCCGTCCGAATCAGTTTACTTACCTGCAGCAGATTTCTTGTTTCAGAATGAAATTTGTAGGCGTACATGCTCGTGATTTGCACTACCGTTTTGCCTAATTGATTTTCTAGGGTTTAGATTCATCAATCCTTTTATATTTTCGCCATTTGATTCTCGTTCAATGGTTGTTTTTAAATAAGAAGGAAAAAGAAAACCTGGGAAAGTGAATAATAGAGAGGGAAAGGAGTTAAACAGCTCATGTTCAGGGCTCGTTTTTTTGAAAAGGAATATTTGGAAGTCATGTCTTTAATAGTTTTTTAATTTCAGATTGGGTGGATGTCGAAGAATTTGGAATGCTGTTGGAATTTTGTCATTTATGAATTCCTTGTGTTTCGTGAATGAAGATGCCTCACTGCAATTAAACTTTGTTTATGCATTGTGTACATATGGATTCAAGCGTTAACTGAAACATAGTATCTAGTTACTTAAGAGTGCTCATCAATACATAAATACTATACCAAATGCATATGGGTTCCACTCAATCACTAGATGCAGCACTCATGTGGAACTCACCTTTAAAAACCAAGAAAAAGGAATTATGATATGTCAATTTCTTAAATAAAAATAAAAATTATTAAAAACTTGTGAATTTTGTAGAAATCTACTCCCATCCAATAGGAAGACATCCTGATGTGATCCCACCTATCGGTAAAATGCAACAGTCACATGTGGGGCCTTTGCCTTAAACGTTTGTTGATGCAATTCCATCACAAAGCAATCGAGATTTCAGATTTTTGAAAACCACTGATGCTTGCTGAGATTTAAAACATACTAAATTTGATATTTGGGAATGCTGAAATTTCTGAAATCATAAAATTCTACTTAAAGAAATAAGGAAAATCAGATTTTTCACAATGTGGATTCATGTCAGATATTCCAGTAGAAAAGAAAAGAGGTCCTTATTTGGCCCTTTCATATTTTAAGATGCCCTGTAATGTTCTCGCTCTCTTCTTGAGGGTGGACTGTGGAGTGCTGATCTCTGAGAGACTTGGAACAGTTACTGGTGAAACCCTACGGTGGGACGTACCTATTGAAAATTACAGTGTTTCATAATACACGCCTTCATATGATGTCCTCAAATTTTACTTCTGCCCACTTATTGAAAATCAAAGCGGTTTAGAATGAATAATTTATTTTAGGATGGGGCCAACTCCTTTCCGATAAACATTCCACACTAGAAGGGGTTAACTTTATTTTATTTTATTTATTGTAAGATTGGTGAGTGGTACCAATGGGTGGACAAGGATGACATCAGCAGTTGTCTGTTTGCATGGCCAATGGGGTGGTTTGGTCGTCCTTGTAAAGAAGCTTTTTCAGAAGCAGCGCAGTTGTTCAATCTCTTTCCTCTTTCCCAACATTATTATTGGCCCACTTTTTCCATCTCTGATCCCCTTTTTTTAAAACGCCATCTTTAGGCACATGGGTTGATTGGTTCTCTTGCATTTGAATTTGAACTCTCTCTTATCAACTACCTGCCAACATGGAACCCACTTGAGTTGATGCCAGCTTCTTGAGCAACAGCACTGGGCTCACCTTGGGTATGTAACTACGTGTTGTGTGATGATCTTCTGCAAGTGATTGGACTTTTGGAGGCAGAATTGGCACATCTGGAAAAAAATGGGGTTCACCTCAGGAGAAATGAGCCCACCTCGAGATAGTGAGATCAGGCTTCCTTGGTGATAATTGGAATGGATGTGGATGTGACTTGAGCGGGTCAGGTCAACTATTGGGTTAACCCAAGCCCAACCTAAGAAAGGAAGACACATTACGTGTGTATATAATACTAGTATTATACAGTATACGCATCTATAGATTTGGGTTTGATTGACAACAAAGCCAAAATCTGACCTGAATTCCATTTTGCTTTCAAAACTCAGGCCCGAGCCCACACTAGCACAATCCAATTTCATGCAGGTCTTGGATTGACCCAAGTTGCATGCCTGATTTAAGAGACATAGTCAGTTGATCAGATACTGGCCACAAAAAAGCTTTTGATTTTTTTTTTTTTTTTATCTAATATCAGTTTTGAGTTGTGTACGTTCTATTTAGGTTGCCACTTTCTCATGTGCAATTTGTAAGAGCTCCAAGCTAACCATCTTGCAAGTCCTACCTTGGAAGGATCCACGGTCAGGAGACCATACCAATAAGATTACACGGCCCAAATCTGAGCCCACCCAATCTGGGCTATGTCAAATTTTGGTTTGGTTAGGTCTCCATGTCTCTGTTTTAATAAAAATTCAAACTTGGGCCATCATCTTCAGTTTGGGCTTGTATTTTGAGGACAAGTCTGTTGTCCCTGTACCCAGGCCAAAGTCTGGCCCGCAATGAGTCCAGATCCCAACTTGGGCCCATGTCTGGTCCATTGGATAGTTCATGCTTGATCATCAAACGTGGGTGATAGCCACTATACCTTGTAATGCAACCAAAAGCATAGAAGATGGACATCCCAATAGACCATGTAAAAGCTAGTTAAACCTTAGCATATAGGACAGGCACAAGCTTCCTAGGAGAAATCTAGTGCTACTTTTGGCATTTCGTTCCCAGGAGTACAACACTTACCATAGTTGATAAGCAAAAGACTCAAAATATTACCTAACAAATACACCAATCCTAACTCATGCTAATTTCTCGAAGTTTACGGCTTGTTTGTGCAAAGCTGTGATTCTGTACTCCACAGGAACCCAGTTCTGCTGGGATACAGAAAAGCAGTTTTGACCTCCTTTGGGAGAGGGTTTTCATGAAATCAAGAAAAATTAGTTCAAAATTCTCCTCTTTTCACCTGAAACTCAAAACCATGGAAAACTTGCATGTGAAAATTTGAAGCATTCCCACAACTCTATCCATTTGAATCAGAGCCATTGATGAGATAGGTCCATGGTCATTCACATATGGCAAAAATACAGTGTGAGAAGATGTTGGAGTATAGTTTAGATAGAGGATTCAAAAGTATAGAACAAGCATGGTCGCAAAAGGGGGATGTTAACAAAAATCGAACAGGCATGTGTTCAGGTATAGAAGAGTGTTAATTTAGCACATATTGTGATATGAACTCTTTCGGTGACTAGTACTTAATATTATTTTATAATATAATTTTTTAGATTTAGATAAGTAATTTTTTTTTTCAATGTGAGGATGCCTTGAAGTTTCTTTCATGAAAATATTTTGTCTTTTAGAGAGCTTTTAAATCTTGCACATTCAATTTTTCAACATAGCCATACAATACTCATAAACGACTTATACACACTGTTATTGTATAGTTTCATCAAAAAAATCTGTGCATTGATCCGTATCTTTGAAAATATGCGGCAGATGGGATGTATTCTTGAAAAGTTTTGTACTCACTGCACATATAATACACATACTATACACCATGCCCTTTGATGCTCATTTCCAATTGGCAGTCATGACTGTAGCATGGTCCATACTGAACAACATCTCTCTCTCTCTCACACACACAAAAACACAAACACAAACAAATAACTACCTTTTCACATAACAGATTCTGTTTACAACAAATAGAACAACGTAAGTCATCACTCCGTGACTAGTAATTAATTTTACAATATTACATGATTGAACAAATGAAGTGGTGAACACACTTAAACAAACAAACATGCAAATTTCTAAGACTTGATTTTCTTAGAGAAAAGGCTACTTTGGTCATCCTTGACATACCTCTAACGAAGCTAGATGCTCCAAAAAGAGCCTATGGCCGACAAAGAGACTCTTCATTTTGCTGTGATTGATCACAACAAAGTCCTTCAAGATATTGCCATTGTGTATGTGAGGATGTTGGTGGTTGGTCAGTAGTTCATATCATCAGATTTTCCTATTCAAAAGAGAGAATACCAGTGCGAAGTACTTCTCACCAGAAGGGAATTATCGAATCATCATCATATAACAGTTCATCCGACAAGGAACAAAGCTTTTTTATGTTTGAACACCCTGGATATGAATATATCATGTAACAATCAAAAGGCTTGATTTGAACATAGAGCCCCCTAAAGCTGGGAGGCAAACTATTGAGCTATTGATGCACACTTACTCAAGTCTGAACCTAGATTTGTTGATTTGAAGTCCTTTAAGATAAAGATAATAATATACCTTAAAAAAGATCAGCAGCCATCTTAAGTTTGTTCTGTCTCCATTTGGGCAGCTCATAGAAGGCTCTCTTGGTCATCCCAAACTTTTCTTGAAACTCATGATTGGATAGATATGCCTATATGAGATATGAGATGCATATCATATGTTTATGGTAATTGATGAATTAGGAGAGGAGAAAGGAGCAAACCAAATCGATCGAGCACAAGTGTTTTGGCTCTGTTGCACATGTAATAACTGTCGACCAGCATTGACTATTACATTCCGAAGACTGAACAAAAAGCAATTTAGAAGGGCATGAAAAAGGAATTCCCATAATATATCACTATTTATTTAATCATAAGTACCTCTCTCTTGGTCACATTTATGCCTTTTATTGGATTGTCCGAAGTCACTTTCAGGCGTTCATAAGGGAAGATTTCCAAGTCGCTATCAGCTTCTACTTCACTCTCTGCAACAGTCATGGTTCCAAATTTCCCCAAATTCAAACTCAGCTCAGCTGTTGCTTTTGGAGATTCTGGTGATTGATGAAAAAGGGAAAAAAAAATTAAGGACACCAGAAACCGTCCTTCGAGCCATAAAAACGAGTCACAAGGACACTCCATAGTTAAGAGAATAGCTCCCATGGATGCATGTCAGAGAAGGCAACATGATTCTCAGAACATAACTCCAGATGTATTTTTCAGTCCTCCTTCCACATTTTTGGTTATAGATTATTTAGCATTTACCTACCAGCATCTAGGCATTTCTGAGGTCAGTCTGACATGACAAGTTGTGTTCAACACCAACATATGGATGTTCCATAGGCTATGATCATAAATGAAAGCAACAGCAGAAAATAAATATCACCAAGAAACATCCGACATTAAGGTACCATTTGATTTTTGAAAATGAGACAGTCAAGCATCATTTGAAGCAAATCTATAGAAGCTTCATTACCAGCATCAAGGTCCGGTGAAGATACAGGAAAGAGTTTTCTAGCCACAGGAACTGGGCAGGACAGGCGGCGATTCTTTGTCTCGGCAAAGCTTGGAGTAACACTGCGAGATGCAGGAGAACCACTTCTTGGACGTAGCACATCTGAATGGACGGACTTGCTACTAGAGCCATTTGATATAGTTTCTGAGTAGCGTGTGCCATATAATATCCGGGAACCCCTTTTAGGTGTCTGCATTTGATATTCTTCAGTCGGCAAAGGCACCAAGCAGCCAAGGAAAATGTAGTAGAATTTGAAATTTTCATGTTTTCTCCTTTCCATGAGAAAAATGGGTTAATGTTTTAATTTCATTTGTTGCTTTAACTTTAGCTCATAGGATAAAAACAAAGACTAATATCACCATAGAACGTGTAAGTTTTCACACAACCATCTAGATGCTCTTTCAGAGCAACTTGAGTTTGGGAAAGGCCAAGGATATGGGACTGTATAGTGCTAGTAAGATTGTAATCTGTTAGATTAGATATATTTTGGATATATATGTGTGTGTGTGTGAGAGAGAGAGAGAGAGAGAGAGAGAGAGAGAGAGAGAGAGAGAGAGAGAGAGAGAGAGAGAGAGAGATCTGTTCACATAAGAACTAGTTCTAATTTTGGACGGGGTGGGAGGCAATCAGATCCTTTCCCCACCCTGACCCACCTAACCACACATGATTTCCATGCATCTAGGTGGCCTTCACAAAAGATGGGAATGGTGCTTACACAGTACACTAAGTAGAGTGCTTAACAGATGGTAGAAAATGCCACTTGGATGCATGATAGTCAAGGGAGGCACGGTTGTAGAAATGTTTGGACATGGATTAGGGAATACAAGATATTAGCGTGGTCAAAGATCCTAGCCCTCAGTGTTAGATCTTCAAAGTTTAACGGGTATACATCCTACAAATTTATTGAGGTAAAATTCAATGGTGAATAATGTCTGGAACAATCTGAAACTAATCTACAGATAAAAATGGAGGAAAAAAACACAAGCATTTAATCTGTGGGCAGAAAATTGATCAACTCTGAGGCCCCTCTATCAAGGGTCACAATGATCAGATGGCACATTCTTAGGCATAAATAGAGCTTTCCATCCTCCACACCACACTCTCTTCCAGAGTGGTATCTCACTGATGGCTCGGGCCCCCCCGGAAGGAGGCCTTCTTCGCCCTCCACCTAAGCTGCACAGGAAAGGCCCAAAGCCAATCGCATGGAACAGTAAAGCTTCATAGGGTCTTTTTGTCCAGGTGCAGGTAGTCCGCATCTTCACAGATTTCTGATTATGGTTGTTCTATCGGACAGATCTTTCCTTTTTTTTCTTTCTGTCGGTGAATAATTTGCCCAATCCATGAATCTAATTCGAATGGTTGATGTCGATTCAGGTGTGAAGCCCAAATTCTTGATTGGAAGGGACACCAAAGGCCTCTGCCCTTCCATCCCCTGGATAGATAGAGAGGGAGAGCAGAGCTTTTGGTTTTTTCATGTTGTCAAACCATTATTGGCATGCATAAAACTGCCCCCACCTTAACAAACCCATATGTGTGGGCATCCCTTAATACAATTTTGAGTATCTCAGTTAACCACAATTACAAACACTATATACAATGGGCAGAAACTCTACTTAGTAAGGCAAGATGCCCTTGAAGTTAAGTTTATTTTCCTGATCTCATGTAAAAATAGGATTATTTAACAATCACTATAAGACTTTTGCTGACATATAAAAGTATTTCAAAAGAACCATTTGATATCAAGTCATACAAGATCTATGTTTGTTTGTTTGTTTTTATTTTTTTTATTTATTTATTATTATTATTATTATTATTTTTTAACATTTGCTCCCAAACTGAACATTTACTGCAAATAACTTTGTAAAGAAACAGTATTTAAATGACATACTTCGAGCTTTGGTGCCAATCCTTTTAAAATAGCAAGCTTCCTCTCAAAAGAGTTGCCATGCATCTGCAAATAAAAGTTCCATGTATTAAGAATTACTTCTAAAAACTTAGTTAAAAACTCAAGGAAATTTCAGCAGTTTCTTGGCAAGAGGACCCAAATAAGAAAAATAGTTATCATGAGACATGTCAATTAGACACCTGTATCAATAAGTTGTGAAGATTAATGGTCATGATTACTAAAAAAGATTGGGCACTCAAACATGTATGTTAGATGAGGAGTGATCCACTCACGAATGCCTTGGAGGAATCCCATTCGAAAAACCGAGTGAAAAAGGATGGTTCTTGCCCTTCTGTGACGACATAAATAGCAGTCTCTAAAGACAATCCTCCAAGAAGAATGTCTGACTCAAGGTATTTCTGCGAGTTACAAGAAAAAAAAAAGGAAGTTAGGAACTGGTAACGTGATTGGAGAGCAGCAAATATACATGGTGCAATGGTAGTCAAGACTGTTAAATTGTAATTTAAAACTATTAAATACATATGCATATACATACATACACATATAAAGTACTAATTGGAAGGAAAAATTCCCATGCTCAAGTAGCAGTAGTCATAATCATTACAAAAAGAAAACCCCTTATGATTGGATGCCAGAGCTGCAATTACCTTGCCTAGAGTGAGGGCCTGCTGTTTAGATGAAACACTTGAATGCTGCCCAACCCAGACATAGATTTCATTGTAGCAGTCTAATATTAATACTTCTTCAGTAGTTAAGTCATCTTGAGTGTAGTTAAAGACCTCTTTCACCTGAAAAGATTCATGTCATTAAATAAAGCGAAAAACGTAGCACTGGTGTAATGATCTTAGAGGCACACTAGGACCGCAAACAAGTTATTAATAGGGCTGATAAGAATAGAAGGGCATTTTACTTTACATTCACTGTTGTAGATTATCCTCTTTACTGTTCTTATGCACAAGAGGCACACAGACTTTGTTTGTAATTATTTTTCTAATGATTTGTTTGTCTCACTATAGAGTCAAAAGAGCAAACAATTTTTTCCCCATCCTATTCTCAAAGTATACATTACTACTACACTTCAAGAATTATTAAAATGCCTATGAACCTTGGGAAAATATGACAACAAAATGCGACAATCATGTTGTTAATCACAAGAACTAGAAAGCAATCGGTAAAATTAAAATTACTGATGCTACCCTCTCTGGTCCTGTAATTTCAGAGAGATTTTCTTTACAATTTATGGCTAGGCTTTGGCGAAGGAATGCAAATGAGTTACCCATCAATAATTTTAGGTTTGGAGAATATAGAACTGCAGAAAGAAAATGCTAGTGTTTAGATTAAAAAAAAAAACTGACTCATCCACTCAGGTTTCCAAGTCAACCCAAAGACTTGACCTACCATTAGTAGGGTTATTTGGCTTAAGCATAAATAAATAAATATATATATAATTACTTCGTCATTAGAAGATTTTCCACACTTGCTGAGTTATAACCAAGTCTGCAACAAGTCTTGGCAGTCAACCGAGTCTTGTCTGAGTTGCGACAGCATTGACTTTTGAGTTTTCTCACCAAGTCCTATGCATTTCACATAGTTCTTGAACAGAAGCAAGTTTATAAACGATGGAGGCAACTAAGGAATCAGCAATTAATTTTCCTCAGCTTCAATTTAAGACGAATGACCCCATGAAAAACCTTATGAAGGTCTTCACCCTGCAGAGTGGGGCCCAAGACTTAACTTTGAAAACACAAGGGTCAGTGGATAGATGGACCACCATGGACGTCCTAGTCTCGTTCAGATAATTCTAACCATGTATTAGAAGAAGATCGTTATTAAAAACGATCTTTGTTTCCTATCAGCATATAGGGGTATATTGACAAAATTAGGTGCATACAAACATAGGATGCATGTTTGACTGTAAGAATCAATGAGGAAAATTGAACTGCATGTGAAAAGTACCTTGAAATCACCTGGCAATATAAGGAGCAGACGAAGCACAGGCTGGTGTTAGATATGCTTGCTAGAGCCATCCGTAGCTCAGATGGACAATCAAGGCAGAACCACATTATCATTGAGAGGAAAAGGTTACAGATAAGAAATTGCTATCCATACCTTCCATAAAGGTACAAGTAAATAGATGTGGATCCTCTTCGTATTCTTTGATCTCCTTTTCTCTTGGATACTCTGCCTTACCACCAATTGCATTCCAGAAAAAGTCGGGTTCACTACCTTCTCTTACTGATATAGTTTGTTGGGTGGGCTGTTAATAGACAATGTTAGAAAATCAAACTGGGTAACACAGTCATCGAAAGGATAGATTCAAAGACAGTGAATGCTTTCAAAACTAGATAAAAATATATGGTATGCTTATTTTTATTATATTACCAACAGAAATAAGGTTAAACATCAATAAGATTAACCATTCAATGCATGTAACAAAATATTTATGAGTTAACGTCCTATTCAAACGAAGTCTAATATCAATTTCTTTGGGGCAAGAGACATCCAGAAAAGGAAGAGAAAAAATAGAACACAGCATTAATATTGTGTGAGACAGCTACATACGTATAGTTGGTCCACCATCCTGTCAAGAAGATCATGGTCTCTTACAGAAGAAAGATTCCCAACCCAAGTGTAGATAGATGCTCCAGCTTGTAGGATATAACAATATGATGAATTGAGTGAACCAGAAACCTGGAACTTTGTCTAGTTAGTCACAAATCATAATAATTGATGCTGCAAATGCAATCAACAAATGCCAGCAATGTCACAAGTGAACAAAATTTCATAAAGTCATTTGTCCTGAATTCCTTCACCTGTCCAGGTTCAGCAAAAGACCGAGTATGGAAGCAAACTTTTTGGTTGTGGCCTTGTGTGGAACAAGAGGTTGCTTAAGTGATGGGTGTTTGTTATTTTTCTAGCACAATTAATTTATAGGAAATTATAAAGAACCATTTCAAAAATAAAAATACAAAGTCAGGTGGCCTACTTAGAAGAACATAAAAGAGAAGCATTAGGGTTCAACAAATTCAGAACAATTTAGAACAGGGAATGTCAGACACTGCAAAACAAGGCTATATAATAGTTTCTGGCAAATGCAGGTTAACGTAGAAGACAGCCCTCTCTGTCTTTTGGATATTTGGGATGGTGAACATTTGATATTCAGGCTAGTAAAAATCCATGGGATACCGTACAACAAGTCTTAAACCCGACAATCGCCCGAGAATTGTCGGAAAAAGTGTAATTACCGCAGAACTGTTCGTACACAAAAAGACAGTGTGAAAGTGGCGATTTTACCCTTAATTGTGCGATATCCTATGGTTGTAGGATATCTCACATTGCGATATCCTAGGCATGTAGGATATCGCATTATGTGATATCCTATGACCATAGGTTATCGCAAGATCACCACTTCCCGCGCAAATGCAAAGCACATTTTTGGCTTTTTGTGGGCTGTTGTGGGATCTTACATAAGTTTACATTAATATTTCTCTTGTTACATAAGTTAAAATTAATAATAATCCTCTCCACTTCAGTGTTTTGATTACAATATCCGGCATTTCATGATATCAGTCCTCTGTTACCTGACCACAGTCTACAATTACAACGGGTAATGAAGTTGTCCCATTGTCTGATTCCCACCTTCGCCGAAGCCTTGACAACACTGCCTGTGTGTTTGGGCAATGGGAGGTTCTCAGGCATATCTCAAATCTAGAGATTTAAACTCAGGTGCAAGATGTGATATCCTATGACCGTAGGATATTGCAACGAGCGATATCGTACGGTCACAAATAAGGGTAAAATCGTCACTTTCACCGTATCCTTTTGAGTACAAACAGCTCTGCTCGGCAGGCATTTCATTTTTTACAACAGTTCTGGGGCGATTTCCGGATTTAAGGCCTGTTGTACGGTCATTATCCCAAAATCCATGGATGACAATCATGGTTAAAACATTTCTATACTCATATTTGGACTGATGACCAGTTCTATAATTTCCAAGTTTTTCAAATCCTGAAGTGTACAGCCTAGAAGGATAAATGCAACAACTTTTTTTTTCTTACTGGAATGCAACAACTTAAAGACTGTTAATTGGCCTCAGCCTCTGGATAATGATTTTACTTAATGGCTAGGGAAAAAGGATTATGTGGAAGAGGAAGCCTATTGAAGAGATGTAGTGCAAACTTTCCTTGTTGGAAAAATAGCCATCCATGTGAAGAAAAATGAAGAAAAGGAGGTAAAGAGAAACACCTAAATCAATGATTGGCATATAAGTCAAGCTTGCTGCACATCAGGCCAACCACATATGTACATTGAAATATTGCAAATGAACAGTTGGCCACTTTATTTTTCCCAAACTGTACGTCTGCTATATAAGCGTGGCAAACCTGATGAATAGGCCTTATATTTTAGACCAGGACGCATTCATGGTGGGCAAAGCTCACACACATGCACCCAGTGACAGAGATGTTGCAGAGAACCTCTTCAACATTTGCTCAGCAAATAGCATTTCATTTTTCTAGTTTTCTATCATATTCTCATGCTTTCACTCACATCTCTGCAGCATTTCCCATGTTTAGAATTTCAAATATGGGTTCCACTCTTCGGTGAATCAACCTAAGTTAAGAGAAATTTGTCCAGAGATACTTGTATCTAATTCATACCCCACTTTCTGAATCTCCATCTCTAATATGGAAGGTAAGTTTGTGGTTCGAGCAGCAGGGTCATTGGTCTATTCTCCATGATCAGTACTATTAGTATCTAATATTTAATAGTTTAGAAAAAAGACACATAATTTCACAGTTCAAGAAGAAATGACTGATCAAGCTTAAACAATTCCCAGTTGGCCACATGAAGTCATTTCAAAATTTCTATTTAATACATCCATTAGACTATTAAATGCATGCCGATAAGGTCTTTTTTTTATAAGTATCATGACTTGAAACCAGACATTGCAACAATTAGCACCTTCCATCTGTGCTATAGGTTATTGTCAATATTACCAATCTCATAATTCGGTAAGGTGTTATTCAGACAAGAGATCCTTATTAATGTCACTTGAAAAGGTATCAATAATCAACTTACTAGATCAACTTGGATGGCTTGTATATTTTCAGGACCTGATCCTTGAACTCTAAACAAAGCTGTCTTATCTCCATCATATGTTTCATCCACACTTCCATTTTCATGGATGAATCTCTTATACCCAGAACTCATCCCACCCTACATGAAAAAGGAAAATTCCAAACCACATCCAATTCATGATTTTTCTTATTAGACAATGGGTTCTATATTACATAATAAACAAAAATAATCTATATGAAATCTGAATGTGGGGAATGAACGGGACTTGAACATGCACCTTGAAAACTATCAATTTTTGAAAAATTGAAGGAAACTGAATTGGCTCCTTGCCCTCGAAAATTTGAGCCTAAAGCAGAATGAAAGTGTTATGACTAACCACAATAGTAGCATCAATGCTGCAGGTGGAACAATGATTGAAAATTAAAAAAGGAAAATTAAGACAAGCAGTTGTTATAGTGATAGCAATCATGAAAGGGAAATTTGTGACACTTTCACACTTAACAGACTCCATAATTTTTTACAAAAAAGAAAGCTATTTTACTTATTTAAAAAGTATCAACATGATAACTCTGTACTGGGTATGCATTTTAATTGTCACTGCTCTAAGGATTATTTGATCAACTTCAATGTGTCTATAGACAGAATAATTTCTGGCAATTCTCATATGAAGAGTCCCAGGAGTTACATAGGCATGCTTTGTGAAGAAGATTCCGGTCAGATGCAAGCCTAAGTGATGAAGATGGCATGATTGAGACTGAAAATCACATAATTGAGCAGGCATTTGCATACCTAGGGGGCATTTGTTTGACCACATAGGGTCCTAACCCATGCGTCAAAAGCCCTATCTAATTAGAGAAGCCAAAACAGTCCGAGTTTTTATGTTTTTCATCACCTAGGGGCTATTTTAATATTAATATCATAGTAGAGGGGTATTTTATAAATTCTGACAAGCTCATCCATGTAAACAAACAGAAACAGGGGACTATTGAACCTGAATTCGGGGCTGAGATTAGTGGGCCTAAATGGCCCCCAGGCCCATAAAAGGGCCAGCACCCCCTTGGTCGCCCAGGGGTGGTCTTCCACTTGGTGGGGTCCACCCACTGATTCGATGATGGACCATGTGGGCCCCATGTGCAAAGTCATCCAAAAGGTCTAGAACGACCAGTTTTTTTTTTTGGGGTGGGGTGGGGGGTTGACATATTGGTTCACCTTAAATTCTGTTTTCCCAATTTCATGACCCAAATTTAGAAGCTCTCGTCAACATTATTTTTTTTTTAATTTTTTTTGCACCATATCCCATGATATCATGGGATCTATCAATTTGTGTATCATATATTTTTTGCAACTAGTAAATAAATTCATTTTTTTATAGAACATGAAAACTGACATTTTGTGAAAAGTAAATACACAACCAATCACCATTTCTCAAGTTTTATCATTTGGAAAAAAGATTTCTCTAAGATGCTGCATAAAAGCCATGATTTCATGGGATTTATCAATTTTTGTGACATACACTGTTCCCATGATATCATGGGATTCGGAGCAAAAAAGTTTTAAAAAAATGTTGAACAGAGTCAAAGCTACTCTGGTGAAATTACCTGAATTTTGGTCATGAAGTTGGAACATCTGAGTTTAAGGGGGACTAATATATCAAAAACCCTAGGTTTTTTTTTTTTTTTTAAGAAACTCCATCAAAAGCTCTGATTTCTTTCTAATTAGATTTGGTTGTCATTCCTCTAGGACATCATGAGTCGGTAAATAATGATAATTATCAGAAATTGTGGGTTGGATTGATTATTATTAGAAATCGTGGGATTGGCATAACAGTGGGTTAATTTAGTTTATACATCTCTGTTCTACACATCTATTCCATACTTCTCTTGGTATGCATGTGTTTATGTCTTGAGATCTGCTATTGTTGAGACTGGATCAACCGTTTCCTTGCTTTTCTTGTGAAACAAACATTGCACCCACTGAGTTACTGTTGTATAGTAATATTAAGACAGTTGGGTACTGTCTTGGACCTGTCACTGCATCATTAAGCATAGGAATACCTTCTGCAACTCTACAGTATTCCTTAAATTCATGAATCTCTAGCAGTCACAAGCCAGTCTTCAGCTAGAAACTAAATTGGTAGAATGTTCTGAACCTGAAAACATCCAGGCCTTTCATATTTTTTAACTGGGTTTTCCACAATTCCATGGAAAATAAATTCCTATGGGGGAGGTTGGAATTTAGTTTCCACAGAACACAGAAAACTTTGTTGAGGCACCGGTTTTCCGCGGCATGTGCACCAATGTACAAATTCCTAAACTACTCCTTTCTTAGAATTTGTAGAGTTTTCTCATTAAGAGGTAATGATCAAGGCCCATCAGCTATAAGCATAAATTATGAGAAACTTCAAAAGCAAGGAAGCATCCACAAACCATAACGGGATGGCTTTTGATTGAATCAACCATTGAACACATAAGAGAGGTCCCATCAGTTCTGTCTTCCTGCAAAATAAAACTAAAAAATTAAGGAAATGGTGATGCAAAATTGCAAATTCAAAAGAAAGATATCATAAAAGTTTCAAGAGCATCAGCTGAAAATGAGAGGATACAGGTTGTTGCTACCAATCTAAATGGAAAGAAACATTCTGCATCCAAAAATGAAACATTTTCTATCTGATGCAGCGCTTTATTAAAAAAGAAAGAAAGAAAAGAAAATATATAACATTAGACAGTGTTATTAGATAAAACAAATAGAATCAGCACTGGATGGGAAAGGTGATTCAAAACCGTTCAGTGCCACTTCAGTTGAATGGGCATTTCTCAGCAGTAGGAATGCAACTCAGTTGGGCCAACCCAGAACCCATATGGTTCGACCGGATCAAATGTGAAATTTAGGTTGGGGTTGTTGGGGTTCGGCTCAAGCTCAGGCCTTAATTCTAAAATCCGCATGAGGTTTGGGTCTGGTTCAATTTTGTGCTTCACATACCTGAACTTAACCCAAGTACATGACTATAAACACATGTATTGTATAATACATGTACATTACATAATACACTATACTAAATCCAAAGTATGTACATTTTCTAGATCTTATTGATGGCATGCTGATATGGAAGACGGAAGTCCTATCACATTTTGTGGTAGACTTCTCTTAATCCTCTATCTATTTACAACAATAGATATGGCACATGGAGGACTATATAATATAATTTTCTCAAGTTAATATGATAGTCCATGGAAGCAGGATCTTCAGTGAACTTTTCTATCTCTACACTACCCCTCAACTTGATGCGAAGACTGACAAAGCATCAGCTTGTTAGTAAGAAAATTGTGGTGAGACTTTAGGGTGGCTTTGGTGAAGAGATCAGCCCACCGGTAGTGGGAGGATATGTGCAATATTGAACAAGTCAAATATTCTTGCTCTATGCACTATAGGCATCTTGTCAAGATGAATGTCATGTGAAGTAGGAATGTACTGATTTTCATCGGAACAAAGGAAGCATTTTTATAATGTATGATACCAGAACTATTTTTTTTTTCCGCTGTTTGCTCTAAGTAGATTAAACAAGGCAAGAAATGCTCTCTACAAAAGATGGAAACCTAGGCACAGATATTTCCATATAGCCCGTTTCATGTCCATAAAGAAAGGGCCCTGACTCCAGTGTCTCAGGAAGCCTTAGATTTCCTGATCCCAGTATATGTATGCACGGTCCGTCATCAATCAATTGTCCAGTTGAAAATGGCAATCCCAATTTTGAACAAGAAACCAATAAAAATCTCTTGGATTGGATGATAATAATGGTCATCCTAATATTAAATAAAGAAGACGGATAAATGGAGGTCATTGATGTTCTAGTCTCCATTTTTTGTGGATCCCCAATATATAGTTTGGCTTGTTACTGAAATACGGGCCTGCATAAGCCCCACATGATAAGGGGCCGTCCTTATCATGGTGAGTGTGAAGTACACAGCTCAGAGACCTGCATATTCCTGCAGTTCAGGAGCCTATTATCTCTCTTGACCAATGACAGCATAGATCTTCCCTGCAAAGCAGCTGTCTTACCATAATGCTGTGATGTCCCATCCACACATAAAATAGATACTCATCTCTTTCATCACCAGGATATATATACTGCACAATATAGCAGTCCCCACTGAAAAGCTTGCCCTGTTCCGCGACTGGAACAAGATAGATGTTATGACAATCAACTCGCCAAACCTAAAACAATTTGAGAATTCATATCAAGAAATGCTAAAAGTGCGGTTTTTATATTAAATTTATATTAAGATCTGTCGACATAAATGAGTTACTTTTAGAACGCCACTGCAATCGATAAAAGTTTGCGAGACATGGTCTTCATCAGGAAGTTCCTTCACATCAAAACCCTGCTGCTTGAATATTGCTGTGAAGAAAGGAAAAAATACATTGCAAATGCATCACAAATAGGGAGTAGAAGTATACAACCACTTCAGCTCTCGAAAACTTTCGAGGCAAGAGATGAACCTGCTACTTTCCCTCGACCCTCCTCATATAAATTTGTGACTGCAGTTTGAGGCCAATCATCAAAATATGACCTAAATGTGGCAGTTTCAGATCCTTCAGTCAAGAAAGTTATGTGAGTGCTTGATGACCTGCCTTGAGAAGCTACAGTATCCTGTAATGCAGTAAGGCAGGTAATTCAGTGTCATGCATCTGAGAACAGTCCTAAATCGTTAATATGGGAAGGCATCAGATGAACTTCTCAGTCCCAAGGCATTACTATGAGATAATACGGATAAACTTAAGAGTGTGCATCTGGATCCATATGCACCAGCAGGCATAAAGATGGAAAATGCATAAATATAAACTGCTGCAATCACAAAATGTATGACAGAAGCAAATGTTCATCATCCACAAAGCAGTCAACAACACATAATCATACAGAAGTAAAAGACACATGTCAATGGAAACTTTATATAAAACATAGGCAATGTGCCCACACAATATCTGCGCATGAACCAGAGAAAATAAATGAATGCACGCATGTTGCATGCACACCAACTGATGACACACAAAAAGGCACGCATGCACACGCGCATGCATAAACTTTGGACAACACAAATATGTACATGTAACGTATAGAAGCATATATATCTTCTTACTTCTGTAAATGAAATAGACATTTTCCGCTCAGCTAGTGACGTATTTCTTCCCATCCAGATGAAAATCTCAGTACCACAATCTAACATATAACACTTCTCCGTACTCAGCATTTCTTTCTTTAATGGAGCAGGTCCAACTAGGAACATTTTTCTTTTATTTATCCTACAGTAGAAAGAATCATCAATTCAAGGTAAGGTGTTATGAACATAAGTTACAAAATAACACCTAAATTAAATGCATAAGTCACTCTGAAAAGCATAATCAAAATCTACTCATGCAGCGCAGTTGTAGCTCACCAAAATAGCTTCTCTGATAAATTTGTAGGATCCTTCTGAATTGCAGAAGGAGAATCTCGGCTAATGGGAGCATAACCACCGAATAAGCTCCAGAACTCCCCAACATCAGAATCACCAACGAACTTGCCATCCTCTATACTAACAAAACAGTCAGAAATTGCCATACATTTCCATTAGAACAATATAATGATCCTACCTATAGTCGCCACTTCACACCTCCCACTGTGCTTGTTGTCTTTTATATATTGAATGACCTCCAAAGCTTTTGCTCTTTCCTGCATGGTGGAATTGCATCCACTAAAGAGAAAGATTTTTGACTTCGTGTCAAGTATAAATACATCATTGTGATTCAGGGAGGACCGAGAAAAAGGTACCTGGTTAATATGCAATCAATAGTCAATAGTAATCCATTTGACTGTACATCACATGAACTGATTGTGAAAAAAACACAACAAATCATGACATTATATGATAAGATTTATATATATGATGGTGTAAAAACAACATTCCTGCAACATATAGACAATGTTAGGACGCTTTGATGTTGTTCACTAATAGCTCGAGCTTTTGGTGTTTCGAGTTATTAATACGGTATCAGAGCTGGGGATCATATGTTCAAATCACTGGGGATGTGTTTCTATCCATGTTGGTCATTCGGCGTATTTCTGTCCACATGCGGAGCCCCACACATTAAGGGGTTGTCAGGACCCTTTGATATACATTGTTTTGTCATTCACTAACAGCTCGAGCTTTTGGTGTTTCTGGTTATTAATAGACAATGCATGTACTTAAGGAAGTATATGAATGATAACATTATAAAGTAATGGCAGAAAGGAGGAAAAACGAAATGGGTGTGTTAAAACTGTATTTGACAAGAAATGAAAAGAGTTGAAATAAATATATGTTTGGCAAAAAGGAAAAGAAAAGCATGAAGAATACCATAATGGAGGTAAAGTGTACCTCATGGTGTACGTAGGATTGCTGGACCAGCTTGGGAACAGCTGAAGTCCAGCCTGGTTTGTGTGCATTCAAGCTGAGTTTTCAGGCCCATGAACTGAATTAGGGCCTAAAAATTTGGCCAAGTAATGGGCTGGGCTTGGGCTGATGTTTGCCTAACACTAGATACCTTGGCTGGGCCAGACTCACATCTAGCAGTGGGCCTCATCAATGATGAGAAGGATGACTCTCAGAACATCAGCTTGAATTCGGACCAAAAACATTTGCCCCAGTAAACGTTGCCGGACTTTGACAGACTTTGGACTGGCATGACTAAGCCCGTCTAAATCCTAGGTTTTATCCTGCAAAACAGCCTTTTGTTTTCCAAAAGTTTCGATTTTCCTATTCAGAGACATTTTACTTTAATAAAGGTTAATCACTCCATAAAAACTAGGGCACATTAAGGTGGGTTTACTTTTGAAATCTCCCTATTCCACGAAAAAAAAAAAAAAAAGCCTAAGGTTTTTCACTTTTTTCAGAAGTCATGTTCAAGGTATGATTGATACATGAGGACAGTAGCTTGCTAAAGAAGAGTGAAGGAAAATGTATTCTCGTAGACCATTGGAAGACTAGAATTAAGAATATACAACATAGACACTCCTGCAGACACTAAACTTGTACCATATCCTGTATATTCTGTAGAAGCCTGTAGGTGATAGTTAACCCCTAAATAGGAGCTGATTTGCTGCTGATTTACTGACTATTATACTGAAACATTCTAAAAAAGGATCTATTTATTGGTGTGAATTCTCGCATTGAGAACCACACATCCTTACCATTCTCATCTTCTCTTGTCCTTTTGGATCCTTTTTCCATTAAAGAATTCTATTTGTGATTGATCTTGATATATAACATGGTTTTTGTCTAAGTTCACATCCTTGTTACATGATCAAGAGTTCAAAGAGCGAGGGAAAAACTGGCATTTTTTGGCACCAAGAACTACATTTACACGCATATTTCAAGAAATCATCATCATCAGCATCGTTGTTATTGTCACCGTCATCTTAGTCTTAACCCATCAATCTATGGAAATATGACAGATAAGATTGGTATCTCAAAATGTATTGTCAAAGAATGCTTACTTCATTAACATGGACAACATGATCCCCCTTGCATGCTAACAAGGAAATCTTATATGTTTCATTGTCTGAATGCCCCTGTTCTGAAGAAAACACTCCTTCAATGGGTATGATACAGGGCTTAAAATATGACAAGAACTTCTCTGTCTCATTTCCTTGAACTTCTCTATATTGCACAGCATGGGACCCCAAGGCTGAGTCAAGCTCGACCGCTTTATCTGATGCAAAGGCTGAATCAACCTGCCAAAAAAAAAAAAAAAAGGAAATAGAAAAAAGACAACAAAAACTTCTATGTGCAGAGATTTACCATATTTTTATATGTTATATTTCTTCTCTTCTTATGGAAGGGTGGGGTGTACTGTTAGTGAGAGATATTAGGAGAGAGGGGAAATTGATGTTAGGTTAGAGATAGTAGGGACCAGTTTAAATTTTAAATTCCTAAACATGTCCACTTCTTGCGTATAAATTGAGACTTCTTCTCATAATAAAGCATGATTGATTTTAATGAAATGCAGTTTCCTTTAGAATTCTTCATGGACCACATTGTGTGGTCAAGGAAGGTCAAATCAAACGTATACATGTCAGTTTCACCTTTGAAAGATCTAAAACTTCAAGTTATGGCCCTGCCTGTTCACCTATAGAATGCTTCAGCTCTTCCCTCAAGGAAGGGATATAACCATTGGATTGAACACAATGTGATTAAAGCACTAATTTAGAATGATATATCAGATATTTATTTTTTGCGCACCATGAGGCCCATCCTTTGATAATGCAGTCCGCAAGGCCGGCTCGAGACAATTTGAGGCCTAAAGCGACAATCCTAAATGAGGCCTTTTCTATTTTTTAATATTATTGTAACTATTTTATTTAAACTCTATTTTTCTCGCCGTAATTATTTTAACTCTTTGATCTTTTTTTAATAGAGAAATAAATTATAATGAATCCCGATATGTTTGTTTTTAAATTATCAATCTAATGGTTAGCAACAGTAACATGAGTGTCAAATTGGAGTTAAGTGCCAACTCATGGAAGGTGGGGGCATGGTACAATGGTGGGCCAGGTGGCCCAAAGATGGGGTGGGTGGTTCACTTTATCCTTATGCACAATCGTTGATCATAATAATATTTTTGTGAATATATAATTATATATACATCAATGTTATATCAGTCCCACAACCTAATCCTCTCTCTCTCTCTCTCTCTCTCTCTCTCTCTCTCTCAGTGAGGAAGCAGTTGATGAATCATAGGATGCTCAGAAATAGGGTGGTGCAAGTGCAACCATCCTTAAGTGCAGCTTGTCCTCATGATAACTTGATATATATAATAATGGGATTTTGATAGTACAAGGGCCCTTAAACTTTGGTTTAATTGGGCAGGTGTTGACTATAAAAATTTTACCAAAAATGTGATAGTGCATGAAAGAAGGGTTAGCAAAAGACTGAAATTCTCTTCTTTGCATTATCGCACAGATTTCCCCTTCTTCACCAAGGCCAAATCTAGGGTAAAGGGTCTAGTATTTTCTTTTCTTTCTGGTTTGGAGAGAACCCTACTGGAAGCTCCAAATGCCCAATTTTTCCCATCATTTTCCTTTCTTCTTAGTTATAGAAAGGAAAGGAAAAACAAAAATGTAATATCCTGTATTATATGGGCCCAGGATTAGTTTGGCCCAGGTTGTTTCCTTATTATGGTATTAGTAGAAGTACTTATTATGGAGAATTAGAAATTGGAAAGTGTCCCACGTTTTGTTTTGGGACTGGAGTTGTATAACAACTATAGTAGAAGAAATAAGAGAAAGATTGGAATTAGGAAGTTTATGCAACTCTCCTAGTAGAACACTGTTGTCTATCTATTTTGTTAATTAGAATGTCCCACGTGTATGGTGATTGGAAAAGGGAAAGAGTGGTGAAACAACACTAAGTGAAAGTAGGAGAAGAGGAATAGGACTTTGATTCCTTTTAGTATATATATATATATATATATATATATATATATATATATATATATATATATACAACCATCGTCCAGTAGAGTGTTATTCAATTTTCTTCCTTGTTGTTTGGAGAGCAATTCTGAGAGAGAGAACTTGATCTCTGGGATCCAGGGGAAGAAGAAGGAGAGGAAGGTCACTAACGGATGTCCTATTCGCACCAGCACATTGCAAAAGCAACGATTGCATATCAAAGGTGAGTGGATCTTCCTAATTGATTGGGTGATTAATCAAGATGATTGTTAATGGAATGTGATTGTTAGGTATGCAATGATTTTTAAAACCATCACATAGGCATAAAAGATATGTTTTGAGGCAAGGAATATTGTTTGAATAGTGATTTGAATGTTACAGATTGATAAGGGGTGTAAATCCTTGAATATATGTTAAACAGGCACAAATCTGTAAAAAACAGAGCACTGTCGTCAATGGTAGTATTGGATGTTTGTGAGTTGTGGGACCCCATGGCCCACTAGATGGAGAATCAGGACCATAGATCCACAAGGGGACTCATGGTCGACCATAAGGAGAAAGATCATCTTGGATTTAGACCAGTAGATTCCATTATTCCTTAGAATCAAAAGAACCCAGGCGTGACTGTGTACAGAACAGTAGCAAGTCCGTTTTTTATTTGTGGACCCCAGGACAGGATCTGATGATGGATCAGATCCATTGGAGTGATAGCTTAGTAGTGGTCGACCATCACCTAGGTGGCTGATCTTGATTTAGTTGAGTGGGACCCACTAGATACCAAATTTGGAGTATTACAGGCGTGAAACACGTGAAACAGACAGTTGGTCGATGATAGTAGTGGGACCCACTAACTAAGCCAATTATGGATTAAGACCCCACGTCTTGAAGTAGACTCAGAGACGATCCCAATGGTGGTGGTCCCATGTGGCCTGGTCTCCATCTGACCAGTTATCCAGGAACTTCAATTTTGTTAACCATAAAGGTTATTTATCAATTTATTGAGACTGCAGGCCCAGTAATGATACATGATGATTAATCAGAACCTTGGGAATTAATGTAGGGCACTGGGTGACCATATAAATTAGGTTTGATCATGTATCATTCAAGTGGGGCCCACTGTTCCATATATGTATATTACACAGGCGTTTTATCAGAGTCTGGGAAGAGGCAGAGCTTTAAATAAGACCTGAACTTTATAATAAAATTACATAAATAGTCATGAGGCTTATCAGAACCTAGAATATGTGTATTATGAGTAATTATATGAATTAATTAGGCCATGATTAATTATACGGATTGTGATTAAGTTACTGTGATCAATAATTGTGATTAATTCTTAATGTGATGTTTTAAAAGTGTGGGCCAACCATTCACCAATCAATACCAATTATGAATTGGAGTGGGGCAATAACCGGTGAATTTAGTAAGGGTTGGATCCACAGTGTTGATTATGAAATGAGGAAAAATTGTTAATAATATTGAGTTGTGGTTGTTATGAGATGATGAGGTCCCAGACGTGGGATGCTGGACTTAGTGTCCGAGCCGTTATAGCGGCTGGTCCATATGGGACGTGTCCGATAAGACAGGGTCATAGTGACCGGTATACATGTATACAATGACCCTTTGAGGCGTGGTAAGGTGCATGGGCACGGATATATATATATATGTGGATGTATTTTTATGGCATTTGATATATTGTTTCAAATATGTTAAATCATGTAATATTATGTTTTATGCTGCTTATGTAATTAGGAATATTCATTCACCAGTAATACTGATGTTGTGTTGCCCCTTCAGGTAATCTTACTGCGGGTGGAATAAATCAGGATGGCGCTCAGCACGTAGATTTTGGCATGCGTGGCTGAAGAAAGAGAACGAGAAATATTTATATGAGTGACAGAAGAATTAGCTTTTGTCTAGCAATTGATTTAATACATTATTAATTTGAGTTAGAACATAGGAATTTGGATTATTCAGAGATTTTTGATATTGTTTGACTTTATTTAAATTAATTGGAATTATAGTCGATTTATATGCCAAATTTGTTATGCGAATAATTTGATAAATGAATGGTAAACATTGCCTAGTTATCACGATCCGAATATCTGACAGGGCCCCGGAATTTGGGTCGTGACAAAAAACAACCTCAACTCTCAGAGCTCTAAATTCTCCTCATCCCAACACTTAAAAAGCTTCTCTCTTCTGCATTTGTTTTTTAACCAAATCCATCTCTCTTTTTTTTGCCCTTTTTTGTTAGTTTTTTTCTCTGCAATTCTAGAAAAAGTAAACTGAAATTCCAAAATCTAACCTTTGCTCTACCCATTTGAAGATGCACTCAGTTTGTTTGTTGTTCACTGAATATGAGCACTCAGTTTGTTGGATCATCTGATGAATATAGATTGTCTGTTCACTGTATAAGAACCCAACTCCACATAAGAAGTATATTATGAGTACATGTCTTTTTCAGTGTATGCAGTCTGTAGAGGGTTTTAGATAGTTCTGAAATCTTGTATATGAACATCAAAGCATTGCCTGTATCCATTTTCCTTCTGGTTTATGACTTAGTTGAATATTTTGGGGCAGAGTTTCTTGGTTATTTGTATTTATGGCAATGCCTTCTGAATTACCCAGGAGAACCCCAATGCCTCTAAAGATTTTCAAAAGAAGAGATTGGAACATAAGAGATGTGATTGAGAATCTCAAGTAAAGTTCATGCCCACCTCACTTGAGCTCTCAAAAAATCAGTCAACCTGTGATACTAGACAAAAGGCAGTGGTCTTTGCAACATTGCAATCGGTGGCTGCAAGAATTCCAAATGCAAAAGCAAAATTTTTAGACTGCAAGTCTACACGCCTCTTACATTGAGTGAATAGGAGGAGAAAGAGAAAAATATTTCAGGTGGGGTCAAGTTTTCTGAGATACAAAAAGAGGATGCAGAGAAAGGGAGAATAGGCCTTTGTAAAGAAGGGAAAATCAGTGTGATATCACACAAAATGGCATTTCAGTCTTTTGCCCACCATCCTTTCCTATACAAACACGTCTTTGGCAGAAATTTATAGTTAATATCTTCCCAATTAAATTAGAGTTAAGGGCTCTTACTGTCAAAATACCTATATACATCTAAGTTGCATCGGTCTCACACTCTATCGTTAGTGTAGACCTTCTAACATCGTTCAATTCATTTTTTTTAAGAATCGTTCAATTGAATAAGTCTCATAATCAGTCATCTGGTGAGTCACACAGGAATGTGACTATTTGACAGACGCCAGCATGCCATACAGTCAAATCCATAAGTGAAAATTACCTATATGCTTACAAACATTTGGATTTAAGGAGTTATTTTAGTGATTTTTCAGAAAATTTGGGAGAGATCTAATCGAGTCTGAGCCTTTTTACAGACTGTTTTGGGCGGTTTTCCAGAGTTTTAAGACTCATACAAATGTCCTGTGGTGGTGAGTTGCGGTTTTGACTGAACGCATGAGCCCCATTCAAAAATCTTTTTGGTTATTGTTAAAAAGGTAAATCACTACATTATGCTAAGATAGAGCAAGAAATGGTGAAAAGGAGAAAGACCTCTTTTGCATCCTTTCCCAACCAATAATGTATATCATGTTGAGGAAGTCCACTTTTAAGCAAGACTGTCTGTTTCAAAGAAACAAAAGAAAGAATAAAATTCCAGACTAAACCAATACAAGAAACTAAAGCCCAAAGAAACATATTGAATTGCAGTCTCTACAATTCAAAGTACACTGGCTTCAATGGGACAAAAAATAATGGTTGGCCAGGGTTATGGAAGATATAATCTGTCAAATGCTCTCCTGTAAAGGCACTGAACTTACTGATGACTTACATTCAAGATTACATATGAACTTCCAGAAAAGAATTTCCCATATGATGACTTTGGGACTGGAGTCAACTGAAGGTTCTCGACACACCAGATTTCCAGTCCTCTAAAATCTAGGGTTAAGGATACAAACTGAAACAGTCACACTAAATAAATCTAGCATATTTGAGCATCAGGAACTACAAGCGGCAATAATCAAAGAAAAATATCAACTGTGTTCTCTTGTTGCTAATAAATAAATCATACAGTTTTTTAGCAGTGACAGTCAACCGTTAGCACAACAATGGTTAAAGGAATTCCTTTCTCTGTTGAACCCCATCCACAACAAGAGCTTCAACCACCAGTTTGCTTCCCCTGGTTTCATGGAAGATATATGATAGTTAGCTCTATTATTTCCCTTACCATGACAAAAAAGGCCCACAGTTTATGATGTTCTTCAAGCTCCCTCAATGACGAGAGACCTGCAAAGAAGTTGGAGAAAATCCTCAAGCAACCCCCTTCCACTCTTTTCCCCAAGCCAAAGGCCTGTCCTTGGTTCCATAGGCATCCATCTCCCCCACTCCCAATGGGCATATGGATAAGCCGTGATCATCTCCTTCTCCTGGTCGACTCATATTTTCATTTGATATATCATCAAAACTAAGCTTAAGCATTCCCATCAGTCGTGGTCTCAATTACGCTCCAGTTCATCTTCATTAATTGACAATCCAGAACATCGTCCCCAGCTTAACACTGTTGAGTTTCTCTAACAAAAGCGAGTGAGACAAACCTAATAGGCTTGTTTGCTGGGGGATTAGCATTAAGCAGTGAAGCTCCAACGCAACATATTGGCTGCTCTGCTGTTTGGAGTTGGATTAAGTTAAGGTTACGCAAAAAATGCCAATCCAAGTTGTTCAGGAAACCAGCTGAAACACACAATTCTTGCAAAGATACTGTAATTGTGCATGACACATTCAAAATAAAGGCAGTATTCCACAAACCCCATATGCCTCCAGCCCTATGCCAAGAAAGACCTTAAGATCTCCTACCATCATAGTTAAAGGACAATCCAAAATCAAAGACTCAAAATTTTCTTCTTTCCAAATGGTGCCTAATTTTTACAACATTAACAAAGGATTTATTGAAGAAGAAGGCCTCGCCTAAAATTACAAAGGCAATTGTTATTCAAGAGTTGACTACTGCTTTTAAGACACTCTGACTCTGTTCACCCAAATATCATCTCGAAGATTGCTTTTAACACCAATTTTATCCCAGCTAGCTGCAGTTTCTTTAAATAGTCATGGCTGTTTTACATTGGGCAAACAAGTGGAGCACAAAGTTCTCTTCTTTGCACATCAAACATATGATTGGGAGGTTAAATTTTTCACTCCAAAGGTGATCATGTTAATCACATCACTATGTCAGCAATAAGCATCCAAAAAATCATTCATTTTTGTTATTCGTGAATCGGGAACAACTCCTCTGAACCATGGTATCAAAACACATTGAAATTTCCAATTGAACAACAAGATTCTCACAAGTCCCCACTAGTATTTTCCTCAAATTCACCCTCATGCCCTCTCAGCAATTTCAAAAATGAGATAAAAAGAAGCTTCATAGTTCATCCTCCAAAGATAACTGCTACTGTAGAGTCAATTACCAACTCTTAGGCTAAATTAGGAATAGTACTAAATACCATTTCTATCACCATTTGAAAAGGGGAAACAAGCAACAAAGAAAGGAAGAAATGACAAATAATGCGAACAGCACTACAATACATAGACACAGGCAGCTGAGGAAGAAGCACAACACTGCATAAACAATCTGAAATAGCTGAGAGGATACGGCTTAGCTCCTGCACCTTGGAAAGTTGCATCCACATCCTTTCTAAATGGTGGCATTTCCTCCCTCAAGGATCTGCGAGTCCAGGTTCTATTACCCAGGTCACCAAGCACCCTTTTTACCTTATCTGCAGTTCAGCAACATGTACTCAGTACTTGCATGCGACAATGATCATGTTCCTTGTTGATACCAAAAGGGGTACCAGAAACAGCACAGATGTTTGGTGAAAAGTCATTTGGTATGTGGGTTTTCTAAACTTTAAGCAACTTTCTCATGCTATTCAATTATCAAATGGTATTCACATGCTGTGCAGCTATGTCCTAGAATTTCATAATTGCAGCCATATGCATGATCTCTTTTATCACTGTCACAGCATCATCCAAAGGTTAGAAACACTCGATGGCTTCAACTTTTGATATATGCCTACTCAGATGATACATACTCGCACTTAAGCATGCAAAATGGCAGATGAAACATGTGGAAGAATCATTAAATCGCAATTCATCAAAAGCGATCAAGAAGTAGAAGAAGAAGACGACGACGACTACAACGTACCTTATCTAGTGGAGTGAGATTCTTTGGATTCAAATGGAGAGAAAGAAGGCGTTGAGAGCTAGCGAGGTACAAGGAGAATTGAATGAAAGAGATGCGAAAACAGGAAAGAAAGCCCTAGCGAAAAGAGCTAATGTGAGAAACAAGTAAAGGAGATGATAAAGAAAAGGTAGGGACGGATGAAGAGGAGAAGCGGCAGTGCTCGGCAACCAACACCATGCTTACCTTTTTCCAACTTTTTCAATCACTCTTTCAATTTCCACCTTTCAGGTGGGGTGGGGCCCAGATCTGAAAAGGTTGATTTCCCATTTATAAGTGTTGATGAGAAAGAGAGAAATGGGAAATCGTAGCTCTGGCTTTCTCGCAGTTCGTGCCACCCTATCAACTCTTTTTCTCTCTTTTATTGGAGAGGGTCGTGGGAGCTGCATCTGTTCCCGCGCTCAGACTTGTCGTTACCGGCGTGAAAATCCATAGGGGTGTCCCACCATTTGAATCTAAACCGCTCAAGGTAAAGAAAAGGTTTTACCTAACTTGGAATTGGTGACACGAGATTTTTACCTGCCCATTCCACGAGCTACAAGGTCGGAAATAAATTATTAATCGATAGCAAATGATACTATATTAAAACAATGGGTTTTGTATTAATTTTGACGGCATTCCTTTCGATTTTTACTATTGCTATTGGGTTTTGATGGAAAGCTAAAGTATATAGCTGGTTAAATTTGAGTTCGCAACTCATTTCTCTTTTTTAAGGAACTAACTTAGCTACGTCAGCACATAATACTTATATGTAATTATTTATCAAAAAAAAAGATAAAAAGTAGCAAGATGGAGTGGAGACACTAGCCACACGGGTCTTCATGCCTGTGCCTATCATGGGTTATCATGCTAGTGGGACTTGATCTGCATTTAAAACCATAAAAATTTAATTATCAGGAGAAAGCGAAAAATAGAAATCCCCACTATCCAGAGGCCGTTGATTTCATTACCTTGAATTTGATAGCTAGTGGTGTGCCCAAAGGATCCCATTTTTATGTTTCTTTTCAGTTGGCTACAAAAACTAATGCGCCATGATGCGTCACTTGCAGGGATTCTCACCCCAGACTACTCATGGTCAGATGAACAAGAGACAGCCATTATATAAATCAGGGAAAAGAAAGGTAAATTGGTTGTGTAGGATATCCTTATCAGGGCTTTTACATGATTCTATATCCAGGTTGGCCTCCCAAAATCAGCTTTTTTTTCCAATGACAATTCAATACGTACTGGGGCAATTTTCACCCAAAGAGCTCAATATAACTCTAGTGTTGTGTTGGAATTTTAATCGACGCCTCTAATTCATCGACATAGAGTCCTACATTTGTGGATGGTATGGATCAAATATCCCACTCTATTCACGTGCAGAAGTCCTGCTGGTGCGAAAGATCCTCATCATTGAATGTCACAGGGTTCGCCAAGTTTTGCTGTTGTATACCCAGAGTGTGGAAGCTATACAGTGATGCAGCATAGCCAAGGTCTCCTTTTTAGGGCAAAAAATGGGCTGGGCACGACTGTCCTTAGAGGACTCAACCAAGTCTGAGGTCTGCATCGGGTCTGAGAAAAAAAAAAACATAGACTGTCCTTAGAGAGTCTTCAGGTTGTGTATGTTTAACTTGGTATTCTTTCTTGATCAATCAAACAAATTTGATTTGCTGGCCCAGTTATCTTTTAGAACTATGGCTTGCATGAACAGTAGGCCCATTGGATTAGCCCAGGTGTGAAATTTAGCGCTAACTGTTACAAAGTTCATATCAGTCCTGCCATGTTTGGGTTGGAAGTCTGGCCCACTTTGCTCCGCCTAGACTGCTTAGTCGAATCAGTTGGGAGTGTCTTGTGGGTCTAAGGGATGGTGCTTCTGGTGTACCCTGTGCATGCAACATTTACAACCTGACAGGCTCAATAGTTAGTAACTAGGGGTTGGCCGAGTGATTAGGACCACGGTTCCTCCCTCTTCCGGACCTAGAGGTCTTTGGTATCGACCCCTGGTTCCACCCTTTTTAGGAACCAAAAGTTGAGTCCACTTGTGCTACCACCTAGGGGCTACAGGGGTTTTACCCAGCTTCTCCCTGGGCCCAGAGGGAATAGTCTAGTCCAAAGGGTTGGGATAAAAAAAAAAATCAATGCCGTTGCCTGATGCAGTGCAATCAATAACTGGGTGCTAGATGAATTCTTACAAATGGCTGTTGAAAGATTACTTTTTTCAACCCAAAATCTTCATTTAAACTTTTTTCTTTGCAAAGTTTTTGCATGAATCAACAATCCAAACAACAAGTTCTCATAATTTTTTTTAAAATCTCCAACAAAAATCAACACATAGGCCGGGCTTGGATTAAGTAATAGAAAGCAAAACCTGACTTGGCCAAACCAACTAAAGCAAATGGGTGGGTTGGGCCATACATGTTTGCTCTTGGCCCAGGCACTTAAGGCATGTATTGGGCTTGGGTTGGATACAGTCCTGTGTTTTTAAAGTTGGGCGGGGCTTGGAATTTCTGGACCATAAACACCCCTACACTCTCCCTTCTCTTTCAATACCATGTCACTTTTTTTTTTTTTCTTAATATCATATCAGTTTGTTAAGTAGAAGACCTAAACACAATATATATGATTACAAAGGGAGGGACAAGTTAAAAAAGGCAACAAGGGATGATTTTATCCTTCAATCAATTTCTCTCACCTACTTCTACATATGCTGTTGCAATTGCTATGGAGAATTAAGTATAACGTATACGCAGAAAACCCATGAAATTGGGTTTGTATATGTTTGTGTGGAGCTTACTTTTCTATAGAAAATGAAAACAGATTTTGAGAGAACTACATTTTTATAGTTTCGTGTTAATATTTCTATGGTCATTTGCTTTTGCTTTTGGAGATAAATGCAGTTTTCTAAACTTTTGTGGAGGCATATTTAAACCGAAGAGGTGAATGTTTCTATACTCTTACAAGAGTTAGGAAGAGTATTTCGTCAGGCAGAGTGTCTTTCCCCGCAAACAATAGAAATTGAAATTACAGAAAATGAAAGTTTTTTTAAGGTTTACACTTTTGAGAACCAGTAGCAGACGCATGTACAAGCACATGGTTTTGTTTGGACCTGTCAAACCGCAATCCGCTTCTAAAACCTATATGCAAATTCTAAGTCCATTTCAAAAAATCCAATAAAATTAATGGGTCTACCCTCAAGATCCTCATGAAAATCCTCGTTTTTGCCCCTAAAACCAAACTACCTATTAGGATCCGCACACCTCAAACGATGCCACTACTGAGAACAATGGTTGCGGACAAGATTAGATTGGGAATTACTAGGATTAGGAGTTGATGTACAATCTTATAGTAGATTATTAGACCATGCTGCGGCCAAAGCACAACGGTACTATTGGCTAAGAAGAGGTCATTTGGGAGGACTTGAGTGTGACTGGTCCATGGATTAAATGCATCTCTGAAGTATATGGTGCCATTTCCCGCTCATCTTAGACCATATTCTTTAACATCCATTTTCCTTTTTCAGTGGGTTGTGATGAACATTGTGGTACATGCTCTCGTCCAAGATACAAATGGCCCATTTGTGAATTTTTAGGAATCTTAACAGTTAGATTTCTAAAAGTGGTTTGAGATGAAGAAACAAAGGTAAGAATCATAAGCCGGCCCGTTTGGTAATTTTACATGTAAAACAAAGTGTATGTTACATGTAAAATAAAGTGTAGTAAATTATCAAATCAAGAGAGAATAAAATATAATGGGGTTATGATAGTATTTTATTTTTAATTGTTTGATATGTAATCTTTTTTACTTTTTTTGTATAGAAAAGTGCAGCTTTCTTGCCTTTTAGTGGAGAAATGAGGTTGCCTTTTACTTTAAAAAAGAAGAAGATGAGAATTAAAGTGTTATTGATGTGACCCCTTGTTTAAAAAATTAAGGCTTTACTTGACTTTTACTAATCTAATAAAGTGTCAAATGGATTTGATTGTTTGCGTTCTTATACTAAGGAATTCATAGTGGAATGAACACCACCAAAGGATAAGCATATAAGTTCCAGATATAGATATTCAATTCATATGTATTGAATTGGATTATTAGGTTGATACCTAGTTATTCATTTTCCAAACAAAAAGGGTATGATTCAATGCTATTTTTTAAAATTTACCTTTGATGTTCAATTTTCAGTTGGTTGGGAGAGTCTAATAAAAAAAAAACAAGTAGTTGCAGCACACCACAGATGGAGGTGAGAACTGGAGATGAAGACATTTTCATGGCCAAACAAGCTCCTTCCACGTGGCAAACATCAAGCCATGCATCGTTAAACTGAAATCAAGATGATTTACTTGTGAGGTTGGTCTTTGGCTTTGTTGTATATGATCTAGAAGATCAATCTTTCAGCCAAATAAGTGGTCGAGAATCCATAATGCGACCCTTGACTGGGCCACCCATGCAGCCCTTGCAGATCTTGAATAAGACCCCATAACGTCTGAGATACGATCAGGCTTTATTCGTGCCTGACCATCTGGGATTAGAAAGCGGTTCAGGTAGGACACGGACCCGTTAAACTTACATGTGAACGGCCTTAGTCCGGTCGAGCCGCAATCCATGCTTTATAACTCTTTTAAATCCATGCTGACCCGATATCTCCGTCCCGTATACCACAAGGTTTGTGTCTGAACTATCAAAACCAATTCAAAAGGAGATGAAACTGAAGTCGCCATCAAATTCTTAAATTGAATGTAAGTTCGGTCAAAATATCATATGGGATTCTTTGAGGCCCGTTTCCTTATTAAAATTTCTGACAGGAATTCAGGCTGTCTGAAAATTCAGAATTCCTGTCAAGAATTATGTGTTTCATTACCAAAATTTCTAGGCATTTGAAATTCCAAGCATTTAAAATCTCAAAAGACTCAGAATTTGAAAACTCACTTTTACAAGGAGGATTTGAAAATCTCACTTGGCACAGGAATTCCGGGAGCTCAGGCAAGAATTCAGGTCATGAATGAAACAACGAATTTAAAATTCTAGAATTTTGCAACATTTCAAATACTAGCATTTGAAATTTCCAGACAACCACCATACATGAATTCTATGAATTCTAGTAAAGAAACGGGCCAACAAGTCTATACAAGTACAACCAAGTCTATACAAGTACAACCGGTCTTTTTTTAAACCGGTCTTTTTTATAGCCAAGAAAATTTCAATTTATTTTCTTGATTTTTCTTCTGACAAGACATCTGCACTAAGCAAAGATTTAACTGTAGCATGGATAATCATTTTTTGCTTTTCACTTTTTCTTTTTTATAGAAAAGTGCATGCACAAATGTGTCTTAAGTATATTCATGTTTATAAGTCCAGCTAAGCTTTAAAATTTAAGCCACTCAAAATCATTATTTTATTTTATTTTTAGTAACTTTAGATTTTTAACAAAGTTAGGCCTATCAACTTATTGATTAATGACACATTTGTATAATATCCGTAGAATCAGCTCTTCAAAAACCTCACCTTTTTGTACCCACTCACTCACGGGAAATGTTTTTCAATGGTATTACAAAAAATTGATTTAATTTTTTCGCACTTTTTCTTACCAAAAGAACTTTTGCATTAAATGAAAGAAATAATTATATATTTTTTTCAAAAACATAGCTACACAAACTTGCCCTAGATGTAAAACACTTGATATCTAGAGATCTAAATTCTCATTAAATAGTGGAAGATTTACACAATATAAATGAGCAATGTATTCACTATGGTAGAATAGAACCTTTGAAAATGCCTTGAATTGCAAATGGGCCTTCCATTTTGGTGGAAAGGATGGATATTGTTTGATTTAAGTAACACATACGGTCAAGAGAAGGAAAAAAAAAAAGCAGCATTAAAAAAAAAAGGCATGTTAGATATAATTGGAAGTCTTGTCATACTCCGACTTTCAAAGATGTTGGCGTCATTTTCGTCCTAACATTGTAAGCTACGACGTGTGGCTGTGAGCATGCCTTTGTGTTTTTATTTCAACATGGCGATATGGAGTTCTGGAATAGAAATAATGAAGCAACCAAAGGGATTGGTTACAGATGGCCTCCGCTGACCATTTAACGTACGTGGGGACCATCTTTGCCGAATCAAACTGTTTATGTCAATGTCTATATGAATAGGTAATTAGCCAAATTACACTTCAATCAAAGTAATAGACTTTGATTGAAGTGACAATTGATGCACTGTAAAAATGAACCCACGTCGAGAAGAATGTAAGAGGAGATTGAGAATAGTTTTGGGTATTCCAAGCCAATAGCCATAGAGTTTAGCTTTGTCTTTCTCAAAATTTCAGTGAAGGAAAGAGACCCTTCTAATGGGCCCCTTAAGAATTTTTGTCTAGAGAAATTCTAAATTCTTTGAATTCCCAAATTTTTTTCGTGCTCCAGCATTCAGAAAATTTAGCAAAAATCACAAGGACACCCTTGAAGGCCGAGTCATCTTAGGCTAAGATCGCCAAGATGAGGCCCATAGGGATCCACCAACACGGCGCAAACGCGTTAATCAATCCAATGATATATCTCAAACACATGCATACATGTATTAGTATCTCTGCTAGCTTTTCTTCTCTTTTTCCCCCCTTTTTGGTAAGATAGTTAGTTGACTCTACGAGTGGTGCCTGAGTTGGGTCGAGTCATTAGAGAGTTTAACCATAGTTTAGACTCCTTTAGACTGAACTTGATTCATCTAATTTGACTCGGCTAGATGCTTAACCAATTAGGTGAGTCAATGACCCTATAACCAACTCGCCCGCGTTACTATGCTCAGCAGTCATCCAAAACAAGTCAACTTTCCAAGTCGTTAAAAAGCGGCTTCAACTTGACCCAAATGCTATATTCTAAAACTGAGTGGGGCGTTGAGGCTCCTAATTTCAAAGGTGATAAAAATGGCCGACAAAATTGAAAGACTCTTACATCTCTCCAAAAGGGCCAAGTCTTATTGCCTTCTTGTTGTTTGATTGACAAAAATTGATCATCTCCTGAGGACCTGATTTGATCAATATTTTCTTAGCTTTGATGTTGACCCTCATATGACTGATAATAAACGTGTGCCATTTATTTGTGTGATTTGGACCCATTCAAGATCAGTTGGTTGCGGCATGAATGTGTGTCATTTGGACCATTCCTCAGGTTGTTGTGGCTTGAATGACTGCACTGCTTGCCTGTGATCCTCACTGCTTGCATCTAAAGTTCCGGACATTTTTTTATCCTGCCATTGGACCACTGCTAATTCTCATTATGGATAAGGGTGAGGCAAATGATTAGCTCCACCAATTCTAACCTTTAATTTAGCAGATGAGATTAATATTCGGGGATAGAATGATCAAAGGTGGGCTCAAGTGGACCCCATAATGCAGACCGCATATGAACATTTAACAGTCCGCTCTTCGGTGAAAATTCCTTCTAAACTATATATACATTATACACACTTGATAAACAAAGAGCACTAGATGGAAGTTCTTACAGGAAAGGCCCAGATAACCCAAGATCTGGCCTGCCCAAGCCCATGTAGCAACAGTCTCACATCTGTGAAAAGTTTTAGGAGCCGTGGCCCATTAGAGATTTATGTTTACGAACATAACAGTCAACATTATCCTATCTCTGTAATTGTTAAGGTTGTGACTCATTAGAAGATTATGATCACCGGATTGATTGTTAATCATGTAATCTAATGCATGCCAATGTGGGATTGTGAAATCGTCAAACTGAACAAATTCGTGTATGTTGGAGATCCAAACAACAACAATTTAATTTGAAGTTTTTTTTTTTTTTTTTATAAAAGAAAACCAATTAAGTCCCAATCACACCCAAATCACACCCACAACAACAATTTAATGATTTCTCTTTTGCTACAAGAATTTTTTTTATGAAAAGTTGAAAACCAATTTAAGTCACAATCACGTACAAATCAGACCCAGAAGGAGACAACTTTTTTCTTCTCTGTAAATAAAGGCAAAGTTTTTTGTTATCATAGGGAAAAGGATCACTTGCTTTTTGGTACTATTCAGTGACAAAATCCTGTGACAAGGAACCCAACTTCTTCTTTTGCAGTATTTTGGATTGCCCTTTTCCCTTATTCCTGCTTTCCAATGTAAATAATGAGAGTTTGGACGCTCTTTACGCGCTTGACTCGGGAAAATAGTGGAATTCTATCATGAGGCCTATCTATTGAAAATTGGAGCCATTTAAAATCAATGCCCTATCTAAGCATGAGATGTCTTACAATTTTGCTCTAATAGGAGTTGGTGACACTTCAAAATTGAGTCTACCGGTTAATACAATCTCATCCATTCTTAATAATATTCATTAATCACGTTATGAACTATTTGCTCAATCTTAATCGAAGTGAAATCTAAGGACTCCCATGCATAGTAGGTAGGTCATTTATACAAGCATTTGAGTTTTCTACGGGTGACTCCTACAGTGATGTTCCACTCCTTCCACTCACATAATGCCTAAGTTAGAGAATCCGCACTTAAAGAATGAATGATATGAAAAGGTGGCTCTTATTCTTGACGGTTTTCTATTTTTTCCCTCTCTCATAGAAACTATCCACCAAAACCACTTTTAACTGCTACAACACATTTGCCTATGAGAAGATTCTATGATAAATAGGAAAACTTTTCCAATTTTCCATACAACACACTCTTTCATTGTTTGGTGCAACACTTTTAGGTGAATTTGTTTCTTCTAATAAAAAGAATTTTGATTTCCTTTAGCAGATATAGATTGCATAATTTCTCTTTGGTGTGAAGCAAAAACCTGAGTGTGAAATTCTCTACTATCAAAAAGACACCCCTCTATCTTGGTCAAGGGGAGAAAACCCCATGTCCCCTCCCCCTCCCCCGCCCCCCCTCTTTTCCAAACTCATTTTAAATCATTATTAAACAAAAGCTATCAGCTATGGACGAGTATAGAATAATAATGGCCATTAAGCACAATTAGGGTAGAGATTAATTTGAGACTTGGTTTTTTTTTTTTTTTTCTTTGCACCCACTATAGAAGGCAGGACATAGCCCTTGAGTAAAGGTAGTAGACTTTGAATAAGCTGATGGAACCCTCGGGTGAGGGAAGGTGTCATGACCAACTTTCGAACAATAACCAATGAAGTGAGTACCGATGCCATCCTCAATTTTAGACTTAGTTGAAAATAAAATATATGCCTTTTTTCAAATTGTTGAAAATGAAATATTTGCAAATGGTAAACACACGAAATGAGTTTGCATGATTTCCCAAAGCAAAAGATAGTACGTAGCCGGGTAAAAGATGAAAGGTGCCTATGAAAAACTAGAAACCACAAAAGCTTCAAAATGAATGGTATTCTGTCTTGTCCCAAAAATGTTTTAAATGGGTAATTTAGTAATTTGAAGAGTGACAAACGCCTGCTCATTAAAATTTAAAAGTCTACACCTGCTCACTAAACTCAGTGTCAAAGCCTCTAAAAGTCCTATTATTTTTCGGCTTTATGTATGGTACATATTATATCATATATATCAGTCAGTAGTGTAGGTCCAAGGAACCAGGGTTCCATTAATTGGGTCTTAATACAGTTATACCCCGTACATCACAATAAATGCTATCAAGAGCAGAGCAACTAACAATCAAACGCCATGGTCTGAAAGCAAGAACAGTGGTGCTACGGACCCCATGGAGCCCGGGCTCTCCCCGTCGGGGTACCTAGACATAATCAAGCAAGTATTCTGGGATCTCACTGGTGATTTCCAACATAAGACCCTACCATCGCATGAGGCTTTTTACCTCCGTGATTACGACAGGACCAGTCTCAGTCCGTGGTATCATTACCGGATTTTTTTTTTTTCCTGGCATTGGATATTTATTCAAATGTAGCATATGGTGATTGATCTATTATAATATATTAAATTAGGAGATTTTGAATTCAATTTTAACAGTCAGTTATAATTTTGATCGGAAGTTATATTAACTACATTTTTTATCTCTTTATTATAACCATTCATAACTGCTTCCTACTTTTTTTTTTTAATTTCTTTTATTTTTCAAAGACTTTATTTTAATCCAAACTTTATCATTCTCATTCTACTTTAATTCTCGTTTTTTTCTAATTTTATGATACCAATTCTTCAATTATTTAAATACATACTCATAAATTTTTTTTCTTTTGCTTTCTTTCTAAAAAAGTTATGAATTTTATACATGAATATCTAAATTGCGATGTTTGCCATATCCATGTTGAGCACAGGTAATTTTGTTAGTTCATTATTATCATAAGCCAAAAGCTTTAGACGATCTCGAATCCTTATAATTGTTTTATTTTATTATTTATGTGTGGTGATTTTGACGTGTCTCACTAGTTCACATCTACTGCAGTTCTCTTTGCGTATGTGTTTTTATTTTTATTGAAGACTCCTTTTCCGCCATTTAAAATTGATATCGTTATTTGTTCCTTTTATTTATCTTAGTATTGAAGATAATCTTTTTCATTAAGACAATTGGAAGTTGCTTTTGCCAAATTAGTATTACGTTTTTAGCTAAAGCACTTTTACTAAGCTTTATTGCTTCTAAATCTTGAAAAAAAAAAAAACCATTAAGTAGGACATGTCATCTTCAACCCTTTTATCATATTTGACCATTTCTGGATTGGTTGGGTTTTTCTTTAAGTGTGGGTTTTACTAAGCTTTCTTTAAGTGTGGGTTTTACTTTGGTTGGGTTTTACTAAGTGTGGGATTAGTATTACGTTTTTAGCTAAAGCACTTTTACTAAGCTTTATTGCTTTTAAATCTTGAAAAAAAAAAACCCCCATTAAGTAGGACATGTCATCTTCAACCCTTTTATCATATTTGACCGTTTCTGGATTGGTTGGGTTTTTCTTTAAGTGTGGGTTTTCATTGTTTCAGATAGTGGAGGCTGCCATATTGAAGAAATATTCGTTTTAGCCTCCACATATCAAGTTTGACCAATAAGCTTATTTATCTTAAACAAATCAACAACTGCTACCATATCATCACATTTATCTTTATAAAAGAAGGCAAAGAAATGAATGATTGACCATACTAAGGGTTTCAAATGCAATTAGAGCGAATGAAGTGAAGATCCTTTCCTTCTTTCAACATCAAAGGATGCCAGTTATTTCCACATTGTAGTTCCCATGTCGGCCGGTTTGTAAGATTAGATGATGCACCACACATAAAATTAAATAGTAGGTGAGCTATATTATATAACGTAGATGAAAGACCATTTTGGTCCTAGTTTTGTCTTTCAGTAAATGTAAGTAAAGTGGGCCCATCAAATGGAAATGTGAGCCTGAGAAGAGGTGAGAAATAATCCAGGCCATTGCTTTTGAGGATGATGATTGCATTTATTTGATTGGACCTGGCTTTTGATTTAAACCCACATGTTCAATTGCACAGACTCTTTTGTGGTGAAACTTGGAAGCCACGTGTGAGGATGACTGGGAGCCATACAAAATGTACCGTTACATGCAGGGTGTTTCGCTGTAGACCCCCTTTGAGATAGGCAAAGGGGTGGCCATCATCAATCTGATTCACTCTTTACGTTTTTTCTTTCCTTTTTTAATGAATGGATCTATTTTTGTACGAATTAGATATCCCGTATCTCTCAAAAAGGTTATTAGATTTGATGAGATTTGGCATGATACGGTTGAGATTGATATTCCTAAAGACAAGAATGAAATTTACCTTAAGAGAAAAATTATCGTGAGGGTTCAAGTCCCTATCGACCTAATCTTTTAATTTCATCATTAATTTTAAAGGGTAGTTCAGTGGGCCTACGACCACGATTTGTATACGAAAGTTGAGAGTTTGAAACTGCACTACCACATGAAACCACATGAAATGATTATTTTGACATAAAGAACCGGGACACCCTCCATTATAAAAAATAATAAGAAAGAACCTCTTTATTTCATCATCGATTTCAAATTAATTGTGTTTTTATTCACAGTAAGCTATACAAAAAATTGAGAAAATATCTCCTTTCAATTAACAACTATCAAAGAAATCAAAAAAATGTTGTGAGATTTATATTAACCCCATTCGGTATAAGTTCATGACACGCAAGTACTCTAACCATGTTTCGGCTTGTGATCAATCCATAAATACCAATAGAAAATAAAATAAAGTGGGGTCAATGACATAAATTAATGGAGTTTGGAGCCCTAGTTGTGGTTGATTCATGATTTCCTTAAGTAGATGAATCCGGCTTCACCATGTTTGTGGCAATGCTATATCAGCACCCACTCACTAGAAGTTAGGATTCCCTGTTGCAATTATTACACGGGAATGTGTAACACATGCAATGAACTCCATCATGGGCTCCACAAAGTTATAATTCAGGTCATTCAAAATGAATCACATTCCTTCCAAAGATGTATCCTCAAACTTCGGTTCAATATGAGCGGGTCCCACCTCCAATTGAACACATGATAGAATTGCAATTAATTCCACATCAGTAAAGATGCCATGTTACCACTCAATCACATTTTTAATTGTGTGATCAATTTTACGATGGGGCATATTTCTATCAAAGTGAAATGTAAGAATATTTCATTGGAGAGGATGCGACGTACTCATGTTAAAGTCCGGATTTTCCCCTTGTGGGCCCCATGATGGCGCTCTTGTGTTACAAGGTTCCTTGATAATCGTTGCAGTATAGGATCCTTTAACTTTAAAAGATAACTCTGTTGGTTTAGAATCATGGTTTGCAGTCCGAGGTTGTACATTCAAAACTGCACTTCTGCACTGGGACTACAGGCGAGTTTACCTGGTTTCCCTCTCAACCCGGAGTGCATTCCTAAAGATAAGAAATCCTCGGATAGACAAAAAAAAAAAAAAATCGTTGCGACAGGGATCCAGGCTCAAATTAATGGATGTGTGCCTTATTTTAAGTCAAACTTGCTAGATATAGATGGAGACATGGTCTGAAGATGAGGCTACTACATGATGGTATTGCCTGCTACAGACCAGCATTTTGTCATATCGAGTTTATCGTGAAACACCATTGAAATCTCCCGTTTACTTTCTTACATGAATTAACTTTAAACATTCATTACTGCACCATTGAAAATCTCATTTTTACTTTCTTACATTCAACTTTTAAACATTCATTTCTGCTTAAAAACGTTAAAACACCCCAGAAGGCATTCAATGGGAAAAGTTTGGCGAAGATAAGGCTGTTATGTGGTTGGTGCTTTGCAGTGCCATTTCCCATTATGTCGGGTTTCATTGACTTTTAACCAGCAGGAAGTAACCGCTAATTAAGTCAACCACCATGTAGCTGGTGGGCTGTAAATATAATGAGTTAGGTTCATTTCAATCACATAGCCGGGTAGAGTACAGTTTAGAGACATAATTACACTTTGTGCCTTCAACATGATAAATAGGTAGGAACACAATTTCTAAAGGGCGTGTGGAATACAGCCAATGGGATTCACAAGTATAAGTCTTATATGAATTGAATAATTAAAATATACATGAATTGAGTGAATGATAAAACCCATTAGCAAGCATGTGATTTTTTTTATATTTGGAATCACTTCATATTATTAAGAAATGGCACCAAAATCAGATCATCTTAGATCCAAATTTGTGTTTTATAGTGGAATACATAAATGCTATTCTCTGATGTACAGAATTGAAGAATCAAAAGCCTCTATGCTCACTATTGTAACCATGTTTTCCATTCAAATCAACAAATTCATGAGCAATTCAAGACTTCAAGTCCCACACAAAAAGAGCTTCAAAGCTAAAAAATAGTCCCCTGTAAGATGAGAATAAGACTACCATGACACTGAAGTGATAACATCGCAATATTCTCAAAAACATTTTTATTTTACTTTTTGAAAAATCTTTGGCATTTTATACTGGGAAAATAATTCGCAGTTTGTGAGGCAAGTTTTTACGAAAAATTGTTCAACTCAAACCTGTTTTGGCTTGCTTGGTTATAAGTATTTTTGTTAGGCTTTTACTTGTCTAGAATCTCTGACAAAAGTGCAGGTGTTGTCACGAGTGAAACTAGAGGGCAAACCCCCTTTTATTTAGGGTCCATTTGTGCACGCAAACTTCCAGCGGAAAAGGGTGCCGACAGCGAGCCGATTTTTCCGGCACCTATTCCCTCTTGTTTGGTGTAGTGAAGAGTAACAGGCAATTTCCTACCATAAATATTGCATTTCTTTGCTAGGTTTAAATCTGATTTTCTTACCTGTTATGTCAGGAAAAGAAAGCCGCGGACTCATCCATGGCTCCACACAAACATACCCACACCCTAAGAAGTTTTTTTTATTCTGCCGTTGGGTGTGTCCCCCTATAATTTAATAGGATCTTGTTTGATTGAGAAGAACTCTTCAAAATGGCATTTCAAATGACAATTGTGCCATGGAGAATTCTTAGATATCTACTTTCTATATAATACTAATGAGCTCAGGAGATCCCAAAATCCCACTTGAAAAGACGACATTTAGAGTTCTTTTTATGCTTAAAGACAAAAGTAGGAAAAAAAAATATTAGAATACTAGTAACAAAACAGGCCTCAATTTTTTTTTTCTAAACAGGTGGTTACGCTGACTCTTCCTTTCCTGTAAATTAGAATTCACTATAATTCAATACTCATAAAGTTCTATATGTATTGTACAAAATTGGACAATCAAATAACTTCCTAACAGGCTAGAAGTTGTACAACTTTAAAAGCACTGAGAAAAAGTTAATTGCCACGTTGAGAAGCTATCTACAAAGAAATTAAATACCAAAGGCCGTTCCAACCTACTTATTTCATCAGTCATGACAGACGTATATCCAAATAGTGGACCTAGGAGGACTAGGAGTGTACCTGTTTCTTCAAACTTACAATATTTTTTAACACAAAAAATATGTTTTTAACATAAGCTTACCAAAGAATTTATTTTTATTATTTTATGTTTCAAAACATTTTGGGATTTTGACAGTAGGATTATCCTAAGATCAAATGTCTGCCTATTGATAGTTGAAGTTTATTTGTTCGTCCAACAAAAGAAGGTTTAAAAATCATGTACAAAAGAAAAAATTTATGCGCTAGTGCTATCTTATTGCTGTAGGATATGGCATAGATGACTCTATCTTTATTGCTTTGTGGGAGCTTTTTAAACTTCAACTCTAGACGGACAAATATCGTGTATTAACAGCCATATGGTAAAATCCTATTATTTTATGTGATGAATTACCCCTTTTAATCTTTTGTCATTTTAACCTGGAATTATTTGGAAGCTTCACTAGTAGAGTGGAGAGAAGTAAAAGCTTCCAATTTTTTAAAGAAAATATCACATCAAAAGTATACATTTTCAAGATTATCACATTCTTTTTTTTTTTAAAGTTCAAAAAACAACCTCCTTCCTACACTTAAAAAGAAAAAAAAAACCACCAACTTTTTAAGCAAAAAGTAAAAAATATTCCCACCAAACAATTAAAGACAAAATATCATAATAAACCACTTATGCTTTATTCTTTCACTATTTAAGGCTTTACTTCACTTCGTTATACAGGTAAAGTTTTTAAAAAATAAATGAGAAATAGAGTAAAATGAAGCGGACTTCACATGAGAGGTGGAATGAAGGAGAAGTAAGTTGAAATTAAAGTAGAATTCTTCACTTAATTTCATTCGGATGCTTATTGTGAAGTTAAAATTTAGATTAAAATTTACTTTTATTAAAAAAATCTATAATTTAAATAAAATGGAGTACATTATGCTGAAACCAATTAACTCTACCTTGTACATTATTTGCCTATCCAAAGCAGGCCTAATAAATGTTATGGTAGTGACACGGGTGGCCCACGGCCTACTGACGTCAGCAAGACGTGTATATTTGACAGGTGTGAACTACTTCCTCCTTGTCTGTACTGGAAAACATGCAAACGCTGTCAAAATCAGATACAAACCTTTCCTCCAAACTCCCACGGCCCACTCCTGCGTTTTCTCACCCCACACTCTCTTGACTTTCCCTCCCATCAGCAGCAAAAACAAAACCCTCCATAGAAACTACAAAATCCACGAAAATCATTACCAGAGAAAATAAAAAAAACGAGGAATCTCATTTCCACTGTGCCGGCACATTTCCACCTTCTTCGTCTCCTCCTTCTTCTCCTTCTTCTATTTGAAATATTGAAAACTTTCGAAGACTTCCACCCCACTGACCGTTTCCTTCTTACTCGTTTTCTACTTTCTAGGGTTTCCGATTTCCTCTGTTTTACTTATATATCGAATTGGTCTTTGGTTCTCCGTCTCCTACCATTTTCTATAGATACCGGTAAAAAGAGATTCACCGACTTTTGTTGTCATAAATGATAGTGGATCCACGGCTTAGGGTTTCGGATAAGTTTTGAAGGTCCACGGTAAGAATTGAAGTATGAATGTTTCATCGATCTGCTTTTGAGGTTTGATTTTTTTGAAAGTTTTAGTTTTTGTTGTTTGATCGATGTCGATTTTGATTTTGGAGCTTGTTATTGTTGTTGTTTCTACTGAGAATTTTCGAAAGATGCTTCTCTTTTGTAAAATTCTTGGTGGGTTGTTTTTTATTTTTTGGGTTTTTAATCTGCATGTTGAGCTGAAATTAAGTAAATGTTCGTATGTGTTGTAGCGATTTTTTGAGAATTTTTTGTGTTCTTCGCGATTGGCTAATTTTAGGTGGATTTTGTTTGGTATGATTGGGAGAGATGTGGTGTTTATTGGAGATTTGTGTTTTTTTTTTTCTTTTGGCAGATTGGATGCTGAGGATTGGAGGAAAAAGAAGACAGTGTTGGGATTTAGAAATAGGGGAAGGGGGAGATACAAGAGAGCAATGAAAATTTGCTGCTTTGGAAAAAGGAAGAGTAATCATGCTGTGGATGAGTCAGGAGGTAATGATTTGGTTTTGCACCTTTGTTCATTCTTTTACTGTTTCTCTCACTCCTTTGGTCAATATACTTTAAAGAAAAAGAAGAGAGATGGTTAAGAAAAGTTTTGAGAATGGCCTCTAAATACACTCTCCAATTGTAAAGGATGCTGTCCCTGAAAATCTTAAATTACAATTCATCTTGGTTTTCAATGGAAGCATGCATTAAGGGGCGCTGTATCTCCAGCCCAACATCACAGAATCTGGAGTCTAGACTCTGGCTTTAGGTGCATCAATCAGCATGGACCTGGCATTTTCTAAACATGTAGCTTATGGACTCAAAAGGGCCTGTGTGGCCAAGGTACAGATTGGTTTGGAATTAGGATTTAGGACCTCCTGTAGGCTGTTTTTCTATGGGGGAACAGTCAAGTGATTTCTAACCTTACATGTGGATGAATGAGAAACAAAATAACTGTTTCACTGATTTTTGAGAAACAGAATAACTCCTTTACAAAGAACAGCCTATCTTTTGTGGTCACATCTTAAAGTTCTGGAACTAACTAATTTTCTTCAAGAAATGTGACCTTTAGAAAGCCCTGATTCCTGTTTAGTCTACACTTGCAGCAGAAAACATGCTATACAAGTATCTAAGAGAACACCTGCAATGAGGCATTTGTCTATCTCTGATTAACTATGTAAAGAATGCAGAATCAATACTCAAATAGTATAAACCTTGGACCTTTCTTAAGTTGAAATTGGCTATCTGCTCATCTTGTTCTTTCTCGTCTTTTAAGGTTCTATCTTGATATGTTCCATATTACTCTGATATGATTTATAATGGAAACACCATCCACATCTACTGACCTACATCTCCAAAGGGTCATCTCATACAGACCTCCTGCCTAGTTAGATAAATTTTCAGGAAACGCACTTCATATGAAATGATTTAAAAGATTTAATCCATTCCATAGATGATCCACCATTCCACCTCACGTGCTTTGCATATTGGACACTTAGTTTGAACCTTTCGCTTTGTATGTTGGAGATATTCTCCACAATTCTTGCTTAGCTATTGGCCCTAACTTGATTCTAAATATTGAAACTTTGGTGTTGTAGTAGTCACATTGCTGATGCGTTCTGAAGTTGGTATCTATGTATGCTGATATGTGACAGTGCATCATGAACATGTGTTTAGTTCTTGCTATTACCTTCTACACAGCATAAATCTTAGGCCAGGGTGCACAAATTTTTTTTTTTTTTTAGTAGCTTGGGTTCTTTCACAAATAATAGAAGGATTAATGCTCCATTGGTCCATGTAATTTCTGAAAAATGAAGTATTTGGTGATTAGCATGTGTTTTTCAGGCAGGCTGCTCATCTTATTTATTCCTTCCTTTCATTTCAAGCTCATGTGTTAATAGTTGACACATATATCTGTGCTGTTTAGAAATCTCTGCTGCGCACAATGTGAGGCTGTTTTCCTATAATGAGTTGAGGTCTGCAACAAGAAGTTTTCATCCAACGAACAAAATAGGTGGAGGCGGCTTTGGAGTAGTCTATAAAGTAAGAACTACCAAGTGAATTTTTTTTTCTTCTACTATTATCTTATTAACTTTGTGTCTGACCATCTCTCAAAAACATTAGATCATATAAATACATGTATATATGATCTAAGTTGTCTGACTAATCGGAGGATATGTGCAAAAGTTTATGATGAAAATCCATCAAGTCATCAATGCAATTGGATCTGATTCTGACTACACTTGTTTTTTTTTTTTTTCCTCCTCTAACATCTTTGCTTCCTATGATGATGGCAGGGAATATTAAGGGATGAAACTCAAGTTGCCATAAAATCGCTCTCCGCTGAATCTAGTCAAGGAGTGCGTGAGTTTTTGACTGAGATTCAAATGATATCAACTATTAGACATCCAAACCTCGTCCAGTTGATCGGGTGCTGTATTGAAGGAAGCAATCGGATGTTGGTCTATGAATATCTGGAGAACAACAGTCTTGCCAATGCATTGCTCGGTAATGATTTAGTTAGAAACTTCAGATATCTCCAGTTTCTTAACAAAATTTGCTATTAACTTGTTGGCCCTTTTTGCTGATGAGCTGAATCAAGTAAGATGCTTAAAAGGCAAATTCTCTATATAACCATTTTTTTGGTTCTCCCTTTTGGCTTTTCATACAGGGGGGCACTTTTGATCAACCACCCATCCCTTCACACTTTTACCTTCATTTAAATTAGCACTGAGCCTAACTTCTCACTGTCTTGGACGTTATTCACCATTAGATTTTATCACAATAAATCTGCACGGGGTATAGCCATTCAACTCTGAAGACCAAAACCAAGGTCTAGGAGTTGTTTGATTGGCCAAATACTTTATATTCCTCTATTCCATTACTGTAGTCCTTTGGTTTTCTTTATGCATCAAAATGGGCCCCACAATAGGTTGGCATTTTTCATAAAGAAAAACATGTGAGCGCTGGGGGAGCATTGCACTTAAATACATGCCAATGAGAAAAGCTGCCATGTCTGTTTGGTATGCTAAGGTCTCTTGCATTTGAGTGGTGACTGGTGAGTTCTAATCAGGAGATTCCTAGGGCAGGGCTGTTGATGGGCTGGGTTTGGGCTTGACCTATTTGAGCACAAGATGGATTGAAGAATCCAAGTCCGGTCTGGATCCGACATGGACCCTATATCCTAGGTCAGAGTCTTGATAAGAAAAGCATATGATGCTCGTCTCCACCCATTAAACATTTGAGTCTAATTTACACCTGAGTCCAAACAAGACCTGAGCCCATTGGAGGCCCATTTTTCCGTCAAAGAGTTCTATTTATAGTTTGTACCAATTCAATTTTTTTGGGGTAAAATCTATACTATTGAATTAAATTCCTAAAAAAGGCATTTTATATACGTTTTTACTGATTCAGGCTGGGACTGGTTCTATTGACAGCCCTGTCCTAACCCTTTAATTGTGCTGTAGAAATAGATGCTTAAGAAAAATGAGGAAATCATCTATATTCAATAAAAAAAAAAAAAAGGCCAAAGATTGGATGTCTAGGATCTTATAATCTTGTTCTCTTTTTGTGTAAGAGTGTAATATTGCCTATGTACCTATCCAATTCCTAGAGCTGATCAAACATTAGAAAAAATCATTTTATCTTTACCCCAGCGAGTTGGATCATTATGCATGCTGAACTACAAATCTACAGTCCACTGATCTAGGTAACCCTTGTGGCCATCTCCAGTTCTGGTCATTGGGGTGATGACTTGGTTCACTGGTGGTTAGTGAATGGCTAAATATTTTCTAACATTTGCATTTGATCTGACAACATTACTTTGTGGTTTTAGGTTCAAAGAGTAGGCGAATAGTCCTTAATTGGCCTCAAAGGGCTGCTATCTGTATGGGTACAGCTCATGGTCTAGCATTCCTTCATGAAGAAGCAGAGCCCCATATTGTTCACCGAGATATCAAGGCTAGCAATGTTCTTCTTGACAGAGACCTTACACCTAAAATTGGGGATTTTGGGCTAGCGAAACTCTTTCCCGACAATGTCACTCACATAAGTACACGAGTGGCAGGAACAATGTAAGCATACCCTTTATCATGTAAATTTGTTATTTAGTTAGATACATGAATTATCTTTATAAAATCTTGCACTAATTGTGAGTTTTTGCTTACTGTGTTGCATTTGTTTTTGTGTGTTTCATTCCTCTCTTTAGTTTCATTCAAATTTGGTCATAGGTTTCTTGGGGCCTATTTCTCAAATTTCTTCTAGGTCTTCCTAGGACTTATAGGAAAGTGCATATTGTCAGAAGGAGGTGAGAGTGAAGGCCAGAATGGAGAAGGAAAAATCAGTCCCCTTGATTTAGTTTCAAAGGGTGAAGGGCGTGGTCATTTCCTTTCAGAGGGGGATATCTCGATGGTATCATGTCGATCTCCGCATTACTTCTACTTATAGTCCCTCCCATGCAAACCCATTTGATAGTAAATCCTAAGTTTTTGTAGGATTAAGGGAAACTTGGCTGATGGGTTTTGATTCTCATCCATGTGGGGAGAAAGTCGATTTTCATGACTTACTAGCAAATTACAGAACTCTAGGAAAACTTCATTAATGGAAATGCATTCACTCTGGCTTGACGTGTTTATTGTAGTCTAGTTATGTCAGTACGAGTTTAGTCCATTATTCCCCAAGACAAAAAGAAAAAAAAAAGAGGGAAAAAAAAGAAAAAAAAAAAACACTCCAAGTTTTACTGGTTACAATATTAGGAGGATCGAGTAACGAGAAACATTTTTTTAAATAATTAATACTGCATGCATATTAAATTGGGTAACTATGTTTCAGAAAATTGCCTAATTGGATAATTTGCTGTTAGAGAAGCCTTAATGTACCTTCCCCCACCCCACCCCTCCGCACCCCTTCTTTGATATCTGTTATTTGTGTTGTATATATATAGTTTTGATTTACTTATTTTTTAGATAGAATCGATATTCATAATTGCATTTTCTTACACTGATGTAACAATAATATATCTTAGATGTCAATTGCATGAACTGGTTATTAAGTTGGGTTTTCTGTGTTGTGTTGGATGCCAAATTGTATGACCAAGTGTGACTGCATTACCATATATTAGCTACTCGATGCAGTTGGAAAGTATGATGCAACTTGGACAAGAGATCTAGAGTTTCTTTGTTGAGTTATCAATACAAAACAATACTAAAATATGGTACAAGTTGGTGGTGTGTGGGGGGGGGGGGGCGGGTGTCAAAACAAGCCCTAAGCACAATCTTAATCAACAAAAACAATATTTGATGTTTTAACTTGATCTTTCAGGGATAAAATTCCCCTAAACTGACCATTACACTGCATATAAAAAAAGAGCCATGATGTTCTTGATACTGTTGATGAGCCTGTAGCACAGTTCAAAAGTGTCCATCGGTTGCAGGTACAAGTCGTCTTAAAAAAATAAAATTCTTAGGATTAAGTCAAGCATAAAAACGGGGGCTTCTTTCAAATGTAATTGAATAAACCATCCAATAGATCTTGTTTTATGTCATTCAGGCATCCTTCATCCTTTGACACTTAAAATATGATCATTATTCAAATCTCAAAAATAAATGGCACCACAACCGATATGGATGTGGACGGTCCATGGCTGCATTGCCGTTAGAAGTTCAGATTTGCCGTGTGCGAAGACTTTATCCATGTGAATGCTATTTCTAGTGTGTGACTTTTAGTCCTGGAAGTGCGCCATGTTAAAGAAGCTGTTTTAAAGAGATTTGGGCTTTCCTTTTGGAGCACTTTTGGTTGCTGTGTTGACCATGAATGTGAGCAGTTGATAAAAGTCATACACTCTGGATGCAATTACGAGGTAGAGAACACTTCACTAGGATGATTTGAAGAAAATTGTTTCCATTTCAGTACTTTGTTTTCCATTATGGATTAGGCCAAAGTTATTGTTGAGAAAATAACCTCGAGTAACTAAAATTTTGTGCTTGATTTATTACATAAGAGGTTGTCATCTATTTTATGATTGCAACACCAGCATGGTCTTGAGCCAATAGCTGATTGCATATATTAACTAATGAATTTACACTTCCAATCTAAAACCAGCACAATAGCAGTATTTTTCCATCTGAGCAATATGAGATGTTGCATCTGCATACAGAACTTTCAAATGTTTTGAATTGCAAGTGTGCAAAGGTGCAGGATTCTGCATCTCCTGCTGATCTTTGTTTTGGTTCACTTTCACGTGCAGGGGTTACTTGGCACCAGAGTATGCCTTGTTAGGACAATTAACCAAGAAGGCTGATATTTACAGTTTTGGGGTTCTTACACTTGAAATTATCAGCGGCAGAAGTAGCACTAAGGCAGCATGGGGAGAGGATATGATGATACTTCTTGAGTGGGTAATGCTTTTTCTTGGCTAAAGTATCAATCTTTCATATTTAATTGAAAATAAGCAAATGGTACAGTGAAAAAAAAAAAGGAGCATTTCTTGTGCTTCATTTTTAAGCTTTCTTTCTCAGAGCCACATCCAAAACAATTTGTATTGCTTTGTTGGGAAAATGCCAGTGATGATATTTAATCATGTTAACAAGAGTGAGTTTGTCAAGGGGAAAGAAACTGTTAATGAGTTGAGTTTACAGTTTTTCTTGTAGAAAGGAAGTTTTCTGACAGGAATGGATGAAATGACGTGGTTTTGCTGCTTAATTTTTTCATGTGGTATATACAGACATGGAAATTGCGAGAAGAAAACAGGCTCTTAGAAATCGTGGACCCAGAACTGGTCGAATACCCAGGGGAGGAAGTGTTGCGCTTCATTAAGGTGGCACTCTTTTGCACTCAAGCAGCATCACAGCAGCGGCCTTCTATGACGCAAGTGGTAGAAATGCTCTCCAATGGGATAACCCTTGATGAGAATACACTAACTGCACCAGGCATACATAAGAACCCAATTCGCACTTCCAAAAATTCAGCTGAGAGTTCAAGCTCCCAGGGGCGTAAAGATAAACAGCCGATGAGCACAGACACATTTATTACTTCAACAAATGTAAACAGTTCTCCTCCTAGCATGACAGAGCTGCTACCGAGGTGAGACCTGCATCCCTTTTATGGTAGCTCTCCTCTTTTCTTTTTTTTTTTCGATATACGTTTAGGAAGACTGCTGGAGACTTGGAGAGCCCAAATGAGTCAATACCCCACATGTTTGTTTAAGCTTGAATTCATTATTAGGAATAGCAAAAAGGAAAGAAAACCATCAGGAATTGTATAGCATGGTCCTAATTTTAAATACTCGAGATGCATTCTTTTGCTTGGAACGGAAGCAGTTTTAGAGGTTCATCTCAAACCCTTGAAAATGTTTTATGTATTAGTGTCCATACCTTTTGGCTTGTTAATCTAAATTCCAAGTGAACATGGGAGATTTTTTTTTTTTGGCATGCTGGAATATTGAAGGTTGTGTACTTATTGTTTCCACTTTAACTTGCCTGATTTTGATGCGTTACTCTGCACCAGATGTGTAAATTCTGTTTCCATGCGGAAAACTCTGCTTTCCTTCATTAAACCAGTCAAAAGTATTTAGTGTCCATGAGATATTCTATTGGCATCTGCTGGTGTCATGGTGGTGGATTGATCCACAATTTGGGACAAACCCAGCAAATTCAATCCTTGAGTTCCAACGTTGAGTTGGATGAACTGCTGAAGCTGTAAAATCACGTTTGGTGGGAAGATCCCTCTCAATTACAAGTGCGAATTGAACTGACAGCTACAGCCTTACCGGTAGATTTTCACCTACGAGTGGGCTACATATGCACCATATGCGGTCTGGCTTGTGTTTGTGTAGCCCACTTGGAGGCTTTTCTATCATTGAGGATAGGGTGGATTGGATAAGAGTCCTACAAAAATTCAGCCTCATCAAATCATCATAACCCTTGATTTAACGGCCTTAGAAGTTTAACTAGCACAAGAACCCTTGCTGAGCACGAGTCTATCTATACGATGCAAACCAAATGTTCATGCATTTGGAAAATGATTTTTGACTTGCGTGGCGGCCCAAATACATTGTACAACAGTAAGTTCTTTGAAAGAAAAAAAAACATATATTACTGTTACCTATTTTTGCAATTGAGAGCAGGTACAGTAGAAGGCAAATAGGAGAAGTGAGGTGAAAAAATGGGAAAATATGTAGAAATGGGATCAGGAGATGTGAGTGGATATGCACTATTGCAGTAATGAAAAAGAAAAAATGGGGAAGTTACAAGAGACATGGGTAGTCAGACATGACATGGCTAGTTACATGAGATAAGATAGGTGTTGCATGGGATAAGAAGTTCGCAGTTACCAAAAATAAAGGAGGGGATAATTAACGGTCAAAATTACAATAGAAAGTCCAAATTAGATTGAAAAGGCTTAGCTTTAATATAGTACAATGGTCTTTTAACCTAGATTTTTTTTTTTTTTTTTGAAATGCAATCTAACAGTGAGGGGGCTTGATCAGCAAAATATTGGGCATAGGGCCGGATCATTTTGGGGTGTGTGTCTTTGGTCCTTTTGTCTTTTAGCGCATGAGAAATGAAAATGGGATTTACATGTGTCAAATTTGTATGTCTGAATTTAACATACAAAAACACTTTTACATGCGTAAAATTTGTATATATGAATTTAACATACAAAAACACTTTCACATGCGTAAACGTTGAAAAGTTCAAATGACATTTGTAAAATCTTCATATATTTCAAAATCTATAAATTTTAAAAATAAATAAAGTCTATTTGAGCCTAATGTGTCAATAAAGAAGTTAAATGGTTCAGATAAAAATTTTGGGCTCTACAAGAGTGACAAAAAATAAGAAACGGGGAAGGGAATTGATGGTGAAACCTTCCTCTACCGGTGCCTTAACCAAATAGGTGAAGATTTTATACACCATTTTCGCTCTTACGTAAATAAATTAATGAATGCAAACAAATGCGACCATGTATGTATATGTTCCGCATGTGCAACATTTACATAAGGTAAGAGTGCAAATGAACTCAACATTTTTCTAGAAGAAAACTTATTCTCTATAGATGATACTCCAATATTCCTCTACAACTCCAAGCAACAAAAGTGCCACGAGCCTAATCTCGTCATCCTTTTATCTATCTTATCTAATCTCATTCAATGTCATTGTATTATCAAATCCTTCATCATCCATCTTGTATCTCATTCTTACCTCTCTATCTTATTCTTTTCTTTTATTTATTAGAAGACTTACAAGAACAACAATAAAATAGGACGTTTCGGTTGCCTCCAACAATCCAAATGTTTATTTAATTTTTGTGACTTATTATTTGGAAGTAAGATTCTTGAAAAAAAAAAAAAAACCTAACAGTGGATCAATCCAAACAGTTGAAATTGTTGTGGAAAGGAATCAAGGATTGTCTGCCAAAAATCACAGTGATAGTAGAGGAGTTTTCACTTTTCACCGTCTGCCTTGAGGTTGGATCTGTTCATACCTACCTACCTTGCACAGCCATGAGCCAACACGGTAGCGGTTATTGATCTTTCAGGTGCTAGAGCAGGCAGCAGCAACAGAAGGGTAAATGAATCAGATGCAGACGGCGGCTGACTTGGGTCAGGTGCCACTTTAATTTATCCCCAGCACAGCATAAAGATGTCGTGTGGAATTTGTCAGGGATTGTGATTTGCTAATTACTTATATATGGAGAGACCCTCCACATTATTAATGTAGTCCGCCTTACGAGAAGGTTGATTAGTTTTTTTTAATGCATGTCTACTGCCTCCTCCTCTCTATTTTGGACCATCTTGCTTGGTCAGAGATTTCTCCCATTATTTTTCTCCTTCTTGTTTTTTTTACATCCAAACCAAAGTGCATGTAGGGAGGGAGCGCCGAAACACTAAATTTTAAAATAATTATATGTCTAGAGTACCTATACAACATAGTGCTTATGGATTTATAAATAATTAACTAATTGGCATAAATATATCTTATCCATATATTCAAGTATAAAAAATGGATAAAAAAATTAACTTGCAATTTAATCACATAAAATAGACAATAATTAATAAGTCATAACAACTTTCTTCATTTAAAAGATAAATGTCAAACTTACAGAAAATGAAAATACACATAAACTAAAGATTATGTACAGTTCACTTTATATTCAGTTAATCCGCGCTCCAAGCATCTTGGAACCATGCTCTGAGGATGAATCCGCTTTGGAAACGCCGATTCACGTTTTCAGAGTGGGATCGAGGAGGGGGAGGAGAGGTCCCGATTAGTGAGGTCCAAACAACGGCTCAGCTAATTGCTCAATTTAGTGTTATGGAAGCTTTTGATTGCCTAGAGATGGCAATGGGGTGAGTCGGATTCAGGTTTAGATATGACCCGAATTAGTATATCTATTGTACAATACCCAGGTGCATGTGTAAGGGGATATTTAAAATCACGACCTCTAGAGAAATCTTCGTCCTACACTACTGAATTCTTAAATGAAATAAAATGCACTGAGTAATACATATGAAGTAAAGATAAATGGGAGGGTTGGGTTGATGTACCCAAAAATCCAAATCCGCTGCGAACCGACTCGGGTCAGTCAATGCATGAAAAACCATACCTGATCCGCAACCCACCCCTAATAGGAGTGGGTCGGATTGGGTCCACGATTGGGTCCCCATTTAAACCCAACCCATTACCATCCCTAAACTCGCCTATTGTAGGATTGGCCCAACTTCAATGTCATTGGGCCCTGGGTTGAGATTATACTTTCCCTTGCATCAAGTGACCCATTCATACAATTCAATCATAATTTAATTTGATATAACGATATTCCCCTCGAGTTAATTTTTTTTCAAGACAAAAAAACTTGGTTTGGTAAGGTTTTTTAAGTTGACGGATTTGTCTCTGGTTTAGACGGTTGTCTTACTTGAAAAGGTTTTTTGGAAAAGTTAGGCCCTTAAATGAAAATTTGTGATTCTTGTCATCATGTATCCTTTTTTGAAATAAGCTTTAATGCTTAGGGCATATTTTGAAATCCTCTCCCTCCATTTATTTATAGCTTGCCTTTCTTGCACCAATCTTTCTTTTCTCAAATTTGGGATGATCCATGTTAAAATTTTGTGGCCAATCTTTCTTTCCTGCCACAGGACTCATGTTGGATTAAGCAGCTTGTAAACACCAAAGTTATATCCCTAGGTGAGTCTGGATTGGGATAAAACTATTGAGTATTGACGGAGAGGTTTTGAACCGGCATCTAACTCTGTGCGGCTTATCTTCCCTTCTGGTCAAGAGATGTGTTATCAATTTCTGGTTGAGCTTCTCATAAACTTCACGACCTCACCAGTCATCACTTTGCCAAATTTATTTGCTGTAGTTCTATCTGGAATATCCAACTAAACCTCCTTCTTTGTTTTTGAGTTGTCCCTAGATATCAGTATCAATATCAGTGACATTTTTAATGGCCCATTTGGATTAGGATTAGGTCATGAAGCCAATCCGCTTGGTCCACCCCACCTGCCACATGGACCCACTAACATGTTTTTGTTTTTGCAGTTGCTGGTGTAACACCTTTTGTTATTTTCTTCTTCTTTGTTGGTTGTAGTCAGTTACAAATAGATGGTGTGATTAACTTGGAGAGTTAATAGGATTTTATTAGTTCCCATTTTCAATACTATTTAAAGCTTGCAAGGACATCAGTAAGTAGGCATATTTTACATGATATTTTCTCCCAATTCCAAAAGACCCATCGAGGTTCTTATTAGTCTTCTCCATCGGATTGAATCATTAAGCTATTTCTTCCCAGATTGAAGACTACCACAGCAATTTTAGTAGCCTATTTGGGATTGGGAAGTACTTCGTTGTCTCCATGATTTAAGTGACTGCTGATTAGGGTCATTAATCAATCGATTTCAGCAATTGTTGGCTGTGTTACCAACTTTCTACAATGCTATGATTAGCTCACTAAATCTTCAAACCATCAATGTGGAAAACAAATAAATAAAATTCATCATAACCCTCAAAACTTTCTCGTAGAAAATGAATGTATAAACCAAGAGAACTGCATATCTAAGCAAGAAAAGAAGTCAAGCACATGTTTTAGACCAGACAGTCTACACAAAGAAAGAGATGATCTGCTGATTCAACATACATAGCTAGTGTGGGGCCTCCAGTCATCCTGGCCGGACACAGAAGATGAAAGCGTATCATAAGCATTGGACTTTTTATCAGAAGAGAGGGTCTTCTGACATCATTGACCATCTTTCTAACAAACCATTATTGACCATCTAGAAAGGAAATCAAAACTCATCATCCTTATAAGACAAAATAGAAAAATAACCCATGAAAAACAAGTTCACTGATTCTGGAGGTGCCTTTCAAATTCAAAAGCCTGATAGAACAAAAATCTCGATGGGTCTTTTGGAATAAATTATTAAAAGAAATGACAAATCCATAACCATGCTTGCAAACTTCAATCCTTCTAAGCCACTGTACAAAAGAAAGCAACCTCAGTCATTCCCACCCAGTTCAAAATTTCCATTCAACCAGCATCATCAATGCGACTCCATACCCTCGATTAAAGGGTAAACAGAGCTACAAAATAATTTTAGAAGGTTTTCGGACTTCATATTAACAAGACCCCCATACAATACAATATCAACAAAAATTAAATACCAAGCATGCCAATATATCAACTCCAAACAAAAAGCAAACAAATTCAATGAGCTTCCCATCTGACGAGCATCATGAATGCAACTTCATACCCTAGATTAAAGGTTAAACAAAGCTATCAAATCATTGCAAAATGTCCAGGAGGTTTCAGACTTCATATTACTAAGAGGCTCCGGTCCATACAATTCAATATTAACAAAAATCAAATACCAAGCACATAGATATATCAACTCTCCAAAAAGTCGCAAACAAAAAGCACATCAACTCAACTGTTCCAACAGCCTAACCATACTATTAAGACAATACATAAGCAGAACCAGAAGACCAAGATGTGTGCCTCATGCAGCAGCAACAGCCTCAGGAGCAACTCCCACAGGAGCAACTCCCACTACTGCAGCCTTGGGGGGCGCCGCAGGAGCATTCTTACCATCTTTGGCAGGCTGGGCAGTGTTTTTACCATCTTTGGGAGGCTGGGTAGGAACTGCTGGAGGTGGAGGCTTCATGTGGGGCGGTGGAGAGTGCTTAAGCTTTAAGAGAATCTGACGCATTCTTGAAAGGTCAGTTGGCTTGCCTGGTTTTGGTCCTTGGATTACAACAATTGACGGCTTCTTGTCCTGGTCCTTCTTTCCCCTCTTCTTCTCTATGGTTGGTACTTCATTTGGGATGAGCTCTGCTATTGCCTTCCAGTAATGCTTGTCCACTTCAGCATGGAACTTTTCCTGGTTGGCCAGGAAAAGCTGATACACAAGGAAAAGCAGAGAGGGAAGTAAGAGTCAGCAAAGCAATTGCGCCTACAAGTTACAGGAAGAAAAATTTTATGGCCTGGACAGAGCCGACCTGGAGTTGAAGCTTAGGGTATCCAACCGTCATCCGATAGAACCCGGGGCAAGTCAAAAATTGTGTTCAAAATAATACACAATGTTATATACAAACCAATATAGTATATAAATATAATATATAAAAAGTAAGATAAAAGTATTTTTATTATTGCCAACACTCATGGTTGAGTGGTGTCGGCACCTTAGTATCACATGCATGCCCAGGATTCGATCCCTGGGTCTTCCAGTTGAAAGTATCACTCCTGACCAGTGGCCCTTGGAAGTGTGTTTTATATCTGGATAGGGTTTTTAACTGAAGCAACATGCAACTGCTATAGTTTGAGATCTGTTAAGCAACAAAGTTTTTTTTTACATGTTTTTTAAGAGCTTCAACGTTGTCATTCCAGATGGGTGCTCCATCAAACCCTTTTCTTGCTGGGTCCTCATGTACTTTGGTCCCAAGAGCATGGGTAGTTAATGCCACAAAACGGGCGATGCCTTAGTACCATTGCACAAGTGCAGGTTTGGCCATTGAATATTTTATTTGATGGTGGAACCTTATTTACAGAATTTCATAAATGCACTCTTGAATAGAAGATAAAATTACAAAATCACTGGGGGCTTGAAACCATGTGCTCCGGCCTTCATGGGCCAACATGGCTTTCCCTTTTTCATTATTAGGCGGACAAGAATCCAGGTTCCAGGGCCTGTGTCAGATCCAAACCAACACTGAGTCCAAACCCAAACCCAAACCCAAATTGATCTGTCCAAAATCTGGCCTACTGACTGCTATACGTGCAAACTAAGATGTTCAGAATATAATAATGATAAGAGCAGCTAAAACCTCTACCGGCACCTTCCGGACTCACTTGACATAAAAGATGTATGATGGCTGATGAGGCAACACAGGACAGAGTCACAAGTTACTAATTGATATAACCATGTATACAACTGTATTCCAAAGTCAAGATCGAATGATCCAGACCAAAGATATCGAAGATCATTCTGACGTTTAGGGGGAAAAGGGATTGCTCAATGGATCAAACTGAATGATCAAAGAAATTTCTGAAACTCGATCCCAACATAAAATCATAAGAGGGCATAAATTTTAAATCATAAAATTGTAAGATTCTAAATTTGTTCAGAAAATGTAGCAAAGGTTTGTAATACTACACAAAAAGTCTATAACAAAATAACATGGGCAAACATGATTCCTTTTTCCTATATTAAGTCAATGGATGTAGAGTGCAAAACATAAATCTGAAGGCTCTAAAGTGCAAACAAAACTGCATTATCGTCATTGTTCATCATTTCCCAATACCCAAGGCAGTTGCATGTGGTTAGAGCACGACTCTGAATAATAGATCCAATTTTGGCAAAGTTTTTATGGCTGCTGCTAGCCCGATGCATTGTTACTGAACAATTAAATGGGCCAAAATACAAGTCATTAAGGCATCACAGAATGCTTGCACGGTGTTTGCTTGGAAAGGGACCATCAATATGGTTAACTGAGAGAATGACTATCTTTAAGATCATCAAGTGAATGGATAGACATTGATTTGTGTGTGTCAAAAAGAAAAAGAAAAAGAAAAAGAAGAAAATGGGGAAAAACCCTAACCGTGTAAACAATTAGCAAAAAAGTGCATTGTCAAATTCAACTCTAATTTATCATTCTCAATATAAAATCCAATACTCTGAAAGTCAAACTCCTATATGATGCAGGCTAGACCCAAGGCCTGCCAGCCCATTGGGCCCAAGTCCACTAATTTCCCATAAAGAGAAGATCTTCACACCGTGCAAGACTTTGTATATTTTTTAGTAGGAGCTAAATTTTAGGGATAAACTCAAAAATATTTAGAAAGTTTTATGGTAAAGAATCTTGTTTGCTGTATACTTTTATTTTAAGTATAATGGTTTCTAAATTAGGATTAGGACTCTGGACTCTATACAAAGAATTTTAATCTCTTTCATTCAACGAGTTGATTGATCAATAAAATTTCTTCATTGAAGAATTTCTCTAGATTATTTGTCTATGGTGTGAGACCAAGACATTTTGGATCCCATGGATCTCTATCCCTAAGCTTTTTGCTTGGAAAATAACCCGTTGGTTATTCTTCCCCACAGGCACTGCATCACTATATGAAGAGATTCCTAACCAGCACACTACACAAACAGTTGGCTCACATCTAACTTTTTCCTTAGTTTGCAACCCAGATAATTAAACCTTTTCTTGACTGCTCATTACAAGTCCCAGGAGGCATTATTTGGCTTTAAAGTGCCTTAAACAAAATTTGAAAACAGAAATAGAAAAAGGAAAAAAGAACAATGCCATTCTAATGATTTTGTGCAAAATAGTGACACTTGTTTATAGTGCATTGCAAAATTTTATTAAAAGATTCATAAGGTTTACCAACCAATCATAAGATTTCTTAGAGAAAGGGATTCAAGTAAAATATCAAATTGATTTCCATTAAATTTGGTTTGGATACAAGATTCAAATCATATATTGCAGGATTTTGATGACGTTGGCTCAAATACCTGAAGCCAAGAATTTGACTGGCCTGATTCTGTAATATGGTCATGTGGTGAGACCTGCCTAATGAGTGGCTTAGTTACCACACACGTTTATTTTGCAAGTAAAGGGTAAGTGTAGGGACTTATGAACAGCTTGGCAAAACTCTATAGGATAGTACTAAAAATATTGTTCATGCAATAATGAATCTACAATCCTTGATAGAATAATTTCAACAGGGCACATCGTGAGTACTGTACTGTTGAAATTTAGGAAGTTTTTCAGTGATGAGGATGTAGCCCATAGATGAAAAGGTAAAGAATCTAGCTCAAGGAGGTTTTTTTTTTACTTGAAAAACAATTAGGGTTTTACTGAAGAAACATGATGGACTCTCACCTTCTCCTTTTCTCTATTAGTAGCTTTGTTTGTCTCGCAATTGATCTTTCTCCTGCTGTAGAAATCAACTTTGTATTCATCTGCTTCATCGATTACCTGTTCCAACAACTCTTTCTCCCTCTTCTGCTTTTCTTCCAACCGTATAGCATTTAGCCTGTGACATGGGAAGATAAAAAGCAAATGAGTTATTCAAGGGAAATCATTGGATTAAATCATGTCAAGCAGGAAATATTGACAATCATAGTTGATGTACTGAAAAAATACATGCAACACCCTATTTGACTGTATTTCAAATGAGTTGATATTAACATAGCAAATGAGTTGTTGCAGGAAATTCATTGGATAAAATCATGTCAAGAAGGAAATATTAACAATAATAGTTGATATAAGAGAGAGTACATGCATCAACCTCATAATCAATTGCATTTCAAATGAGTTGATATCAACAAAGATACAACAACATGCAAATGTTGACATTTAAACCACAGAATGTGAACACTGTAAGTGATGCAACAAAAACTCTTCTTCTGAAACATTAGCCATATTGAGTGCTCATGTGCATTTCGAATGTACACCTCACCACGATACTTCAGAGTTGAGGTTCTATCAGCAAACACTCGAAGGAACTTACCAAGAAAGGATGGAAGCTTACCAAGGAAAACTGCAATTGTTATAGGGGTCAAGAATATGATGCAACGATCAAGGTGGATGAGTTGCCATTTTAAGTGCTTCGCGCAGGATGGAATTGGAGTTTCGTGAAGATATGTAGGGTACTGCTAGTAAATCTTAGAGAGAGAGAGAGGATAATCCCCCAATTTTTTATACTTGGCTATTGAGCTACAGCACTGCATACCAACTTCATACATAAAGCGTGAAGAACAGGTGTAGCCATCAAAAACTATGGGTGCATGCATCAATTTTCTATCTTTGGCACTTCTATGTCAGACATCATATGTCCATGCCTCATGGAGGAAGGCATGTCCTTGTCCAAGTTACAACGCAGATGAATCAAAAAGTCACAGGTATCAATGTAGAATCAGACCATGCTTCAGTTGAATTCAAAAGTTAATAGTCCATTTAGTAGTATCCTCAATCCCAAAAAGGTGTGGCAAAATTTGACCCAGCCCATCAATCCGACCCACATTTGACCAGCCTAACCCGACCCTCATCATATGCAGGTCAGTCACAGGTTAAGTAAACCTGTCCTACAATAAATGGGTCGGGCTAGGGCTAAACAACCTAACCTGCTTTGACCCAAACTCTTCTTTGCACCTCCACGGTTCCCCCTACCCAGTACCTATTCCAAGGTAGGTTCTTTGAATGGAAAAGGGCCTCGTTCCTCTCAAAACCTAGCCATTTCCAAATTCCAATGTGTTCTTTGAATGAGGACCACATTTCTCCTCAAACCTACCCATTTCCCATTCCTAGGTGGGTTCTTTGAATGAAAATGACCTCTTGTATCCTGCCCTTTCCCCACTCCAATATGGGTCATTTCAATAAGAAAGCGCTACAGAAGATCCCGATGAGGAAGAATATGGAGAACAGGGAATTTGGATCTTCTCTCTTTTGCCCACATTTGTTTCTGTAGAACTTCCAACGTCTACCTCTCGATCTCCTTTATATAGATACTCAAAGCCCTCATGCCAGTCACCACCTCCTCCCTCTATTAGTTGCAGTAGCGTTCAAGGTGGCCCTCCTATTACTCATCCAGATTATCCTCAAATTGCATCATCTTCTTCCTTCGTTTTCATCTTCTCCTCAAAAACCTTGTTGGTCATATGGGTCAGGTCAGGTTGATCCACATCAGGTAGGGGCGTTCATGGGCCAAGCCGGGCTAAACCATATCTAGGCCCGGCCTAAGCCTAACACAGGCCGTAAAAGTCAGGCATGAGCCCGCCCATTTAATCAATCGGGCCAAACCAAACCGGGCTTTTATCAATTTTGTGAGCATTCGAGCCGTAATTAAATTAAATTACATGCATTCCTTACACGGGCCAGACTAGGCCGGGCTTTGGGCTTTCTATCACTTAATCCAAGCTCGGCCCAATTATTAAACAAGACCAAATTACATATCCAAGCCCAACCCAAAGCGGGCTGGGCTGGCCCGTCCCATGAGCACCCCTATCATCAAGTACAGCTCTAAGTTGGCTGTCCCATTTTAGAAATGGACCGGTTACGGGTTGTGCTTCAACTTGTTGCCATTTGTAGCTCACCCGACCCGTTTGCTAGTTAAGTAGCTACCTCTAATCCCAAATAAGGATGTAAACAAGCCAAGCTGGATTGCAAGCTACTCAGTACTCAAGCTCAGCCCATGCTCAGCTTGTTAAAGCCAAGGGGCTCTGTATGGTACTATATATACACACACCCCCCTTTTGCTTACTTCTAGTAATAGTAATGGATTATTTAACTAAAATATATCTTAATACATAATACATCAAATTTAAGTATATTTAGAAATTAAAAACTCAATGTGCTACTTCAACACGAGAACGAACTTTTTTTCCAAAGCAAAAATCATACAATTGCTGATCACCCAATCTTGACATGTGGACCCACTTTTGAAATTCAGCCATCCATCTCACATGCTCGTCTTTGTACAAGCATCCATACTGGGCATAAACCGTACTGAGTCTACTTCCATATGGAGGTAGCATTCGGCATTACCCCGCATGCCAAAAATTGGTTAAAGCAGATGATGACAATACCACATGTAAAACCAATAAGCAAAATAAGAAAAGCAAAATTCTGAAATTAAAACCAAATCCTAAAAAATAATAAAGCTTAAAAAAGTTGAAGAGCCAGATCTAGTTCTTTGAATACCATTCATCTAGTGAAACCGAACAAATCTCAGCCTCGTAAGTTGGCAACCACATCAATCACTCTGTCTGGCCAACTGATGAAGTGCTTAATGGATGGAGTTCTCTAATCATATAATCCCTATAACCATTTTTATGAACGTTAGCTTTTGGACCTCCCTTCCCTTCCCTCCATCATCCAAAAACAGATTACAATCCAATCCAATAGCTTAAATAAATTCAAGCGTTAATGATTATCTGGCTATGAATCATCCTAAAGGAGGTCCTTTGGTTCACCGATCTAGATCCACATCCAGAGCATCAAAACATGGATATGCTATGTAGATCTCCCAAAGGGGACTTGTGGAATCGATCAAAACATGTTTTTTTTTTTTTTTTATTATCTTTCACTTTGGACATACAATTTTTCTAGAGAGATCTAGACCTTTTTCAAAGAGATTTCATAAAACCCTTGGATCCATAAAAGAAGAACAGAAAACAATGCTAAAACCCTAACAACGAAAACTCCAATCAACTAATACAGAAAGAAATTCATGAAGATTCACCAGATCTAAAAGAAAATGTAATTGAATAACAGATCGACATCAAAATTGAAAAGTCAGAACTCACCGTCTCCACTCGCGAAGAGCAAACCCTTCCTCCGGCTGCATATCCGCCGGAGGCGGGAGGATCGGCCCGTCCGTCTCGGCCGAGAAGACGCCGTCAAAAGGCGACGCCTTCCCGTTCGATTCCGGCGAGAACGTCGAGAATCCGTTCGGATCCGGCGAGTATCCGGCTCCGCTGCCGTAGATCGGCGGCGGAGATGGGGTTTCCGGCACCACTGTAGAGGGAAATCCGTCGTCGGCGTCCTTGTTGGAGTCGTCTTGGTCGGCGGAGAAGGTGGAGAAGGCGTCGAAGCGCTGGGAGGGGAGGCGCGGGTCGTAGCCTAGGTATCCGTCGTCAAAGGGACGGGTCGACCCGGCTGAGTCCGAGCCGAACGAGTCGCCGAAACCAGACATCTCGGGTCGTCTCTTCCTCTTCTTCTTCTCTTTCTCAAACCCGATTCGGTCGCCCTCTGCGATGGGATCGGACTCGGGATACCTGGGCGTTGCTTGTATTCTATCAAGCAGTTCGGGCATCAGTGCCTCCTTTTATAGCTAGCTGGAAGAAATGAGTAGACTTAAGTGTCCGGTTATCGTCATGCGGAATAGGTGGGCCACGACTCGAGATTACGTGTAATCTCAACCGTTGGAGATTGCGTCCCACCGTAGAAATCACATTTGAATTCCATTGATCGAGGGCCAAATAACAAAAATGAAATTATGACTTCACATTTGTAATCCAAACCGATCATTCTGTTTATTGAACTAATAACCCTAAAGATTTTTTAAATAACTATTTTAAATTTTTATAGATTTTGAGTATTTTGAGAAAATATTTCAGCCGCCAATTGGGTTCTTAGTTTCTTATCTACACTTTTCATACATTTTGAGATATTTGTGTGCACTTATGGGGGCCTCTAAATTAAAATCCAAACAATGCAATATTATTGAATTAATGATAAGCATCAAGAAGTTCATTTTCATATGTTAAGTCTTCACATATTTTGAAAAAAAAAAGAAGTTTAAAAAGGCCAGAACATATCTAAAACCATTGGATGTACTGTGATTTTAGTTCTTTAGGATAAACATCATAATGCATTTACATAAGTAGTTGCATGTTAGGAAAGTTACATATTTAAAACCCTTTTGAGAACGGGCCTTGTGCTAAAACCATCATAAAAGGAAAAATTTTGAATCGTCGGTGTAAGAAATCTCAGCTATGAGTACAATGAAATCAATCAGTTAATTTTGACATTTTATCTTGTTCCATTCCACATAGTTCAGGGTCAATAAAAAGTCTACGATGGGATGTTTCTGTTCCAATAATGCATGGCCCAGATGAATCTACGATCGAATGATTTGTAATTTGAAAAGAAGATAGATGACAAGTTGTACTGATAAGAAAGAATTTAAAATGGTCGAGGATGAAAATTTGGTTAAGAGTCGACCAGAAAAATGTAATATTGAAAACCATTGATTTGGACCACCTAGATGCATGTAAGGTGTGGAAAGGTTTGGACCAGAAAAATGTAATATTGAAAACCATTGATTTGGACCACCTAGATGCATGTGACGAGTGGAAAGGTTTGGAAAGTCACAGTGTAAATTAGAGGTAGGACGGGCATCATTATAATCTAACTAGCTTAAGAAGCCCGTGCCAACACGGACTAAAAATAGAAAAAAAAACATATATTTCAATATACGAGAAATATCTATGCATATAAAAAAACATAAAGAAAAAAAATTAAAATATCAACAACTTTTTTTTTTAATTTTTTTTTTTTGCAGAGGAAGCAAGATGAGGGAAAGAGTAATGGAACGATAAAGATTTGAATTGATTAAATGTGCCCATTTTTTTATTTTTTTTTTGCAGAGGAAGCAAGATGAGGAAAAGAATAAGGGAACAATAAATATTTGAATTGATTAAATGTGCCCATACCGATATAGTGCTTTAACCCAAACTATAATAGTAGTAATAATAATAATAATTGTGCACTTGTCTATATGCCTAATTTAATGACCGGGTATGGTCAATAGTCAAATGTGTGGGGTCCCCTCCTCATATACGCGTCATGTATAGATCATAGTTGATTATTATATTTTCTAATTTTTTATTATTTTTTTAATTTCTTTTAGCCGCCCAACCAATCTAGGGTTGGTTTGTATCGGATCGTGTCATCCATTGTCATATCACCTATCATATTTATTAACTATTTCAATTTAATGATTCACATGATTTACTGATTAAGTTTTATTATTATATTAACTGAAATTTTCTTGGAGCATGGTTGATATCTTTGCATGGTATTGTTTTAAGTCTCTATTATCATCACCACGGAGCGAAAGGTCAAAGGTTGAGTCACTTGTACTGCCACTTTCGGAGAGAACAGTACAGCCCAAAGGGTTGAGAACCCTCTGTTAGCAAAAAATAAAATAAAATTGTAAGGACCCACTCTGGATTACTTAGGTAACATTTCCATGTATTATCGTGAAAACTATTGTTTTGATAACAATTAGCCTAAAATCATCAAAATTATCAAAGAAAGAATAATTAGCCTGCACACAATGTGATAATGAACAAAATATTAAAGTAAATACTTGAAACAGTGTACATAGACACATAACAATTTTGGATGAAAAACATAGTACGTGCTTACATATAAATAGGTCCATTCAAATTTTGAATAATAAAATAAAATAATTTAATTAGGATAAGTAATCATGCAGATGTATTTAACTTATGCCACATGTATGGCTTAGAGTAATTAATTGAAGAGGGTTGTTAGCATAAATACATTGGGGGCGATTAAGGGTAAATAAGATTATAAAAATTAAAATAAATTGTGAGACCCATGGGACCCACATAATGTTTGTACGGCCTCGATAAGTGAGCATATGTTAGAATCCTTAGCCAATTAGGAGAGTTTACAGGGCAAGCTAACATGAGATTCTAGCACAAGGGAGAGGAGGAAAGTTGATTACCTCATAGAAAAGAAACCTCTAGGGATAAAAATTAAAAAGAATTAAATTTGATTTTCCAAAATATTAGGAAATAATCCTTGTCATTTGAATTTGAATGGATTTTCTTTAAGAGAATGTGTATGAGTAATGCCATGTGGCATGACCACAAGAAAGGAAATAAACAGTGCGTGGATCACACCCTCACATAGAAGAGTCCGGATCCTTTGAGGATTTCTCCCACGGCAACCGTAAGTAGACCAATCAAGTTCTGTCACATCACCGTAGACAGCCTGTTATGCACGCGGGCAGCTTGGCATACATCCGGGCAGGGGTTGCCCATGGTAACGTGGCGGACCATTATTCGTCCACTCACAGTCACCGTGGGGGAAATCCTTAGATGATCCCGATTCCCCATTATAGAGGGCTAGTGTCTTTATATATATAAAATAATAATTATTGCCAGAAGCATCCCTGCACTTGCTATCTTAAACTCAAATTACAATAGTTGCACATTCACTTGAGAAACTGTAAGAGTAAGAATACCTTAAAAACTGGATAGCTTCTACCGTTAAATCACAGTGATCACCATTGATCCACATGCATCCAGGTGGACCCACATGAATGGTTCACCCAATACATTTCATAAATGGATCAAATCACAGTGGTAATTTTGACAAAAAACTAGAAATTTAGCAAGTCTGTCTCCTACAGTGAATGGAGAGGAGATTGTTTTAACAGAAGTTTGAGGAAGAATTCCTCTATTTTGTACACAGCTGAAGTCGACCTGAGTTGTTGTAATCAGCAGCCACCTAAATGGAATGGGAAAACATTGAAGGAAGATTTTTGTTCAATTCTCTCTGCATAGAAGGGCCCTTCCTGTGATCGTTTGCTTTTTGGTTTTTGTGTTTTGGAGTTTTCCTGGGTGGTTTTGCTGTTTATAGTTGGTTGATGTTGGTTTCTGATGTGGGGTTTGCTGTTGTGTTTTCTGGGGTACTCTGTTGTTCCTGTTTTGTCTCATATGAATGAATCCTTGGCAAAAAAAAAACAAAGAGGGGCCCTTTCCACCAGAAAATACATAGTTCTAATCAATTCTCTCCGAATGACACGGCCCATTCCAGCAGAAAATATGAAATGAGATACCAATGTTCGGAGACCACATGCACACACCTGTTAATTATAAGAAACAACAAACTATAGCAAGTTGGATCTTCAAATAAAGAATCTGCAACTTTTTGGATTGAGGAGGTCTGGGACACCTTTCATATTATAGCACTTCTAATTGTCCATTGATGAGCCTTTCTAAAATCCAAGATTGCTCAAAAACAAAGTGATAAGATCATACCTTTAAAATCCCACTGATGGGGCAAAGACAAGCCTTTGATGGGCAGCCTAAAAGTATCCCACAGCAAGAGAAAGATCAAATATAATAAAAATAAATTCCTGGATGGTGAGCCTATCCAGTTAATAGATATCGATCACAAACCATAGATGCTATGCGTACAGAATGAAAGCCAAGATAGAATGATCATCCATTCTACCAAAATACTAAAATCCTACAATTGGGATAAATATAAATGAACTTGCATCCGTATGCCTAGTTGTGAGAGCATTCTGATTCCCCATTGTTATCGATAGCTTAAATACAGGCAGACGGCATAAAACAAACCAGATTTTGTATAGTACAAATATAACTAAACCCCACAAAGTTCCATCATTTTACACCAAATCCCATAAATCCAGGCATACTATTTCAGTTCAATCTTCTTGAGTTCCAAAGAAGAGTCTTCATGTTGACTTTCTCACCTGGAACCAGATTTTGTATAGTACAAATATAACTAAACCCCACAAAGTTCCATCATTTTACACCAAATCCCATAAATCCAGGCATACTATTTCAGTTCAATCTTCTTGAGTTCCAAAGAAGAGTCTTCATGTTGACTTTCTCACCTGGGACGTTTTGCAGCCAAGGGAAAAGATACCCTTTGTGGAGGCTGTTGCTGCTGGTCCATCTTTTGCTCTTGGGAAGTGTTTGGATTTGTGCCCTCTTCATCTTCTTCTGTTTCTTCAACTGCTTGTGCAGATCGCTTCCTTGGGATTACAAGTTGGTAGTTAGGGCTGATCAATGTATCCTGTTCAGGGGGGAGTGGGATTCCAGGCCCTGCAATAGATTTTAGCAGTGGAATCTTGTTCCTGCTCCGAGCCAGCTCAAGTAAGACCTGAATTAGACCACAGTCACATGACTTTGTTACTAATTATGCCAGTATTTTCAGTGTACAGAGACACGAAAGAAATGATCAGGAAAAAAGAATATTATGACAACTTGAGGCCTCATATAGTACGAGTCAACAATATGGTAATATTGTGAAGTCCATTCAAACCACAATTAAAATCTCGGGGTAGGAAGGGAACGCTTGTCATGGATGAGGTTTCATGATGGTCGCTATCAATTTAAAGGCCCCAAAATTTTAAAAATCAAAACTTAGAATTATACAAATCAATGGTGAATACAGGTTTTGGTGAATGCCATTACACATTTACATGTTTGTGCATTTTTCCTGCGAGGGTGGGAAGTTGCGGGGGTTGTTCAATGTTCAGTATCTTTTGTTTTTCCCTCATATACTTAAAATATATTAGTGTATCTGATCAAGTGAATTATATCCATCAGTCAACTTTGGTGCAATGAGAAATCCTTTTTTACAAGTACTCTACAACCATAGTAAAGAAGGGAAAGAAGACGAGCCAGACCCGAGGAGATTATATTTTTCCACCATGCATGCAGATTTCTTAAAAGCATCAACATCATCAAAGCCTTGTCCCAGTTATGTTCGGGTCGGCTACATGAATTAAGTTTCTCTATTCTGATCTATCTCCTGGAATGTTTTCTCAAAATTCATGTTTGGGTTCCGACAAAAGTTCTATGATCCCTGTCAACCCACCTAACGAAACCCTCCTCCTCTATCCAAACTTGGAGCCGGCAATTAAAACTAGCAAAGCTTTTCATTGACTATAAAAAAATTCCTTGTCAATCTCTCCAGCTCATTATAGCATTGCAAAAGGCTAACAAAGCCAAGAAACAGTGCATTAGGATGATTGCTGATACACACTGGATAAGAACCACATGGCCTGTAAACAATAAAACTCTGCCCTTACTTACCGCAATTACTCTCTTTCAGACTAAATCTAACAGAACTATCTTAAGTTAAATAAAATTATGAAAAATATAAAACAATTATGAAATCCGTTAAATGATCTAAACACGCCTAAAGTTATGGATTGATCCAAATATATGAGAAAGTCCAAAGACCATAAAACTCACATCATATATCCGGGAAAAAAAGCAAAAAATTCAGACAAAAGCACCAACTGCCAATCATAGAAATAATATGTGAACTTTTAACTTCTTATTTACTTATAGTTTTCAGTTCTTTCAACAGTTCTTTTGTGACACCTCTCCATTTCCATTTCCTTTCCTTGAGAAAACTTAGAATCTCACGGAAAAAAACTGCTGCAACAATGAGGCTTTATAGCCACTTCCAATTTCTCTGCACATGCTTCTCTGATTCGTTACAATTGGTTATCATAGAGTGGAGGATACCAAGATCACCATATATTTGCTTCATAAGCAAGAGTATAACAGAGTCTACCACTAACTTCTGAAGTTTAAGGTTAATAAAAACGTTCAATAGAAAAATGTATGGACAAGCATAGATTTGAATACAACAGTAAAAAGCTTGGAACCAATTTATTGCAAAACAGGAGCAGACCTTTTTCATAAAAAAATGGAAAGAAATCACTCTTTAATAAATAAATAAAATAAGCTGACAGCAGGAGCTCCAAACATCATAAAATCAGAGAAAAACCATAGCACCAAGAACTACATAAAAAAGGAATGAAAAAATTAATAGCATGCCACTCTTTCCAAAGATCAGAAGTTTGTTAGCTCTTGAAAAAATTTTCATGGGAATAGCCAAAATCTAATCGTAGCCTGAGACTTGTACACCATCCCAATAGTCAAATCTAGTCTATGGTTGAATGTGCGATTGTTCCGCAGGCCATAAAGATCATAGAACAGCCACACAATTGAATTTCCGCAGAAAGTGTCCCATATATCCTGAAGCCAATAGCAGCCAATGCATCACCCTTGGATACCAAAGAGATCAAGAAAATACGACCAAATAGCTTAAGCAAACCTCAATGTAGAAGAAGGTGATTAACATCCTCCTCTGCAGCAAGCAAGTACATGATCCAACCATTTACCAAAAATAATCCTTCCCACACTGCCTTCAGCCGGACAACCTTCCATAACTACCAAATGATACCAAGATTCACTCATGGACGACACCAGTTCCAAGTTCCAACCTCAGTCAGATGTTATACAGGCAGCAACCCCTTACTTCTGAATCACCTGCTTCAATGGACTATGATTTAGGACAAAAATGGTTGATTCCCAACCAAGCAGAACCACAAACAAATAACTCCTCCACTACATTCTCCGCGCTAGGAACTATGAAGCATTTTGGCTACTAGCAACTTGAACCTTTTTTCTCTTGGTGTTTATATGGGATCACTTGTTATATTTTCTAATATAACAATTAGAGATTACTCAGACCAAGGTAATCATCTTTTTTTTTTTTTTTCATTAGTAACTGAGAGCATAGCTTCTAATAGGGTTGAAGGGACAGTCGAAACTCATAAAGGCAACCCTCAGTAAAAAGGGTCCTGCTAAATCTTTCTAAAAGAATGGACAGGCCAGCCTATTGCTCCAGACACACACATGTGCTTGCAAGCACACAGCCTGTTTAGAATTTTAAAGTAGAACTCTTTTGGCCATACCACATCTGGGATAAGGCTCTGATCTTGATGATGATGAAACTGAGAGAACTAGATGCAAACCACCCAAACCCACTAATAAAATAACAATAACAACAGTAATTACTACTTTACAAGGCATCCACAGAAAGCAGTATAATTAACATGTAAAGAAAGCATTCATATAATCAAAATTTGTGATTGGAGCTGTTAAAGAAAAAATCTTGAAAAAACCTTACACAAGACCCCGACCTCCCCCCCCCCCCCCCCCACAACCCCCCGCTCCTCTTCTCAGGTGTTTATAAACCAAATGGATTCCCATGGAAACTACTCTGTCATTGCTTGACCAATGGCAACCCGTTACTTACTAATCACTAATGTAAATTCTATTGTAGCGATGAACTACCTATCTAGCATGAGTGACACTTCCACTAATGACAAGGAAAGAATTTGTTCGCCTACGTGGGTGCTAGCTCATTTTTCAAACAAATCAATTAATTGCCCTCTATTCTAAAACATCAATCTACTCTTGCAGGTTCCTTTGAGATTGTCCATAAAATTTTTAAAAAAATAAATGTTTCCCTGCCTTCTTTATTAGGGGTAGACAAAAATTTATCCTACATGGTGCTTTCCCTATTTGAGTCCATCTGGCCTCAAATTCATTGCCGAGGCAGACCCTGGACCTAAGTTCCTCCCATAATATCAATAAGTGGGCACCAATTCTGATTTGTACCAGGCCTCAATTGAAACCAATATAGAAAATCTAATATTCCATAGCCACTCAAGGACTAAGTTCCATAATATCCCATAGCCAGTCAAGATCATCGGTCCTAAAAGCCCAAGCCTGATACACAGGCAGGTTCTAGACGGAAACCAGATCCGGTTATATGTAACTGGTGCTGGGATTAGTTAAGGGTTTTACATTAGAACAGTAATAGTGATATAAAATGTACTGCAATCATATACTGTCATTACAGAAATAGTAATAATAATCAGGTCTCCCATCAGTGGGATCTTCACCTTTTGACCCAAACTTGGTATTTTTCTGACTAGGTATTGCTTGAATTTGTGCCCAGCACAATCCATTTACAGCCCTAACCGCAATAAAAAAAGTAAGGTTGTGGGTAATTAGCAACACCAACCTCATCATAATACTCAAAAAAAGTGGATCATGGTCCACTTGCAAACATGGATGTGGACCCACCTGGATCCAAAGTGTTCCATTATTTTGACCTCTGGATCCTCAAAGTTCAATGGTAACGAATACATCAGTACTTGATTTTTTTATGGTCAGACCAATAATCCCTGGGGATGGAACTTTGAAATTTGAATACTCGGGTGGAATCTAAAATATTTTCTCAGTGTTGTGAAGTAAACCCATAAAAAGCAGTTTATTTTGATTGAGAGGAAAGAAAAGAAGATCTAGCCATGAGGAAAGAAGATTGCTTTCACATAAAGAAGAACCCAATAATCAAATCCTGAGCAATTAGGTGCAAGTGCGAGAGTTTGGAGTCCTAAATATAGCCTAAAAATGCTGGTTTAGTTATCTTCTTCTCTCTTTTATACTAAATAGTCACATGGCTACAATGACATGCTACCAAAGTCTCTCATCAATATAACCAGAGATTGATCTCTAGTAATTTTTAGTGGAGAGAGCTACCACAGAATTTTCTTGTGGTCGCTTATCTGGACTACAAACTGTGTTTTCATAACAATGCTGCAGCCGCGATGTTACAAACTGTGTTGGGTTCTTGCAGGAGGATTATATGTGAATTGAATTTCTTCTTTTGGTGTAGTATGATCTCATAGAACATATAACAAGTAGAAATCTTTCATCTCATCCGCGCATTGGATTGATTGATTGCATATGTTATGAATCTATCTCTAGTATATGAGAATCAAAACCAATTGAATCGAAGTTCTAAAGATAGAATTAAATCAAACACTAGAGTCCCATGAAATCAAAACGAATTGAGAGATTAGGGTTTTTTTTTTTTTTAACCTCGCGTGGCGGGGGCTGGGAGAAGGAGAAGTTGACTTTAGTCTGGATGGCGAGCTTGACGTCGTCGCAGTCGATGGAGGGTTTTCCGGCATGTTCGGAGTAGGTCTGGGCGTCGGAGAGGACGTCGACTACGTAGCGGTACCAGAGCTCGAGGAACTGGTGGACCACGCGAGGTTCGTAATCCCTCACCCCCATCGATCGAAGCAGAGTTTTCACAATCTTCGCATCTCGAGGGACATCCTCTCCATTTCCTTCTCCCTCTTCTACTACTGTTTCTTCCTTTACTGTCACCGCTCCTCCAGACTCTCCCATCTTCGATTCGACTACAAGATCTGATTCAGACGGGTTATTTGTTTGTTTCGAGAGCACAGCTCTGCCTCTGCGGCTTCTTCGTGGTTTTGTGCCAAGCAGCCCGCGTGGGTTCGAACGATATTGAAACCGATCTGATTTAGGGCATGATTGAATGAATCGTGTGAATCGAATGGTTCGAGTAGTCTGGTGACTAGTGAGACTTTGGGTGTGGATGGGCATCGATGAGGAATGTCTAGGCCTAGCCTGACTTCTAAGCTATAATAGTTGGGCTGAAGGTGGTTGGCCCAAACCCAGCCTGTCTGAATAAGATTCAGCCCAAGCACGGCCCGAGTTTGATTTATAGAAAGAAGAAAAGAAACAAAAAAAAAAAAAAAAACAAGAGAGTGGTTGTTATGTCCCTGATTGTAGCAGCTCCATTGGTTTGGTCATTTTACCATGTGTCGTTCAAGCTCCATCTTTACCTTACATTCGGGCCTGCCCGGGCTTTGGACACTCTACCATTAGTTGAAGCCCGGCCCATCTAATAAAAGGCTAAACGTGGCTTTTCTTGTAAATTAATTTTCAGAATTCTAATAGTCAAATGCATCTTAAAATTCAAAAGGCTAAAGACTAAAGACTTGTTTGGCATCTCTACTCTTTTATTTATAGATCCATCTAAAATAGAGCAATTAAAAAAAGAGCAAAAAAAAAAGAAACTGGAATAAAAAAAAACGCATTTGGTAATGCATGAATCTATTTTAAATACCCTGTCTTTATCTTTTAAGACGCAAAAGCTCTATTTCTCATCTGCCCACTTTTGGAGCATTTGAATTTTAGAGGATTTGCCTCTAAATATATAAAGCAGACAGAGCCTAAAATCTTGTGTCAAACGCTCTAATTATTCAAACATCTGTCCGATTTAGACATTTAGAGAAATAGAGGCATGAAATAGAGATGTCAAACATGGGCTAAGGTTATGTCTGTGCAGCGGCAATTTCCCCAGAAATAGAGGAGACAGGGCGGCGGAAAACACCTGTGTTTGGTGTGGAGATCGCCTGATTTTCCTCACAATAATGCATTCGCAAATACGACTACCCTGCAGCGGATAGTAGAATTGATTGCTGCAGAAGAGGAAAGACAGGTTTCCTCTTCCCCGGCTGTGCACAAACAAAACCCTAAAAGTAAGCATGTGAAGTTGTGTTTTTCTCTTTTCCTCTATATATGTGAAAACTAAGGGTATGTTTGGGTAATGGTAGGGATGTCTATGGTATCGTGTTAACGAATTTGGGTTACAAGTTAACGAATTCGTGTTAAAATTATTTCAACTCGTACACGGCCCGTTAACTTAATGGGTCAAAAAATCCAACCCGAACACGACCCATTAATTTAACGGGTTATACGACCCAAACGTTAAGTAATTAAGTAATTTCAAAAATTAAAAGAAAATTATTATAAAAATATATAAGAAGAAAAACATATAAGTCACACGAAACTGAAAGTGGGGATCTTCAGTGGTTCCCACCTAAAACCCCACTATAAAACAATAAATTTTAATTTCTTCTTTATGAATATAATTTAATTCTAACTATACCTAAGGACTAAAGATTTTTTAACGGGTTAAGTGGGTTGTTAACGGATTACTGGCTTAATTCGCATACGACCCGTTAACTTAACATGTTAATGTGTTTGACCTATTAATGATCCGAACCATTAAGAGCCTATTCGAACTCGTTAATAAAATATGGGTTCGTATCATGTTAATGGGTCATGTGGCATTTTGACAGTCCTTGATAATGTCTCATGAGATAAATCCTCTCTTATTTTTCTCAATTTCAAAAAAAAATTCCACATTTGGACAAAGAGAAAAAAAAGTGAGTCCATCGAAATTTTGTAAATCCACAGGATAAAAATACACCTAAATTAAAAGTGGTGACTCTCATGTGTACTTTTCAAACTTGAAATGCAGGAAATCCTCTCTATGTTTGGTGCCCTAAAATTTTACCTTATCTGTATAAAATCCCACAATGCACTCATCCCAAACAAAGCAAATAAAACACTTCTTTTCCCAACATAACTAAAAATCCAGCTTCTCAAAAGTCTCAACCCAACACGTTCCTGGTACCGTTACCCACACCGTGTCATAACTCATAATAACCGCTTTGCAACTTCCAACCAATACCACCACGCCACGTGCACAACCGTCAAACAGCTAACGCCGTCAGCTCTCCCACCCACCACAGGAAAGAAAACCTCTTCTCTAGTTCGTTTCCTTGGACAACTGACAACAAAATGCAACGGCCTCTTCATGGTCATTATATAAATCCTGATTGTTTGCTTAATCTTCACTACCCCATTAAGAGAGAGAGAGAGAGAGAGAGAGAGAGAGAGAGAGAGAGAGAGAGAGAGAGAGAGAGAGAATCAACAAACTCTGAAGGCTTAACAGTCAGGAAAACTTAAACTCCACTATTCAATTGTCAATTGCTCCTATTGAAAATTAAGGCCTTTCTCTTTCTCTTTAATCCATTGAATTTCATTTTCTCTCTCTTTGGTCCATCAAATCAAGTCCCCTTCTCTTTAGTCCATTAGATAGCCTCTTTTTTTTCATTCTCTACAGTCCATTGCATTTTCTTGGTTGCTCTCAGGGATGGTTTATATACAATTTGCTTAATCTCTGCTTCATCAGAGAATTAGCCTCTTCTCTCTCCTTCTCTCTATAGTCCATTATTATTATTTTTTCTTTCTCCATTACATTTTTTTTTCTTGCCTTCATTTGAGCCAATGGGATATTCTACGAATGCACTAAGTGCAACTATCTTGACTTGGTTTGCTCTCTCCGCCGGATTGTTGTTCATGGCTGTCAGTGGAAATTTTAATTACAAGGAAGCATTGACAAAGTCAATTATATTTTTAGAGGCGCAGCGATCAGGAAAGCTGACAAACTCGAGGCTCTCTTGGAGGGGAGACTCGGCGCTTGATGATGGCAGGCTTGCCAATGTTGGTTTTTCTTAGTTACAGTTTTTTTATGATACATTTGTTTTCTTTTTTCTTTTATCTCTTAATGTGAAATGCTTGCATTAGCTTCTATTGTTCTTTGTTTGGATTTTTTATTCTAACCATGTTAAAAAATACACACATAAACAAAAAAAAAAAGAGTCATCCCATTCGCGGTTTCAAAATGCATAATGCCTCTGTTTTTCCCCCCTCTAAAAATAGGGTTTATTTTGTCAAGGATTTTGTTTTTCCCATTTAGCCATTGCATAAAATCATATACGTTATATATGGTGGTTGTGCCAATTAGCTGCTGCTTTTAGTTCACATAAATTTCTGAACTTTAAAATTAATGTTTTTCCGTCTCTTATTGGGCATGTTACATATTTTTTTCTTCTACTAATTTGACTTCATAACTTGTATAAATGAAGCATTTGTTAGTTTTGCAAAAACATTGAAGATTGGGTGAAATTCATATACATGTAGTTGCTTTTTGTGCCTTTTTCTACCCTGTTGATCAGTTATCTTTCTCTAATAAAATATTTTTTTATTTTATTCATGGTATTCCATTTCTTCGTTTTCTGTTTTTTAACTTTATATATTGTGAGCCTCATTAACTAAGTGTGCTTATCCGACTTCAGAATTAGTTTTAGATAGTACATTATCACGCCATATTACAGCACTATCTAAAAGTGGCCTACAAGAAAAATCTCAAGCCCCTGTTGCTGTAGCCTGTAAGTAATTTGATTGATAGAACCAAACTGCTCATTTTTTCATATTGTTATTTTGACTGATTGCTTCTGGTCTGGAAATCTTTAAAAAGGGTTATACTTAGTTTTGAATGGAAAAAATTGAAAAACTGTTGAACCCCGCCCCACCACCCCCCCCCCCGCCCCGCGCGCGCTCTCAGTCTCTCTCTCTCACACGCATGATACACCTAATGAAAATTTGCAAATGCTAAGATAGTGACTTTTCATTGAGTAAGACATATTTTTGTTTAAAGATACAATGGGATTGATTTTAATTTGTGTGTTTTTGTAGAATATATGTAAATGGATTGCGGTAGAATTGCTATGTAACAAGATTTTTTTTGTTTTTTGAAAGAAAATAGCATTTCATGCGCTAACTCAGACGCTGTCATGGTAACAGGTGGACCTTGTTGGAGGATATTATGATGCTGGAGACAATGTGAAATTTGGACTCCCAATGGCTTTCACTATTACAACTCTTGCCTGGGGTGCACTCTCCTACAGAACAGAGTTACGTGCTGCTGGGGAATTGCACAATGTGCACTCAGCTATCAAATGGGGGACTAATTATTTTCTGAAGGCCAGCGCCAAACGCAATCGTTTGTGGGTTCAGGTGAGGTTTGATTTCTTAAAATTTAAGCAAAAATAAAACATTTATCAATATGAAAGAAAAGGACTTGCAAGTTCAGAAATTCTTACATCATATCACATGCCTAATTGTACCTTCATTGGTCATGGGACCATTTCTGTTCTTGTCCAAGTCGAGTCAGCATAACTAAAAAAGTAAGGGCCAATTGTAGTTTACTTGATCTTGAGATTTTATCATATAGAAGCTAAGTTTGTCAAAATTTATTGTTAAGGTGGGAGATCCAGTTGCTGATCACCAGTGTTGGGTACGACCTGAAAACATGGAAAGCCCAAGAACACTTTATAGAATTGATGAGAACAGGCCAGGTACAGAGATTGCAGCTGAAATGGCTGCTGCAATGGCTGCTTCATCGATCGTGTTTAGAAGTCAGAATCGCACTTATGCTCGTAGGCTCCTCAACAAAGCTAAAATGGTCAGTGAGCTACTGTTCAATTAAACTAGTCCCTGTTTTCTTAAGGTACTAGGAGCAATCATTAATAGAGCCATATGTTATTCTGTTCAAACAGCTCTTTGAGTTTGCAAAATCGCACAAAGGAACTTATGATGGAGAATGCCCCTTCTATTGCTCCTATTCAGGTTACAATGTAAGCTCTCTCTATCTCTCTCTATATCTATCTATCCATTCATCTATATATGCATGTATTTATATCTATTGCTCCCATCCAGGTAATAACTGAAGTGCTCTCTCTCTCTCTCTCTCTTTCCGTTTGTGTGTGTGTGTCTATATATATTATATTTATCTATCTATCAATCTATGATGAATGGCTATAAATTCATAAGAGCTATAAATTCGTAGGAGTGGTGCATAGGTGCCCAAAAGATGAATGACCTTGAACACCTGGTAGAACACGTGTTTTGTGGCTCCAAGAAAGTCTTAGTTTCATGTTTTTGTATGCATATATGTAGGCTAACTAGTGGGTGTACATACATGCAGGATGAGCTCCTGTGGGCAGCTTCTTGGCTATATATTGCCACACTTAGAAGTACTTACCTGAAATACATTACAGAAGAAGCTATTAGTAATAGCGTTGACGAGTTCAATTGGGATCTCAAGTATGCTGGAGTTCAAATCCTTTTAACCAAGGTAGAACTTCCATTTTGCTCCTCTCTTTCTCACTCTCTCTCTAACACACACTTGTGAGTACATATAAAAGTACATGTATATATGCACATTTCTTACAGAAAACATATTAAAGAGGCATTTGAAGAACAAACTCAAACAATTAACTATATTTAATTCGTGACATATTGGTGTAACATTCAAATACAAGCTAATCTTAAGAATAGGGTTGATTTTTGGGCATTACAATTTAAGAGCCCTGATGTCGTTCTAGAGGACACTCCTCAATGGAAGCTCCTCTGTGTGAGGCACACATGTTTTAATGGTATAAACTTTGATTCAATTCAATGACATAAAATTGAGCTAGTGCCAGTATACAAAGTGCAGGCATTTGATTCTGCATGGGTAGACCCTGCAAAAAAGATTGTATGCGATTAGCTCTTACTGTATAACCTTCTTGCAATCTAGTATTGCATTGCAATGTTGGGCCTTCTATGGCCTAAACTGTGTGAGAAAGGAATCAGATGTTAGACCAATATATCGAAGTAATCAAATCCTCCTTCCACACCTAAACATTTTTCTTGGGAGCTTGCACCATATTAGGCAAAACTGCCTAGTAATTGTTCTCTTGAATGGTTTTAATACCTTTTTCCAACATAAAACATGGTGATTAGGTTACAGTATAGAAGTAAGATATAATATTCTACGTTATATGGAGTAGAAATTGATAGAATGTATACATACTTCTGTACAGTTGTATTTGGCCGGTGAGAAGAGTCTCCAGAAGTTCAAGTCGCAAGCTGACAGTTACATATGCTCAGTACTTCCAGACAGTCCTTACAACCAAGTATACATCTCTCCAGGTCTGATTCCAATTCCCATCCTCCATGTACATAGAACTCACATGCATAGACATTGCATGCTAATGAGTTCTTTCCCATGCAACACTTTCAGGAGGGATGATTCACTTGCGAGACGGGGCGAACACACAGTATGCCACTGGAGCTGCACTTTTGTTTAGTGTGTATAGCGACTTGCTCGATAAACACAGTACAACTGTCACATGTGGTGCCCAGCAGTTTGGCTCCTCGCACCTCATGAAGTTTGCCAAGCAACAGGTACTCTAACCCACCAAAATGCGCATGTTTGCAAAGCACAAGCATGAGCCATCATGCTCAGGGTCCATTTGATAGCAAGAATTTGAGGAATTCACTAATGACGAATTTCAGATGTTGTTGATTGAATGAAACCTCCAACAATTTGAGCTGAAAATTTGAGATTGTCATTCCAATTCCCGTATCTGAGGCCTTCATATACTTGTCAAGGATTTTACTGAATTGCTTCTTCTTTCTCGATACTCACAGTTCAATTGTTACAAGAAATTCTTGCTATCAAATGGGCTTTTGAACATTCTTTGGTCTCTAAATTTGTTCGCATTCTATTTATTTATTTAACAACGATGGGATAAGACTTTAATGATGATGAATCTCCCCTCTTCAATGTGCAGATGGACTACTTGCTAGGCAACAACCCATTGGGAAGGTCATACATGGTTGGATTTGGTAACAAATCACCAACACAGGCTCACCACCGCGGCGCATCAGTTCCCCAATTGGCACCGGGCTCGAAAGTGAATTGTGCCGCAAGCTTTGCCGATTGGTTCAACAAGGATGCACCAAATCCAAATGAACTAACCGGTGCCATCGTCGGTGGCCCTGACCGCTATGATAATTTTGAGGACAAGCGCTGGGACTCATCCAAGCTCGAACCGACGACCTACGTCAACTCCCTATCTATCGGTGTCCTCGCCAAGCTTGCTGGGCGCAATATGTGATCTATTACTTGTGTTAGATGACTCTGATGAAGGGTGGGTAGATCTATGATTATAGTAATCTAGTGGTAGGAGGTAGGATTGATTGTCACCTTGCACTAGCAAAAGGGGTTCACACATTGAACATAGAAAGGATGTACTTGTACCAAACTCATCACTTCTTATATGAGATAGTAAAATGATTGTGTTGGATCCTTCTTAATCCTATCATAATCAAAAAAATCCCACTTGTTGAATTCATTTTCCATCATCTAAGCGCTTTCCCATGTGTATATAAGGTCAACTTATGAAGTTACTATTTCCTTCTCCCCCACAATTTAATGTCACTTCTTTAAGATCTTTTGTAAGCACCATAAAATTGACCATTTTCCATTATTTGTTAGGTGGTCTCTTAAAAAGAAAAATATTTACAGTACATGATCACAAATGGAGAAATCAACTAACCATTTTGCTCAAGTCATCTTATCCTAATGATTAGATAATTGTTTATGTATCAGTGGACTCTGCTGTGGTAGGCAGAAACCTCAAATCTACATGAGACTTGTAATAGCCAGTCTACAGTAGGGCTCACTGAAAGCCCACTTCTGATCATGCACACTTGCCATCTCTGTGGCGGACCCAGGATGTCTGCTATGCATGAAACAGTTTTTCCTGTGGGGCTTCTTTTTTTTTTTTTTTTTTTTTGCATTAAAATAATATTGAATATCATAAGTGTTCAAAAATGAAGATTAAATGTGATTTTCTTAAAATGAAAGAAAATCATCAAATAAAATATTTTTTTTTTTGAAAAAAAGAATGCATATCAAGCCATATCACCCTATAAATTCAAGGGATATTGCTAGTACAACTGCCATTAAATATAACATTTGTCTCAAAACAGGTGAACTTTAAATATTTTATGTAGATTTGTTCATGAAAAATAGTGTGATATTGCACGGCCCTAGAATATCGGATATGGCGATACCTGTAATATTGCACTACCTTAGGATATAGCACGACGCACGGCTCTAGGATATCGCACAAACAATTCTATTAAAAAGTACTTAAAATTCGACAATTCGTAGACGAATGCCAAGTCTAAAAACCGCATCCCAAAATTTAATATAAGAAAGTGAAAGTTTCATCTACATCTCAACCTTATATATTTCATTTCTCACCTCTTTTATAGTCTGTTGGACGAGTCTTTTTCACCATGAATTCTTATGTATACAAACCATATGCATTTTAATAAGAACAAACAAGTTTGCAAATTTTACTCCAATATAATATCGGCTCATGCATATTTGAATTTCCCAAAATACTTTAGACAGGCATTTTAGAGGGGGCAACCCCATCCTCTATTGGGGTGAAATCTTAGAAGAACTCATCAGCAAGAATCGATTTTAATTGAACCGTTTGGATTTTCAGTTAATTAGGCCCCACCTAGGAACCTCACGAATTTCCTGTACAAACTCCACAGCAGAACTCTCAGTCCTCACCTTATAGAAACCGGATAAGAAACAGAATACCCATTTGCGCGGCTAGCGTTATGTCATGCATTCTCGGCGCCATGGCTGCTACATCCGCCACAGCGCACGTTAGCGCCCTTCGCAATCGTATCCCACCGCCGCACCCCGTCGACGCGAGGCCGAGTCGGCCACCTTGCGCCGCCTTGTTTCCCCAAAGCCAAAGCAGACGCTCCGCCTCTATCTCTCTCCTCCTCCTCTTCTGGTGCTCCTCCAACCCTAAACGTGCGCACCCTTCTCTTCTTCTTCTTTCATCATCATCATTATATGGAATATGCAAGTAAAGTAAACAACCATTTATAAACAAATGTACATAATAGATGTAAAGAGAAGCTGAAGTAGTAGTAGTAGTAGTAAATGATATATTTCTTGTGTATGTTGTTTGGAGAAAGGCTTGGAAGTCAGATGGGTTGAAAATTGGAAGATCAAAGATTGAAGATAGGGAGTGTAATATTAGTTTTGCAGATTTGAGAGGAAGGAAGATGAGTTGGCATAAATTGAAAATAATTAAGTGTCATGGCGTTATAGATTTCAATACTGAGAGCAACAATTGAGCAGAACAGAGAATTCCAGTTGAAAATAGAAAGTAAGATAAATGACTTGAAGGGTAAAGTGGAGACAAGAAAATGGATTATTATGTATTTGACATGTGCCACCTTGATTAAGGGGGAATCTTTGCAAGGTGATAGTTATTGACTGTGGAGCTGAATGTGGGGCAGTGAAGAAAGGACAAGTGAAAATGCATGTTTTGGAAATGTGTCTGCTAAGATGGATAAGTTGAGTTGCAAAAGAGGATGGGAATAGGAATAGCTTATAAGAGAATACTTAGGATAGCTCGAATTTAAGAGACAATTGAGGAATGTTATATTATATGGTTATGGATGCAGATCCTTTTCTCCAATTACTTTACATTTGAGGATTATTATTGGTGTGATAGTTCCATCTTGTAGGTTGGAGAAGTTTATAATCCTTCGATATATGATAAAACTAGGAAGGATAAAATTAGAAATTAGCGCTTTTGAGTGCATTTAGGTGTAGCAACAATATGGGATAAAATTAAAGCGTCCTGTTTGAGATGGTCTGGGCATGTCCAACCTAAGCCGGCAATGACGCTGATGAGGAAAAGTTTGGCTATGAAAGTTGATGGCCCACCAAGGGGAAGTGGTAGGCCAAAGAGGACGTGGATGGTGGTAGTAAAAATAGATTTGAAGAAGTGAAACTTATCTGAGGATTTGGCTCAAGATAGATCATAATAGAGCAATAGAACTCGTATAGCTGATCCCAACATAGTTTGGACAAGGCTTTGATGATGGTAATGATGATGATCTGCTGGCTGTACATACCATTAAGAGGAAACAACAATGGCCCAAGAGAGGAACAAATGGGGGATGCCAAGGATTATAATCCAATCTACTTATGTTTTGGGCATCTCCATCATTTCTACCATTTGGTTCATCAGTCATGGGCCTCACATGTAGGTATTGAAAGTTTAGGATCAACAATTCCTCCCATTTAAAATATGTGCGTGTATACTGCTTATATTTGAGCTATAGAGTTGAGCTCTTGTACTTATATTCAAGCTATACAGTAGAACTCATAGTGCCGACCTCAAATAGTTTGGATAAGGCTGTGATGATGACGACATTATTATTAGATTGTGTTGAACATGATTATTTGGTGTATGCACTTCACACCAAATCATATACTGTTGAAAATATATTAAGAATGCTAGATTTAGAATTTGATTTTATTTGTTAAATTGCTTCTGTGATAAATGTGTCCTGGTTTGTAGATTTATTTGCAGCAACCTAGATAGTTGGGACTTGGGATAAGACTTTCATGATGATGATGATGGATTTTTATATGTTTTTCAATCTAGCCATTGCTCTTCTGCTTGATGCTGTTATTAACAAACTTATGTATACTTTCTAATGACTAAACTATTAAAGACTACAAAAGTCTGAAAATATGTATGTTTTTTTTTTTTTTCCAGATGCTTATGCGGATGGCATTTTCGACAAATATGTGAAGAGGTGAGACCAATTCTTGATGCTTTGTATTCATTAACTACAACTGTAAATGTGAAAAATGTGTTTCTTTGTTTGTTTGTTTGTTTTTTTTTTTTAATCAATCTTTTAGGAACATGTGGGATCTTTTCGCTTTACCTACATAATTTTGATTTTTAAAAAATCCTGCCACTATTGCTACTTGTTGATCATTAAGTGATAAGCATACGGAGATTCATATGAAATTGTAAAATCATTAATTGCTTTTGTCTTGACAAGAGTCTGCAGCATGGTTAATGGTAAAAAAAAGAAGAAGAAGAGAGTCTGCAGCGTGGTTGGAAGGTGCTCATTCTCCTAACCATGAGGTTCAGGGTTAAAGTCGTGTTACCAATCAGAAAAAGAAAGTTATTATCCTTGTAGAATATTGCTAATCGTCATCATTAACCCTCCAGTCCTATTGTTGATGTTGGGACAAGACTGTCGTATCTACATCATTAGGCGCCACTATTTGATTTTGATGTAATGGAATGAATGTCAACTGTTATCATCCTATATGCAGGCATCTAAGCACCAATATTGCATTTTGATGTGATTGAACAAATGTCAACTGTTATCAGCCAACTGCAGGTTGGGTTCGAAAGGACTGTTCCCTCACATCTTGAGGTTATCCCAAGGGTTAAATTTAATTCAGTCTACATGAATTTCATGGTGATGTAATATTGAACTACATATAGTATCTAGATAGCAGCCATATAAAATTGGCAGGAATGGCCATGAACTCATCAACAGCATTATTTTATAGCGGCTCATGACATGTCATGGAGGGACATTGTATAACATGTGATGAAAATGCCTTCCTGCTTTGCATCTTTCATCTTGCCTTAGTGTCAAATAAGTTTTTTTCCCTTCCATCTTTTTTTTTTGGGTGAAAGTATCTCTTCTTTTTTATTGTGTATGTATGGACAAAACTTGAGCTATTGTCAATTTTATTATAAACAAGGAAGGAGGCATCGAGCTTTTTGATGGTCAGGAGATCTTATCTAGTTTGTTTGAGCTGGAACTCTTTTATAAAAGAAACCTATACCATTGGCGTTGAATGAAATAAACACATTTTTTAATTCTTACTGTGCATCTAGTCTTCCTGAAATATTTTCCTATTTGAACCTCTATTTCAACAATTAGTTGGTATTATTGTTGAACCATTAAACTATAGTCATATTTATTGGTCGACCATTAGACTGGAATTGAGAATGAGAATTCATGTAGCTGACCCCAATATAGTTTGGACAAGGCTTTGATGATGATGATCACTATTATACCATGAAGTTGTGCAGTTTGATCATTGCATGTAATATAGTTTCATTTAGTGTGCTTTAGGCATATGCTTTGTTGTATTATGACCTTTGATTGCACATATATTTTTCATATCAGGAAAAAGCTTGATCCGTTAGAGGCATATGTGCCAGCTGTTCTCTTGACACAATCACAATTTGAGGAATTAGGTGGTGTTCTTTCATTTACTTGGGTGATTTTTTCTCCATTCATTTATTAAATTAATTAAATCTCCAAAAGCAGACTTTCTCATTGGCCACTGTCATATTTTTATAATGTAAATATTGTGGAGAAGAAACACTTGCATTTATCCTCAGAATGCCTCAGCAGTACTTTATTCTAGCATTTGTATATGTTTCTTTCTTTCTTTTTTTTCCCTTTTCCCTTTTACTTACTCGAGGGTGCCTTTTGAATTGATAAAAAAGTGAAGGTGTTCTATGTAGTTAGACTACAATATAGGGATCCCTTCTATATGGTTTTCCCTGTTTCCTTGGGAGGGTCTTCAAGATTAGGCCGGTGTGTTCATTTCTTGTTCTTTGCCTTGTTTTGTTCCTTTGATCTCTACTTGTGGTTGTGTTTGTTGGGGGACGTTCCGCATCTCCCAAAAAGATTACCCTGATTCGTAGCATGCTGATTGCAAAGCTAGTGCCCTTTTTTTAGTATAAAATAGGCTTTGAAAATCTTTTCTGATTTCAAGATTTATTTTCATGCAGAGAAGGCTTTGGAAGACGATCAGCCAAAATATTCTAACAGTAGATCTTTATTACGTTCTGGTCCAGCAGCATCTCTGCGTGTAAATATTCGAGCTGTAAGTTTCCAAGGTGCCCCTTGAAGAAAACTTTACAATTAAAACCATTAAAGACAATAGACTCATTTTTTGGAGTTGTATAAAATAATACTGATATAATAACAAAGCTGGATAGAGTTCACCCATCATGTACCATACAAAATGAAATCTTGGTACAGTATGGCAATATTCAGAGTCATAATTTCTTTCCTTTGAGTTTGACACTGGATTTGGTGAATTCGTCTGCTTCATTACTCTTCCTCAGGATACTGCAGAAGTTAGCGGATAGCTCTTGATAGGGCTTCTTTTAGAAGAACTGTCTTTGCGAAATATGAAGGCAGAGCAAACCGCACATTGCAAAGCAGCACCCTATGGGTTTCTCTCATTTGTGATTATTTGTACGGTTGAACTACTAATTCCAGTAATTTAAATACACACTATTCAAAGGTCATTCAGATGCATCACAAACGGCTAGTAATCAGACATTTTGGCGGAAAAGATCACCATCGAATGGACGATAAAGTATAACAGCATGCTGGTATCCCTGCTAAAAGAAGTTGAATAACGTTCTACAAGTCACAAGATCTGGAGGACCCCCAAAGTTTTTGTTTCAGTTGTACATTGAAGAACTGCTCTTATTGGTCTAACTGATGAGACAAGACTTCAATTTCTGACATGCTTCCAATGGGTTTAAGGGTTGTAGTCCTGATGATGTTAAAATCTGGATTTGGAAAACATAAAAGGAATTTCCTCATTAATGCATCTACTCATCCTAGAATTGTCAATAGTCAATTGATGTGTTTGTGTCTGTAGGTGACTAGGTTCTATTCTCTGGGTTGGTTTGTTATTGTTGTTGCTGTGTATCCATTATGCTGCATCTGTTAAACAGGCCCAAGGCCCAGCTCATCTATAGGCCCATTCATCTCACGAGGATTTAGATTGGGTCAATATTAGACACAAGTTGTATACAGTTGTACATATCTCTTTCTTTAGTTGCTTTCCTAACTTAGATATACTAATTGATGTAATTAGCTTTCCTTCCTATCTTAGGCCCTTGATTAAAGGGATGTATGTACCTATAAATTAAGAGTAGATCTCCAAAGGAGACTCCAAAGGAGAGACACGGCAAGAAGAAGAATACAATTCTGAAACTTCTCATCTTTCATATGTTCTTGAATTTGTCATGGTATCAGAGCAAGGCTCAAGGCAGTCTTGATCTTAGACACCTTCCATAGCATCAAGGGATTAGGGATAGAGAGAAACAAGTCTCTCTCATGCAACAAACAGATCTCTTCTGTTTCAAGAAAAGTTCAGCGACCTCTTCTTGCTGCGTCTGTGACATCCAGTTGATGGCCCATCCTTGATCAATCAGATCAACCTTCGAAATCATCCATTCATGGTCGCCTGATATTTCTAAGGTTATTGGCGATTTTTTCAGGATTTTTCAGCACCTCCAGGTAGCTCTTCTGATCATTCTTGTGTTATTTCAAAATATTACAACAGTTTCAATCAAGACCATCCAGAATCTTGAATTTTCAGCGGAATAGGTTCAAATCTATTCCAAAAGGTGCGAAAATACTGTGGCTTCTCAGATCAAACCTCTGATCAGGGGTCTGATCCATCTGTGGGATCCACGTACAGTATCTGCAGCCCCAGCCAAGGTCGTCAGAGGGGTTTTTTTACTGTTTTTTGGTCTGATTTGATTTTTTTCTTTACTGCCTGGTTGGTTCTTGCCTACTGCACTCACAACCAGTTTTTCCTACCACTGTTGCTTCAGTTGATCACTATTCTTACTATTTCAATCCAATTTTTTCCAATCTAACACTGAGATGGAAAAATCTGAGGTTACTTTGATTAAATTTACGGGACAAAATTATCCTGCCTGGTCCTTCCAATTTCAAATATATCTCGAAGCTAAGGAATTGTGGGGATTTGTTTCTGGAACTGACCTTAAACCCACTGAGGATGAGAAGAAGATCTCCTCTTGGCATACTAAAGATGCCAAAATCAAATCCTGGATTCTGGGATCTGTCGAGCCTCATCTGATAATGAATCTCAAGCCTTACTCTACCTCTAAAGCCATGTGGGGGTACCTGAAGAAAGTATACCACCAAACTAACTCTGCACGTCAGTTTCATCTTGAATGTGCGATTGCTGAGTACTCTCAAGGGACAATGTCGGTACAAGACTACTATTCTGGATTTCGTACACTGTGGTCAGAATATGATAGTATTAAGTATGCGGATGTGGCTGACAATGTTTTAACAGTGATCCAAGACCTTCAGGCCTTTAGTCAGCGCGATCAGTTTTTGATGAAACTGCGGAATGAATATGAAAGTGTCCGATCGGCCCTGATGAATCGGATACCCCTACCTTCATTGGATGTCTGTTTAAATGAACTCTTACGCGAAGAACAGCGCCTTACGACCTCGGCTCACATTGCTCAACAAAAACCTGAGACCTATTCAGTCGCGTTCTCGGCAAACAAAGCTTCTCAGCCTCCGCCTCATGACTTGAGCAAAACACAATGCTACAGCTGTCAAAAATTTGGACATCTTGCATCTCAATGCAAACAGAAGGTCTGCCGTTACTGTAAAAAGTCGGGACATATCATCTCTAAATGTCGCCGCCGCCCACAACGTCCATCTCCGCAGTATCAGACTCCACAGTCTCAGACTCCACATGCCTATGTTGCTTCTTCGGATATGTCTGCTCCTACATCTGCATCTTCACAGCCTGGGCCCTCATCTTCTCTCACTCCTGAAGTGGTCCAACAAATGATTGTCAATGCTCTTTCTGCATTTGGTCTATCAGGTACATCCTCTCCATCATCTACTTGGTTCCTTGATTCCGGGGCGTCTAATCATATGACGTCTTCCCGTGCCCCACTCTCAAATGTGCACAAATACAATGGCCATCTTCAAATACAAACTGCTAATGGGGACCATGTTCCCATCACTGCTGTCGGTGACATTCCTGGTCCCATTCCGTTGAAAAATGTTTATCTGTGTCCCAATTTAACTTCAAACCTTTTGTCAGTCGGGCAGCTTGTTGAAAATAATTGTAACCTTTCCTTTTCTTCTTCTGGTTGTGTGGTGCAGGACCAGATGTCAGGGAAGGAGATCGCGAGGGGGCCTAAGTGTGGACGCTTGTTTCCACTGGATTTTTCTAAATTTTCTAGGACTCAATTTAACAATAATGTGTTTTGTTTTTCTCTTAGAGATAATTGCCGCTTGTGGCATAATAGACTCGGACATCCTAATTCCAAGGCTTTATCCCTTATGTTAAATTCTGGTTTATTAAATAAATCTATTGGTTTATCTTCTTGTGTGCCTTTTGATTGTGCTACTTGCAAAATGGGAAAGAGCAAAACTCTTCCGTTTCCTCTCTCCACTTCCCACACCACTCAATGTTTTGATTTAATTCATAGCGATGTATGGGGAATTGCTCCAGCCCTTTCCCATGCTCACTATAAATATTTTGTGACTTTCATTGATGATTTCAGTCGGTTCACATGGGTCTACTTTCTACATTCAAAATCTGATGTTTTTAGTGTTTTTAAAATTTTTCTCGCTTATGTTGAGAATCAATTTTCCACTTGCATTAAACTCTTGCGATCTGATTCCGGCGGGGAATATGTATCCTCAGATTTTCAACATTTTTTACAACACAAAGGCATTATTTCTCAAAAAACTTGTCCTTATACTCCCCAGCAGAATGGAATCGCTGAAAGGAAAAATAGACATCTCCTTGATGTCACTCGTTCCCTTCTTCTTGAATCATCAGTTCCTACCCGTTTTTGGGTTGAGGCATTGGCTACGGCGACTCATCTGATCAATCGAATGCCATCAACCTCCATTGAGAATCAAAGCCCATATTACCGATTGTACAAGACCTCTCCATCCTATGATGATCTCCATGTTTTTGGCTCCATTTGCTTTGTGCATTTGCCTCCTTCTGAGAGAACAAAACTAACCAAACAATCAGCTCAGTGTGCTTTTTTAGGTTATGCACCCTTCCAGAAAGGGTTCCTTTGTTATGATCCTCACATTCGTCGTTTACGTACCTCTAGGAATGTCGTTTTCTTTGAACAACAATATTTTTTTCAAAAACATCTTGATCCTCCTGCCTCCTCCTCTTTCGTGTCTTTACCTGGTTTTTCTGACCGCCCATCAGTTGTTCGATTTAATCAAAATTTTGTGTATCAGAGACGGAACAAAGAAGCGCCTCCCAGGGATCCCCCTCCTGATCTTCCTCCGGCATCTGCTCCACCCCCGGCACTTGATACCTCTGGACATCCTTCATTGCGTCGCTCCACTCGTCTTTCGGTACCACCAGCCCGTTATGGGTTTTCACATACTTCTTTAATGGCCACTTTGTCTTCCTCTTCCATTCCCCAATCCTATTCTCAGGCTGTGCAGGACCAATGTTGGAATAAGGCTATGCAAGATGAACTAGATGCATTAGAGCAAAATCATACGTGGGATGTTGTCCCGTCTCCTGTGGGCGTCAAACCTATTGGCTGTAAGTGGGTTTTTTCTCTCAAGCTAAAATCTGATGGTACTTTAGATCGCTATAAGGCACGTCTTGTTGCTCTTGGCAATAGGCAGGAATATGGCATTGATTATGATGAAACTTTCGCTCCGGTTGCGAAGATGACTACCGTACGCACAATTCTTGCTGTTGCTGCATCTCAATCGTGGCCTCTATATCAAATGGATGTCAAAAATGCGTTTCTACATGGTGATCTCAAAGAAGATGTTTATATGCGACTGCCTCAGGGATGCTCATCCGGGAAAGGTATGGTTGCCAAACTTCGTCGCTCTCTCTATGGTTTGAAACAAGCTCCTCGTGCCTGGTTTGAGAAATTTCAAGCTGCTCTTCTCCGCTTGGATTTTCATCCAAGCCCGTATGATCCTTCTATGTTTTTACATCATGCTCCATCCGGGATCACTGTACTCCTTGTCTATGTTGATGACATCGTCATTACTGGTCCTAATGCCAAAATGATTCAGGAGATTCAATCTTCTCTTAGTGAGACATTTCACATGAAGGATCTCGGCCCTCTACACTATTTCCTCGGTCTTGAAGTTCATCAATCGCCTAAAGGTATAGTTCTCAATCAACACAAATACACTGTGGATCTCATTGACTTGGTTGGCCTCACTGCTTCTGCTCCAGTAGATACACCGGTCGAAATGAATGTCAAACTCAGTCGAGAGGAGGGTGATCTTATTTCCGATCCTACTACATATCGCCAGTTAGTTGGTAGCTTGATCTATCTCACGATCACTCGTCCTGATATCTCTTATGCGGTCAATCTGATGAGTCAGTTCATGACTGCTCCTCGTCACCTTCATCTGGCTGCTGTTCGTCGCATCATTCGGTACCTTATTCGCACACCAACTCGTGGGCTATTTTTTCCATCCAAGAATCCTCTCTCTCTCATAGCTTATTCTGATGCTGATTGGGCTGGTTGTCCGGATACTCGCAGATCGACGACAGGATGGTGCCTGTTTTTGGGTGATAGTCTTATTTCTTGGAAATGCAAGAAACAAGAAAAAGTTTCCAGATCCTCTACCGAGGCCGAGTACAGAGCCATGTCTGCTGCCTGCTCCGAAATTCTTTGGCTACGCGGTCTGCTCTCTGATATTGGCTTTCCAGCAGAAGGAGCTACCCCCCTCTATGCAGATAATACAAGTGCCATTCGGATTACTGAAAATCCGATTTTTCATGAACGCACTAAACACATTGAGGTTGATTGTCACTTCATACGTGATGAGTTTAAACGTGATGTCATCAGCCTTCCGCATGTCTCCACTGAACTTCAACTTGCTGATATTCTCACTAAAGGCCTTCCGCGCCCACGCCATCAGTTCTTGGTTGGCAAATTGATGCTTGTTGATTCTCCCGCATCAATTTGAGGGGGGGTGTTAAACAGGCCCAAGGCCCAGCTCATCTATAGGCCCATTCATCTCACGAGGATTTAGATTGGGTCAATATTAGACACAAGTTGTATACAGTTGTACATATCTCTTTCTTTAGTTGCTTTCCTAACTTAGATATACTAATTGATGTAATTAGCTTTCCTTCCTATCTTAGGCCCTTGATTAAAGGGATGTATGTACCTATAAATTAAGAGTAGATCTCCAAAGGAGAGACACGACAAGAAGAAGAATACAATTCTGAAACTTCTCATCTTTCATATGTTCTTGAATTTGTCAGCATCAACTGTAGTATCTCTGATTGCAGCATATAAAATGCTAGCCTCACTCATGTTCATAATGTACATGAGTTCCTTCCAGCTTTAAAAATTCTCTTGGGATTTACAGGTGGCACAATATGCATCAGACAATGGTAGAGGAAAAGCCGCTTTTGACGCTGTTGACCGCTGCCTTGGGTACATATCATCCCCAACATGACTCTTCATCAGAAGAACTATAGGGTGCATGTGTATATTTTCGGAGCAGGCTGTCTGTACATGTGATTTCATGGTTCCGTGGCCCCTCATTGATTGGGGATGCTTCAAATTTCTCTCCAGATTGGGATTTTCCAACCCATACTGCTCTGAAATATAACAATGGTCCATAAATGGGCCAGGGTCCAAAGTGTTGGGATCTTCATACCTGGCAGAGTTTTGAGACATCTGTTTGGCCATTTGATTAATGGTTACTTAAAACAAAGGCCCTACATGTACTGAATTGTGGCGCAGGGCCCTATGCCAGCGAAACTTTACTAAGTGCAGTGATATCTATTGTTTGCATATCACAAAGAGATCTTAGTAATCAACACGTGAATGTCGATAACTACTTTCTGCTCCTTCAGGGCTTTGGAGGATCTAGATTCACTTCTGCTGCATGCATCAAGAAATGATCCAACAGCCACTGTTGAATCTATGAAGAAAAAGATGGACATTGCTCTGGGTGCATTGAATAGGTAAAGAATTGACTGCTTTAAGAAATTTACTTAAATATGATCTGCGGCCATTGTCAGATTTTTTATTTTTATTTTTACTGTCGTTGATGATGAGCATGTGGTCTATTTGTGGTGGGGCCTGCCCATCAAATCAGAAGTCCTTCATAGTCCAACCCATACAAATTTACTACCCAAGGATGGTGTGAATATTTTCTGGGCGATCATATAATTCCTGAAAAAGTTGCAGTTTGGAATTTGGATGACTGGGTATTACGTGATTAGATTTGTTATCCTCCATGCTATAGATCCTTTTGAAAAAGGCCTCTTGTTATTCCATTACCATATCAACTTTCTTCTATCAGAATTACAACATATCTGTGATCAAATAATTGAAATACTCTGTGATAAAAACGACCTTTTCTTTTTCCCTTGCAGCCTCCTGCAAACTGTACCTTCCACAGTTCTTGATAAAGGCAAGGCGATTGCAGATGCATATATGACCCCAAGTGACCCAGAAGATGGTAAGCTGGAGGACTTGGACCCTGATTTGAAGCAACTGGAAAAACTTCTCTAAATTCTCAGATGGTTGTGCTACGGTTTCTTCTATTTCTATTAATTGAAATTTAGAATTATGCTCTTTGGGATGATAAGTTATTGATTTATAGCATCATACTGCTGAAAGCACAATCCACAGAGGAACAGGTAAAATAGAGTAAAATGAGATAAGAATAATGATGCATACATGATATTGAGTGATAATAGGTGGTTTGGGACCCATTAAATTGGGCAGCATCCACATCAGATAGAATATGATGGTATGTCCAGTATCACTGCAATATTGACCTATATTCGTCGTTGGTCTAATTCAGTATTTAACTGTGTGGAATGCCATCAGAGAATTTTGTTTTTACTCTAATTGGCCATCTAAATTGACAAATTGTACTCTTAGTTTACATCTTGAGAAGACTTGACTGTTCAGGTCTTAAAGCCCTTAAAAACTAGGGTGTTAATGGGCGTGGCTGAAGCTCGTCCTCGCCTGGCCCATTTAATTACTGGCCTTTATATACAGGCCCATATCCATCCCTTAAGCCAGCGAGTTAGGCTTAGTGCAGCTTATTTGCAAAATCTGTGTATGTCTTTATGCTAAATCTGTGGTCTCAATTTGGGCCTTAAACATAGATCAGGCCTGTTTAAAGGTTATGTCAGAAAATTATGCCTGGATCTAGCCCATAAACATAATAACACATTCCATATCCAGCCCAGGAGGACTTTGCTTGGGTTGGGCTTGGTCTGGCCTGGCCCAGGGACCCATTAGAAACTGTACATGATCTGATTTTCAGTATCCTACACTGTGCATGTAAGGCACAGGGGCCGGACAATATATAATATAAAGTGAAAATTCATTCAGCAACAGCCCCAAAGGGGTAGGAATAATGTTTTTATTTTTCTTGTAGAGTGATGCATTTTATTTATAATCACAATTTTGGGCATCTTGTTGGGCTCATCATTTAATCCATTGGATCTTTGAAATTGGATCCAAATGCTCCCAAATTCAGGGCTGAGGGGAGGGCCACATTCCTCTTTTGTTTAGGCATATATGTAACAAAAAGGTCTACTACAATGATTTGTCACAACAATTTGAAGACCTGCGTATGGCAGATGGGCCATCATCACTTGGTCACTTTAAACAGTCCATGGATAGGCTTGTCAAAGAACAGCTGGGCCTCAACAGTATCAACCATTTGACGACAACAAGGCCATTATTGGTGGGGTTCAGGTCTACACCTTGATCATTTACTTGATTGGGTTTAATTGAAAGGTACAAGGCGTCTACCTTGGAGAATAAGTTTTGGCAAATGATGTAAGTAGAAAAAAAAATGTTGAATATATATATATATAATAAGATGCTAATTTCAATTAGAAAATTGACTCTTAATTTTGATTTTGACTTTGACACCAATTAATTTTGACTTTACACGGACCCCCAAAAAGTACCTATATATGTAGGACCCATTATGTGAATTATTTTACTCGTCCACTAATATAAGTTTTTATGCGGGACCCAACAGATACAGATCCTGCAAACCTTTTGACCTAAATGGGATCCACAATAACCAACTCACTTACCAAGCTTGCATTTGTGCATCCACGTGAAACCCATCACCACCAACATGCCCATCTACATGTGAACCGTTAGAGACCGTCTATCTACCTATGTGGGGATCATTATATGAAGTGCACACACATCTAATTGGCCCATTGGAATGTATGATGATCGTTCAAGTTCATTTGATGATATGTGTAAAACTTTGACTGCATAAGATCATCCCGACCCTTTAATCAATGACCCTAAAATTCGATAGTTTTAGATGCATCATTTTCTTATGATTTCAATCAATAGTGATGAAAAGTTGGATGAGTGGCAAAATTGTACTCCCAACTGTGTGCATAAGAAGATTAGTTTAACTCAAGGTGGGGGCCATGACAAAAAAAAAAGGCTAAAAATGGGCCTTTTAAGGTTGGCGTTTTGGAGAATTATCCTTGTATGAATTGTTATAACCACGACCCATGTAGCTATTTATATGAGACCCAATACATGAAGATAATCCCTACCTCCTTAAATTGTGAATAACCATGGGTAAAATAGATTTTTTTTTTTACTAGTGAAATTACTTTCCCACAATTTTCACTCTACATATTGAAAAAGGAAATATTGTTGGTAGGGTTAAACGGGACGGTTTCAGATCGGAACCATAGTGGATCTGGACCCGGACCCGTTTTTAAATAACGATTTTGGTTATGGATACGAATCCGGTTTTTGAATTGGGAACCTATTTTGTTGGTTCCAAACCCGGTTTCGATGAGAAAGCCTAGAACTAGTTCTGGAATCGAGTCCACTTAGAGGATTCGAATCTAGTTCCAAAATCGATTTTATTTTCTCTTTATTCTTCATTTTTTTTATTAAAATAAGTATATCATTCAAACTTATAACGATACATCAAGTCTACAACATCCAATATTATACATAAGAATGCCCTAAAAAAGTTGGTTTTAAAGTATAAATTGCAATATCAAAGACTCATATGCCGAATTAAAGGGTCGGAATCTATATGGACCTAGAATCGGACCCGTTTATCAATCGGTACCTAACTCAGACCCATTTATGAATCGGAACCTAAAATACGGAACTTCTGGGTAATCGGAGAATCGAATACCCGTTTACAACCTTAATTGCTAAGGGGGCTAGGCCTTGGGAAAGCCAAACGTGGCACCTGGCTAGCCATCTGGCTGCACCCACTTCTAAAGTTGTTCTAGGGATCACTTACACGATCCGATCGAAGAATATCAAAAGCTCCACACGATCGCAGTCGCAGCCCCTAAAACATATAGGGCATCATCCCCCAAAGAACAACAGAGCGCGGCAAGGTAACAACAAAGCTCCATAAACTCGAGAGCGTAGAACAAGGAAACACAAACACAGACACAGCTTTTAGGTATGCAGACTTCTTCATTTTCCACACAACAGTCACTCGCTTTTCCCACTGGCAAATGCCGCCCAATCCCTAAGTTGACAGAAATCTTTTATTTCCTATGACAATGCTTCAAACAGCACTTCTCATGATTCTTGAAAGTTCAATAAAATGTTGATTTCTATTTACTGTTCAAAGATGATAATGCTTATGCATTGTTTGTTTCAGGTTATATATATATATATATATATTGTTTTTATAGTTTTAATAGCAACAACTTCAGAGAATGTCTGATGTAGTAGGTTCAAGAAACAAGCTCAAGAATAATAAGCTCAAACTCTTAGTGGGAAGAGCAAAGTCTGCAAAAGATGAAGCTAAATCTGTAAATATAAGGAAGCAGGAAGGTAGAGGAAATGTGAAAGAGAAAGGCAGCAAGTACAAGACTGATGATTCTGATCCCAGTCATGACCCTCACAAGAGAGAGACCAGAGGGAAGAGGATTTCCAGCCTGGGTGTTAAAAAATTTGCTTCAGATCAGGAGGGTCCTAGGAAGGAAGTCAATAGAAAGAGTCATTTTGGATCAACATATTCTAGTCAGAAAAGAAAGAGGAGTTATAGTGAGCATGACATGGAGGATGGAAGAAAGTATAGCTCTGATCATTCCTTTGGAGAAAAGAAAACCAAGGGAGAATCAAGAAGGGTGAAAACAGTTCATGCTGGCAAAACTCAGGATATGAAGCTACCCATCAGAAAATCATCCTCCTTGAAGAGAAGTAAGGATCAGAAAGATGATTTCATTACAGGCAATGTGAGAGTGCTTCGCACGGCAAGAGTTTATGGTGGAGGAAATTACAAACATACTGATAGAGTTGATAGGACAAAAGGTGCTGGTTTCTCTGATGGAAAAGCGAGATCAAAAGAAAAGGCAACAACTGAGAATCGCAAATTGGGTGGTAATGATGGTACATTGGAGAAACATGCGAAACACAAATTGAATCTAAAAAAGTTTCCAGATGAGAGGACAGATAGGCGTCAATATGGATATCCTGATGATTCTAGCAAAAAGAAAGCAAGCCGCAAACATGGTTCAGACAATGCTTCTGTGGTAACAGATGATCTACCCAAGAAAAGGAAGAAAGTCATCCGAATTGATCCACATGATATCTCAAATAAAAGATTAGTCGATGGTATCTCGATGAATGGTTTGTGTTTTTGTCTTCCATTTAGACTCTTTGGTGTAGAATTTATGTGATGTCTTTTTCTTTGGCTTCATCTTTTTGTGTTATTTGATTTTACGTCTTTTTGTTAGCGAAGTTCTTGTAAGCTTTGTAGCAGAGATACATGATTATAATCTTCATTTGTGATGGTGAACATAATTAAGTTCCATCTGTACCCAATATTTGGCATTCACATTTGACTATTTATAGGGCATTATTTTAAGATATGAGAGCAAATCAATGTTACTTGAAATTAGTGTATTCTGTTAATTTTGAACATTATAAGCTCCCATTAGATAGTAGATAGTTTATGGTTGCGCCTGACTTGTAAATCACTAATTATTTGTAAACTAAAGAGATATTTGTGCAACGTGGAGGATTCCTTGGTAGCACGGAAGAGCCTCCAATTTTCCATGCTTTCTATTTTCTTGTTGTTTGATGAAGGGTTTTTTTTTTTTTTTTTGAAAAAAGGAAAGAAATTGAACTATTTTTTTCATGGAGATCACGAGAGTACAAGTTGGTGAAGTGGCCAACCCCTGTGTTGCAACTTTTGTAAGAGATCAGCAGTCTAACCAAACCACCATGAAGGATTACATGTTGAGGAAGTGGCCAGCCCTTGTGGTGTGTCAACCTTTATAACAGATAAAGATTCTAACTTAATTTAAAATGGCAACTAGTGCTAACATCTCATGAGAATATAAGCTGTATGTTCACATGTATCCTTTAGCAACAAGGAAAGATTCGTACCTGTCTTTAAAACCTTTAAGTGTGTTTGACAAATCATTGGAAAGCTCTCGAAGAGAGGATTTACCTTGATCTTGCCCCTTTGAAGTTCAAATCTCATTTTACTTGGCTACATTTTCACTTCACAACACATCTTTGATGGTCTAAACACCAAGTTCAGCAATGATAACTTCGGGCTGAACTTCTTATGCATCGCGTTTGTCCTCAATGGTTTTGGATATGACTCAATTATCAACTTTAGGTTATCAGGTCAGGTGTCTACTTAAGTTACAATTGGAGACTTATCAATAGAACTGATCATTGGACGAGTATTTGTAGCAGGACTAGTCTCATCATTTTCCATAGTACTCTCCACCTAAAGTGAGAAGCCCTCCTCAATGGAACAAAAAATAGGGAATCAATTTGAAAAAAGAAAGTACTGTTCATAGAGTTAGATGTGGTCTTGGAGATTGGATCAAGGCACTTGTATCCATTTTCATTGGATGGACATCCAATAAATACACATTTTTATTGCCTTATGTCCTAATTTATCCTTCTTTGGACCAAGAACATGCACAAAGCACACATGAACACCTAGGAGAAACATTAAAACTGTCTTTCCAATTTTGGAACCGAGGAAGAACTTAAATTGGAGTTTTTCCTAAAGAACCTGAGAAAGTAAAGGGTTAACTAGCTACGAATAGGTTATCATAGTTTCAGACCAAACCATTTTGGGAATCTACATAGTGAACAGGACCATTGCAATTCCTAAGTTCTGCCTTTTTACAACCGCATTGTTTTTTTATACCCTTTTAGTAGAAAGACATGATTTCGAAAATTAATATCTTTCTTCTTTAAATGACTCCTCAGAAAATAGGGTAGCTGCTTCTCTGTTGGCATGCTGATCTCTAATTATTTATTACCTTTGATTTTGATTGTTCTGATTTTCATGCTCAGTTGTTTACATGGAATCTATAGGTTTGTTAAGTGATGCTTATGCTCTTTTACTTATGCAAGTAGGTTTTCTTCCCCTAATTGTAATTATTTCCCATCTTGTGCTCATATTATTATTTTTTGCATGTGCTAATACAGAGGCCTCTACAGAGAAAAAAGTAGAAAAAAGTATTGAAGTTTCAAGGAATGCACAGTTTCGTGCAATACAACCAAGCCCTGCAATCCTTTCATTTGTTGAAGATAATGTACTTATTATCCTAGTTTCATTTTTTGAGATGAACTTTTCTTCTCTTTTTCTCCACAACCTTTTGCCCCTATTTCTCGAAAAGTTTGATGCAGAAACCCCTAAAAAAATTTCTGTTTGGACTATCACCCTAGATATTACTTTAGTGCGAGTCTTGATAGCTATCATTGAATATTTGGCTGTTCCTCTCTAGCCAAACAGACCAATAAACTGATGCCATAGAACAATTCTATGTCTTCATGTCTAAGTTTTAGCCTTTCTTTCTTTGTTCTAAATCATAATCAGAATTGTTGATGCTATTGGCAGTTATTGGGCCGTAGACGTTTGATTGAATTGCGGAGGTCAGGCTACAATATTGAGCTCTCCGCGCCGCTAGACAATATCCCCTTCTCCACTAGTTCTGAAAGAGAAAAACTTGAAGAAAATGTAAGATTTGATCTATTTGTTGGACATCCTAGTTCCTTTACGCATCCATTTTTTCCATTTATGTTGAAGCTATATTCTAATTGTAACTGTATAAATTAGCATATTGTAACCTTTGTTTTCAGCCTCATCATGTGCTGTGTTAGCTGTCAATCTTTATTTTTATTGTTATGATTTTGAATGAATTAATTAATTTTTTTATGTTATCATATTCTCAGATTTTTCATCTATATTCTGTACAATTTCATTTCTGGTTGATTTGTCCACTATGTTTAAATTCAGCAGAACTCACCATTATCCTCATTTTAGCGTTTTCCCTATCATCTGGGATTCTGCTTAATGATTGCTATGTATACAATTGAAAGCATGCAAGTCAAGATTTGATCTGCATCTTCTGGGCTAAAATTGTGGCTGCAGTGCTGATGTTATCATAGTGATATTGTTACAAACATCATCGATCTTCATTGCTGATCCATTGATATAAAAAGAGAGGGAAACATCAGCGAAGATTCCTTTTGTTGTGGGCACTATTGGACACATCCCATATCATAAGTTCATAACCCACATTACTGTGAGTTGGAGATTTTCATCAAGGGAAAAGGGTTGTGAATGGGAAAACAATTCTGTGTGTACAAAACCAAAAGCAGTTGTCTCCTAAAATTTTTTGTATTAAAGTCAGTTTGGCCTTCATACATATAGCACACAGCTCAACAACTAAAAAAGTTGAAAACTCATAGTCAACTAGAAATTTATTTAATAATAATATTAGTTTAACTGAGTATTGTTTTGAAAACTCATCAAATCAACTTGGCTGAGTCTCTGAGTTGTGATTTTTTTTTTTTTTTTTTTTGAGTTTTGCTAGAAACTGGTAACTGGTAAGACATGATTTACAAGTTTTTGGATTGTGTTATATTTGAGGGATCATTTGTTTCTTTTATTATATGTCTAGTATAATTACCAAGGTTTTAAAACTTGGACTTGGAGGCGACTTAGTCACCCTCAAGTCGATTTGACTCTGCAGATTTGGACCGATTCTCATCCTAGAGTCCCAAAGTCTAAAAGGTTGTGAAAATTGATAAAAGAAAAATACAAAATGATGTCCTATGAAGCCACATGTGCTTCGACTATTTAGAATTAGTTTAAGTAATAATAGGTGGTCGCATTTGATTTTCATTTAGCCGGATGAACATTACTTTCTATCTTTGAATGCTTTGATCTTCAATAAATGTGGTTTTGTTGTTCTAAGTCAGTGAAAATGGACAAAACAAGTCTCTTAACATCTTCTAACAGCAAGAAAGTGAGGAAATAATTAATTTGACCTTTTCCTCATGGGACTTAGCCAGAGGAGATTCAGGGGTGAATAGACTCTGTAGGTACCAAGCCTGTGTTAGGTTGACTGATCTTTACAACTACGAGAACTAAAACTATTGTATGAACTTGTTGGTCTAGTTTTTACTTTAGAACTAGGAGTAAATGTTGAAATGAATCTTTTCCTTTCAAAGGGGTACATATCTCCTTTCATTCTGTTTCAGTTGAAATCTTTTTCCATTGATCTTTTAGAGTGCAAACTACATAGTACAGACTATTTATTTTCTTCTTTTTATTGGTACCGTGACTTGGACCCACAACTTCATGGTTGCGACATTGAGCACCTTCCAACTATGCTAGAGGCTTTTGTTATAGTTCAAACCTTTACTTTTTTATTGTTTTGTAGGTTTTTAAGAATAAATTGACATTTTTTGCTGCTGCTAAGATTTCCTCATCGTTTCCACCCCCAGACCTTCCAGAGATAGCATTTGCAGGTGCATATTTCCTGTATATTCTTTTGCATGTCATGCATGGTTCTGAATCTAAGGATTTCTATTTTCTTGTTCCTGTTTATTTTATTTGTTCCTTTATGTTGCATTCCTTAATTATCACAAAATTTTTTTATATCATGAAGATATTATCCATCTCTTAACTCAAAATTTCTTTATGCATTGATGCAATAGTACAATGGCTTTGTTCGGGTTGAATTTGTTCTATAATTGGCTTAAGAGCTAGAGGACTGTCCTACTTGAGGAGGAAATGTACCATGTTCAATTGAACCATTTTCTTATTCACTCAAACTGTTTATGGTGGTCTTTTTTTTGGTGATCCAAAGTATTTGTTTGACCGACCCTTTCTATGATAAAAGATGCATTAAAAGATTTCTGTTGATAGTGCATCTGCCTAGTGTTTGTGAAACATACATGTCTATATGATGGGTTTTCTATTTTACTGCTGAAATTATCCTCCTTTCAAAAAAATAAAAAAAAGGAAAGAACTGAAAGCTAACAGCCAATCGGGTTTTTACTTCCACCGAGTCCTTAGGTACATCTATAATGAAGGCAAACATTTTATGAATCCATTTCAGAATTCCTTACATCTACACAAGCCATTAAGTATTTTGCATCAGAGTTTTGCAGCTTTTGCACCACCACCACAAACCTCAAATGCCTTATACCTTGGTTTGGTTCTTGCAGGTTCCTTAATTTTGTATTGTTGCAGTAATATTAGGTGGAAACTAGAACTTTCCAATTGATGAATTCCACTGTCTATTCATCTTATGAAGTTTATTGCTTACTTGTTGTTTCTAGCATAGTGGGATCCACCTGTTGCGCATGGCTGGAATTGAGCATGTGTTACACAATCTCTCCTGACCACATGCGGAACTGTGTCACCTTTTACATCCTGTGATACACACACATTATATGAAACAATGAAAAAGATTAGTGTTCAAATGATTTTGATGGTCTTTTAGGAAGGTCAAATGTTGGGAAGTCATCCTTATTAAATTCTCTTACAAGACAGTGGGGTGTGGTACGGACATCGGATAAGCCGGGACTTACTCAGGTAGGCATGACTTCCAAATTTCAAACCATGCAGATTGCAGGATCTGTGGGATCCAGTTGGTGATTATGAACATTCTTTTGTAGACAATTAATTTCTTCAACCTTGCATCAAAGCTCTGCTTGGTCGATTTACCTGGATATGGTTTTGCATATGCAAAAGAAGAAGTTAAGGATGCTTGGGAAGAACTTGTGAGTATGCATGGAAAATTTGTATACATATAAGTTTTGCTATACTGCTGATGTCTTTCCAGTCAGAATTTATCCTCTTGATGTTAATATAACCCCTTATTTTGCAAAAGTGACTGTTCTCATATGCTCAAGACAGTTTTATTTGTATCATTCCCCTGGAACTCATTTGCTGTATAATGTTCTTTCTTTCAAATTGATTTTTTAAATTCAGACCACTACATGTTTTTGGTACAGTATTTGATTTTTTTAACACATCATTTTTTTTTTTGTTTCTTTTCCTTTTTTTTTTTTGATCGGTTGGTTCTGTATATTATTGGCAAAAAGAAAATGGAAAGGACCTTAAGTTGAACATAACTGAGGGAGGGCTGTATTTCTTCTCTCACACACCCAACACACTCATGCTACCCACTGAAGTCCCCATACAAAAGGCCGAGGATGCATCTGTGGATTAGGAGATGTCACACCACTAGGCTACCAGCACATTGGCAGCTGTACTTGTATTATTTCAATCAAGTTAATTTTCAGTTAATAAAGGAGTCACAGGGTCTTGCTTCAGCAAATATTTAGTTTACTAGAATGCTCAGTTCTATATGTGGGCAATCCATTCCAGACTGTTAATCTGTTGTGTCCCTATGGTTGAAGGTGCTCTAAAAGTCTCACAGTCAGAAGGCCTGAACTTCTGATTAATGGTCCTTTTCTGGAATCTTTTACAGCTGTCTATTTGGTTCAACCAATTGAAAAGTTAGGATCCCAAATCTGGCAGATATTTTGGACATCCCTGGCATGTATGGAGTTGATCTGTTCAGTGGTTTGGATCACCAATGCTTGGCGCCTCTTACTAAATTTGGTGGCCGGTAACCATTCCAATTAATGCAGGTTGTTGATACCAGATGGAGACTGACCATTTCTGTATGCTAATATATCATAAAATTATTTTTACACTTCAGCTAATTTTGAATATAGCAGAGATATGTGATTAAAGAATGATAAAAAGAGATGCTGTGGTTCCATTTTGCATTCAGCTGATGGTGCCAATGCCACACCACCACCCATATATTTTTTTGAACGGTACCACCACCCAATATGATAGAGGATAGATGACGAAGTCAAATCACAGTCACAAGAATGAGCAGCTATGCTACAGTATATTTGAACTGGTTCAGGGTTTGTTATCTTTCCAGCAGGAATTATGTAATTCATCTACCATAATTGATATCTATATATGATTTTTGAGGGATGATGGTTTGTTTGGTGATACAGAATGTTTATCTATGTGGGCTCCACAGTGAAAAGTTCAATTGTCAAATATATCCAAGATTGGAAATACATCCAATATTTGAACTTTTTTGCATGTTGATGATAACAATATTTAGTGATTTAGAATGTCCAATTGGTTCCACAGTGGATAGATCAATCCTCAGACATAATTGATAGTGAAAAATCCTCCTAATTTAGTACTTTGTAAAATGTTGTACGTGAATTATGGTTTTCACCAAGGTTGGAAAACTCATGACTCGGACTTTGACTCATCCAACACACAAAAAAATTGACTCGGAGAGAGTCAACGTGGTGACTCGAGAGAGTTAGTTTTTACAAATACTTAGAAATAGATCAAATAATTATAAAAAAATGTATCTATACACACACATTCATTTACTTGCATTCATGACAATCAATTCAAATTAGCATATGCAAGAAAAATAGCATATTACATAATTTTTAGTCCAAATGTTGAATGTAAAAGATCAAATATAAACTTTAAAATTACGTTTCATTTATCATTTTTAAATTGCTACCTCCAAACCTCAAGTGTAATTAATTAAAAATAAACTTCAATTGTTCAAAATCAAATCTACCTATCAAATGATTCATAATGCAAACTAATCAAAACAAGGTGACTAGGCTGAGTCCTCCCTATATATTTGATTCAGTCCATCAACAAAATGAGGTGACTTGGGAGTCAACATTGAGTTTTCCTACCTTTATTTTCTCTTTTCAGTCTATTTGCAGGCCATCCACAATTGGTTTGTGTTTCCCCAGAAGAAAAACGTTTGGTACGTAATTTACCCATAGTGGAATCCATCCCAATAGATGGGTTTGATGATGATGAATTTATCTGTATCCTTCAGATAAATCTGGACCACAAAGCCATTGGCCCAAATGTCCATGCACATACTCAAGACCTGAGGACAGTATTGCATGTTCTTGGGCTAGGGATCAAATAATTCCTCTTTCCATAATCATTGTGTAGCATAATTGCATGCCTCTGTCCTTTACTCCTTTAATTACAGAGCTATATCAGTTTTTTTTTTTGAATTGTGAGTTAGGCCAGATCTATCAGATGGTTCCTAGTAGCTTGAGATTTATTTTTTGAAGAAATAAATACACTGTTTCTGCTGAAACATGAAAATGTGTCAAAAGATATGTTTCGTAAGATTGGTGTCTTTGGCTTCTTACTAAGCTTGGAAGGCTGTCTCCAGACATCAATAGCTTATAGTTAGTTGCTTCATCCGTTTGATTGAAGGTAATATCATCAGTTTTTATACTGTATATTAATTACCATCGTCCTGTAGTCTGTATGTAAACTTCTTTGCCCTCTTTGATGCTGATTTGACAGACCAGATTCTTCATATTTTGCGAAAGTTGAAATGTAGATTGTAGTAATAGGATCATAAATCAGGGATTTAGATGAGAGAGAAGATGTGGGTTTCTAGAGAGAGAAGTGGTATGTTGGTCATTGTGACTAGTATAACCTTCTTGTTAACATTACAATAACAATAGTGTATAGAGAGTGTCCACATGGCTATGGAAAAAGAATATCAATGAAATCAAAATGCCCATTGCATTTCTACAGTGAACATGTTTTTGCCTTTTCTTATTTCAACATTAATATCTAAAAGGTCCTCGAATACTTCTGGAGACATTTCATAGATGATTGCATCCCATGCTCTATATATTGATGAATATATTATTATTATTATTATTATTATTATTATTATGGAAAAAGAATATCAATGAAATCAAAATGCCCATTGCATATCTACAGTGAACATGTGTTTGCCGTTTCTTATTTCAACATTAATATCTAAAAGGTCCTTGAATACTTCTGGGGACATTTCATAGATGATTGCATCCCATGCTCTATATATTGATGAATATATTATTATTATTATTATTATTATACCTTTTATCCTGGAGGAATATTCACCTCATCAGATGCTCTCTAACATGCAAAACTTAATGATAAGCCTAGTTCTTTAGGGTGCAGTCTGTACCCCAATTCACAATTGGTTTGTATCTTTCGCGGAGTCACCATTAAAAAAAGAAAAGAAAAGAAAATCTTTTGGCAGAATTGACACTATTTGTACAATGCTTTTGGGGTGCAGCGCCAAATACCAACCATTTGCTGTGCCAAATACTTAAAGTGGAATGAGTAACCATCCATATCATGTCAAAATATTCAAATCACTGGTCACTCAGGGCAAGCTCAGATGCTGCTTCAATTTTACTGACTGAAAAAGGATTCACCCACAATTCTTATTTGTGACTGTATGGCATCTATTCCATAATCATATGATCTAGGATTCTAGTTTACACTTTAACAAATTTTCAATGCCATAGGTAAAGGAATATGTGTCCACCCGAGTTGGTTTGAAAAGAGTCTGCCTTCTTATTGACACCAAATGGGGTATGAAGCCAAGAGATCTTGAACTCATCGACTTGATGGAAAGGTAGATTTGACATCCATGGTTTATGTGCTAGCTGCACCCTTTACATGTCAATTGATTTTTCAAGTATTACTCTGCTAGCTGCTAGCTGCTAGTTTAGTAACCAACACTATAGAAGATGTAATATACAATGCTTGGCCGCAATGGACTCTGCTTACTTGTTTGGCCAATGAACAGTACAGCTGTGGTTCCAGTGGGCCTCATCAGAAATTTATCATGTTTCTATCTCATCTATGAGATGTTCCTAGCCATCTGAATGTGTATTTCCTCAATGAAGGACATGCTCATGGTATTTCCGGGGAGACGTGATCTACATGTCACATATTTGCTTAACTTCATGAAGCCTCTCTTTTCTTGGCTCTGACTGTTGAGCTTGTGCTGGCTCCTTTAATGTCACTTTGATAGACGGAACCGCTAGAATTAACCACTATAGCTATGTGATTCTAACAACATTCCCATATTCCATGCTATTTCAGATCTCAAACAAAATACCAAATTGTATTGACCAAGACTGATACAGTTTTTCCTATAGATGTGGCACGCCGTGCTATGCAACTTCAAGAGGTGAATATTGTGCATATTGGTTGTTGATTTCCCTTGAATTTAGTTTTATTTTATTGCCTATTCCTTCAAGAGCTTGACTTGGGAATGATCCCACTCATGTCACACTTCACAGAGCCTCAAGACAAATAAGTCGGTAGTTAACCCCATGGTATGTTTATCTTTTTGTTTCTAATTTCATATACTGAAAATTTCCTTTGTACAGTGATTTAATTACTGGTGATTTTTAAGTGCCATATATTTGATGGTATCAACCCTAAAAGCCACTAATTGGACTATTTTTTGTGATGGACCTAGACTATGCAATTAGTAGACCATCAAAGCCACAATTCTCAAACCCCACCATGTAACTGGCACTTTTTATCTGCTGCCTGCTTTAGATCATAACAATTTTTGTTTTGTTTTTTCTTTTTAAAGTATACATCTCTTAAACCATATTATTTCTTTGAACTCTTCCCTCGATGATCATATGAAAAAAGAGAGGAAAGTTTAGAGCAAACGTCCAGGATAAATTGATCATGAGGGAAAAAAAGAAAAGAAAAAAGAGAACAAAGTTGCAGGGTAAGTCAGCTTGTTGCTGCAACTTTTTACCATGTGATGCGCTGTTAATTATTGGTCTAGAATCCAGATTGATTGCACAGCCACCAGTCACGTGTTTTAGGATTGATACCATTACGTTGATACTGCACTCTGGACCTGCCTCTTGTAAGAAGAACCTAACAAGAAAATCTCTCATTTATGGTCCTAGATGATGGTAAGCTCCAAGTCTGGTGCTGGCATCCGTAGCCTAAGATCTGTGCTTTCCAAGATTGTCCGTTTTGCAAAGTAAAAGGTAAGAGCTACATTTTTTTCTTTGATTTTGAATGTCATTACTGGTTCATATTTTTTAATAAGTAACACTATTTTTTTATTATTTATGCTTAGCTGAACCCACCCATTATATTAACAGGTGTTACATGGAAATGACTGGTTTTGAGCCCTCTGGTGAGGCTTCTTGTTTGTATCTACAGCCATTTTTCTATGTTGGACAAACGATGTGGTAAATTCCTACTCATTACGTGCTTAGTATTGTCCCAGGTGTACCATGTTTCTCTTTTTATCTCTGGTACATGGGCAATGATTTTTTGAGGATGATTTTCAAGGATCATAAATGGGCTAGTTTGGGCTGCACTTTTGGATGATGGTTTACTAGGTTTGAATATCAGTGGGCAGGCATTGGCTGTACTAATTTGCTAGAAGCCTACAGTCTGGCCTAGGCCTTCTGTGTAGAGTGAGCTCGCTTGGCAGGGTTGGATCCTTATCTGGGCTGAGTAAAATCCCAGATGGTTCTAGCCCCAGCCTTTTTGCAACTGACCAAGAATCATATTGACAATTTTATTTTACTTTTGAAGTTGTACCATTGATACCACCACCGAGAATATCTTCTACTGCATGTTAGAGTTGATCAATTAAGACCTTTTATTTATCTTTTTTTTAATAGGCAATTTGGCTTAAACCTCTCACCTTGGGTTATGACAATGAGAAGTATTAAGGTCTCTCATCCTTATAGAGAGCCTTTTCAATCCAAAGTAATCAATAATCCAAAGTTATCTCTGGAAAGTTGTAGGTATAACAAGGAGGTGGTGATTCCTTTTATATATGTATTTATTTTCCTTCTTTTTGAAAGAAGTTTAATGAAAGCAACCCAAGGAATGTCAACGACTGTACTTTTGCCTTGTTATGATTCTCATAAGATAAAGAAATTCCCAAGACATCTATGTGAGCACTCAATTACTGGTAAAGATTATCTTACTTTTTTTAGTGTTCACGAACATTAATGGCCATTTGTCTAGTTCATATTGAACTCCTAGGAATCGATGAGAAGAGGCTTCAACGCGGGTGAATGATCAGCTGTTGAGACTTTCACGGGCCATCAATGTTATGCGATTTAATTTACTGGTGTAGAGGGTAGTCTGTCATTGATGCGCTTCGGGATGAGAGCACGAGCAGACCATTACATGCATAAAAAAGAGAAGATTCATATAGTCATCTCTGGACAACCATTCTTGTTAGTAGGGTGGAGTAGAGGTGCCTGACCACTTGCCATTCGGCTGGAGTGGGTGCGGACGAAATGTTCCACTTATTGGCGTTTTTTTGTTTTCTCTTCCTGATCCGCACCAAGTGTGAAAACTCCACCTCTTCTAGGTTTGCACAAGAGTGCATAAAATGCAATGATTTCTAGGGCAAGCCAAGAATCATCATATGCTTCTATGTTTTCCACTAAGCTATTGTGAAGTTGTGAGCCGGTACACCTCTTCTATTCTATTGGCGCATTTAATATATATATATATATATATATATATATCATTTACAAAATAAAAACCATAGATATGGAGGACATGTTCTTGTATCATGGGCCTGCTCATGTGGAATGGAGAACGTAGAACATTTGAAGGAGAGAGTAATAGAACCACCATGACGTTGAATCATGAAGTGGACGGTCAATTTTCTTGGAGAATAACTCATTCTTCAAATTGCATTACCTTTTGACTCTTCCCCCTTTATCAAACAAATTCATGCCTCACTGTAGAAAGCAGGCAAGAAAGGGACGCGTAGATAATAGATCAACCCATTCAACGGTTGGTGCTACCTCAAACATACAAGTGTGATCCCCTCTATTTAGAACTGGCATTGTAAGTTAACTTTACCCAAACCCTTTTGAAACTATATATTTCGTGATCCAAGAAACCACGCTGATACAGCCGTGTGAAATGGGTGTACAACTGAGGGAAAGACAGTGAGCGCCCTTCAACTATGCGACTCATGTCTCAATTGGTACTAAGAGTGACAAATGAGACATCTATTTTTCCTTTATTGTCTATGCATTTTAGGCACGATCAGCATTTTTTCTTTTCACGAGAAAATAAGATGGATGAGATAATCCTGGAGGGAAACAAAAAATCAGGGAAATGCTTGGTGGTGTCATGGAAGCGATAGTAAAATTTCTTGAGGGCCATCATCAACCATCTCCCTTGAAAAATAAAGATGCGGGGAAATCAATCTCCAACCCTGACTCTTTAAAGTTGGTTAATTTCAACTTGAAAACCAGTAAAAAGAAACGCATCATTATTTTCTGAGTTGTATGTCAAATAAATAAATAAATGAATGAAAACTCATCCACACTCTTTGAAGTGGCTTAAGTGTCAAAGGCTCTTTTCACCGAAAAAAAAAAAACAAAGTTGTCAGGAGCATTTTTTTCTCAACTTTCAAGAATTATTGAGACAGATATATACATTGCAAGTTGATCGACATGAGGGTGCGGAAGATGATTTGGTAATTTCCTTTCGCATTAGAGACGGTGCTGAGCCAACTTTGTGATTGTGATGATGGGCGCCACATTGTCATGTTTTTTCTATAATTTTTATAAACAGGACTTGTGGTCATAGTTAGCTAGACTGAATGAAATGAAGTTCATGATGAACTGGTCACAACTGAAAACTATTAAGTGAACATTGTAATCGATTTTGATATTTCAAGCTGCATGCTCATACTTGAATATTCTTGATCCTTCCTTTTCCAATCTTATGCAACGGAACCCACATTCAAAATCATAAATCATAAAAAATAAATAACATCAATGTGAAAAGCCTAACCCATATACTGATGTTCCGCACATTGGATGACTTAAAAAAAATGGTATTACAGTAACGGACTATATTGTAAATAAAGGCCCCCAGATTTTCCAAGCTGAGCAATATCTGGGGCATCATTCTATCTTTAGTGGGGCAACCAAACCAACGGTGTGGATTACATGTTACAAAATAAAGATCCAATGATCCCATGTATAGTCGTCAAAAGGAAGCGTATTATGAGAGAATGAGTTAACAACGATGTCTGCATTTCTGCTCCTAAATTCAGTGGTTCCAGCGGAGTGTTCGCCTAACATTTGAACCTACCTTTTATGGGCATGGCCATGCCTTCCAGGAGGGTAGAAATATTAGTTTCTGCTATGCCACTAACAATAACTGTGTTCTCTTGCGTGTGCTTGTGTGCGCATTCACATGATTTCGTCAAGCCTTACAGTCGGTCATAGCACAGGTTAATAAATGTTGTCCTGTTTTTGTTTCTTCTCAATGCAATTTACAATGGTCTGTTCTGTGTTCCTCCCCAACATGTACCAAAATTGAATTTAATGCAGAAGCAGAATCATACATTTTGAAAATGAAAGAACGTACATAATGTCCTGATCAAACATGAAAGTCAAGTCCCATGACAAATGGAGATATCCCCAGTTGTATGCGACCAAAAAAACATAAAATGGTAATATGATATTACACATTCTTTATGTCAAGACTAATGTATTAGGAAAGTGGTGCTACTGATTGTGTATGTAATTCAGTTAAGTTGATTATTATGAAAACCCACACTCAAGAAAAGAAACCAAGACTCAAGAAAAACTTCTGCAGTGTTTTACGACCCCAATGGATGTCATTTTTCAAGACAGTAATAGCAGGTTCTTTTGAGTTCTCTTCCCTTCCATCATTCACAGTTTCGCCAGGCGCATCATCACGCAGTTTTTCTTCAGGCACACCATTGCAAGTCATAATGGTTTTCTCTTCCAGCGGGCTATTCTCATTGGAAGGCTCAGGTTCTTGCTTCTCACATAACTGAATTTTTAATTATGTGACACATGGAAAAAAAAAGAAGAAAATGTCAATGTCACAATTTTGCCCCGTCCACGGAAAATGCATGTTGTCATGACTGGCTTGTTTCTGTAGAATTTCTAGTGCACAAACCCAAAACCCAGCCTCGTCGATTTGTAAACAGTGCTTCGTTAGTTGCTGTTTTAATTATGATTGATTGAGGAGAATTAGTGAAGTTTGTGCTCAGTATGAGAGTCAAATCTACATTGATGATGCTTCAGCTTCTAATCTTATAACCAAGTTCATTCAAGGTTCATTCACTAATGTTTAAATGACACTGAACTTCACACATGCGGCCAATCATAAACAATCAGAAAGGAGAAAAACAAAAGATGGCAATATTGCAATTATACCAAAGTAGATTAATACAAATGCTGGATCCAATGCTTTGTTCTGTGTGGGGTAATTGATACTACGGGATGTATCTAGGCAAATTCTACCACTTCCACATTCAGGCATCATAGATTTTGATGACAACAAGAACTCCCAGGCAATGGCAATGGCCACAAAACATGTCTTATTATGGAAAATTGGAAACATAAGCAGCTATGCAACTCTAAATCAGTAAGGGTAAAGGAGACTCAATGGAAGTCAATCACTTGTTAAGGATGAAATGAAAAATGAAAAACCATGTCCCACTAGACAGTTACCTCAGATTTGTGGAAGTCACTAGCTTCATCAGTGGGGTCATCAGTGACCATGCCATTTGAGACTTCTTTAGCAAACTCTTCTTCCATTCCCAACTCTGGTGAAGGAGCCAAGCCAGGAACCAGAACAGGAACTCCTTCGTTGACTGTGAGGATCTCTTCATCTTTCACGCCTGTTGGGTTGTCATTTATTATCGCTCTGCCGTTGCTTTCTATAATGCTCTCTGCAAAGATTGATTCCGTCGTTGGATTAGCCACCATTTCATCTATTGGCACTAGCATAGGTTCCACAGCCTGAAAAATTGGTTTCTCTGTCAGATTATCCGTAACTTCCTCTTCCTCCTCTGTAATTTGCTGAAGTTCTGCATTAACTTCCTCTTCCTCCTCGGTAATTTGCTGAAGTTCTGCATTAACTTCCTCTTCCTCCTCTGTAATTTGCTGAAGTTCTGCATTAACTTCCTCTTCCTCCTCTGTAATTTGCTGAAGTTCTGCATTGACTTCCACTTCCTCCTCTGTAATTTGCTGAAGTTCTGCATTTCCCCAATCTTCCAGAACAACAATTGTTTTACTGGTTTCCCAAGTATTTAGGATTCGGTCTGGGTCAGGCTGCCATTCAATCTCTCCAGTAATTCCTTTAAGTATGAATTTGAATTGAATTGTTTTCCCAACAGGTATATCCTGCACAAAACGGAAAAAGAAGATATCAGAAATTGAAGTTCTATACAGCTTCTTCTCTTTATCTGACTTCTTACCAGCTCAACCGACCAGACATGGCCATCAGACCAATCCAAAGGTACTGCATTCTCTGGGTCCCAGAGACCAAACATGGGATCTTCTCCAGTGAGGAGAAACTGCTGACCAAATTGGCATTCTTTCTCTAATTGGAATTTTACGTGAACAGTTTTTGTTTGATCTGAAAAACAGAAGAGTTCTATATTAGGATCAGATAGCCAAGGAAGCAAAAAGGGACAAATTAACTTTGCTGGATACATCGTAAACCAAAGAACTTACTTGTTACTTGGACCAGATTGTCCTCTGTGTCTATGGCCTCCACATCTGCCTGCATTCATGAATTTTATACGATCAAAACTGAAATCAAATCAGCTAACTTTTGGAAGTCACACAATCAATTTTGTAAAAAAAAAAAAAAAAGAACACAGTTATATTGAAGTACATATCAGAAGAGAACCAAATGCTTCACATTGACAGGTAAACAGAGGAAATTGCAGTAAGTTTAAGTAAAAACTTCAATGTCATTTTACATTTCTCAATCACCATTTAAAGTTAATATCAGTCACCTGATTACCTCTGATGTTTGTATACACCTAAAGATCTTTCACAGCATGCTTTCAAGTGACATTATCATATATCATTCATTAAGGCATCCCCTGATGCTTTTTACCTAAATCAAAATTGGCTATATACCGGAACAATGGGCTACATTGCAGCTTAGACACAGGCCAATATCTATTTGGGGGCACAAATGGCTTAGAAACATCATCACCACAGAATTCCCTTATCTATTTTCTGCATCATCTCAAAACCACAGCAGAATAGACATTCGACAACCATTTTTTTCTGCTAAGACATCAAGTGTTGGTTGCAGTTTGGGTACATCCAAGCACTTAGCTACCAGTCAAATCCATCTTCAAAATTCAATCACATTCCATCTTATTTCTGATCAGAATCTGAATTTGATCGTTTTACCTTTTTTAAATCTCCTATGTCAAAGAAACAAGAAAAGCACAATCAAACCCTAATCTAATTAAAGAAAGACAAATGGGGCTACCAGAAGTACTAATATAAATGATCAAATGTAGTTTTCATGTAGAGTAATATAAATGATTCAAAAAGTGAGGTAGAGTAATGCAAGAATCTACACCAGCTACAATTCATGGTGAGTGGTTTTGAACCAATGGTCGACAAAGCAAGATGTAGGCCCCAAATCAGATCTGCTCCATACTAACTTTGTCCCATCATATATCCGGAAACATTGTCATCATCTCAATCACCGAAAAATGAAAAACACACTTCAATTACTTTATTAACAAATGCACCTCAAAGACCAAGATAACACAATAAGAACAATGAAACCCTAAAACAGCGAATCCAGAGTCTGAGAAGAGAACCAAAAATCGAAGCTAAAAAGAAAATAACCAAATGAGGAACATGACGAACGATCAAGTTAACGACAAAGCGTTAATCAGATTCGATGCGTGTGGATGTCTTGCCCGTTTTACAGACTTCATGGTAAAGGAACTTTTGCAGATACTAAAAAAATGTAAAAAGCGCGATCCGCGCAACACGGTGATTGAAAATCCAGCTCCACGAGAGAAGCAGGCCTAAGCAACATAATCAAAACACTTGCAATTTGGTTACATCTAAACGCAACCTGACATCAAACAAAATGAAGATAACTATGAAACTTGGCGCTGCAAAGATGAAAAAAATCAGCAATCGAATCCAAGAAACTCTAAAGAAATTAAAAGACCGAAGATCACAAAAAAGCAGATCACAGGAACTCATTGGAATCACTTATAACAACCAGAAATTACAGAACAAACATCAGATTTAAATGATTAAAGAGCCTCCGTATTTATCGGAAGAACTAAAAACAACTAGGAAACTGGCAGTGCAAATAGAAAAAAAATCAGCAATCGAACAGATCAAGAACTAAAGAAATTGACAAACTTCAAAACACCAGCAACCGAACAGATCAAGAACTAAAGAAATTGAAAAACTTCAAATTACAAGAACTAAAGAAATTGACGAACTTCAAAAAACCAGCAATCGAACAGATCAAGAACTAAAGAAATTGAAAAACTTCAAATTACAAGAACAAGATCACAGGATCGCAATAGGATGACTTAAAATAACTGGAGATGAACTGAAAAAATCCGATTAAACTTATTGAAGAAACGAATAACAGTGGAAAACAACACAGAGAGTAGGAGATCGGATCGAGAGAAATATCAGAAAATCGAATCCGAAACTTTGCAACATACAATGCAAAACTAAGAGAATCGAATCATGAAATCAAAACAACTTATAAATCGCAAAAAGAAGAGGAAGATGAGAACAACATACCTCCAATTCGGCCGAAATAGGAGACGATTGTGTCACAGACCGAATCAGCTTCTGCTGCAGAAGGATCGACCTCGCAGCAACTGAGAGACCGGAATCAAGCTTAGGAGATGAAGCGAATCGGGTCGACACCTTGAAAAATGCTCTCGAATTGGGGCTCCTGAAGGAGCGATCAGAGAAAATCGTCTTCAAAGTCGATGAAGAGCTCTTTAGGGCATCCATCAATGCCTACACGAGTTCGTCTTTCTTCTCTCTCACACAGACTCTCTTCTTCCTCTCCTTTCCTGTTCTACTACTGCCCTGCTTTTCGTGTTGCAGAACCTCACTCTCTCTCAATGTTTTTCGTCTCTTCTTGCTGCATCGTTTTCAGTGGCTGTGATGGATTTATATAAGAGTGGGGACGGAGAGGGCACGTGGACGGACAGATTGAAGGGAGCGTAGCGAAATGGAAGGTGGAGATGGAGACTGACTATGTTGTGGATTGGCGGGAGCATTAAATGGGGCTTTGTGAAGTGGAGAGTTGAGCGGTCGACACGTGTAGTTTCAGTTATGGTCGAGCTGTTCCTCGGCTTCTGTTATACGTTGGCCCGCGGTAGCAGCAACGGGTGAATCGAGAAATCAGGAACCGTACGAACCGTCCGCGAGTCCAGATCGCTCTCGCTCACTCACTCTTTCCGCTCCCCAGTCATAAGAGGCGAGAAGAATCTATGGGGCCCACCACCAATTGAGAAATCTAAACCGCATAAAATGCCCGCCCTGCTATTTTATGGGATGTAGCCAAATACGGTTGGTCTCAATAAATTAGAGGAGCACTGTAATAAGGTTTTAGTAAATCCTCAATTGAGCGTATCATAAATAATCATGATGGAGCTATAAAAAAGTTTACCCGGCTTCCGGATGGGTCTGGAGGGATTATTAGTCTAGCCCAAACGGGTTAAGAACCCTCTTATAGCTAAATAAAATAAAAAAGATCAGAAGATGTTGAGCTGGGCGTTGCCTCATCCAATTGGGCCCCACAATTGTAAACAGTCCTGATCTAATGGTGGCCGTTCACTCTGATGAAAATTGCTGCCACAAATAGTATGTACTTTCTCAATGAGACTGATATATTTTTCAAATATATAGTCAGAAAATGAAAATATTGAGAGAAAACATCAGAAATTGAAATAAAGATGGAGAGATTAGATAAAAATAAAAATAAATAAATATGCTTTGGAAGGAATTTCTTTGTTGGTTTTATAGTTATTGTTTTACTTATTTGGAAATTAATCTATTTTTAGCGCATTTTACCATATGAGACCTCAAATTCGAAAATAATCAGACAGTTTGTATAGATTTAAATTTCTTAAAACAGGGGCACTAAATGGATTAAGATGCAGAGTTCTTGTGCTAAAATAAAGTTTGCACCATTTGTAGTTGGTAGAAAGGGCTCAAGATTACAAAATCCAAACTGGCCAAGTCCATTCCTTCTTTAATATTTTTTTTTTGGGCATTGCATAGGATCCCTTTTATTTCCAACAGAGTGGGGATTTACAATCATGTCTTTTGGATGCAATTACTCTCATTTGACTCTAAAACATATCAGATTAATCATGTGTTGATCCAACAGTGGGCCACACCTTTATTAGAGTAAATTGAGGTTAGTATCAATACAAAAAGGGATGTGATTCAAACTGACTGTATTTAGTAATGTGGTATGATGCTTTCTGTTACTATAAAATTGTGCGTTGATATGTAGCATAAATGTGTCATTAATGCAGCAATGGGGATACAGATCCCATTCCCAACCTTAGCATGAAATAATAAGAAAGTTACAGAGGAATCTTTTAATTGGAAGGAAGCAGAGAATTTGAGATCTCGGAAATGTAGTATGTTTGTTTGACCATGAGATAACTAATTATTTTCGAAATCAATGAAGTAACTGAAGACTTCATCAACAAAAGATGAGGGATTGGGTCCACTGGCAGCAGAAGAAGATTTTATAACGAAGTACAAATATATATAGTTGTATTTATAACGAAGTACAAAAGACGAGGGATTGGGTCCGTCAGGCTGATGGGTTGGTGTGAAATAAGTCTAGTGGGGCCCGTCTAGTGGGGCGGGCGGGTGGGTGGGCCGGCTGAATGGGAAGTATGGGCCCAACCTTACCGGAACCTGATTCTAAAAAGTCTCTCTTAGACATTTATAGGAGATAGGGGTGTACACGAATCGGATGCGTGTGGATTAGGTTAAATTCGTCACCAATCCGTTACCTACGGATTGCTGGATTTTGAATCCGTCACCAATCCGTGATTGTTAAAATCCAATCCCATCCGTTGAGGACCAGATCGTACCGGATTAATTCATTCAATCCGTTGAATCTAATGTTAAAGAGAAGAGATCTAACAATAAAAAAAATAAAATACAAATTACAAATATATTTAGACCCCTTAAGTTTAGACCTCTTAACTTATATTTAGACCCCTTATGTTTTATATATATATATATATATTTATTTAATGTTAACGGATTGGATTGGATTGAATCCGCGGATTGAGGGTGAAATCCGTTATCGATTCGTTGTTAACGGATTATAAGATTTTCAATTTGTTACCAATCCGTTTACCTTTGGTTTGGTTAAAAATCCGTGGATCCGATGGATTGGATTGGTTTTACGGATCGGTGGATTTTTTGTGCACCCCTAATAGGAGAGGAAGATTTTAGGGGAGAGAGATTTTCTCATAGGGGATTCCCACAGTCGCACGGGGTCCACCCCTTTTGGCCTGATGATGATTTGGGTCTGGTGGGCCGAAGCCCGTTGCATGTTTATGCTCAGAACCCCACAATGGGCTGGATTTGGGCTAAGGATACTAATCCCATTATTTTGCCCATTTATGTTTTATTGAATGTGAATGTATATAATATACATACCAAAAGGAAATTATATTAACATATAACTGGGATGAAAACTAATTGAGTTCGGATGGAAATTATATTGTTTTTGGGCCTGAATTAGGTGCACGTTATAGGACCTATACTCGTTCCTAAATTCATATTAACAACCCAAACCCAGATCCAGAGCCAGACTTGAATTAAGTGCCCAGTCTAGATCCAATGATGGCCCAATTAGTTATATACAAGTATCATACAATATATATACTTTTTTTTTTGGTAAACTACATACATATACTTATAATGTAGTAAGATAAATCAAGTAAACATGTAAAACTATGATTATGGCATCGGGTATTTGGGTCATCAGATATGAAATCCATGGACCCAATTTTATTCCGGTCTCGGCAGTGGATATACCTAGTCCTGAATAATGGGTCCAAATACTGGACCCATGCCCAAAGTGTGTAGATCCATGCGGTACTTGGAGGCTTGGACCCAAACCTAAAAATATCAATATGGACTTGGATTTGAAGAAGGAACCGGACTACAATCAAGGGCTTGTACTTTGGCCAATTACCTTTTTACTATTATTATATACTAACCTAAAGGGATAATTTAGTTGGCGTAGGACCACGGTTTGCACCCGAATGTTATAGATTTGAAACTGCACTACCACATTAGGGCTACATGAGAGTTTATCCGGCTTCCCTCTGGGACTCGGAGCAATTACACATGTCAAATGATCTGTTGTGCACCATTTACATTGAACTTGGGTGTGTCCCTAAATCAACTTGGGGGTGCAAACTTGAGATTGGGGTCCACGTAATGCAAGACAATCCTGGCGAGGGACTGACTAGAATGATCCATGTAACATGCCGCGCAAAAGATGAGTCACTGTAAATCTTTCTAACCTATTGGACGTTGGTAGTCTAGTTTCTTAACTTTTTAACATTCACCATAAAGACATCCGTAGTTTGAGTTTTTAATCAAACAATGAGTAGCAATAAAATAAGTGTCAAGTTATGGTGAGCATTCATAAGCGGATCACCTTAGAAGTCTGGATCACCTATTGCTAGGCTCATGGTGAGCGAACTAATTATGGTGAGCCATGCCATCCAAAACCCATGTCAAAATCATATTAGTTTTTTATGATGTGACTCATTGTGATTGGTCCACTCACGGTGGACCTGCTTCAAGTGTGATAGGTGATCCAAACTCCGGAAGAAAATAAAGATATGAGCACTAAGCAGAAGTGAACAATGTATGTTCCATCAAAATTATACAAATATTAATATAACTAATGTCACTATGCTTGCATGAAGGCCTCTTCAGATATGAATAAATCAAGTGTTTGTTTCTTTATTGAAATTCATTGAATTTCTGAATTTTCAAATATAGTGTTGTTCTAAATCCTCCTTCATACATGACCACCAAAAAGCAAAGGGGTTGGGATTCTATGAATTCCAAAGGTCAATTGAGACATTTTAGATGACTGAAAATTTGAAATTCCAGTAAAGAAATATAACATTTGTAAATACCCGGGACAAGCCATCATGTCACGTCATGTTATGAATTCCTCAGCATAGTAAATTCTTATAAGAAATTATAGTAAAGAAATAAACCCTAAGTGCGAGTATGAGAAACATTTGTTATAGAAAATTTCATTTTGCCCTTGCGTGATTAGTGTAAAAAAGTTGAAACCATTTCATGGAATTTTTTTTTTATAATAAAGCAAAAACACCACCTAGTTATTGTAAAGTATAAAATTTCCATTTTGAACGTTGGACCCCATACCTCTAATTCTCCACCAGAACACCAAATGTTTGTTTCTTTGAATGTAATTGAATTCTTAATACGATTGAAAAAACTAAGGTAAAGATCTATGAATGACTATCAAATAATCTTCTCTTCAGTAAAAATAAATTAAGAGACAATAGAAAATAAGTACCCAACCCTCACGGCCTCACCAGAGTAAAATAAAACCTACTACCCCCATCTTTATCCTTCCTGGTTCAATTCTTTAATAATTTTTCTTTAAAACCAATCTTAAGATTCATACCCTGAGGGGGGCATTGTGATTTTTTAAGGGGTGAGGGTAACATGAAAAAAAAAAAAAATTCCTAAAATGTTCAGTACATTAATAGCGATGTGGTACAACTCATGCTGACCAGTATTTCATTATCTTCTTCCATCAAGTGGCACTTAATTAATGAAAATGGTAGTGGATGGGATCGTCTTTTGGTCGATGGTCTGCTTTTTGATAAGTTCCACCGCTCATTTTCTTGACTTCTGGTTGTAGCATTGTTATAGTTCAGTTACTTCAGTAAATCTGTGTTGGTTCCGACGTTGTACATGTGAGTCCCAGAAAGGAAGAAGTAATTAACAACTTAAAATTGGGACGTTTGGATATGGCCTATGAAACCAAGGTTAAGCTTGGTGATGCCATTAGCCTATTTGAGAACCGCCTAGATCTCTGCTAGGTCCTGTTCTTTTATTAGAATTCTTGATAGGAATTCAGGTTGTCTGGAAATTTAGAATTCCTATTAGGAATTCTGTGTTTCATTATCAGAATTCATGGGCATTTTAAATTCCAGACATTTGAAATCCCAAAAAACTTAGCATTTGAAAAACCACTTTAACAAGGAGGATTTGAAAATCTCACTTGACAAAGAAATTTCGGAAGAGGTACGACGGCATTCCAAAAACTCAGACAAAAATTCAAGCCATCAATGAAATAACGAATTTAAAATTTCAAAATTTAGCATCATTTCATATACTACCATTTAAAATTTTCAGATAACCACCTATGAATGCTAAGTAAAGAAACGTACCTTACATCCAACTTAAATTCTAATTCCGGAAGACTTTTATCTTCTGTTCTCTCACTGCATTACTACTGCTTGAAAAAGTAGGTTGATGGTCGAGTTCTCCACCCAAAAGAGCGGAGATCAATTTCCAGTGCATTTAATGCTGGCAACTTTTTGCCAGGTTGGGTGGTCCTTTTTCAAAGGGCATTCACTGCTGCTGCCTGGGTAGTTATAGCTAGCATCCTGATAAAGAAAAGCACGAGCAACAGTTTTCATGGGAACTGTTTGGATGAATGAGGGGACCCCACATGCGGGGGGATCTGTTTTAATTAGTCCGGATCGATCTGTTTTAATAAGTCTGGATCCCCTGCTGCAGTTATTAGGCTTGAAAGCGTATAATAAAATTTCTAAAATTACATCGTGCAGTCCACGTAAATATAATCCCAGCTTTTTTTTTTTTTTTTTTTTGATATCATAGGGTTTCCAACCCTTTGGGTTGGACTAATCCCTCCGGGCCAGAGGGAAGTCGGGTAAACTCCCCTGTAACCTCAGTGTGGTAGTGCAGTTTCGAACCTACAACCTCCGGGTGCAAACCGTAATCCTAGGCCAACTGAGCTACTCTTTGAGGCTAAAATATATATAATCCCAGCTTGGTAAAGAATAGTTCCATCTCATCTACACATGCATCTATAGATGAGATGAGTTTGAACTTTTAACGGTCAGGATCATCTCAATCCGGGACAGAGAGGATCCGGACTCGGTTTTAATGTCATGTAACTTACAGGCCATATAAAAGCTCTCCGAACGTTTTCGATGCTTTACAGCAGTCCCAGCTCGCTTTTTAACGTCTCCATGAACGTGAACATTCAATGCTAGTGTAGTGCCCAGCTCCTGTTACCTTCTCTCTTCAACGTCACCGACGAAAATCAACCACTTCATTCAACTGCCATCTACCCATCCAACGGTTTAAATCCTCTGGGACACAGCATCACCATCACAATCACAGGCATCTACACTCTTCCCCCTCCAGAAAGAGAGAATATAAGACGAATAGCTTCTGCAGCTACACAGATGGAGCTTCTTCTACAACTATCATGGCTTGCTGGGCATTTTGGTCATTTTCCTTCCATGCCATCCTCCTCATCTCCCTCTCCGAAACCGCCACCATCACTCCATTACGAAACGAGAGGGACCGGCTCGCGCTGCTCGCCTTCAAAAACGAGATAGCAGGCGATCCGCTTCAAGCCCTGAGTTCATGGAACGACTCGCTCCATTTCTGCGAGTGGCGGGGCATTACGTGCGGTAGCAAGCACCGACGAGTCCGCATCTTGAACCTCACGTCTCTCTCTTTGGCAGGACTCCTCTCTCCCCACATAGCGAACCTCTCCTTCCTCTCAAGCATCGACCTCTCCACCAACCGATTCCATGGCCGAGTCCCGCACGAGCTCGGCCATCTGTTTCGGCTTCGTCGACTCAACCTGTCCTTTAACTCTTTCCAAGGAGAAATCCCAGCCGCTGTAAGCAACTGCTCCAAGCTCTTTAGCTTAGACATTTCGTCGAACAACCTTGTGGGGAAAATCCCACCGGAGCTCGGTTCCTTGCCTAATCTCAAAAGCTTATCTCTTTACAACAATGGTCTTACTGGAAGCATCCCGCCTTCACTTGGGAATCTCTCGTCGCTCCTTCTAATATCTCTAGCAGGAAATGAGTTGGATGGAAGCATTCCAGACGATCTAGGCCGGATTGTGAACTTGCGCTTCTTTCAAATCTCTCGGAACAAGCTGTCTGGTACGATACCTTCTTCCATTTACAATCTTTCCGATATTTATATGTTTTCGGTGACGGATAATCAGTTACATGGAACACTTCCTTGGAACCTAGGCCTCACTCTTCCTAATCTCGAGCTGTTTTATGTGTCGAGAAACCGGTTTACGGGTTCGATTCCAGTCTCGTTGTCCAATGCCTCGTTGCTTGAAGAGCTTTATTTTATTAATAACGATTTCACTGGAGGGGTACCTATGGATCTTGGAAATCTGCGACTTCTACGTATACTGACTGTTGGGGGTAATCGAATGGGGACTGGGAAAGCAGAGGACTTGAAATTTGTTGATTCATTGACGAATTGTAGCTATTTGCAGAGATTTGGGTTTCAGGAAAATCATTTCTCTGGGCCTTTTCCCAATTCCATTTCTAATTTCTCCACCCAACTGGATTGGTTAGCTATTGGGCAGAATCAGTTATCTGGAAGCATTCCTGCAGGGATTGAGAATCTGGTGAACTTGCGCTCACTTTATTTGGACAATAACCTTCTCACAGGCGAAATTCCAGTTGCTTTTGGGAAGCTTAGGAATCTTCAAAAATTGGCATTGTCGGGAAATGGGTTTTCAGGGGAAATTCCGTCCTCTATGGGCAACATGACTGAACTGATCCATCTCCACTTGGATGAGAACAACCTAGAGGGAAGTATACCTTCAAGTCTTGGGAATTGTCTGAAACTTAATCTTTTGAACATTGCTCAAAACAAATTGAGTGGCACAATACCAAAACAGGTGGTGAGCATCTCTTCTATGTCAATCTCGCTCAACTTAGCACGAAATTTGTTGACAGGGTTCTTACCATTAGAAGTGGGTAGCTTGAAACACCTTCAAGAAATAGATGTTTCGGAGAATAAATTAACCGGTGAAATTCCACAAGAACTTGGTGAATGTAAGAGCTTAGTCCTCTTATGCTTGCAAAGCAACTTCTTCAATGGAACCATTCCTTCATCTTTGAGTAATTTGAGAGGTGTTGAAGTATTGGATCTTTCACACAATAATTTGTCCGGGCGAATTCCAGAATTTCTAGGGAGTTTGCCTTTTCTTAAGAACCTGAATTTGTCGCTCAATAATTTTGATGGTGAATTACCAGACACAGGGGTGTTTGGAAATGCAAGCGTGGTTTCAGTCACGGGAAACAGTAAGCTTTGTGGTGGTATCCTGGAGCTCCAATTGCCTGAATGCGTTATTCCGGCACCTAAAACACAAAAGAAGTCCTTTTCTCTTGCGGTATTTATACCAGCAATTGCCATTGCAGTGTGCTTAGTTTTTTCACCCTGTCTCTGTGCTGTGCTTTATGGAAGAAGAAATTCAAGAATGAAGCTCTCATCGACATCTTCCATGGATGGTCAGTACACAAGTCTTTCTTACTCAGATCTTCGCAAAGCGACTGATGAGTTTTCTTCAAGCAATTTGATCGGTGTGGGAAGTTACGGTTCCGTCTATAGAGGAACTTTCGCTTTGGACAACACCACTGTTGCAGTTAAGGTGCTCAACCTTCAACGACAAGGAGCCTGCAAGAGCTTCATTGCCGAATGCGAGGCCTTGAGAAATGTTCAACACCGGAATCTTGTTAAAGTCTTAGCTTCTTGCTCAAGCATTGATTTCAAAGGCAATGACTTCAAAGCTCTGGTTTATGAGTACATGCCCAATGGAAGTTTAGAGGAGTGGTTGCATGCAAAAGAAGAAGAGGGCCATCGATTGAAGAACTTGAGCCTTAATCAAAGGCTAAACATTGCCATTGATGTGGCTAATGCTTTAGATTATCTTCACAATCATCATGGAACTCCAATTGTTCATTGTGATATAAAGCCTACTAATGTTCTTCTTGATGATGATATGGTTGCTCATGTTGGCGATTTTGGCTTAGCAAAGGTCCTCTTTGAAGCTAGTAATAAATTTTCAACAACTGATATTAGCTCCATTGCAATAAAAGGAGCCATTGGCTATGTAGCTCCAGGTAACAGTTTTACCCTTGTACTTTTCATTCTTGTTTTATGTTATTTAACTCAATAAATTGCTCCATTGGTTGCATTGATCTAGGTGACAGTTTCATCATATGCTTTTCTTCTTGTTTTAAGTTGTTTAAATCATGAAATTTCTTGTACCATGATCAAAGCTAATTAGCAATATCAATTGTATGACCAATACAAATATCTAAGAATCCATATTAGCAAAATCACCATAGAATTCCCTTGATAAAGGGGATGTTAAATGCTGGGATGTAAACCAATTAACACAATGGTGTATAGTTTTGGGGACATTCTTCTTAGATATCTACTTTTACTTTCAATTAATTCTCTTGCGTGTGGCAATTGAAGAAGCTGGCCCATCCATTTGATGAATGTTACTAAAATTTCTTTTGCTAGTTGCATATGCACTATTACACTTTTTTTTAAGTCTTATTGTCCACATCAAATCCCGCATTCTCCCTGATCCCATGGCCCCCTTATGCAACAATTTATTTTAGTGACATCATTTTTTTCTTTCACATGCTTAGATTCTCAAGAAATGATCTCTCTCTCTCTCTCTCTCTCTCTATATATATATATATATATATATATATATAGAGGGCTGCTCCCCTACACTGCAACCTTCCTTAATATCAGCTGCAGGCATATGAAACCATGCCTTCACATGCCGTACACTGCTCCCCTCACATGCCTGCAGCTAATATTAAGAAGGGTTGCAGTGTAGGAGAGTAGCCCTCATATATATATATATATATATATATATATATATATATATATATCTCACACATACTATTATAAAAAATATCCTTGTTCTCACTTTAAAATGAAATTTGTGTTTTGTTGCTCTATAATGTATCTTAGGATATTTACTTGCTTATGATTGTAAAATCCAATGAAATGCAGAGTACGGTATGGGTGGTGACGTGTCAACCCTTGGGGATGTGTATGGTTATGGGATCCTTCTTTTAGAGTTATTTATGGGAAGAAGACCGACGGAAGACACATTTAAGAATGGTCTAAGTCTTCATGAGTTTGCAAAGATGGCTTTCCCTGATCGAGTGATGGAGATAGTTGATCCACTGCTCATAGAAGAAAATGATCTAGTGCTAGAATGCTTTGCTTCAGTTGTTAGAGTTGGAATTGCATGCTCTATGCAAACACCAAGAGATAGAATGCAAATGAAAGAGGTTGTCTCGGAACTGCTTTTGATAAGGGATAAATTCCTGGGGGCTGGAATCTACAAATAGAGATGAAAAATGTTGAGCATGCCTTCTTTTGTAATCAGAGTACTGACCTCTTATTGCTTTGAGTAAATAGATTGTTAGAAGTGATCTATCATGATTGGTTGTCTCTTGGTGATTTCATATTACATTATTTTTTTTGTCATTGGTGGGCTTTTGATTCTACATTTTGTTACATTGTAGCCTTGTTACGTTGTAGATGTACATGTATAATGTTATATATGAAGTCCTATTAGTTTATTCTTAACAAAGGTTACATGTAAGTTGACTGGTATTTAATACCTAGCTTGCCTGCACCTCTAGTTGACTTGTTAGCTTGGCCAAGTTGACTCCACTCGAGATTAGAAGTCAAGTTGTGTGTCGACTCCTGGATATATACCAATTACATAGCTCAGTCATGCTTCTGACTTGGCTGACAACTCAGACATGATTCTGGCTGAGTAATGCTCATTTTTGTTCTGCTAATTTCATCAATGGGTCTGTTGTTTGTAATTGAATAGGCAGGAATTCATGGTCAGATGAGGACCATCAAAGGATTATTGGAGAGTTGAGGGGGGTGAAGAATATAGATTAGCATGTAGATGGACCTTGACTATCCTAGGATTCGAGTATAAAGTGGCTGATATAGATGGGACCTTGCGCATTCCACCACCACGAACTTTACAGCTATAAATACCACCTGGCCAGACTAAAGAAGGGACTGATCCTGGGAAAGAATAGAAAAGCCTAAGCTTTCCTTATCTCTCTTCTTTTTGTCGGGTTTAACCGTGTAAGAGAGTTATCAAGGTGTGTGTTAAGGGACTCATCGAGTTCCCTTGAATTGGACCTTGCTTAACTGCGATTTATTCTCGTCTGTCTAGCTGCTGTTTGTAAAAGGAACACCAATGGTAATAATCGACTGAAAGTTATAGTGGCTTCCCAGAACTCTAAATTGTAATAAGTAACATCATATTAGATCATAGAATTGCCTTATCCACCCAAAGTATCAATAGTATCCCTCAAAATCTGCTTTCACAAGGGTAGTTTGTTCTCCTGGTATACTGATCAAAGAAGAACCCAAGTGGAACCTAGTGGAACTAATCTGGGTTGCTCTCAGGAAAGTGCAAGGCCGAACAAAGAGAATTTTGGTCCGAACAGAAAAGCTAAACTTGGATTTGGTGGGAAGAGAGAGACATCTGCTGATGTTTATTGATTCGAGCTGACACAAACTACTATTTTGTTCGAAAATAAGATAAAAAAAGCCAATCCATATCAATGACACAAGTAATTTGTATCAGTTTTAGGCCCATCATTCTTGGGGTCCAATGCAGATACATGGATCCATGGATGGACTTGTGCCCCATCGATCTGTTTGACCCAAGGGCAGGGGAGGAAGTTTTCCTTGGGGAGCCATTCTGTGAAATTTTTACTGAAGGGATGTGTGTGTGTGTGGTCAATTTAGGTGAGAATTGTCAGCCGTGTATACCACAAATCCAAATCTGACACTCGGCCGACTGCTATTCATTTCTAGTAAGAATGTCTTCTAAAACTATTAAATTTGAGTCCTAAACATTAAGGGTCACTTTAGGATGACCAAATGAGGTTACTTTTGGTCTCATCTAGGCTTTCCATCCCCCACCCCAAATGACTATTGGCAATAAACACGCAAACACAGAAACATTCATACGAGAACCCAGCACACAATTCTTATGTGCAGTCCTCGCTATTTTCTACACCACCTAGCCCATTTATGGTCATGTTAACCCCATTTCTAGCACAAACCCCAACTAAATTGCCCCCCCACCCCCCACCAAAAAAAAAAAAAAACCCACTAAGCTTAAGGATCATTGATCAAGAGGATATGATGATTTACTGGAGTGGATGCTTACTACACCCACAGATTTCATCAATATCTTCCCTACCCTATCTTTCTATCATTGACATGGCCCTAAGTGTGCCCCAAAAGTAAGTTCACATGGTCTTACATGTTGATAGTTCTCACCAAATGAGATGAGTTGAGCCGAGCCGAGCAAGACCCAGTCTAAATTTGTCTTTCAAAACAATGAGTCAAAGAAGCAACTTGACTGGCCTTATTCCAAGTTTAGCTTATCATTTTTGTTTAGGCTAGGATTTAGCCTAATTACATATCTAGCCATACACTCATTTGGTTATGAAGTAAAATACACGTGTACCAAGTTGTACCTGAATCTAACCTGATTACAAGATGGCGTCTAACTATAGAAAAGAAAGTAGAACTGATTTTGAAGCTAAAAAACAATTAGAGCCCTTGCTCAATTTATTTTCTACCTTGGATTGTCTGGATGCTCCAAGAAATTGTGATCTATTTTCATTTGTAACGATAATGCAATGGTAAACTTGTACTGTACATTTGGATTTCAAAATGTTGGAGACTAGTCAACTTTTATATAATGGTAAACTGGTAATACAAAATTGCATTTTAGGCCCACATAATGGGGACGTCAACATGATCTTTTGATAGCATTTGTACTGCAGTGTTCCGATATAAAAGTTTAGGTGAACTCCTTGCGAAAAAAAAAAAAAAAACCTAGCTATTCCACATGGAGTAATGCATCTGTTTGTTTTACTTGCCAAAAGTCAAAATAATTTTTTAAGCATATGATAGAAATTGTATGCCTTCATTAAGAAAATTGCAGAGTATGATGCAATGTTTACAATGGATTCAACCCAACAAACATGTCTTTAATCACTTGCAATCTTTTGACAACATCTATCATCGTCTTTTGTTTTCTTTGTGACTCTACTCTAACTATAGAACCAAGCACATAAGAATTCTTGCTCTCCCATTATAGTTATTATTGATATTATTTAAATATAAATTCCCTTCTCCCAAAAGTAGTTGCGGATCAACAATCTCTTAACACTTGAGTGCTTAGAGCCATCTTAGCAAATTCATGCAGACTTAAACCATCCTTGAACATATCATCTATTGGCCTTTTCCTAGTGAATATCTCCAACAAGAGCATCCCAAAACTATAAACATCCCCCTTTGTGAACATTTGACTTCCCAATCCATATTCTACAATACAGACAAGTCCAATTTTCATTAGAACTACAAAAAAGAAAAGAAAAAGAGAGTTTATAATAGAAATAAAATGACAAAAATACCCCTTTATTGAATTAAAAAGATCCATATACGAAAGAAAAGAAATATAAGGAGAGAGCAGGAGCTGGAGGAACATATCCAATAGACCCTTTTATTTCACTTGAGTGACTTTGATCATGAAAAAAAAATCATTTAGCTTTTATAATAAAAACAAAAACCTGATTTGATTTCATACGTGTAGACTATTTGAAATGCCTTTTTTTATTTTAATTAGATTGTGAATTCTATCAGGTTGGGCCGGACTTCACACTCTCTACCAACAAATTCAAACTCGGCCCGTACGTTAAACATACATAAATTTAGGTATGAATTTGGCCTGTGCACCAAAACCTAAAGCTAAAGTCCGTCCGGTCTAAAGCAGCTGGTCCTGGTTGGGCTTGGGTTAGCCCGGTCCATGAGCACCCCTATTTGGATCAATCAATACGCACGTGTTTAGCAAGATCAATTGAATCCATACAAAAAAATATCATTTAGTTTTATAATAAAAATAAAAATTTGATTTGATTTCCTATATGTAGACTATCCGAGATCTAAAATACAACATTATTTTTTTTAAAATAAATTTTTAAACTTAAAAATAATCACCGATAGGGAGGATGCTATTGCCATGTGCAACAATCACAAAATAGAGTTTCTATTAATTTTTGATAGAAAATAGATTTAAAAATGTACTAAATTTTATCATTCTTAAAATAAATTATTAAATCAAAATCAATAATATAAAATTTAATTCTTTTTATCATATTTTTTACTTTTCATTATTTTTTAGATAGAAAAGAGTTTAGAAAATGTGCTAAATTATATCATTCCTAAAATAAACCAAACATTGCCAATTGAAAGGCCCTATTCTCAATCTTAGGACCCAATTCTCAATTTAGAAATCACTAACCACAAATTTTAAATCTCTAATCTGAGTTTTAGAAATCTCTAACCCAAAAATAAAATATCTTCAATTCTAGAAATAACTAATAAAAAATCCAGAAATCCCGACCCCCAAAATCCAAATATTTCAAATTCTAAAAACTTCTAACTCTAAACTGAAATCTCTAATAAAAAAATTCAGAAACCTCTAACCCTAAATTTGAGACTCCTATTAAAAAATATAGAAAATTTCATGAAATCTAAATAAAAAATCATGTCCCCAATAAAAACCCTAATCCTAATTATAAAAAAGCTTTAAAAAAATCTATAACTTTAGATCATACAATAATAAAATAAATAGTAAAACAAAGACTTACTAAACAAAGTTAGCCAATGAAAAAAGATACAAAGAATGATCCCAATTACCGAATGTATTTGGAGGCTCATTGATAAGATGATAATAAACATTATATCGAATCTTAGAAAAGAAAAGAAAAGAAAACTAAAAGATGTAAAATAATATTATAGATAATAGGAAGGGAAAAATTCTATTATAATGAGACTTGGTAGTCAGAATTCATGGCCTAGGTTAGGGAGGGTTGTGCAATATCCTAACCCGACCAATTTTTTAGACCATTGACCTACGCTCGGCCTAGCCTAACTTGGAAATAAGTGCTTGGCCGAAGCACAATCTGCCTGAAAAAGGTTAAGCTCAGGTCCAGGTGGATCATGTTTTTGTTAAAAAAGAAATGTCTAATGCTTATTACCTAAAGTTGTAGTTTAGCTGGTTGGATTTTATATTCGTGTGTGAAAAGGGTATGTGTTCGAGTCACCTTCAGTTAAAAAAAAAATAAATTATATATCTTATTCGGGTCGGGCCAGGGTTGGACTCTCTACTACTAAATCCGAAGCACATCCCGTGAGCCAATATCTAAGGCTCAAGCTTGACCCAAAGTGAATTAGCCCAGGTCAGACTCATTCCGGTTTGGTCAATGATCACCCCTTCTTGATATGGAATCCAAATCGTATGATTGGGATTCCAATTGAGCAATTAATTACCAAATTTTACCTGAAAATCATATATATAAATTGCTAGCCCCACTAAACTGCATCACATATTTTACTTGAAAAAAAAAAAACACTAGAAAGCTCCAATAGGTGTTTAGTTTTTGGGTTTTTGGGGTCTACTTGCCTATTGTTGGCCTCTAAATATAACAACATATGAAACATAAGGTCCATTAGTTGTTGTCACGCTTGTGATAGGCTTGTGCTCATGTATAATATTTACCAAATTAGCCAAGGTCGACCTCCAGTGATGCCGTTAATCTAGTTGAGCTCAAGTTGAGAAATCCCTTGATCTTTGGTCAATCTGCTAATGGGCTGACACTAGCCCTTGCCCAACCGAGCCAAGTTGAGACCCATCTTTGGATGATGTTCTTTGACAGCATTTACTGCTGCATGAAAAGATTTTTACTTTTTTGGTAAAAAAAAAGAGAGGTTACTTCACCAACAAGGGTATCCTTTTGTTTCTCCTTCACCAAAAATAGTTCAAATCAATCCCTGATGTTTTTCCCACGGCCCACGTGCATTGGCAGGCCCCCATGGTGCCGTGGCGGATCCTGATTGGCCTCGTCAGGGAGGAAAACCTGATGCGGAACCATTTGCTGATATTTGCCGAGTTAGGTGTGCTCATTTCACTACTGCTTAAGAAGTTTTAGCTGCGACTAACCCCAGTACTATCTCTTAAAAGATGAAAAGCACCTTCAACCTAACGGATAAAGATCCCCTGTTTGGACCAAACAGGGCCCTCCACGTGGGGGGCGGAGGAAAGAGAATCTGACTTTTTCTTTTCTCTGCTTCCCTTCCGCCCTACCACGTGGAGGGCCCTGTTTGGTCCAAACAGGGGATCCCTGTTTGGACCAAACAGGGATCCGGTTCCTCAAGGGTCGTTTGTTTCTTGTGAAAGTGATTCACATGTGTAAATGACCCACATATGAGTCATTTGCATATGTAAATGACACACATGTGAATTAGATTCCACCGTTTGTTACTAACATAACATTTCACATGTGAATCTATGAATAAGTTGTAGATTGTTTGATCATATCTCAACATCCAAGCATCATCAATGGTTGAAAATTGGACACATGACTGTGTTTGAGCTTCTGAAGAATATGAACGGTCCTGATTTTACAGGTGGGGCCCAGAAAATTAAAAAAATAATAAAAGGCGGACTGGGTATGTTACCAACAATAGGTTGTATATTATTTGATTATATCTTAACCTCCATACATCATCAACGGTTGAAAATTGGACACATGGCCGTGTTTGAGCTTCTTAAGAGAATGAACGGTTCGGATGTTACAAGTGGGGCCCAAAAAAATTAAAAAATCATAAAAGGCGGACTGCTATATGTTAGTAACAGTAGATTAATTGAACGGCTGTGATTGTGTTGATCATATCTCAACCTCCATGCATCATCAACGGTTGAAAATTGGATACATGGCCGTGTTTGAGCTTCTTAAGAGAATGAACGGTTCGGATGTTACAAGTGGGGCCCAAAAAAATTAAAAAAAAATAAAAGGCGGACTGCTCAGTGAGGCACTGTAGCAGTCCGCCCAGTAACAGTAACATGTGTAACTTTTTCACACCTCTTGAGGTGTGAAAATGCAATGCATAAAAAGGGCCATCTTTCACACCATTTACACACCTATTTTACACATGTGAATCAAAATCACACCAAACAAACGTGATTTTTGTGTGTCCATTACCCATGTGATTCAATTACATATGTAAATGGAAAAAACAAACGTCCCCTAAATGATAGAGAAAGCCATCAGATACTGGTTCAATGCAATAAATTGGCGATACAGAAAGCTATCACGACCAGGTCCAAAGCCATAACTCGGTATGTACAAAAGAAAGAACATGTATGCATATTTCTAAGATATTTCTGAGCAAAAATTTATCGCTTTGGTGCAAGCAGGGGGTGTATGTATGATTCGTCCATTCAACATACCTCACTGATGTTAACCTTTACCACAATTTCAACTCATATTGATTCATTGCGAGTTGTTTTCACTGGTGTTAACCTTTTCCACACAGTCACCCTCACCGACTAAAATCGCCCACTTCATTCAACCACCACCATCTGCCCATCCAACGATTTAAAGTCTCTCGGAGACACCATGCATCACCATCACCATCACAGGCATCAACCCTTTTCCCGTACCAAGACGGTGATTATAAAGATAGTAGCTTGCTAAATTTAGACAATGGAGCTTCTTCACACATGGCTTATTGGGCATTTTGGTCATTTTCCATCCACTCCATCCTCCTCATCTCCCTCTCCGAAACTGCCACCACCACACCGCTACGAAACGAGACGGACCGGCTCGCGCTGCTCACCTTCAAAATGGAGATAACGGGCGATCCGCTTCAAGCACTGAGTTCATGGAACGACTCGCTCCATTTCTGCGAGTGGCGGGGCATTACGTGTGGTAGCAAGCACCAACGAGTCCGCATCTTGAACCTCACGTCTCTCTCTTTGGAAGGACCTCTCTCTCCCCACATAGCGAACCTCTCCTTCCTCTCAAGCATCGACCTCTCCAACAACGGATTACATGGCCGAGTCCCGAACGAACTCGGCCATCTGTTTCGGCTTCGGCGACTCAACCTGTCCTTTAACTCTTTCCAAGGAGAAATCCCAGCCGCTATAAGCAACTGCTCCAAGCTCTTGGTCCTACACATTTCGTCGAACAGCCTCGTGGGGAAAATCCCTTCCGAGCTCGGCTCCTTGTCCCATCTCGAGCGCTTGTCTCTTTCCATAAATGGTCTTACTGGAAACATCCCTCCTTCACTTGGGAATCTCTCGTCACTCCTTTTTATATCTCTAGCACGAAATGAGTTGGATGGAAGCATTCCAGACGATCTAGGCCGGATTTCGAACTTGCGCTTCTTCCAAATCGCTGGAAATAAGCTGTCTGGTACGATACCTTCTTCCATTTACAATCTTTCCGATATTTATATGTTTTCGGTATCGGGTAATCAGTTACAAGGAACCCTTCCTTGGAACCTAGGCCTCGCTTTTCCTAAACTCGAGCTGTTTTATGTGTCGATAAACCGGTTTACAGGTTCGATTCCGGTTTCGTTGTCCAATGCCTCATCGCTTCAAGAGCTTTATTTGACAAACAACGATTTCACTGGAGGGGTACCAATGGATCTTGGAAATCTTCGGTTTTTAAGGATATTTAATGTTTGGGGTAATCGAATGGGGACTGGAAAAGCGAAGGACTTGAGATTTGTGGATTCATTGATCAACTGTAGCAATTTACAGTTATTTCATTTTCAAAAAAATCATTTTGTAGGGCCTTTTCCTAAATCCATTGCTAATCTCTCTTCCCAATTGTATTCGTTAGCTATTGGAGAAAATCCGATATATGGAAGCATCCCGGAGGGGATTGAGAATCTCGTCAATTTGAGCGTATTGTCCATGTACAATAACCTTCTCACGGGTGAAATTCCAGTTTCTTTTGGCAAGCTTCGGAATCTTCATCAGTTGGATATGTCGTTTAATAAGTTTTCAGGGAAAATTCCGCCGTCTATCGGAAATTGGACTGAACTGCTTGCTATTAACTTGCAAGAGAATAACCTAGAGGGAAGCATACCTTCGAGTCTTGGGAATTGTCGGAAACTTAACGTCTTGATCATTTCTCAAAACAATTTGAGTGGCACAATACCAAAAGAGCTGATGAGCATCTCTTCTTTGTCAATCTCCCTCAACTTAGCTGAAAACTCGTTGACAGGGTTCTTACCAAGCGAAGTGGGTACCTTGAAAAATCTTCGAGAAATAGATGTTTCGGGGAACAGATTAACCGGTGAAATTCCTCCAGCGCTTGGTGATTGTACGAGCTTAGTGCTCTTACGCCTGCAAAGCAACTTCTTCAGTGGAACCATTCCTTTGTCTTTGAGTGATCTCAGAGCAATTGAAGTGTTGGATCTTTCACGCAATAACTTGACTGGGCAAATTCCAGAATTTCTAGGGAATTTCTCTTTTCTTATGAACTTGAATTTGTCAGTCAATGATTTTGATGGTAAATTACCAGACAAAGGAGTGTTTGGAAATGCAAGCGCGGTTTCAGTCATGGGAAATAGTAAGCTCTGTGGGGGCATCCCACAGCTGCAATTGCCTCAATGCCTTAGTCGGGCACCTAAAAGACGAAAAAAGTCTTTTTATCTTGCGGTATTTATACCGATAATTTTTCTTGCACTGTGCTTAATTTTTTCATCATGTTTCTGTGCGGTGCTTTATGGAAGAAGGAAGTCTAGGTCCATGGAAAGTCTGCACACGAGTATTTCTTACTCAGATCTTTGCAAAGCAACTGATGACTTTTCTTCAAGTAATTTGATTGGTGTGGGAAGCTATGGTTCTGTCTATAGAGGAACTTTTGCTTCGGATAACACCACTGTTGCAGTTAAGGTGCTCAACCTTCAACGACAAGGAGCCTCCAAGAGCTTCATTGCCGAATGTGAGGCCTTGAGAAATGTTCGACACCGAAATCTTGTTAAAGTCTTAACTTCTTGCTCAAGCATTGATTTCAAAGGAAATGACTTCAAAGCTCTGATCTGTGAGTTCATGCCCAATGGAAGTTTAGAGGAGTGGTTGCATCCAAAAGAAGAAGAGGGCCATCAGTTGAGGAACTTGAGCCTTACTCAGAGGCTAAACATTGCCATTGATGTCGCTAATGCTTTAGATTATCTTCATTACCATCATGGAACTCCAATCGTTCATTGTGATATAAAGCCTAGTAATGTTCTTCTTGATGACGACATGGTTGCTCATGTTGGCGATTTTGGCTTAGCAAAGATCCTCTTGGAAACTAGCAATAATTTTTCTTCAACTGATATTAGCTCGATTGCAATAAAGGGATCCATTGGATATGTTGCTCCAGGTAATACTTTCATTCTTGCACTTTTCCTTCATGTCTTCTTATGTTTAATACATTTAAGTGAACCACTGGGTGTGTTGATCCAGTTAACAGTTTCATCCTTAATTTATTTTCTTCTTGTCGTGTCTTGCTTAATTCATGTTCTTTCATTGTAGATATGTGTGACATGATCAACTAATTAGCAATATGAAATTGTACGTACATAAATATCTATGCTTCCATCATATCATAATCTCCTTAGAACTCTTGATAGTGGGAAGCTAAATGATGGGATGTTTCCCAATTGGCACACAATGAAACATTGATTTAGTGGCATTATTCTTAGATATCTCTTATTACTTTTTTATTAATTCACTTAAATGCAATAGTTGAAGAAGCTGGCCTACCCATCCTGATGAAATTAACAATGCTAAAACTTCTTTTACTAGTTGGATAAGATATCCACTGTCACACTCTTTATCTTATTTTTCAACCTCAAACCTGCATTCTTCTTGATCCCACGGCCTGTTGATGCAACAATCTACGGTACTGACATTTGCATTTTTTTAAGGCATGCCTACGTTCTTAAGACATGAATCCCCCCCTCATACTTATAGAAGAAATATCCTTGTTTTTTAAATCAAATTTGTGTTCTGTGGCTCTAGATCTAAACGAATATTGATTGACTTGTGATTGTAACCAAAAAGAAAAATGAATTGCAGAGTATGGTACGGGCGGTGATGTGTCAACCTTTGGGGATGTTTATAGTTATGGGATCCTTCTATTGGAATTATTTACCGGAAGAAGACCAACTGAAGAAATGTTTAAGAATGGTCTAACCCTTCATGAGTTCTCAAAGATGGCTTTCTCTGATCGAGTGATGGAGATAGCAGATCCACTACTTGTAGAAGAAAATGATCAAGATGATGCTTGCAACAATGTTGAAAGTACCAAAGGCAAAGGGCAGAGGATGGTGGAATGCTTTACTTCGGTTGTTAGAATCGGAATTGCATGCTCTATGGAAACACCAAGGGACCGAATGCAAATGAATGAGGTTGTCTGGGAAATGCTTGTGATGAGGGATAAATTTCTGCGGATTGGAATCTACAAAGAGGGATGAAAAATGTCGAGCATGCTGCATGCTTTCTTTTGATTATATTATCCGAGTACTTACCTTTGTCTTGATCATCAGCTCAGAGTAAACAGATTGCTGGAGGTGTTTGATCACGATTGGTCGTCAACTGGTGTCGTCATATTACTTAAGTCCTTTTTTGTTTTTGTGGGCCTCTGTGCTACATTTTATATACTTGTATCATGTCATATATGGAGTCCTATTAGTTTATTCTGAAGGAAGATTACATGTAATTAAGCGGAGTGGTGTTTGATACATAGCTTGCCTACATATCGAGTTGACTTGTTGGCTTGGCCAAGTTGACTCCACCCAAGATTAGAAGTTGTGCATGGATATTGGATACCAATAACTTTGCCGAGTCATGTGGCTGACTTTGCTGAGTTCACTGACAACTCGGACGTGATTCTGGCTGAGTGATGCTGATTTTTATTCTGCTAATTTCATTAGTAAGGATCAGTTTGTTTTCTTGGAATACTTTGGAAATGAATGGGTAGGAATTCATGGTCAAATGAGTACCGTTTGACCATGAAAGGATTATTGAAGAGGTGGGGTGTGTAGAATGTATAGTAGCAATATAGATGGGAGATTGACTTTGGTAAGATTTGAATATAAGGCGGCTGGTATAGATGAGACCTTGCACTGATCATCCTTACATGCCACTTGGCCAGACTAAAGAAGGGACCCATATTGGGAAAGAATTGAAAAGCCTTAGCTTTTCTTTGACTCTTATTTGTAATAACTAACGTCGTAATAGATCACTAGCACAATAACCCGTACTTAGCACAGTATCTCAAGGTTATTGTAAAATAAATAATCATATTTTAAACAGTTTATGAAAATACCGCTTTTCATATAGCAAGTTGCATAAATGGAAATATGAAAGTTAGAGCACAAAGGGAGATAGAAGAGAGTTTTCAAAGTAAGATATTACTGAAACTTAAAAAAGTAAAGAGTAAAGGTGAGTGGTTTGATTAAAAATGATATGAGTGGGTAGTTGCATGGGTAAAGTATAGGAGAGCAAATGTGGAACATTTGAATAAAATGACATAATTTTCGGTCAAAATTAGAATTGTCAGTCAAAATCCTTAATTTTAATATATTTTAATAGAACTGTCTTATCCACTCAAAGCATCACTGATATCTCTTAAAATCTGCATTCATAGGGGTAGTTTGTTATGGGGTATACTGATCAAACGAGGACCAAGTGATACCATTGGAACTAATCTGCTCTGATCTCGGGAAAGTGAAATGCCAAACAGAAAAGCTGACCTTAAATTGGGTCGGAAGACATTGGCATGTTCATTTGCTAAAGCTGACACAAACAAGTATTTTGTTCGAAGATACGATCAAAAGCCAAACAATAACAACGACGCTAGTAATGCGTATCACTTCTAGGGCCATCATACTTGGGGTACAATGGGGGAACACATGGATCCATGGAGGGACTTGTGCCGAATGGATCTACTGGACCCAAGGGCAAGGGAGAAAATCTTCTGAAGGGTCCATTGTGTAACTTAAACAGAAGATTTTCAGTATTTTTTTTTCCTGAAGGGGGCCATTATGTAACTTAAACATAAGATTTTTTTTTTCAGAATAAAGAAAAATACAATGAAAAATTGTAAGGACCCCAACCCAGATTACATTAATTATTAGGGTTACCTTGAATTTTAGCCCGTAATAGATGAATTAGGGCTATTAGAATTAATTGCTAGGGTTCCTGGTTCTAATTTGAAGTTAGGTTAATAGGTCACCTCAACTGGTAATTATGTTCAATTTGGTCTCAACTGTAATTTTACAACTTGATAAAAATAAAATAATGTTGGAATATGGTAAATTGGGTCAAATAGTTAATAGTATACAGCTAGATTAAAATTAAATTAAACCTATATAACGTTGCACATACTTATGTGGGGCGCATGTGGGATTCACTAGGGCCACACCCCAGTTTAAGGGCTGGTTATGCTTGGCATGGGCGACCAAGGAATTCATGTCTTCACATGAGTTAGTGTTAAGAAAGGGGCACAAAGGACTTGTATTAGGATATAAAGAAAGGAAAGTATAGTTCAAGATATTTAGTCCACATGGAATTGTTCAGTTGTTTGTTTGACTTGACAAAAGCCAAAATAATTTTTTAAGCATCTAATAGAAATGATGCATCTTCTTTAAGAAAATTGAAGGGATGTGTGTGTGGAGTCAATTTTGGTGAGAATTGTCAGCCGTGTATACCACATATCCAAATTTGATCACGTACACTCGGCCAGCTGTTATTCATTTCTAATAATAATGTCTTCTAAAACTATTAAACTTGAGTTGTAAACATTAAGGGTTACTTTAGGATGACCAAATGAGGTTAGTATTTTCACACTTCTTAGTCTCATCTAGGCTTTCCATCCCCCACCCACAATGACTATTGGCAATAAACACGCAAATACAAAAATATTTATACGAGAACCAAGAGCACAATTCTTATGTGCAGTCCGCGCTATTTTCTACACCACCTAGCCCATATATGGTCATGTTAACCCCATTGCTAGCACAAACCCCAACTAAAATGCCCCAACTCCAAATTGGTACTCATCCAACCGGCACATACTTTGACATTAATGATTGAAACCCAAAAAAAAGAAATACAAAACCACTAAGCTTGATGATCATTGATCAAGAGGATATGATGATTTAATGGAGTGGATACTTACTACACCCATAGATTTCATTAATATCTTCCCTACCCTATCTTAATGTCATTGGCATGGCCTTAAGGGCATGTTTGTGTAACACTTTTTCATGGAAAACCATTTTTTAGGCGTTTGATGCAGAACAATTTCATGGAAATGGTTTATTGCTTTGTCAACATTTTTCTTGATAATGGTGGAAATGAGTTTCGTATTTGGGGGGGGGGGGGGGGGGGGGGTTGGTTATGGGAAATGTGTGTTCCTTGGAAAACTTCTCCCTCTTTTCCTCTCTCTTGTTTATTTCAACCCAAAACCCTACAACTCTTTCATTTTTTATTTCTTTAAATAAATTATTATTTGATGTTGAATAAATGATATACATGTTATGTTATTTTTCTTCAAAAATTGTTTCACCAAATACGAAAATTTGATTTTTTATAAGGAATCCACAGCTGCACCAAACAACATTAGCACCAATTCAACGAGGAAATTATTTTGCACTAAACATGAATTTCTAAATACGACGAAAATCCTTTTTAGAGGTTCCCATTTCTATGAGATTTGCTGACGTGACAATTTCCCCTTTCCGCGGAAAGGGTGTGTGTACACAAACATGTCCTAAGTGTGCCCAAAAATAAGTTCACATAGTCTTACATGTTGATAGTTCTCACCAAATGAGTTGAGTTCAGCCGAGAAGAGCAAGACCCAGTCTAAATTTGCCTTTGAAAACAATGAGTCAAGGAAGCAACTTGACTACCTTATTCCAAGTTTAGCTTATCAATTTCTTTAGGCTAGGATTTAGCATAATTACATATAGAGCCGTACACTCATTTGGATATAAAGTAAACTACATGTGTACCAAGTCATACTTTTTTTTTCCCTCGGAGGGTATCCGACTTTTTGGGCTGGACTAATCCCTTCGAGCCCAGAGGAAAGCCGGGTAGGCTCCCCTGTAACCCTAGTGTGGTAGTACAGTTTCGAACCCACAACCTCTGAGTGCAAACCGTAGTCCTAGGCTAACTGAGTACCCCTTGAGGTTACCAAGTTGTACCTGAATCTAACCTAATTACAAGATTGCGTCTAACTATAGAGTAGAAAGTAGAACTGATTTTGAAGCTAAAAAACAACAATAAGTCTATGGAGCCTAAATGAGTTGCCCGAATTTCAGCCTAATCCGAGCTGGATGTCCAGCTGGACCTAAAAGCCCGCTAAGTCTATGGAGCCTGAATGGGTTGCCCGAATTCCAGCCCGATCCGAGCTGGATGTCCAGCTGGACCTAAAAGCCCAAGTATGTGGGCCACACTTACCTTCTTCTCCTTCCATTTCTTTCATTTTTATTTTTATTTTTGAGGCGCATTTATGAGATGAGGGGGTTTGGGGCACGATTCTAGCTGAGGGCAGCCATTGAGATGGTGAGGAGTGGAAGAGTGAGCTTACCTTAGCTAGGGAATGGAAATCCCAGCCCTTGATTTCATTGTGGGTGGCTGCACAATGAGATTCTAAGCCTACACAGTTGGGGGAAAATCCTCTGTTGAGATTTATTGATTGTTGATAGATGGGAAAATCCTCTGTTGGGAGCCGACGAGGTTTTTTCAAAGTCTGTACTTTTTTTTCCCTGCTCTAGTGTATGTGTGTGTATGCTTTAACTTTCTTCAAAAATCAAGCTTGGATTATGAGCCTACACAGTTGAACATATTCTCTGCACATACAGTCCATTGCCGAGAAGCATTGAAAATTGCTCGGCAAGCATGGCATTTGGGCCATGGCTATTAACTTTCTTTGGCTAATGGTTCATCTATCAACAATCAATTTGGCTAACAATTATTTATAGAATTTGTGTGAGCTAGTTGAGATTAGTTTGTCATTGATATGGAGGATTTATTGTTTGCTGGTAGTTGCAGCTTGACTTTGGTGTTGAATTGGTTATGTCTCATGTTAGCTTTCCTGGACAATTCATTTTCCTAGGAAATTATGTCTGCATGAAAACAATAAATCAGATGGGCTGCAAGGGACGCCTCATGTGGGATAGAATTGCGTTGTTTTTCATTATCCTTAAATACATAATTATTACAAGTTAAGATAGGTTGAGGTCAAATTGTATATGTGTAGTTATGTTGGAGGAAATGCTTTCTTAGGAAAAAAAAAAAGGAAACACTCTGCATGCTTCTTTGCATCATATTAGTAGGCATTGACAGAAGTACTTTTTTTTTTTTTGCTAAAAGGTAATTTGTATTAAGAGAAGAGAGAAGAGAAACAGAGGCTAAGAGCCCAAAAAAGAAGCTCAGGGAGCAACAACAAGGAAAGGGAAACCAGCAATCCAGAAGCACATTACTAGCTTAAGAATTGGAAAACAGAAAATTACAAAAAGTCTTTAGAGGTCTACCAGAGAAAGGCTTGGGAATTCGCTTGAGAGAAATAGAGAGGAGCTCAGTCAGGAAGAGGATGACCTTCACCTGGGAGGCACTGTGGTTGTTAAAAATGGCTTCATTCCTGCAATTCCATAATGTAAAAACTGTGGAGAAGAAGATGGCTGCAACACCTTTACAAGCTAATCTGTCACTGCAATGGGAGAGGGCTTGCCAGATCTTGGAGGGAAGAAGAGGACCAGCAAGAGCAATTCCCGCCGAGGAAAGGATCCAATTCCAGATGTCAGAAGAGAAAGAGCAGAGAAAAAGAAGATGGAGAGTAGACTCCTGCGCTTGGGAGCAAAGACTACACCTTGAGGCCAGACTGATTCCATAATGTTGTAGCCAGAGTTGAGTGGGAGTTTTTCCATGCAGTAGCCTCCAGGCAAAGAAAGATACCCTCGACTGCTGAATGTGGTTCCAAACCAGAGAAGCCCAGTTCGACCAGTAAGCTGAGGGATTCCTTGATCTGACGATTTGCCAAGCTTCCTGGATAGAGAGGCCTTGATCCTCGTGGGATCTCCAGAGCAGAGAATCTTTGGAGAGAGGATCCAAGGAAAGGAGCTGGACACCTTCCTGCAGAGAGGTAGCCACATCACTTGGGATATCAGGAGGAGACAACCGATGGTTACCATCCCAGAGGGAGTGGAGCTTCTGATTAGGGGGAAAGTGGAAGGAAGGAAACTGAGAAGCCAAGCCGCCAGCTTGCATCCAATTATCATACCAGAGGTGTAACGCCCCAATTCCGAATACCGTTATACTCGTTCGAATACCCGAAATTGGCGCGCTACTTCCCGGAAAATCCGAGAACTTCCAAGATCGTAGGCCGCTGTGAGGTCCAATTTAAAACTTTTTGACCAATATGGTTATAACATTTAAATTGCGGAAGCATAACGATTAAATAAAGCGGAAGCAATAGGTATCGATATATATTAAGTATGAGCAGAACTACAGTCTACTTAAAATGGTTCAGTGTAAATTAAAGTTAATACATTTGAGTTCTACCCAACTCACTACAAAATTGTTCTCTCAAAACCCAAATAACAAGAGACTCTCAAAACCCATGTAGATACTCCTCGCCCTCCGGCTCGACATCCGTGTCGGCCGGGCCCCATGCGTACTCTCCTGCAACAGGTGCCTCGACTACAGCTAGTGCGTCGTCTGGGATCTCGGGATCAAGGCCTAAGCACCAATGAATGGGTCAGATCTAAAAGATCTGGCAAGTTACAGCATACTACTAACATAGAACATATATATCAAAGGAAGTAAAGATCGGTACATAAATTAAAGGAATAGCAAGGGAAATGAACTAGGCAGTTGTGCATTTAAATCATAAGGAATTAGTATAAAGATAAACATCTAAACTACTACAACAAACTGGCACATTCACACGAGCTGGAATACCGCGGGATATTATGCCGCGGCCCTCCCATACTGAACACAGTTGCGGCGGGGAAATCTCACCAGTGCTGAGAATTACTAATCCCGCAAATCATCTCATCACACTCATCATACTCATCACTCGAAGACCGGACACGGTATCACACCGTCCGTCTTAACCATACAGCTCATCATGATAGCTCTACAACACTCATCTAGCTCCTACCGGGGATGATCAGTCCGCAGGCTGAGCTTAAATCAACCGAGTGAATGTTCATGCCGACTCAGGAATAACTCTAAGGTCTGTGTCTGTCTAGGCTTTGCCTTGCGTGAACAAGGTCCTATCAATATCTCTAAGAGGTCTACACATCTCAATACAGTCTCTGGATCTCATTCAAGGTCCAGGCCCACTCGTTGGATCCATACCAAGGCCCATCAGTACATGGCCTGGTCTAAAACCGTCCAACGAGGCAACTAATCCACTGCTACTGATAAACAGTTCCATTATAATCCATATAACTTAACAGTCCAGTAGAAACTACCTCTTCAAGCTAAAGGGTTCACATCTCCACACTTAGGCCCAATAAGGGCCCGCCTAGACACAGACACGGGTCAGTGATCTCCGAAATCACACTATCGGGTCACCTCTAGATACCCTAGGTTCAGGTCTTCCAATTATGTTCAATTAATAGTAAACAGCTATTCTAAAGATCTAAGAATGACAGAGTAATAATAACAGTGAAGTATAAACTTCAATCAGAGAATCAACGGGAAATCCAACGGTCCAATCCTAGGTAACGGGCCACTTTAGGTTCGGGTCCATCTCCGGTAATTCGATCTCTAAACGTTGTCATTAATGCCGTAAAATACTGTATTTGGTGCTTAGTTGGTTAAGGGCATTGTTGACAACTCTTAGAGGTCGAATCATCTTAGATTAATAACCTAAACCCTAAACAGTGGTCCCCGCGAGTCAAGGTTGAGCCACACCATTGACTCGGGCTTAGATCACTGATAAATGCTCATTTGGATGGTCAATGGGCCTTACAACTGATCATAACTCCTAAATGTTGAAAACTGGAACAATCAGGGTTTTCCAGGTGAACCTGATGTGTTGTGAGCTCGGTTGATCTCCTGGCCGGGAGGATCAACCGAGTGCACTAACTAATCTGAATCGGGCTTCTTGGACAACTCAATTCGTTTCTAAAGGCTTACAGCGTGTCCGGTCAAACAACCAGGCCTAGGTGATTGACCGCATACTCTGAAAACCTTAGAAAGATTGATGTTCCAGCTTTAAACACTTACTAAATGTTAAATCTAAGTTTTAGGTTGATTTGGGCGTAAACAGACTGTATTTCGGGTGAAAAACCAACTTTCAGTCATTCCCTGCGAAAACCCTGTATACCGGGTCAACCTGGGCTAAGCCGGGTCAACCAAACTAATTGAAATAGGTTTTCTGCAAGAAAATGGCTGATGGCCAATTTTTCCCTCAAAACTCAGTAGTCTCGGTCGACCAGGATAGGTCCCAGTCGACCCAGACAACAGGGAGCACAACCTGCAGAACACAGCTAACTGAGAGCTCTAATTTCCACTTTTCCAGTGTTCTCGGTCGACCCAGACAGGTCTCGGTCGACCTAGAACACTGTCGGGCGAGTCCCGGGTGAGTCAGGCCGAATCTGCAGAAATTTAACTGAGGCTCATTTTTTTCGGAATTTCAGTGTCGTCGGTCGACCGAGGGGGGGTCTCGGTCGACCGAGCACACTGAAATTTCAGTCCCAGTTGCATTTCTGCAACTTCTCCGTTTTGACTCCTTTTTCCCCCAAACCACTTCCAATCACCTCCAAACTTCACCCAAACACTTCTAAACTATGAAAAACTCATAAACCATCCATCCATCACCTTATGGCCCACTGATCTTCCAAATGGGGGGTGAAAAACCCCCATCCATCAGTGACCTTTCATCCAAAACAGAAAAACAGAGCTCCAGGGTGTATTCTAAGACTGAATTAAACACAAGCATGATATTAAGCTACTGAAATCAAGAAATAACATATGTGTGCTAAGCTAGGAGTATGAGCACTTGCCTCTTGTGAAATGGGTTGTAGAGAGAAATAACTTAAGGAGAGAGAGGAGCAGAATTCCAGCAGTGAAGTGAAGAAGAAGAAATCCCAGCTGCTGTAGCAGAGTGTAGCAGCTCCAAGTGAAATTTCCAGCAGCAGGAGGACCTCCCAGGTGGGGAAATGGAGAGAAGAAGATGAGGAAAAGATGTAACAACAGCTCTGATTGGAAAAATCCCAGCAACAGGAGCTTCTCAGGTGATATGAAGAAGAAGAAGAAGACAGCAGTAGCTTCAAGATGAAATTCCAGCACAATCACAGAGGCTGGAAATGAGGGGAAAAGGGAGAAATGAAGAAGGAAGGTGGGGTGTCAGCAGCTACAGCTCCAAGGGGATTTTCTCAGCACAAATGGTAGCTCAACAGTGAAGATGGAGAGGTGGTGGCAGCAGCACAGATTCAGCTACAGAACTCTCAGGTGAAGAAATGAAAGAGGAAGATGTTGGAGCAGCTGCTACAGAGGAGGAAATAAGAAGATGAAACAGTGGCTATTGCTCCCAGACTGTAGAAGAAGAACTCAGCAGTTGCTTCAAGTAGATAGTCTCCAGCAACAGAGTAGCAATTGATATTTCTACTCAACGTGGGAGATGAATGAGGGAGTGGAGAAGAGGGTTGAAGGAAGACAGTTGCTGCTGGAGGTTTTCTTGGGATGGGGGCTGAAGGTAGTTTTCTTGGGAAGGGGGCTGGCTTAGGGTTTGCAAATGAGGATTAGAGATTAGGGTTCTCTTTGGGATAAGAGATGTTTTATAGGTTTAGTGAGGGTGATTAATTACTAGATTAGCCTTAGGGTTTAATGGGATTAGGGTTAGGGTTTGGGGGTAGGCTGGTCATTAGTTGGAAGCTTCTAGAGGAGGAACACCCTTAGCACTAAACCCACTTAATTAACTTAATTAGACTCAACTAATGACCAATCTAGTTCTAAAAGCCTAGGATTGACTCAAACACCCATCTAATCCCAAAACTAACTAAACCAAGCTAGTCTAATAATAACTTAGGAAAATCTAACTAGTCAATCTAATTAGCCCCTAATTAGCCCAATTAATTAATAATTAGACAAGATTAGCAAAGATTAGCAAAGATTAGTAGAGATTAGCTAGGAATTAACTTTTTCTATAGGGGGGTTTTCCTAAAAGCACCATTCTAGAACTTTCCCTACCTAAAGACCTAAATGACCCTAACCCTAACCCTAATCCTATACTAACCTAAAGGACATTTCAGTCATTAGCCACTCCCCAAACCTTATAAATCTAGCCCATTTCCCAAGAAAACCCTGCTACTATTCACTCTTCCATTTCCCTCTGCTTCCTCTCTCTCATTTCTCTTCTAGACTTAGGATTGAGCTACTGTTATTGTGCTGGAGGAAATCCACTAGGAGCTGTTATCATCTTCATCTACTTGCTTTAGCTTGGGTTTTCTCTTCTCTTCTCAATCTCTACAACCTTCTCTCCACAAAGGCAAGTGCAATATACTTTTAACTTAGAATGTATATTCAATTTCATTTGATTCTGTGATGATTAGTTCATGATTCTGGTGTTAGAAACTACCTTGAGCTTAGTTTTATGGATGGTTGGCATTGATGGATGGGTTTCACCCCATTTGGAAGATCAATGGGCCTATTTAGTGTTGGATGATGGTGCATTTTAGTCTTTATATGTTTCCTAATGATTTGATGAAGTTTGGGAGTGATTGGAGGTGTTTTGGTGGAAAATCGGGTTGAAAATGGAAAAACCCTGAAAACTGGGTTTCTACAGATTTTACAGTGTACCGGGTCGACCTGGCCCTGCCCAGGTTGACCTGGAAAACTAAAAACTACAGAAAAACAGGTCTCAGTTAGAAACTCCTGTAGGACTGATTTTCAGTGTACCAGGTCGACCTGGCCCTGCCCAGGTCGACCGGGAACACTAAAATTTGGGAAATACATGTCCCAGTTAAATTTTCTATAGGTCTGAGTTTTTCAGTGAGCCAGGTCGACCAGGCCCTGCCCAGGTCGACCGGGCACACTGTTTTCGCAGGAAATGACTGAGAGTTGGTTTTTCACCTGAAGCCCAGACCCCCTGTGTGCCAGGTCGACCGAGCCTTGCTCCAGGTCGACCGAGCACACAGGAAATGCAGTGAAAAGTGTCTGAAAGCTGGGACATCACTCTTTTCAAGGTTTTTGGTGTATGCGGTTGACCACCCAGGCCAGGAGGTCGACCGGACACATTAGGAACCATTGGAAATCAAATTAAGTCTTCCAGGAGGCCTGATATAGTTTTTCCAGTGCACTCGGTCGACCCACCAGGCCAGGAGGTCGACCGAGCACACTGCACACCAGGTCGACCTGGGGGTCAACCCCCAGTGTACCCGGTCGACCGGGCCTTGCCCAGGTCGACCGAGCACACTGAGTTTCAGTGATTTTCCAGTCTTCAGTAGGTTGGAGTTGTGATCATTTGTGAGGCCCATTGACCATTCAAATGAATATTTATTGATGTACTAAGCCCGAGTTAACGGTGTGGCTCAACCTTGACTCGTGGGGACCACCAAGTAGGGTTTTGGCTGTTTAATCTAAGATGATTCGATACATAAACGTTGTCGATGATGCCCGTAACTTCAGGAGCACCAAACACAGTATCCCTTGGCATCTGAGACTTCATTTAGGGATCAAATTACCTGAGATGGGCCTGGACCTGAATGTGGTCCATTACCTAGGATTGGACCGTTGTATTTCCCTATTGATTCTCATATTGAAGTTCACACTTCACCTTGTTTATTACTGTCACTCTTATATCTTTAGTGTAGCTGTTAACTATTAATTAAAAAGAAATGGAGGACCTGAACCTAGGATATCTTAGAGGTGATCCGTTAGTATGATTTGGAGAACACTGACCCGTGTCTGTGGCTAGGCGGGCCCTTATTGGGCCTAAGTATGGATATGTGTACCCTTAGATTGGAGAGGTAGTTTATATTGGGATTATAACTCATGATGGTTGAGAATGAGCTGTTTATCAGTAGAAACGGATATGATGCCTCGTTTGGACTGATTTAGACTAGGTCATGTGTTGATGGGCCTTGGTATGGATCCAACGAGTGGGTTTGGACTTGAATTATAATCCATTGACTAGTTGATGTATAGACCTCATAGAGACTTGGTTAGGACCTTGTTCACGCAAGGCAAAGCCTAGACAAACACAGACCCTTAGAGTTTCTCGAGTCGGCATAGACATTCACTCGGTTGATTTAAGCTCAGCCTGTGGACTGATCATCCCCGGTAGGAGTTATTATGAGTGTTGAGAAGCTATCATGATGAGCTATGTGGTTTAGACGGACGGTGTGATGCCGAGTCCGGTCTTGAGTGATGAGTGTGATGAGATGATGAGTGATTTGTGAGATTAGTAATTGCCAGCACTGGTGAGATTTCCCCGCCGCAACTGTGTTCAATATGGGAGGGCCGCGGCATAATATCCCGCGGTATTCCAGCTGTGTGAATGTGCCATTTTGTAGTAGATTAGATGTTGTATATTTATCCTGATTCTTTATGCTTATCTTGCTCAACTGCCTAGATCGTTTACCTTGTTATTCTTTAATTTATATACCTGTCTCTACTCTTTTGATATATATGCCTATGTTACTTGTATACTGTGATTTACCAGATTTTTAGATCTGACCCATCTTTGGTGCTTAGGCCTTGACCCAGAGTTCGCAAAGGACGCGCTCGCGCTCGTAGAGGCGCCTGTCGTCGGAGATTACGGAAGGGGCCTGGCCGACCCAGATGTCGAGCCGGAGGGTGGAGAGCCGTTACTAGGGCTTTGAGAGTCTCACTTTGTTTGGGCTTTTGAGCGAAATTTTGTAGTGAGCCCGGTAATTACCATAAATGAAATTAACTTCTAATATTAAAAACTGATACTTTTAAACTAGACTGTAGTTCTGCTCACACCTGATATATATTGATACCTATTGCTTCCGCTTTACTTATTGTGCTTCCGCAATTTGACCATTGAGTTTATATTGTTCAAAAGTTTTAAATTGGACCTCACTGCGGACCTACGATCTTGGATGTTCTCCGATTTTCCGGGAAGTAGCGCGCCAACTTCGGGTATTCTGACGGCTTTCGCAGTATCCGGAATTGGGGCGTTACACCATGAGAAAACAACAGAACCAAAGCTAAAACAATAACCAGAAGTACTTCTCATGTCATCAACACAACCAGCTCAATCACTATCAGAATAACCATGGAGTGTGAGATTTTTAACTTGATAGAACCTCAGACCATAGTCAATCGTACCCTTGATATATCTAACAATTCTTTTTGCTACTTGAAAATGAATTTCACTAGCACTGTTCATGTACCTTGAGAGTACACTTACAACATTCATAATATATGGTCTTGTTGCAGTTAGGTACATTAAGCAGCCTATTAAGGTTCTGTAAAGCCTTTCATCAACCTTTGCACCTCCATCTTCTTTGCAAAACTTCTCCTTTTGATTCATTGGGGTTGCTGTTGGCTTGCACTCCTCCATGTTGAATTTTCTCAGAATCTCCTTGGCATATTTATGCTGACATATGAAGATCTCATTTTGCTTTTGTTGAACTTCCATGCCAAGGAAGAATGTCATCTTCCCAAGATCAGTCATCTCAAAAGCATTAGATAGATGTCAGAGAGTAATCTGGTTCCCCTGATGTTACACCCCGACCCAAATTAATCAAGATTAAGGCTAATTAATTAGGATTAATGCTAATTAAACATGAGTAATTGGGTTAATGAAGATTAATAGCTAAAAAGAGACAAATTAATCTCAAAAGATGCATTAAGCATAATGGAATGAAATAGAATTGGTTAAAATGAGTTTAGACTCAAACAAGGTAAGCTAAGGACTTTTTCGTAAATACAGGTTTTCACGTATTTCGTCAAATACGGAAATTCTTGATACCAACGTGTGTATCTCAAATAGTACGTTAACTTTCATAATAGACGTGATTCCATTTGACTTCAAATGGACCAAATGAGGCTTCATTTGACTCAAAATGTAATTACACTCAACAAAAGGGGTTTTAGTGTGAGGAGTCCTTATATTAGAATGAAATGAGCTTCTTCATTCATTTCACCTTAAGCAAACCCTAGACACCATTTTCTTCTCCCTTTCTCTTCCATTCCTCTTCCATTCCTCTTCATCAAGGGTGAGATTAAGAGTGGTTTGAGTGGCTTTGAGAGAGAAGGCTCGATCTTCATCTTCTTCCTCAAGTACTTTCCCCATTTTTGAAAAGCTTGAAAGAGAGCTTAAGACCTCTTTGCTTGGAACTACAAGTAAGTAGTTGGTCTTCTCTTAGGATTTCCAAGTTCCATTGGTTGTTTTGTAGAGATTTCTAGCTCATATAGCTCATGAGTTGTGTATTTTCATGTTTTCATGGGATTAGGGTTTGATTTGGGGGTTGTAATCTTAAGCCAAGCTAGGAAAACGAGGGTTTTTGCCACTAAGCTTCAAGAGAGGCAAGTATAATCATTTACTTGTGATTAGTGTTAATCATTGTAAAAGTTCTTAGAAATCTCATGGATTTAGGTTTTGTGCATTTTCCATTGAGTTTTGGGATTTGTTATGGATTGAATGAAATGATTAATGGATGATTAAAATTAGTGATTTGTGGATGGAAGATGTTGTTTTGGAGATGGTATTTTTGAAGGGAACAAGAGGTTCCATGAATTGTGCAGGTTGAGAATGAATGGGAGTGAAAATGGCTTCAAAAAGTAGCATCAGGCTGCTGTTTCAGAGGCCAAACAACAAGGGGTAGCTCGCTATAGTGAGCTGGCCCAGTGGGCCCAGCAATGGCAATTGCAAATTGCCATAACTTTTGAATCGTAGGTTGGAATTTGGACTTCTACATATCGGTGGAAAGCTCTTGGAACGTAGAATCCAATTGTCTATATATCCTAGTGATTGGAAGACTTGAAGTTGGGTCCAAACAAAGGTGATTCTAATTGAATCATAAAAAACTCATTCGATGAGTGTAAATAGGTCTATAAATCAGTTTAGAGACTATTTATAGTATAATTGAGGTTTATGGACTATAGAAGGAGTATTGATGAGTTTCAACCTTATTTCAGTGGTGTGTGCTAATCTTTCGTTTGTTATAAACCTCCATAGGTAATAGTTATGAGAACTATAATGCACACATTAAATATATAAATATGATGTCCATCGAGAATAACACGTGTATTTGGTAACCAATGGTTACATCTAAATGGTCGTATATAATTGAGATAGAGTCAAGTGAAACCATAAATGATTAGTAATTATCTCATTGTTTCATTGTGTTCCAATCTAATGAGATTGGTATTACTGTATTCCTTCCTTTGTTATGAAGGAATTATTAAAGTGGATTGAATCAAGAAATGGATTGAGTATCGGAAAACATTAACTCTTGAGTCTGGCACTACCTAGCTATTGTATTAAAACTCTAAATGGGTTCGATGAATTAATAAATGAAATAAATGACTATTCCTATTGCA